>JAPQVY010000155.1:20287500-22717500 GCA_028535165.1 Quercus tomentella
TGTCGATCGATCGACCTAGCTATCAAGAAGCTATCGAGATTGTGATAAAAGGAAGTTGAAAAGCTCGATAGATAACCAGGTGTCGAGATGCTTAAAAACAGTTTTTCAAGAGGGGAAAAACACAGATATGAATGCAATCAATCATGCAACTCAACCAAGGATCCAATCAACATTAAAAACCCTCAAAAACATCTCTCAACAACAATTTTGAGCACATTAATCCCAAAACACACACACACACACACACTAAACAAGTCTAACCAATTTTATATTTCAAAACCAAGTTAAGATAGTTTAGTGAGCATACATTAACACATGTAAACCTTGTGATGGCCAAATCACATTGTACTTGCACATGTATCAAGAGTAGCAAAGAATATTGCGTGTTGTGTGTGAAAAACATCGTAAGATTGCATAAATGTCAACTAGTTATGAAGATTTGAGATATGAGACAATCACTTTAACTCACACACAATCATAATTGTTTGATGGGGACTATCACCTTCGAGGTACATCCTATAACTCCCACATCTTCTAGTATACACGCTTACAATTATATATAAAGCATTTTGTTCTTTTTGCTTTTATTTTTCTTTGCATATTTTTCTTTTAAGCATAACATGCATGGGCATATAGGAGAGAGAAAAGAAATATCCAATCATGTTAAGCATTTGACATTCCAATTTTGCTATGCCGAAGCACACAAATGAAATTCATGATTGGCGGGCAACAGTGATGAGATGGTTATTTATGCCTTTCTCTTAGGATTTTCTAATCCTTCCTGTCAAAAAGAGTGATACGAGTATTAAGTACAAGAGATTACTTAATCTTACTAATCACAAACACGAGCCACAAAGCTCACTTGCTTAGTTGTGCATAGAAATGCTCATCTAAGCTACAAAAGATACAAAGTTTAGAAAAATTTGTTTCAATGGCCATCCAAGGTACACAAGTACTAATGTACATAAAACACACACTGTTTTTGTATTTTTCTGATTTTTCAATTTTTTTTTTTATTTTTTAGTTTTTATGAAAACCAAAATAAACAAAACTAAAAATAAACAAACAAAAACATGTTAAACAAAGTAAAGCATAAAACTAGACTGACTCAAAATAAAAGCAAAACACACAAGTTATGCAACAAAAAAAAAAAAAAAAAAAAAAAACACGAAGAGAGAGAAGAAAGTGATAGAATCACTTGGAGCCCTTTTCCTTCCACACCTTTCCTTTAATTAAACCTTTGAACCGGTGGTGAGAGGGAAGAATTGAAACCGTTCAAGTTCGAAAGGAACATGAGGGCTTTGAGAAGATCTCCAAGAGGAGTAAAGGAGGATGGAAACTGATTCTGGTTTCCCGATGCGATCATGTCGTTGCTCTGTTGAGTGGCTAACCACTTATAGTAATTAGGTTGAGTATGACCGGCTACTCCACAGTGATGACAGAGATGTTGCTTCTTCTGTTTAGGCTTTTGAGAGTTAGCCTTCTTAGCCCTAGGGTTTTTAGCATCTTTCTTATCCTGTTTAGGGGGTGCTTCTAAGATAGATTTACCCTTGTCTAAGTTCTCACTAGCTAATTCATTTTTAACAACATTGTTCTCAATTTCAACATTATTAGCAGAAGGAACAAAAACAGTAGTATTAGTAGAAGCAATACTAGGAGAAGAGAAATCATACCCTAAACCGGTTTGATCAGAAGCAGATTTCTAAAGACTGAGCATCTCATCAAGCTTTGCACTTGAAGTCCTTTCCAGTTGAGCTCTGACTTGGAACAGTTCTACCTCAAGCTTCTCGACCTTCTCTTCTAATGAGGTGTTCTCCACAACAAGAGTCTTAACTAACCTTGTAGTCTCATCTAGTTTGACTAACAGATCAGCTTTTTCAGTTTTTTACCTCATTAAGCTCTTTTCTACCAAGATGAGAAGTCTTTTCAGATTTTATAAATTCAGTGCATAGCTTATCATAGGCTTTCTAAAGGGTCAACTTCTTGGGTACTTCATCATCAGAAGAATCCTCACTGCCACTAGCACTCTCCACAATCATCTTATTGGTTAAGGCAGCAAAGGCCATAACGTGACTACATTTATCCACATACTTATCAGAAGAGTCATTCTCAGTATCAGTCTAAGTAGCAACCAACCCTTTATCTTTTGACTCCTTGGTCTTTTCCTTCATAAAGTAGTTTGGGCACTCTATCCTCGTATGACCAAAACCTTTGCACTCATGGCATTGGATGAATGGTTTCTCATTCTTGCCCTTCCTTGAGGATTTAGATTTCCTAGGAGGTTTGCTCATATCCTTTTTCCTAAATTGAAGAAGCTTGATAATCTCATCAGTTATGAAGGTTAGATCCTCATCCTCATCCTCATCTTCATCTTCATCTTCATCTTCACTTTCATCTTCATTTTCAGAGTCCTCAATCTCTTCCTCTATACCCTTAAGAGCCAAGTTTTTACTCTTTCCACCTTTTCCCATTGAGCCTAATCCATCTCATAGGTTTGAAGGTTCCCTACAAGCTCAGTCAAAGGAAGTTGATCAATGTCCTTCACTTCTTCAATGGCAGTGATCTTGGCATGGAATCTTTTAGGTAAGGACCTAAGGATTTTCCTCACAATTTTGGATTTTGCTATAGATTCTCCAAGATTGAAGGCAGAATTCACAATATCTTTGAGTTTAGCATAGAACTCATCAAAGGTTTCATCCTCCTCCATCCTTATTTCTTCAAAACTAATAGTGAGTCTTTGAAGCTTCACAGTCTTTACAGCCTTGGTACCTTCATAGGTGGTCTCAAGAATGGTCCATGCTCCCTTGACAACTTCTGTGGATGATATTTTCTTGAATTCCTCATTGGTCACCCCACAAAACAAAGCATTCAAGGCCCTACTATTGAAATTTTCCACTATGATTGTTGCATCATCCCAATCCACCGGCGATTCCTTTGGTTTTATCCAGCCAACTTCAACAGCTTGCCATACCTGTTCATCTAGAGCCTGCAAAAAAACTTTTATACGAACTTTCCAGTACGCATAATTAGTGCCATCAAATAAAGGAGGAATCAAAAGAGATTGTCCACGATCCATGACAACGTGGGTCAAGGATCACACTTAGGAAATTGATCCAATCAAAGTGTACCCGCTCTGATACAACTTGTTGGGAAATTTAGACCCCGGTTGATAGAATTAACAAGTATTAAACCCAAGTTGTTAATTAGATTTATTATGAATATAACTTGTTAAAACAAACAAACATCAATATCATGTCAAAATCATGCAGCGGAAAAATAAATAAGACAAGATATAATGATCTAGGAAAACTAATGAAACAAACTAGTTTCACAGTAAAAAACCTGAGGGAAAACCTTCCCGAAAAGAAATTCATTATAGTAAAGAGAAGTTTCAGATCTAGTACAAAAACCTTGTCCCTAGACTCTACAATCCTCGTAGATGAACTTACAGTAGAAACCTTCTACCACTTCAGAACCTCTGAACTCTTTAATATATGAATGCCACTCTTTTTGCATGGATCCCAGTACGTGACTAACCAATGATGCACGGCTCCCAGTATGTGATTAACACACCAACTTGAAGAAGATTGTTGGTTGCAAAGTTCTTCACTTCATCAACAGTAAAGATCAAGAAGCACTTGGTTACTAAACCCTATGGCGCAAAGATACAGTAGCTTCTTTCAGAGAGAATAAGGCATCGGTCACCTTTTGCATGTGTTCTCCTTGTATTCTCTTATGTGACAGCCTCTAAAATAAACCTTATATATGTCTAGGGTTGTGAGAAAAGAAACCCTACACAAATACATAAGCATGAGCCGAAAATCATATCTGAAAAACTGATTTTTGTAATTCTTGATAGATACCTCGATATATAGTATCTATCAAGTCTCATTAAATCTCAATAGATAGCTATCTGTCGAGCATCTGTCGAGCTATCTGTCCAGCTTTAATGAACAGCTTCTCTTCACTTGTTTCTTGGTCCAATCTTTATGTCTTTAATACTAGACTTGAAAAACATGTTTCTTGAAGTACTAAACCCATCCTAGATCTGATAGATAGCTATCTGTCGAGCATCTATCGAGCTATCTGTCTAGCTTTAATGAACAGCTTCTCTTCACTTGTTTCTTGGTCCAATCTTCATGTCTTTAATACTAGACTTGAAAAACATGTTTCTTGAAGTACTAAACCCATCCTAGATCTACCCAAATACAAGTAAAGTACATTTTGTCAAAGGATTAGCCAATTACATAAAATATGTCCTTAACATTGTCCTCGGCACAGTCCGAGATCAGTTCTTATATATTGATTCTTAAGTTTGATTACAAGTTCAATTTTGGATTGCTACAGCTTTTCTCTCTCAATTTCTCGATCCCTTTCTCTTAAGGCCTTCCTCTTAATTTATACTATTTCTCCCCTCTCATCTTTGCCCTCCACGTGGATAGTAGATTGCTTGGGTTGATCCTTATCCCATCAGCACCCTCCTGAAGTCTTTGGGGGTAGCTGTAAGGCTGAAAAACACTGTTCAGATATCACTTCCTCATTAATGCGGTTAGAGAGTTAGTTACAGAGCATTCAATGCGGTGGTAGCAGCTTTCCCTTAGATATTTCCTAGCTTCCATCCCTCCTGTACGTTCATAATGCATGTCCTTATCAATAGAACTTCCTGCATTGTCACCCTGGATGATAGGACACACATTTTGATATTTGCTTTGTTTGGCCGAGGGGATATTCCTCCTCGGCCCACCTCCCCCAGCCTTTACAGTCATAGCTTGCTCGTGAAGTTCAAAGTCTTACGTCTTCCTTACTATTGATCTACCCTCGGATCACTGAGTCTCCTCGAACAAGGCCCAAGGCCCAATATATATTTGGGCCTGCGTCCGTACACTTCTTATAATGAAGTCATTACTAACAAAGTTTTATATCAAATATGCTATATTATATGTACAATATTCTTAAAAAAATTTACATAAAAAATTACAATATTATCCGTGCATCGTACGGGTAACTTACTAGTATTATTAATTATTTTTTCTGGACAAATTAGATTGGAGAAAGGATATTTTATTTAAGATATGGTAAACATGCTTAAAGCTTTGTAGTTCCATTGATTGACAACTTTCGATATTTTTAAGAGAAACATTTAAGGTTCAAATATTTTCTCTCCCATTGTAACCATGAAAAGTGTCAAACATATTTGCATACAAGAAACACACAACTTCTTTTTGGCATAAAAGATAGGAGAATGAAAATCCTAGGAGTATCAAGGGTCTTAAGAAGATTGCCTGCATTACAAAATAGTAGACGATAACTATAAGGCACTTGCGTGAAGGTGGACTGGAAAATGAAAATGAAAACAAAATTCATGTAGCCAAATTAGGAAGTAATTAGCAGAAAAGTTTCTTCAGATATCCACCAACTCCTTTTTTTTTTTTTTTTTTTTTTTTTTTTTTATGGATACCAAACAAAGGGAGATAAACAAAGTTAAAAAAGTGTTGGATTGTACCAACAATAGTTCATTGGCATTTGAGTTGCCAATTTAGCTACTGACCAAACAGGTTTTACAATCAAGTGGGGCACTAAGAACATATTGCAGCAAAGTCCATTCTAGTTCAGAAAATTTAGATTAGCTAATCTAGTCTGTTGAAGCCAATCTGGAGTCTTTTTATGCCTAAAGACTTGTACTAACTTTCTACTAGCTCCTAGAAAAAAAACATGCTGATAACCATGGTTCTTTGCTCTGATCCCAGCTTCTACCACAACATCCAGCATTGCTCCACAAGTTATCCTGGCTACACTACTAGTTACACCATAGAAAATACTATCTCCCTGAATGTTAATAGCTCCATAGGCAGAAGACCATCTCTTGGGCTTCCTGCTTCTAGCTCCTGCTATTTTGACTATCAGCTGCCACTACCCTGAGGGTGGATATTGGTCTGTGCTAGTCCTTCTTGGCTGATTGGTGTGTCTTGGCTAACTGGTGTGTCTTGGCTGTTGAAGGAAAGCTTCTTTGTACCTGCAAGACATAGATTGAGATATTAAAATTACACTCATAGGATTAGGTGTTAATCTTTCATAAATCACCCTGTTTCTATGAATCTAGGTATTCCAAAGTGTTGTAAAAATGGCTTGTAAGTAAGCCATTGATGTTGTTTCTCTGGTTTTGAACTTGATGAGAAGGGAAGTTAGCCATTGCTGGACACTTGAACTGCTATAATCAGTGGAGTGGATGGCCAAAGTTGATCCATGCCAGCAAGCTCTAGAGAATGGACAGAGCAGGAAGTGGTGAGTTAAGGATTCTTCTTCAGAGTTGCATAGAGGGCACATATTCTGAGTTGTTATGCCTCTGTTACTCAGATTAAGGAGGGTAGGAAGTTTGTTCTAAATGAGTTTCCAAATGAATGCGTTAATTTTCAAAGGAACTTTGACTCCCTAAATCAGATTCCACACTCCTTCCTGAAGATGAGCAGTCCAAGGAGGAGATGAGTCCTATACTAACAACTTATAAGCTTTTTTAACTTTGTAATCACCATCACCCAAAAACTTCCATAGAAGTTTCTCTTGCACAAAACTTGTTTTGGATAAGGGAATCTGTAAAATTTCTTTGCTCAAAGGAAAAGGGTAAAGAGCTCGAACCAAATCAGCTTTCCATGATGTGGAACTCTGGTCAATCAGATCTCCCACTATGCCTGTGGGTAGTCTAGGGTGATTCGGATTTAAGTGAAAGCTTGGGGACCAGTTTTGATGGTTAAGAGGAACATTAAACCCATTACCAATACTCCAATTCCCTTCTCTCAGCTTAGTGTTATCTTGTTTAATGATATTCTTCCAAAACCAAGAATGATGAGGTTTTGGGGTACACTCTTGTAAAGCACAATTAGGGAAATACTTAGCCTTATAGGTTCTTGCTAGCAGAGAATTAGGATTTTGGCTAATCTTCCAATATTGCTTTGCAAGCATGGCTTGGTTCATGAGGCTGAATTTCTTGAGACTAGGACCTCCCTTTCTTTTAGGTTGACAAATTCTCTCCCAGTTTATAAGGAAGCTTTTTCTCTCCTTGCCCATGTCCCCACCAAAATGCTCTAACAATGGCATCCATCTTGTTGCATACTTGCTCAAGAACTCTAAAACATGAGAAAGTATATAGGGGTAAGGATTGAAGGACAGAAGAAACAAGAGTTGTTGTTCTTGCTTGTGACAGTAACCTAGCCATCCATCCTTGCAATTTGGATTGAAATTTTTCAATCAAAAACTGAAAATCAGCCACTTTGTTGCCCCTCAGCTTGAAATTGAGCCCAAGGTACTTGTTAGGATTTTGCACCAAATTAACTTTTAAATCTCTAGCTAAAGCTTTCTGATCTTCCAAAGGCATATTTGGGTAGCAAAATAAATCAGATTTGGACAAGTTGATGCACTGCCTTGATACTTTACAATACCATTCCAAAATCTTCTGTAAGGTATATAAGGAGTGATTGTCTTTCTTGAAAAACAGAAAGGAATCATCTGCAAACAAGAGGTGGGTAAATGAAATGCCACTTCTTCCAACCTTTACTCCTTTCAAATTGTTAGAGACCTCAGCTTGTGTTAAGGAGATGGAGAGGCTATTTACACATAAAAAAAAAAAAATATGAGGATAGAGGGTCCCCTTGTCTCAAACCCTGGGCTGGGGTGAAGGACTTGGTCAAGTTTCCATTTATTAACAAGGTGTAATGCACTGAGGTGACACACTCCATTATCCACTTTGAATCAAACTTCATAACAATAAGGACTGCATGAAGAAAATTTCATCTAACTTAATCACAAGCTTTGCTTATATCTATTTTCAAAGCCCCAAAGCTATATTTCTTCCCTCTTTTTTTCCTAAGTGTTGGGGTTTATGCCCTAAAATCCAATTTATTGGCATGTTATAAATAATTAAGTTGTTTAATTATATGAGACTATTTATGAACTAATGGGACATTATCTTAGTCCATGAGATGCATAGTATGTGATTTATGTGAAAAGTCACAGAAAGATATAAATCACAAGTTCTTTGTAAACTCAAAATGTAGTTCGTAGTCGGTGATGAAATTGGGTATTTCATCTGCGAAGACTATAACATATCAACTAAGATGATTTGTCTTGATCATGGAAGTGGAGACTTCTAGTTGATATGTTAATATGTTTTAAGAGTTAAGACATATTGAACTTGACCGCTGTGAGATTTATTATTCACCTAACGACTGTCAAATGAATAATAAATCTCACGACTTCTATTTACATCAACTCTAAATCCTGAGAGAATAATGGACCTGATCATGAGATGTAGGTTGTTTTGATATATCAGGAGTGAGATCTATTAGTTACGGTCAAAACCTCAGTATGTTGGGCAGCCGCATTTAGTGTTGATGGAACATATATTCTCAAGATGGAATTCATAATCTCTTAACGGAGATATAAAATATTCCCTTGAGATAAGTTTAATGGGTTTGGTTATTCAGAGTGTTGGGCCCAACCACTTTAGTAAGGAGTTACTAAAGTATATATATTTATGAAATTGGATTTCATAAATATATATTGAATAACATAAAGGATTAAACCGGGTACTCAAGGATTAAGATGTAGTAATCTTCAAAGTGGCAGTCAATATTCATGACTTTGTATTACTACGAATATTTTAATGAAGGGGTTGCATGTACAATAAAGTCTTGGGATATAATTTATAGATAAGGCCTAGAGTGCAACTATATTTATATAGTGGTATTAAATATAGTTAATGGTAACTTTGGACTTGTCAAGAGTTGATAGAAAAGTCCAAGGCCCATTGGAGCTAGTGGCTTATTGGTCCCTTTTGGTCCCACTCCAAGCCACACACTAAAGCCTAATTGGAAAGGCCCAAAAGGCTAGCCCAATTAGATAATCAGTTATATATATAAGGAGAGAAACATACAGATTCATTAAGGCTTTTTCATGAGACTTTTCATTAAGTCTTTTCATGAGAGTTCTCATAAGGAATGAAATGTTTTTATGTGAGTGTTGAACACTCTTTATTCTCTCCTTGGAAACTGATTGAGAGACCACACATCTTGGGCATCAAGTGGAATTGGAGTGAAGATTAAAAGTCTTCCCAAGAACTTCTGATCTTCGGTTTTGAATTTCACCGCACCAAGGTACGCATTCTTGTTCTCAAATTCTGAAACTTACATAGAACATGTTATCATTTTCTAATGAAGTAGATCCATTTAATTTTCCACTGCGCACATGTATATTATCCAACAAATGGTATCAGAGCGGTCTTCATTTCGAATCTATATAACATGTTTTGTGAGTTTTGGAATTAGAGATAATAGTTTCATGTTGTTAGAAGATTATGCATTTAATCTTCTAACAACATGAAACTATTATCTCTAATTCCAAAACTCACAAAATAATCTTCTAACAACATGAAACTATTATCTCTAATTCCAAAACTCACAAAACATGTTATATAGATTCGAAATGAAGACCGCTCTGATACCATTTGTTGGATAATATACATGTGCGCAGCGGAAAATTAAACAGATTTACTTCATTAGAAAACGATAACATGTTCTATGTAAGTTTCAGAATTTGAGAACAAGAATGCGTACCTTGGTGCGGTGAAATTCAAAACCGAAGATCAGAAGCCGCTGCGCACATGTATATTATCCAACACTAAGGACATCTAGGATTTCATAAGCTAGGAGTATATTGTCAGAAAAGTTTCTTCCCCATATGAAAGCATTTTGATAAGGTGTAATGAAAGTGTCCATAAGAGGTTTTAGTCTATTAACAAGAATTTTAGAAATAACCTTATAAATGACATTGCTTAGACTAATTGGCCTAAAATGGTTGACCTCCTCAGGATATGTAACCTTAGGGATAAGGGTGATGAAGATGTGGTTAAGAGGTTTGAAGAGTGATCCTGAATGGAAGAAAGCTTGAACAGTGCTTATAACATCTGTCTTGACAATGGGCCATAATTCATGAAAGAAGAAGGCAAGAATACCATCAGGACCAGGAGCTTTGTGTGGCCCCAATTGAAACACTGTATCTTCAACCTTCATACTTGAGATTGGTCTATTGAGAAGATTGCAATCTTGATCAGATAAGGTAGGAATAGGTAAGGCTTGAAGCTCCTTAACTAAATCCTTAACACTGATATTGCTTCTGTTCTCATAGTTTTCCAAAAAGTGGCAACTAAGAATGGCCTCAATCTCATCAGGCTTGTCAGTGAAAGTGCCCTGACCATCCTTGATATGGAGGATTCTACTTCTAGCTCTTCTCTATTTAATCACTGTTTGAAAAAAAATTAGTGTTCCTATCCTCCTGAAGAAACCACTTTTTCCTTGCCTTTTGAGCCCACATTAATTCCTCCCTCTCTAGTAATTCCTCAATCTCCATCTTAAGAGATTTTTCAGTTTTAGCATCCTCAATAGAATTGATGGAATTTTGGAGTATCTGCAATTGAACCTGTTTCTTTTTTATTTCATTTTCCACTCTACCAAATACCACCCTATTCCACTCCAAAGCTTTCTTTCTCTCATTTGATAATTTGTTGCTCAATTGGGCAGCTCTAGATCCATGAGACTGAAAATCCCATGACTGTTGAATCATATCATGGCAAGTAGGATGAGTGGTCCACATGTGTTCAAACCTAAAGGGTCTTTTCCTAAAGGGACCTTGGACCTCCAAATCCAAAACACTTGGTCCATGGTCAGAATGGATGATAGGCAGATTCCTAAGGGAGTATAAGGGACACATATTAACCCATTCAACTGTGGCAAAGGCCTTATCCAATCTTTCCATTACAAGATCATCCTCTTCTCTATTATTCATCCATATGAATCTCTGACCAGTGGCTGCTAGATCACACAGTTGGAGATCAGTTATCACCTGTTGGAGCAAATTAGCACCAACAATGTTCCCCTGATTGAAAGACAATTTGTTATGATTGCTCAGAACTTGGTTGAAGTCCCCAACACAAAGCCAATTTGGTTGAGATTGACCTTTTAGGGTTTTAAGTTGTTGCCATACAAGGTCTCTCTTGGCATGTTTAGGATGTCCATACACAAAAGTGATTGAAAGAGGACTCCCTTTATTGTCTGGTAAATCAATATGGATAAGATGTTCTGTGGCAAACACTACCTTAAGACTTTGTCTAGGCATTCATCCACGTAACAGCCCCCCACCAAAACCACATTTGACCCAAATTTGTTTCCCTTTATCTTTAACTAGTCTAGTCTCCATGAGGAACATAATGTCTAGTTTAAATTCTTGGGCTTTTTCCTGACATTTTAGAACTGCAAAGGATTTGCCTAGACCCCTACAGTTCAATTTAGCCAGGGGATTGTCATTGTTACCTTCTGTAAGGTTGAATTTAATCAACCATTTTGTTGGCTTTATTCCGTGCCAAATTTGCTTGTAAATTAGCAATTAGTAACCCTGTGTTTAGGTGGGAATCATGTAAGGGTAGTGTGTGAGAGAGTGTGAAGAAATGCTCAAGACTATGCAGTGAAGCAGGGACTCGCGGCTAGATCTCGTAGGTGGCTCGCGGCTTGCAAGCCGCCATAAGATGCACACGATTGAAGCATGTAGAGAAGCTGAACCGTCATGCCAGCTATAGCACTACAGGACAAAAAGTCTAGACTGGCCATTCAGTTAGCTCACGGCTTGGACTCGCGACTCAGTCAAGTCGCGAGGCCAAGTCACCAGTCCACTCTGTTATGGGAAAACTGACACTTCGCATTCCTTTCTCACTCCAGTATAAATACCTCTTATACTCACGAAATATTGAGAGCTTCCAGAGAGAATTTTGAGAGAGAAACCCTAGAGAAAAACAAGATTGACTCATCCACAATCTTTACATAGTGACTCATCAAATTCCTCAACTTTCACCCTCTCCATTGTTACATCCTTAAGAGGTACATTAGCCAAAACCTTTTCTTACCATACCCATATCTGTGAGAAGGCTATTTGGTGCTTGGGAAGCAGTTAGGAAGGGACCAATTGATATTGGTTGATGCTATGAGTTATAGCGGAATTCGGTAAGTTAAAGAAGACAAAAGTTCGGCGTAACCTCATTAGAGCAAGAAGCTTGGAGGGCTTAGGTACACTGGGTGGATTAGGCTTGGAGGGTTTTCTGTTGTTCATGTATCCCAACTTCATTCTTTAGTGAATTATTTACCACTTAGAGGGCGGCGGAGAGGTTTTACGCCGAGGGCTTCGGTTTCCTCTTCAATAACACATCATTGTGTTGTCCTTGTGTTTGCATCTCTCTTCCCTTAATCTTTGCCATTTAATTTCTGCTGTGAATGTGATTTTATTTGGTTTAGATTGTTTATCAATTCTATTATAAGCTTATGTTCATTTTTCGCACATATATTGTTTGATAATAAGCTTGAATTGGTAATTTGTAAATTGGGGGTCTAAACGTTCAATGTGTTTTATACACTAATTGAACATTCAATTGGTATTAGAGCGGGTGCACTTGCTATGGTTTAATTACCCTAGTGTGATCCTTGACCCCTTTTGAGATGGACCGGTCTCAATCTTTAAATGCTTTACCATATTTTGATGGTAGCAATTATGCCTTTTGGAAGGTATTGATGAGAGCATTCTTATGTTCGATAAATGAATCTGTTTGGGACGCCATTGATATTGGTTGGACTAGGCCGGAGGCAGCCAATTCCACATGGGATAAGGCAGCCCTTGTGGCGTCAAATGCTAATAGCAAAGCACTTAACGCTATTTTTTGTGGTGTGTCTCTAGATGAGTTCTATCGGATTTCTCACATTACCATTGCCAAGGGGGCTTGGCAGATATTGGAGACCACTTATGAGAGAACGAAGAAAGTAAAAGACACGAAGCTACAGATGCTGACCACCTGATTTAAGGAGCTTAGAATGAGTGAGGATGAGTCCTTTGACTCTTTTTATAGTAAGCTGAATGAAGTGGTCATCGGCAAGTTTAATTTGGGAAAGAAAATGGAGGATTCCAAGGTAGTAAGGAAGATCCTTCGGTCATTGCCAGAAAGCTTTTGTGCCAAGGTGACGGCGATTGAAGAGAGCAAGGATCTTGATGATATCAAAGTCCAAGAACTGGTTAGCTTGCTTCAGACTTATGAATTGTCGTTGCCCACTCAAAGGAAGAGCAAATCTCTTGCTCTTAAGACCATAAATGAAAGGGTAGAAGCACACGACTTGTCGGATGAGGATGTTGTCGAGAAAGATGTTGCTTACCTTGCAAAAAATTTTCGCAAATTCCTAAAGTTCAAGAACAGTGGGAAATTTAGTGATAAAGGGAAATTCACAAGTTCCGGAAAGGAGAAGAAGGACTTCAAAAAGAGAGACGGGAAGGAGTCCCAATCTAATCAAGGAGTCACTTGTTTTGAATGTAATGGACATAGCCATTTCAAAAAGGAATTTCCTAATTACTTAAGATCGAAGGGTAAGACGTATGCCACCACTCTCAGTGACTCAGATTCCTCCACCTCTGATTCAGAGGATAGCTGTGATGAAGAAGGGAATTTCTCAGCATTTATGACTATTGCTCACGTTGAGTCTTCGGAGGACTTGAATTTGCTTATGCAAGAACTTGGGGAGCATAGTGATGAGGAATCTATGGGAATTGTAGAAGAATCGGATGTTGAAGAGGATGAAGATACAGTCGGTCTTCAAGAGAATTACAACTCACTCCTTGAGAAGTCGAGAGAGTATGCAAGGGTGGCCAAGGTGGCTGTGAAGAAGATGAAGAAAGCAGAGGAGGACTATAGAAGTCTCCTAGTAAGATATAGGAGGCCAAGTTTGAGATTGAGACGCTAAATGGTGAGCTAACCGAAGCTTACACCAAGGTGAAATTCCTTGAGCTTGAGGTGGTTCAAGCAAATGCCAAGGTAGAGCGAGTATCCACAAGGAAGCTTGATGATGTCCTCTCTCACCAAAAACCCTTCTCCGACGAAACTGGATTAGGATACACCGAAGAAAGTAGTTCAGCTGTGAATATCTCCAAAGAAGTGAAGTTTGTGAAGGCCAAAGAGCCAGTTGTAGTTGCCCCTACTGTGGAGAAGTCAAAAGTTGAGAAAAAGAAGAATGTGGTTGACCAACGGGTGTTGAACAAGCCCTGTAACCAATTTGTGGTCAGGTCTGAAACTAGAGGGAAATCACTCCCAAGATCACAAAGAGGTCCTAGAACGAACCATGTTTGCCATCACTGTGGACTTCAAGGACACACCCAACCCAATTGTTATAAGCTTAGAGCATTAAAGAATGTAAGTGATCAAAGGTCAAGAGGACCAAGAAATGACAAGAGGACTTGGGCTGTTGAGTCATCAAGAGGTCGAAATGGTGATCCTGGTGTGATGGACGTGATGAAGATGATCGGTGCATTCACAACTTGCTTGGAAAGCTTCACAAGAAGGTTTGAAAGCCCTAACTCTCGTACCCAATCCTATAGGGATATCACCCCAAACACACGTGGCGTGTGGGTGAAGAGGGGTACTCATGCATAAACATTACAACATGTCCATGCATTAGTACTTCCAATGTTTTGTGACTATGCTTGGTTGTGTGTTGCTGCTAGCTTGAGTTGAAAATTGTTTGTTTGTTTGCATTTGTTTTAAATGTTTTTATATTGTTGTTTTTGATCAATCTTTTCTTGTTTTTATGTCAAAAATCCAAAAACACATAAAAAGTAGAAAATCTAAAAAGTTTGATCGACATTATTGTGTCTTGTCACAAGCACATTTTGCCTTGTACCTTTGTACAAATGGCCTTGTGCATTTACGTGCGTAGCTTGTTCCCTATGCACTCCATATCTTTGTGGGAAAAATCTTGACATCTATGTGACTGTTGTAAATAGATCTTCAAACTTGTCATGAATGATTAGTCAATGGTATTGTTGATCTTGAGACATGCATAGACTTGTGCCTATATATCTTCCAACTCATTTATTTTATTGTTTTTGCTTAAAGAGCTCACCAAATGTAAATCTCCAAATGAAAAGAGATATTGAGTTGCAAAAGCCTGTCGCACATACTAGTATTTGACTAGGAAAAAGGGAAAGCGACGTAAAATGAAATGTATGATGCCCAAAAAGCCAAAGGCTAACTCATCAAATTAAAATATCAAAAATTTCAGGCATCGATCTCACAATGTGGTGTAATGATTCAAAAAGATCAAATGATATGATGTATATGGAGCCAAATTAAAAGCTACAAAGTTATGTTATCAAGTTCTTGTAGGAGGTCATATATGCATATTTCTATAATTGAGATGGGTCACTTTATCTAGTGCTAATTGTGTATGGCTTGGTTGAATTGATCATTGAAGTTTCACATTAGACTAAGGACTGTCTCATTGTTGATATCTACACACATCACACATGTCTATGTTCAATGAATGCCATATTCATTTGTGTGATTGTACTTGATTAAATGTGTTTTCACAGGCTCAATCTTTGTTGATCAAACACAAAAAGATTTTTGAGTGTTTTAGTTGTTTTTGGAAAGTATTTTGTTTTTGCAAAAATTGTTAAATTCTTCAAAAATAGTGTTGTCTTGTTCTGGCGACTCAGTCGCGGGTTGGTCTAATCGTATGCCCCAATCGCGAGCCCACACAGAGATTTTTCGCGACTCACTGGTGGGTCAATGTCCCAGTCGCAAAAAATACTTAGAATATTTTTCAAATTTTGGCTTTTTAATGTTTCTCACGGCTCAGTCTAGCGACTTGTTCGTGGGTGGAAGGTCTAGTCGCGAGGGGTACACAGAAATTTTCGCGGCTTACCTCGTGACTTCCTCGTGGGTAGAACTTCCAGTCACGAAAAACACTTAGAAAAATTTTTCAAAAATTTTGGTTTCAAAGTGTCTCGCGACTTACCTTGGCGTCTTGCATGTGACTTAAATCAGTCGCGAAAATCGCGTGTTTTACGCAAATAGGTCAATTTTTAAAACCTTTTTGAGTTTTCCCTCAAAATTTTGTGACTTTTCATTGTCTTCCCCGTGTTTACCTCTCTCAAACCCACCGTGTTTCTCACTAAATCCTCCATTGTTGTTCATCGTTTTGACTTCAATCTTCAAGAAAAAGGTATGGGTTTTTCTTATTTTCTCTATACATTTCATTTTATAGCCTTGTTTTCTTGGTTTTGTCTGTTGCTATTATGATTTGAGATATATATATAGTGTTCGAACATGGGTTTGCTCATTTTGTTGAGGTTGGGTGTTTGGGTTTTGTCGCTTTTGTTTTTAGGATGCTAGATATTGTTATTATCATGTCTGATTTTCATCATTGAGTATGTTTATAGATTTGCCCTGTGTTAAACATACCATACCCATTGAGATATGTCTTATAGACATATGCTTATTTTTAGAAATTGTTGTAATAGACTCTGTTTGAGAGTATGGTTGATTCACAATGTTTGTCTATTGCATGTTTGGAGTATGAGTTTGACTGTGTTCCCTGGGATGTTGATGTTAGGTTTCTTTAATGTAACAATGTGGTATGCCTGAGAATTGTTGATAATTTGTTCTGTGCTGTTCTGTTTTGAGTAATCTCATTCAATGTTGATCCTAAATTGTATTTGGTTTGAATGTTTGGTATAATACTCTGTCCTTTTCTATGCCACTAACATATTACTAATGTTTTGAGTTTCCATCTATTGTGTTTTTTTTTTTTGTTGGGATTTGCTGCTGTGTTATGCAGATGACTCCTACCAAGAAGAAAACTACTACCAAGAAGGGTGATAAAAGGTTGAAGATGGACAATACCAAGTTCAAGTCTCCTCATCACTTTGAGAGATATAAAGATTTCTACTTGAAGGCACCTCTCATCCAGGAGAGATTTATTGACTTGGTGGATTTGAAGGACACCTTCATTCCAAGCTGTTTTGAGGGCAGGGGTTGGGATAAGCTTTTGAGTGACCTGCCTGGAGTTTGTGATCCTTTGATCAGGGAGTTTTATGCCAATGCAGTGTTAAGAGAGCATGAGATAAATTGTTGGATACGAGGAAAGGAATTTACCATAGATGTGGATGACATAAATGATGTGTTAGGTTTTGAGGGCATGGATGATCATGATTTCACTCATTATAAGGATAGGATTTTGTCCTTAGAAACTGTTCAGACACATATTGGTGGAGTGAGAAAGGGGAGATGCCTCAACACCGCAGCCTTTCCAGTAGATATGAGGTGTCTAACAGTGATTATGATGTTTAACCTATACCCAATGAAGAAGCTGACCACAATCAACAATGCCAGAGACATCTTCCTTATGGAGCGCAAGCAGAAAACCTATATAGACATCAGTGCTCACATCTTCTACACCATTGTGGATGAGACCAGAATAACCACTAGGGCCAAGCTGATTTTCCCTAGCCTGCTTATGAGGCTTTTTAGGTTGAAAGGTGTGGAGATCCCTCAAGATATCAGCCTAATGTCTACTCCCTCAACAATTAACAAGCTAACCATCACAAGGATAAGAGTTCGTCTTCCGGGTGATGAAGAGGAAGGTGACCAAGAAGAAGGTGAACCCATGGACACTGAAACAGAGGCTATAGGAGAACCCTCAAGCTCAAGAGGTCGTAGGAAGTGGAGCAGAGCTTCATCTTCATCAGCTGTAACTTCAGATGCATTCCAGATCATCTTAGAGAGGATTGATGGGCTCAGAGATGTCCAGAATGAACAATCTAACAGACTGGCTGCACTTTAAGATCAGATGAACATACTCTTAGAAAAGTTTGATAGCTTCTCCACTCAGTAATGACCCTTTGGCCATTCCAGTCAAAAAGGGGGAGATTTTTGGGGTAGCTTTTGAGGGGGAATGCCAGTTTGAGGGGGAGCCTGCATAAAACTTACATTTAGCAGTTTTTATCTCAGTTTTTATTTTTATGTTTATGTTGGTGGAGTTGGTATTATGCTTTGAACAATATTTTAATTATGGGTTTGCTACATACGTTGTTAAACACTTTGGTTAATTTCTTGGTTTTTAAACTCATGGTTGGTTTATGTGATTAAGTTTTAAAACTTATGTTATTATGGTTTAATGATTATAAGTTTATTTTCATTTTCTATGTACTTTGGATTTTGTACCTTTGCTTTGTAGTGTAGTACTTGTTGTTTCATGTTTTGCATTTTCTTTAAGTACATCACTCTTGTGCCCTTTGTTGGATTTTTATTCTTAATGCATTTAAGTGTTTATGTATCGGTTGAGTGTTGAACATGCAAATGATACTTTGCATTGACCTTATTAGCTTGCATGTCCGGATGTTCATTCCTTATGTGAATGGGCATTGTGGTCACTATTTATAGAGATTGTTTGTTTTTGGTCAAGTCATGGTTTATTCTTTAATTCCATTTTTGCTTGATCGCATTGTGCTTGCTCCATATGCATTACAAGTTTTCTGCAATGATCATATTGTGTTGTTGTGTTTCAGGAGATACTTGTTCTTATGGTTCAAGAGCTTCACAAATTCTAGAATTAGGTGTGAATGAGTTTTGTTCAACTGTTCCCAACTCACATGTTAAGTCTAGAGTTTGTTTTAGGGTTTTGTCATGGAATAGCCAAAGAGGGAGATTGTAAGGTTGAATTTAATCAACCATCTTGTTGGCTTTATTTCGTGCCAAATTTGCTTGTAATTTAGCAATTAGTAACCCTGTGTTTAGGTGGGAATCATGTAAGGGTAGTGTGTGAAAGAGTGTGAAGAAATGCTCAAGATTGTGCAGTGAAGCAGGGACTCGCGGCTGGATCTCGCGGGTGGCTCGCGGCTTCCAAGCCGCCAAAAGATGCACACGAGTGAAGCATGTAGAGAAGCTGAACCGTCATGCCAGCTGTAGCACTACAGGAAAAAAAGTCCAAACTGACCATTCAGTTAGCTCGCGGCTTGGACTCGCGACTCAGTCAAGTCGTGAGGCCAAGTCGCCAGTCTACTCTGTTATGGAAAAACTGACTCTTCGCATTCCTTTCTCACTCTAGTATAAATACCCCTTATACCCATGAAATATTGAGAGCTTCCAGAGAGAATTTTGAGAGAGAAACCCTAAAGAAAAACAAGATTGACTCATCCACAATCTTTACATAGTGACTCATCAAATTCCTCAACTCTCATCCTCTCCATTGTTATATCCTTGAGAGGTACATTAGCCAAAACCTTTTCTCACCATACCCATATCTGTGAGAAGGCTATTTAGTGCTTGGGAAGCGGTTAGGAAGGGACCAATTGATATTGGTTGATGCTATGGGTTATAGCGGAATCCGGTAAGCTAAAGAAGACAAAGGTTCAGCGTAACCTCGTTGGAGCAAGAAGCTTGGAGGGCTTAGGTACACTGGGTAGATTAGGCTTGGAGGGTCTTCTGCTGTTCATGTATCCCAACTTCATTCTTTAGTGGATTATTTACCGCTTGGAGGGCGGCAAAGAGGTTTTACGCCGAGGGCTTCGGTTTCCTCTTCGATAACACATTGTTGTGTTGTCCTTGTGTTTGCATCTCTCTTCCCTTAATCTTTGTCATTTAATTTCTGCTGTGAATGTGATTTTATTTGGTTTAGATTGTTTATTAATTCTGTTATAAGCTTATGTTCATTTTGCACATATATTGTTTGATAATAAGCTTGAATTGGTAATTTGTAAATTGGGGGTCTAAACATTCAAGGTGTTTTATACACTAATTGAACATTCACCTTTCTTATGTAGAAATCCATAGAGCAGCTTCTGCCATATATTTCTTCCCAGCCTCCCCAGTTCTGGTCCGAACCTCTTCTAAGAGCTCCACTAGTCCCTTCCAACAATTCATTGCAATGTAGGCTCAAAAGAAGTCTAGGATCTAAAGTAGCTGAGGCGGGGAAGGAGGGCCTGGGCATAGCCCACGTGGCTCAGAACTAGAAATGATATTAAGCCTAGTGTCTAAGCCAACAACTTGAGTAGTGGCTACTCCTACCAGTGGGTCTGACATGTGTTGGACTTAATTTAGATATTGGCCTACATCATGAGTCCTCATTAGTCTCGACCCAGTACTGGAACTACCAAATTCAAACCGTAGCCTTTCTCTATCCACCCTGTTGACCAAAGATTGTACAAAGGAGTCAGTAGATTCAAGAATTTGTCCCACATCCCATGCATCCCTACGCAGCCACTCAGGACGATCTTCATTCAGTTTGTCCAGATTAAACATTTTGACAGTTTCAGATTCACTCTCTGTATCTGAACTTATCTTCGTTTGTGTTCTCAATTCACCTGTTGTAATGTAAGGACTCGTACTGTAACATCTCGACCCAACTTTATAGTTAACCTATGTGTTCGAGTGGTTAATTATTATTTTGAGTCACTTACTTTCTAAAATTAATATAAGAGTATTTAATAAGCATATTATTTTATAATACCAATGAATAAGAATTGTAAAGATTATAAATAATTGAATGTCTAATTGTATTATGAATATATACTAAGTATGTACAAAACTATATTAAGTGGTTAAGTTATTAGATATATAGTTGTTGGTGTTTAATTAAGTGTTTAAGGTAAGGGCATTTTAGTAACTTCCTACACACATGACTAATAGAATCAACATACTTGGGCCAACCATGTGTGGACATTTGCCTAACTTGCCATGCATGTGAGACAAGTGGCAAGGCCACTAACCTCCACATAACCCCACCCCACTAACCCTCTAGCCAGCCATGCAAGCCTAAATGCTCATTACCTCATTCTTCTTTCTATTCTCTCAAAGCAACTAGAATAACCAAGAAGCTCTCTCCCTCTCTATTCCCATGGGTCCAAACAAATCAGAATTCTCACCTCACTTTGCTCTCATTTCTCTTAAGGAAAGAGTTAGAAGCTCTCTTGAGTCCCTTTTCTCAAACCCACAGGTCCACACATCAAAAGAAAAATAAAGCTCCATCTCATTTCTTCTTCATACTCTCTCAAAGAAACTAGAAAACTCAAAAACTCTCTCAAGCTCTCTACCTCTCATACTTTTAGGTCCAGCAACTAGGAAAGGGAAATCCTTTCACGCAAGAGTGATTCTATTTCTATTTCCCCTCAAGAGCCAAAAACTTGGTAAGGGTTCTAGCTACTCTCACCTTATTAGAATCCATGATTTCTTCATGGAACTTTTAGCAATGGTATTTGTGTTTTGTAAAATTAGGAAATTGTGAACTTGTAAGTCTATATATCTATAGTGTTTTAAGAAGCTTGAAACTGTGTTGGTGATTTGCTGAAGAAAAGATTAGGGTTTTTTCTAATTAATGAGTGTATATGATTAAGGAAGTAAGAAAAAGTTAGGGTAAGTATATTTGATGTTACTGCTGGGATTTTTGTTGTATTTAATTTTACTATAATGGTTAAGTGACTATATATAGGTGTTTTCTAACATGTCTAATGAGTGTATAAAAATCCCCATATGATAATACGACTATTTGCAATCATTTTATGATTTTACAAGAAAATATTGCAAAGCTGCCACTGTGACAGATTGTGTGTTCACGCATGATAAATTATGTATTAAATTGTATACAGTGAATTTGGATGCTAGGGATATTTTCTATGAAATCTAAGGCACTTATGGTTCTTATTGATTTGGTCTCACAGCAATTGAATCAATACAAAAATAATAGTACAATTTGTAAGTTAATTTAAATTCTGTTGGGACAGAGTTGAGTATGTTGTCTTGTATGATTTTTAGTAAATCATAGTTTTATGATTTGGCTCTAAAAATGATCTAGAATCTACTAGACATCCATAGAAGTGGCTTTGTA
Source organism: Quercus tomentella (assembly GCA_028535165.1). Taxonomy (NCBI): domain Eukaryota; kingdom Viridiplantae; phylum Streptophyta; class Magnoliopsida; order Fagales; family Fagaceae; genus Quercus; species Quercus tomentella. The sequence continues at coordinate 20,309,235 of JAPQVY010000155.1, forward strand.
AATTTTCATGAAAATTGGATGTGAATTGATAGCCCATTTGTATTTTATAAGTAATATATATGTTGCTGGAATAAATAATGAACAATAAATGATCTAACTAATTTTGAGGATTTAATTCTAAAGCTAGGGTGAATGATTTGAGCTATAAATTAATATGATCATCATTTGGTATGTCTGGATCATAGATAAATTTTTTTTAACTTGGTTCAATGTATAGTACTCAAAGGAGGGGTTCTAAACCATTCAACTGTTGTTTTTATGAAGCTGTTTTGTTCATGTTGTATGTTGCCTTATGTAAGTTTATGCATGCACCATTGCTTCCAATCTCAAACACATTCTGAATTGATTTTAAAGCTATTTGACATGATCTGAATATGAACATTAAAATAATGGTCTCTCTATGATTTGGTACATCATGTTGTTTGATGAATGTATCTCGTGTTTGGAGAACCTCGTTAAGGTGGGATTAGGAATTCCTTGATTTTAAGAGATAGGTTTTGAGACAAATGTGTAAGTTTATTCTAAGGTAAAATTGATAGTAATAAGCTTTGATATTTGGTTTAGGTGTTACCAGCCCCCAGGTCTGAGCTCCTTCGACTTTAGGCTCTTGGTTCCTCTGCTTTCAGGTAAGGGATAAGTTATATGGGCATTTGATAAGTTATGAGTTTATTTTAAAGTGTATTATGCATTAAAAGGTTTTTTATTAGAGATATGACATATAATCATGTTTTAGACAAAGATATATTCGTGAGCTTTTGAAACCTTATGTATATGATTTAAGCATATTGATGCTATTACTTATATCACGAACATAATATTTAAGAATGAAATGGATATGCTACTGTTGAAATATTTATGTACAAGCATAGTTATCAGAAAAATATAGTTTTTGGTTATTCCATTGTTATGATCTGAACTCAGCCAGTAAGGGTTATAGTACTCGTATTTCCATAGAGATTTTGATTGGTCATTATAAGTGGTGAGGACTTTGCTGTACTCGCCCTCATTGGGAACGACTAACTTGTGGAGAATGCCAACCAACCCCCATGGTTGATGATATGATTACACCGAAAAGGGTGATACTTTCTAATATGTCTGGGGATTTCCTAGCATTGTGGGGAATACTGGATGCCTAACACAATGTGCTAGATGCCTCCCAAAGTTGTGATAGACTTACAATTGGACTGACTAATGTGTATCATGAAAGAGCTATTAAACTATTTGGAAATTATAAAAAAAAGTTGGTTCTTTAAAGATAAAACTTTCTGAAGTTCTGTTGTGCTTTAAAGATAAAGCTTCTAATGAAAGCTTATGTTAAAACGTTATTAGATATCTATTCTTTAAGAAACGTTAAGTTTTATGACTGTAAAGTTGTAATTTACAACTGTGTTTTGTTGGTTTTTATTCCGTGCCAAATTTGATTGTAATTTTATTTAATTTTTTGTACCCTGTATTTATTATGGGATTTAACTGTAAGGGTTGTGTGATAGAGAGAGAGAGAGTGTGTGTGTGAAGACTCAAGCAATTGAAGACAGAAGAGTTTTCGCGGGTAGCTCGCGACTAAGCATCCCGCGAAATGATGCATGTGCCCTGCACATGACTGGAATGCGAAGAGTCAGGACAGATGAAGACAGCTGTGTTTCGCGAGTAGCTCGCGGGTAAGGCCTTCCCGCGAGACACTTGCGAAACATTCTGTTTTGCCAGACTGTGCTATCTGATACACACTTTCTGTACCTACACTACATTACCCACAAAGGTTGAGAAGTGCTTCAGAGAGAAAACCCTAGCCATAAACCTTGAGAGTTAGAGATTATTATACCCACAATCCTCTACACAATTGCTTTTAGATTTTCCTCAACTCCTACCTCTCCATTTCCATATCATTGAGAGATTGATAGCCCAAATACTTACCACACCCTTTCAGAGTGTTAAGTGAGGTTTTGGTGCTGTTGGGAAGCATTGGAAGAAGCCAAGGATGGCAGATGCAACATGGAGCTTGTTGTGGGATCCGGAGAGCTAGACAAGACACGGTTCCGAGAAGCCTTGTTGGAGTAGGAGCTTGGAGGGCTTAGGTATATCGGGTAGATTAGGCTTGGAGGGTCTCTTGCTAACCCATGTATCCCTACTGATTGTCTAGTGGATCGATTATCGCTTGGAGGGCGACGGAGAGGTTTTTCATCGAGTTCTTTGGTTTCCTCTTCGATAACACATCGGCGTGTTATCTTGTGTTTGAATTCTTCCTCCCTACTCTTTTACCTTTCATTTTACTGCTATGTTATAATGTTTATGGGTTAGAGTAGCTTGTTTGTTTATCTGCTCGCATTTACTCTATTCCGCACTTAGTATTAAGTTAGAGTAAAATCAATCGAGCTGTAACTTTAATTTGGGGGTCCAAATTGCTCTTGTATTTTCACACATTTTCGAGCATTCAATTGGTATTAGAGCAGGTACACTCGCTGTGGTTTAAGTACCTGAGTGTGATCCTTGACCCTTTGTGATGGACCGATCACAATCTTTCAATGCCCCACCATTCTTTGATGGGGGCAATTATACCTTTTGGAAGGTCCGAATGAAGGCTTTCTTGTGTGCTATAGATGAGTCTGTATGGGATTCCGTTGAAAATGGGTATGTTAAACCCACAACAGCCAAGTTCGAACGGGACAATGCAGCTCTTACATTAGCTAATGTAAATAGTAAGGCCATTAATGCTATATTCTGTGGTGTGTCCCCTGATGAGTTTCACAAGATATTGCATGTGGAGACAGCCAAGGAAGCTTGGACGATCCTTGAGACTACCTATGAAGGTACCAAGAAAGTCAAGGACACGAAGCTCCAAATGCTTACCACCAGATTTGAAGAGCTTAAGATGGGAGATGATGAGGCTTTCGATTCTTTCTATGGAAAGCTCAATGAAATTGTAATTGCTAAGCTCAATCTCGGAGAGAAGATTGAAGATTCTATGGTGGTGAGAAAGATTTTGAGATCTTTACCGGAGAGTTTCTGAGCAAAAGTCACAGCTATAGAAGAGAGTAAAGACTTGGATGAGATCAAAATCCAAGAGCTAATTGGATCTCTCCAAACATATGAGTTGGGACTGCCTTCTCGTAAATCGAGCAAATCTCTTGCCCTTAAAACCATCACGGAGAGAATGGACGACTCCTCTGAAGCGGATGATGTGGAGAAGGAAGTAGCATTCATTGCAAAGAACTTCCGAAAATTTCTGAGGATGAAAAACAGTGGGAAACCTTTCAGCAAAGGAAAGTTTTCATCCTTCAAGGGTGATAGGAAGGAGTTTAAGAAAAAAGATGGGAAGGAGTCTTAACCTATTCAAGGAATCACTTGCTTCGAGTGCAGCGGACATGGACATGTCAAGAAAGAATGTCCTAATTATCCGAGAGGGAAGGGTAAAGTGTTTGCCACTACCCTTGGTGATTCTGATAGCTCAAATTTAGACACTGAAGGAGAATGTGACAGTGAAGGAAATTATAGGGCATTTATGGCTATTGCCTTAGTTGAGTCAAAAGATGATTTGAGCAATTTGGTTGATGAACTTGGTCATATTTCTGAGGATGAGGAAATTGAAGAATCTGAAGATGAAGATGTATGCCAAAATGAGGTGGTGAACAACCTTCAAGAAGCCTATGATTCTCTACTGGAAGACTGTGGTAAATACGCCAAAGTTGCTAACCTTGCTGTGAAAAGGATGAAAAAGGTTGAAGAAGAGCATAAGGGTATACTCGTGCAACTTAAGGAATCAAAGTGTGAAGAAGAAAGACTCAAAGACGAGTTGGTTGCAGCTTATTCTAAGATCAAGTTTCTTGAACTTGAAATCATTCAAGCAAATGTCAAGGTTGTGTGCATCTCCACCAAGAAACTTGACAATGTGCTATCTTCTCAGAAATCTTCACATGATAAGACCGGTTTAGGTTATAACGGAGAAGGAAGTTTGAGCAGTGAACCCAAGAAGGAAGTGAAGTTCGTTTCAACCAAGAATGATGAGAAACTTAAAGAAGTGAAGCCTGAGACTGAGACCCTTACTGTAGTTAAGAGGACCGTTGGTGCAAAACCAAAGGAAAAAGGGAAGTCATTACCCAAAAATTAAAGGGGGCCTCAAGTAAAGCATTTGTGTTATCATTGTGGCGCACAACGACACACAAGACCGAATTGTTTCAAGCTTCATGCACTCAAAAAGGCTGATTTGATGCGTGGTCAAGAAACTTCAAGGAGAAGACCAAGGGGAGCACAAGTTAAGGGAAATAGTGAAGGACATCTCATTGGCGATGTGATGGAAATGCTGAAGAACATATCCCTATGCCTTGCTAGCTTCACTCCGAGGATTGAAAGTTATGTTGGTCGTACCCCGCCATCTAAGGCTCTCACCTAAAACACTCGTAAAGTGTGGGTGCAGAAGGGTACTTATGCATGATCACATCATATGTCCATGCATTAATACTTCCAATGTTTAGGATCATAGGTTCATGCATCATGTCATGCATTGCTTCCGGTTTATAGCATGTTTCTTTTACAAGTTTTGTTTTATACTTGTTTTTGTTGATTTTACTTTACTTGTTCTGTTTTTTAGTGTGTTCAAAAATTCAAAAACCCATAAAAATTGAAAAATCTTCAAAACGTTTGATCGCTTGTGTTGTGTATATCACATGTGAGTTTGGCCTAGTACCTTCGTACTAATGGCGTAGTGCATTTACGAGCTTAGCTTGTTTTGTATGCACATATATCTTTGTAGGAAAAATCTTGAAAACTATGGGTGACTGTTGTAAATAGATCTTCAAGCTTGTCATGTATGATTGATCAATAGTCTTGATAGTCTTGATACTTGCATAGACTTGTGCCTATATATCTTCCCACCTTTACTTTTTCTGTTTTTGCAATAGAGCTCACCAAATGTAAATCTCAAAATGAAAAAGAGATTATGAGCTGCAAAAGCCTGTCGCACATACTAGTATTTGACTAGGAAAAAGGGAAAACGACTCTTATATTGAAATGTATGGTGCTCAAAAAGCCAAAGGCTAACTCTCAATGTTGAAATATCAAAAATTTCAAGCACCGATCTCAAAAAGAGATGTATTATCCAAAAAGGATCAAATGTTATGATTTAAGCAGAAGCCAAATGAAAAGCTTCTAAGTTTTGTAATCAGTCTCTTGTGGGAGGTCATACATGCTCATTTCTATAATTGAGATAGTCCACTTAAATGAGTACTAGTTGCGTATGACTTGATTGAATTGATCATTGAAGCTTTACTTTGGTCTAAGGAATATTCCACATTTGATACTCACCCACAACATACAAGTCTTTGATTCAATTAATGCTTATCTCATTTGTGTGATTGTACATGTTCAAATGTGATGTGTATGCTCAATCACTTGCCGATCAAACCCAAAAAGATTTTTGAGTGTTTTATATGTTTTTGAAAGTGATTTTATACTTTCATACTTTTAGTTTTTGTTCAAAATGCATTTTTTTTGTTTTTCTTCAAAAACTGGTTCAGAGGTTGTTTCGCGAGAAGCTTGCAACTTAGAGCTTCCCGCGAAATGTGCTTAAGGGAAATTAAAAAAGTCACATTTTCATATAGAGAGTCTCGCTACTGCCTCGCAAGTATTTCACGACTAAACTCTTCTCGCGAAATGTTTTTAGGCAAAAACTGAAAATCTTTCAATTTCATACTGAGGCTATCGCGACTGTTTCGCAACTAAAAGCTTCTCGCGAAAGCTTCAGTGTGTCTCGCGACTAATATTATGACTGCCTAACCCAAGAAAAATGCATGTTTTCAGTTTTTATATAGCAGATGTGACAGTTTTTCAAACTCACTTCATTTCCCTCGCACTGCCTCTCTCGAACCCCTCTTAACCCAAAATCAATTTTCACTTAAACCCCATCATTTTCAAGCAAAAATCTCTGCAAAATCACTTCAAGGTATGTTTTCCTAAACATTGTCTTCATTTTTGTCTTAGATTATGCAGATTTTAGCTTAGGATTTTAAAAATTGGGGATTTTGGAAAACTGGGTTGGGGTTCTTAAATTTGTGCAAATTTTTTTAAATTTTGATTGGGTTGAGTCCCATTTGCTGTGTTTGTATCTGTGTTGGCCCCATGAGGCATTCTGAACATGTATTAAGGCAGATTTCATCATGTTCATGCGTTTTTTTATAGGTGTTGTGTTCTGTTGCATGTTAGGTGTTTGATAGAATGTCTTAGTGACATTCTTGTGTTGAATTGGACTCAAGTGAGTCCCTTTGTTTGGGTTTACTCTTATTTTCCCATGTTCTACACACTTTGCCCAAGTTGTGCCTCAATGCCATGCCATGCACACACTAGGCATCCTCTAGGCACACCCCATGCACTTCATACTGCACTCCCTTGCATCAGCACATGCACACACATGCACAGTCACTTATATTCATGCATTGTGTTTATGATTACAAGTTTTAACACTTGTTGCATGTTGTTTTAAGTTTGTTTGCTCTGTTTTGAGTTGGTGATACCCTATTTTAAGTTGCTTTACTTATGATTTGGACTAACTTGAATCTAATCAAGTTTTTTGTTCTGTTTTGTGTCTATGCACCTGTTTTTGTTCTTTGTTCTCTGTGTAACTGTGCAGATGTCTCCTACCAAACATTCAGCTTCCAAGAAACCGACCTCAAAGCGTGCACGCACAGATTCTGAAAACTTCAAGTCTATGGAGGCAAACTTGAAGTACAATGATTGCTACAAAAGAGCAACCATTATTATGGAAAGGGTTGTGAAGTTAGACACCCTTGAGGACACTTGCATACCTGCAATGTTCAGGGAAAGGACATGGACAAAACTGCTAAATCCAGTTGGAGTAGTGTATTCGGAGATTATCAGAGAGTTTTTCTCCAATGCTAGTGTTGAAGGGGATAATATAAACTGCTAGGTAAGGCACAAAAAGTTTGTCATCACTAGGGACAGCATTTAGGAGTTCTTAGAAGTTTGTCCTCCCTCACACCCAATGTCGGTGCAATATGAGGATAGATTGGAATCTACTGAGGAGATGGTGAGGATACTTGGTGGTACTCCTAAGAAAACCTCCATGAACACAATCCCATTCAGTCCAGAGATGAGAACCCTTACTCATGTGATGATCAACAATTTATACCCGGTCACCAACCTTACTACATTGTCCGCTCCAAGGACAATCTTCTTGTACGATCTCTTCACTCACAAAGAGATTGATATTTGTGGACACATCTTCCACATTTTGAAAAAGAGCATTGAGCAGCAAAATTCCAGAACAGTTATGCCTTTTCCCTCACTGATTATGGGCCTAATTGCGAAGACAAGACTTAAACTTCTGAGTGGTCTTACAGTGGTTTGGAGGGACTATCCCATTGGTGTACACACAATGACTAGAAGCACAGCTCACATCAAAGGCTCCAAAACAGGTGTGCATACAATACCACGGGATCGTGTTGAGGAGGAGGGAGGAGATACAGATGAGGAGATTGATAGATTCACTACTGTACCAGAGACTTCAGCATAGCCATCCTCTTCAGCACCTACACGAGGACCCGACAGACTTGATCACCTTCTTGATAGAGTGGACCAACTATATACTTTGTTAGACTCCCATGTGCAGCACACCGCAGACCAGTTTGCTTATGTCTAGGGTCAGATCACTGCCTTATCCTCTCAGGTCGATGATTTTTCCGTCGACCACGGTTCAGATTCAAAGTCCGACTAGTTCTAGCCCTTTGGCCATTTCGGTCAAAAAAGGGGAGAAAATTTTGAGGGGGAGCTTGCACAATTATGGGGAGCATAGCTTAGGGCTTAGAAACATTGGTTCTTTCAGGCGGTTTATCTTTATTCTTTTTAGTTTTTATAACTACTGGTTTATTGTTATTACTGTTTTAGCTTAAAGTTTCAATACTTTGTTCTTATAATTCAGTCTTATATTCAGTATGTGTTTACCGTATTGCTTTGTAGTAATTTTTTGTGCTTTTAAGATATTACTTATATGTCTTAAGTATCTCACACTTGTACCCTAGTAGGATCTTGTATCCTAAATGCATATACTTCGTGTATTTTGCATTGGTTGTGTGTTGGACATGCAATTGATCATTGTGGTGGGTCTTCATTGCATTGCATGTCTGGATGAGCATTTACTAGTTAAATGTTCATTGTAGTCATTCATTAATGACTGTTCTTGTATGATCAAGATATGCTTACATGTTTTATAGTGTTTACAAACTTGATCGCATTTTACTTGCTTATGTACGTACCATGTATTCAACTTGTCATAAGCTTAATGAAAGTTTTGTTTGTGTGCAAGTGTTTCAGGTTACAGGTATATACGTGCAAGTGCTTCACAGCTTCTAGATTAAGTGTAAGTGAGTTTTGCCACTGTTCCCAAACTCACGTTTAAGTTTAGAGTCTGTTTTAGGGGTTTTGTCACGAAATAGTCAAAGGGAGAGATTGTAAAGTTGTAATTTACAACTATGTGTTTTGTTGGCTTTTATTCCGTGCCAAATTTGATTGTAATTTTATTCAATTTTTTGTACCTTGTATTTATTGTGGGATTTAACTGTAAGGGTTGTGTGATAGAGAGAGAGAGAGAGTGTGTGTGAAGACTCAAGCAATTGAAGACAGAAGAGTTTTCGCGGGTAGCTCGCGACTAAGCATCCCGCGAAATGATGCATATGCCTTGCACATGATTGGAATGCGAAGAGTCAGGGCAAATGGAGACAGCTGTGTTTCGCGAGTAGCTCGCGGGGAAGGCCTTCCCGCGAGACACTCGCGAAATATTCTGTTTTGCCAAACTGTGCTATCTGATACACACTTTCTGTACCTACGCTATATATACCCACATTACCCACAAAAGTTGAGGAAAAGAGAAAACCTTAGCCACAAACCTTGAGAGTTAGAGATTGTTATACCCACATTCCTCTACACAATTGTTTATGGATTTTCCTCAACTCCTACCTCTCCATTTCCATATCATTTGAGAGGTTGGTAGCCCAAATACTTACCACACCCTTTTAGAGTGTTCAATGACATTTTGGTGTTGCTGGGAAGCATTGGAAGAAGACAAGGATGGCAGATGCAACATGGAGCTTGTTGCGGGATCCGGAAAGCTAGACAAGACACGGTTCCGAGAAGCCTTGTTGGAGTAGGAGCTTGAAGGGCTTAGGTACATCGGGTAGATTAGGCTTGGAGGATCTTTTGCTAACCCATGTATCCCAACTGATTGTCTAGTGGATCAATTACCGCTTGGAGGGCGACGGAGAGGTTTTTCGCCAAGTTCTTTGGTTTCCTTTTCGATAACACATCGGCATGTTATCTTGTGTTTGCATTCTTCTTCCCTACTCTTTTACCTTTCATTTTACTGCTGTGTTATAATGTTTATGGGTTAGAGTAGCTTGTTTGTTTATCCGCTCACATTTACTCTATTCTGCACTTAGTATTAAGTTAAAGTAAAATCAATCGAGCCGTAATTTTAATTTGGGGGTTTAAATTGCTCTTGTGTTTTCACACATTTTTGAGCATTCAATGACTATGAAAGTTATAATATTTATGAGAAGAAGTTTATAAAGAAAAGGTTTCTTATTCGTCAAGATGTTTCTAATTTAAGACGAAGTTACCAATTATCTGATTTAAGTCAAAATGATTATTTTGTAATGAGAATATATATATGTGTGTGTGTGTGTGTGTGATTTTAAACAATCAATATTATATTTGGTGACTTTGTAAGAAATGAAAGAAATTCTGAAAAGGTTTTGTAATATTATTTTGATAAGAAAAAGGAGAACAATTATTTTCTATAAAAAGTGTATAAATTATAATTATAAAGAGTATAAAATACTGTGCATGAAAATATGTTCTCCTATCTGAATAATCATAAAATGAAATGATTTGATTTACATGCATTCTTATTAAATTCGCATGTATCTTACCCTTACTAAGCTGTGTAACTTACCCCTTCCATACTTTCAGTCAACAAGTTCTATTTTGGAGTAGAGGGAGCCTTAGTCGAGTTTTGGAAAAAGCTAGTTTTATTTTTAAAAGCATAGATCCCAAATTAGCAATTTGATGTTTAGCTTTGTAGTATTGTGAATTTTAGGATCTAATGAAAGTTGTGCATCTTAAAGTATTAAGAGATGTATTATGTGAAATTCAGAATTTGAATAATTGGTGGATTGTGTTATCCCTTTAAGTACAATGTAGATGCTTTGAATATCAAGTGAAAAGTTATATCAAAAAGTAAAGAAACAAGAATGACAAGAAAGCGGGAAGATTTTTGTTTATAAGAGTTTAGTTGGTTCTTGTTAATATCAGGTTTAAGCTTGATATTAGCATGCCGGTCATGGTTAAAATCCGGGTATCAGGTTTGGGACGTGACACATACCATCCACCCATGTCCACCGAAGTGAAGAATCCGGGGCACTCTCTTCATTTTGAATTGTAGTTTGGGAACCATGCCAAGCTTCCTCAAGGACCAGGTTTGGTTCGTTGTTTTAGTTTAGGTGTATGGGGGAGGAGGCAGGGGAAGAGGTAGGGGAATTCATAGGAGTGGGAGGCATGAAGTTGTTTCCAAGATTAAGAGAAAAGATGGCAAAATACAGGGTTGCATGGTCTGTCTGGTGGTGTGGTAAAATGGTGGGGTTCATATTCGTTGGATTGTTATGAGGTATAGGAATTGTGGGGGTTTCTGGGTCCGAGAAATTTTGGGTAGTCTCTTCGTGTGACTAGGAACTAGCATTTTGTGGTTGGTGTCCAAGGTTTGGGTCTGGGTGGTGGAAATGACCATGGGTATTAGGTTGCATGTTATCATTCCGAACTTGAGTCATCCAGTGTCTCCTTCTATTGTAAAAGGCCCTGAGCTCATTATGAAAGTGTGGCTCCATTGAATCAAAACCATACTGTACATGATGAATCCTCTGAATATGATGCCTTTGGCGAATCAAGTTCCTCTCAATTTCATCCATGCTCTCATTGCACTACCCCCTTGTGTGACCGATCAAACCACACCTGGTGCATAATTTGTGTACCCTTTCATAACAGCACTGAATCCACGTCTTTGAACCATCATCTAAACGTAACATAAACCCAGATATGATCAGCATCCATGGATCTAGAAGAACATGAACACGCATGAACCTGATATTCCTATGAATACGATCCTCCCAATCTACTCTCTTAATAAATCCTATAAGATGACCCATCTGTTTAGCCAACTCTGGATATTGGTACTCAAGGGGTAAATGTAACACTATAAGTTTGATTGCAGTGGAGAATTAAAATGCTTTGGTTTTGTGTTATGGCACTATGAGTTTGTATGCTTGTTTGGTTCTTGTTTGGGAATGGGTACTTGTCTTAGGTTTGGAAAACTAGGCATTAGTGCATTTGATTTGTTTTAGGAGATCCTATTCGATTTTGGAGACAAATGTGATGATAAACTTTGCGATAGGCCATGTTATTAATATGCTTGTTCCTTATGTTTCTAGGTTTTGAGATTCTTGGTGATGGACCTAGTGACGGGATTGGTTGATTTTGTGATGCCCGGTTGAGGTAAAATTGGTTTGCTTTCCAAGGTAAGTAGCTTTTTAATGGGATTTTTGAAAAATAAACATGTTGCATAAATGTTGTTTTTGGGTTAGACATGCTTTTGGAAACTACCTATGGAAACTATATTTTCCTAAAACCTATTGTGTCGTAACCTTAATATATATATATATATATATATATATATATATATATATATATATATATATATATATGATTATATATGAAAATGCATCATATTTGGTATTGCATTTGAGGAAATGCATGAATTGTTGATAAGAAAAAATGAGCATCTTTTATTTAATCTTTGATAAGGAAATCATGGATTTTATGGAATATTATAAAATTTAAAGATGCTTATCTTGTCTTGTTATGTGGGAAATTGATAGAAAATCTCTTGACAAGAATGAAGTTGAAAACCTTACAAACTTTGTGGAAGTTAGATTATTTAAGGTTTTTATGAAATTATCTAGATATAAACTATGTGTTTCAAAGTAATGTAACCTGTGAGCTTTATGTGGTTTTAACTCCATGCCATGTGTGATTTCCCGGTGGTCACCCGATTTGGTTTTCGTAGTCTCTGTGACAATGGAATCAAATCCAGGTCAGTGCCCTTTCACTTTAGATGATGCATTCTTCCCTGCTACCCATGGGGGGAAGAGGTTTCTTGATTGTGTGTGGGTGAGGCTGCTGTCCATGGGGCTAAAAGACCACATGCAAAAGAGGTCCTATTTGACGCGCTCTCTTTGCTGCCTATGAAAGGAGAGAAAAACCTTGAGGGTATGGGTGAGGCTGCTGTCCATGGGGCCAAGAGTCTACATACTAGAGAGGACAATATCATGCCAGTTGTGAACGAGTGGATCCCCTAACCGGTCTATGTGGTAGTGTGGTATATTTGTGATAATTTACCTTATGTTAGATATTATGTCTTTGGAAATTATATTGTTGGCGCTCACAGATTATAGTATATAGTTTCATGGTATTATTTTGACAAACTTTGTGTTTCATCATTTAATCATTCTTGTTAGATTATTATTGAAAATGATCTTGCAGTATTCAGTTAGCAATTTCCCAAACTAAAACATGTTTTGCAAACTGTTTATCATCATGAAACTTGCATTTCCCCCACCCCCAGTAATTATGCTACTTACTGGGCTTTAGCTCATTCCACTCTCCAACAGTTTTACAAATATATTAGCTATACATCAGGCACGAAGCTTAGTTTTGGTGGTGATTGGAGTACTATGCTAAGTGGGAGATTTGTGCTATAAATTGTTGGTGCTCAATTTACTAAATTATTCGAGGCCATAGCTAATTCTCCTGGAGGTTAGGCTCTTGAGGATTGTTAGCCTTGGGCATGATCGGCCTAAAATTTTCTATTGAGATTATGTATCTTAGAGAGGATCGTGATTTTGCGTTTATTTATTTGGAGCTTTGGATTTTCATGTATATTTGGAGAAACATGATTTGTAGTTTGTATTGTTTGTAAGTGTGTCATAGAGCTCTGACTTATATTGTGGAGAGATCAATATATTTTTTTATTTTATCAAATGGGAAGAAAAAAAATCCCTTACAATATCTCTTTTAAGGCTCAGTTTTTCATGCTTTGGACCCTTTTGGGTTTGGGGCATGACAGTAAACCATGTAGTTGAACCCATATAGAAATGTAGTTAAGTTGAGGTCTGTTAAGAACCAAGTTGGATCTCCATTTCTCCAAAACAAGAAGAGCTCCATCGATAGCCCATGGACCTTCAACACACATATGCTCTAGATCTTCTACATGCTCGAAATGAATCAGATAAAAGAACGAATCTCTACCCACAATAGTAGCCACACCTCAGATTCGCCATGCACTGCTGTAAGCTGCTGCAAGTACAAGATGGAAAACTTCTTATAGTCAAGTATGAAGCCAATTGCACAGTGACTCCAAAACTCGCGTTGCATGTCAATATTTTCAAGATTTGCCTCTAGAACAAGCCCATGTCTCGCGAAAGGGGTCTCGCTATCCTCACTGGATTGAGAATCAAAGTCAGATTCTTCTATAAAAGGCCCAGTACTCAAAATGGTCCCCTATGGTCACGTGACTAGGGAACAACAGCTCTATAGCAAACAACCAAGAGAATAACACTCAGCACAAGCATAAGCACAAGCGAGAAGGACAACACAAAAAACAAAAAAAAAAAACAAAAAAAAAAAAACAAAAAAAAAAAAACAAAAAAAGAAAAGAAAAGAAGGAGAGGTAGAGGAAAAAAGAAAAAGAAAGGCAAGGGGAGACTAATGTTTTGTTTAGAAAGGAGAAAAACCAAAAAGTGTACACAGGATTCAAAGAAGGTGTAAAATAAGAGAAAATACATGGTGTTTCTGATGCATGCATCTACTCTCTCACATGAGGATGCATGCACTAGAAACATCATATACCACCTCATAAAATAGGTTGGTGACACAGTGTAAAGAGGACCATGATAGGTGAGAAGTAAATGTGAAAGGGAGTGATGGGAGATGATTGGAGAGGAAAGTGGCGTAGAGTGAAGGATTTTGGGTAAAGGTGCTGGCTAAGCTTGGGTAAACATAAACACTCCTAGGTAGAAACAACACAAACACTCATAGGTAGAAACAAAACTCTTTAGCGTAGAGAGAGAAGCTCTTGTAGAGAGAGAAATATCTAAAGTAGCCTCAGATATCCACCAACTCCTTAAAAGGACAAGAATAACCTTAATCCGACTATGCATTTTTTAGGGATTTGCAATTCCTCCAAGTTATGTCAAGCAAGAATTATTAGGGATAGCTAAATAACATAAATAAATACAAAATTGTCCTCAACTAAATACGCTTGTTAAAGTGAGTGACGTGTGAGATTGATAATCTATTGTACCTTTAATTAAGGATGGCAATGGAGAGGGTGGGGCGGGGCGGGGTGGGGCTAAAGGATGGGGACTTCGCCCCCGCCCCACATGGTTTTGTCTTGCTCCATCCCTGACCCACCCCGCATGACGGAAAAAAATTTCTTGCCACATCCGCGCCCCTTGGGGTCCCATGAAGCCCCATCCCACCCCATAAAACTCTACTTCTTGTTAATTTGCTTACAACTATTACAATTTTTTTTTTTTTTAATAAAACCTGTTTCATTAGTAAAAATATACTTGAAATTAAAAATAAATTTATCCCATCAAATCAAACTAACTTTTTGCAAAAACTAAATAATATTATCCAAGTGTTTAACAAGACAATATCACAATAAAAACAAAAATGTCATAGTACAAAATCAATAATTTAATAGTATATAAATTTGTTTCTAATAAAGATAAAAGAAAACGTTAAAATTTGTACCTTATTTCCAACCTTGCTAGAAAGAAAAAAGAGGCAGAGAACCATGTTAGGTATAATAAAATAAGCTAATAATATGTTTGTTTAAATAGTAGGGTTTTAGGGTATGAAAATTTTACAATTTAACCCTTATCAACGCAAGGTAGGGTGGGGATGGGGTGGAGTGGGGCGGGATGGGTCTAAAAAATCTAAATTCATCCCTACCCCACCCCGTGGTGCGAGGCTACAATCTTTCCCCATACCCGCCCCATCGCCTTTGTGAGGCCGGGAAATCTGTGTGGGACGAAGCAGGGAGGAGCGATTCAAGCAAAGCGTGGCAAAATTGACATCCCTATCTTCAATTAGCTTATAATATCACATCAATAAAAATAAAAATAAAATAATAATTATATGTTTGTTTGTTTAGATCCTTTGAAAACATATTAGTTTAATTTAATGAATTAGCCAAGTATTTACTTAGGTTAATTATGAGATCTAGGTTAAACACATGCAAACATATTACTTAGTGTGGAAAAGTAAAGAAGACAGTAATATGATGACCTTGGAAAGCCAATGAAATCAACTGTTTCAAGGAAAAAAATTAGGGAGGATTTAACTTGGCTATTCTCAAGGTAAACAAATCCACTATGATATAATGGAAGTTTACAATATATTTAAACCCTAAATCTAAAACTAACTCTTATAGAACTTACTAACATAACCACGTGCAACTCCGACTCCATGGACTCTTCTATCTTGAATTTGTTGAACACAAACTCCCACGTCTGTAACTTTGAGATCCCACGTTTGTGACTTTGAGATCCCACTCAAAGGTTTAGCATCACAAACTCTGCAATTTGTGACTCCAAGGCCACCCTTGAAGATTTAAATCATCAGCTATATATGATTTTGTTACAACAACTTCAGATCTACTGGTTCTATTGGTATGAGAATGATTTCTAGTAGTGACTTTGAAAGGAGAAGGCACAACACCTTTTAGATCTCACAAGAGCACCTCCAAAGTTATCACAAAAACGTGTCTTAGGATTGCCTTTATATACTAGGAGAATAAATCTAAAACCCTAATCATTTAATGGGCTTAATAGGCTGATGGACTTTAATTAAATTCTGCAGAACCCGTCTTTTGTTCGGTTGAACCTGTTCTCTCGGTCGGTTGAAACTGTTCTCTCGATTGAACCTGTTCTCTCGATTGGTCGAACCTGGCATGTTTCAAAATTTTGAACCTGCAGTTTGCTTATTCTTGTATTCAGACTTGCAGCACATTAAGCATTGTCTAATATTCCCTATAGACTCTAAGAACTATATCTAAACAAGTTTGTACTCATGGTTTGCCAATTGTTCTAAAATTTTAGAACCTAACATTATTTATAAAAATAAAAAATAAAATAAAAAATAAAAAAAAGCTTATATGAAGGCCAAAAAAGACCATAAGAGTCCCACATTGGAAAATAAGTGTGAGTTAAAGAGGTTTAAAACTTGTGCTGTGTATCCAAGAGTTAGATCATTTTGGATATACACCACTGTCAGTTTCTTTAAGACCTTCTCCCCTCTCCCCGTGTGTGTGTTAAATACTTAGTATTCTCAAAAGAAAAAACAGTGGGTTAATCCCACATTGGAAAATGAGTGTGAGTTAAAGAAGTTTAAAGTCCGTGCTATATATCCAAGAGTTAGGCCCTTTTGGATGGAGTTAATCCCACGTTGGAAAATGAGTGTGAGTTAAAAAGGTTTAAAACCTATGCTGTGTATTCAGGAGTTAGACCTTTTTAGATATACACCATTGTTAGTTTCTTTAAGACGTTCTCCACTCTCCCCGTGTGTATGTGTTAAATATTTAGTATTCTAAAAAAAAAAAAAAAGTAAGAGCAACATAGTTGAGAGTTGAGAGAGAAGGATAAACAATAATGGCGACTCCCACTTCCTCCTCCTTTCTTGGGTTTATCCTCTTTAGTATTCTTGTATTTCTTTGCTCTTTGAAGCAGCTGGGATTTACCCTTGAAGGAAGAGAGACTTTAGAAAACAACCATCTTACTCATATGCATACCCTTCAAGTCAGCTCTCTACTACCATCAACTACGCAGCTCTTCTACAACTAATATAAATTAAAATATATTAAAATGCGCATAGGTGCCTTCTATGCCCATTTTAAAATGTAAATATGTGTGCTTTTAGATTTCTTCATTTTTGGTCAAGTAGATGGTTTATGTTGTCTTCAAATTTCCTACAAACAAACTCCCTCTCTATCTGTGGTATTTATTTATTTATTTATTTTCCCTTTAAAATGTCTATTTTGTTAAATATGCTGTTGTTTCATTACAGGAAAATCTTCAACAATGGCTGATTGATGAAAAAGCTCGTGATGAGTTTGTGATTCGTGCTGGTTCAGATACTAAGGTTTTATGGAATGATCCAAGGCATCTGAAGCCTGAGCCAGTTTATAAGCGTGCTGTGAGTAGAATATATATCTGACTGTCTAGATACCATCACATAAGACTGTTAATTATGTATTGTTGGGACTTGGGACTCTCTCTCTCTCTCTCTCTCTCTCTCTCTTGTAATAGTTTGATACTAAAGCTTAGATTGGGCTTCTAGTTCGACATTTTAATGAACTTCTACTCACTGCTGCAACATTCTTAATTGAAATTAATAAATTGACCAATTTATACCTTTTTTATTATTATATAAATGTCACTTTGATGAATGGTCCTACTTGTTTTCTTTTATAGTTCTGGACCGAAAGTTCTGTGTAGTGGTCCCCACTGGGGACTTACTTGGCGACAGTTCACAGGCAAGGTGCCGCTGTTTGGGGTGGCGCCAGTACCTTTAATCGCATATTGCTTTATACTCCCTCAGGTTGATTTTTAAAAATAATTTTTTTTAGTTTCACATTGTGTACCATTTTTCCTTGATATTTAATTTAATTGATATATCAACTGCAGGTTAAATTGATTGATTTTTCCCCTGGTGAGAAATATTTAGTGACCTATAGCAGCCATGAACCAAGTAATCCTCGTGATGCGAATGTGAGTTTTTCTACTTTGTCAGCTATTACTTAAAACTGTAAATTAATTGGACCCAGAACCATTGATAATGTGAATTTATATTTTAGAGTGTTGTGATAAATATTTTTTATGTGAGAACTGGAAAAGTGTTGAGAGATTTTAAGGGAAATGCAAATGACTTTGCTATTAGAGCACTCACAGCAGTGGTGCTATATAGGTATAATGCTAAAATTTAGCTCCACAAACCCAAAAACTTTGCTGCAGCAGTGGAGCTAAATCTAAAAATTTTAGCTCCACTGCTACAGTGCACATCTAAAAATAGATGTGCACTGTTCATGAGAGCAAAAAAAAAAAAAATTATTTTATTCCGTGCCTCTGTCTCACTCCCATTAAAAAATTATATCTTTCTCTCTCTCACTCCGTGCCTCTGTCTCTCTCCCAAATCACTCAGCTTTCATCACTCTCTCAAATCACTCTCACTCTGTGCCTCTCTTTCTCTCGCAAATCACTCAGCCTCCTCTCCTAAATCACTCAAGCTCTCATCCTCTCTCGACCCAGCCGTCCCTCTCACTCTCCCAAAACTCTCTCAAGCTCTCATCCTCCCGCCGCCACTCCCAACCCAGCCGTCCCAAGGCCCCAAATCACTCACCGTCGCTCCTCTCTCACCGGCACGCTCTCAATCTCCCTCATTCACCGCCACCGGCCCGACCCGGCCTTCCCAAGCCGCCGATAAACTCACCGTCACTCTCCTCTCTCACCGTCACTTTCTGATGTAGCGTAATCGAAAACCAAAGCATTGGCGACGATGTTGACAGCGTGGGCAGCATCGACGCGTGGGTTTGTCTCCAATTTGTGCTGGGTTTGTCTCCGGTTGGTGATTTTGTTTGGTCTGGATTGAGGATTTGGGTTTTTTTTTTTTTTTTCTCTGTTGTGGACTGCTGCTGGTGGTGGTGATGATGGTGGGGTGGTGGTGGTGGTGATATTATTTTATTGTAGTAGAAATATTATTTTATTGTAGTAGAAATATTATTTTATTGTGATGATTATATTATTTTATTGTGTTGAAAGTTAAAATAGATCAACTGCTGCAGTATGTGTGTAGGTAAAATAGATAAAGTAACTTTTGGTGGAGCTAAATTGCTAAAAATTTAGCTCCACTGCTGTGGATACTCTTAGAGGAACTTGTGGTGTTACAGGGGTGTCATAGCCTGTTTTTAGGTGAGTTTCTATACTTTTAATCTACATAGACCTAGTGATAGCTCTTTCTTCCCTTTCCACATATTACTATTTTCAATATTTTTCAATATTCTAATGGATTAATCTTATTTTTCTAGATGAGCGGGAGGTAAAGAGGACAAATATTTTGCCAGAATTGGGAAAAATATTATCTCTGTCTATGAAACAGAAACCTTTTCAATTATTGACAAGAAATCCCTAAAGGTAGAAAATGTAGTGGATTTCAGTTTGTCACCAACGGATCCAATTCTTGCACTCTTTGTTCCTGAATTAGGGGACCATCCTGCTAGGGTGAGCACTGTTGTTTAAAATGGATATGTTTTATTTATTTTTATTCACAAGTTGTGCTCTCTCTCTAATTTTTGCATTAAGGTAAATTAATGTTACTTCATCCAATTAATTCTCAGGTGAGTCGTCTAATGCAAATTTTTGGTGCAAACACAATAATAATGGAAACACCTCCTTCCTTCACCTCCCCCTTACGCACGTATCTAGCCCAATGTCTGAATCAATACATATTAACCTATTAATCACCAGTTGTTTTATTTATTTTTATTCACAAGTTGTGCTCTCTCTCTCTAATTTCTGCATTAAGGTAAATTAATGTTACTTCATCCAATTAATTCTCAGGTGAGTCGTCTAATGCAAATTTTTGGTGCAAACACAATAATAATGGAAACACCTCTTTCCTTCACCTCCCCCTTACGCACGTATCTAGCCCAATGTCTGAATCAATACATATTAGTCCATTAATCACCACAATTAAAAGGAATAAAATAATCTCTCTCCTTTTCAATGTGGGATTAAACATTTTCACAAACTTCTTATCTTCCATATTAACTCCCACATTGTTACATTTATGTTGTAATATAAATCAATTTTAATTATATAATATTAAAATGCTCTAACAATCCCCCACTCATTTAAATATTAAAATTTTTATTTAAAAAGAGATTACTAGGTAAAGACAGGTCACTATGCATCATGAAGGTGTGCTCTGCATTGAACCTTCTCTCGGCTCCAGAGCCGTAGTGGTCTCCGACTTGAACTAGGATTGTCTTAGGAAAATTAAGCATCACTGCTTACACATAACAACCTAGGTATTGACATGAGCTTTTATAGCTAGCACTTTACGGTTGTGTGCTAATCCCAATTTCATGAGTGTATTTGAGATTAAGTCCGAATCTCATAGGGAGCGGCCCCACCCTCACACTCACATAGGTGAAATTTTGTCAAGGGTGCTCCTATAATTCTAACACCCCACTCATACGAGCTACAAATCTCATTAAGAATTTTTTACTTAATCTCTTCACATTATAGGATAAATGCACTTACATCATAGGGATGAACAATTAAAAAAATATTTACAAAATAAATAAATAGTGCATTTCTTACGACCATCAGATGGTTCGTTTTTCCCATTGAACCCAATTCTCAGAATCTCTGGTCTTTGGGTTGGGTATCCTCATACATGGCTTATGAATTTATGGACTTTAGTCCCATCTCCCTCAATATATTCCATACTCTATCTTTTGTCAAGGCCTTGGTAAATGAATCTGTACGATTATCATTAGATTTAACATAATCCACAGTTATGATGCCACTACTCAAATAAGATCACAAGGTGTTGGGACATATGTGATTCACTTGTTAGGAACATATGTCACTATTTTATGTAATTGGCTAATCTTTTGACAAAATGCACTTTACTTGTATTTGGGTAAATCTAGGATGTGTTTAATACTTCAAGAAACCTTGTTTCAAGATCAAGTGTTAAAGCCATGCAAGTCTGTCCAAGATTCAAGCTAAAAAGTGTCTGTCATTAAAGCTCGACAGCTAGCCATCTATCGAGCCTTGAAGAGCTATTGAAGCCCGTGGCTCGATAGCAACTCGACAGATAGGTATCTGTCGAGGTTTATGAAGTTCAGTTTTTCAAGACTGTTTTTCATCCAATCCGTGATTGTATGTTTGGGCTTTCTTTTCTCACAACCCTAGACATATAAAAGGATTATTTTAAGAGCCATCAAAGTGACACAAGTTGCACAAGTGTTGAGCAAAAGTTTGTTCAAGCAAATTGTGACTAGAGACAGAATTTGCCCTAGTTCATCTTTCTTGTGAAGAAGCTGCTGTGTTTGTATACCGTAGGGTTTTGTAACCAAGGAGCTTCTCGATCTTCATCGTGTGATGAACTGAAAAACTTTGCAGCCAACAACCTTTTCTAGTTGGTGATTAAAGTCATGTACTAAGATTCGCACAATTGGTTAGACATATACTGGGAACCGTGCATTACAAGGAGAGATTGTCACTACAGAACAAGTCCAATTGGGTATTGGGGTAAGGGTTCAACTGTAGGTTGGTATAAGGTATTAGGATTCCTTTACTTGTAACTGCTTGTTATGATAATAGTGGATTTTCGGGAGTGGTGATCTTAAAATCACCTGGTGGGGTTTTTGCCGTGTTAGTTTTCCTCATTCGTAAACAAATCACCGTGTCAATTTATTTTCCACTGCATACTTAGTTTATTGGTGATTTGTTTGTGCTACCGTACGTTTGCATGTTAATTTGATTAATTAATAAACTTGGCTAATTTTCAATTAATTTATCACAAGGGGTCAATTTGTTTTTGGCCTATCAAGTGGTATCAGAGCAGGCACACTCTGATTAGGGTTAATCTTTGCTGTGTGATCCATTGACCCTTGTTTGTCATAGATAAAGGACAGTCTCTTATTATACCTCCTTTATTTGATGGCACTAACTATGCATTCTGAAAAGTACGCATGAGAGCTTTCTTACAGTCTCTAGATGAGAAAGTGTGGCAAGCTGTGGAGATAGGCTGGACCAAGCCAAAGGAAGCGCCGACAGATTGGGATGAAGCTAAGATCAAGGCAGTAAATTTCAACAGCAGAGCATTAAATGCCTTATTCAGTGTGGTCACTAATGAAGAATTCAAGAAGATATCCTCCACTGAAACTGCTAAGGAAGCATGGACCATTCTCCAAACAACCTATGATGGAACCAAGGCTGTTAAGGATTCGAAGCTTCAGAGGCTAACTACAAGATTTGAAGAAATCAAGATGGAGGAGGATGAGTCATTTGATGAGTTCTATGCCAAACTCAAGGACATAGTGAACTCAGCTTTTAATCTTGAGGAAACCATTCCTGAACCCAAGATTGTGAGAAAGGTGCTCAAATCTCTACCCGAGAGATTTCATGCTAAGATTACTGCAATAGAAGAATCAAAAGACATTGACAAGATTCCTTTGACAGAGATGGTTGGTAATCTGCAGACCTATGAGTTAGGTTTAATAAGAATTGGTAAGTCAGGTAAGGGCAAGAACATGGCATTGAAGGCCAAGAGCAGTGATACTGATGAGTTTTCAGACGCTAAAGATTCTAAGATGAAGTCCTACATTACAAGGAAATTCAAGAAGTTCATGAAGAATGCCAATGGGAAGGGCTTCGACAAGGACTGTAGGCAATCTAGCTCCTCACAGTTCAAGAGCCAAGATAAAGGGAAGAAGGATGCTAGGGATGGCGGTCAGTACATTGTTCCTTCAGGACCAAAGTGCTTTGGGTGTCAAGATTTCGGTCATATGAAACAAGAGTGCCCTACATATCTCAAGACCATTGGGAAGAGCAAGGCACTTGCTGCTACTTTGAGCGACACTGAGGCTGAGGATGATTCAGACAATGAGGATAACGGAATCCTAAATGCCGTCACTGCCACTGGCAATCCTATTGAGGGGATTATTGAAGATGTGGATGAAGAAGAGGAATTGGTGGAGTCCAAGTTTGAGAAGATGGATGAACAAGATGACATCCACACGGCCTATACAAAGTTATACAAGGTCTCAGAAAAGCATAAGAAGTTGTATATGTTAACCACCAAGAAGCTTAGTGATGTGGAGCTTGAGCATAAAGAGCTTTCCACAGAGTTTGATGAAGCCAATCAAACTATTGGTGCACTGAGGTTTGAGAATAACTTCTTGGTTGAGAAGATCAAAAAGCTTGAGGCAGAACTGTTCCAAGTTAGAACTCAGCTAGAAAGGACTTCAAGCGCTAAGCTCGATGAAATGCTCAGTCTTTAGAAATCTGCTTCTGATCGAACTGGTTTAGGGTATGATTTCTCTTCTCCTAGTATTGCTTCTACTAGTACTACTATTTTTGTTCCTCCAGCTAATAATGTTGAAATTGAGAACACTAATGTCAAAACTGATTTAGCTAGTAAGAATATAAATAAGGGTAAATCTATCTTAGGAGCACCCCCTAAACAGGATAAGAAAGAAGTTAAAAACCCTAGGGCTAAGAAGGCTAACTCTCAAAAGCCTAAACAGAAGAGGCAGCATCTCTGTCATCACTATGGACCAGCCGGTCATACTCGACCTAATTGCTATAAGTGGTTAGACACTCAACAGAGCAACGGCATGATTGCATTGGGAAACCAGAATCAGTTTCCATCCTCTTTTGCTCCTCTTGGAGATCTTCTCAAAGCCCTCATGTTCCTTTCGAACTTGAACGGTTTCAATTCTTCCCCCTTACTGCCGGATCAAGGGTTTGCTAGACGGAAAGGTTCTTCCAAGTTGTGGAAGGAAAAGGGCTCCGAGTGATTCTGTCACTTCTTCTCTCTCCCCCTTCTTGTTTTTGTTTACATCACTTGTGTGTTTTGCTTTATTGTTTTGAGTCAGTCTAGTTTTTATGCTTTGCTTTGTTTAACATGTTTTTGTTTGTTTTTAGTTTATTTTATTTTGTTTTTCATAAAAATAAAAAAAAAATTGCAAAATCAAAAAAATACAAAAACAATGTGTGTTTTGTGTACATTGGTACTTGTGTACCTTGGATGGCCATTGAAACAAAGTTTTCTAAACTTTGTATCTTTTGTAACTTAGATGAGCATCTTTATGCACAACTAAGCAAGTGAGCTTTGTGGCTCGTGTTTGTAGTGAGTAAGATTAAGTTATCTCTTGTACTTAACACTTGTATCACTCTTTTTTACGGGAAGGACTAGAAAATCCTAAAAGAAATGCATAAATAACCATCTCACCACTGTTGCCCTCCAATCATGAAATGACATTTGTGTGCTTCAGCATAGCAAAATTGGAATGTCAAATGCTTAACATCATTGGGTATTTCTTTTCTCTCTCTTATATGTCCATGCATGATATGCTTATTAAAAAAAAATTAGCAAAGAAAAATAAAAAGCAAAAAGATCAAAATGCTTTATATATGATTGCAAGCATGTATTCTAGGAGATGTGGGAGTTATAGGATGTACCTCAAAGGTGATAGTCCTCATCAAACAGTTATGATTGTGTGTGAGTTAAAGTAATTTTCTCATATCTCAAATCGTCATAACATGTATACACTTATGCAGTCTTGTGATGTTTTTCACACACAACACGCAATATTATTTGCTACTCTTGATACATGTACAGGTACAATGTGATTTGGCCATCACAAAGTTTACATGTGTTAATGTATGCTTACTAAACTGTCTTAACTTGTTTTTGAAATATAAAATTGGTTAGACTTGTTTAGTGTGTGTGTGTGTTTTGGGATCTAAATGCTTATCAGTTTTATTGTTGAGAGATGATTTTGAGAGTTAAAAATGTTATCTGGATCTTTGGTTGTGTTGCATGCTTGATTGCATTCATATCTGTATTTTTCCCTTCTTGAAAAACTGTTTTAAAGCAACCTCGACAGATCCTCGACACTTCTCGATACCTAGCTTATCTGTCGAGCTCTTCAATTGATTTTTATCGCAATCTCGACACCTTTCGATAGCTAGGTGGATCGATCGAGAAAGTTTCTGTCCCCTCGATAGATCCTTGATCCATCGAGTTTC
This sequence comes from Quercus tomentella, assembly GCA_028535165.1. Lineage (NCBI taxonomy): Eukaryota > Viridiplantae > Streptophyta > Magnoliopsida > Fagales > Fagaceae > Quercus > Quercus tomentella. Next base: position 20,334,173 of record JAPQVY010000155.1, read on the forward strand.
TTTTTGCCTTGGACACATGCTCGACAGATGCTTCTGTCGACCCCTTTAAAGCTTGACAGATCCTCGACACCTCTCGATCTGTCGAGATTTACTGATGGGCTATATAATGGGTGCTCGCGATCCGATCTTCATTTTCTCGATCTCTCTTGATCTATCTGTGCCTTTTCACCTTCCAAACTTCTCTCTCACACTCCAAACTTCATCTCAAAGAGATTTTCGGCCTTAATCAAGTTCTTCTTCTCTTGGTAAGTCTCTAAATCTCTCATATTCATGCATTTCATGATTTTTAACCTGAGTTTTTGGGTTTTTGAAAAAAATTTGGGGTTTTTCAAAATTGATGAAGTTATTGTGAATTTTTTGGGTTGGTTTTTGTGAAAATGCTTTAAAATCTACATGCATTGCATCTCATGTGCATTATAACTATATTTTCATGCATTTAGATGTGTGTTATATATGTTAAACTGCTTGTGTGCTGGTAGGTTTGGATTAGGCTGAGCCTATGATGATGTTACTGTTGCATGTCACATGCTCATGCATTTTCATGCATACGTCCTTTACATTCAATATATTTGTGTATATGTGAATTGCTTTGGGACTTTTCTGATTGTCTTCTCTCTCTCTCTCTCCCTCTCTCCATTTACGTTAGTCTGCTTCTATGGCACCCAAACGTAAATCTGCTCCATCCTGGAGCCCACTTCATTCCGGGGCATCCTCTTCTGCTGACACTACTCCTTTCTCTATCTGGTTCCATGATGAGAAGGCCAAATCGGACTTCTTTGAGAACTTTTCTCGACGAGGCATTCATTCTAAACGCCATGTCATCTTGTCGGACTTCTCCGACACCGACCTACCCACTGTTATCTACAGTAGGGGATGGGGGCCACTATGTGACACCCTGGTCACTTGTCCATCTGTGCTGGTCCAGGAGTTTTACTCCAACATGCATGGATTCGACTACTCAGTACCTCATTTCATTACTAGCGTTCGAGGTACGAGTATAGTTGTCACACCGCAGGTTGTTGCGGATGTGCTTCATGTCCCTAAGGTTGAGTTTCCTGACTACCCTGGTTGTGAGCGTCTGAGGATAGTGTCTAAAGACGATCTCATTTCTGCTTTTTGTGAGCGTCCATCCATTTGGGGTGAACGCCAGTTCACTTACTGTTTGGGCTCTGCAAAAGGCCCTCAGTTTTTGAACATGGTCATGACTTTTGTTTTACACCCTCTCTCTCACTATAACTCTATCAAAGAGCCTCGTGCTTGGTTTTTGCTTTCTCTTATTGAGGGTCTTACCATAGATTTTCCTTTTCACTTTATTCTTTCTATCATAGATGTCTATGGAGATATGGTAACCCGTGATAAGCTCATCTTCCCTTCAGCTATCACGAGGCTTTTACGCCATTTTGATGTTCGTTTTCCCTCTTCCAATCCCTTTCCTGTCATGGGTGCTATAGATGTTGGTACCGTTAAACGCAGTGAGGCGGAGTTTTGTTCGAGACGGTCCGGATCGACTGCCACTCTAACTCCTACTGCTTCATCCACACGCTCCCTCATTTTCTACAAGCGGAGTGACACTTGAGGACATCATGGCGCAGCTTCAGCGTATGGATGCTTGTCTCGACACTCTCAATGATGAGTTGTGTCAGGTGAACACCCATGTTGGACGCATTGCTCGATGCCAGGCTGAGATGGGTGGTTACACCATGCCTTCCACTCCTGTGGCCTCTGCAGATGAGAGTGATGACTCCGACGATGCTGATGATGATGATGCTACTGCTTCCGATGATGAGGATGATGGAGATGCTAGCTCACCCAGCAATGATGAGATGTCTACTTAACACTCTTACCCTTTATCACTCGTGACAAAAAAGGGAAGTAGTTTTGGATATGAGAGTAGTCATAGTTAGGGGGAGGGTTAGCATATGAGATTTTTGACAGGAGGAGTGTTTACTGAGGGATGTAGTGAGGACTTTATGTATCTTTTTCTTTTCTTTCTATTTTAGATACATTGTTCATGTACCTTAGATCTTGTGATCATATTGTGATAGAAAACCTTGTACTTGTTTATATATATACATTTGAGGTTGTTATTACAGTTCTTTCACCTATCTCTTCATGTGTTATTTCTTTTCCTTCTTTATACACATGTTTCTTATTTATTGTATGCAATCTATTATTTCTGTTTCACACAAAGATGCCTTGATGAGTTTTGTTTAAAGTGTTTAAGAAATACAAGTTGTCAAAGTCTTTCTTGCCATAGACTCTCTTCTTGCAAAGTTTTTCAAGAGTTTGTGTTAGGATATATTTTATTGTATTCAACAAGTAAATATGAGTTGAGTGATTTATGACTTCTCTCATATTTTCATTTGTTTGTTGTGGTTTTGTCATGGATTACCAAAGGGGGAGATTGTTAGGACATATGTGATTCACTTGTTAGGAACATATGTCACTATTTTATGTAATTGGCTAATCCTTTGACAAAACGCACTTTACTTGTATTTGGGTAGATCTAGGATGTGTTTAATACTTCAAGAAACCTTGTTTCAAGATCAAGTGTTAAAACCATGCAAGTCTGTCCAAGATTCAAGCTGAAAAGTGCTTGTCATTAAAGCTCGACAACTAGCCATCTATCGAGCCTTGAAGAGCTGTTGAAGCCTGTGGCTTGACAACAGCTCGACAGATAGGTATTTGTCGAGGTCTATGAAGTTCAGTTTTTCAGGACTGTTTTTCATCCAATCCGTGATTGTATGTTTGGGCTTTCTTTTCTCACAACCCTAAACATATAAAATGATTATTTTAAGGGCCATCAAAGTGACACAAGTTGCACAAGTGTTAAGCAAAAGTTTGTTCAAGCAAATTGTGACTGAAGATAGAATTTTCCCTAATTCATCTTTCTTGTGAAGAAGCTGTTGTGTTTGTGCACCGTAGGGTTTTGTAACCAAGAAGCTTCTCAATCTTCATTGTGTGATGAACTAAAGAACTTTGCAGCCAACAACCTTCTCTAGTTGGTGATTGAAGTCGCGTACTAGGATCCGCGCAATTAGTTAGTCACGTATTGGGAGCCGTGCATTACAAGGAGAGATTGTCACTACAGAACGAGTCCAATTGGGTATTGGGGTAAGGGTTCAACTGTAGGTTGGTATAAGGTACTGGGATTCCTTTACTTGTAACCGCTTGTTGTGATAATAGTAGATTCTCGGGAGTGGTGACATTAAAATCACCCGATGGGGTTTTTGTTGTGTTGGTTTTCCCCATTCATAAACAAATCACCGTGTCAATTTATTTTCCGCTGCATACTTAGTTTATTGGTGATTTGTTTGTGCTACCATGCATTTGCATGTTAATTTCATTAATTAATAAACTTGGCTAATTAATCAATTAATTTATCACAAGGGGTCAATTCGTTTTTGGCCTATCACAAGGTACTGTGCTTTCTTCCTATAGGTTTGGATTTACTGTTGTAATAACAGTTTTTAACTCTACCAATTGCGGCAGTGCTATCATAATGAATTAATATTGGTGGAATTGGCTTTTCCCAAAGTGGAATTTCATATAACAAATCACTAAGTCAATTTGCCTCTTCACTAGCTAAAGCTAATGTTATTAATTCAGCTTTCATTGTTGAATTAACAATTATTGTTTGCTTTTTAGATTTCCAACAAATAACACCACTACTTAAGGTAAAAATATAACTAGTGCTAGAGAGAGAATCACTTGACTAAGTATTCCAATCGGCATCACTAAAAGCTTTAATCACAACAGGGTATTTTTTATAAAATAAACCATAGCTTTTGGTACCAATTAAATATCTCATGACTCGCTTAATAGTTAGCCAATGATATTTACTAGACTTGCTAGTAAATATGCTAAGCACTCTTACTGCATATGCAATGTTAGGTCTAGTACAATCAGTAGCATAACGCAAATTACCAATGATGCTAGCATAATCATTTTGATTAAAAATCTCATCATCATTATTCACAGGAAATAAATGAACACTAGAATCAAAAGGAGTGGCTACACTTTTGTGATCATGAAAATTATATTTTCTCAAAATTTTCTCAACATAATGTGATTGATCAAGAAATATTCCATCACATTTTTTGTAAATTTTCATGGCCAAAATAAATTAGCCTCACCAAGATCTTTCATATCAAAATGGCTTATAAGCATATTTTTCGTCTCATTTATAACATGCATATTTGAGCAAAAAATCAACATATCATTCACATAGAGGCTAATAATAACATGTAAATTTTTCCATGATTTAGAATAAATATATTTATCACATTAATTTGATTTATAACCATTCTCAATCATGTAGGAATCAAACTTTTCATCCCACTATTTAGGTGCCTGTTTTAAGCCATATAGGGATTTAATTAGCTTACATACCATACTTTCTTGTCCAGGCTCTACAAAGCCTTCTGGTTGATCCATATAAATCTCTTCCTCTAGGTCCCCATTTAGAAAACTAGTTTTTACATCCATTTGATGAATTTTAAAATAAAAAACTGCAGCAATAGCAATTAACAATCTAATAGATGTAATTCTTGTTACCGGAGAAAATGTATCAAAGAAATCAAGATTAGCTTTTTGTTTAAAGCCTTTTGCAACAAGTCTAGCTTTAAACTTATCTATTGATCCATCCAATTTTAACTTTTTTCTAAGGACCCATTTACAACCTATGGTCTTACAACCCGGTAGAAGATCTACTAATTTCCAAGTTCTATTAGAAATTAGAGATTCCATCCCATCATTTACAGTCTCTTTCCAAAATATAGCATCAGGTAAAGTTAAAGCTTCTTTTAAATTTTAGGGATTTTCCTCAATGTTAAAATCATAATGTTAGGTTCTAAGAATTTAGGATCTAAATGTATTAGAACTTTAACTTGTAATGTGTTGGCAAAACCATGATCAAAACATTAAGTCAAGATTTAGGCTGCTTAAAGTGTGTTTATGTGTAAAGTTGGAATCGAGTAATTGTAGGAAATTACTATTCTATTTCTGCAAGGCTCGATCGATCGAAAATTAGACTCGATTGATCGAAGCTCGTGCATATTGTTTTTTCTGCAGAATTTCCAACTCAGCCCAAGCCCATATGACATGTAAGGTTTTATGTATTGCTTTAAGTATAAAAGGAAAAACTCTAGCCATGTTTTAGAGGTTGTTGATATGCTCTATGTGTGAATCTCTTGTGAGATCTAAAGGTGTTTACCTTCATACATACTTAGGGTTATCAAGATCAAGATTGATGTCGAGAACTTGGTGATCTCTTCGGTTGCTGTTTCAAGAGCTTAAAGAAAACACAAGTGGGAGTACTTGTGATTGCTGTGGATCAAGGAAAGAAGTAGTCCGTGGACTCGGAGCTGTCACGTGGTCGTGGTAGTAAGTTTTCTACTCGAGGTAGCAATAGGATGTTAGTGGTTTAAGTCTTATTGTAAAACTTCAATTCTTTCATAGTGAATCTGTTTTACCTTAAGGATAGTTAGGTTAAATCCTCCCCATATTTTTTACCAGTTTGATTTTCCTAGGTTATCATATCGTTATGTTCTTTACTTTTCCACACTATTCATATGATATGATTTGAATGTGTTTAACCTAGATCTTATTAATGAACTTGTTAATCAACTTGGCTTAATATTAGGTTAAACAACTTATTTTAAGGGGTCTAAAAATGTACACATAATAATCAGTGATAGTCCAAGAATGTATTGACCCCTTGTGATAAATTAACCAATTGAGTTAGCCAAGTTAATTAATTAATTCAATTAACATGCAAAACGCGTGGTAGCACAAACAAATCACCAATTAACTAAATGCAGCAGAAATTAAATTGACACGGTGCTTTGTTTATGAATGAGGAAAACCTATAGGGCAAAAACCCCACAGGGTGATTTTAAGGCCACTACTCTTGAGAATCCACTATTATCAAAACAAGTGGTTACAAGTAAAGGAATCCCAGTACCTTATACTAACCTACAATTGAACCCTTACCCCAATACCTAATTGGACTTGTTTTGTAGTAACAATCTCTCCTTTTCAATGCACGGCTCCCAATACGTGACTAACCAATAGATGCGCGAATCCCCATACGCGACTTAATCACCAACTTGAGAAAGATGTTGGCTACAAAATTCTTCAATTCATCACACGATGAAGATCACGAAACTCCTTGGTCACAAAATCCTAAGGTGTACAAACACAGCAGCTTCTTTAAGAGAAAGATGAACTAGGGCAAATTCTGTCTCCGGTCACAATTTGCATGAACAAAACTTTGCTTCACCCTTGTGCTACCTTTGACGGGCCTTAAAATAATCCTTATATATGTTAAGGGTTGTGAGAAAAGAAAGCCCAAACATATACCCACGAATTGGATGAAAATCAGTTTTGAAAAATTGAATTTCATAAACCTCGACAGATAGGGTATCTATCAAGCTAGCTATCGAGCATCGGGCTTCAGCAGCTTTTTAAACCTCGATAGATACTAGCTGTCGAGTTTTAAAATCCAGCACTTCTTCACTTGTTTATTGGACATATTTGCATGACTTTAACACTAGAACTTGAAACCTTGTTCCTTGAAACATTAAACACATCATAGATCTACTCAATTACAAGTGTGTTTTGTCAAAGGATTAGCCAATTCTAAATTGACATATGTTCCTAACATCAAATCACATATGTCCTAACAATCAGGGCCAAAATTCTAGCTCTTTTACTTCTTCTAGGTTCCATTTCAAAATTTTCTTGATTTTGTAAATGAGAAGTAGAAGAACTAGGTTTTGACAAAATATTTTCTTCACTCCCACTATTTTTCAATTTAAAAGGAAATTTTTCATCATGAAAAATTGCATCACCAGATTCAAAAATTATTTTGTTTTCAAGATCAAAAAATCTATAGGTTGCACTATTAATCGCATAACCAAGAAAAGCGCTTTTATACCTAATTTAGGTATTTTAGGGTCAGTAAGCCTTATATAAGCAAGACAACCTCATACTCTCAAATATTTCAAATTTAGATTATTTCCTTTCCACATCTCAAAATGTGTGGTATGTGACTTTTTATGTGACACCCTATTCAAAACATGACATGTAATTAAAATAGCTTCATCCCAAAAATGTAAACGTGCACTAGATTCATTTAACATGACATTTGTTAACTCAATTATAGTTTTATTTTTTCTTTCAGCCACACTATTAGAAGCAAGTGAATATGGTGCAGTAGTTTTATGGATAATTTCCAAAGACTGAACAAATGAGTTGAATCCATTTGATTCATACTCACGGCCTCTATCACTTCTTATTCTTTTTATTTTTCTACTGAATTGATTTTCAACTTTTTTAAAAAAATCTTGAAATTTTTCAAAAGCATCACTTTTATTTTTCAACAAATAAACAGTTGTATATTTTGATAAATCATCAATAAAAGTGATAGTATATCTATTTCCTCCACGAGTTAAAATTCCCTCAAATTCACATAAATCAGAGTGAATTAACTCAAACAATTCAAAATTTCTTACAACACTTTTATGAGGCCTTTATGTCATCACTTTATCAGATAGTAGATATTAAAAGTGATCACCATGGTTTTAAAAACCATACTAGAATGATTGGTCGGATTGGGTTAATTGTGTATCAGTCACTAGTTTGGGCTTTAAAAACCCAAAAAAAAAAAAATTTGGCCTTTGAACCTCTTGATTTGTGGTTTAATCGGCCGGTTTGTAGAACTTTTCATTATTGATCAGATTTTCTTTATCCCCTCAACTCCCATATTTTTCCCTAATGATGATTGAAACACCAATTTGTGTGATTTAATTAAACCGCTGGTTTGTAGACCTAATTATTGGTTGGAATTGTTTTATTCCCCAACTCTCATATTATTTTCCCATAATAATTGTCTCACATGTAGACTTTGATTTGTTTGTCACTGTTGCTATACTTTTTCAAACACTCAAACCTTGCCTTGATGAGAGAGAGAGAGAGAGCTTTGAGACTAATAATATATTTTGGCTTAAAATTTATACATAAAGTAAGAAACCGATTTAACAATTATTACAAAAATGAACAATAATTACTAAACAAAAACAAAATAATAAGTATTTATAATTGATTTTATTATGTATGGTTTAATTTGTTTATTAATTTTTTTATTTTAAAAAAATAAAATCATTAGAGATGAAAAAAATAATTTAAAATAAATGATAAAATTTTAGAACTTTTTGGAATACGATTTTAATCAAAATGATAATATAAAATCTTTTAAACTTAAACTTTCAAAATCTTTTTTTTTTTTTTTTTTTTTTGAGAAACAGCTTTCAAAATCTTTGGTTTAAAACTTTTGTCGCGAATTCAAGATCATCAAAACTAAAATAAAAAAAAAAAAATTCATGCATGCCATTAGAAGCTCACGTGACAACTGCTTTAAATAAAATTTATTCATACTAACGTTTAAATGAAATTATTTGAAATTATGAAAGTTTAAATGAAACTATGTGAACTATAAAGTTTAAATAAAACTATATGAGCATATATACCAAAAAATAAAAATAAAAACTATATGAAATTATAAGGTTGAAATAAAACTTATTTAAAACTATAAGGTTTAAATGAAAATTATTTAATAAAAAAATAGTTGGACCGTTGTGCATTCTAATTACCTCAACTGTCAAGTCATTTATTTTTGAATCAAGGATTTGGTTTAGAATCCTACATATACCCAAAATAATCTATCTCTATTATAAAGCAGTCGTCATAAATTTCAAAAATCTTGATGTGTACATGGAGATCATAAAGCAGATGTCATTATAATAATGAACAAATTTGTTCGAAGATACTTTATGGTATGTTTCATGGAGAATACTTCATTATTTTATATTTTAGATTATGTGATTAAGAAGATAAGTTTTGAATTGGTTAATGGACAATAAATAATGGACCAGGGAATTAATTTTCATTATAATTAGTAATTGTTTATTGTCATATTTGATTTTTTTCGGTGTGACAAAAAAAGTCACTGTTTTGTTCTTTAATTAAGATAAATGAGATTTTTCTTTATTGTTTTCCCTAATTTTTTTTGGGTATATACTGTACCCTAATAATTTAAAGGGAAATTATTGACGAGAGATAAATTGTAAAGAAAAAAATGATAAAGCATTGAAGATCCCCTCAGCAAAGTTCAGGAAAAGGTATCCCAAATCTAATGTGAAATGAGGGCTCTTATAATTTCTCCTACATCATCGGATTAAATAAATGATAAGACTAGGTAAGAATGGGCTTCCTTTTGAGACAGCTAGAAGATACAGCAGAATCTGGAAGACCTAATAATATGAACATAAAAAAGAATATAAAGCTGAATATCAAAATGTAAAGGTGATGGACAGTGGACTCCACCATCGTTGGTACTAAAGCTAGACCTAAGAGTGTGAACAAGAAGAAAAATCTGAAGCTGATGTACTCCAATATAAACATCAAGCAAAAGAAAAATAATGAAAATTGCAAGCTGCCATGAAAGCAATATTTTTGTCTCATCCACACAAGGTTGTCAAAATTGGGATCCTACATAGAATCGTCGGAGGTAGGTGGGATCGTAGATCCTAGGATCGGATCGTAGATTGTAAGATCTTACATTATTTGAGAAAAAAAAATACACATTGATATATTAAATAGTCACATAAATTATACATTCATGCATAAAAAACCAAAAATTAGTTGCATCCATTTGATGTAATTACCATACATCACTACATCCATTTGTAAGCATCATTTAAAAAAATCAAAAACCTCAAAACATGGCACTCTATCTCTCTACATTAGAATTGCAAAACTTGGTCTATTGAGATGTTATTTTTCATTTGGGTCCAACTGAGCCTTCTATTAAGTTAAAAAAGATTACAAGAAATCATGATCATTTGGAATCATCAGAATCGTATGATCCTACCGATTTTAAACGAACGCAGAGATCCTTAAAAGATCCGGATCATTTTAGGCAGGTGGGATTGTAAAATTGTAGAATCGTAGGATTCAGATCGAGATTTTGACAACCATGCATCCACACTTGAAAAAAAAAAAAAAAAAAAAAAAATCTTGCCCATTTTAAGTGATATATGGTTATCTAATCTGCTATCGATTGATTTCATTTAATCTTTGAAAGATACGGCAAAAACGCGTTGTTTCATTTTACAAATTACACAAGAAATTATTCACTCCTATAGTAAGAGTCCTCGTCCTCTCCCTCTCATAACAAATGTGGGTCCATATACACGACTTATGGTAGAATTCACACTCACACTCCCATGTGAAAGGAGAGAGTAACCCTAATGATTTCACCCGCATTATCTTATTGGGATGGTGTGATTCTCATGCATTTAAACTTGGGAGAGTTCTTTGGTATTGGGACTTGGGAAAATTAACTTTGTTAATTGGTTGTTATGAAACCAAAGATACACTTAACTCTTTTTCTATTATTTTGCTTTTTCTGGGTCACTCTTTCTAAATAAGTGGGAAATTAAAAAAGGGATGGGAATGGGACATGGAAGAAGAAATTGGTCCCTTAATTGAAAAAAATGGGTAAAAATTGTTGACAATGTTCGATGATATTTATGTAGACATTTAACCTATCAAAAATCTCTCTCTCTCTCTCTCTCTCTCTCTCTCTCTCTCTTATATTTTGGGATATATTCCATCTTTTTTCCACCACTAACTAGAAGTGGATTTTGGCCTACTGCCAAAGAAGATTCCAATCATAATTGACAATCCATCTCTTCCCTTCTTTCTCTCTGTCTCTTCTCAAGAATCCAGCTATTGTATGCCCACAAGTAACGTGTATTATGGCCCACGACCAAACAAGATTGTAAGCATAATGAGAATTCTGAATTAGTGCTTATAAGGGCCACTAGATCACCACTTGAGTCTTAACCATTAGTTGGTGGCCATCGACAAAAATTTCCTTACCTCCATGACAATGATGTCTTGACCTGAGTCCATCTTTTTATTGGTAAATTACACAGATCTTGAATTACAATATTTCCACCCCACGTTTATGAGAGAGAATATATCATTTAAATTAGACCTCACTTACCATTTTAACTTTGAATTTTCATAAATAATTATGATACCTAATTTAAGTACTTTGGCAAGTGATAAAGTGAACTTAGAGGATCATATCAATTAAGTTGTTGCATTCGGAAGATATTTTGGGAGAGAGTGATTCAACATTAGTTTAGATATGGAGAATCAATTTGGTTTTATATTAGGTGATCAATATGAAAGTTATTTTCTTACTTAGGTATCTAATTAAAAATATAAAAAAGCCAACATAGATCTCGATCTGATTATTATACCTAGGGAAGGAAAATATGATAGGATACCTACATAAGTGATGTGATGGGTTTTAGAAACAAGAGGAGTTTATATAAACTATAAAGTATATTAAGTTGATGATTAAAAATATGTTCAATTGAAGTATAACTAGAATGAAAACAAGTGGAGACATCACAAGCATATTTGTTATCACTATAGATTTGCATAAAAGATCAAAATTAAATCCATATCACTTTACACTAGTGATCATGGATAAGCTCACTGGATCAATTCAAGATGTAGACCATTGGTTTTAGCATATATATGAAACTAGATGTGGAGTTAATGTAATGTAAGAAATTTGAAGAGATGGAGTTTAAAGACTTCCAGCTAAGTAGAACTAAAACAGAGTACATGAATGTACTTTTAGTAAAAGTAGAAACAAAGAGGTTGTAAGATTTGATGGTTAAAAAATACCATAGAGTAAGAGCATTCAATATCTTGGATTAATAATTCATAAGAATTGAGAAATTAAAAATGATATGAATTAGAGGACATAAGCAAAGTAGATGAAATGGAGAAGAGTATTGAATGATTCTTGAATACCTATAAAGTTAAATGGAGAATGTTATCTATAAGACTACTATAAGACCTCTAGCTATACCTTATGGTATTGAATGTAGGACTGTTAAGATGTAACATGTTTATAAAATGTGTAGTTGAAATGAGAATGTTAAAATGGTTAGGTGGAAATAATACAAGACAAGATAGAATTCTAAAGGGGAAAATTTGCTTACAAATAGGTGTGATGCCTATTTATGGAAAGATGAGGGAGGGTTGTTGGAGATGATTTGATCATGTACATATGAGAGCAATTAATGTAACAATGAGAAACAATGAGTTGATTCAAATTGAGAGAACAAAAAAAGGAGGGAAAAATAGAGAAAGACCTAAAATAACATTTATAAAATGGGAAAAAAAAAATCATCTAGCTAACCTTAATTTGTCTATTGATGATACATAATTGACCCAACATTTTGAGACTTATGGTTGCTTTAAGTACCGTGAGTTACTTAAAGTCTCATATAATTGAAAAATAAATCTGGAGTTTTGTAAGGGCTTGGATTTGTGCAACAACACAAGAGCTTGTTCAGACCCTCAAAATTAAAAGTTACGGCTAGGTTGCTTTTACTTTAACTTAAACAAAGTGCGGAACAAGAGTAATGAGCACAATGAACCGATACTACTCTAGTGTATAAACATGAACAACAAACAATAAATGTAAACCACAAGAGTAAGAGAAGAGAGATTCAAACACAAGATAACACCAAGACGTGTTATCGAAGAGGAAACCGAAAAACTCGGCGAAAAACCTCTCCGCGACCCTCCAAGTTGAAATCGATTCATTAGAGAATAAAGTTGGAGTACACGAATAACAAAAAACCCTCCAAACCTAGTCTACCCAATGTACTTGAGCCCTCCAAGCTCCTACTACTAATGGACTTCTTGTAGTCTTGTTTTCACTAACTTTCTGGATCTCGCAATAAGCTCGATTGCGTCCGCCAAGCTTCACCGACTTCTTTTGGCAAATCCCCAAACCTTCCCAAGCTCCAAAACACTCTCAACACTTTGAGTAGGTGTGGGTTATGTTTGGGTACAAAACTCCTCTCAAGGTATGACAATGGGAGAGGGAAGGAGAAGAGACTACAATGATTTCTCACTAAAGATGAGATGCTCTCTCTCTAAAGGTAGGTGTGTTATGTTGTAGAAAACTTATCTAGTGTTTTTCTCTATAAATAGCCTCTTTTACTTTTGTGGGTAATGAGGGTATATATATTATGAGTGAAGGGTAAGAAAGTCACATTTAAAATCCTCCAGGCAGAATGTTTCATGGGTACCTCGCGAGATGGCTTGTCTTGCGAAGTACTTGCAAAATGAAGCTTGACACTTGACTCTTCAGCTTTCAACATGTGCTTTTTCACGTGGCCTTTTGGCGGGTTATTCTTCTCATGAACTTCTTGCGAGCTAGTCGTGAAACTGCATTGATCTTTATTTCATACTCGATTCTTCACCAACTTAATACTAAACCCAATACAATAAAATCCCACAAAATACAAGGAAATAAATTAATGCAATTACAACACTTTTTATCATGGAATAAAGCCAACATAAAATATAGTTGTAAATCACAACTTTATAAGTTCAATTTCCACTTATATTAAAAACCAAATGGTATCTTAATCTGATAATAAAAAAAACAATCAATAAGAGTAGATATCATAGGCCAAAAAAAAAAAAAAATAGGACCATGGGTTACATAGTAAGTTGCTTAGTAATAATGTAAATTTAGCCTGTATTCTAGTAACCTTTTTAAGCCTCATACTATTTGGTGAGCACGGGTAAGAGAGTAATTAAGAGGGGTGAGAGTGGTATTTGATAGATTAGATCTTGGTTGGTCCGATGAATGATTAATGTGGAAGTTTGGTTCCATTGTGGATGGCCAAATGTGGTCACCGAGTACATAATGTTTTTTACATTAAAAAATATTATGTACTCGGTGACCACTAATGTTTTATACAATAAGTAGACTTTGAGTTACCCAGACAGTGTTCTGCAATGGAAGTGGTGGCCCCCATTAATCTAAGACTGAACTTTCCAGTCTAAAAATTCCAGTGGAAGACTTGGAAATCAAACTTTTGGGCTAAGTTCATATGCATAGATTGATGTATGGGTGACGTTCAATTCTTTACTTTTCTAATAAATTAGCATTATTGCGATTTACGGCTTAACCAAAATTTATATGTAAATAATTTTTTTTATTAATTTACTTAAAATTAGATAATAAAATATATATAATAAAAATAAATGAGTATTTTACTTTTAAGTTATATAATAAATGCATATTATGTGAAACTAAGGTATTATAAAATGCATATTTATATATATATATATATATATATATATATATATATCTCAATTAATCACCAACGTATATTTAAATAGAAAAACTTTGAATTTAATAATTAAAAACTATCCAAAAAAATAATTGAAATCATATTTAAGTGGAAACCTCAATTCAATAATTAAGAACAATCTAAATTACTAAACATAAAAAGTAGCTTAAATGAAGCATCGAAAAGAAAGAAATATAAATAATAAAAAAGTAACTTCAATGAAGCCTCAAAAAGAAAGAAATATAATTCAACACATAAACTCAAAGTTACAAAGAAGTTCCTGTTAAAAAAAAAAGTTACAGAGAAGAAATTGAGAGAATGAAGTCTTTTTTTTTTTTTTTTTTTTGAGAAACGAGAGAATGAAGTCTAATATATGTGCAATGTTAGCAAAAAGAGTGAAGGAAAAAACAAAAAGAAAACAACAACTAAGTCTTCATATTTATCTAAAAAATTAATAGAGATGTATAGAAAAAGGTCGATAAGAATAACTATAATTTTATGTCAATCTATGAGGTGTTTAAAAAAAAAAAAAAAACGTTTTTTTTTATTATTATAAGAAATTAAAAGAATAGATAAATTAATAATAAAAAGATTTCATAAAAAATTTGGATTGTAATCAAATTAAAATTTTTATCAATTTAGAAATTATAGGAGAAGAAGATATGGACAATATATATATTTATATATATATATATATATATATATATATATATATATATATCTATTTTAAAAAAAAAAAATTTAAAAAGTTTTTGCAATTTGGTGAAACCACTTGGCATAACCACGGTTTCTAAGCCTAACTTTTATTATATAGTATATGATATGATACGATTTTTTTTTTTTTTTTTTTTTTTTTTTTTTTAAGAGATAGGCTTTTCTAATAAAGTTGATAAAAATCACTTTGCCCCTGTTAAGATGTGCCAATTTGATAAGTAAATGGACAGTGGCATTTCAACCTTTTTGATTAACTCGGTTTGAAACCATCAAATTAATTAATCAATTCAAATTTAATTCATTAGTTTGAATGAATTGCAATTCGGATTCAATTCAATTCATTAAGAACTAAATGAAATGGAATTCAAATATGCACTTAGATTAAGTTAGAATATAGTTTCTATCTTGTATAAAAAAAAAATGCAAATTTGAATGGGATGGTTGGTTTTACAATCTTATTTATTAGTTTGGAATAAGCATGAATTATTGGAAATATAAGATGTGAGGCCCAGTAAGTTGTGGTCCTAGCCCATCCATTCGTTGGGGCCCAAGGCTCGAGCTGAGGAAGGTTATAGCCCAGGCTCGGTAGTGTAGGTACGAAATAGCCTTGGGACACAGCCGAGGACGATTCAGTCCTCGGCATGTCCAAAGGTCTCACCAAAAGAAAAGGGTAAAAATGGTACAAGAGCAGCTGGAACAAAATCTAAAATATCTAAGTCAATACTAAAATATCTAAGTCAATAAAAAAGGGTACGCTGGAAAGTGCAACAACCAGGGAAAGCTACCCTTACTGCCATTCAATACTCTGCACCTGACAGAGCCATACTCTCCAGCTTTTACAACCACCCCCAATTACTTTGAGTATGGGTTGATGGGACAAGTATCAATCCTGAAAAGTCGACCCTACACGTGGACGAAGGATAAGGAACACAAGCTAGTATAAAAGGAGAAGTAAGCAATCCATAAGGGAGGCTGGGAAAAATGGCCAAAACCAGAGCCTCCCAGCCCACCTCTAGGGGAAAGATTCCCAGAGCGTGCACAATCTATTTATGTATGTACATGTTTTATTTATGCATGAACACCCCGGAAAACCACCGTCTCGTGATCAAGGCCTAACCTTTCAAACCCACGCTCTATAAATGATATTGTGAGGGCCTATTTACGTGCGAACCCAGCATCGTTCTTGGGTCGCTCCAAATCGTGCCCTTACAATTGGCGCCGTCTGTGGGGAAGGCTTGTGCGTTGGCTCAGGCGTTTGGTCGAAACAATCCCCTTGTCACTTCTAAACAGCCGTTTATATTGTATGGTGTTAGCGTAAAGTTCCACCAGGGGCTATGTTTCTTTAGTAGGGGCTGCGCTGGGTAGCGTCAATAGCACGGATGGTTCTAGGGGCTTGGCCGAGGAGCTAATTCCCCGTGATCCAAGGTCTCACGCCATAACCGAGAAGTTAATGCCACTCTAAAAAATGGGTTTTGGACAGAACCAAGGTATTGCATGGTCCTCGGACTCAAACCTATGGGGAAACCAACTACTTCTCTAAAAAATGGGTTTTGGACAGAACCAAGGTATTGCATGGTCCTCGGACTCAAACCTATGGGGAAACCAACTACTTCTCTAAAAAATGGGTTTTGGACAGAACCAAGGTATTGCATGGTCCTCGGACTCAAACCTATGGGGAAACCAACTACTTCTCAAAAAATGGGTTTTGGACAGAACCAAGGTATTGCATGGTCCTCGGACTCAAACCTATGGGGAAACCAACTACTTCTCTAAAAAATGGGTTTTGGACAGAACCAAGGTATTGCATGATCCTCGGACTCAAACCTATGGGGAAACCAACTACTTCTCTAAAAAATGGGTTTTGGACAGAACCAAGGTATTGCATGGTCCTCGGACTCAAACCTATGGGGAAACCAACTACTTCTCAAAAAATGGGTTTTGGACAGAACCAAGGTATTGTATGGTCCTCGGACTTAAACCTATGGGGAAACCAACTACTTCTCTAAAAAATGGGTTTTGGACAGAACCAAGGTATTGCATGGTCCTCGGACTCAAACCTATGGGGAAACCAACTATTTCTCTAAAAAATGGGTTTTGGATAGAACCAGGGTATTGCATGGTCCTCGGACTCAAACCTATGGGGAAACCAACTACTTCTCTAAAAAATGGGTTTTGGACAGAACCAAGGTATTGCATGGTCCTCGGACTCAAACCTATGGGGAAACCAACTACTTCTCTAAAAAATGGGTTTTTGACAGAACCAAGGTATTGCATGGTCCTCGGACTCAAACCTATGGGGAAACCAACTACTTCTCAAAAAATGGGTTTTGGACAGAACCAAGGTATTGCATGGTCCTCGGACTCAAACCTATGGGGAAACCAACTACTTCTCAAAAATGGGGTTTTGGACAGAACTAAGGTATTGCATGGTCCTCGGACTCAAACCTATGGAGAAGTCAGCTACTTAAGAAGAATTCTAAGACGCTCAGTCCTCGGACCAAATACCGGAAAAGGTCAAGGCTATGAAAGTTACTAAGGAGATGGTGAAACACCTTGTTACTCAGCAACCAACAGGGGTTGCACATTTTGGGTTATATATCCTCGGATAATTGCTTCCTACACGGCATCAAACATTCAGCCACCACCTCGTTCAAATTTGGGGGATATACAACCCGATTTCAGGTTAGTCTTATTGTGCACGATAGCTCCAACAAAGTTCATATTGGTATCTTTTATCTTGATAAGGCATTTTTGGCCCTAAGTATCGCTTTCTCAGGTCGGCATTATTGTGCCGAACAATTTCATTAAGTTCGTTATAGACGTCTTTTTCTCAGTAAAAATTTCTGCCCTAAATGCCGCTCATTGAAGTCGGCATTATTATGCCAGATAGTTCCAATAAGCATAGAGCAAGATCTTTTTATTAACTGGGATTTCGGTCCCCAAGCATCGTTTATAGTATAAAAAAGATTTTATTTATAGGATAGTACGTCTATTCACAGCATAGCTATTTCAAAAGAAGAAACAGAATATACGAAATCAAGAAATAACGACCTTTATTAATGTAAAGAGGTGTTACAGCGTACAATAAAGGGCTTAAATAAAGCCTATATAGAAAATGAGTTACACCAAAAAAAAAAAAAAAAAAAAAAAAAAAAAAAAACAAACAAACAGAAATCTTTTTAAGTTCTGAGCCGAAGTCTCTCCAAATCCTGCTCCGGTAGCACCCATATTGAGAGGAGGACCTTCTTCAGAAGAAGAAGGAGGAGATGAAGAGAAAGAAGGAGGAGAAGAAGAGGAAGAAGGAAAAGCGTCAGGATGGATCTGGCGGTGGAAAGAAGAAGAAAGAGAGGCAAAAGGAGGCACCAGTGAAGGAAGAGAGGAAGAAGCAGGGATACTTTGTCCCTGCGTCAGTCCTGACTCCTAACACGCTGGTGCCATGTTAGCTATGCTCATGAGAGAGCGGCTGGTACTGATAATGGGTGACCCCAACTCAGCCGCGCCGAAAGTTTGACGTGACGAGCCCCTGCTTCGGATTTTGGCTGAAAGGAAGGTAAGAGGTATCTTGAGTCTCTGCCATCCCTGCCCTGACCGAGCCAGTTTAAGCTTCACAAGGGCATGACATTTCCGAGAAAGGTAAGGTCTCTTCATTCCCCCTCCTATCATGAGCGAATCCTAATTCAGAATGCAAACGGGCGGATATGGGAAATTCTTGGGGAGGTTAAGAGTGTTTAGATTTAAAAACAAAAAAAAATGTGTTGAAGGGTCTCTGTAAGAGAAAGGTAACCTCCAGCGTTTATTCTTATATGAAGGATGAAACGGAGGGCCTTTAATCTGCCCGAATCTCCAGGGAAAGCGGTAAACGAAAATATACCCGTTCCACTTCCCCACACCATCGGTAACCGTCGAAATTAAATGGTCTCGTAAAGGGAAGCCATTAAAGGTGCGTTTCGGGTAATTCAACGGCAGGAACACATTGTAAATTAATTCAAAGGAATGTCGCATAGCCTGGTATGTTTCCTGGGTAAATGAAGGGACGCCAACATTAATGGAAGGCAGAGCTAAACGAGCCGTGATGAAGGCTTGGCATTTCCAAAACCCTCCTCTCCGACCAAAAGGTTGGACAGCAGGATTTTGAGGGGCTATTGTGGGGTCCAGTAAGTTGTGGTCCTGGCCCATCCATTCGTTGGGGCCCAAGGCCCGAGCCGAGGAAGGTTATAGCTCAAGCTCGGTAGTGTAGGTACGAAATAGCCTTGGGACACAGCCGAGGACGATTCAGTCCTCGGCATGTCCAAAGGTCTCACCAAAAGAAAAGGGTAAAAATGGTACAAGAGCAGCTGGAACAAAATCTAAAATATCTAAGTCAATACTAAAATATCTAAGTCAATAGAAAAGGGTACGCTGGAAAGTGCAACAACCAAGGAAAGCTGCCCTTACTGCCATTCAATACTCTGCACCTGACAGAGCCATACTCTCCAGCTTTTACAACCACCCCCAACGACTTTGAGTATGGGTTGATGGGACAAGTATCAGTCCTGAAAAGTCGACCCTACACGTGGACGAAGGATAAGGAACACAAGCTAGTATAAAAGGAGAAGTAAGCAATCCATAAGGGAGGCTGGGAAAAATGGCCAAAACCAGAGCCTCCCAGCCCACCTCTAGGGGAAAGATTCCCAGAGCGTGCACAATCTATTTATGTATGTACATGTTTTATTTATGCATGAACACCCCGGAAAACCACCGTCTCGTGATCAAGGCCTAGCCTTTCAAACCCACGCTCTATAAATGATATTGTGAGGGCCTATTTACGTGCGAACCCAGCATCATTCTTGGGTCGCTCCAAATCGTGCCCTTACATAAGATTTTGGGAAGACTCCAATTAAAACCTCAATATAATATATAGAGACAATACTACTTAATTTAAAAGTTCAAATCTATGGATTTGGGTCAACTAGTGTTACTATTTTTCTTGTGTTCGTATTTATTTTTTATTTATTTATAGGAATTTGTTTTGGTATTTGATATATATATATATATATGGAGATGCCAAAGAATAATGGATATTAATTTAGTGTAGTTGGTAAAAAGGGATATCAAATGTCAAGAAATAAATTGGAAATCGGATCAAATTTAAAGCAATTTGGCCCTCATTTTATGTAAGGAAGTTGGGATTTCAAATATATAACTCAAGTGTACACACAGAAACGAATTTTATCAATAATCAAATTTGGTGATACGGATAGGACTGATATTGGGTCGAGTCGGGTCGGGTTTACTGTGACCCGAAACCCAACTCGATAGAAATTGGGTTTAACTGCCTTAAACCCGACCCGACCCGAAAAATCGGGTCGGTTTTCCAGGTCTCGGGTCGGGTCTCGGGTTGGACATTTTTTTTTTTTTATCATTTTTTTTTAAATGGAAGACTGATGCAATTGGAACTGTTCAAATTATACCAGGCCTGACAGAACTCCAAGGTAATAATGATAATACCAATTTTTCATATCAAAATCAAATAAGATCAACCATGAAGAGTCACAAAGGTGGAATCTTCTACCACGCTATTTAACAATAATTTTACTATCTAAGCCCAAAGAACCAAAACTTGCATATCTATAATTGGGCAATGGAAATTTCAAGGAATATTGGTAGATAAAATTCAAGCATAGAGAGTCTGCAGGTTCAGAAACCTGCAACCAAAGCTCTCAACACATACACATCCTTATTCAGCCAATATTTCCTAATAACTAGTACAGAAACTTGCTATAATAGTAATCAACAATTTGTTTTAAAAAGAAATTAAAATTTTTTGTTTATTAATTGAGATTTAAAAAATAATAATAATCAAATTTGAAATCTTAGTACTTCGGGTTTTGTTAATACCAGGATCGTGTAGAAAATAATACTTGTATGCCTTAGGTTTTTTTTTTTCTTTTTTTTTGAGTTTAATGTTATGATGATTACATTGTTTATTTTTATTTTTTGCTTTTCAATTGAAGAAATAGTGAAGAAAAGAGCATAATATGATTTTTATTTGGCTAGTATTTAGATTCCAAACATATGAATTGAAAATTTTATTTCAAGAATTGGGGTAAATGAATGTCAATTCCTTTCAAATGACCAATAACTGGGTTTCCAGAAAAAGGACTAAACTACAAAATATATATTTGTTTATTAAACACAAATCATAAACTAATCATACTATAAGCCAAAATTAGTGTGAATAAGAAAAGTTTCAGCAGCTGTCAGCTGAAGGGCATGCATTGCATTCATGTTTAACCGTAAAAGAAGTAGTTTTCATACCACCATCCCAATTCCCAAGTCCCAAAAAAGCCTCCATTAACATAAGGTTTTTCTTTCTGAGTAAGTACCATTAAGGTAATTAGGTCTTGTCCGGAAAGAAAATAGATTGGTTTCGCTTTCAATCTCTTTCATGTGTGAAAGGGAAATCAGAAAATTTGCAGCGTCAGTCGTGCCACAAATCAAACAATTACATGAGCAAGTGGGTTGTTACGGTAGAACGCGTCATTTTACATAGCACCTCCTTTCTTCTAGAAAAAGAAAAAGAAAAAATTGGTACACAGCTTATTCTATTTGTTTTCATGGAAAATTTTGTGTAAAAATAGTTTTTTATATTTTTCAATATTGGATAGCATAAGAAAACATGAATCAAAGGAAAATTATTATTATTTTTTCCTTATCATCGGATCAAGACACTAATCGGTTTTTGGTGTAGGCGGAATTCGAATTCCAGATTTCTTATTCAATCATGAGAAACTTTACCAGTTGAGCTAATATAAAAAATATAGCTCATTTTTTGGAGATTGTTTTTAAATAATTTTTTTTTTGGAAAATAAACTCCATTTCTTGGTAAGCTAAATAAGGGAAGTTAAAAAATCATATTCCAACTCATTTAAGGTTTTTACCCGACATAGACAAATGAGATATTTTTTTATAGAAAACACATTATGAAAAATGACATATTTTCTACAAAACATTAACGTTGAAATTAACAAACAGAGCTTTAATTCACAATTTTTTTTTCACAATTGCCAAGTTATGAATGATAGAAAATAATTTGGTGTTAGTGGTGGGATTCATGTGAAAATTATAAAACTTACAATTTTAGTAGATTGTGAAATTCATTGTATCTGTAACATTACTAGAAAAATTAAAAGAGTCTATAACTTGCATCACATCCATGATGCAATTAAATTACATAATTTTTAAAAGGAAAAAGTTAATAAATGCTTCAAGAGCATTTGTTAATGAACCATTTTAGGAAAAGTATTTATGGGAAAAGAAAAAGAAAAAAAAAACAATTAATCTTTTGACAACCTTTCTAATTTCCCATAAAAGTGATATAAAAACTTTCCTTAAATGATTTATTAACCATTGCCCTAAGGACACCCATTAACAAAACCATTTTTAAAATTAGGTAGTATTTACTTCTAATTTTTTAGGCATCTACTTTTAGTTCTCTTTGTTTAAATGATGTTCACGTGTCACAAAATAATTTTTTTTTTTTTTTGAGAATATTAATAAGTATTTTTAACACACACATGAAGAGAGAGGAAAAAGTTTTTAAAAAATTGATAGTGGTGTATATCCAAAAGGACCTACCTCGTGGCACAAATGAAAGTTAAAAGTACTTAGAATGACATATTTATTAGGTATTTAATTACACATATTTCAATAAAATTACATAAATTAATTTATATAATTTATTGCTCATTAAATTACATAAATTAATTTATTGCTCATTTAATTTCTTGTTAAAATATTTTAACAAGAAATTAAATGGGCAATAATTTTAAAGCAGCCAAATATATCGTTGCAATTACAATTGTATAAAGTAGCCAAATAGCATAAATAAAAGAAATTACTTGCTGTTTGTGTTCGTGTAGTTCACGGTTTGTTTGATTTTTTCTTGTGGACTTCTAGATTTGCTGTTAATAATAATCCATTAATCCCGTTTATGCAAAAAAAAAAAAAAAAAAAAAAAAAAAAAAAAAAAAAGAAGAAGAAGAAGAAGAAGAAGAAGTCCTCAAGTAAAGTTAATACGCTTGTATATGTTGAAGTGGGTGACTTGGAAAAATTGGTGATCTATTGCATGCAGTGGCGGAGCCAGAATTTTAGTTTGGGGGGCAAGATTAAGTATAAAGGTACATGAAAATTATATTTTGTTCTTGTGTTTTTTCAATTTTTTTCCATGCCTAATGTAAGAGTTGAAATTTAATAGTCACTGTTATCCTTAATATCCTTAGGGTATTCTAAATTCTAAGGTAATTATAAGTTTAAGTAAATATTTTAAACAAGTAAAACACATAAACATGAATGAAAAATGGTAAATTAACAGAGAAGTTTTCGTGCTAAATCTGTATTAGGGAACAAAAAATGGTGATCCAACTTTTTAAAATCTCTTATTTATTTTGCTACCTTTACTTACAGCCTGCTTATGATTGGTATATCATAAAAGAAATAAGCAATTTTGACTTTTTTTATTTTGACTTAATAACATTAGAAATATTATTAAAAAAGAAAAGAATACATCTAGGTGTACAATACAAAAAATAGTAGAGATAATAGCTAATGTGTGGCAACAAATCAACATGGTAGACATAATAACTAATGTGTGGCAACAAATGCATGACTAAGTTTGATGTGGGGCTTGGGGTGGGGTCGGGGGGGCAATTGCCCCTCCTCGACCCCCCCTAGCTCCACCCCTGATTGCATGATTTTGATTTGCATCTATCACCAATAATCCTATAAATATTAAGGTCAAGAAAGACACTAAGAGTGCACATATTAGTAAGATAGCAACGTAGTAGCTAAGGATATAAAGTATAAACAATGGCCACTCCCACCACTTCCTTCCTTAGGTTTCTCTTCTATAGCGTTCTTGTTTTTCCTTGCACTCTGGACAACCTGGGATTTGCCCTTCAACGAAGAGAGTTGGAAAGCGAACATCTTAGTCATATGCATACCCTTAATGTCAGCTCTCTAATACCGTCAACTACTTGCAGCCCTTCTACCAAAGGTTTCTCATACAACTTTCATCTCTCTCTTTCTCTCACTAATTACTCATATACTTATTATATTCATTACTATTCTTATAATTTATTATTTTTTCAGTCTTATAATGTATAATTTATTAGGTTCTTGTAAGTTGGAGAAACCTACTCCAGCAAAAGAAGTGTGGGTAGGTCTAGAAACAAATTGCCAATGAGCAATACTAATAGAACTTTTTCTTTCACAAAATGTTAGAGCACATTATTTGGTATGTAGGATAGACATTTATTTCCATAAAGTTTTGGGATTGTTGTTTATATTTTTTAAAGGTAAAAATAGGAGAAGAGGGCTGGTGAGAGTAGAAGCTCAGTAGTCAAACACTATAAGAGGTGCTGGGGTATCCCTCTCATGGGGCAATTGGGAAAGAGTCAAATATTTTTGTCACAGCTAGGTAATGATTTGATAATCACTTGGCGGCTTTGAGATGGCATTTTATGGTGTATCATAAAAGGCTATGATTGGTAGATGGTCCTACAAAGTGGATGTGACTATTGCAATAGGGGGCAAGGGTTGATAATAGATAGAAGGGGCAATTAACGTGGCTTCCTTACCGGCCAACAAGTTAATTTCAGGAATTAGGTTCGAGTCTTAACAACTAGCTATTTGTTGGTGTTCTTTATATTTTATTTATATTCTAAACGATCGACCTAAAAAATAAGTGAGTTCCTCACATAGACTAGAAGTATGAGGTCTCACCCGAGAGTGGGTAAGGTGTTACTATGGTTATGCCAAAATAGAGAAGCCACATTGATCACCTCCCTCTATCCATTTTTTGTTTACCAAAAAAATTTTCAATAGGTCTAATGTTACATTTCACGGGAGCACTCGACTGAAGCCAATTCCTGCGACAGGACTTTTATAATCTTATTTTTCGCTTTTTCACATTTGTTATTTCACATTCACTTTCATGGGTCCGGTTATGTCAAGCACAACACGCACTAAGCCACCAAGTAAACACATCTCTCAAAAAAAAAAAAGGTAAAAAAAAGCACACACTCAAGGAGAGCTGTCATGGGCAGTTAACAGATATACGCATGGTTGAGCCAATGAGCTTCTAGCCCACTGTCCCTTAACATCTCCCCTATTCCCCACAAGTTCAACCTGTCATTCTCCTCCTTTTCTTTCTAGTTTCTACCCCTCCCTTTCCCTTTCCAAATAATAACTAAAAAAACAAAATTTTTTCTTAGTGGAGAAAAAACGATTGATTTATATAAAAGTGATTATCCATCACTTACAGTCTAAAATTTTGACAAATATTATAATAAATGGTGTAATCATAGGATAAGAATTCTTTTCCACACTTCATAGATTTCGCTATTGAAACTATTGATCTGATGGCTGGCAAGAATTCTTTGATGACCCATCTAATCACTATGAGAATAAACCTAACTATTTTTATTTATTTTTAATTAAGTAGAACCTAATTATGCCTGTCCTATTCAGATTTCATTTTTCTAGATGGGGTTCGGTGGAATGACAAAAGTAAGTAAAATTTGTGTTGACAAATCATAGTTCCTAAAACAAATTTGTCAAATTAGGTTTTTTTGGCTGTCCCGGGTTCTTGAATAATCGTCCTATTATCTTTTTCTTCATAACCTTAAATATAAAAATAAAATAAATAAATCCTATAAGCGTGTCTATTGGTCAATCCATTTCATTGATATTTGGCATGTATTCTTTTGGTTAGCCACTTATTGTTACCTTTTCCTAAATAAACAATTTTATTTTAGTTGTGTTTGGTGAAAACATACAATAATCGACAGTTGTATGAATTTGTTTATATGTCAAAACAATTCTAATCGATGTCGAATTAAAATGTAGGTTCTAATAAAAGGGCATCCTTAACAGTGGTAGACAAACATGGCCCGTGCTCTCAACTCAATCAAGACAAAGTTAAAGCACCCACTATGACTGAAATCCTCGAACAAGACCAATCCAGGGTCAATTCGATTCACGCCAAGCTCTCAAAAAAGTTGGGTCTTAATGGTTTACGTGCATCAAAGGCCACTACCATCCCAGCCAAGTCTGGTAGCATCATTGGCTCGGGCAACTACGTTGTGACCATTGGCCTTGGCACTCCAAAAAGGGACTTGACACTCGTGTTTGATACTGGTAGCGACATCACTTGGACTCAATGCCAACCTTGCTTAAAATCTTGCTACCAACAAAAGGAACCAACCTTTGATCCATCTAAATCATCGACTTATTCAAATATTTCATGTAGTTCATCATTGTGCTCTCAACTCTCTTCTGCCACAGGTATTTAATAGTTTGAGACCTTTATATATAGGTAACCATAGACATAGCAATAATTATAGTTAAATAAGAGATTTAAGATTTGATCTCATATTACCTTAAAAATTAATTGGTGTCTTATCTAAAAATAGTCATACAGGCTAAATATCCTCTTCTAAGTTCTAAGTAATATTTTATTATTTAATATTTATATAATAATTAATTAATTATTCAAATATTCCAAAATTTTCTTTTAAAACATTATTCTAAGAAATAAAGTAAATTTTTTTTTTTTTTGATAAGAAGTAAAATTATTTCTTGAACATAGAACAGGCTGCTAATTTTATTTTTTATTTTTATAATAAGCTAATGAGAGTGAAAAGTGTAAAGTGTAAATTTGGAAAGTATTTTTGTTAATGAAAGTCCTAAAATAAATTAATACTACCTTTTTATATCCGATGTGATTCACATAAATAGAATAATTAAAAAAATGTAGTGAAAACTGAAAATTATAAATTTGGAAAGTATTTTTGTTAATAAAAGTCCTAAAATAACTTAATACTACCTTTTTATATCTGATGTAATTCACATAAATAGAATAATTTTAAAAAAATGTACATCAACAAACGTGAAAGAATAATCTTTACCATAAAAATTTGTGATAACGTAGGGAACTCCCCGGGCTGCAGTTCCTCGACCTGTGTGTACAGCATAAAATATGGCGATCAATCATTCTCTATGGGATTTTTCGGCAAAGAGAAGCTAACCTTGACATCAACAGATGTGTTCAACAATTTCTTATTCGGCTGTGGCCAAAACAACCAAGGTCTCTTCAGTGGTGCAGCTGGATTACTTGGTCTCGGCCGTGACCCACTTTCCTTAATCCAACAAACTGCAACAAAATACAACCGTGTCTTCTCTTATTGCCTTCCTTCAACTTCTAGCGCTACTGGTAGCCTCACGTTTGGAAAAACTGCTAGCTCTTCGAGTGCCATCAAATTCACTCCCTTGTCGAAACTCACTGAAGATACCTCATTTTACGGCCTCGACACACTCGGGATCACCTTAGGTGGAAAGAAGTTATCGATTGCAACCTCCGTTTTTTCGAATGCAGGCACCATTATCGATTCAGGGACTGTCATAACACGTTTGCCGCCCGATGCTTATAGCGCCTTGAAGGCGGCGTTTAAAGATGCAATGAAGAGTTACCCTTTGACAAGTGGGTTTTCGTTGCTTGATACATGCTATGATCTTAGCAAATACGAGACATTTTCGATTCCAGAGATAAGATTTTCGTTTAGTGGCAATGTGAACGTGGATTTGGATGTGTCGGGGATAATTACCGCTCAAAAAATCTCGCAGGTTTGTTTGGCTTTTGCTGGAAACAGTGATGATGATTCTGTTGGGATTTTCGGGAATGTGCAGCAGAAAAGGTTGGAGGTGGTGTATGATGTTGCAGGAGGGAGAGTTGGGTTTGGTCCTGCTGGTTGTACCTGAAATGGTTTGGTGATCAAATAGTCATGTAATAATAAACCATTGATAAAAATCAATGGAAATGTTAAT
This sequence comes from Quercus tomentella, assembly GCA_028535165.1. Lineage (NCBI taxonomy): Eukaryota > Viridiplantae > Streptophyta > Magnoliopsida > Fagales > Fagaceae > Quercus > Quercus tomentella. The sequence continues at coordinate 20,362,000 of JAPQVY010000155.1, forward strand.
TGCCATAGCAAAATAGATTGGCAATGGTTAATATTAGTGACTTAATTAGGCACATGTGTATCTAAATAAAAACATGTCTGCAAGTTATGTATAACAAGGGTTATTTTGTTACGGATTTTGGGTTTAATATAATCACTTTATAAATCATATGTTGATAAAATCAATCTAGATGTTAATTGCGATGGCATAGTAAATAAATTAAAGTTTGTAAGTCATGTATAACAATGTAATATTATTGCTTGCAAGGGTTATTTACTTCATTTGTAAACTAGGGACCCAGATTTTCGTCTTCTTTTGTTGGATTTTTGCTACGGTAGGTCCAATTTCTACTGTCAAATTGATCTCATGGAATACTTTCCTTCCGATTCCATCAATTGCTCGGATTATCGTAGCGCTTAGTTTAAGGTGTGTCCGAACTACTTTTAGTTTGTCCAATGTAGCAAGATGATAAACGTTGAGTGCTAAACCATTATCGATGAGCACTCGAGCTATTATTATGTCTTTACATTGGATAGTGACATAAAGGGTGTGAATATGTCCAATCCCTTATACCAAAGCACTTGTAGTTAGGTAATCTCCTTTTTAATGAATGGAAGAATTGTTTCACTTAATGTCTATTTGGGAATAGCTTACCTAGCTTTTGGGTGAAAACATTTTTCTAAAAGTTTGCTAAAGTATACTTATACCTTGAAAAAATTTGAAAAAAAAAAATGAAAAAAAAGAAAAAAGAAAAAAAAAGTTTTAAAAAGTTATACATAAAAGCTAAAAACTGAAACTTATACCAAACAAGCTTTTAGTCTCCCCTTAAAATTAATGGAAGCCTCTTCACGTGTGGACTATGAACCTTCTACCAAACCACTTGTAATTACACTTACGGTAATCTCTCTCTTGTATGAAAGCCTTTTTTTGGATAGTCTCCCTGAAATGTTGGCATTTTTTCTTAATAATCAAAGTGCCAATACTCACCAATAGGGTGCCTTTACTCAAATATGGGTGGAGTAAAGATGGATTCTTCTTTGTGCAACTATGGATGTGCACAATCACTTCATTCACTGCTAATAAAGCGTATACTCAACTATGGGTAGAGCTGACATGAGAGTTTTTTTGTTTTTTTGTTCTACTTATGAGAGCCACTAATGAACATGTGTCCTGACAATAGAAATGATGGTATATTCATGATTGACAAAGATAACAAAGATCATTTTACGCCCATCCACAGAAACTCTAGCATCCCTTTCTTCTAGGGGGAAAATAAAAATTGATGTAAAACTTCTCTTTATAATTTTTTTCACAAAAATACTGAGGCTGCAAGTTGTAAATTATAGAAAATGATGTCAATGGTGGGTGAATATGAAAATCAATAGTTTTAAAAATCCGACTGGACTAGCCGGTTCAACTGGGCACCAATCCGATTCGGTAAAAGCCCCAAAACTGAATAAAATCGGGAATTGGGACCGAAACCAGTTCTTTGACCGTACCTGTTTTTAAAACCATGGAAAATCATTAACAAATTACTGTGAACTATGTTAGCAAATTGTAAAAAAAATTGTGAGCATAATTATTGTATTTGTAGCATTATTAGGAAAAAAAAGGTTTAACTTGCTTTCATGATCAATCCAAAATAAAATTACTAGGAAAAAAAATCCAACTCACTTTAATGGATCCAAGATAAAATTAGTTTTCATGTGGCACAAGAAAGTTAAAATAACTATAGTGACATATTTTGGTCTTCTTTTTTGTACATCGATGGTTCAGGGTGGGAGAATTTGAACCTTAGATATCTCTCTTAAAAATACCAAAATGTGCAAATCAATTGAATTTCAAGGCTCTTAGAGACATATTTAGGCCTTAATTACATATATTTTAATAAGAAAACAAATGAGTAATTTTAAAAGCTTGGTAGCCCATGCCTCTTCATTTGTTGGTGCAAGTACGGTTATTCAGGTGTTAAGATTCTCTCCATTTTAACTAGATCTATTTTATGATTTAAATTATATATTATTAATTTGAAAGGAATATTCAATGTCACGTAATTTTTTTAAAGTTTAAATGACGTGATATTTTGTACACTGTTAAACTTTAAAACGGAACCTTAATTATGAAATTGGCTATTTCCATTTCAAATTATTTCAAGTGAAATGATGAAAATCCAATTAGGGTCTTTGAATAGAAATCAGGTAGGACAATTATCCTACCACAAAAAGTCTATTTGAGTTGATATGTAAAAAGGAGTTAAATTTTGTCATTTCCTCCGTAACAACAAATGTTATTAATTATTTTCTCTAAACAAATTAGATTGTTGAAATGATATTTTATTTAAAACACGGTAAACATGCTTAAAGTTTTGTAGTTCAATTGATTGACAACTTTTGATATTTTTAAGAGAAACATATCTGAGATTCAAATCTTTTCTCTTTTGTTGTAACCATCAAAAGAGTCAAACATATTTGTAAACAAGGAATATATGCACAACTTCTTTTTGCATAAAAGATAGGAGAATGAAAATCCCAGGAGTATCAAGGGTCTTAAGAAGATTGCCTGTATTATAAAATAGTAGACGATAATTAACTATATATAAGGCACTTGCGTGAAGGTGGACCGGAAAATGAAAGTGAAAACAAAATTCATGTAGCCAAATTAGAACCCCTTTCCCTCTCCCTTGTGTGTGTGTGTTTGTTTCTCAAAAAAAAAAAAAAAAAAGGGGGAAGTAACTAGCAGAAAAGTTTCTTCAGATATCCTCCAATTCCTTGAAAGGACAAGAATAACCTTAATCCGGCTATGCGTTTTTTAAGGATTTGCAATTGCAATTCCTCCAAGTTATGTCAAGCAAGCTCAATTATTAGGGATAGCCAACTAACATAGATAAATACCATATTGTCCTCAACTAAATACGCTTGTTAAAGTGGGTGGCGTGTGAGATTGATAATCTATTGTATCTTTAATTAGCTTATATTATCACATCAATAAAAACAAATATAATATAATAATTATTATTAAAAAAAAAAAAAAAAAAAAAAAGCTTATATTAAGGCCAAAAAAGACCATAAGAGTGCACACATATAGTAAGAGCAACATTGTTGAGAGTTGAGAGAGAAGGATAAACAATAATGGCGACTCCCACTTCCTCCTCCTTCCTTGGGTTTATCCTCTTTAGCTTTCTTGTATTTCTTTGCTCTCTGAACCAGCTGGGATTTGCCCTTGAAGGAAGAGAGACTTTAGAAAACAACCATCTTACTCATATGCATACCCTTCAAGTCAGCTCTCTACTACCATCAACTACTTGCAGCTCTTCTATCAAAGGTTTATCATACAACTTTCATCTCTCTCTCTCTCTCTCTCTCTCTCTCTCTCTCTCTCTCTCCTTCTTTGGATTCTTGTAATACTACGATTTATTATAGTTATCCTCTTATAATTTATTTTTTCAGTCACTGATAGAGTTTATGGTTTTATATATAAATGATACTGCAACTTGAAACTCATTTTTTGCCGGCCGGGGAGTTTGTAATTTGCTCCAGCTCAAGTTGGAGAAACCTACTCAAGCAAAATAATTATGGGTAGGTTTAGAAGCAATTAAACAAATGGCCATCGGGCAAAACTAATAGTGAAATTTTCCAGGAATTTCTAGGATAATGACGAATTTTACACTTATTTTCACAACTATCTTATGTGATTGATTATAAGTGGTGGAAAAAAAAAAAAAAAAGTAAAATGTTAATATAAAAGTAATAGACAATAGTTATAATATATCATATAAAATAGCTGTGAAAATAAATATGACATAAAATAGTTGTGAAAATAAATATAGGATTATAGTTGATATTTATTTCCAAAAAGTTTTAGGATGTCATTTTTTTTTTGTTTTTTTGTTCCTTTGGTAAATATGAGTGGGGTCAGGTTGGTGGGATTGGAATCTTGGTGTCCAAACACTACAAGAGTGCTAGAACCAATAAAGCCCTTTCGTCCTCATTGAGCCATTGAGAAATAAGTATAACACACACATATATATATATATATATATATTTTCTTCTTTTTTTGAGGAAACGGTTAGAAGAAAAGAACATGTATTCTTACTTAGTGGGTTTGAGACAGACATTTTATGGTGTGTACTAAGGCTATAATTGGTGGTGTAATTAGTAGGTCCTACAAAGTGGATGTGACCATTGTAAATATGTTCTAAAGGGTCCGGTTATGTCCTCTAATAAGGCTATAATTGGTGGTGTAATTAGTAGGTCCTACAAAGTGGATTTGACCATTGTAAATATGTTCTAAAGGGTCCGGTTATGTCCTCTAATCATGGTTTTAAAATATCATGCACTTGCTCATGAACGAGTTGGGGAAACTCAAGCTGCACTCTAGCTTAGGGTGCGACCTGATCAAAACTCAAGCACACGCTGATCAAAACGGAATCATTTTGTATGTTTTGGTGGATAGTCTATTCATCTTTGTTTGGGACTTTATATTAGTTAAAGGGTAGCTATCTTGGGCTTCTAGCTGGATGGTACGTTACCTCTCTCTCCCATCTCCATGTTGGGTTGGACCCATCACTCTCCTTTTTCTCCCCTTGCGAAAAAGATGGTAGTTTATCTAATTAACTTTGTTCGTTTCGACAAAAAATAAATAAATAAATAAATAAAATTGTTTTTTAAATATTTTCTAAAAAATTATCTTATATTCTTCTATTTGGTAACAATTTTAAAATGAATTGGAAAATTATTACTTGACTTTTTCTTATTTAACTTGGCATAAGATAGTTTTTTTTAACCAATCTTCTTCTAATATTATAAAATGGAGCAACAGTATCAAATATTTCATTAACCTTTTGTTGTAATTATTAATAGACTAGAAGCAAGCAAGTAGCAAGTAGCTAGCAAAGACTTTCTTACATAAAAATAAAATAAAAAAATAACACTAAAACTATAGAGTTGCTGTTTTCTTTCCCACACTTGATGGATTTCACTTGTAAAACTATTGACCTTTCCCCTAATTACTAATTAGTCAAGAATCCTGCAGTGAACTAGGACTGATTTACTCACTATGGGGGATGAACTAAACTTTTTTTTTCCCCCATTAAGTAAAACCTAACCATCCCTGGACCCTGCCCTATTCAGGTTTCATTTTCTTTATGGGGTTTGGCGGAAGATAAAAAAATAAGTAAAATATGTTCTTTCAAATGAAAGGGCCTAAAAAAATCTGAAAAGTTAGGTTCTCTGCACTTCTTGATGGGCAGACAATTGTCGGGTAGCTTGAGTATGAATCAAGCACTCACCGCCAGCCAATTTGATGTCAACCTTTAATAATTATATCTATCGACAAATCCGATATACTTGCGTACTCACGGGTTCTTGAGTAAGAAGACAGTGACGGACTCACGGGTTCTTGAGTAATTGTCCTATTTGCTTTTTCTTCATAACCTACCAAAAAGAATTATTATTATTATTTTTTTTTTTTTTTTAAAACTATAAGCTTGTAAATTGGTCAATCCATTTGATGTTTGGCATGTATTGTTTGGGTTTACCACTTGTGCCTTTACCATTGCCTTTTCTTGAATAAGCAACTTTATTTTTGGTGTGTTTCGTAAAAACATAATACAATATGATGTTTGTAATTCATAAGTTGATACTCATACACTTCAATCATTTTAGAGTAAAACTTAGTTATACAGTTCCTTCAATTAATATCATATTTCTACTTTTTTTTTTTTTTTTTGAGAAAGAAAACCATGCCAATGCTTTATATTAAGAAAAACCAAGGTCCTGCAAAAAGAAAGAAACAATGTCCTGTGGAACATGCTCCACCCAGACAGATAAAGGAAAAGAATGTCTAGCTCTCTGGGCTAAGGCATGTGCAACTGCATTACCTTGCCGTACAACATGAGAGAAAGAAATACTCTGAAAAGAGTTTTTTAATGCAGAGATATCGTGGATGAGGTGACCCCCCTGCGCAAATTCCCAACCACCAAACTGAATTGCTTTAATCACTGAGGCAGAATCTCCTTCAAGCATAGCTCTGTAGGTTCCTGTTTCAAGGGAAAAAGTCATCGCTCTCTTTGCGGCCATCAATTCCAGAATATCATATTTCTACTTAAACTCAAATACTTGTATTTGAATTTATTTGTATTTAGAAATAGATAATATTGTTTAATTATATTTTATTGATCAATGTAATCATGTTTTTGGATTTAATTGATAACATAATGTATTGCGCCTAAAGAATTGTAATTAAGTTCCCCCATATTTACTTGTCAAACAATTCTAATTGATGTCCAATTAAAATGCAGGTTCTGATAAAAGGGCATCCTTGACAGTAGTACACAAACATGGCCCATGCTCCACACTTAAACTAGACAAAGCTAAAGCTCCCACTGTAGATAAAATCCTCGAACAAGACCAATCTAGGGTCAACTCAATCCATTCTAGGCTCTCCAAGAAGTTGAGCCGTGATGATTTAAGAGCATCAGAGGACTCCACCATTCCAGCCAAGTCCGGTAGCACTATTGGCTCAGGCAACTACATTGTGACCGTGGGACTTGGCACTCCAAAAAAGGACTTGTCACTCATATTTGATACAGGTAGCGACCTCACTTGGACTCAATGCAAACCTTGCGCACGATCTTGCTACCAACAAAAGGAACCAACCTTTGACCCATCTCAATCTGCAACTTATTCAAATATTTCGTGTAGGTCATCTGTGTGCTCTCAACTCACTTCTGCCACAGGTAACAACTGAGACCTTTATATATAGGCAACTATAGTGACAATTTATGGATTTTTAGTCAAGAAAATTAATTATAAGAAAATTAGAGATAGTTTCACTAATTTTTTTGTTCTATTATAAGTACTATTTCCAAGTTAAGAAAATGAGAAAATATGCGTGCATATTTCTTACTTTTGTTATTTCTATATTGTTCCACTTTTACTGCATGTCTTCAAAGATAATTGTGAGTAATCTCTGGAACTATTAAAATGTTTGCGTAAATTTTATTTACCTGAATGTAATAAATTAGTATCAATTTCAAAAACAATAAGCTTCACGAAAATATTAATATTGATGAGAGGGTAAATTCAAAGATTGGTTCGTTAATTTATGCAAGTTAACAAAAGGAGATAGGCATATTAGATATGTTCCATTCATTTGACATCCACTTATTTATCTTTTTACAGATTTTTATTTTTTATTTTTTTGGTTTCTGAAAATGAAGTTAAGTATACTTATACGCAAGCTTTTAAAAGAATATATATATATATATATATATATATATATATATATATATATATAAAAAACAAAATAAGCTAAAAGCTAAACGAAATAACTCTCATGCCATGATGCAGGAAATACACCGGGCTGCAGTACCTCAACGTGCATATATGGTATACAATATGGCGACCAATCGTTTTCTGTGGGATTTTTCAGCAAAGAGAAGCTAACCCTAACATCAACAGACGTGTTCAACAACTTCCTATTCGGCTGTGGCCAAAACAACCAAGGCCTTTTCGGCGGTGCAGCCGGATTACTAGGCCTAGGTCGCGACGCACTTTCCTTAGTCGAACAAACGGCATCAAAATACGGCCGTGTCTTCTCTTATTGCCTCCCTTCAACTTCTAGCTCTACTGGACACCTCACATTTGGAAAAAGTGCTGGAACTTCAAGTGCTATCAAATTCACTCCCTTGTCAAAATCTGGACAAGGTACTTCATTTTACGGCCTTGACATAGTTGGAATCAGTCTCGGTGGACGCAAGTTATCGATTCCAACATCGGCTTTCTCAAATGCGGGTACCATTATCGACTCAGGGACTGTAATAACTCGCTTGCCGCCTGCAGCGTATAGTGCCTTGAAGGCGGCGTTTAGGCAAGCAATGAAGAAGTATCCATCAACGGGGGCACTTTCGATACTTGATACATGTTATGATCTTAGCAAATACACTACATTTTCGATTCCAAAAATAAGCTTTTCATTCAGTGGTGGTGTTAACGTGGATTTGGATGCGGCGGGGATACTTTACGCTCAAAAAACTTCGCAGGTTTGTTTAGCTTTTGCTGGAAACAGTGATGATAGTTCTGTTGGGATTTTCGGGAATGTGCAGCAGAAAAGGTTGGATGTGGTGTATGATGTTGCAGGAGCGAGGGTTGGGTTTGGTCCTGCTGGTTGTGCCTGAAATAGTCATGTAATAATCCATTGATAAAACCAATGGAAATGTTTATTGCCATAGCAATGTAGATTGGCAAAGATTTAGTGTCCTAGGCATGATTATAGTTATAAATAAAATCATGGTTGCAATTCATGAACGTATAAAAAGGTTTACTTTGTTACGGATTGGGGTTTAAGATAATCATGTTGTGAAACATTTGATAAATTAAGTCAGTCAATGAAAATGTATATAAATTGAGTTGGCATATATATAGATTGGTATGGTTTAGTGACTTGACATGTGTATAGTAAATAAAATAATGTTTAAAAGTCATGTATATGTAATACAAACATGGCTTGTATCCAGTGTCCAATTTCACTGAACATGTGTCTGTATCATATAGTGTCTAGTGAACTAGACACTGAACACAAACTCTTCTCTCATTATTATTGTTTGCAAATGTTACTTTGTTACAAATTTAGGTTTAACATAAACCATATATTGATCAAATTAATGGAAATGTTATTTGTCATGGCACGTAGATTGGTAGTAATTAAATAAAATAAAGTTTGCAAGTCATGTATAACATTAACGATGCAATATTCTTTCTCAAAAAAAAAAAAAAAAAAAAAAACGATGCAATATTATTACTTGCAAGGGTTGTCAAGTAGGGCCCCGCCCAGATTTTCGCTATGGTAGGTCCAATTTCTAATTAATGTCAAATTGATCTCAGCGAATACTTCCCTCTGGGTCCCATCAAATGCTCGAATTATCGTAGAGCTGAGTCTTAGGTGTGTACGAACTACTTTCAGTTTGTCCAATGTAGATAGAGGATAAAGGTTGAGTGCTAAATTGTTATCGATGATCACCACTCGAGCTATTTTCATATCTTTGCATTTGATAGTGATATGGAGGGTCTGGATATGTGCTATCCCTTTAGCCCCCACACCCCCCCCCCCCCCCCCCCCCCCCAAAAAAAAAAAAAAAAAAAAAATTTAAAGAACACAAAAGATAAACTGGTCACCCTTCCCGTTTCTATGGCTATTACTCTCCCAAGACACAAATCCTTCTTACATACCTTAAGTACTACTAGTATAATTTTATTTTTTTTTTAATATCATTATTGTTATTTAATGCGTGTTTCGATTTCTACTGATTATGTGTTTCATACTTTGACTATTTGCTGTTTTCTATTTGGGACATAAATTTAAATGTTGAGACTTTGAGATTTGGGTGCTTCCATGTTAATGTTTGGCTTTATCGAACAATTTTTTTGTTGTTGTTGAGAATGTGTGTTTTTACTTGGTAACACATTAGAAGAAAATTAGGTATATCATATAACATAATGTTGAGTGACTAAGGCTATGAAGTTATGAATTCTTGCTTGTTTGTTAGATTTTTTTAATTTTTAATTTTTTTCTTGACAAAATAAATTATTATTTTTTAGTTTAAGGAATTTTGGGCATATAATATATAATATTTATTTGATTTATAGATTATAAGAAAGTTAACTATAATAGTTGACTGTTCTAATTGTAAATATTATCAAAATTAAGCTTTGCAACAAATTAAAATATAATTTTCAAAAAAACTCTGTAATTTTTTATATCAAAAAAAAAAAATTGTGGAATTTAATGCAGAATTAATTGTGAATGATTCCTATTTAAAATATATATATATATATATATCATTTATGATTGATGTGTACAAGTAATCTAAATGTGAGAATTTTGAAATATTAATCCCATAAAACATCAATAGATTAAACAAGGCCGAGGGACCACGCACGATCGTAAGCATAAAGAAAAATCTTAAATCTATGGGGGCTTTAGAGCATTAGCATTGGGAAATGCTAATGCTATATCTAAGAGAAATTTAACATTTTACACCTAAAAAACTATTGCATCAGGAAATTGCAAACAGCAGTATTGCAAATTTTTTTGCAATACTGCTACAGTACAATTCTATACATAAAATTGTACTGTTCACAGAATTGTAAAAAATTAATAATATTATACTCTTCCTATTTCAACCGAAATTTCTCTCTCATCCCTCTCATTTTTTCTCTTCTCTTCTCACTCTTCCTTCTCTTTCTCCATCTGCTCTCTCCTCTCCGAAGCATCATTGCCAAAATTTCTCACCCATCTCACACGGCCACTCCCTCATCTCTCATCACACGGCTTGCCTCTCTCTCGTTGCACCGGTGCTGGGTTTTGGATTTTTGAGGTTGGAGGTTGGATTAGCGTGGATCGGCGAGCTGGGTTTGGATCATTGGGCTGGGATCGGTTGATCGGTGGGTTTGAAATGGTGGATCCATTGATCGGTGGGTGGATCGTTTGGGTGGATCATCGGTAGCTCCGATGGTGGCTCCGATGACGATTTTTGGGTATTTCGACGGCCTGGGTGTGGGTTTGTTGATCGGTGGCTTGGGTGGTGGCCGTTGATGGTTTGATGGTTTGATCAATGGCTTGGGTGGTGGATTTGTTGATCGGCGGCCTGGTTTGATGGTTTGATCAGTGGCTTGGGTGGTGGGTTTGTTGATCGGCGGCCTGGTTTGTGTGGCTCTGTTGATGGTTTGTGTTTGTGTGTGTGTGGCTTTGTTGTGGTTGGGTTGTGGCTGAAGTGGCTGGTTATTCTGGGTTTCCGATGGGTTTTTTTTTTTTTTTTTTTTCCTTCTGTTGTGACGCTGGGTTTTTTTTTTTTTTTTTTTTTTTTTAGTATGGGTTTTTGTTCCGGTGGGATTTTGGTGAGCAATGGGCAGTGGGCAGTGGTGGCTTGGGTTTTTCTGGGTTTTTGTTCCGATGGGTCTGTGTGTGGCTTTGTGTGTTGAGCTAGTGCTAAAGGTTGAAGGAGAAAGAGAGGAAAAAAAAAACTGTTGGAAAGCCTAGGAAAACAAAAGTTTCAGTTAGAAAAAAATATTAAAGAAAGATTAAAAAATAATATTTTAATAAAAATAGAAGTTTGGGATGTGGAAGTATTGTAAAATAGGATGGTATAAATGATAAAGTGGTTTTTAGAATTGTAAAATAGAATAACATTGCAATTTCCCAATGCTAATGCTCTTAGAAGACTCCACTATCAATGTCAATCAAGCATAAAAGATGCAAGCTGTCATGCATGATTGGTACTATTAAATAAATTTGTACGTATCTCCCTTTTTTTTTCTTTTTTTCTTTTTTAACTATATTAAATCGTATGATGATAAGCAATTAACCCATCAACTCTCACCAACATTCGGGTGGCCTAGTTGGTAAGATACCGAATCGGCAAGTTTCAGAGCTTGGGTTCGAGGCTCAACAACAAGTTGTGTGTTGGTACTCTTTATATCCCATCTCCATCTCAAATGGTCCAAAAGAATAATAAGTAAGTTTTTCACAGACTAGGAGTATGGGGTCTCCAGTGGTGACGCCACGTTGGTCCCAGGAACACCTTGAACTGAAGAAAAAAAAATTATAAATAATAATTAAAATTTTTTTATTTGTTTATCCTTAAAAAAAATTTAGGAACACCCTTAAATTAAAATTAGGAACACCCTAAAAAAATATTTATTTTATTTGTTCTACTTTCAAGCAAAAAAAAAAAAGCCCAATAAAAATATTTGAACTAAAATCTGAAGAAAAAAAAAATGTAACAGAGCAAGCGACAAGCCCACGGATTCTCCAAAAAAAAAAATGGATAGCAAGCCCACGATAAGCCCAACAGATGGTAGCAAACCCAGTAACCCACGGATTCTCAAAAAAAAAAAAAAAAAAAAAAAAAAAAAAAAAAAAAAAAAAAAAAAAAAAACCTAACCTAATATACTGAAATCAGATCGAGCCTCAAACACTTCACAGACGCAAGTCACGCAACAACCACGAATGACAACAACCAACGAAACAAACAGAGGAGGTCACCTGCCAGATTGGGCCTCAAACTCGATCTCCCATTCAAACGGACGGAAGTTACATCTCGAGATGCTGCCCGATCGGTCTTCCTCACCTCGCCACTGTGCCCAATGGCGCCGCCCATCAGCCTCAGGCCTCCCTGCTCCCTCAACCTCAAGGTATTTCATCTCTCTCTCTCTCTCTCTCTCTCTCTCTTCTTGAGTAATATTTACCCTGTTTTTGGCTTTATGCCTTTATCCGGTGTTGGTGTTTTTTTTTTTAATTTTTTTTTTTGAGAATATCCAGTGTTAGTGTTGGTGTAACTCAGTAACTGTGTAAGGTGTTGGTGAGATTATTAATTGTCTTTTAGTGTTTGTGTTGGTGTTGGTGTCTGTTGGTGAAATACAATAAATTGGCTTTATCTGATTGGTTCTAGTCTTGTGATTGGGGGCCATGGAACATTGGGCTTTGTCTGTTGAATTGGAGGGTAGATGGGGGCATGGGGCCGAGGTAGTGCAAGTGTGCTGTGTGCTAGTGCAAGTGTGCAACTAATAATTAATAAATATGGCTGTGTGCTGTGTGCTAGTTGATTAGTTCAACTAATGGTCATAAAATATGTAATAAATCACTCTCTTTTAGACTTGGACTTAAGCTATACGGCCTATATATTTTTGTGCTGCAAAATTTATTGACTTTTTTTTTTCTTTTTTCTTTTTTTGTTAAGTAATAGTGTGATATTCCAATTAGGGAAGTATCAAATAACCATAGTAATTAGTTGAACTAATTAATTTTGTTTGTTTGGGATATGAATTAACCAATAATTAATTGGAGAAAGCAACTAATAAATAATAATTAATAATTTAATTAATCAATGCTTTATATAAGAAAAACAAATTAAATTATGTTAGGTTAAATAACAATTAATAATTTTATAATTAATAAAACAACAATATAACAAATTATAGTTTATAAAAGACAAATAAATTAATGAAGCAACTAAACAACAATACATTTGGAAAAAATTCCTGGAGCCGCCACTGGGAAAAATTATACTTCTTAAGGAACACTCTCGGAAAAATTTCTGGAGTCGCCACCAAGGGTCTTGCCCAGAAACGGATAAAGTACTATTATGATCACACCCAGTTAGGGAAGCCATACTAGTCGCCCTCGTCTACCCATTTTTCATTTACCAAAAAAAAACTATGAAATCTCTCTCTCTCTCACTTTCTCAAAAAAAGGAAAAAAAAAAAAAAAAAAAAAAAAAAAAAAAAAAAAAAAAAAACTCTCTCTCTCTCTCACATGTCACAAACACACACCATGTCTCATTTCCAACTTTATTGTACTCACAATTCTCCCCCTCTCTCTCTCTCTCTGGGATTTCATTAATAGTCGCTTTAAAAGTATCAGAAGTGAAAACTTTTTTTTTTTTTTTAATAATGCGACCAAATTAAACTCAGTTAAACCCAATGACTTAACCGAATTCTATACGATCTATGTCACTTGGTTGAGTTTACTAAGGCGTTTGGATTTGTTCTTTGGAACTAAGGTTTACTAACGCATTTGAATTTGTTCTTCAGAGTCAGGCTTTACTATTTAGACGTTTGGATTGGTTCTATCAAAGCCAAAGTTCGTTATCTAAGCATTTGTAATCCCCACTTGTCTAAGCAAACATGTTATAAAGTAATAATTACAATAACAAGACAAGAAAAAGAAAAAGAAAAAGGAAATCCAGTATCAGTTAAAGAGCCAAATAGTTAGATGAACTAATCAAACCTAGCAGTAGCAGAATGTGAACCCATTCATTAGGCCAACCACAATAGATAGGACTGAAGGAGTACATGGTTTTGAGCTAAAAGCAAATCCATGGCCATGGCCATCTCCTCCTTCCTCAGGTGTATCCTCTATATCTATAGTTTCTTTGCTTTTCTATGCCTTTATGCCCATGAAGTTAGAGAGACTACAGAAATCCACCACCTTCATCATACTCATATTGTTCAACTCAGCTCTCTAATGCCATCAACTACTTGTAGCGCTTCTACCAAAGGTTAATTTATCTCTCTCTCTCTATAGAATAAATTCAGTTCTCATGATTGTTTCATAATTATATCATCATCATTATCATCACCGTTATTATTCTTGTCATCTCCTTACTATTATTTTCATTACCATTAATCCTCATAAAAAAAAGTAAAAAGCAAAAACAAGAAAAAAAAAATTGCTTTTATTGTTTCAGCACCCCTGTAAAACTATAAATGTATTCAATTCATCATTTTTTTTTTTACTGAAAAAGGTAAAATTGATATATTAAAAATGGGTAAAAGTACAAGGATTTTACTAATGTGTGTCTTAAGGGCACATATTAATTTCTATTTTTGGAAAAATTTTATTCAAGAATTGAAAAAATAATAACAGTTTTTTCAATTTCCAAAAAAATATTTTCAAAAATAAAAAACTTAATGTGTATACTAAGGACACACTAACAGATCCAAAGTACAAAAGTATAAGAATAGGATCTAAGCCACACCAGGCCTAGGCTACAGGACAAGAAACAGGCTAAACACTGCCACAAACAGAAAACATGACTAAAGAAACGAATAAAAAATTAAAAGAAGCTGCGGCAGACCAAAAAAATGACTAAAGCTGGAAAAAGCTGCCTTAGACCAAATCATGTCCTCTGGTTGGCCATCAACGTTTGATACTCACGCATGAGAGACCTTTTTGAGAAACCTACCCATATAAGAACATAAACAAAAGAATGTTACCAAATAATGCAATAAGTCTATGGAAATAACAGTTTTCACAAAAAAAAAAAAAAATTCACAACTCTTAACATGGTAAAACAACTTCACAGGTTGTATAAAGCTGTTGTGAAAAATGTTTTATCATATTATTACTGAAAACAATGGCATAACTAAGAATTGATTTAAGTGGATAAGATTGAAACGCGAAAAAAGAATATCCAGAAAAAATAAGAAACTCGTTATAAGCATTTTATATAAGATTAGAAGTGCACAATTATGAAAAAGAATGATTTGAAATTATTATGTAGAATAAATCAATTCCATAATATCAGATATTGTAAAAACATATCTAATATATCTTCCATCAAAAGTTTCATGCGGTCTTTCTAATTATATAATGAAGCCTCTGTTAGATTTTTCTTTTCTTTTACCTTTTTAACCTTTCATGTCTTTCATCTGTTATTCTTTTTACATATATATTAAAACCTTTGTCTTTTTCATGTGTAATAAGATATAAACAGAATCTGTTTTATTTAAATTGTCTAATTAGTAATTATTATAGGAAAAGGTTTAAATGAATATTTGTTTTCTTCTTATGCAATGATTAGAGAAACAGCTGTCAGATGATAAAAGTTTTATGTGATGTTGTCTTATCAGTTTCGCGTGCAATTTGTCCATATATGATATACGCAGTATTGTGTATTCCATCCACTAGTTCAATAATTGACACAATCTTGATGTGTCAGGTTGGTTTTTAGTGGTTTGATGGATTGGGTTTGGTTATGATTTTTACTTTTTTTTCAAAGTTGGGTTGAGTTGGAAATTATTTTATTCAAGTAAACAATTGTGCCATGCTATTAATGATTATAATTCTTTTCTCAAATTTATTAGTTTGGTTTATTTTGGATTTTGAGACTTTGTTAAAATTTATTACTTTAATTTAGTTTATATTCTGAGTATTAATTTGATAAAATTGGAATATTAAGCTCAATTTTATAAATTGTAATCATTTATTTAATAATGAGTTTAAATAGTTGAATGAAAACTCAATTTTTTTTAACAGACATGATAAAATGACCTAATGCTGACAACCCAACCAAACTCAAGTTGACTCTACGAGTAACCCTATAGGCTAGGTTGGATTAGTTTAAAATTATAATGGATTAGGTTGGGTTGAAAATTTCAATCTAAAAATGTGAGGATAGATTGAAAATACATCAAATCCAACTCATACAAACCCCTAAATATAAGATATATTGGAGGATATGTTAATTTTTTTAACCTAACAAAAATGAGCCCCATGAATTTTATATTTTAAACTTTAAAATAACACTAACCTCACAAAAGTTTGGACATGAGTAGAAATTGCTTTTGTCCATAGGGTTGTTTAGGTTATGCCGTTATGATGGCATGGTCCATCATTAATAAGGGGGTACATATATAATTAACAATTCATCCACGTTCCATTGATGATGGATGCCACCTGCCAACGACATTTCATAATTAAGACAAAAAATTTCTAAGTAGAAGTCGTCAAGTTAGGTCGTTTCCCCTACTCATTTTTAATTAATTAATCTAAAAAAAGAGTGGGAGGAAAGTTTCTTTTTATTTACTACATTACAATTCAAAAGACCGTTCAAGTACATTTTTAGTCAAATGATGCAATTTGTTTAAATAATTTAATGAATTATGTGATTTAATAGTTAATACATGTGATCGAACGGTCTTATTAACTGTTATGTAATGAGTTGTAAAAGATTTATCCTACCTAATTAAGAGGAAAAATTTATCCTAAAGATGTCAAAAAAAAAGTAAAATAGGTTTATTTTATTTTATATTTTATTATTCACAAGGGGAAGCTCAAGTTCTCTTAATTAGGTACATCTTTGATAATGTCATTCAACCATAAACCTCAAACAAATTGTAAATTAGGTTTTTTCTTTTTAAAAAATGCGTAACTATTTTATCGATTTGTCATTGGTACATCTTTGAGCAACATAGATGCTACTAGTGAGGACCTACTACATAGCCTTCCACTTGGAATGTGTGTCGTGGTCGACGATTATGGGCCACCTCGTTGCCTTATTGCTTTAATCAAACCATTTTAAGACATATTATATGTTACCCATATAAACTGTACATTTTACCCATTTGTATATCTGAAGGTGACACTTTAATTTTTTTTTTTTAGAATACTAAATATTTTAACACACACACAGAAATAGGAGAAGGTCTTAAAGAAACTGACAGTAATGTATATCCAAAATAACCTAACTCTGAAAGTGACACTTTATCCTTAAGGTAAGCCTCAATAATGTCTATTATATGTTAGCGTCAAACGTTATTATGCAACCAACAATCATAAACATGATTGATCGTAGGTAGAATGTCATATTTTTTAAAATCATTAGACAGATGAAGTGCTCATTTTCTAAGCCATAATTGTCAAATAAAGTTTTCATTGAAAATACTAAATAATGCTATTAAGCTATAAATTTTCCCTTTAAAAGTATGAATTTTCATGTTGTTAAAAAATATTGGAGTTAATCATATTTCATTGTCTTTATCTTATATTATAGGCTAAAATGCAAAACTGACCCTCTAAGTTTCACCAAAATTCATTTTAGTCCTCTAACTTTACATTCGGTCAATTCAGTCCTATAAGTTTAAAAAATGTTCAATCAGGTCCTTCCGTTTGATTCTGTCAACTGCACCATTAGTTTCATATATTTTTTGTTTAATTTTTTTGTTAATTTCTCCGTTTAAACAAATCCATAAGAAATCCTAATCTATCTCAGTTCTCATCTCTCTTCTCTTTCTATAATCTCTCACTCTCTCTCTCTAGGCCGGACCCAAGGAGCTCCTTTGCAAGTTTCGTTCATGGCCAACCACTAAGGTCAGTCGCTCTCCACTCCTCATCGGTCACTGTCAATTGTTGTTGCTTGGCGGTGGTCGTCTTTCCCTTAGCTTGGTTCGACTAGGCCAATCTCCCTCTCTTTGCGTTTTCACTTTTCACGTCAAGTCCTCATTGGAGTCTCAACCCACGGTTGGGCTGTTGTGTTTGGTTGTTTGTTTTGGTCAGTTTCAGATTTTTTTGGATTTGGTGAACAACCCAATTAAGCTCTCTCTCCGATTTGCCTTGGGTATTTTGATTCTTTCTCTCCAATCTAATATGGGTCTCCTTGGATTCTATCTCTCTCTGGTCTGATTTGATCTGATGTCTACTTCTGACTTTGTTTGTAAACCACAAAAAAGAAAAATTCAAAAACATTGTTTCGTGCTTTCATTGTTGAATAAATAATCATTGTTTATGGGTAGCGAATTTGTAAATTGTATGTATGCGGTTCTGATGGTTGATGTTGATCATCTTGTTCAAGTTGTTATGCTTTGTTCTGAATTTGTGTATTGAAATTTTGTATTTGGATGCCATTTTTGGTTGTGATCAATGTAAAGAAATTTTTTGTTGGTTGGGTGCAGGGTTTGTTATGTGTTCTGGGACTTTTTTTAAAAAAAAAAAAAAAAAAAACTTAACAGTAGAGCATTAACAGAAGCTAGTGAAACGCCTGAATTGAATACTTTTGAAACTTAGAGGACTGAATTGATCAAAAGCAAAATTAGAGGACTAAAATAAATTTTGGTGAAACTTAGAGAGTCAATTTTGTATTTTAGCCTATATTATATATTCATATATATGTAGTCCGAATTCCACTTGATGATTTGTTTTAAGTTCAGGTCCTAAAAGGAAGGCATCCTTAACAGTGATACACAAGTATGGTCCATGCTTTCAAAGCAACGAAGACCAAGTACAGGTTCTCAGTCACACTGAAATCCTTCTTCAAGACCAATCAAGAGTGAACTCAATCCACTCCAAGCTCTCCAACTACTCCAATGGCAACAAGTTAAGGGAATCTAAGGCCTCCACCCTTCCTGTTAAATCTAGTCTCATCCTTGGCACTGGTAACTACATTGTCACCGTTGGCCTTGGCACTCCCAAAAGAGATCTAAAACTCGCATTCGACACTGGTAGCGACCTTACTTGGACACAGTGTAAACCATGCACAGGACAATGCTATAAGCAAGTAGACCCAATCTTTGACTCATCCAAATCAACATCATACACCAACATTACATGTCCTACACCCTTGTGCTTTCAACTCAGTTCTGCCACAGGTAAACCATATAAATACAATCTCACTCACCAAAATAGAGAAGGGTATTGCTACTATTACTGCCTACTTAATTAGTTTTACTTATTACAATAGATCGCACGTAAATGTATTTTTTATGTAGATGAAACATGGTAGTGAAGGAATGTTTAATTTAGACATTTTTCAAAATTTGGGATTAATTTGATTTTGACCTAAATTTGATGGGATTTTGTTTGTCTTATTCCACAGCATTTATAATTTTTTTACTCAGAGGTTAGAAAAATAATATTATTAACTAACTAGATAGTACTTCTCTAGTGAAATTAGTAGTATCCCTAGTATTTTAGAAAAAATAAATAAATTGGAGAAGTTCTAGCCCAATTATTGAATATATATATATATATATATATGAGTTAGGTTTAAGTTATACCTAGTGTAACTCTAAACAATGTTACACTACTCAATATTTCTTAATTGGATGTGAATTTTGATAAATCTACCGTTAGATTACATTATTTTCATATATTCTCCATGCTTGCAAAATTTTAAGATGATGAAAGATTAATAGTCATGTCATCAATCAATTGTTTAAATTCAAATTTTTGTAGTCTAAAATAATGCATAAAAGATGAGTTTATGAATCGAATGGTAAATTACATCCGATTAGCATGAAAATTGGTATGCATGTTAAGAACATATAAAACATGTAATTCAACAGTTGGATTTCCAAAATATGAATCCAATAATCAGTTACTGGGTGGTGTAATATTGCTTAAAGTTACACCAGATGTAAGTTGAACCCAACTCTATATATATTATTCAAAGATTAGGGATACTGGTAGAATAATGTCAACTTTTTTTTTTTTTCACAATTCAGGAAGTTCACAACAGTGCTCTACCTCTAAGAAGTGCATATACCTTACAGAATATGGTGATGGTTCGTTTACAACTGGATATTTCAGCAAAGAAAGGCTAACCATAACATCAGACGTGATGGAAAATTTCATATTCGGTTGTGGCCTAGACAATGAAGGCCTCTTCAATGGCTTTGCTGGGTTGCTAAGTCTTGGTCGCGCCCAAGTTTCCCTAGTGAAACAAACAGCTCAAAAGTATGGCCAACTCTTCTCATATTGTCTACCTTCCACGACTAGCTCAACAGGACACCTTACTTTCGGAAAAGGCAATGGAGTTTCCGATACCATAAAGTTCACACCTATGTTAAAGCTTTCTCAAGGGCCATCATTCTATGGCCTTAACTTGATTGGAATAAGTGTGGGTGGGCGTAAATTATCAATTCCCACATCAGTTTTTTCGACTGTGGGTTCTATTATTGACTCAGGGACGGTCATAACACGTTTGCCTCCTACCGCATACAATGCATTGCGAACAACATTTCGAAAACTGATGCGTAATTATTCGATGACAAGCCCAATTTCGCTACTCGATACATGTTATGACCTTAGCAAGAGCAAGTCTGTTTCGATTCCACACATAAGCTTTTTGTTCGGTGGTGATGTGAGCGTAGATTTGGACAAAGTGGGAATATTTTACATGTTGAGCCCAACGCAAGCTTGTTTAGCCTTTGCTGGAAATAGTGATCCAAGCAACATTGCCATTTTTGGGAATGTTCAACAAAAAGGGTTAGAGGTGTTGTATGATGTTGCTAGAGGGAGGATTGGGTTTCGCCCGGGTGGTTGTAGCTAATCTAGTCAAATATATCAAATATATATACTTATTATATAAGCTCAACCTGAGATCTTGCCATGTGTGATATTTGGAGCTTTCCATTCTTGACATGTGGCAGATTCCTCAATAAATTCAAGCTGATATGGATTAATAATGCCACATGGCAACTCACAATTTGTACAATGTTAATCTACCTCGAGAATGAATGTCAAATTCTATTCTAACAAATTATTGATTTAAAATGTATTGAGAAACAATTATTTTGAGTTTTTTTTTTTTTTTCTTTTGGTTGGGTGTGAATGAATGCCGAGTATCAAAAATTTTATTATGTTTTCTCATTCTTGAATTAAACTTTCTTTTTTTTTTGTTTTTTCATGTTTTGACCTCCCCAAACCTAAAAGCTTGGCTCATTTGTGTGTCACTAATCACCGAAAAGTCATTCATACATATGCTTGTATGCAAGAGAGAACTTTAAGAGAGTGTGAAGAATGAAATTGAGCAGTGTGTGTTTGCAAAAGAGTTGGTTGCAGATGACTTGACTGACTTATGGGTCAATGGATGTCCATGTCCTTCACAAACGCAAATGGCGGAGCCATGCGGACTTGTGAAGCCTCCGGGGGCCATCCTTCCCCACAAGTTTGAAAAAACACAGAGGTAGCTCGTTCTTTTGTAAAAATCGTGTTTAGCATTCCTCCCCCAATCATATACTATTGCCCGTTTGGTAAGGTAATTTAAAAGCAGTTTTGTGTGATTTAAATGCTCAAATACTTGGGCCTTATTTTGGAATCGTGTGTTTGGTAAGAGAACTCTCGGCAGAATATTTAGATAACCGTTCTCACCTTAAAGGATTTAAAACATATGTGTTTTGAAAAAACACTTTAAGAATAATTATTCCTCTCTAAAATGGTTGTATTAGCTATTTCTTAATAAGTGCAATAATTTCAAACTTAATATATTTTCAAATAAACAAACTTTCTATATACATCTAACAATTATAAAAATAAAAAATCATAAAAAATAATACATATTTCTCTCAAGTTTAAAAAATAACCAATTTTAAGGAGATATAATTGTATGAGTGAGATATTTCCTAAAATAAATTTTAAATTTTATTTTAATTTTATAACTCACAACCAAACTTATGAATAGGTTTAGTTTTTACATTACAACATATTTTATTCCTAGTAATAAAGATTACAATTCCTGTTGTAATCCTCATTCAATGTACCAAACGTACCCTTAGTTGCGCTTTCTCTTGGGTTAAAAGGGAGTTAAAAATTTGTTGTCCATGCCTTGGTCAAGGTTGTCTCTCCCCTCAACCCAAGTTTCTTTTGTAATATTTCTCCTTTGCATCCCTCTGTTTTGGGTGTCTGAAAGATGGGCTTGACTTCCTTAAAGTTTAATGAAAAGTTTGTCTTAGCCGAAAAAAAAAAAAAATTCCATCCAGACCTTGTGGCAAAAGATTTCTGGTTAGTGCATTGGAGACTGGAGTTGGTCTCACTTTACTAATTAAGATAGGTCCACAACCCTCATAGTACTACAGACCTTTATATGGACTTTTCTTTCTCTTATTGGAATTTGTGAGAAGTTCAGGGGACAATTCCTCTCTTTCACCCAAAAATTATCTCATAAGACATCTCTTAAAAAAAATGTTATGTGTGGGTCTTATATGTTGTGAAAGAGAAGTCTCGTAATCTTCTCTTTTTCACACTCTCTTTGATCCCGCCATTACTTACCGGTTACCATTCGTCAAACTAAAATGAAAAAATAGCCTACATTGAAGTCCCACACAACTCAAAACAAGAATGGTATGAAAACGAATGTTGTGTACTGACTTTCTTTAATATTTTTTCCTACCTTTCTCATCAAACAGGTTACACCGTTACACGGTGATAATTACAATAATGAGACCAAAAGAAAAAGAGGCATTTAAGCCACCATCAGTAGTCTATCAGTTAAGAGCCATATAGTTAAATTGAGTCAATTGACTAATCAAAGTTAGAAGTGGCAGAATGTGAATCCCCTATAAATGGTACTGAAGGAGTACAAGGTTTTGAGTGAAAGGCTAAATCATGGCTTATCGCATCTCCCCCTTCCTTACATGTATACTCTGTAGTTTCTCTGCTTTTATATGCCTTTATGCCCATGAAGTTAGAAAATCTACAGAAAGCTACCACCTTCATCATACTCATACTGTTCAAGTCAGCTCTCTATTACCATCAACTACTTGCAGTGCTTCTACCAAAGGTTTAATTCTCTCTCTCTCTCTCTCTCTCTCTCTCTCTCTCTCTCTCTCTCTCTCTCTCTCTCTCTCTCTCTCTCTCTCTCTCTCTCTCTCTCTCTCTCTCTCTCCAGCAATTCGGCTCTCTAATTGTATCATAATTATATGATTACTGTCATCATCACGGTCGTCATTATTGCCATTTTTTACTATTATTGTAATTATCGTTGATGCTCCTAAAATCAGTGGCAACTCTAAAAAAAAAAATTTAGAGAGGTAATTATAAAATTTAAATTATACAAAATTTAATAAAAGTATAACTTTATTTATTGACAAAAACAAAAACAAAAACAAAAAAAAAAAAACAAAAATACATAAAGTTTTATAACTTCCTTCTATCAGTTTATTTTGAAATCGTTGCATAATAATTTCATTATCAATACTGAAAGTTACATCTCTTTCAAAATTTTAGTTCAATAAAATTTTTCTTATACTTTTCCTTTTTCTTTGTAAGGACCTAAGATATTGTTAAGAGGACCAAAGTTTAAGGACAAAGTTTGGCTATAACTCTTACTAAACAAATTAACACAACTACATATTTTGAAAATCTAATCGTTAAATTGCATGTTCTTTATGTTTTTAAAATATATGTCAAATTTTATGTTAATCAGATGTTACTATTAGGCCCATAAACTTATCTTTTATGTAAAATTTTGTGCTACAAAAACTCAAAATTTAAATATTTGATTGATGACATAACCATTCATCTTTGATCTTAATGAAATTTTGCAAGTATGGAGGATATAAGAAAGAAATGTAATTCAATTGTGGATTTGTCAAAATTCATATCCAATAAAAAATATTAAATGGAGTTGTAACCTTAGTCTACAACCAAATTTGTTACCAAACTTTGTCCAAAATTTAATAATATTAAACCCAAAAAAATTTAGGTGGTCACAATTTTTTTTTAAAGATAAAAAATCGTAAAATTTTAAATTTATATATAATAATTATATTTTTCTAGGTTAGGGTGGTCTTTTGACCACCCAGCCTTCAATGTGGAGCTGCCAATGCCTATAATGCAAAAAACTAGATGAAAAAAAAAAAAAGACAAAATTTAGTTACAAAATTGATTGTAACTTAAAGTTACAAACTCACTCAATAAAATAAATACTACAACATATTTTGAAAATCTAACCGTTGAATTGCATGTTCTTTACACTCTTAATACACATGTTAAATTTTGTGTCAATCGAATATCATTTACTATATGATCTATAAGCTTATATTTTGTGCATAATTTTAAATTACAAAAACTTACAATTTAAAAAATTTATTGATGACATAGTTATTAATTTTTAATTTTCTTGAAATTTTGCAAGCATAGAGGATATAAGAAGAAAATGTAATCCAATGGTGGATTTGTCAAAATTCACCTCCAATAAAAAGATATTAAGTAAGTTTGTAGCCTAAAGCTACAACTAATTTTGTAGCTAAATTTTGTCTAAAATATATATATATATATATATATTTATATTTTATGGCCTGTATTGTTACAGCACCTGTAAAACTATAATTTTAGAAGGGATGCAATTTAGTCAATTGTAGAAACCTAACACGCGTTAATTTTTATAACCTAACAAAAATTAGACCCACGAATTTTAGATTCAAAACTTTAAAATAGCACTAACCTCACAAAAATCTCACAGAAGTTTGGACAGGAGGAGAAATTTTGTCCATTGGGTAATTGAGGCGTGGCCCATCATAATTGAAATTTGTCACCATGTTTATTTAAATGGCAGCCATTGCTTAATTTATCCCACAAAGGGCTGCCTGGCAATAGCTTTTTAACTTCAACCCACGCATGAATTGAGTGAGCCATCGGTGTATGTGTGTTAGTTTGGCAGCCACGCTACAATATATGTGGAATGACACTTGTTCATTGCACGAAAGAGTTTTTTTTTTTTTTTTTTTGCTTGAGAAGAAGGCTGTAATATTATTATAAAAAAAATAAAAATAAAATAAAAAAACCAAATCGGCATCAATTACAGCATTAAAATGTGAAGACACTTGTCACTCAAGGAAGATATAAAAAACTACTCCTTACTTCCTTGGGTAGTTATGGACGGAAAATACTTACCATCTTTGCCTATAAAAAAAACGGTTTCGCATGAAGGACACAACACTCAACACATCAATCTTCAACAAGACATCATATTTTTTTCTAGCTTTTGTAGTTCCATCTACAAGTAGGATTAGTGCAGTAGTAATATTCTTGTATTCGATTTCCTTAGTGTAGCCTTGTAGTTCATCTTCAATATTTGTATTTCGGCTCTCGTATTTGTGATCTTCAATTTTATTCAAGTAAGTTACATCACTTTATTAGTACTTAATCCTAATTACTTGAGTTAAATCATCTTCAGTATGTTTGTCAATCTCTTGTCACAATCCCTTAGTTGTCGATCTTATTTACTTTAATTTTATTTTTGCTATAATGTTTATTTTAATCTCTCTTTTCTAAGAGGTGATCTTGATTGAGGTATTATGGAACCTATTAAATTTATATTCAGGTCCAAACAGGGAGGCCTCCTTAACGGTGAAACACAAATATGGCCCATGCTTTCAAAGCAACAAAGACCAATTACAAGTTCTTAATCACACTGAAATCCTCCTTCAAGACCAATCCAGGGTGAACTCAATCCATTCCATGTTTTCTAAGAACTCAGATGACAACAAATTAGGAGAATCTCAGGCCACCACCCTTCCAGCTAACTCTGGTCTCACCATCGGCACAGGTAACTACATTGTCACCGTGGGCCTTGGCACTCCCAAAACAGATCAAACACTCGCATTTGACACTGGTAGTGACCTCACTTGGGCACAGTGTGAACCATGCGCAAGACAGTGCTATAACCAAAAAGACCCAATCTTTGATCCATCCAAATCTACATCCTACACCAACATTTCATGTCCTACACCCTTGTGCTCCCAACTCACTTCTGCCACAGGTAAACCGCAATCTCACTCTACAAAATAGAAACGATATTGCTATTTCTACCTATTTTATTAAATAAATTAATTTTTTAATAAATTTTACTTATGAAAATAAAGGTTAATTTGCAAATTACATCCCTAAAGTTTAAGGGTGTTTGGATTTTATTCCCTAAAATTTCAAAATTTGATTTTACTCCCTGAAATTTGAGAATGTTTGGATTTTATACCCTAATGTTTCAAAATTTGAATTTTATCCCCCAAAGTTTCTGGGTATTTGGATTTTATACCTTGAAATTTTAAAATTTGGATTTTACCTATGAAGTTCTATTCCGTTTGCATTAGCAAGCCTTCCATCCATATTTTCCATTAATTGCCAGATAAACTTGCAACGCATGTTTAGTTTATTTAATAAAATGATGCCACATCATTTTTCTAGCCTAAAAAAATTAAATAATTAAAAATGGCTTGGCATAATAAAAATGATGTGATATCATTTTATTGGATAAACCAAATACGTATGACAAGTTTATGTGGCACTTAACGAAAAATATGGGCGGAGTGGCTGCTAATGTAAACGAAATAGAACTTCATGGGGTAAAACTCAAATTCTGAAATTTTAGGGTGTAAAATCCAAACACCCCAAAATTTTTTGGGATGAAATTCAAACATCCCCAAACTTTGGGGGATAAAATCCAAATTCTGAAACTTTAGAGTGTAAAATCCAAACACTCCTCAATTTTAGGGGGTAAAATCCAAATTCTAAAATTTCAGGGCGTAAAATTCAAACACCCCCAAACTTTAGGGGGCGTAGTTTGCAATTTAGCCTAAAATAAATTATCCATAATGTATTTTCTATCTAGTTAACATAATAGTAACAGAATGTATTTTCTATCTAGTTAACATAATAGTAACAGAATGATGAATTTAGAATTTCCAAAGTTTGAAAATTTGATGAAATATCTTTTTATGGATTTTTTTTGCTTCATTTAATGTAATAGTATTAAGTAGCAAGATATATAGACTCCTCTAGTGAAATTAGTAGTTTCCCAATCCTTTTGCAAAAAGTAAATTGGAGAGGTTCTTGCCCAGTATTTGAAAAGAAAATGACACTAGTGATGATGTCACACATACACTTGTTTTAAGCAAATTATAAATTTGAGAATTTGGTACTATAGGAAGCCCACAGCAATGCTCCGACCCAAAGTGCTCATACCGTGTACGCTATGGGGATGGTTCATTTACAATTGGATACTTCAGCAAAGAAAGGCTAACCATAACATCAGACGTGGTGGACAATTTTATATTCGGTTGTGGCCAAGACAATGAAGGCCTCTTTGAAGACATTGCCGGGTTGCTAGGTCTCGGCCGCGGCCAAGTTTCTCTTGTGCAACAAGCAGCGCAAAAGTACAGTCAGTTTTTCTCTTATTGTCTACCATCCACAACTAGCTCAACGGGATACCTTACTTTGGGAAAAGGAAATGAAGTCTCGAGTTCCCTAAAGTTCACACCTATGTTAACACTTTCTCAAGGGCCATCATTCTACGGCCTCAACTTGACTGGAA
Source organism: Quercus tomentella (assembly GCA_028535165.1). Lineage (NCBI taxonomy): Eukaryota > Viridiplantae > Streptophyta > Magnoliopsida > Fagales > Fagaceae > Quercus > Quercus tomentella. The sequence continues at coordinate 20,389,343 of JAPQVY010000155.1, forward strand.
TAGGTGTGGGTGGACAAAGATTATCGATTCCCACATCGGTTTTTTCGACCGTGGGTACTATCATTGACTCCGGGACGGTCATTACACGTTTGCCACCTACAGCCTATAATGCATTGCGAACGAAATTTCGTGACATGATGCGTAATTATCAAATGACAAGCGCAAGTTCTCCATTCGATACATGCTATGACCTTAGCAAGAGCCAGTCTGTTTCAACTCCAAGCATAAGCTTTTTTTTCGATGGTGATGTGAGCGTGGATTTGGACAAAGTGGGAATACTTTTCATGTTGAGCCAAACGAAAGCTTGTTTGGCCTTTGCTGGAAATAGTAATCCAAGCGACAATGCCATTTTCGGGAATGAACAACAGAAAGGATTAGAGGTGGTATATGATGTTGTTGGAGGGAGGATTGGATTTCGTCCTGGTGGTTGTAGCTAATGGAGTAATAGTAATATAATAAAGTGAGCTAGTAACAAATCTATGTAAAATCCTTTTGAGGATTAGTGATTTGGAGGGTTATAAAAAATCTTCAATGTTTGAAGTAAAAGTTGAGTGAGATTAGTGGAAATCTATGTCGAACTTCTCAAGATTTTCTTTTTTTATATAATGAAATTTCAGTTTCGCTACATCTAAAAGTGAATATGGTGTTAAAGTTTTTTATTTCATTTTTTTTTGGCTGAAATTGATAAAGCGTGACTTCGTCAGTCGAGTTGAACGTACCCGGATGGATCCAAGCTCTCGTCTAGGGGCCTGTGTAAATGGGAAGACTGATCCTTTCAAGGTGAACACCGGTGTGGTGTCTGCCACAATATCTCCGAGCCAAAGTCAAAACGAGAAAGAGTTTTGTAAGATAAAATAGAATAGCAAAATAACAACTAGTATCTTTCCAAGTGTCTGTGTACCTTCTGTTGGCAATGTGAGGGCTTTATATATGTTGCCTTGGATTCTAGCCGTTGTGGTTGTTAATGCCTTTCTTAGTAACGCCTCCTGCTTAGTAATGGGGCTTTAATAGGCTCCCAATGGTCTGCATGGCTGGCTTTGTAACTGCCCAGGTCATTTATTGACTATATTGAATGATTTCCATCTACTCGTCAATGGTGATTGGTTTCTCCGACTGTCGAGATGACTTCGTCATGATCAGTGGCATCGTCTAGGAGATGTAGTCTCATCAATCCCATCAGTTGCCCCCCAGGTTCTGTGGTCGTCATGACGACCATAGAAGATGAAAAGTTTTCCTGAGCTGTCCATGACTCTTAGGGTTTCGCTTCGAATTAAATGCGTAGTGGCGACGCTACACGCGGCGTGGCCACGTGGCGCGTGTTGATTGGTGGAGTTAATTGCATGACCCTTGGGTTTCCCGCTGTTTTTCAGTTTTCTTGGGCCTTGGTTTTTTTTTTAAACTTTCCTCTCCTTCACTTTTCCCATTTCTTTAATCATTTGCTCTGAGTTTCTTCTTTCCCATTCATTCTTGCGACCGTTCCAACCCTATTCCGGTGATATTCTTTGATTTTTCTCCGATTGAGTTGCTCATTCTTCAAAGTATGTTCCTCTTTTCTTCTTCTTCTATTTCCTTTTTCTTCATAATCTGTTATGAGTTTCTGATTTTTCTTTGCTCTTTGCTTTGCTGTGGTTGTTTTTGGTTTTTGGGCTTTTAGGATTCATTTCCTTCTTAGTTTTTCATGGTCAGTGACTCTGAGGTTAGGGTAGCTTGCCCCTCAATCTCTTTCTTTTTTGCTCGCTTAGGGGTTGCTTTAGGTGTTTCTGGTGACTTTCTTCCCTTGGTTGGGGATTTTATTTTTGAGGGTTGTGGGTTGAGTGTAGTTTTAGGAGAGCTGTCCCCAATACTAGGCCAATTGCTCGCTTGGTTTGAGGGTGAAATGAGGAGGATGTCAAAGGTGAGATCTAGTGAGCTTGAGACTGGGTTGTCGTCTAACGGCAGCCAGTAAAGGGTGATACAGCCGTCTCTATCCCTCGTACGGTTATGGCTTTTTACGCCCTCGAGGAGGTGTGTGGGCTGGACGTTGATACCGTGGTTAGGTTCAAAGATAGGTTTCAATTTCCTGAACGGGTTCGTGTTCGTCGGCCTAATAGTGAGGATCGGGCCTGCCACTTCTTCCCTGGTGAGGTATGCTTTTACGAGGCTGCTTTCACTTGTGGGCTTAGGCTTCCCATTCATCCATTTATGATGGAGCTTTTAGGCCACTTTGGTATTGCTCCTAGGCAGCTTATGCCCAATTCATGGAAGATAGTGGTCAACTGTATGGAAATATGGTTAGCCGCTAATGGGGATATGATTAAGGTAAGTGAACTCATCCATCTTTATCGTTTGAAGGAGTCAAAAGAGTATGGATATTATGAGTTAGTACCTTGGGCAAGGAGAGCTAGGATTATCAGGGGTTTACCTTCGTTCTTCAGGTATTGGAAATCCCGTTTCTTTTTCGTGTCTGGGGACGACTTTGAGACCCCCTCTAGCGAGGCTTGGGGTGATATCCCAAGGTTGCTCCGTCGGTGGGGAACCCCGAACTTAGGTGCGTCAATATTTCTCATCGTCTGTTGATTTTCGTTCTGTTTATGCGGCCATCACTAACCCCTTTAGTTGTTTCTTTGGCAGTTAAGAGACGACCTAAGCTAAAAAGCAAGTACCAGGATCGTGTTGAAAAGGCGATAGAGTACGCCAAGACGATCGAGAGTTGGGACAACCTTGTAGATCCGTGGACCCTTGCATTCTATTGCCTAGGCCCGGACCCATCTCCCTACGTCCTATGCAACATAGACATTGAAGGAAAAAAGAGTAAGTGTTGGGTTCGTCAGTGTTGACTCCTCTTTACATACTTGGATAAGTATTAACAAACGTTTTTTTCTTGCAGAAATAACAACGAAGTTCAACAAGGACATGTATGCCCTGATGAAGAGCAAAAAGGACGAGCCCTTGTCCGCTATTGGGGCTAAGTCCGTTCATGTAACGGAAAGAGGGGCCCCTATACTTGCAGCGCTTCCGTCCACCCTAACTCTTGGGATGGCAGGGACAGCATCGCCAACCTCCTTGGTCGAGGAGCTTACTCCCAGGCATAAGAGGCCAAGGATTGGGATAAACAAAAGGAGAAGGTTGACTCCCGGTCTTCCAGCGTTTGGGACGATGCTGGGGTTGCCTTGGCACGCGCTCAAGATGTTTTTGGTGCTGACGACATGAAAGTATTCCCGGGGGTGCCTGCCAATGAAGTCGTAAAGCGTTACCTCCATAAGCTTGTCTAGGTACCTATGCAAACTCATATGTTTTGCTCGTCTTTCTATTCTTTTTTCTTTCTTTTTTTTTCACTTTTTTACTTTCTCAGGTGTTGGGAGAAAGTCTCCATCTTACTTCGGAGTACCTGGCTTAGAAAGCCAAGGTCGAGTCTGCATTGTCCCATGTGATGACCTTGGAGGCAGAAAATTCGAAATTGAAGAAAGAGCTGATAGCCGTCATGACTGAAGCCAACTCAGCCAAGGAAAAGGTTAAGATTTTGACTGACGAGCTTAGAATTGAGCGGCAGTTGACTTTGGAGAAAGACGAACAGCTTGGGGTCGTTAGGGAGAAAATCAAAGGCATTGCTGCCAAGGCCGTTGAGGGCTTCCAGCAAACTAAGGAGTACAACACTGTGCTCTTTAGCTGGTACTTCAAAGGGTTCGAGCTTTTAAGGAGATACTTCATCAAGCATCCCTCTAGAGTAGACTTGAAGAAGTTGGACTTGGAGGAGGTAGATAAAGAGATGGTTGTTGACGAGGCTGCCCAATCTTCGGCTACAGGAAATGATGCCCCCGAGAATGCCCTTGCATTTGTGATTGCTTACTTACTGGCTCATTATATGCTTGTGATGTCTTACATTCGTCCATGCTTTGTACTTATCAGAATTTTTTGTAACTTTCCTTTTCCCTCCATCAGTGATTTTCTTCTTATCTGTGTGGCTTCTGCTACTTATTTGATTTCTTGCAACTTGCACCTCTATAAGGGATCTCATCGAGGGCCTTGGTGAATTGGTTGGGAGCTTGGATTCATCCTGAGCTTTGTTCTAATTTGTTGCAAGGTTCTTGAGAGCTCAAATTCAGCCTGAGCTTTGTTCTGATTTGTTGCAAGGTTCTTGTCCCTTTTATATATATATATATATATATATATATATATATATATATATATATATATATATATATATATCTTCTTAGGGACTTCGTCGTGCACATGGCTTCGTCAGTAACCTATAACTATCAAGGCGGAATCTTGTTCCTTAGCCCTTTTATTTTGTGACTTACACCCATTTAAGGGGTCTTGTCTTATATGTGGCCTCATCAGTAACTTACATCCGTCAAGGCGGAATCTTGTTACTTAACTATTTTTATTTTGTGACTTACACCCATTTAAAGGATCTTGTTTTATATGTGGCTTCGTCAGTAACTTACATCCGTCAAGGCGGAATCTTGTTACTTAACCATTTTTATTTTGTGACTTAGACCCACTTAAGGGGTCTTGTCTTATATGTGGCATCGTCAGTAACTTACATCCGTCAAGGCGGAATCTTGTTACTTAGCCACTTTTGGTTTTACAGCTGACTAGACCTACTTGCATGAAGACATTAGCTGAATAATTATTTTATTAATTTAAGGAATGAATACAATTACTTGTTACATCTATTGGTGGTACTTCTTCAAGTGCTCAATGTTCCATGGCCACAGGAGCCTCTGTCCGTCTAGGGTTTCCAAGTGATAGCTGCCTTGCCTGGGGTAGTGGACGACTCGATAGGGTCCTTCCCATGTGGGGCCAAGCTTCCCTTGGGCAGAATCTCTAGTTGCTAAGGTGACTTTACGCAAAACGAGGTCACCTATGTCAAGTCGTCTGAACTTTACCCTCTTGTTATAGTATTCGGCCATCTTCTGCTGGTACTTCGTCATTCTGTTGGAGGCTTTGTCTCTGACTTCGTCCAGACAATCCAAGTTGACCCGCAGCTGATCGTCGTTGTGTTCTTCATGCAATACCTCTCGTCTAATGCTGGCTACTCCTACTTCGACTGGGATTACTGCTTCAGTGCCATAGGTGAGCCTGAAGGGAGTCTCTCCAATTGGGGTTCTTGCTGTGGTCTTGTAGGCCCACAAGACATTGGGCAATTCTTCTAGCCAGGCACCCTTCGCGTCGTCCAGCTTAGCTTTGATAATCTTGAGTAGTGTCCGATTCGTCACCTCAGTCTGTCCATTCGCCTGTGGATGCCCTAGGGATGAGAACTGGTTCTTGATGCCTAAGCCCGAACAGAAGTCTCGAAAGCCTTGGCTGTCGAACTGCCACCCATTATCTGATATGATCGTCATTGGGATCCCGAACCTGCAAATTATATTCTTCCACACGAAGCTCTGGATTCTTGCTTCAGTGATGGTTGCTAGTGCTTCTGCTTCGACCCACTTTGTGAAGTAATCAATAGCAACTAGTAGGAATTTTACCTGACCTTTACCTTGGGGCAGCGGGCCAACAATGTCGATTCCTCATTATGCAAATGGCCACGGGGATGCTATCGTCGTCAGTTTCTCTACTGGAAGCCGCTAGACATTCCCGAACCTTTGGCAGTTGTCACACTTCTTGAAGAGCTCTACTACGTCCACCTGCATAGTAGGCCAGAAATAACCTATTCGAATGACCTTGCTTACCAAGGATCTAGGGCCAGTATGGTCCCCACAAACTCCTTCGTGGATTTCTTCCAGGATGTACTTGGCTTCGTCTTCGTCGACACACTTCAGGTATGGCATGGAGAAGCCTCTCTTGTATAAGGTGTCATTTAGGATCGTAAATCTGGCTGTCCTCTTCTTGATCTTCTTGGCCTCCTCGGCGTCTTGAGGGAAGCGCCCGTCTAGAAGGAAAGACAGGATTGGTGTCATCCAGTTGTTCGTGCTCTGGATTGCAAATGTTGGGACTTCTTCAATACTTGGGCGCTTCTGAACCTCGATGTCTAACTCAATGCTTACTGCCTCTTCCTTTGACAAGGCCATTTTTGCGATCTCGTCTGCTGCCATGTTCTGGCTTCTTGGGATCTGCACGAATTCCAATTTATCAAACTCTTGGGCTAGATACTTCGTCAGCTTGAGGTATTTCTGCATTCTTTCCTCCTTTGCTTCATACTCTTCTTTGATTTGTCCTATCACTAATTTCGAATTGCTCAAGATAAGCAGGTTCTTAACCTCAAGTGCCCTCCCGAGTCTCAGCCCCGTCAGTATTCCTTCGTACTCGGCCTCGTTATTGGTGGCTGGGAACTTCAGTTGAACCCCGTACCTGAGTATTTCTCCGTTGGGGGCGACTATGATGATCCCTACTCCCCCCCTCTTTTAAGCTGACGAACCATCAGTCTGGATCGTCCACTGTTCTGCCTTAGTGGTAGTGTTTTCCTCTTCTGGAAAGGTGAACTCAGCAATGAAGTCCGCAAGAGCTTGTTTTTTGATGGCTGTTCTGGAGTGGTACTCAATGTCGAACTGGCTGAGTTCAATCACCCATTGGACCATTCTCCCTGCCGCCTCGGGTTTGTTCATGGATTTTTTGATGGACTGATCCGTCATTACCAGGATGGGGTTTGCCTGGAAGTATGGTGGCAATTTGTGCCAAACTGATGAAGCGTGACTTTGTCAGTCGAGTTGAATGTACCTGGATGGATCCAAGCTCTCGTCTAGAGGCCTGTGTAAATGGGAAGACTGATCCTTTCAAGGTGAACACCGGTGTGGTGCCTGCCACAATATCTTTGATGCCAAAGTCAGAACGAGAAAGAGTTTTGTGAGATAAAACAGAATAGAAAATAACAACTAGTAGCTTTCCAAGTGTCTGTGTACCTTCTGTTGGCAATGTGAGGGCTTTATATATGTTGCCTTGGATTCTAGCTGTTGTGGTTGTTAATGTCTTTCTTGGTAATGCCTTCTACCCCTTGGAAAGCCTGACTAACGTAGTAAACTGGGAGTTGCTTCTTGTTTTCTTCTCGAATTAGGGCTGCACTCACTGCTGTAGCTGATACTGCCAGGTATAGATAAAAGTCTTCTCCTTGCTTGGCTGGACTTAGGAGAGGTGGGTTACTCAGGTAACGTTTGAGTTCCTAAAACGCTGCCTCGCATTCGTTAGTCCAGGCAAAAGCTATTTCAACGTTTTGAAGAAGGGCAGGCATTTGTCCGTCGCTTTAGAGACGAACCTATTAAGTGTCGCGATCCTCCCTGTGAGTTTCTGGACTTCTTTGATGGTCTTGGGTGACGTCATGTTGAGGATGGCTTACACCTTCTCCGGGTTCGCTTCTATTCCTCTCTAGGACACCATGAATCCCAATAATTTTCTCGAGGCTACACCAAGGTACACTTACTAGGGTTCAACTTCATCTGGTATTGTCTGAGCGTAGCTAATGTCTCCTTTAGATCGTCCAAATGTGTCAGTTCTTCCTTGCTCTTGACGAGCATGTCGTCCACATATACTTCCATGTTTCTCCCAATTTGTTTGCTGAACATTTTATTCACCAGCCTCTGGTAGGTTGCCCCTGCATTTTTTAATCCGAAGGGCATTACCTTATAACAATAGAGCCCTTGGCTTGTTACGAAAGCAGTTTTCTCTTGGTCTTCTTCAGCCAACTTTATTTGGTTGTACCCCGAGAACGCGTCCATGAACGTCAGTAGTTTATATCCGGCTGTAGAGTCTACTAGCTGGTCTATCTTTGGTAGGGGGAAACTGTCCTTTGGGCAAGCTTTGTTCAGGTCTGTGAAGTCCACGCACATTCTCCATCTTCCGTTTGCCTTCTTCACTAAGACGACATTCGCGAGCCACTTCGGATAATACACTTCACGTATGAAGCCTGCTGCCAGTCACTTGTTAACCTCGTCTATAATAGCCTGGTTGCGTTCTGGGGCAAAAACCCATCATTTCTGCTGGATAGGCTTCTTTTCGGGATTTACGTTTAACTCGTGCTTGATAACTTTTGGGGATATGCCAGGCATGTCTTCATGGCTCCATGCGAAGACGTTAAGGTTTTCTTTAAGGAACTGAACGAGCATTGACCTTATCTCGGGACTCAATGTCGTCCCTATCTTTGTTGTCATGGTTGACTTTCCTTCCACCAATTCTACTTCTTCCAGGCCTTCTATCTTTTCTTCCTTCTTTTCTTCGATCATCTAAGTATGGTTCTCCTTCGCTGCCAACACGGACTGGTAGCATTCTCTGGCTAGGACTTGATCTCCTCTTACTTCGCCTACACCGTTCTTTGTTGGAAACTTCACCTTCAGGCAATAGGTGGACGTGGCTGATTTCCATTTGTTGAGTGTGGGCCTCCCAATGATTACATTGTAAGATAAGGGGCAGTCTACCACCAAGAAGTCTAGTTGACAGGTCAATTGCCTCGGGTAGGTCCCAACTGTTATCGTCAACGTTGCTATGCCTTTGGGATATACCCTATCTCCACTGAAGCTGACGAGGGGGGAATCAAATGGGCGTAGCCTTCCTGGATCTAGCTTCAGTTGCTGGAAGGCGAGGAGGTAGATGATGTCTGCGGAGCTACCGTTGTCTACAAGGATCCTCTTGGTATTGAATCCTTCTATCGTGAGCATTATGACCAAGGGGTCGTTATGAGGCTGCTTCACTCCCCTAGCATCTTCTTCATTGAAAGACATATCTTGGTCTGTCCGTCTCTGCTTGAACGGGGGTATCATGTGGGCGCTGTTCACTTGCCGCTGACATGCTTTTCTGAGGGATCTGAATGACCCGCCCATGAATGGTCCTCCTGCAATTGTCTTTATCTCCCCAATTACATTCTGTGGGAGCTGGGATGTGTTATCTTCGTCTCTCGACGAGGAGTCACTCTGGTTTTTGTTACCGTTCCTGAACTTGCTAGACTCTCCTTTCTTCACATACTGTTTCAGTTTCCCTTTCCATATCAACTCCTCTATCTGCTCCTTTAGGTCCCGAAAATCTTCTGTGTGGTGGCCATGATCCTTGTGAAACCGGCAGTATTTATTCCTATCGCGGATGTTGGGGGATGAATGTAATGGCCTCGGCCATTTGAGGTAGTGCTCATCCTTAATCTGCGTTAGAATTTTGTCAACAGACGTAACTAGAGTGGTGAATTTTACCGTTCGAGGAGTTTTATCATCTTTCCTTTTTCCCTCGTCATTGCTCCGACGATCTGGGCGCTCCCTCTTTTGTCCTCTACAATCGTCTTCCTTCCTTCCCTTGTCTCTTGGCCTCTCTGCATCCCTTATGGCTGCTAATGCATCTTCAGCATTCATATATTTCTGTGCTTTCAATAGCGTTTCTACCATCGTCTTAGGAGGATTCTTCGCAAGTGAAGCCACGAACTCTCTGAACCTCAGTCCCGCTTTGAAGGTCATCAACTGCACCTTGTCGTCAGCTTCGTCTACCTCCAAGGTCTCCCGAGTGAAGCGTGCGTTGTACATACGACCTTAAGGTTTCTTTCTCTCCTTAGGGTTTCTTTCTCTTTGGCATCGAAGATATTGTGGCAGGCACCACACCGGTGTTCACCTTGAAAGGATCAGTCTTCCCATTTACACAGGCCCCTAGACGAGAGCTTGGATCCATCCGGGTACGTTCAACTCGACTGACGAAGGCGTTACTCAGCTGCTCGAAGCTATCGATGGACGATGTTGGCAACTTGGTGAACCATTCTCTTGCCGCTCCTTTGAGAGTGGTGGGAAAGGAACGACACAGTATCTCGTCAGGTGGCTGTTGAAGGCCTAGCGTCATTTTAAAGGTGTTAAGGTGGTCCTGGGGTCCTTAAGCCTGCCAAACGGTTCAAGTTGGGGTAGTCGAAATTTCGACGGCACCGGACAGTCCAGGACTGCCGCAGTGAAGGGTGAGTCTGTTGCCCTGACCATTCTATCCACACTCCGATCTGTTTTCTCCTTGATTCCGTTCCTTAGTTCGTCCATCTCCTTCCTCATTTCTCGAAGAAGATCTGAACTCTGTTCATCTAGAGTTGTAGGTCTTCGATGGTCACTTCTTCTATGGCTATCTCCTTCATCCTCCAAGTTGCCTTTGGATCGATTTTCCTCCTGTTGAAGCCGCAATTTCATTTCCTGATTTTGTCTAGTAAGCTCTTCAATGGTGGCTACTAGGGCCTGGACTTGTTGAGTCAAGGCTGCGGAATCTTGATTGGACTCCATCTGGATGTTACAGTTGATTGAAAACTACGTTTCCGAATCTGAATACGAAAATGTCATTCCTACAAACGGCGCCAAACTGATGAAGCGTGACTTCGTCAATCGAGTTGAACGTACCCGGATGGATCCAAGGTCTCGTCTAGGGGCCTGTGTAAATGGGAAGACTGATCCTTTCAAGGTGAACATCGGTGTGGTGCCTGCCACAATATCTCCGATGCCAAAGTTAGAACGAGAAAGAGTTTTGTAAGATAAAACAGAATAGCAAAATAACAACTAGTATCTTTCCAAATGTCTGTGTACCTTCTGTTGGCAATGTGAGGGCTTTATATATGTTGCCTTGGATTCTAGCTGTTGTGGTTGTTAATGCCTTTCTTGGTAACGCCTCCTACCTAGTAATGGGGCTTTAATAGGCTCCCAACGGTATGCATGGCTGGCTTTGTAACTGCCCAGGTCATTTATTGACTATATTGAATGATTTCCATCTACTCGTTAGTGGTGATTGGTTTCTCCGTCTGTCAAGATGACTTCGTCATGATCAGTGGCATCGTCTAGGAGATGTAGTCTCATCAATCCCATCAGAAATGGTGTTAAGTTATTTAAAAATTTACTTCACCGTAGAATGAATTGTAACTTATTTTAGGTTAAAATAGGCTAGTAACTCCAATGTGGAAATTCTTAAAATCTTAACTATTTTAGGTTAAATGAATTATTTAAATGTGGTTGTCTATAAAATCTTAAATACATCAAAAAAAAAAAAAAATAGTTCTAATAAATATTTTTGTAAATGTTGAATACACACCAATCAGAGTTACCATTTCTATTGAATACAAAGATCAATGCCAAGGAATATAACTACATTGTCTCACCCTTCCCGGTAAATCTGGTCTCACCCTCAACACTGGTAACTACATTGTCACCGTGGGCCTTGGCACTCGCAAAAGAGATCTAAAACTTGCATTTGGCAATAGTAGCGACCTCACTTGGACACAATGTAAACCATGCGCAGGACAATATTAAGATCAATTACACCCAATATTGGACCCATCCAAAATGGCAGTTGAGTTTCCAATTCCCTAAAGTTCACACCTATGTTAAAGCATACTCAAGGGCCATCAAATTATTATGGATTGGGGTTTTAATTAATAAAATGACATGATTTTAGAACAATAAAATTCCTTCATTTTGAGGTGAGTTATGAGGTGAATTAAAATAGTATTAAATGGTCACCTTATCAAAGGATATAAATGCTAAATGGAAAGGCTCGAATTAAAGCGATATGTAATATTTAGAAGACAAAATCAAAATGCTTCCAAATTTTATGATGCAAATTGCAGATTGTTATTAGGAAAAACTGCAAATTACACTTTAACTTTGCGTAAATTTCAATTCAGTTCTGTAACTCCACTTTTGTTCAATTCAATCATCTTAGTTTCAACTTCATTCAATTCAATCTTCATGTTTGTCTCTGTTAGAATTGCCTGTTAGTGACTCCCACAAAGACATCATTTTTGGACCTGACATTAAAAAATTCCAAAAACCTAGTAAAAATTAGGCAAAATTACAAATTACATTATTTAACTTTGCTTAAAATTCAATTCAATCATTTGACTTCACTTTTGTTCAATTTAGTCCTCCAACCTTAACCCCTTAAACAAAAATAATAATAATAATAATAATAATAATAATAATAATAATAATAATAATAAAAGCTCAAATAACAACAATAAAAATTAGTCCAAATAAAAATAAAACTAGTCCAAACAAAAACAAATTAACAAAATATTCAACAAAAAGCCCATTCAAAAACAAATAGTAAAAATTCATAATTATTCAAATTCGTAACTCGTTCAACTCATTCCATAAAAATGATCCCTAATTTTATTTGTCCTTAGAAACGACACCAAAAGAGATATTGTGGCTGTGAGTTCTCCTCGATTACGCCAGCGGCTTTGCTCTCCTTAAATTTGCAGTTGCATCAGCTCTGCTCTCCTCGGTGGCTTGCTCATAGTTGCAACATATATCATTCATTACCCAAAACCATAACCACACCACATCTCATTTTTGTAGTCACATGTGCGTTGCGATGTGATGCAGTGCGGTTTAAAGTTTGGCCAAAACCATAACCACACCACCCCTCATTTTTGCGGTCACATGTGTGGTGTGGTGTGGTGTATAAGATGCAGTTTAAACGGTTTGAAACTAGTATATTTTTCAAATTTTGGGCTTTTCCTGCCCAACCCAAAACTGATTTTTTCCTTTTGTTTTGGGTTAAGTTTTAAACTATTGAGCTAGTTTTTCTTTATTTTGGGTTGGCTTTCCTAATCAACACTTGCTAGGATTTTTTTTTTTTTTTTTTTTTTGGTGAAAAGTAGGGTTAATAAACTATTAATAATATATTTAATATTAAAAAATAAATATATTAATATATAGAGAGGGTGCGGTGCAGTTTGTGTGGTTTTCTTATTATAAAACCACAAATTAAATTGCACTGCACCATGTGGTGTGGTGCATTATTACATGCGATGCGGTGCGGTTATGCCATTTTGCGGGCAGTTTTGGTGCAATTTTTGCAGTTTTTGCGGTTTGGTGAACACCTCTATATATATGTGTTTGAAACTCTCTCTTGGAGACTTGAACCGCGACCCTTGCCCCTCCACACTCTACAAACACTTATACTTGTGGAGTGACCATCACACTAAGGGTATGGTGGTTTTTACTTTATTACTTTCATCTCAACATTCTCAATTCTCATTTTATCTCTCATCAACACCATTTTGCTTTTTCATTTTGTTAGTAGAAGAAAATTGTAAAACTATATGTATTTGTGTGTTTTTTTGTTAATGTCAATATATACAATTTTTGTTTTTATTAAATCGTGTATAATTAAAATTTCTTAATGACTACTCTAATAAAAAATTTTAAGGCTGCCGCCACTGCCTTCACTATCAACTATTACAATATATATATATATATATATATATATATAGAGAGAGAGAGAGAGAGAGAGAGAGAGAGAGAGATGGGTTCAAGTTACACCTGGTGTAACGCTTCAAGTTACACCACTTAATATTTTTTTAATTTTATACAAATTTTGACAAATCTACCGTTAGATTATATTATCTTTGTATATTCTCAATGTTTGCAAAATTTTAAGGTAATAAAAAATTAATAACTATGTCAACAATCAATTATTTAAATTCAAATTTTTATAGTTTAAAATAATGTATAAAAGATAAGTTTACGGATCGAATGGTAAATAACATCCAATTGACATAAAAATTGGTATGAATGTTAAGAACATATAGAATATGTAATTCAACGATGAGATTTTCAAAATATGAATTCTATAACAAGTTATTGGATGGTGTAATATTACTTAGAGATATATCAAGTGTAACTTAAACCCAACTATATATATATATATATATATATATATATATATATATATATATTCTGCTAGACATCAAAAGTTTTACAGAAAATTTCATATACTCTATCATAAAGTTACCTCATTGAGATGCACCACAGCACAAACACAGTTTTGTTGAAAATATCGGTGATAATTTCAATTTCTCTAGACTTTTCCAATACAAAACCTATTCTACTTTCTCCATTGAAATCTGGGAGAAAATGGGCAAATGCCCCTTTCAAAAAAAAAAAATTAGCATTTTGCCCCCTTTCCCAAACTAATTAGGGAAATGCCCCTCTTTTGAAACTCAATTTTCTCAAAATCAAGTTATAATTAAAAAAAAAAAAAAAAAAAAAAAAATCTAGAGCCCTATAGTGGCATTTTAAAGAGCTTATAGTGACATTTTAAGGACCTATGTGGCATTTTGTAACTCGATCTCCATGAAGTCGAGTTATATGCAATTTTTTTCTTTTTTTTGCCTATAACTCGATTTCAAAGAGCTCGAGTTTTAAAACGCCACTAAATGTCCTTAAAACGTCACTATAAGCTCCTTAAAAACGCCACTATAGGGCTTAACTCAATTTTGAGAAAATTGAGTTTCAAAAGAGGGGCATTTTCCTAATTAGTTTGGAAAATGGGGAAAAATGCTGGATTGGTTTTTTTAAAATGGCAAAGGCCAATTTTTTCCTTGAAATCAGCGAGGCCACATTATTTCTCAATGAAGGCATGGAAAAACTATAGTATTCCTTAGTTTCAAATAAGGGGCTCTCTGCTCTCTGGCAGGGCAATCCCCTATATCAAATTCCGAAGAGGGTCTCTTTTCGTCAAAATAAATTTTTGTTCCAACATTGGTTTTTTTTTTTTTCTTCAGAAAATGAATTTTTGTATTTCACAAAATGTTTAAAATTAGTTTCTTGCTTTTATTAAATCGTTTTGGAAGTTAAAAATTTGCAAAGTTGAGTCGTTTTATTGAATTAAAACAGTGTAGAGTATACTGGACGAATGGATGAAGAACTACATTAGAAACATGATGAAAATTGAGAAATTCAATTAATAAATAAAAAATTGAAGCTTTGGAACTAAACGAAACCCACAATGTGCAAACTACGAAGTTACAAATTATAATTTAGAATAAAGAACTACATTTAAGAGAGAGAAGGAGAGAAGTGCTCTTTTATTTTGTTTTGGGACCCATCTTAGAAAAGAATATTTCCCCTTTTTTTATATATTTAAATTGCAAAGAGTCCGAATTTAATTTTAAAAACAAAAAAATCTCATAATTAACCCGATAAAATTTTTTTAGTGAAAGCTATTGTTAAAAAACTTTCAAATTTCTCTATTATTTCACATATATCTTCTTTTTTAAAAAAATTTAATGAATTGCACCCCACCCTACTATGTGGCTTAGGCTCTAACACAACGATAACTAAAATATCTGGACTCTAAGCCTCTGTCATGAAAATCCCCACTGTAACCAAGTTCAAGAACCTCTCTGTACATGGAAGCAAATGGGATTTTTTGGTTCATGTTTAGTTTTTTTTTTTTTTTTTTTTTTCCGCATCTTCAGTTCTTGTTTTGTATTTATTTATAGGACCCTGCCACAATGAGAGACAGGATACTTGAGATACCTTCTCATGACTATGGGTCAAATAATACTTTTATCCCCATAAATATGAGATAGTGGATAAAATTGAAAATTCATACATGCTTGTATGCAAGAGACAACATCAAAGAAGGAACATGTATAAGTGCCAGCCGAGGCAAGGATAGAACATTTAGGATATCCTTTGTATAGCCAAAGTGACAATTTCCAAAAGAAATAAATTCAACTAGCCTTATCACAAGCCATTAGAGCATTCGCATCAGACTAGCTAAATTAGTCTGATGCTAAAAATGTAGCGAAAGACCCACAAAAACTCAAATTCATGTAGCTCGTCAATAAATGAAAGTGTGCACAATTGACTCTCGCCACCTAGACTAAAATTTTGATGGCAAGACTTACAAGTGAAAGCAAGAGGAAACTAAGAACAAATTGAGAGCAAAGGAAAGGCAAACAGATTCAGACATTTAGGGGGAAGGGCAAATTTCAGTTGCATGCAGAGAGAAGCATGATATAGATTCCACAATTTCTTGTCCCTCAATTACAGTTAGGATTAGGTTTGATGTCACTTGTAAGGGTTATGAACTTGTTTGGTTGTCGAATTTGAGATTGCCATCTACAATTGATTATATACGGCAACGAAATGCGTTGAAGATTTTACCACTAGTTGCATACGATTGTAAAAATATAGTTATTGTAATATTTTACAGTGGAATTATGTTTTAATTTGGTCATTTTTTTTTTATAGTTCGTCAATAATATTTGTTGTGGTCTTTGATTTAATTTTTGTTTGCTTGATCCTTCATTATTCATATTATTATTGATGAATGGTTCAGGTTCCAAGGTTTTCTATCTTTTAATAATAAGAAAAAGCTTTATTTAATTTGAAAAATTTAAAGATAAAATTCGGAGAATGAAATTGAACAAAATTGAAATTACAATACTTAATTAAATTTTAGGCAAAATGATAGGGTATAATTTATAATTTATTCTTATTATTAACAATAAAGTCATAAGAAAGTTAAGAACCCTATGGAGCTGAACTATACACCTTAAATGCGCATTTCATTTCAAAAAGAAAGAAATGCAAAAAAGTTATAGAAGTGCATGTGTTTTGGACATTTGGCTGTGGAACTGTACACATTTTTAATCCGTTGATTTGAAACCCATCTTTTTAGCTAATGACTTCAAAAACTTGTTTACATGAACAAAAATTTAGGGATGAAAAAAAAAAAAAAAAAAAAAAAAAAAACAGTTTAGGCCAGGAGGCGGGAGTTCAAGAGTGAGTAAATATTTTGAGGGTTTGGCCAGATGACATTGCACCTCTGCCATGATTTCTTTGCACTAAATTAATTTGCATTATATGTTTGCATTATTGGTAGAATCAAGAAAGCATTATTAGCTAAGAGATTTGTGGCTCAACCGACACTTTTTAGTATTTTCGATGGAGACATTAATGATTTAAATCTCCCTTTACCAATTATCAAATTATTAAAAAAAAAATTCAAATAATATTTATTATATTTCCCATGAATAGTCATTGGAAATTTAATCTTTGTAATTCATGCTATAAACCAATCAGTGAAAAAAAATTGGATGACTCAGCAAAAATAGTACGAAAGCCATTTTCTTCCTTTGCTATTATTATTTTCTTCTAGTTGAATTTATTTAAGTGGATTTTTTTTTTTTTACCAAAACTAAATGCAATTCGGATAAAAATATCACCACAAAAAGGTCTTATGTTGGGTTAAGATAACTTGACCCTAGTTAATTAATTTAATTACCCAAGTTGATTAATTACGTTCAATTGCATACAAATCGTGGAGGCACCAACAAATCACCAAAATACTAAATACAATGAAAAATAAATTTGACACAGTATTTGTTAACAAATGGGGAAAACCTCGCAAGGTGAAAACCCCATCAGATGATTTTAAGGTCACCATTCCCAAGAATCCACTAATCAACAATCAAGCGATTACAAGTATAAGGAATCTTACCAACTACCCAGACCTATCCCGAAATATCAACTTATAGTTAAACCTTCGCTCCAATATCCAATTGGACTTGACCTTGTAGTAGCCTTCTTTCCCTTGATACATAAATCTCCAATCTGTAACTAACCCTTTGCACAGATCCTAGTACGTGTCTAACTCCAGCAACTTGAATTGTTGTTGTTGGCTACAAAGTTCTTCACTTCATCAATAATGAAGATCAGGAAGCACTTGGTTACAAAACCCTATGGCATACAAACGCAGTAGCTTCTCACAGAGAAAATAAGTCTCTTGGTCTCTATATCCATATATAAAGGCTTTTAAAATAAGCCTTATATATGTCTAGAATTGTGAGAAAAGAAATCCTAAACAAACACATAAGCTTGGGCCGAATTTTAGATCTGGAAAACTGAAAATCATAAGTCTTGATAGATCGAGCTGCTGTCAAGCTATCTATCGAGCCTCACATTAAGTCTCGATAGTAAGCATCTGCTGAGTTATCTGTCGAGATTTAATTAATAGCTTTTCTTCACTTGTTTCTTAGATCAATCTTTGTGTCTTTAATACTTGACTCAAACAACATGTTTTTTGAAGTACTAAACTCATCTTAGATCTACTCAATTACAAGTAAAGTTCATTTTGTCAAAAGATTAGTCAATTACAAAAAAATGACTAAGGAATCAATTAATAGTTTTTTTTTTTTTTTTTTTTTTGGGTAGGTAGGTAGGTTGGATTTGGTCTCAAGCCCTTATTCAATGAAAAAAAAAAAACAATTGAGGTAATTCGAGTAAAATTATTTATTTATTTTTGTATAGATATAATTGAATTTGAGATTCATGTAATAGTCAAAATATAATAACATCCTTTGTGATGTCCCATGTTTAAGGTTCAAATCTCATGCCTGCCCCACCAACTATATATCTCCAAAAAAGAAAATGTTGATCAAAAATGTTTTAGGCTAAAATGGGAGGATAAACACCCCTAAAGTTTGGGGTTTTTGAATTTTACACCCTAAAATAATATAATTTGGGTTTTGTCCAAAAATGAAAATTGAGATAATTTGAGTAAAATTATTTATTTGTTTTTTTATAGATATAATTGAATTTCATATTCAAGTAATAGTCAAATTATAATGACATCCTTTGTGATGTCCCATGTTTGAGGTTCAAATCCCATGCCTCCCCCACCATCTATATATCTAAAAAAAATTGATTTGAATTTTACACCCTGAAATATTATGATTTGGATTTTGTTCCTTAATGTTATATTCCATTTGGATCAGCATCCCCTCTGTCAATTTCTTGTTGATGTGTTTGTTAAGTGACACATCAACTTGTCATGTATACTAATTAAACCAATTAAACTTGACACGCCTTTAACTAATCCATGTAATTAACTAAACTTGAAAACCTTTAAAAGAATTAAAATGTCTTTAAAATCTATTAAACTAATTAAATTATATTTTTTACATTTTATCACATGAACAAATTAGAAGGATATAATACATACATGACGTGATGAACAAATTGAAAGGATATTACTTATTATTAATAAAATTTAAGGATGTTATACATTTTTTTTTAATTATATAAAATTTTCTTTTATACATAAAAATGATATATATATATATATATATATATATATATATATATAGATATTACTTATGATTAATAAAATTTAAGGATGTTATACATTATTTTTTTATAATTATATAAAATTTTCTTTTATACAAGAAAATTATATATATATATATATATATACACACACACACACACCAAGAATAGCTTAGTAGTGATTTTAATCCAAGTAAACTTCACCAAGTGATTGATTAATTCAATTAAAATTGCAATCACAATGAATAAAACAATAAATTACAATGCGCACACACAAAGACAAGACGTGATTACGAAGAGAAACTCTTAAGAGACAAAAACTCACTGGGCTTAGCTAGTAAATAGGATCTACTTTGAAGATAGTTTCAATACATAACAATTATCTTGAACGATACTCTGATATAGAGTGGTACAAAAAAATTCATTCCCCTAACCACTCTAAAACGATCTTTGGTACAATATTGACTCTGTGCTTTATCCCAAAAATATGAGATAATGGATAAATTTGAAAATTGAGTTATGTTAGATATACTACAAATTTTATTACAAATATTTTAAAAACTAATGTGTCACCAATTACAGAAAACCAATTCAAACCTTTCATATATATATATATATATATATATATATATAATCATGCCAAAATAATCTCCAGTACGGTATTGACTCCCGTGCTTTATTCCAAAAATATGAGATATTGAGATAATGAATATAATTGAAAATTGAGTTATGTTGGAAATACTAAAAATTTTATTACAACAATTTTAAAAATTAATATGTCAACAATGATAATTAAGGGAGGATGAATTTGAACCATGAATCCAAATTTTCCAACTAATTAAGTTACAAGACTCTTGGCCAAAGATTTATTTATTAAGTGGTTGAAGTCCATCAATTACATTCATCGCTATCAATTTGTAAGGTATATGTAATAAAATTTATAATAATATTAGCATTTTTCTTCATTACACCTCAAAGAGTCAAAATGTTTGGACATAGGTGACAATATCCTATGCATTTTTCTTCTCCCATCATGTGCAAATCTTTGCTTCTTTGGGGACTTCAAGACCTCTCTGTGGGTCATGAATAAGTCATACTCGCTATCCCTAGCCTTATGAGCTTTTTGCTTCACTAGTGCATCATCTATGGGCTTCCACATGTCAACCATGCACGTCTTTTATCCATGGGAACCTCGCACTTTATCATTGCCTCATTGCCTAGCACCATTAATAATACTCCTTTGTTGGGCTATTTTGCACACCACCATGAGGTATGATACCACTTGTTGGGAGATAAATACATTGAGAAGACTTCTTAAGTAGTTAATATAATATACAAAAACATACTTAGCCCAAAAGGCCTAAGGTCAATGAGTATAAGGTCAACTATATTATATTAACCACTCATTCTTCTCACGTTATTCAATTTGAGATTTCACTCACACATCATATACTATATAATAAAAGTTAAGTTTAAAAGTCGTGGTTGCGCCAAGTGGCTGCACCATATTGCAAAAATGTTTTTAGATTTTTAGATTTTTAAAAATATTTATAATTTAAAAATAAAAAATATATATAATTTTTCTTCTCCTATAATTTCTAAGTAGATAAATGTCTTAATTTAATTACAATTCAAATTCTTTATCTGATCCATCTAATTCTTATTTAATTACTATACTAGCCATGGTTGCGCCAAGTGGCTGCACCATATTGCAGATTTTTTTTTAGATTTAAAAAATATATATAATTTTTCTTTCCAATAATCTCTAAGGTGATAAATATCTTAATTTAATTGCAATTCAAATTTTTCATCTGATCCATTTAATCCTTATCTATATATATAATAATAATAGGTAAAGCTGAGAGAAAATGCAATTAGATTTCAAATTGGAATTCAATAAGAATCTAATTTTGAGTCACGTATCTCATCTAATCTAAGTTTTTAAATTTTTGTGCCAATTGAGTAAATTCAATGTAAAAAGGATTTCAATTAGAGTTTATTTTTGGGCATGTTTCCCATCTAATCTAAGCTTTTTTAATTTTTGTACCAAATGAGTTAATTTAGTGTAAAAAAAGGAGAAGTCCAATATAAGTAAACTATAAAAAACATAATTTTTGAATGATTTTCTATTTATGAGTCTTTTTTTTTTTTTTTTTTTGGGTAGAACTAAAAACAATTCAAGTTTATAAGTCATCTATATATATTAATATTAATAAGTAAAATTGAGAGAAAATCCAATTAGATTTTAAATTAGAATTCAATTAAAGTATAATTTTGCACCATGTGTCCCATCTAATCAAAATTTAAAATTTTTGAACCAAGTTAGTTAGTTCAGTGTAAAAATTAGATTTTAATTAAAGTTTAATTTTATGGCACGTGTTCCATCCAATCGAAGTTTTTTAATTTTTGTGCTAAATGAGTTAATTTAGAGTAGAAAAAGACGAGTCCAATATATATAAATCGTAAAAAATATAATCATATATCTAACACGATATATAAAATTAGAGGAAGAGAGGGTTTGAATGATTTTTTTATATATAATTTTGGAATCAAATGTGGGATTATATCATAAATATCTATTCAAGTGAGTTATTGTGTACAAAAACCAAAGAGTCTAGAATTAATGAACATAAAAATATTTTTTTTTAAATGAACAATTTACATTTTCTACCTAATAACATTCTTACAAGACTTTTTAAAGAGTTAAAAAAAAATTATAAGAATGACTATCAATAATATTTAAATTATATGTGTAAGATTATTATACTATGCATCTTAATGTGTATCTTTTAAATATATTGAATGCAAAAACATTAGAGTCTAGTTTTAATTAGATTCTAAATTATATAAATAAATATATATATATATATATATAATTATGATTGTTTTTAAATGTATTCGTGCATATGCATGAAGTTACAAGCTAGTTTAATTAGTATACTACACGAAAAAGAAAACATTTATATATATAAAAAAAGGTAGCAATGTGTATTATTAAAATAAAATAAAAAAGCAATGTGTATTATAAAAAATATATATAATTTTTCTTCTCCTATAATTTCTAAGTTGATAAATATCTTAATTTAATTACAATTCAAATTCTTCATTTGGTTCATCTAATCCTTATTTAATTACTATACTACATGTAATAGAAAACATTTATCATTTTTAAAATATATATATATATAATTTTTCTTCTCCTATAATTTTTAAGTAGATAAATATCTTAATTTAATTACAATTCAAATTCTTCATCTGATCCATCTAATTCTTATTTAATTACTATACTACACGTAAGAGAAAACATATATATATATATATATATATATATATATATATATATATATAGGTAGCAACATGTATTATAAAAATAAAATAAACTAAAAAACAGCAATGTGTATTATAAAAAAAAATGCAACAACATAGTGTAATCTAATCCTTCTCAAATTCTTCATCTAATCCATTTAATCCTTATATATATATATATATATATATATATATATATATATATATATATATATATATATATATATATATATATATATAAATAACAACGTGTATTATAAAAAAAAATGTTGAATTCCGTTCTTTTTTCATGCATATACACAAACATGTAGCGTGATTTTTACTTTTGATTATATAATTGTAATTCATTTAGCTATAATTTTTTTAATAAAATTATACGTTTTATGAGTTTATACTTACGGGGCTTAAACTTCAAGTTTCAATGTCTTCTCTCATGCTTTTAAGGACAAAAATTAAATTCTCATATGAGTCTCTCTACTTCAAAATTTTATATATTTAGTAATTTAGATTGTTCTTAATTATTGAATTGAGGTTTCCACTTAAATACGATTTCAATTGTTACTTTCTATAGTTTTTAATTATTAAATTCAAGTTTTACTCATTTAAATACATGTGATTAATTGAGCCTTATAGTTCAATGTATTATTGAAAATCATTTTATATGTGCACATTGCTTGCAGTGGAGAATCAAAATGCTTTGGTTTTGTGCTCATGGTTTGCCAATTATTCTAAACTTTTAAAACCTAACATTATTAAAAAGAAAAAGAAAAAAGAAGAAGCTTATATTAAGGCCAAAAAGGACCATAAGAGTGCTCACACCACATTGGAAAATGAGTGTGAGTTAAAGAGGTTTAAAGGCTGTGCTGTATATCTAAGAGTTAGGCCATTTTGGATATACACACCACTGTCTGTTTCTTTAAAACCTTCTCCCATCTCCCCGTGTGTGTGTTAAATACTTAGTATTCTCAAAAGAAAAAACAATGGATTAATTCCACATTGAAAAATCAGTGTGAGTTAAAGAGGTTCAAAGCCTATGCTGTATATCCAAAAGTTAGGCCCTTTTGGATATACACCACTGTCAATTTCTTTAAGACCTTCTCCCTTCTTCCCGTGTGTGTGTTAAATACTTAGTATTTTCAAAAGAAAAAACATTGGGTTAATCCTATATTAGAAAATGAGTGTGAGTTAAAAAAGTTTAAAACCTATGCTGTGTATCCAGTTTCTTTTAGACCTTCTCCCCCCTCCTTGTGTGTGTGTTAAATACTTAGTCTTCTAAAAAAAAAAAAAAAAGTAAGAGCAACAAAGTTGATAGTTGAGAGAGAAAGATAAACAATAATGGTGACTCCCACTTCCTCCTCCTCCTTTCTTGGGTTTATCCTCTATAGTTTTCTTGTATTTCTTTGCTCTCTGAAGCAGCTGGGATTTACCCTTGAAGGAAGAGAGACTTTAGAAAACAACCATCTTACTCATATGCATACCCTTCAAGTCAGCTCTCTACTAACATCAACTACTCGCAGCTCTTCTACAACTAATATAAATTAAAATATTTTAAAATGCACAAAGGTGCCTTCTATGCCCATTTTAAAATGTAAATATGTGTGCTTTTAGATTTCTTCATTTTTGGTCAAGTAGATGGTTTATGTTGTCTTCAAATTGCCTGCAAACAAACTCCCTCTCTATCAGTGGTATTTATTTATTTATTTTCCCTTCAAAATGTCTATTTTGTTAAATATGTTGTTGTTTCATTACAGGAAAATCTTCAACAATGGCTGATTGATGAAAAAGCTCGTGATCAGTTTGTGATTCGTGCTGGTTCAGATACTAAGGTTTTATGGAATGATACAAGGCATCTGAAGCCTGAGCCAGTTTATAAGCATGCTGTGAGTAGAATATATATCTGACTGTCCAGATACCATCACATAAGACTGTTAATTATGTATTGTTGGGACCTGGGAGTCTCTCTCTCTCTCTCCTGTGATAGTTTGATACTAAAGCTTAGATTGGGCTTCTAGTTCGACATTTTAATGACCTTCTGCTCACTGCTGCAAGCCTGCAACATTCTTAATTGAAATTAATAAATTGACCAATTTATACCCTTTTTATTATTATATAAATGTCACTTTAATGAATGGTCCTACTTATTTTCTTTTACAGTTCTGGACCGAAAGTTCTGTGTAGGGGTCCCCATTGGGAACTTACTTGGCGACAGTTCACAGGCAAGGTGCCGCTGTTTGGGGTGGTGCCAGTACCTTTAATCGCCTTATGCTTTATGCTCCCTCAGGTTGATTTTTAAAAATAATTTTTTTTAGTTTCACATTGTGTACCATTTTTCCTTGATATTTAATTTAATTGATATATCAACTACAGGTTAAACTGATTGATTTTTCCCCTGGTGAGAAATATTTAGTGATCTATAGCAGCCATGAACCAAGTAATCCTCGTGATGCGAATGTGAGTTTTTCTACTTTGTCAGCTATTACTTAAAACTGTAAATTAATTGGGCCCAGAACCATTGATAATGTGAATTTATATTTTAGAGTGTTGTGATAAATATTTTTGATGTGAGAACTGGAAAAGTGTTGAGAGATTTCAAGGGAAATGCTGATGACTTTGCTATTGGAGGAACCTGTGGTGTTACAGGGGTGTCATGGCCTGTTTTCAGGTGAGTTTCTTTACTTTTAATCTACATAGACCTGGTGATAGCTCTTTCTTCCCTTTCCACATATTACTATTTTCAATATTTTTCAATATTCTAATGGATTAATCTTATTTTTCCAGATGGGCGGGAGGTAAAGAGGACAAATATTTTGCCAGAATTGGGAAAAATATTATCTTTGTCTATGAAACTACCTTTTCACTTATTGACAAAAAATCCCTGAAGGTAGAAAATGTAGTGGATTTTAGTTGGTCACCAACGGATCCAATTCTTGCACTCTTTGTTCCTGAATTAGGGGACCATCCTGCTAGGGTGAGCACTGTTGTTTAATATGGATATGTTTTATTTATTTTTATTCACAAGTTGTGCTCTCTCTCTAATTTCTGCATTAAGGTAAATTAATGTTACTTCATCCAATTAATTCTAGGTGAGTCTAATGCAAATTGTTGGTGCAAACAGAATAATAATGGAACACCTCCTCCCTTCACCTCCCCCTTGCGCATGTATCTAACCCAATATCTGAATCAATACATATTAACCCATTAATTACCACAATTAAAAGGAATAAAATAATCTCTCTCCTTTTCAATGTGGGATTAAACATTTTCACTAACTCCTCATCTTCCATATTAACTCCCACATCATTACATTTATGTTGTAATATAAATCAATTTTAAGTATATAATATTAAAATGCTCCAACAATCCCCCACTCATTTTAATATTAAAATTTTTATTTAAAGAGAGATTACCAAGTAAAGATGGGTCACTATGCATAATGAAGGTGTGCTCTGCATTGAACCTTCACTTAGTAAAACAATGATCTCGGCTCTAGAGTCGTAGTGGTCTCCGACTTGAACTAGGATTGTCTTAAGGAAATGAAGTGTCACTGCTTACACATAACAACCTAGGTATTGACATAAGCTTTTCTAGCTAGCATTTTACGGTCGTGTGTTGATCCCAGTTTCATGAGTGTATTTGAGATTAAGTCCGAATCACATAGGTGAAATTTTGTCAAGGATGCTCCTATAATTCTGACACCCCACTCATACGAGTTACAAATTTCATTAAGAAATTTTTACTTAATCTATTCACAATTAAAAAAATATTTACAAAATAAATAAATAAATAGTGCATTTCTTACGACTATCATATGGTTCGTTTTTCCCATTAAACCAAATTCTTAGAATCTCTGGTCCTTGGGTTAGGTATCCTCATACATGGCTCATGAATCTATGGACTTTAGTCCCATCTCCGTCAATGTATTCCATACTCTATCTTTTGTCAAGACCTTGGTAAATGAATCTGTAAGATTATCATTAGATTTAAAATAATCCACAGTTATGATGCCACTACTCAAATACGATCGCAAGGTATTGTGCTTTCTTCTTATAGGTCTAGATTTATCGTTGTAAAAACAGCTTTTAACTCTACCAATTGCAGCAGTGCTATCACAATGAATTAATATAGGTGGAATTGGCTTTTCCCAAAGTGGAATTTTATATAACAAATCTCTATGTCAATTTGCCTCTTCTCTAGCTAAAGCTAATGTTATTAATTTAGCTTTCATTGTTGAATTAACAATTATTGTTTACTTTTTAGATTTCCAACAAATAACACCACTACTTGAGATAAAAATATAACTAGTGCTAGAGAGAGAATCACCTGACAAAGTATTCCAATCGGCATCACTAAAAGCTTTAATCACAACAGGGTATTTTTTGTAAAATAAACCATAGCTTTTGGTACCAATTCAATATCTCATGACTCGCTTAATTAGCCAATGATATTTACTAGACTTGCTAGTAAATTTGCTAAGCACTCCTACTGCATATGCAATGTTAGGTCTAGTACAATCAGTAGCATAACGCAAACTACCAATGTTGCTAACATAATCATTTTGATTAAGAATCTCATCATCATTATTCACAGGAAATAAATGAACACTAGAATCAAAAGGAGTAGCTACACTTTTGTGATCATGAAAATTATATTTTCTCAAAATTTTCTCAACATAATGTGATTCATCAAGAAATATTCCATCACCTGTTTTTGTAATTTTCATGCCCAAAATAAAATTAGCCTCACCAAGATCTTTCATATCATAATAGCTTTTAAGCATATTTTTCGTCTCATTTATAACATGCATATTTGAGCAAAAAATCAACATATCATCCACATAGAGGCTAATAATAACATGTAAATTATTCCATGATTTAGAATAAATACATTTATCTCATTCATTTGATTTATAACCATTCTCAATCATGCAAGAATCAAACTTTTCATGCCACTGTTTAGGTGCCTGTTTTAAGCCATATAGGGATTTAGTTAGCTTACATACCTTGCTTTCTTGTCCAGGCTCAACAAAGCCTTCTGGTTGTTCCATATAAATCTCTTCCTCTAGGTCCCCATTTAGAAAAGCAATTTTTACATCCATTTGATGAATTTTCAAATAAAAAATTGCAGCAATAGCAATTAACAATATAATAGATGTAATTCTTGTTACCGGAGAAAATGTATCAAAGAAATCAAGATTAGCTTTTTGTTTAAAGCCTTTTGCAACAAGTCTAGCTTTAAACTTATCTATTGATCCATCCGGTTTTAACTTTTTTCTAAGAACCCATTTACAACCTATGGTCTTACAACCCGGTAGAAGATCTACTAATTTCCAAGTTCTATTAGAAATTAGAGATTCCATCTCATTATTTATAGTCTCTTTCCAAAATATAGTATCGGTAATGTTAAAGTTTCTTTTAAATTTTAAGAATTTTCCTCAATCTTAAAAACATAATAATCAGGACCAAAATTCTAGCTCTTTTACTTTTTCTAGGTTCCATTTCAAAATTTTCTTGATTGTGTAAATGAGAAATAGAAGAACTTGGTTGTGACAAAATATTTTCTTCACTCCCACTATTTTACAATTTAAAAGGAAAATTTTCATCATGAAAAATTGTATCACCAGATTCAAAAATTATTTTGTTTTCAAGATCAAAAAATCTATAGGTTGCACTATTAATCGCATAACCAAGAAAAGCACAAGTATTAGCTTTTATACCTAATTTAGGTATTTTAGGGTCAGTAAGCCTTATATAAGCAAGACAACCCCATACTCTCAAATATTCCAAATTTAGATTATCTCCTTTTCACATCTCAAAATGTGTGGTATGTGACTTTTTATGTGGCACCCTATTCAAAACATGACATGCAGTTAAAATAGCTTCACCCCAAAAATGTAAAGGTGCACCAGATTCATTTAACATGACATTTGTTAACTCAATTAGAGTTCTATTTTTTCTTTCAGCCACACTATTAGAAGTAGGTGAATATGGTACAGTAGTTTCATGGATAATTTCCAAAGACTGAACAAATGAGTTGAATGCATTTGATTCATACTCACGGCCTCTATCACTTCTTTTTCTTTTTTATTTTTCTACTGAATTGATTTTCAACTTCTTTTAAAAAATCTTGAAATTTTTCAAAAGCATCACTTTTATTTTTCAACAAATAAACAGTTGTATATTTTGATAAATCACCAATTAAAGTGATAGTATATCTATTTCCTCCACGAGTTAAAATTCCCTCAAATTCACATAAATCAAAGTGAATTAACTCAAGCAATTCAGAATTTCTTACAACACTTTTATGAGGCCTTTATGTCATCACTTTATCAAATAGTAGATATTAAAAGTGATCACCATGGTTTTAAAAACCATACTAGAATGATCAGTCGGATTGTCACTAGTTTGGGTTTTAAAAACCCCAAAAAAAAAAAAAAAAACAAAAGCAAAATGGCCTTTGAACCTCTTGATTTGTGGTTTAATCGGCTGGTTTGTAGAACTTTTTGTTGGAGCATTTTAATATTAAATAATTAAAATGAATAAATGTTATAACATAAATGTAAAGATGTGAGAGTGAATATGAAAGATGAGCAATTAGTAAAAATGTTTAATTTCACATTGAAAATGAGAGAGACTATTTTGTTCTTTTTAATTGTGGTGATTAATGGGCTAAACTGAATTGTCTCAAATATTGGGCTAGATACGTGCACAAGGGAGAGGTGAAGGGTAGAGGTGAATCAGCCTCTTAGATCCTCCTACTTGACAGCCTATTCAGAGTAATTACCATATCTGTTGGTGAGTAAATGGCCTAAATTAATGCTCCATGAATTAATGCTCCATTTTTATTATGGAAAATGAAGAGCCATTAACCCACTTAATGGACTATCCGTTTGGGCATTTTTATTCTTCAGAAACTCCTTATCTCACCATTAATTGTGTAACTCCAGCCCATCAAATTAATATCCTGCAATTAATCTTGTAACACCCACTACGTCAGAATAATGGACCTAATTAATCAGATTAATTTGGGTAGTAATTTCGTGAGGCCCATTGAACCTATAAATAGACTTATTCAGACCCAATCCAAGTTACTACAATATACAATATACACATAAAAATATAGAGGGGTTCTTGGCAAAGAAGGGTGTTCTTTCTAGTGGAGCTTTGGGCTTGAACACTTTGTGCAGAAGTTGTTCTAGCCATACGACACTTGTTGGGCTGTTGTATCCTGGGGGAGACAAGTCAGAGAAGGTCTATATCGGTTACAAAGTTTATCCAACCAAGAGCTTGAATCTCCTTAAAGAGAGTGAGTGCCGCACCTCAGTTCAAATAGTGTTGTGTAATTTTTCTCTTTACATTAATAATATTCAGACGTATTATTCAGTCTCTCGTTGTGTTATTTCCATTATTATTGTGTCTGCACTAACAATTTTAAGGAGATTCAATACGTAGAGCCTACACAAGAGAAACCAAATGAGCCTGTTGGAGATCTTAACAAGCCCTTTCACTTTAAGGGAGCCCACTTCAAGAGGTGGAAAGGAAAGGTCCTCTTCTACTTGAATCTTCTCAAAGTCGCCTATATCCTCACTGACAGGAATCCATCAAAGATTTCTACCGATGAGATGAGTGAGGAAGAATATAGTCTCCATCAAGAAAAAATAAATAAGTATACAAAAGATAAATATAATTGTCACTCTTATCTTTTGAATTGTCTTGCCGATCATTTTTATGATTATTATGATACAACTTATAATTCTGTTAAGAAAATTTGGAAAGCTTTACAAAGCAAGTATGATACCGAGGAGGCTGGTGTAAAGAAGTATGTTGCGAGTAGATTTTTTTCGTTACCAAATGGTGGATGGAAAATCGGTGGTGGATCAAGCACAAGACTTCCAAATGATTGTGGTAGAATTGAGATCCGAAGGCATAAAGATTGGAGACAATTTGGTGGTAGCTGGCATAATTGATAAACTACCACAATCTTGGAGGGAGTTCCAAAAGACTTTGTGGCACAAACAAAAGGAGACATCCTTGGAGACTTTGATCACACGCATCCGTGTGGAGGAGGAGGCTAGAGGACAAGATGCACTCATGACACAAGAGAGCAATGGTAATTCCACTACAAAGGTAAACCTTATTTCAGCCAATAATAATATGCCCAAAAATAATTTTCCTAGAAATGGTCAATTAAAGCCTAAAAAAAGAGCCTTTAAAAATAATAATAGACCTCAAGGAAGGGGAAACCCAAATAAAAATTACAATAAGAACCAAGGACCCCCTTCACAAGATCAATTTAATAGATCATGTTTTGTCTGTGGCAAGAGTGGGCATATTGCTCAATTTTGCAAATTTCGGAAATGTGAATCTGTCCCGCAAACTAACATAACCGAAG
This sequence comes from Quercus tomentella, assembly GCA_028535165.1. NCBI lineage: Eukaryota > Viridiplantae > Streptophyta > Magnoliopsida > Fagales > Fagaceae > Quercus > Quercus tomentella. Next base: position 20,419,795 of record JAPQVY010000155.1, read on the forward strand.
AGCCTTTAGTGGCTATGATTACAGTCATCAATATGGTGCAATATGTTTAAGAGTGGTGGGCAGATTATGGTGCTAATAGGCACATCTGTTATGATAAAAATTGGTTCAAATTGTACACTCCTTTTGAAGAAGAAAAAACTATTATACTTGGTGACTCTAGCAAAACCAAGGTTCTTGGGAGTGGTGAGGTTGAATTGAAATTCACTTCTAGACGCCTGCTAACATTGAAAGATGTTCTTTACACTCTGTCCATGAGGAAGAATTTGATGTCAAGTTTTTTGCTTAACAAGGCTGGCTTCAAGCAAACTATAAAATCTGATAATTATGTAATCACTAAAAAGGGATTATTTGTGGGCAAGGGTTATGCTTGTGATGGAATGTTTAAATTGAATGTTGAGAATAATAAAGCATCTACCAGTTCAGTTTATATGTTTTCTTCTATTAATTTTTGGCATGCTTGTTTGTGTCATATAAATAGTAAATATGTAGGAATCATGAGTAGTTTAGGATTAATTCCAAGACCATCAAAAGATTTTGAAAAATGTGAAACTTGTAGTCAAGCTAAGATTACAAAAAGTCCTCATAAAAGTGTTGTAAGAAATACCGAATTGCTTGAGTTAATTCACTCCGATTTATGTGAATTTGAGGGAATTTTAACTCGTGGAGGAAATAGATATTTTATCACTTTTATTGACGATTTCTCGAAATATACAACTATTTATTTGTTGAAAAATAAAAGTGATGCTTTTGAAAAATTTCAAAATTTTTTAAAAGAAGTTGAAAATCAATTCGGTAGAAAAATAAAAAGAATAAGAAGTGATAAAGGCCGTGAGTATGAATCAAGTGCATTCAACTCATTTGTTTAGTCTTTGGGAATTATCCACGAAACTACTGCATATTCACCTGTTGCTAATGGTGTGGCTGAAAGAAATATAGAACTCTAATTGAGTTAACAAATGCCAAGTTAATTGAATCTGGTGTACTTTTACATTTTTGGGGTGAAGCTATTTTAACTGCATGTCATGTTTTGAATAGGGTGCCTCATAAAAAGTCACACACCACACCTTTTGAGATGTGGAAAGGATATAAGCCAAATTTGGGATATTTGAGAGTATGGGGTTGTCTTGCTTATGTAAGGCTTACTGACTCTAAAATACCTAAATTAAGTATAAAAGCTACTACATGTGCTTTTCTTGGTTATGCGATTAATAGTGCAACCTATAGATTTTTTGATCTTGAAAACAAAATAATTTTTGAATTTGGTGATGCAATTTTTCATGAAGAAAAATTTCCTTTTAAACTGAAAAATAGTGGTGGTGAGAAAAATATTTTGTCACAACCTAGTTCTTCTACTTCACATCTACAAAATCAAGAAAATTTTGAAATGGAACCTAGAAGGAGTAAAAGAACTAGAGTTGAAAAGGATTTTGGTCCTAATTATTATGTTTTTAACATTGAGGAAAATCCCCAAAATTTAAAAGATGCTTTAACATCACCTAATGCTATATTTTGGAAAGAGGCTGTAAATGATGAGATGGAATCTCTAATTTCTAATAGAACTTGGAAATTAGTAGATCTTCCACCGGGTTGTAAGACCATAGGTTGTAAATGGGTCCTTAGAAAAAAGTTGAAACCGGATGGATCAATAGATAAGTTTAAAACTAGACTTGTTGCAAAAGGCTTTAAACAAAAAGTTGATCTTGATTTCTTTGATACTTTTTCTCCGGTAACAAGAATTACATCCATTATATTGTTAATTGCTATTGCTGCAATTTTTTATTTGAAAATTCATCAAATGGATGTAAAAACTACTTTTCTAAATGGGGACCTAGAGGAAGAGATTTATATGGATCAACCCGAAGGCTTTGTAAAGCCTGGACAAGAAAGCAAGGTATGTAAGCTAACTATATCCCTATATGGCTTAAAATAAGCACCTAAGCAGTGGCATGAAAAGTTTGATTCCTACATGATTGAGAATGGTTATAAATCAAATGAATGTGATAAATGTATTTATTCTAAATCATGGAATAATTTACATGTTATTATTAGCCTCTATATGGATGATATGTTGATTGTTAGCTCAAATATGCATGTTATAAATGAGACAAAAAATATGCTTAAAAGCCATTTTGATATGAAAGATCTTGGTGAGGCTAATTTTATTTTGGGCATGAAAATCACAAAAACATGTGATGGAATATTTCTTGATCAATCACATTATGTTGAGAAAATATTGAAAAAATATAATTTTCATGATCACAAAAGTGTAGCTACTCCTTTTGATTTTAGTGTTCATTTATTTCCTGTGAATAATGATGATGAGATTTTTAATCAAAAGGATTATGCTAATATCATTGATAGTTTGCGTTATGCTACTGATTGTACTAGACCTGACATTGCATATGCAGTAGGAATGTTAAGCAGATTTACTAGAAAACCTAGTAAAGATCATTGGCTAGCTATTGAGTGAGTCATGAGATATTTAATTAGTACCAAAAGTTATGACTTATTTTATAAAAAGTACCCTGTTGTGATTGAAGGTTTTTGTGATGCTAATTGGAATACTTTGTCAGGTGATTCTCTCTCTACCACTGGTTATATATTTACTTTAGATAGTGGTGCTATTTGTTGGAAATCTAAAAAGCAGACAATAATTGCTAATTCAACAATGGAAGCTGAATTAAAAGCATTAGCTTCAGCTAGTGAAGAGGCAAATTGGTTTAGAGATTTGTTATATGAAATTCCACTTTAGGAAAAGCCAATTCTACCTATATTAATTTATTGTGATAGCACTGCCACAATTGGTAGAGTTAAAAACCGTTACTACAACGGTAAATCCAGACTTATAAGAAGAAAGCACAGTACCGTGCGACCTTATTTGAGTAGTGGCATCATAATTGTGGATTATATTAAATCTAATGATAATCTTGTAGATCCATTTACCTAGTCCTTGGCAAAAGATAGAGTCTGGAATACAGTGACGGGGATAGGACTAGAGTCCATAAAATCTTGAGCCATGTATGAGGATACCCAACCCAAAGACCAGAGATCCTGAGAATTTGGTTCAATAAGAAAAACAAATCATACGATGGTCGTAAGAAATGCACTATTTATTTTTTTAATTATCTATTTTGTAAATAATTTTTTAATTGTTCATCCCTATGATGTAAGTGCATTAATCCTGTAATGTGGAGAGGTTGAGTAAAAAACTCTTAATAAAATTTGTAACTTGTATGAGTGGGGTGTTAGAATTACAGGAGCACCCTTGGTAAAATTTCACCTATGTGAGTGTGGGGGCAGGGCCACTCCCTATGAGATTTGGACTTAATCTCAAATACACTCATGAAACTGGGATCAGCACACGGCCGTAAAGTGCTAGCTATAAAAGCTCATGTCAACACTTGGGTTGTTATGTGTAAGCAGTGATGCTTAATTTCCCTAAAGCAGTCCTAGTTCAAGTTGGAGACCACTACAACTCTGGAGTTAAGATTGCTGTTTTACTAAGTGAAGGTTCAATGCAGAGCACACCTTCATGATGCATAGTGACCCATCTTTGCCTGATAATCTCTCTTTAAGTAAAAAATTTAATATTAAAATGATGGGGGATTGTTGGGGCATTTTAATATTAAATAATTAAAATGAATAAATGTTATAACATAAATGTAAAGATGTGGGAGTGAATATAGAAGATTTGGAGTTAGTGAAAATGTTTAATCTCACATTGAAAATGAGAGAGACTATTTTGTTCTTTTTAATTGTGGTGATTAATGGGCTAAAATAAATTGTCTCAGATATTGGACTAGATACATGCGCAAGGGGGAGGTGAAGGTTGGAGGTATCAAAAATGGTAATGAATCAGTCTCTTGGATCCTCCTACTTGACAGCCCATTCAGAGTAATTAATCAGATTAATTTAGGTAATAATTTCGTGAGGCCCATTGAGCCTATAAATAGACTTATTCAGACCCAATTCAAGTTACTGCAATATACAATATACACACAAAAATATAAAGGGGTTCTTGGCAAAAAAGGGTGTTTTTTCTGGTGGAGCTTTGGGCTTGAACACTTTGTGCAGAAGTTGTTCTAGTCATACGACACTTGTTAGGCTACTATATCCTGGGGGAGACAAGTCAGAGAAGGTCTGCATTGGTTACAAAAGTTTAGCTAACCAAGGGCTTGAATCTCTTTAAAGAGAGTGAGTGCCGCACCTCAGTCTAAATAGTGTTGTGTAATTTTTCTCTTTACATTAATAATATTCAGACGTATAATTCAGTTTCTCATTGTATTATTTCCATTATTATTGTGTTTGCACCAACACTTTTCATTATTGGTCAAATTTGCTTTATCCCCTCAACTCCCCTATTTTTCCCTTAATGATGATTGAAACACCGATTTGTGTGGTTTAATTAAATTGCTGGTTTGTAGACCTTCTAATTATTGGTTGGATTTGTTTTATTCCCTAACTCTCATATTATTTTCCCATAATGATGATCGAAACACCATAAAATTCATGCATGCCATTAGAAGCTCACGTGACAACTGCTTTAAATAAAATTTATTCATACTAATACTAACGTTTAAATGAAATTATTTGAAATTATGAAAGTTTAAATGAAACTATGTGAACTATAAAGTTTAAATAAAACTATATGAGCATATATACCAAAAAATAAAAATAAAAACTATATGAAATTATAAGGTTGAAATAAAACTTATTCAAAACTATAAGGTTTAAATGAAAATTATTTAATAAAAAAATAGTTGGACTGTGCATTTTAATTACCTCAACTGTAAAGTCATTTATTTTTGAATCAAGGATTTGGCTTAGAATCTTACATATACCCAAAATAATCTATCTCTATTATAAAGCGGTCATCATAAATTTCAAAAATCTTGATGTGTACATGGAGATCATAAAGCAAATGTCATTATAATAATGAACAAATTTGTTCGAACATACTTTATGGTATGTTTCATGGAGAATAGTAATACTTCATTCTTTTATATTTTAGATTATGTGATTAAGAAGATAAGTTTTGAATAGGTTAATGGACATAAAATAATGGACCAGGGAATTAATTTCCATTATAATTAGTAATTGTTTATTGTTATATTTGATTTTTTTTGGTGTGACAAAAAAAGTCACTGTTTTGTTCTTTGATTAAGATAAATGAGAATTTTCTTTATTGTTTTCCCTAATTTTTTTTTGGTATATACTGTACCCTAATAATTTAAAGGGAAATTATTGATGAGAGATAAATTGTAAAGAAAAAAAATGATAAAGCATTGAAGATCCCCTCAGCAAAGTTCAGGAAAAGGTATCCCAAATCTAATGTGAAATGAGGGCTCTTATAATTTCTCCTACATCATCGGATTAAATAAATGATAAGACTAATCCTTGGTGAGAATGGGCTTCCTTTTGAGACAGCTAGAAGATACAGCAGAATCTGGAAGACCTAATAATATGAATATAAAAAAGAATATAAAGGTGAATACCAAAATGTAAAGGTGATGGACAGTGGACTCCACCATCATTGGTACTAAAGCTAGACCTAAGAGTGTGAACAAGAAGAAAAATCTGAAGCTGATGTACTCCATCATAAACATCAAGCAAAAGAAAAATAATGAAAATTGCAAGCTGCCATGAAAGCAATATTTTTGTCTCATCCAATCCACACTTGAAAATAAAAATAAAAAAAATCTTGCCCATTTTAAGTGATATATAGTTATCTAATCTGCTATCAATTGATTTTATTTAATCTTTGAAAGATATGGCAAAAACGCGTTGTTTCATTTTACAAATTACACAAGAAATTATTCACTCCTATAGTAAGAGTCCTCGTCCCCTCATAACAAATGTGGACCCATATATACGACTTATGGTAGAATTCACACTCACACTCCCATGTGAGAGGAGAGAGTAACCCTAATTATTTCACCCGCATTATCTTATTGGGATGGTGTGATTCTCATGCATTAAAACTTGGGAGAGTTCTTAGGTATTGGGACTTGGGAAAATTAACTTTGTTTATTGGTTGTTATGAAACCAAAGATACACTTAACTCTTTTTCTATTATTTTGCTTTTTCTGGGTCACTCTTTCTAAATAAGTGGGAAATTAAAAAAGGGATGGGAATGGGAGATGGAAGAAGAAATTGGTCCCTTAATTCAAAAAAAAAAAAAAAAAAAAAAGGTAAAAATTGTAGACATTTAACCTATAAAAAATCTCTCTCTCTCTCTCATATTTTGGGATATATTCCATCTTTTTTCCACCACTAACTAGAATGGATTCTGGCCTACTGCCAAAGAAGACTCCAATCATAATTGATAATCCATCTCTTCCCTTCTTTCTCTCTTTGTCTCTTCTCAAGAATCCAGCTATTGTATGCCCACAAGTAACGTGTATTATGGCCCACGACCAAACAAGATTGTAAGCTAATGAGAATTCTGAATTAGTGGTCATAAGGGCCACTAGATCACCACTTGAGTCTTGACTATTAGTTGGTGGCCATCGATAAAAATTTCCTTACCTCCATGACAATGATGTCTTGACCTGAGTCCATCTTTTTATTGGTAAATTACACAGATCTTGAATTTACAATATATCCACCCCACGTTTATGAGAAAGAATATATCATTTAAATTAGACCTCACTTACCATTTTAACTTTGAATTTTCATAAAATAATTATGATACCTAATTTAAGTACTTTGGCAAGTGATAAAGTGAACTTAGAGGATCATATCAATTAAGTTGTTGCATTCGGAAGATATTTTGGGAGAGAGTGATTCAACATTAGTTTAGATATGGAGAATCAATTTGGTTTTATATTGGGTGATCAATATGAAAGTTATTTTCTTACTTAGGTATCTAATTAAAAATATATAAAAGCCAACATAGATCTCAATCTGATTATTATTCCTAGAGAAGGCAAATATGATAGAATACCTACATAAGTGATGTGATGGGTTTTAGAAACAAGAGGAGTTTATATATACTATAAAGTATATTAAGTTGATGATTAAAAATATGTTCAATTGAAGTATAACTAGAATGAAAACAAGTGGAGACATCACAAGCATATTTGTTATCACTATAGATTTGCATAAAAGATCAATATTAAATCCGTATCACTTTACACTAGTGATTATGGATAAGCTCACTAGATCAATTCAAGATGTAGGCCATTGGTTTTAGCATATATATGAAACTAGATGTGGAGTTAATGTAATGTAAGAAATTTGAAGAGATGGAGTTTGAAGACGTTCAGCTAAGTAGAATTAAAACAGAGTACATGAATGTACTTTTAGTAAAAGTAGAAATAAAGAGGTTGTAAGATTTGATGGTTAAGAAATACCATAGAGTAAGAGCATTCAATATCTTGGATTAATAATTCATAAGAATTGAGAAATTAAAAATGATATGAATTAAAGGACAGAAGCAAAGTAGATGAACTGGAGAAGAGTATCGAGAGTATTGAGTGATTCTTGAATACCTATAAAGTTAAATGGAGAATGTTATCTATAAGACTACTATAAGACCTCTAGCTATACCCTATGGTATTGAATGTAGGACTGTTAAGATGTAACATGTTCATAAAATGTGTAGTTGAAATGAGAATGTTAAAATGGTTAGGTGGAAATAATACAAGACAAGATAGAATTCTAAAGGAGAAAATTTGCTTACAAATAGGTGTGACGCCTATTTATGGAAAGATGAGGGAGGGTTGCTTGAGATGATTTGATCATGTACATATGAGAGCGATTAATGTACCAATGAGAAACAATGAGTTGAATCAAATTTAGAGAACAAAAAAAGGAGGGAAAAATAGAGAAAGACCTAAAATAACATTAATAAAATGGAAAAAAAAAAAATCGTGTAGCTAACCTTAATTTGTCTATTGATGATCCATAATTGACCTAACATTTTGAGACTTATGGTTGCTTTAAGTACCGTGAGTTACTTAAAGTCTCGTATAATTGAAAAATAAATCTGGAGTTCTGTAAGGGCTTAGATTTGTGTAAAAACACACGAGCTTGTTCAGACCTCCAAAATTAAAAGTTACGACTAGATTGCTTTTACTTTAACTTAAACAAAGTGCAGAACAAGAGTAAATGAGTACAATGAACCGATACTACTCTAGTGCATAAACATGAACAACAAACAATAAATGTAAAGCACAAGAGTAGGGGAAGAGAGATGCAAACACAAAATAATACCAAGACATGTTATCGAAAAGGAAATTGAAGAATTCAGCGAAAAACCTCTCCGCAACCCTTCAAGTTGAAATCAATTCACTAAAGAATAAAGTTGTAGTACACGAATAACAAAAGGCCCTCCAAGCTTAGTCTACCCAATGTACTTGAACCCTCCAAGCTCTTGCTACCAACAGACTTCTCGGAGTCTTGTCTTCACTAGCTTTCCAGATCTCGCAATAAGCCCGATTGCATCTGCCAAGCCTCATCGGCTTCTTTTGGCAAATCCCCAAAACTTCCCAAGCTCCAAAACACTCTCTACACTCGGAGTAGATGTGGATTGTGTTTGGGTATAAAACTTCTCTCAATGTATAACAATGGGAGAGAGAAGGAGAATATGCTACAATGATTTCTCACTAAAGATGAGTAGCTCTCTCTCTCTAAAGATAAGAGCGTTATGCCGTATAATATACACTAAATAAAGATAAAAGATAATTAATTATAATATGCCGCATAAAATAATTGTAAAAAATAATAGAGTAAAAATGGGACATCTAGAATAGCTCGAAGTGACATTTTCCAAAACTCATTAATGAGATAAGAATGGAATTACTGTGTGTGTGCAAAAAAGTTTGTTGCAAATGACTTGACTGACTTACCATAACGTGTTAGTGGATGGCTTGACTGACTTCCTTTTTTTTTTTTTTTTTTTTTTGAAAGGGCTTGACTGACTTATGGATCGTGGATGTCCTACGTACAAACGCAAATGTCAAACATTGGCGGGGCTATGTGGAGTCTACGGAGGACTCCCCGCACAAGGTTGAAAAAAAACATAAGAGGTTTCCCGTTCTTTTGTGAAAAACGTGTCCTCCCCCTACCATTTTTTCCACAAGACAATGACACCCTTTAGAAAAGTTGTCATCAATCAAATTTTTTTTTTTTTTTTTTTTTTTTTTTTATCGTGTATCATAACATATATAAATATCTAATAAAATTTATAATGACAAAATTTAGTGACAGTACTTTAAGTAATGTTTTTTAAGTTTCCATCTTAAGATTCAGTCATGTGACTATTTAACTAAAAAATATACTTCCGTCTTATATGCAAAAATTCACATGACAAAATCTTAAAATGAGAACCTAAGGAATAACACCTAAGTATTGTACCTAAGTATTGTACTTAAATCTTACCCAACTTATAAATATATATTTATTATAAATTTATAACATATTCAACTAGTAATTAATTTAATATCACTTATGTGATAATATTTAATAAAATTAATTAAATAAATCAAATTAGTATATGTTTATAGCATTTACATTCATATTGATTAAACTCATAAGTGATAATATAAGACATATATGAGCCAAAATAATAAATTTTTATTATCATACAAGCTACAGGAAGAAAATTTCATAATCTGCCTGTTTCGATCGATCGAAAAACAGGCTCGACTGATCGAGATTCGTATATGCAGAATTTTAATTAAGCCTAAACAGCAGTTCTAGCTCATTAAGGATTAGGGTTTCAGGTCTACTTCTTCTAGTATATAAAGGAAATCCTAAGCACGTTTTTAAAAAAAATTTCAGAGAGAGAAGAGTGTGCCTCTTTTGTAGATCTAGGGTTTTATACCCAAAAGCTCTCTAGAGTCTTTGTTAAGTTGTGTGTTGAATTTTTTGTGAGATCTAGAGGTGTTTACCTTCATACACACACATTGAGCTATCAATATCAAGATTCACATCAAGAACTTGATGGTTGTTTCAATTACTGCATAAAGAACATTCAAAAAGATCAAAATTCACAAGTAGGAGAACTTGTGGTAGTAAGTTTTCTACTCGAGATAGCAATAGGATATTAGTGGTCTAAGTCTTATTGTACAAACTTCAATTCTTTCATAGTGGATTTGTTTTTTACCTTGAGAATAGCTAAGTTAAATCCTCTCCAGGTTTTTTATAGGTTTGATTTTCCTAAGTCTTCATATCATTGTGTTCTTTATATTTTCGCTGCTTTGTATGATATGATTGTTTTGTTTTAACCTAGATCTGAATAATAAACCTAAGTATTCACTTGGTTAATTAATTAGATTAAACAATCTAGTTTTACTGGGATCTAAAAACGTACAATATATATTATTATGCATAATCAACTTTATCTAAGTTCATTCTAAAAAAAAAAAAAAAAAAAACTTTATCTAAGTTAATTTTATTATTTTGTTCGTCATCTAGCAAAATTATTTTTTTATCTACATTTTCTTCACCATCATCAATATTTACTATCTCTTCTTGTTCTTTTATTTTAATAATCTTAATTTATATTTCTTCTTAATATTCTAGCTTCTTAGATTTATAACAATAATAACATAAATAAAAAATAATTATATTTTTGTTTAATACCTTATTCACTATATTAAAAAAAAAAAAAAAAAAAAGTGATTTGTAAAGTGTATAATTCAAATTTTGTTGGAAAAAGAGAAGAGAAAAAAAATTGGCATGTTATTTTATTATGCTTAATCAAGGGATCCTATAATTTTGTGTTATAAACAAGTCTAACAACTTGTTGGACTCAAATCAAAACACAATTTAGCAAAAAAACCAATCTAAACCAACATATCTATGTATGTGCATTGCAGGATTCATGAACATGGTCTATATGTATCTACAATACAATACTTTTTTTCACTCGATACAATACATATCGTACAATACGTATTGCGTATTGCACCATACTGACAACTATATATACCCTTATTTTATTATAAAGAAAGCCATTTAACAAGTCCAATACTCCCCCTCCCCAAAAATTATGATTGGTTATTGTGGTCAAATTGAGTAATGCTACCGACACATCAATTTTCACAATATTTTTCACAACAACTAAATTAGTAAATTTTTAATTGATTCTCATGTGAGTTTACCACTGACATGTTATCACTATTTTTTACCAAGCAATATTAATTTGCCACCTTCACAGTTGAAATTTTTTTTGTACTTCTAGACTCATTGGGCAAATTATATGTCCACAATAATATGATGGTCGGCTAACCCTTACATATTTCTTTCTTGCTTATTATTATTTTTATGTGTTTAATGGTAAAAAAATTGAAATTTAATATCTTATTCCAAATCATCAAATTGAGTTAAGATGAAATTCTGACGACTATCTTGATTTTATGATTTACATACTGCAAATGAGATGCTATAATATTTTTGGAAGGTTATTGCGTTCAAAGTTGAGAGTTGAGAAGATCATTGGGTAAGGCAAACTTGAAAAGGTGAATATTTTCATTTTTTGCGTTTTGCAAGTTTGAACAAAATTATATTGGTCAATATAATATGCATTATGTGATTTTAAATTTTTAATGCATTGAGGTTAGCTCAAGGTTTGCTATATATGTGTGATGAAAACTGACAAGCACTACTGGAGACCACAAATTGGTGGCTCTGACCAAGCTTAGATAAAAACAGAAACAAAGAACATGAAAATATAAAGCCTTAGAGAAGAGTAATTTTATATCAAATTTTATATTTGAATGATTCTAAAAAATTTATAAAAAAAAAAAAAAAAACATTGAGAAGTGCTGAAGGTAAAGGCCTTAGGGTTGACACTGTACAAAAACAAATATCTTCTATTTTAGCTCAATCATGAAAATTATACAAGTAAAATTAATATACAATATACCAACAGTTCGTCTAGATTATAGGTAAGTCATGTAATGAGTTCTTCTCAGGACACAACAAAATTTCACAAGTTGAAATAAAATATTGTAATAAATTACACCAGAACCCAATATTACAACTCAAAACAAAGATATTGTGAAATTGTTCTAAAATTATGTTGGTTCCTTAGACTTTATTGTCATGTGATTTCTTCTTGTCTAAGCAAACCTATTACAAGGCAATAATTACAATAATAAGACCCCCCCAAAAAAAAGCATTTAAATCACTATCAGTTAAGAGCCAAATAGTAATTAAATTGACTAATCAAACCTAGCAGTAGCAGTATATGAACCCACTTATCAGGCCAACCACTATAAAGAGGACTGCAGGAGTACATGGTCTTGAGCATAAAACTAATCCATGGCTACTCGCTTCTCCTCCTTCGTTAGGTGTATCCTCTATATCTATAGTTTCTTTGCTTTTCTATGCCTTCATGCCCATGAAGCAAGAGAGACTACAGAAAGCTACCACCTTAATCATACACATACTGTTCAAGTCAGTTCTCTAATGCCATCATATACTTGCACTGCTTCTACCAAAGGTTTAACTCTCTCTCTCTCTCTCAAATCATCATGGTCATCACTGCGTTATATCTCTATCTTTACTCCCATTGTAATTGCCGTTGTTCCTCCTACAAAACAAAAAACTAGAGAGGAAAAAAATTGGGATATTTACTATCCACTCCCTTAAGATTTGGGAAAATAATACTCGATCCCAAAACTGAACTCTCCATTGATATTAGTAATGGAATATTAGAAAATTTAAAAAGATTCTCTTTTATAAAGTTTAGCCATGGATAGTAAAACATAATTGATAAAATTAGAATAAAAGTACAAAGTTTATTGAGCACTAAAAGACTTGCAAAGGAAAGTTTCTTCTGTTATGGGAGTTCTTTAATTTAAAACAACAGGTTCCATATATATATATATTTTTTTTTTTTGAGGGGAACAAGTTCCATATTTGATTGCTTTGTTTATCAGCATTAGTAATAGCAACATTAATTCTTGGTATATGGTTGCCTTAAGATATTTATTTTGAATCATTTAGGTTTGAAAGTTGTTGCAATAACTGTCAATTACCAAAATGACAACTTTTATGATGGATGACTTTTTATTTCAGACATTCCATATCTATTGCCTTTCATATTTTGGCAAATAGATGTTATAAGGGAGAAAGTGTTTTTTTTCCCTTTAGATTTGCAGTAGAGTGTCTTTTCTCTAAATCTCAAAGGAGAGAAGTGTAATTACCTCAAAAAGATTTTATGCTTTTATTATTACAGCACTTGTAAAACTATAAATTTGGAAGTAATGCAGTTTAATCAAATGGAGAAACCTAATATAAGAATAGTAATTAACACAAAGAATGTTCATGGAACAATGCAATAAGTCTAAGGACATGCATGACATTTTTTCACAACTTTAGGAATTGATAGTTAAAAAAAAAAAAAAAAAAAATTGTTTTTCACAATTATTGACGTAATATGTTGTAATTGATATATAATAAAAAAGGCGTCAATAATAGATCCAATGGAAAGTAATATCATCATATATTAATTTACCAATTTAACAAATTTTGAAAATATATATATATATATATGAAAAAAAATTTCTCATCTATCATTACTCCCAAAAAATGGTAGAACTAGGATTCTATTTATGTTGATAAGATTAAAACATGAAAGAAAAAAAATATCCAGATCAAAAGAAGAAACTCATTACAAGAATTTTAAATAAGATTACTATTTGAAGTGCACATTTATGAAACAGAAATATTTAAAATTATTTAGTAGAATAAATCACAATTCCATAATATCAGATATCGTAAACAAATTTCTAACATCTCTTTCATCAAAAGTTTCATATATGCGGTCTTAGTTTTTCCTGAGTAGATAACGAAGCATCTGCTAGATTTTTTTTTTTTTTTTTTTCATTTTTACCTTTTATACGTTCTTAATATATTCTTTTTAGATATTAAAACCTTTGTCTCTTTCTTGTAGATCATAAAAAGAATCGATTTAAGGGAGAGATGTAATAAGATATAAACAGAATTTGTTTTATTTAATTCATCGAATTATTATTATACAAAAGGCTTAAATGAAATTCTTTTTTTTTTTTTTTTCTTCAGATTAGAGAATGTATGGTTAGAAGATATAAGCTTGATACATGTGATATCCTGTTATCAGTTTTGAATGCAACATGTCCATATATATTATAAGAAGCAGTGTGTATTCAATCTACCAACGGGGTAAACTTGATCCGATCCAACCTAATTCCAATACATTGACTTATTTTTTCATGCATTGATAGATTGGATTTGTTTTTAAATTATTTTTTAAAATTTGGGTTGAATCGGGTTTAAGTTTTTTTTTTTTTTTTTTTTAAAAAAATTTGATACAAGTAACTTGACACAAACCATGCTATTAATAATTTAAAAAAAAAATTATTAATTTGGTTTATTTTGAATTTTGAGAATCTGTTTAAATTTTTTTAAAAGGTATTTTTTTGATAAATTGGAAAATTATGCTCAATTATATAAATTATATTCACTTATTCAATAATGGGTTTCAATAGTTGAATGAAAAACTACTATTTTTTTCTTTTTATTTTTTTGATAGAAAAACTTTTATATAAATATATATATATATATATTTATATATATATTATAGACAACACAAGATAGCTGACAACCCAGCCCTAAGTAACTCAGAGTCTATGGATAGGAGGGTTGGATTTTTAAAGTTATATGTTTAGGTTTGATTGAAATTTCTTAATCTGGAGAAGTGGAATTGGGTTGAAAAATAAATTAAATCCAATCCATACAAACCTTAAATATGAGGTATATCTCCTTCTCCTTCTCTTTTTCTTTTTTTTCTGCCAAATATAAACATATCACATATTTTAATTTTTATAACCAAGCAAAAATAAGCCCCATGAATTTTAGATTTGAAACTTTAAAATAAGGCTAACCTCACAAAAATCTCACAGAAGTTTAGACACAGGAGAAATTTTGTCCATTGAGTTGTTTGGTTTTGGTGGCGTGGCCCATCATAACTAAGGGGTACCTATATATATAATGCATGATCCCGTTGCCAAAGACTTTTCTAAAATATATTCCTCCAACCTCCCTCCTATATGGTAATTCAAAAATATATTCTCAACTACTTTAAATTACATGACTTACTTAATAGTTATATAATTTTTTAAATATTTTAATAAATTATTTGATTTAATACACGTAAATGATCTTATAAATAGTCACATAATATAGGTTTAAAATACTATCTATAAAAAAAATAAAAATTAAAAGTAATATGTGGGTAACCACTTATTTTATCTTGTTTTATTATTGTTTTTCTGGCATAGGTTCAGGGGCAGCGGTACGTTATAGTTAGGGGGTTTATTTGAGCCCCTAACCCGAAATTTTTTTATATATATAATATTTAAAAAAAAAGATTATTTTAAACCCCCTGCAATACAAATTTGCACCCTCTCACCGTCAACCTGACTCGGGTGACCCCTTTATTTTTTAAAGCCCAACTTAAACTCCAGCAAAAAAAAAAAAAAAAAAAGTCCAAAAGAAAATTTTGGTCTTTAATCTTAGAAATAAAAAGCCCATAAATCAAAATTTTAAAAATCATAAAAAAAAGGGTCAAATAAAACCCAAGAATTTGTAGCTGCCTAACCTCCAAAATCTCTCATTATCCTTCTTTACTCTCCAAACCCAGAGGAAAAAGGCTACCTCTGCTTCACACACACAAAATCTGCCGTCGCCGCCGCTTGGTCTGCCTTCTGCCGCCGCTTGATCTGGTTTTTCAGCTCTCTCTTTCTCTCTTTCTTTCACTGTGAGAGTGTGTTTTATAGGTTATTTATTTATTTATTATCAATTAAATAGTATTTTTTTCTGGACGCAAAAGCATGTTGTAATAGACTAAATGCAAGAATTATTTACAGTATGCATTTGGAATTCTCAAATTTTTATCCTCATTATATTCATATGCATGTGTTCCAAATTCCTTTTAAGTTCAGGTCCAAAAAGGGAGGCATCCTTGACGGTGAAACACAAATATGGCCCATGCTTTCAAAGCAACAAAGACCAATTACTGGTTCTCAATCACACTGAACTCCTCCTTCAAGACCAGTCCAGGGTGAACTCAATCCACTCCATGTTCTCTAAGAACTCAGATGGCAACAAATTAAGAGAATCTCAGGCCACCACCATTCCAGCTAAATCTGGTCTCAGCATCGGCTTTGGTAACTACATTGTCACCGTTGGCCTGGGCACTCCCAAAACAGATCAAACACTGGCATTTGACACTGGTAGCGATCTCACTTGGGCACAGTGTAAACCATGCGCAGGACAGTGCTATAAGCAAGTAGACCCAATCTTTGACCCATCCAAATCCACATCCTACACCAACATTTCATGTCCTACACCCTTGTGCACTCAACTCGCTTCTGCCAAAGGTAAACCATATAAATACCATCCCACTCAATAAAATAGAAAGGGCATTGCTATTACTACCTAGCTATTTTAGTAAATCAATTAAATTAGCTATTTTTAATAAACTTTACTTTTTAAAATAAATTGGCCGTAATGTATTTTCTACATCTAGTTAACATAATGGTAACAGAAACAGAATGATGAATTTAGAATTTCCAAAGCTTGGGGATTTTGACATAAATTTGATGAGATTTTTTCT
This sequence comes from Quercus tomentella, assembly GCA_028535165.1. NCBI lineage: Eukaryota > Viridiplantae > Streptophyta > Magnoliopsida > Fagales > Fagaceae > Quercus > Quercus tomentella. The sequence continues at coordinate 20,436,407 of JAPQVY010000155.1, forward strand.
ATTTATAGATTTTGTCGCTTCATTTCAAATAATATTAAGTAGCAAGATCAGTAGTATCTCAATCATTTTGCAAAAAGTAAATTGAAGAAGTTCTGACTTCTTGCTCAGTTTCACACATACAATTTTTTCTAAGGAATCCTAAATTTGAGGATTTGGTACAATAATTTCAACATTTTATTAACAATACAGGAAGCCCACAACAGTGCTCCAATTCAAAGTGTTTATACAGTGTACGCTATGGCGATGGTTCATTTACAATTGGATATTTCAGCAAAGAAAGGCTAACCATAACATCAGACGTGGTGGACAATTTTGTATTTGGTTGTGGTCAAGACAACGAAGGCCTCTTCAAAGGCATTGCCGGGTTGCTAGGCCTCGGTCGCGGCCAAGTTTCCCTTGTGCAACAAGCTGCTCAAAAGTACAGCCAATTTTTCTCGTATTGTCTACCTTCCACAACTAGCTCAACGGGGTACCTTACTTTGGGAAAAGGCAATGAAATTTCGAGTTCACTAAAATTCACACCTATGTTAACACTTTCTCGAAGGCAATCATTCTATGGCCTCAACTTGATTGGAATAAGTGTGGGTGGACAAAGATTATCGATTCCCACATCGGTTTTTTCAACTGCGGGTACTATCATTGACTCTGGGACGGTCATTACACGTTTACCTCCTACAGCATACAATGCATTGCGAACAACATTTCGCGAAATGATGCGTAATTATCCGATGATAAGCTCGAGTTCTTCAACATTCGATACATGCTATGACCTTAGCAAGAGCCAATCAGTTTCGATTCCGAGCATAAGCTTTTTTTTGGGTGGTGATGTGAGCGTGGATTTGGACAAAGTGGGAATACTTTACGTGTTGAGACAAACAGAAGCTTGTTTGGCCTTTGCTGGAAATAGAGATCCAAGCAACATTGCCATTTTCGGTAATGAACAACAGAAAGGATTAGAGGTTGTGTATGATGTTGTTGGAGAGAGGATTGGGTTTCGTCCTGGTGGTTGTAGCTAATGGAGTGATAGTAATATAATAAAGTAAGCAACAAAGAGAACCTTTGTGCTAGCTCATAGTGGGCATTATTATGAATTAGGGTATAATGAGTAAAACCATTGTTAACAATCAATGGAAATGTTAATGAAGGTCATTGGACATGGTCTTGGGCGATCTTGAGGATTTAGTGATTTAGAGAATTAGAAAAATCCTAGCAATATCCTCAATGTTTGAAATAAAAGTTGAGTGAGATTAGTGGAAATCCATGTCAAACTCCTCAAGATCCTCTTCATTTATATAATGAAATTTTAGTTTTAATACATCTAAAAGTGAATATGGTTTTCTGTGTGTGTGGCTGAAATGGTGTTAAGTTATTTAAAATCTCATTTCATAGTGGAATGAATAAGAGCTGATTTTTTAGGTTAGAATAGGCTAGTAACTCCAAGGTAAAATTCTTAAAATCCTAATGATTCACGGTTAAATTTACTAAGCTAAATTGTAAATTGTACTCTTTAACTTTGTCTAAAATTCAATTAAGTTTTTTTACTTTGGTTTCAATCATTTGAGTCATCTAACTTTAACAATTATTCAATGTAATCTTTTCGTTAAAATGACAGCATTAGTCACCCAAAAAAAGAGATCATTTTGAGCTTATTAAATTAAAAAAAAAAATTCCAAAATAACAAAATAAAAATTTTTTTTTTTTTTTTTGTAGAAAAAGAAGAAGAGAAAATAGATTTTTTTTTTTTTTTTTATCAAATATATCAATTCAATTTTTTTATCAAACACGGGTAGTAACTATTTGTCTATCTCCCAATAATCAGAAAAAAGAAAGGGAAAAACTAGATTCCTTTCCATTTAACGCAATCTCTTTCTCTGAACGTACTTGGATCTTTAGAAAGTTAGGCTTCTTGTGTTCGCCCTTGGAGATGTTAATGGAGATGAGCTGAAACTTGAAGTTTTACTCATAGAGACAATCTAATACCTTAGACACAGTTCTGGACATGGGTGGTCCATTCACTGTTACTAGAGACGCATTTGGAAGGAAGGAGGTTGGGTAGCTTTGGGCTTTTGTTTTGGGTTTCACTTCCTTTGCTTTCTTTCTTTCCCACTCTCTTCCTTTGTGTTTGATATGTGAACTCTTGTTTCATTTTCTACCATACAAAGAAGTGGGTTTTATTTACCTCTCAAATTTCATCAAAGTAAGATCTGTGCCAAAAGTTCCTTGGGTATGAAAATTTCTTTCTCATTTTCTTATTTCGTGTGTTTTCCTATTTTGAAGACTTTTGTTGTGTATCGAGGTTCCAAAGATCAAACCTTTTCTATTGCAGCTAGCTACCAACTAGGAACCCTATGGAACAGGCTTAAAACTCATGAATGTGGATTTCGCATACCAAACATAAGTATTACATTCAGATTATGGTTCCACTTATAGAATTTCATTTCAACATTATCAGAGTTCTAATTTCTTTTGAATACAAATAATGTAACTTCAAAGTTCGAACTACCTGTGCTTTCCTTTTACTGAAATTAGTCGCATGCCCATGCGATAAGTGAGAATAAATAATTATTTTGTATAGTAATATAATGTATAATTTTTTCTCTAAAATTTTTTGAAGAAAATTTGTTCTCCCTAAAAATTAAATAATTTTTATTCTGTCCATTTAGGTCTACTTCGGTCTAATTAGGTCCACTCGGTCAATTTTGGTCCCCTTCAGTTCATTTTAGACTAATTGGGCCTTAAATTTATTATTTTTATAGGTTGCCTTTTCAAGTTTACCCCAAAAATTCTTTTTTTTTTTCTTAATTTTTGGGTTGAAAAGTACGAAATTTTATTATATTTGGGTTAAAATCTTTAGTTTTGAGTTAAAAAAATACAAAGAAAATAGACATTAGAAATAAAAATATGAGCCCTAAAAATGCAATAAAAATGATAAATATTCAAAAGTCTTATTTGGTCTACATTGGTTCTATTTGGTCTACTCTTTCCTATTTGGTCCATACGGTCCTAATATGTCTTATTTAGTCCATTCTATCCACTAAAGTTACCATAACTTTTGAGTGGAGTTTGTGGTGTGCCTTTGTATTGGAATCCCTTTTCCCTCTCCCTTGTGTATGTGACCCAAAAAAAAAAAGTTCTATTCGGTCCATTCGATCTTATTCAGTCCACTTCGGTCCATTCAGTACACATTGGCCTTATTCGGTCCACATTGGTCTTATTTTCTCCACTTTGGTCTTATTCGGTCCCCATCGGTTCTATTTGGTCCATTATTGATCCTATTTGGTCCATTTTGTCCACTTTGGTTCTATTCTGTCCACTTTGGTCCTGTTCAATCCAAATTGGTCCTATTTGATCCAATCTGTCCACTTCGGTCCTATTTAGTCCTATTTGATCCAATCAAAAGAAAAACTTTCTAGGTTAGAAAACCCAATTTGATCACTTGATTAAGGCTAAAGTCAAGGATGAAGTTATAGGTCCTTGATAATATTATTTGGAGAAGAAAGGTCCTTGATGATTAATTGAGAAGTATAATGTCCACAACATTTTAAAGTCATGTAATTCCAACTTGTCTAAGCATACTGTTAAAACTAATGCCCTTTGCTCCATACTTGAGGATGCATCTGCTGAGACTAGTGGAGGACAGCAGTGCAAGAGTGGAGCAGTACCACTTGCACACAATTTCAGTTACAAGCACTGCGAAGCAGAGGCATCAGATACAGAGCATCAGTGGGCTTGCAAGGATGTGCTAGAGACCATTGAAGCTGTGCCTTATCATGAAGTTTTCATACATAGCTTTGGAGATTATGATACACGTGGCTTGTAGCCATTGGTCTGTCATGTAAATATTGTAATACCATTGTGTAGTTTAGGATTGTTAATAAACAAGTTTGCTGAAATTTAGGGAATTGGTTATGTTAGAGACGTGTATATATAGAATACCTTTATTGTATTGGGATTAGTGGCTTTTGTATCATTCATTTTTCTGATTCAATAATATCTGATCTTTTATTCAGAGAGAGAGAAAGTTCCAGATTTTATATGGTATCAGAGCCAAAAACGAAGCAAACCTCAAAGCTTCTTCAATGGCGTCCCCTGATTCAAGCAACCAATCTGATCCAGTCAACAACCAATTAAATCCGATCAACAATGAATCAATTCCTAAGAATCCATATTTTCTCAGTGCAAGTGAGGATCCAGGAAGCGTTTTAGTGACACAACCACTGCTTGGAATGCGAAATTATCACTCCTGGTCAAGGGCTATGATCTTAGCTCTCACTGCTAAGAAGAAGATAGGGTTCATCAATGGTAGAATCCCTATGCCCGATCCAGAATCTCCTCTCTATGAAGATTGGCAAAGCTGCAATACGATGGTACTTTCTTGGCTTATCAACTCAATGCATGTTGATGTATCCAGTAATATAATCTACTGTGAAACTGCTAGAGATATGTGGTTAGAATTAAAAAACTTGTTTTCACAAGGCAATGGTCCCAAAATCTATAATCTTCAAAAGGAAATTTCACACATCACTCAGAATCAGTTGTCTGTGACTGAGTATTTCTCGAAATTTAAGAGATTATGGGATCAATTGTTGAATCTTGAGCCTTTACCAGAGTGTAGTTATGGAGCAATGAAAACCCTAAGTGCTACTCATGATAAAGCCCATGTAATGCGATTTTTGATGGGTTTGAATGAGAATTTTGAGACTCTAAGGACTCAGATTCTGATGTATGAGCCTTTTCCTTCAATTAGCAAAGTTTATGCCTTAGTTCTTCAAGAGGAGTCTCATAGGAACATTGGACATGGAGGATCTTTTGCAGCAAAACCAAATTCTGTTGCTATGTATGTTAATTCAAAAGGGAATAGTTCTGGGAATGCAAATTGGACTAAAGGAAACAACAAAAAGGAAAGGCCTTTATGCACACATTGCAACATGCTTGGGCACACCATTGATAAGTGTTACAAACTTCATGGATATCCACCCGGGTATAAGCCAAAGGGAAAATCTAATGCTAATCAAGTCTCTTATGATCAAGGAGCTATGGTTGAGCATTCTTCACTTAGATCAGTTCAATGTCCAATCACAAAGGCTTAATGTGAGCAACTGTTGGCTTTCTTCAACACTAGCTCTAATTCTGGTGATAAGCATCAAGCTGCTACTGTAAGCAATGGTGATGGAGTGCCAAGCTTGATGACTGGAGTTGCTGGTGTGGCTTCTTCATTTGGTGTTCCTGCTGGTACTAGTTTGGCAGCCACCGTTTCACATCCATCAACATCTAATTCCTATCTTGAGACTATGGTAGGTATGGCTTCTAGTTTATCTTTTAATTCCAACTTGAAGCATTCAGTTTTCTCTGCAAAACTAGTCAATAAAGATATGTTTTCATCCACTGATTGGGTCATAGACACAAGTGCTACTGACCATATGGTGCATTCAGTTTCTTGTTTTACTTCCATAAATTCTACACTAAACACACATGTAAACCTGCCTAATGGTGAAATTGCCTTAGTAACCCATATAGGAACTGTCAGAATTTCTGAAACTCTTATTCTATATGATGTGCTTTGTGTTCCAGCTTTTAGTTTTAATCTCATATCTGTCAGCAAGTTAGCCAAATCTATTCTTTGTTGCCTCATTTTTCTTGGTACTTTCTGCTTCATCCAGGACCTTGCTCATTGGAGCACAATTGGTCTGGGTAGAGAGTACAATGGCCTTTACCTGCTGGAAGAAAGCAAATCCATTTCTACTTCAGCTTCTGCAGTGTTTTCTGTCAATACTGTTCAGCCACATGTTTGGCATCTCAGATTGGGGCATTTATCAAATGCTAAATTGGCTTTGATGAAGATTAATAAAGTGCCTCTTCATGGTTTTGTAAACAATTTTCATTGTGACATTTGTCCTCTTGCAAAACAAAAACGATTACCTTTTAATAAAAGTGTTCATATTTTTGAAAATTGTTTTGATTTGGTGCATTGTGATTTGTGGGGTCCTTTTTCTGTTGCTACTATTGACAATTGCAAGTACTTTCTAACCATTGTAGATGATTGTTCTAGGACTACTTGGGTCTATTTGTTGAAGCACAAGTCACAAACACAGACTGTTTTAGAGCAATTTTACAATTTGGTTGAAACTCAGTTTGGTAGAAGGATTAAGGTTGTGAGGACTGATAATGGGACTGAGTTCTTCATGAAGGATTTCTTTGCTCAAAAGGGTATCTTGCATCAATTAAGTTGTGTTGAAACCCCTCAACAAAATGCTATTGTTGAGAGGAAGCATCAACACATCTTAAATGTTGCAAGATCTCTCATGTTTCAATCCAAATTACCTTTATATCTATGGGGGCATAGTGTTTTAACTGCTGTCTACTTGATTAATAGAATCCCTAGTTCACCATTGTCTCACAAAACACCTTATGAAGTCCTTTTTGGTCATGAGCCAACCTATGATCACTTAAGAGTGTTTGGTTGCCTTTGTTATGCCTCTACTCTTTCTCATACCAGATCTAAATTTGATCCTAGAGCAAAAAAATGTGTATTTTTAGGGTATCCTTTTGGGGTAAAGGGTTATAAGGTCTATAATCTTTCTAGTAAGTCAGTTTTCATCTCTAGGGATGTAATTTTTCATGAGAATATTTTTCCTTTTGTTGGTACACATGCTGCTCTTGTTGATCCTTTTCTTTCAGATTTTACCTTTCAAGGTACTGATTCTTCCAGCACAGGTACTGACTCTTTTGTTACTCCTGTCTTTATACCAGACTCACTTTCTGATTGTTCTGGTTCTTTAGTTTCACCCTCTGCCCCTAATATTGTTGATCGTTCTATTGAAACCTCTAACACCTTACTTGCTGAATCACCCACTACTGATTGTCTCCCTTCTCAGTTTCCTTTAATACCTTCAGCTGCCTTACCAGACCAGACTTGTGCATCAACACTAGAAGCACCACCTGCACCTATCAGAAAGTCAGCTAGGACTTCAAAACCTCCAGCTTACTTGCAGGATTATTCTTGTGCTTCAACTTGCTCTCCTGATTCTGGTGGTCCTTATGATATTGGTCATAGTCTTACCTATGCACATCTTGTTCCCAGCTATCAATCTTATGTCTTGGCAGTTAGTTCTACTCCTCAAGAGCCTCAAAGCTTCTTCCAAGCTGTCAAAGATCCACTTTGGAGAGAAGCTATGGATAAGGAAATCCAAGCTCTTGAACAAAATCATACTTGGGACCTTACTACCTTGCCTCTAGGTAAAACCCCCATTGGCTGTAAATGGGTATATAGAATTAAATTGAAGGCAGATGGGACTGTTGATAGATACAAGGCAAGACTAGTTGCAAGGGTTATACTCAAAGGGAAGGTCTAGATTTCATTGAAACCTTCTCCCCTGTAGCTAAAACTGTTTCTGTCAGGGTGGTTCTTGCTCTGGCAGCTGCTAAATCTTGGCCCCTTCATCAATTGGACATTAACAATGCTTTCTTGCATGGTGATTTGCTTGAAGAAGTATACATGTCACTGCCTCCTGGTTTTCACAGTAAGGGGGGGTCTTCAACTTCAAATTTTCATTCTCCATCTACATCTACATCTACTGCTCCTACTGTTTGCAAGCTTGTTAAGTCACTTTATGGGTTAAAACAAGCTTCTAGACAATGGTACACTAAGCTGTCTTCAACCATTCAGCAACTTGGTTTTGTTCAATCCCAAGCCGATCACTCATTATTTGTGTTTGCCAAGGGTCCTTTGTTTACTGCACTACTTGTGTATGTGGATGACATGGTGATTACAGGAAATGATCCAAACTGTGTGGCAATTTTAAAGTCAGTTCTGGATGCTAAGTTTGGAATAAAAGACTTAGGTTCACTCAAGTATTTCTTGGGACTTGAGATTGCAAGGAGTGATAAGGGAATTAGCTTGAATCAAAGGAAGTTTGCACTTGAGATTCTAAAGGAAACAGGAATGATGGGTTGTAAGCCATTGAAGTCACCCATGGAGCAGCAACTTAAGCTATCAAAGGGTAATGGAGAGCTTCTAAAAGATTCAAGTCAATATAGGAGGCTTATAGGGAAGTTGATGTATTTGACTTTGAGTAGGCCTGACATTACCTATGCTGTAAATAGGTTAAGTCAGTTTCTAGCTCAGCCTAGAGTTCCTCACATGCAGGCTGCTAATAGGATATTACAGTATATAAAAGGAACTCCAGGTCAAGGGGTATTTTTTCCTTGTGATTCAGACTTGCAGCTGAAAGCATACTGTGATGCTGACTGGGTAGGTTGTCCAGATACCAAAAAATCCCTTACAGGGTATTGTGTATTCCTTGGGGACTCATTAATATCATGGAGATCAAAGAAACAATCCATGGTTTCAAGATCTTCAGCTGAGGCTGAGTATAGATCCATGGCAACCACAACATGTGAAGTCACATGGCTGTTATATCTGTTGAAGGATTTGCATGTGCAACATGATAAACCTGTCCTATTATACTGTGATAACCAAGCAGCACTACACATAGCTGCAAACCCGGTATTTCATGAACGATCAAAGCACATAGAAGCTGACTGCCACATTGTTAGAAACAGGGTTTTAGATGGAACAATTAAGACTTTTCATGTGGCTTCTAAAAATCAGCTAGCTGATGTTTTCACTAAGGCCTTGGGTGTAGACAATTATGTTAGATTGATCAAGAAATTGGGTTTGATTAACATCTTTGCTGCCAACATTGAATTTCCAGAATCTGCAAGAGCCTTGCTCTTGAGGGGGGGTGTTAAAACTAATGCCCTTTGCTCCATACTTGAGGATGCATCTGCTGAGACTAGTGGAGGACAGCAGTGCAAGAGTGGAGCAGTACCACTTGCACACAATTTCAGTTACAAGCACTGCAAAGCAGAGGCATCAGATACAGAGCATCAGTGGGCTTGCAAGGATGTGCTAGAGACCATTGAAGTTGTGCCTTATCATGAAGTTTTCATACATAGCTTTGGAGATTATGATACACGTGGCTTGTAGCCATTGGTCTGTCATGTAAATATTGTAATACCATTGTGTAGTTTAGGATTGTTAATAAACAAGTTTGCTGAAATTTAGGGAATTGGTTATGTTAGAGACGTGTATATATAGAATACCTTTATTGTATTGGGATTAGTGGCTTTTGTATCATTCATTTTTCTGATTCAATAATATCTTATCTTTTATTCAGAGAGAGAGAAAGTTCCAGATTTTATACATACATATTACAAGGAAATAATTACCCAAAAAAAAAAAGACTAATGATAAAACCTAGCAATTGCTGAATACGAGTCCATTTGTCAAGCGCTGGCCGAAGCCAAACCACTATAAATAGGACTGCGGGACTACACAATTTTAAGCAAAAGGCTAATCCATGGCTAGTCACATCTCCTCCTTCCTAAGGTGTATCCTCTATATCTATAGTTTCTCTGCTTTTCTATGCCTTCATGTCCATGAAGCAAGAGAGACTACAGAAAGCTACCACATTCATCATACACATATTGTTCAACTCATCTCTCTAACACCATCAAGACATCAACTACTTGCAGTGTTTCTACCAAAGGTTTAACACAATCTCTCTCTCTCTCTCTCTCTCTCTCTCTCTCTCTCTCTCTCTCTCTCTCTCAAACATTTGAGTTCTTGATTGTATTATTTGACCATGCTCATCATCACCATCGTTATTATCTCCATCTTTTTTTCTTTTTCTTTTTTTTTTTGTAATTGTCATTGATCCTCCTACAAAGCATAAAATTAACTAGAGGGAAAAAAAGAGAGAAAAGATTTTATGCTTTTATTGTCGTAGCACCTTTAAAACTATAAATTATATGTTAATTGGAGAAACCGAATAGAAGAATAGTAACAAAAAGAATGTTCATGGAACAATGCAATAAGTCTAAGGACATGTCATTTTTTCACAACTTTGGGAATTGATTATTCAAAAAAAAAAAAAAAAATTGCAAATTTTTTTTCACACAATTAGTAACATAATTTGTTGTAATTGATGCGAAATAAAAGTTGCATCAATAATGATAAAGTAAAAGTGATACATTCCAATCAAAAACTCTATTAATTTTAAAGTTGTGAAAAAATAATTATGAAAAATGTTTGTCATAGCATTACTCTCAAACAATGGCAAAACTAGAATTTTATTTAAGTTGATAAGATTAAAAAATGAAAAAAAAAATTATATATATACAAATCAAATGAAGAAATTCATTACAATAATTTTAAATTTTAAATAAGAGTACTATTTAAAGCGCACAATTATGAAATAGAACCATTTGAAATTATTTAGTAATATAAATCAAAATTCCATAATATCAGATATTATAAAAACATATTAATATGTCTTCCATCAAAAGTTACAAGGGGGTCTTAGTTTTTTTCTGATTAAATAACGAAACCTCTATGAGTTTTAGTTAGCTAAATTGGTAAAGTCTCTTATTATCTAATAAGAGATTTGGAGTTCGATTCTCGTCTACACTAAAAACTAATTGGTATCTTGGTCTGATAATAAAAAATAATCTTTCAAGAGCAAATGTCATAAGTCGAAATTATCTCTTAAAAAAATAATAACTAACGAAGCCTCTATAAGATATTTGTTTTTTAGGGTAAACTACATATTTGGTCTCTATCCTTTACACCATATTTTAATTTGGTCCCTAACTTTTCATTTGTGTCAATTTGGTCCCTAACCTTTTAGTGTTGTGTCAATTTGATCTCTGCCATTATATCTTGGATGATAATTGCTAACATGTCAAACGACCAAAATAAAATCTTAGTTTATTCTCACATCAACGAAAGATAATTTTTTATTTTGGCCATTAAACACATCATCAGTTTTCATCCAAAAGATAATGGCAATGACTAAATTTACACAATACTAAAAGGTTAAGGACCAAATTGATACAATTGAAAAGTTAAGAATCAAATTGAAATATAGTGTATAGGATAGGGACCAAAAACGTAGTTTACTCTTTTTTTTACCTTTCAAATGTTATTAATATATTATTTTTAGATATTAAAAGCTTTGTCTCTTTCTTGTAGATCATAAAAGGAATCTATTTAAGAGAGACATGTAATAAGGTATAAAGAAAATATGTTTTATTTAATTCATCTAATTATTATAGAAAGCTTAAATGGAATTCTTTTTCTTCAAAGCTTGGTTTGTTAAAATTATTTTTATACAAGTAACTAGACACCAACCATGCTATTAATAATATATATATATATATATCTATATATATATATATATATATATATATTTTTTAAAAAAATATTAGTTTGGTTTATTTTGGATTTTGAGACTTTGTTTAAATTTGTTTGTTGAATTTATTTTAGTATTTTGAGTATTAGTTTTGATAAAATTGGAATATTATGCTCAACCAATTGTATAAATTATATTCATTTGTTTGATAATGGGTTTAAATAGTTGAATGAAAACCCACTTTTTTTTATTAGATAGACCAAAATAGTAGACAACCCAGCCTAACCTAACTCAATTCTATGGATGACCTTAGAAGAAGGGCTAAATTAGTTTTCAAAACTATCATAGGTTAGGTTGGGTTGAAAATTTTCCATCTAAACATGTGGAATTGGGTTGATAATACATCCAATCCAATCCATACAAACCCTTCAATATAAGGTATATCTATTTTTCTTTCTTTTCTTCCATTTTTTTTTCTCTTCTTCGCCACATATAGGAATATTACCTATGTTAATTTTTATTGTGATGCTCCAAATTGATTGGATTATTGATTGAGTTTGTGTTGTGTTAGTGTATGATGAGTCACACATCAAGCATATATTGGGATGATCTAAACTGTATTAATGAATGTTACATACTTACATCTTTGACCAACATAGTTGCTATTAGTGAAGAGCATTGTCCATCCATAATACGTAATCCTAATAGTAAGTGGATGCAATTTCACAGGTTGAAATTTTTAAAAAACTTTGGGATATATGTGAAATATTAGATAATTTTGAGGGCTTTTTATTTTCTACTATTGCACTCACTATAAATATTTTTGTGGTGACAATTATAATTAAAAAAAAATATATTTACAAACATTCATTTCTAAATGCTATCCTAAACAAAACCAATGAGTTTTTTTTTTTTTTTTGTGGGGGGGGGGGGGGGGGGGGGGGTGGTGTTCCCTTAAGGGTGTTTTGGAGGTGAAAGAGGGTAGATGGAAACCTTTGGAGAGAAAATGGGAATGTAAACTTTTTTGGAATGTATTTGATTGGGTGGGGAGGAAGAAAAATAAATGGTAAGACCCGATGATTGGGTGGGGAGGAAGAAAAATAAATGGTAAGGCCCGAGTGTTTTCTTCCCAGGCCTACCAAAAAGTTTTCTCCTCAAAATGGAGAGGAAACTGAAGAGAGAAAATGGAACTGTTTAATAGACAAAAATACCCATGTGCACTTACATATGGGCAATTAGTCCAATTCCTTTCTTCTTCTTCTTCTTCTTCTTCTTCTTCTTCTTCTTTTTGTGCTTTCCTGGGCACGTTGCCTCTTCCTTTTTTTTTTTTTTTTTGCCTTTTCCTATCCAAGACGTTGCCTTCTTTTTCTTTTTCTTTTTCTTTTTTTGATTTCCTGGGCTGCGGGTGTGATAGTTGTTTTGTTTTTCTTCTTTCTTTTTTTTTTTTTTTTTAACTAGACATGATTTTTTTTTTTTGGGACATTCTTTTTATATTTTAATAAATTGGCTGATTGTTTTTTTATTTTTTGTCACTTTTTTGTTTTAATTAGCCATCATTTTTTAACAATGGTATATGAGTAAATTTATACAAATTCACTTTTTTCCATCTCTCCATTTTTTCACTCCCAACCAAACAAAAAATGAGAAAAATTAAAATCTTTTCTATCCTCCTACTTTTCCATCCTCCTACCATTTTCTATCATTCTACTTTTTCATCCCTCCAACCAAACAAACCCTAAATCTAGCTTTCAAAAAAAAAAAGTGAAAAGACTAGGTTCCTTATTAGCTTTCCATAAAAACACAAGGCCCGGCCCTTCACCAAGAGAGTCCACGGAGCATTGAAGTGCTGTGCAATAATAACAAATACTGGGCTTCCGAATTCTTTTAATAGGGCCGCTCATGTGCCTACCCAGACGGTCTTTAAAGTCTGCTATGTGAGGTTTTAGGCTTTACTGTGCCTTTGGAATTAGTTTTTTATTTATTTATTCAACTTTTAGCTTTTTTTTGGGGATTTTCATGTTTTCCAAGAATAATTATACTTTAATACACTCAACATGGGCGGCTCTAGGTACAATCTAGGGGTTCAAATGAACCCCCGAGTTGGTGCTTGGTGGGCCATGAAAAAAATTATATATAATTTTTTTTTTTGACCCTTCTAAAATAAATTTTGTACTCTCTAGACTTAAGTTTTTTTTATGCCTAGTTGAAATGAACTTGAATATGATCATCTTGACAATATCTTGATCTTTTTAACACAAAAAAATACCCCAATAACAAACAAATTTGATCTAAAATATGGGGAAAAAATAGTAAGCTTAACAACAAAAGTATAAATTTGGTAATCTTAAATCTAAAAAAATCATTTAGATCTTAACAAATTTGAAATAAACTACTATATAAAAGTTTATTGTATTTAGATCTCGCTTGGAGTTCACTTAACAACAATAATTCATATGTTGATTGTATTTAAAAATAATAAATGATTTCCAAAATTTAATCTTAGCAACAATAATTAGTATCTTCATCGTATTAATAAACAAGATGCAATGAACTTAATTATAGTTTATCTTATATGAGAAACCCTATGTTCATAATACGCTCACAACGAAGCCTAAGTAGCACATTGTTACTAACTGTTACTGATGAAAAAAAAAAAAGTTATTTTAGTTATGAGTTTAAATTATAACTAATAACAACTTATAACCTAAAATTTGTTAGAAAAGTATTGTGAAAATGTTGTAGATATAGTACTTCTCATCTTTTATTCTCTTGCTAGTATGTACTATGAAAAATTTTGTAATAAAGAAATCACGTAAACTACAAGATTCACTTTTTTACCCAAAATGCATCTTTTTACCGTACCACCTAAAAATATATCCTGGAGCCGCCACTGACTCTCAAAAAAAAAAAAAAAAAAAATCAGTAAGAAGCTAAATAAAGTAATGTGGAACGTACATTTACATACTTCTCTTGCTGAATTTTGTAAAAATCACTTTTGAGGAGGAGCCTGTTGGTTAGTTTGTTGTCTCCTGTTTTGTATTGCTTCTTGTTATGGTTTTGTGGAGAAAATTCTCCGGTTCATCAAAATAAATAAATATACAATCTAGAACAAGAGAAAGAAAAATAAGAATAAAGAAAAGACGAAGATTAATATTGTTAAAATTTCTTAAAACCCTTTATATATATAATTCAAATTAGATAGTAATTGCATTCTAATTTTGTGTTAAGTGATTGCCAACTAATTTAATGTCAACTATCTTTATATTTTATATTTTAGATGGACTTCAAATATTTGTGCGAAGTGTCTTTTCATCTCTAATTTTAGGCAAGAAAAGTGTTAAGTCCACAAGATTTTCATAAGATTTTTACAACAAGTCTTAGGTGGTAAGTTATTACTGGTTCTAATTTGAACTCAACACTAAAATTACTTTTTTATATATAAATAACCACTAGTAACAACTTGTCACCTAAGATTTGTTGTAATATTATTATGGACATAACATTTCTCTTTCATGCAAAGTGTCTTCACAGGTAGATTCATGAATCTAAGCTTAAAAAAACATAAAAATGGTTAAGATTTTTGTAGTTCAATTGGTTAGCACATCATGGTGTTTTCAAGGCATCCAAGGTTCTAATCCTCTCTTCAATAAAAACGGGTTATCAATTGTTGTGTGAGTCTAAAATGAAGGCCGCACCATCAAGCTCCAATGCTGATGAGGTGAAGCGGTTTTGGAAGTGCATTTGGTGGCTGAAAGTCCCAAACATGGTTAGGGTGTTCCTTTGGCGAGCTTGCTCAAATGCGCTCCCAACTAAGGTGAACTTACAGAGGCGAAAAGTGTTGGATAACTCTCTATGTGAACAGTGCAAGTGCAGGGAAGAAGACATGCTACATGCCATATGGAGCTGTGAAAATCTCCAAGAAGGGTGGGAGAAATCTTTTGTTGAGGTTAGGAGAAAATTCTCTTGCGTCGTATCACTGTGCGATCTGGTTAGCATCATAAAAGAGGAAGGACAAAGCTTGGAGGAGTTTGCCATGACTGCGTGGCTGGTCTAGGTCAAAAGAAATAAAAAAAGACTCAATGAACCAGCCCAGCCACTCTCAAAGCTTGCCCAATCAGCCACGGCTCTGTTAGATGAGTTTCAACAGGGGAAGCGACGAAAAGAACGACTGAACCGGTACAGTGGCAGCCTCCACCTGTGGGATCAGTGAAAGCAAATTTCGACGGGGCGGTGTTTGGGGAGGAGAAGGAGGGCGGCATTGGGGTGGTCATTCGCAATAATGAGGGGCAGGTGCTAGCTGCTCTGTCCGAGAAAGTTCTCGTGCCAACATCTGTGGAGATCTTGGAAATGTTGGCGGCCCGTAGAGCTGCTCTCTTTGCCCGGGAACTCGGCTTTTGCAAGGTGTGCTTTGAAGGAGATGCAGACCTTGTGGTGAAGAGTTTGCAGGCAGGGAAGGTTTCAAATGCGTTGGCTAGACACTTGGTAAAAGACTTCGCGTCTATAGGGGGTTATTTTCAATCCTACTCTATCATCCATGTGAGGCGGCAGGGTAATTATGTTGCTCATGCATTAGCTAGGGATGCTAGGTTCTCCTTTCCGTTAAGAGTTTGGGGTGAGGTTGTTCCTCCAAACATTTTGAATTATGTTGTAAAAGACTTGGTTTAGCTATATATTTTCAGCCTGAGTTGGGTTGTTCCTCAAAAAAAAAAAAAAAAAAAGGTTCTAATCCTCTCCCCTGCTGTAGCTATCAAATTATCAAATAAATAAATATATTATAATATTGGTCAGCATATAATATACTTCTATGTAAAACTTTAGATGCGTAATAATTTTAACTTATTTAAAACTTTTTTTATATATAAGAAAGTGGTACCCTAGCCTTTGCATAGACTATTTTAAAGATATCTAAACTACTTCTAGTGTGTGTGTCTATATATATATATATATATATATATATATATATATATATTTGACCCCAAAAAAGTAATGTTTATAACATTTATTTGCATGAAATACAGTGCTTATTAGCATGAATAATGAAACAACTGAGCAGGGTTTCAGAATTTAAAAAATCAATAAGCACAATCGTAACAATTTATTAATTAAAAAAATGTATCATTTTGACAAATCTAATATAATGAATTAAAACTTATTTTATCTTGTTTTATTTATTTTTTCTGCTTTAGCTTTTATCATCGATTTAATAGTAATTTTTTTTATGGACGTAAAAGCATGTTGTAATTGACTAAATGCAAGATTTTTTTTTTTTTTTTTTTTTTTGAGAAAGAGAATTATTTTGTTTTGATTCCTCATTATATTCAATATTCATATGTGTATGTACTGTTCCGAATTCCAATTGATGATCCATTTTAAGTTCAGGTCCAAAAAGGGAGGCATCCTTAACGGTGATACACAAATATGGCCCATGCTTTCAAAGCAACAAAGACCAATTAATGGTTCTCAATCACACTGAAATCCTCCTTCAAGACCAATCCAGAGTGAACTCAATCCACTACATGTTCTCTAACAACTCAGATGGCAATAAATTAAGAGAATCTCAGGTCACCACCAATCCAGCTAAATCTGGTCTCACCATCGGCTTTGGTAACTACATTGTCACCGTTGGCCTTGACACTCCCAAAACAGATCAAACACTGGCATTTGACACTAGTAGCGACCTCACTTGGGCACAATGTGAACCATGCGCAAGACAGTGCTATAACCAAGTAAACCCAATCTTTGACCCATCCGAATCCACATCCTACACTGACATTTCACGTCTTACACCCTCGTGCTCTCAACTTACTTCTGTTATAGGTAAACCCTATAAATATAATCCCATTCAGCAAAATAGAAAGGGTTTTGCTACTGTTACTACTCACTACCTATTTTGGTAAATCAATCCAATCTTTTATTTTTAATAAATTTTACTTATTAAAATAAATTCCCAATATTTTTTATCTGGAAAATACTAAAAACACAAAATGTCCATTATTTTTGCCACAACTTTTATGTGGATAGTTTTGAGAGGTAGAGTGGATCCATCATTTACATTCACCACTTGCAACTCGCCATGTGGCAAATTGTGGCAAAAGTTATGGACTTTTTTGTATCACTAGTGTTGCTTCTTCTTTTTTTCTTTTTTTTTTTTCACTTCATTTCATGTAATGTTGTTAAGTAACTAGATATATAGACTCCTCTGGCAAAATTAGTAGAATCCCAAGCATTAAAAAGTAAGTTGGAGAAGTTCTTACCCAATTATTCAAAAAAAAAAAAAAAGATTATTTAGAGACTAAGGATATGTCACACATACAGCCTTTTTTTTTTTTTTCCTGTTATTGATGCTATAGAATTTTAACCTATGAAGTCTATTTCATAATAATAGTCTTTTATCATCAAGCCCAAGATATCAATTAGTTCTTGATGTATGCGGGGTTCAAACCCCAAATCTCTTATTTGACAACAAAAAAATTGTACCAAATGAACTTAAGCAATAATAAACTTGTGAATTTGGTACTATAATTTAATTAATTTTGACACTTTATTCACACTATAGGAAGTCCATGAAAATGCTCCACCAATTCACAATGCGTATACAGTGAACATTATGATGACAAGTCATATAAAGTTGGATATTTCAGCAAAGAGAGGCTAACCATAAGAGCATCCACATTGGTGAAGCTATATTTTTAGCTATTTGGCACCACAAAAAGCTACTTTATCTATTTTACATTCCCACTTTACAAAACATCCAATATCAGTGGTTCTATTTTTTTTACCTATTCATTTAAATATTATTTCTTTATTAATTTTTTTATTATTTCTTTCACATCTGTCTCTCCCTCTCTCACCTAAAGATTCTGAAGAACAACAAGCAAACCCAAAACCCCAGCCACCTCCACTACCACCCACAATCCACAGCCACCTCCAATGTTCACAAGTCACCATTAACACAACCCAAATCCAAGAAATTTGCAACAAAATCATCTCAAAAACCAACCAAAATCACACATAAAAACAACCAAAATTCAACAAACCCACAAATCCAACAACAACAAAAACCCAATGACAACCAACCAAAAAAACCCACACCATCGCCACAGCCAACAACAACCGCCCACAGCAATGCCAAGCCAAACCAGGCTTCAACCCAACCAATCCCGACCACCAACACAAACCCACAAACACAAACATAGTTTAATCCTGATCCTGATCCTGACGTCGACCACAAACACAGACCCATGAACACAACCCAATCAACAACCCACCACCACCACCCCAAACCCCCTCCCCCCCTCAACAACCACCACCCACAACTCTGATTTTTTTTATTAAAAAAAAAAAAAAAAAAAACAACAACCACCACCACCGTCGGCAACGGCTTGGGACATGTGTCGGCAACGACTTGGGGCTTGGGTCTCTGGCAGTTTGGCGAGCAAAGGGTGAGGAGTTGGAGGAAGAAAGAAATAAATAAATAAATGAAGGGGGAGAAGAGAAGGGCCAAGTTTGGTGAAGAAGAAATGTGAAGTAGAAAGCAAAAATAGAGATAAAATGGCGATCTGAAGAAAAGAAAAGAAAAGTTGATTTGGCCCGCCGCAATAGTACGGATTTCTTGTAGTGTTTTGTTTTAAATATACAATAGCAAGTAGTAGTAGGTTTTAATCTCCACCTTTTATTTAGTTAGTGGATGATGTGGCGGTTTCTCATTATAACAAAAGGATATTCCAATTAAAAAAATACTAGAGGTAAACCAAACCCATCAAATTATTATGGACTGGGGTTTTAACTAATAAAATGACATAATTTTAGCACATTAAAATTCCTTCATTTTGAGGGGAGTTATGAGGTGAATTAAAATAGTATTAAATGGTCACCTTATCAAAGGATATAAATGCTAAATGGAAAGGCTTGAATTAAAGCTATATGTAATATTTAGGGGACAAAATCAAAATGCTTCCAAATTTTATGATGCAAATTGCAAATTGCTATTAGGATAAACTGCAAATTACACTATTACTTTGCGTAAATTTCAATTTAGTTATGTAACTCCACTTTTGTTTAATTCAATCATCTCTGTTTCAACTTCATTCAATTCAATCTTCATGTTAGTCTTTGTTAGAATTGCCCGTTAGTGACTCCCACAAAGACATCGTTTTTGGACCTGACATTAAAAAAATCCAAAAACCTAATAAAAATTAGGTGAAATTACAAATTACGTTATTTAACTTTGCTTAAAATTCAATCCAGTCATTTGACTTCACTCTTGTTCAATTTAGTCCTCCAACCTTAACCCCTTAAACAAAAGAAATAATAATAATAATAATAATAATAATAATAATAAAAGCTCAAATAACAACAATAAAAATTAGTCCAAATAACAACAAAAATAGTCCAAACAACAACAAAGTAACAAAATATTCAACAACAAGCCCATTCAAAAACAAATAATAAAAACTCATAATTATTCAAATTCGTAACTTGTTCAACTCATTCCATAAAAATGATCCCTAATTTCATTTTTCCTTAGAAAAGACACCAAAAGAGATATTGTAGCTGTGAGTTCTACTTAGTTATGCTAGCAACTTTGCTCTCCTTGAATTTGTAGTCGCATCAACTTTGCTCTCCTTGGTGGCTTGGCTCATAGTTGCAGAATCTATCATTCGTTACCCTTTGCCTCTTTCTATCACTTTCTCCATCTTTTTTTTTTTTCTCTATTATATATTATTTTAGGCTTTTTTTTTTTTTAATACAAGATAGAAATTCTACTCTAATCTAATCTAATTCTATATGTGTATAAAGCTCCCTCCTGGAGACTTGAACTCCGACCATTGCCCCCACATCCCACAAGTACTTATATTTGTGGAATGATTATCGCACCAAGGGTGTGCGGTGGTTTTTACTTTATTACTTTCATCTCAGCATTTTCAATTCTCATTTTATCTCTCATCAATACCTTTTTGCTTTTTTCATTTTGTTAGTAGAAGAAAATTGTAAAACTATATGTATTTGTGTGTTTTTTTTGTTAATGTCAATATATACAATTTTTGTTTTTATTAAATCATGTATAATTAAAATTTCTTAATAACTACTCTAATAAAATTTCCTAAGGCGGCCGCCACTGCCTTCAATATCAACTTTCTGCATTATCAGTTTTGTTGTTCCAAAATAACTTGCTATTAACTACATCTATTGGGTCTATTAGTTGTTTTTACATGCAATAGTAGATATAATGTATCAAAATAGCTGCTACATGCTTCGGTTCTAATGAATCAGTAGTTATCACTAGACTTTGTTGTCTCAGATTTTTTGTATCAGATTCTATGTGGCTGTGGAGGTGGAATTTGTGACAATGGAGGTGGAAGAGCAATGGAGTAGAGAGAAACATGTAGTGGATAAGAAAGAGAGAGCAGAGTGAAAAGTATACCTGTTTTTGGGATTAGAGATAGGTACGGAATGTCATAAATAAAGATAATAAATAAGATCTTAATCAGAATATCAGTATTAATGAGTGTATTTTTTTTACCATTGGATCTACTTAAATCCAATAGTCTAGAAAAAGTGTAAATCCAATGGTTTAGAAAAAGTGAAACTCAAGTCTTAGTTCCCTCTAGAAAACACAACACAGACCAACACAAAAAATACAAACCCAGAAAACACAACACAGACCAACGCAGAAAATACAAACCCAGAACATCAACCCAAAAAACACAAACAGACCAACCATAAAAAACAAACCCAAAACATCAACCCAGAAAACACAAACCCACAACAGAAAATATTCCACCGAAGACAGACCAACCCAAGAAACACAGAAAACGAATCAAGAGACAAACCAAACCAAAAAATACAGAAAACAAACCCAAGCCACTCTGGTGCCAAGATCGTCAAACCCATAGCGCTCCGATGCCGAGATCGTGATTTTTGGGTTTGGGTTTTTGCTCTGATTTCAAGATCGTGACTTTTGGGTTTGGGGTTTTGAGAAATGGGTTTGGATGTTTGAGGAAGGAGAAGAAGAAGGAAGAAAGCTAGAGAAGGAAGAAACTGTCTGGAAAAGAATAACTATCTTGGGTATTGGGTCTTGGAAGAAGGAAGTGGGATGGCAAATGGAGAAAAAAAAAAATAGTGTAGAGGAACTCGAGTCTTAAAGACTCGAGTTCCATGTGGATTTTAAGTCCACCTCAGCTTTGCCAACACACGAAAATCGAGTCTAAGTGGCTCGAGTTGCTACAGAAACTCGAGTCTAATAGAGTCGAGATGCTAGTTTCCTAAATAGTTTGGAAACGTTGTAACTAACAAAATTGTTAGCAAAATGGTGTTATTTTGCACGGATGAAAAAAAAAAAAACAAAAAAAAAAAACAAAAACAAAAACAAAAACAAAAACAAACAAACAAACAAATAAAATAACAACCAACCCAAAAAACAGCTTTGGCTAGGAGGCAAGAGTTCAAGAGTGAGTAAATATTTTGAGGGTTTGGCCAGATGACATTGCACCTCTACCATGATTTCTTTGCACTAAATTAATTTGCATTATACGTTTGCATTTTTGGTAGAATCAAGAAAGCATTATTAGCTAAGAGCTTTGTGGCTCAACCAACACTTTTTGGTATTTTCGATGAAAACATTAAATGTTTAAATCCCCCTTTCCCAATTATCAAATTATCAAAAAAAAAGTTTCGAATCTTTCATTTTAAAAATATTTATTATATTTCCCATGAATATTCATTGAAAATTTAATCTTTGTAATTCATGCTAAAGTAATCAGTGAATAAAAATTGGATAACTCAGCAAAAAGGACAAAACTTAAGTACAATACCTTAGGTGTTGTTCCTTAGGTTCTCCTCTTAAGATTCAGCCATAGGGCTACTTAACTTAAAAAAACACTTTCACCCCATGAAAAAAAATCAACATGGCAGAATTTTAAGTAGGGAACCTAAAGAACAGCACCTAAGTACTATACCAAAGTCTTACCCCAGCAAAAATAATACGAAACCCATTTTCTTCCTTTGCTATTATTATTTTCTTCTGGTTGAATTTATTTAAGTGGATTTTTTTTATACCAAAACTGAATGCAATTCGGGTAAAAATATCACCACAAAAAGGCATTATAGCTAGGATGATAAGTAAATGTTACCTTTATAACAAAAAATTGATTCTCAAAAAAAAAAAAAAAACAAACAAACAAACCTTTATAGCAAAATTATTTATTTTAAGAGTACGATAGAATTTGAATATATGATATGCATGCACTCCATGATCATTAATCTTTACTATCAGGTTAAAGAATCAATTAATAGTTTTTTTTTTTTTTTTTTTTGTGGGTAGGTAGGTCGGATTTGGTCCCAAGCCCTTATTCAATGACAAAAAAATAACAATTGAGGTCATTCGAGTAAAATTATTTATTTATTTTTGTATAGATATGATTGAATTTGAGATTCAAGTAATAGTCAAATTATAATGATATCCTTTGTGATGTACCATGTTTAAGGTTCAAATCTCATGCCTGCCCCACCATCTATGTATCTCCTAAAAAAATGTTGATTTAATATGTTTTTAGGCTAAATTGGGGGGGGGGGGGGGGGGGGGGGGGGTTTAATGCCCCTAAAGTTTAGGGTTTTTGAATTTTACACCCTGAAATATTATAATTTGGATTTTGTCCAAAAATAACAATTGAGGTATTTCAAGTAAAATTATTTATTTATTTTTGTGTAGATATGATTGAATTTCATATTCAAGTAATAGTCAAATTATAATGACATCCTTTGTGATGTCTCATGTTTGAGGTTCAAATCCCATGCCTCCCCCACCATTTATATATCTAGGGTGGTAAACACCCCTAAAGTTTGGGATCTTTGAATTTTACACCTTGAAATATTATAATTTGGATTTTGTCCCTTAATGTTATATGCTATTTGGATCAACAGCCCCTCCGTCAATTTCTTGTTGATGTGTCTGTTAAGTGACGCATCAACTTGTCATGTATAATAATTAAACCAATTAAACATGACACATTTCTCTAACTATTCCATGGGCACACTACCAAGGCTAGGGCATTAAAACTATTCCATGTAATTAACTAAACTTAAAAACCTTTAAAAGAATTAAAATGTCTTTAAAATCTATTAAACTAATTAATTTATATTTTTAACATTTTAACATTTTATCACATGAACAAATTAAAAGGATATAATACATATATGACGTGATGAACAAAATGAAAGGATATTACTTATTATTAATAAAACTTAAGGATGTTATACATGACTTGATGAAAGAAAAGAATGTTTTTAATTATATAAAATTTTCTTTTATACAAGAAAATTTTATATATATATATATATATATATATATATATATATATATATATAAACACACCTACAGCTTACTAGTGATTTTAATCCAAGTTAACTTCACCAAGTGATTGATTAATTCAATTAAAATTGCAATCACAATGAATAAAACAATAAATTACAATGCACACACACAAAGACAAGATGTGATTACGAAGAGAAACTCTTAAGAGACAAAAACTCACTGGGCTTAGCTAGTAAATAGAATCTACTTTGAAGATAGTTTCAATATATAGCGATTATCCTGAATGGTACACTGATATAGAGTGGTACAAACAATTTTTCATTCCCCTAACCACACTAAAACGATCTTTGGTACAATATATATATATATATATAACACTTTGGTACAATATTGACTCCTGTGCTTTATCCTAAAGATATGAAATAATGGATAAATTTGAAATTTGAGTTATGTTAGAGATACTACAAATTTTATTACAAATATTTTTAAAATTAATGTGTCACTGATCACCGAAAAACATTTCAAACCTTTATATATATATATATATATATATATATATATATATATATATATATATATATAATCATGCCGAAATAATCTCCAATACGGTATTGACTCCCGTGCTTTATCCCAAAAATATGAGATAATGGATATAATTGAAAATTGAGTTATGTTAGAAATACTAAAAATTTTATTACAAAGATTTTAAAAACTAATATGTCACCAATGATAATTGAGGGAGGATGAATTTGAACCATGAATATCTTAGCTAGAAACAGCAAATTTGCCAACTAGTTAAGCTACAAGACTCTTGGCTAAAGATTTATTTATTAAGTGGTTGAAGTCCATCAATTACATTCGTTTCTATCAATTTGTAAGGTATATGTAATAAAATTTATAGTAATATTAGCATTTTTCTTCATTACACAGTCAAGAGTCAAAATGTTTGGAGATAAGTGACAATATCCTATGCATTTTTCTTCTCCTATCATGTGTAAATCTTTGCTTCTTTGGGGCCTTCAAGACATCTCTATGGGTCATGAATAAGTCGTACCCACTACCCCTAGCATTATGAGCTTTTTGCTTCACTAGTGCATCTGTTATGGGCCTCCACAAGTCAACCATTCACGTCTTTTATCCATGGAAACCTCGCACTTTATCATTGCCTAGCACCATTAACAATACTCTTTTGCTGGGCTATTTTGCACACCATTATGAGGTATGATACCACTTGTTGGGAGAAAAATACATTGAGGAGACTTCTTAAATAGTTAATATAATATACAAAATCACACTTAGCCCAAAAGGCCTAATGTCAATGAGTATAAGGTCAACTATATTATATTAACCACTCATTTTTCTTACATTATTCAATTTGAAATTTTACTCACAGATGTATACCAAACAAAAGTGATAGATAATTAATCATAATCTACCATATAAAATAGTTATAAAAAATAATATAGTAGAAACTAAAATAGCTCCGTTGAATATTTAGGATATCCTAAGTACGCCAAAGTCACATTTTCCAAAACTCATTAATGAGATAAGAGTGGAATTGCTCAGTGTGTTTGCAGAAGTTTGTTGCAAATGACTTGACTAACGTGTTAGTGGATGGCTTGACTGACTTATGCGTCGTGGTCCTCGTGGATGTCCTGTCCTACGTGCACACGCAAATGTCAAACATCGGCCGAGCTATGTGGAGGCTACGTGGTCCATCCTCCCCGCACAAGGTTGAAAAAAAACATAAGAGGTTTCCCATTCTTTTGTGAAAAACGTGTCCTCCCCCTACCATTATTTACACAAGACTATGATCAGGGCCGCGCCACCTTAAGGCCAGGGTGGTCCTAGGACCACCCTGGCCTGAAATATATATATTTTTATATATATGATAATATAAAAAAAATTATTTGTTTATCTTTCAAAAAAAATTTGAGAACACTTTCAGTTTTTTTATGCCAATAAAATTAAATTTTTTTTCCATAATTTGTTCTACATTTAGTTGATGAATGATTACTTAGTTGTGTACATTGAAAGAGATGTAGTTTGTAGCATTGATAATAAGACTATCATGTACCGATTTCAAAATATGAAAACTTGTAGAAGGCAATTGTAAACTTTATGTATTTGCGTATTTTTTTATTATTGTTGTTGTCATTATATGAATTTCTCTTTTTATTAGATTGTATAATTTATACTTTTAAAGGAACACCCTGAGAAAAATTCCTAGAGTCGCCACTGTCTATGACACCCTTTAGAAAAGTTGTCATCGATCAATTTTTTTTATTTTTTATTATCGTGTATCATAACTGTGGGGCCAGAGAATTCATGGCCCAGGCCCACTTTACATTAGGGTCCAAGGCCTAAGCCGAGGAGAGCTATTGCCGAGGACGACCTCGTGCTCAGCACCTCACAAAATGCCTGAAAGAAAAAGGGAGAAAGCTGCCAACATCGTAATACAGAACCCTGTATCTGACAAGCCCATACTCTAAACCATGCCCTTTAACTTTTCCAACGACCCCTAACCACTCTAGGTATGGGTTGACAGGACAGGTCTGCACCCCAGAAAGTAAAGTTTACACGTGGACCCTAAAAGGGAAAACGAACACTAGTATAAAAGGAAAAGAAAGCAAAGAAGGAAGGGGGGAGAGATTCCTGCAAAAAGGGAGAAAAGGGAAGGACACAACGCTCCTCGGACTATGTCGGAGGACTTAAGTCCTACAACCCGCACAAATGGAGGGCTTAGCTAGTCAAGCCAAGTCCGCCCATGTATACGCTTCCATAAGAACAACGACTAAACCGCTCACCTGTGCCCAAGGCCCTGCCTTTCAAGCCCACACTCTACAAATGATATTGTTAGGGCCCTTTACTTACGAGCCCAACGTCATTCTTGGGCCGTTAAATAATTGTGTCCCTACAATTGGCGCCGTCTGTGAGAAGGCTTGCGCGTTGGCGCAGGTGGCGGTGGAGTTGAGCCTCTGTCGAGCAAAGGTCTGTGAAGGTTCCAGCGACGTGCTGTTGTTGCTCTGACATAAATTTCCACTAGGGGCTACGCCTCGCAGTGCCAACGGCACGGGCAATTCCAGGGGCTTCTAACATCAAGCTAACTCCCCCCACCTTGGTCGAGAGGCTAACCTTTGGACAGAACCAAGGCCTTGTATGGTCCTCGGACTCAAGCCTCTGGGGAAACCAACTACTTAGAAGAAAAACTACAAGTTTTGGACAGAACCAAGGCCTTGCATGGTCCTCGGACTCAAGCCTCTGGGGAAACCAACTACTTAGAAGAAAAACTACAAGTTTTGGACAGAACCAAGGCCTTGTATGGTCCTCGGACTCAAGCCTCTGGGGAAACCAACTACTTAGAAGAAAAACTACAAGTTTTGGACAGAACCAAGGCCTTGCATGGTCCTCGGACTCAAGCCTCTGGGGAAACCAACTACTTAGAAGAAAAACTACAAGTTTTGGACAGAACCAAGGCCTTGCATGGTCCTCAGACTCAAGCCTCTGGGGAAACCAACTACTTAGAAGAAAAACTACAAGTTTTGGACAGAATCAAGGCCTTGCATGGTCCTCGGACTCAAGCCTCTGGGGAAACCAACTACTTAGAGGAAAAACTACAAGTTTTGGACAGAACCAAGGCCTTGTATGGTCCTCGGACTCAAGCCTCTCGGGAAACCAACTACTTAGAAGAAAAACTACAAGTTTTGGTCAGAACCAAGGCCTTATATGGTCCTCGGACTCAAGCCTTTGGGGAAACCAACTACTGAGAAGAAAAACTACAAGTTTTGGACAGAACCAAGGCCTTGCATGGTCCTCGGACTCAAGCCTCTGGGGAAACCAACTACTTAGAAGAAAAACTACAAGTTTCGGACAGAACCAAGGCCTTGTATGGTCCTCGGACTCAAGCCTATGGGGAAACCAACTACTCAAAAGAAAAACTACAAGTTTTAGACAGAACCAAGGCCTTGCATGGTCCTCGGACTCAAGCCTCTGGGGAAAGCAACTACTTAGAAGAGACAATACGGGGTTTGGACACAACTTGGACATTACGTGGCCCTTAGAATCTACCCCAGAGAAGAGTTCCCCATTGATAGTTGGTTTAATCCCTAGACTGAATGGAATCCCCAGTCTACCCTCGGATCCTCAATACCAAGAGAGCTGATGCGACAGTTATAGGGTCAGATGTTGTCAGAACACGGTCAAAGTCCCTCGCTGCTCGGCTACCCTCTCGGATGGATTATTTAGAGTTTGTCGTTCTCGGACAGTCGCCTCGCATGCATTACGAAGCACTCAGCCGTTATCTCGGTTAGTTTCATGAGTTTAATCTACTGGGAATTATCATTATTATACTTGATAATGTTGATAAGTTCAAATTAGTAGGATTCTGTTTCAAGGTGTTTCCTGCTCTAAGCATCATTAAGGGAAAATACATATGTAATATCCCATTCACAAAGTAGTTGTTGCAAAAAAGAAAAGTTTTTAAAGAGGAAGCAGATCCATTTCTTATTAAGACAAAGAAACAGTACAGCGTACAATGAAAGAGCTTAAATAAGCTCGAACTGAAACTAACTACATAGGCGAAAAGAAAAGATACAAGGGAGTAAAGAAAAAGCCGAAGAAGAGTTGCAGAGAAGAGGAGTGCTGCCGTTCCAAAATATTGTCTAAGGAAACCATTCCTCAATACTTTTACATGCCTATAACTCAGGCAGCAAAAGAGCCCAACTTAGGGCTTGCACCGTTGAAGAAAAGGTGCAGAGAGCCCAACTTGAGGCTAGCACCGTTGAAGAGAAGGTGCAGGGAGCCGGAAGTTGATGAGCCTCCACGTAACCACGCGTGCGATAGAGCAGACAGCGCTGATGGCGGAAAACCTTACTTCTAACGAACCAAGAATCTGATGCGACCAGTACCTGCTTCGGATTTTGACTGAAAGAGGGAGAAATACCATTTCCCCCTTGTCAAAACGGGAGACTATCTTGAAGAGAGCCGAAGGGTTTGTATGTAAGAAGAATAACCTCCTACCCTACTTATATAAAGGGTAAGGTGGTGGCATTCAATTTGTGCAGCTTTCCAAGGAATGCTACGGACAAGGCAGATTTGGCTCAATTTCCAACACCATCCGCAACCGTAGGATCTGAAGATCCTCGTGAAGGCGCGTCTCGAGTACTGAAACGTCAAGGGACTCCGCGTGAGTGGATAAAGGAATGCCTCTTAATTTGGCACGTCTCCCATGTAAATGAAAAAACGCAAATAGTAGTAGAGTACAGAATTTGAGTGAGCCATGATGTGGGCCCAACATCACCAAAACCCTCCTCCCCAACTAAAAAGTCGAGCAGCAGGATTTTGAGGGGCTATTGTGGGGCCAGAGAATTCATGGCCCAGGCCCATTTTACATTAGGGCCCAAGGCCTAAGCCGAGGAGAGCTATTGCCGAGGACGACCTCGTGCTCAGCACCTCACAAAATGCCTGAAAGAAAAAGGGAGAAAGCTGCCAACATCGTAATACAGAACCCTGTATCTGACAAGCCCATACTCTAAACCATGCCCTTTAACTTTTCCAACGACCCCTAACCACTCTAGGTATGGGTTGACAGGACAGGTCTGCACCCCAGAAAGTAAAGCTTACACGTGGACCCTAAAAGGGAAAACGAACACTAGTATAAAAGGAAAAGAAAGCAAAGAAGGAAGGGGGGAGAGATTCCTGCAAAAAGGGAGAAAAGGGAAGGACACAACGCTCCTCGGACTATGTCGGAGGACTTAAGTCCTACAACCCGCACAAATGGAGGGCTTAGCTAGTCAAGCCAAGTCCGCCCATGTATACGCTTGCAAAAGAACAACGACTAAACCGCTCACCTGTGCCCAAGACCTTGCCTTTCAAGCCCACACTCTACAAATGATATTGTTAGGGCCATTTACTTACGAGCCCAACGTCATTCTTGGGCCGTTAAATAATCGTGTCCTTACAATAACATATATAAACATCTAATAAACCTTATAAATATTTATTTATTATAAATTTATAACATATTCAACTAGTAATTAATTTAATAAAATTAATTAAATAAATCAAATTAGCATATATTTATAGCATTTACATTCATTTTGATTAAATTCATAAGTGATAATATACGACATATATGAGCCATAATAATAAATTTTTATTATCATATATATCATTATGCATAATCAACTTTATCTAAGTTCATTCTCAAAAAAAAAATAAATAAAAAAAAATAAAAAAAATAAAAATAAAAATAAAAAAATCTTTATCTAAGTTAATTTTATTATTATGTTTGTCATCTAGCAAAATTATTTTTTTATCAACATTTTCTTCGCCATCATCAATATTTATTGTCTCTTCTTGTTCTTTTATTTTAATAATTTTAATTTATATTTCTTCTTAATATTCTAGCTTCTTAGATTTATAACAATAATAACATAAATAAAAAATAATTATATTTTTGTTTAATACCTTATTCACTATATATATATATATATATATATATTTTAAAGTGATTTATAAAGGGTATAATTCAAATTTTGTTGGAAAAAGAGAAGAGAAAAAAAAAATTGGCATGTTATTGTATTATGCTTAATCAAGTGATCCTATAATTTTGTGTTATAAACAAGTCTAACAACTTGTTGGACTCAAATCAAAACACAATTTAGGACCAAAAAAAAAAAAAAAAAAACCAATCTAAACCAACATATCTATGTTTCGTACAATATATCTATGCATGTGCATTGTAGGATTCATGAACATGGTCAATATGTATCTACAATACAATACTTTTTTTTTTTCACTCGATACAATACATATCGTACAATACGTATTGCATATTGTACCATACTGACAACTATATATGTCCCTATTTTATTATAAAGAAAGCTATTTGAAAAGTCAAATACTCCCCCTCCCCAAAAATTATGACGGGTTATTGTGGTCAAATTGAGTAAAGCTACTGACACATCAATTTTCACAATATTTTTCTAAACAACTAAATTAGTAAATTTTTTATTGATTCTCGTGTGGACTTACCACTGACATGTTATCACTAGTTTTTACCTAGCAATACTAATTTGCCACCTTGACAGTTGTAAATTTTTTTGTACTTCTAGACTCATTGGGCAAATTATATGTCCACAGTAATATGATGGTGGGCTAACCCTTACATATTTCTTTCTTTCTTATTATTATTTTTATGTGTTTAATGGTAAAAAAATTGAAATTTAATATCTTATTCCAAATCATTAAATTGAGTTAAGATGAAATCTGACTATCTTGATTTTATGATTTACATAATGCGAATGAGATGCTATAATATTTTTGGAAGGTTATTACGTCCAAAGTTGAGAGTTGAGAAGAATCATTGGGTAAGGCAGCCGCAGCGCCACCTTAAGGCTAGGGTGGTCCCAGGACCACCCTGGCCTAATTTATTATATATATATATATATTAATTTAAAAAAATTTATTTTTCTACCATTCAAAAAAAATTTGGGAACACCCTCAGTTTTTTTATGCCAATAAAATTAAATTTTTCTCCATAATTTGTTCTATATTCAGTGGATGAATGATTACTTAGTTGTGCACATTGAAAGAGATGTAACTTGTAGCATTGATAATAAGACTATCATGTCCCAATTTCAAAATATGAAAATTTGTAAAAGGCAATTGTAAACATTATGTATTTGCATGTTTTTTTTATTGTTGTTGTTGTCAATATATGAATTTCTCATTTTATTAGATTGTATAATTTATGCCTTTTAAGGAACACCCTGAGAAAAATTCCTGGAACCACCACTAGGGTAAGGCAAACTTGAAAAAGTGAATATTTTCATTTTTTGCGTTTTGCAAGTTTGAACAAGATTATATTGGTCAATATAATATGCATTATGTGATTTTAAATTTTTAATGCATTGAGGTTAGCTCAAGGTTTGCTATATATGTGTGATGAAAACTGACAAGCACTACCGGAGACCACAAATTGGTGGCTCTGACCAAGCTTAGATAAAAACAGAAACAAAGAACATGAAAATATAAAGTCTTAGTGAAGAGTAATTTTATATCAAAATTATATTTTGAATGATTCTAAAAAAAAAAAAAAAAAAACATTGAGAAGTGCTGAAGATAAAGGCCTTAGGGCTGACACTGTACAAAAACAAACATCTTTGATTTTAGCTCAATCATGAAAATTATACAAGTAAAATATACAATATATTAACAGTACGTCTAGAGTATAGTTAAGTCATGTAATAAGTTCTTTTCGGGACACAACAAAATTTCACAAGTTGAAATAAAATATTGTAATAAATTACACCGGAACCCAATATTACAACTCAAAATAAAGATATTGTGAAATTTTTCTAAAATTATGTTGGTTCCTTAGACTTTATTGTCATGTGATTTCTTCTTGTCTAAGCAAACCTGTTACAGCAAGGCAATAATTATAATAATAAGACCCAAAAAACAAAAAAAAAACAAAAAAAACATTTAAATCACTATCAGTTAAGAGCCAAATAGTAACTAAATTGACTAATCAAACCTAGCAATAGCAGTATATGAACCCACTTATCAGGCCAACCACTATAAATAGGACTGCAGGAGTACATGGTCGTGAGCATAAAACTAAACCATGGCTACTCGCTTCTCCTCCTTCGTTAGGTGTATCCTCTATATCTATAGTTTCTCTGCTTTTCTATGCCTTCATGCCCATGAAGCAAGAGAGACTACAGAAAGCTACCACCTTCATCATACACATACTGTTCAAGTCAGCTCTCTAATACCATCATCTACTTGCACTGCTTCTACCAAAGGTTTAACTCTCTCTCTCTTTCTCTCAAATCATCATGGTCATCACTGCATTATATCTCTATCTTTACTCCTATTGTAATTGCCGTTGTTCCTCCTACAAAGAAAATAACTAGAGAGGAAAAAAATTGGGATATTTACTATCAACTCCCTTAAGATTTGGGAAAATAATACTCGATCCCAAAACTGAACTCTCCATTGATATTAGAAAATTTTAAAAGATTCTCTTTTATAAAGTTTAGCCATAATTAGTAAAACATAATTGATAAAATTAGAATAAAAGTACAAAGTTTATTGAGCACCAAAAAACTTGCAAAGGAAAGTTTCTTCCGTTATGGGCATTCTTTAATTTAAAACAACAAGTTCCATATTTGATTGCTTTGTTTATTAGCATTAGTAATAGCAACATTAATTCTTGGTATGTAGTTGCCTTAAGATATTTATTTTGAATCATTTAAGTTTGAAAGTTGTTGCAATAACTGTGTCAATTACCAAAATGACAACTTTTATGATGGATGACTTTTTATTTCAAACATTCCATATCTATTGCTTTTCATATTTTGGCAAATAGATGTTAAGAGAGAAAGTTTTTTTTTTCACTTTAGATTTGGGGTAGATCAGTGTCATTTCTCTAAATTTTAAAGGAGGGAAGTGTAATTACCTCAAATAGATTTTATGTTTTTATTGTTACAGCACTTGTAAAACTATAAATTTGGGAGTAATGCAGTTTAGTCAAATGGAGAAACCTAATATAAGAATAGTAATTAACACAAAGAATGTTCATGGAACAATGCAATAAGTCTAAGGACATGACATTTTTTCACAACTGTAGGAATTGATAGTAAAAAAAAAAAAAATGTTGTTTTGCACAATTATTGACGTAATATATTGTAATTGATATATAATAAAAAAGACGTTAATAATATATCCAATGGAAAGTGATATCATTCCAATCATATATTAACTTACCAATTTAACAAGTTTTGAAAAAATATATATATGAAAAAAAATTTCTCATCTATCATTACTCCCAAACAATGGTAGAAATAGGATTCTATTTATGTTGATAAGATTAAAACATGAAAGAAAAAAATATCCAGATCAAAAGAAGAAACTCATTACAAGAATTTTAAATAAGATTACTATTTGAAGTGCACATTTATGAAATAGAAATAATTAAAATTATTTAGTAGAATAAATCACAATTCCATAATATCAGATATTGTAAAAAAATTTCTAACATCTCTTTCATCAAAAGTTTCATGCGGTCTTAGTTTTTCCTGAGTAGATAACGAAGCCTCAGCTAGAATTTTTTTTTTTTTTTTTTTTCATTTTTACCTTTTATACGTTCTTAATATATTCTTTTTAGATATTAAAACCTTTGTCTCTTTCTTATAGATCATAAAAAGAATCGATTTAAGGGAGAGATGTAATAAGATATCAACAGAATTTGTTTTATTTAATTCATCTAATTATTATTATACAAAAGGCTTAAATGAAATTCTTTTTTTTTTTCTTCAGATTAGAGAATGTATAGTTAGACAATATAAGCTTGATACATGTGATGTCCTGTTATTAGTTTTGAATGCAACATGTCCTTATATAATATAAGAAGCAGTGTGTATTCAATCTACCAACGGGGTAAACTTGATCCGATCCAACCTAATTCCAATACATTGACTTATTTTTTCATGCGTTGATAGATTGGATTTTTTTTTAATTATTTTTTAAAACTTGGGTTGAATCGGGTTTAAGTTAAAAAAAAAAAAAAAAAAGATACAAGTAACTTGACACAAACCATGCTATTAATAATTTTTTTTAAATTATTAATTTGGTTTATTTTGAATTTTGAGAATCTGTTTAAATTTTTTTTAAAGGTATTTTTTTTGATAAATTGGAAAATTATGCTCAATTATATAAATTATATTCATTTATATAATTGAATGAAAACCTACTCTTTTTTTCTTTTTCTTTTTTTTTCTTTTTTTATTTTTTTGATAGAAAAACTTACTTTTATATATATATATATATATATATATATATATATATATATATATATATATATTTATATATATTAGACAAGACAAGATAGCTGACAACCCAGCCCTAAGTAACTCAGATTCTATGGATAGGAGGGTTGGATTTTTAAAGTTATATATATATATATATATATATATATATATATATTAGACAAGACAAGATAGCTGACAACCCAGCCCTAAGTAACTCAGATTCTATGGATAGGAGGGTTGGATTTTTAAAGTTATATGTTTAGGTTTGATTGAAATTTCTTAATCTGGAGAGGTGGAATTGGGTTGAAAAATATATTAAATCCAATCCATACAAACCTTAATCTTTTTCTTTTCTTTTTTCTTTTTCTTTTTTCTGCCACATATAAACATATCACATATTTTAATTTTTATAGCCAAACAAAAATAAGGACCATGAATTTTAGATATAAAACTTTAAAATAAGACTGACCTCACAAAAATCTCACAGAAGTTTAGACACAGGAGAAATTTTGTCCATTGAGTTGTTTGGTTTGGGTGGCGTGGCCCATCATAAATAAGGGGTACCTATAAAAAATATATATATATATATATATATATTTAACGATCCCGTTGCCAAAGACTTTTCTAAAATATATTCCTCCAACCTACCTACTATATAGTAATTCAAAAATATATTCTCAACTACTTTAAATTACATGACTTACTTAATAGTTATATAATTTTTTAAATATTTTAATAAACTATTTGTTTTAAAACACGTAAATGATCTTATAAATAGTATAGGTTTAAAATACTATCTATAAAAAAAAAAAAAAAAAGTAATATGTGGGTAACCACTTATTTTATCTTGTTTTATTATTGTTTTTCTGGCATAGGTTTTTTTTTTTATATTTATTATCAATTAAATAGTATTTTTCTGGACGCAAATGCATGTTGTAATAGACTAAATGCAAGAATTATTTACAGGTATGCATTCGGAATTCTCAATTTTTTTTTCTTTTTTTACAGTGGAATTCTCAAATTTTTATCCTCATTATATTCATATGCATGTGTTCCAAATTCCTTTTAAGTTCAGGTCCAAAAAGGGAGGCATCCTTGACGGTGAAACACAAATATGGCCCATGCTTTCAAAGCAACAAAGACCAATTACTGGTTCTCAATCACACTGAACTCCTCCTTCAAGACCAATCCAGGGTGAACTCAATCCATTCCATGTTCTCTAAGAACTCAGATGGCAACAAATTAAGAGAATCTCAGGCCACCACCATTCCAGCTAAATCTGGTCTCCCCATCGGCACTGGTAACTACATCGTCACCGTTGGCCTTGGCACTCCCAAAACAGATCAAGCACTAGAATTTGACACTGGTAGCGACCTCACTTGGGCACAGTGTGAACCGTGTTCAGTAAAGTGCTTTAAGCAAGTAGACCCAATCTTTGACCCATCCAAATCCACATCCTACACCAACATTTCATGTCCTACACCCTTGTGCACTCAACTCACTTCTTCTACCAGAGGTAAATCATATAAATACAATCCCACTACCTAGCTATTACTACCTAGCTATTTTAGTAAATCAATTAAATTAGCTATTTTTAATAAACTTATTAAAATAAATTGGCCGTGATGTATTTTCTACATCTAGTTAACATAATGGTAACAGAAACAGAATGATGAATTTAGAATTTCTAAAGCTTGGGGATTTTGACATAAATTTGATGAGATTTTTTCTATTTATAGATTTTGTCGCTTCATTTCAAATAATATTAAGTAGCAAGATCAGTAGTATCGCAATCATTTTGCAAAAAGTAAATTGAAGAAGTTCTGACTTCTTGCTCAGTTTCACACATACACTTTTTTTTAAGGAATCCAAAATTTGAGGATCTGGTACAATAATTTCAACACTTTATTAACAATACAGGAAGCCCACAACAGTGCTCCAATTCAAAGTGTTTATACAGTGTACGGTATGGCGATGGTTCGTTTACAATTGGATATTTCAGCAAAGAAAGGCTAACCATAACATCAGACGTGGTGGACAATTTTGTATTTGGTTGTGGTCAAGACAACGAAGGCCTCTTCAAAGGCATTGCCGGGTTGCTAGGCCTCGGTCGCGGCCAAGTTTCCCTTGTGCAACAAGCTGCTCAAAAGTACAGCCAATTTTTCTCGTATTGTCTACCTTCCACAACTAGCTCAACGGGGTACCTTACTTTGGGAAAAGGCAATGAAATTTCGAGTTCACTAAAATTCACACCTATGTTAACACTTTCTCGAAGGCAATCATTCTATGGCCTCAACTTGATTGGAATAAGTGTGGGTGGACAAAGATTATCGATTCCCACATCGGTTTTTTCAACTGCGGGTACTATCATTGACTCTGGGACGGTCATTACACGTTTACCTCCTACAGCATACAATGCATTGCGAACAACATTTCGCGAAATGATGCGTAATTATCCGATGATAAGCTCGAGTTCTTCAACATTCGATACATGCTATGACCTTAGCAAGAGCCAATCAGTTTCGATTCCGAGCATAAGCTTTTTTTTTGGTGGTGATGTGAGCGTGGATTTGGACAAAGTGGGAATACTTTACGTGTTGAGACAAACAGAAGCTTGTTTGGCCTTCGCTGGAAATAGAGATCCAAGCAACATTGCCATTTTCGGTAATGAACAACAGAAAGGATTAGAGGTTGTGTATGATGTTGTTGGAGAGAGGATTGGGTTTCGTCCTGGTGGTTGTAGCTAATGGAGTGATAGTAATATAATAAAGTAAGCAACAAAGAGAACCTTTGTGCTAGCTCATAGTGGGCATTATTATGAATTAGGGTATAATGAGTAAAACCATTGTTAAAAATCAATGGAAATGTTAATGAAGGTCATTGGACATGGTCTTGGGCCTCTTGAGGATTTAGTGATTTAGCGAATTAGAAAAATCCTAGCAATATCCTCAATGTTTGAAATAAAAGTTGAGTGAGATTAGTGGAAATCTATGTCAAACTCCTCAAGATCCTCTTCATTTATATAATGAAATTTTAGTTTTAATACATCTAAAAGTGAATATGGTTTTCTGTGTGTGTGGCTGAAATGGTGTTAAGTTATTTAAAATCTTATTTCATAGTGGAATGAATAAGAGCTGATTTTTTAGGTTAGAATAGGCTAGTAACTCCAAGGTAAAATTCTTAAAATCCTAATGATTCACGGTTAAATTAACTAAGCTAAATTGTAAATTGTACTCTTTAACTTTGTCTAAAATTCAATTAAGTTTTTTTACTTTGGTTTCAATCATTTGAGTCATCTAACTTTAACAATTATTCAATGTAATCTTTTTGTTAAAATGACAGCATTAGTCACCCAAAAAAAGAGATCATTTTGAGCTTATTAAATTAAAAAAAAAAATTCCAAAATAACAAAATAAATTTTTTTTTTTTTTTTTTGGTAGAAAAAGAAGAAGAGAAAATAGATTTTTTTTTTTTTTTATCAAATATATCAATTCAATTTTTTTATCAAACACGGGTAGTAACTTGTGGGGCCCAGTAAGTTGTGGTCCTGGCCCATTCATTCGTTGAGGTCCAAGGCCCGAGCCGAGGAAGGTTATAGCCCAGGCTCGGTAGTGTAGGTACGAAATAGCCTTGGGACACAGCCGAGGACGATTCAGTCCTCGGCATGTCCAAAGGTCTCACCAAAAGAAAAGGGTAAAAATGGTACAATAATAGCTGGAACAAAATCTAAAATATCTAAGTCAAAAGAAAAGGGTACGCTGGAAAGGACAACGACCAGGGAAAGCTGTCCTTACTGCCATTCAATACTCTGCACCTGACAGAGCCATACTCCCCAGCTTTTACAACCACCTCCAACGACTTTGAGTATGGGTTGATGGGACAAGTATCAGTCCTGAAAAGTCGACCCTACACGTGGACGAAGGATAAGGAACACAAGCTAGTATAAAAGGAGAAGTAAGCAATCCATAAGAGGGGCTGGGAAAAATGGCTAAAACCAGAGCCTCCCAGCCCACCTCTAGGAGAAAGACTCCCAGAGCGTGCACGATCTATTTATGTATGTACACGTTTTATTTATGCATGAACACCCCAGAAAACCACCGTCTCGTAATCAAGGCCTAGCCTTTCAAACCCACGCTCTATAAATGATATTGTGAGGGCCTATTTACATGCGAACCCAGTATCGTTCTTGGGTCGCGCCAAATCGAGTCCTTACAATTGGCGCCGTCTGTGGGAAGGGCTTGTGTGTTGGCTCAGGCGTTTGGTCGAAACAATCTCCTTGTCACTTCTAAACAGCCGTTTATATTGTATGGTGCTAGCGTAAAGTTCCACCAGGGGCTATGTTTCTTTAGTAGGGGCTGCGCTGGGTAGCATCAATAGCACAGATGGTTCTAGGGGCTTGGCCGAGGAGCTAATTCCCCGTGAACCAAGGTCTCACGCCATAACCGAGAAGTTAATTCAACTACTTCTCTAAAAATGGGTTTTGGACAGAACCAAGGTATTGCATGGTCCTCGGACTCAAACCTATGGGGAAACCAACTACTTCTCAAAAAATGGGTTTTGGACAGAACCAAGGTATTGCATGGTCCTCGGACTCAAACCTATGGGGAAACCAACTACTTCTTAAAATTGGGTTTTGGACAGAACCAAGGTATTGCATGGTCCTCGGACTCAAACCTATGGGGAAACCAACTACTTCTCTAAAAATGGGTTTTGGACAAAACCAAGGTATTGCATGGTCCTCGGACTCAAACCTATGGGGAAACCAACTACTTCTTAAAATTGGGTTTTGGACAGAACCAAGGTATTGCATGGTCCTCGGACTCAAACCTATGGGGAAACCAACTACTTCTCAAAAAATGGGTTTTGGACAGAACCAAGGTATTGCATGGTCCTCGGACTCAAACCTATGGGGAAACCAACTACTTCTTAAAATTGGGTTTTGGACAGAACCAAGGTATTGCATGGTCCTCGGACTCAAACCTATGGGGAAACCAACTACTTCTTAAAATTGGGTTTTGGACAGAACCAAAGTATTGCATGGTCCTCGGACTCAAACCTATGGGGAAACCAACTACTTCTTAAAATTGGGTTTTGGACAGAACCAAGGTATTGCATGGTCCTCGGACTCAAACCTATGGGGAAACCAACTACTTCTCAAAAAATGGGTTTTGGACAGAACCAAGGTATTGCATGGTCCTCGGACTTAAACCTATGGGGAAACCAACTACTTCTTAAAATTGGGTTTTGGACAGAACCAAGGTATTGCATGGTCCTCAGACTCAAACCTATGGGGAAACCAACTACTTCTTAAAATTGGGTTTTGGACAGAACCAAGGTATTGCATGGTCCTCGGACTCAAACCTATGGGGAAACCAACTACTTCTTAAAATTGAGTTTTGGACAGAACCAAGGTATTGCATGGTCCTTGGACTCAAACCTATAGGGAAACCAACTACTTCTTAAAATTGGGTTTTGGACAGAACCAAGGTATTGCATGGTCCTCGGACTCAAACCTATGGGGAAACCAACTACTTCTTAAAATTGGGTTTTGGACAGAACCAAGGCATTGCATGGTCCTCGGACTCGAACCTATGGAGAAGTCAGCTACTTAAGAAGAATTCTAAGACGCTCAGTCCTCGGACCAACTACCAGAAAAGGTCAAGGCTATGAAAGTTATTAAGGAGAAGGTGAAACGCCTTGTTACTCAGCAACCAACAGGGGTTGCACATTTTGGGTTATATATCCTCGGATAATTGCTTCCTACACGGCATCAAACATTCAGCCATCACCTCGTTCAAATTTGGGGTATACAACCCGATTTCAGGTTAGTCTTATTGTGCACGAGAGCTCCAACAAAGTTCATATTGGTACCTTTTATCTTGATAAGGCATTTTTGGCCCTAAGTATCACTTTCTCAGGTCGGCATTATTGTGCCGGACAATTTTATTAAGTTCGTTATAGACATCTTTTTCTCAGTAAAAATTTCTGCCCTAAATGCCGCTCATTGAAGTCGGCATTATTATGCCAGATAGTTCCAATAAGCATAGAGCAAGATCTTTTTATTAACTGGGATTTCGGCCCCCAAGCATCGTTTACAGTATAAAAAAGATTTTATTTACAGGATAGTACGTCTATTCACAGCATAGCTATTTCAAAAGAAGAAACAGAATATACGAAATCAAGAAATAACGACATTTATTAATGTAAAGAGGTGTTACAGCGTACAATAAAGGGCTTAAATAAAGCCTATATAGAAAATGAGTTACAAAAAAAAAACAAACAAACAAACAAACAGAAATCTTTTTAAGTTCTGAGACGAAGTCTCTCCAAATCCTGCTCCAGTAGCACCCATATTGAGAGGAGGACCTTCTTTGATGGATAAGGAGAAGGAGGAGAAGAAGAGGAAGAAGTAAAAGCACCAAGATGGATCTGGTGATGAGAAAGAAGAAGAAGGGGAGGCAAAAGGAGGCACCAGGGAAGGAAGAAAGGAAGAAATAGGGATACTTTGTCCCTGCGTCAGCCCTGGTTCCTAACACGCTGGTGCCATGTTAGCTATGCTCATGAGAGAGCGGCTGGTACTGATAATGGGTGACCCCAGCTCAGCCACGCCGAGAGATTGACGTGACGAGCCCTTGCTTCGGATTTTGGCTGAAAGGAAGGTAAGAGGTATCTTGAGTCTCTGCCATCCCTGCCCTGACCGAGCCAGTTTAAGCTTCACAAGGGCGTGACATTTCCGAGAAAGGTATGGTCTCTTCATTCCCCCTCCTATCATGAGCGAATCCTAATTCAGAGTGCAAACGGGCGGATATGGGAAATTCTGAGGGAGGCTAAGAGTGTTTAGATTTAAAAACAAAAAATGTGTTGAAGGGTCTCTGTAAGAGAAAGGTAACCTCCAGCGTTCATTCTTATATGAAGGACGAAACGGAGGGCCTTTAATCTACCCGAATCTCCAGGGAAAGCAGTAAACGAGAATATACCAGTTCCACTTCCTCACACCATCGGTAACCGTCGAAATTAAATGGTCTCGTAAAGGGAAGTCATTAAAGGCGCGTTTCGGGTAATCCAACGGCAGGAACACATTGTAAATTAATTCAAAGGAATGTCCCATAGCCTGGTATGTTTCCTGGGTAAATGAAGGGACGCCAACATTAATGAAAGGCAGAGTTAAACGAGCCGTGATGAAGGCTTGGCATTTCCAAAACCCTCCTTTCCAACCAAAAGGTTGGACAGCAGGATTTTGAGGGGCTATTGTGGGGCCCAGTAAGTTGTGGTCCTGGCCCATTCATTCGTTGGGGTCCAAGGCCCGAGCCGAGGAAGGTTATAGCCCAGGCTCGGTAGTGTAGGTACAAAATAGCCTTGGGACACAGCCGAGGACGATTCAGTCCTCGGCATGTCCAAAGGTCTCACCAAAAGAAAAGGGTAAAAATGGTACAATAACAGCTGGAACAAAATCTAAAATATCTAAGTCAAAAGAAAAGGGTACGCTGGAAAGGGCAACGACCAGGGAAAGCTGCCCTTACTGCCATTCAATACTCTGCACCTGACAGAGCCATACTCCCCAGCTTTTACAACCACCTCCAACGACTTTGAGTATGGGTTGATGGGACAAGTATCAGTCCTGAAAAGTCGACCCTACACGTGGACGAAGGATAAGGAACACAAGCTAGTATAAAAGGAGAAGTAAGCAATCCATAAGAGGGGCTGGGAAAAATGGCCAAAACCAGAGCCTCCCAGCCCACCTCTAGGAGAAAGACTCCCAAAGCGTGCACGATCTATTTATATATGTACACGTTTTATTTATGCATGAACACCCCGGAAAACCACCGTCTCGTGATCAAGGCCTAGCCTTTCAAACTCACGCTCTATAAATGATATTGTGAGGGCCTATTTACGTGCGAACCCAGTATCGTTCTTGGGTCGCGCCAAATCGAGTCCTTACATAACTATTTGTCTATCTCCCAATAATCAGAAAAAAGAAAGGGAAAAACTAGATTCCTTTCCATTTAACGCAATCTCTTTCTCTAAACGTACTTGGATCTTTAGAAAGTTAGGCTTCTTGTGTTCGCCCTTGGAGATGTTAATGGAGATGAGCTGAAACTTGAAGTTTTACTCATAGAGACAATCTAATACCTTAGACACAGTTCTGGACATGGGTGGTCCATACACTTTTACTAGAGTCGCATTTGGAAGGAAGGAGGTTGGGTAGCTTTGGGCTTTTGTTTTGGGTTTCACTTCCTTTGCTTTCTTTCTTTCCCACTCTCTTCCTTTGTGTTTGATATGTGAACTCTTGTTTCATTTTCTACCATACAAAGAAGTGGGTTTTATTTACCTCTCAAATTTCATCAAAGTAAGATCTGTGCCAAAAGTTCCTTGGGTATGAAAATTTCTTTCTCATTTTCTTATTTCGTGTGTTTTCCTATTTTGAAGACTTTTGTTGTGTATCGAGGTTCCAAAGATCAAACCTTTTCTATTGCAGCTAGCTACCAACTAGGAACCCTATGGAACAGGCTTAAAACTCATGAATGTGGATTTGGCATACCAAACATAAGTATTACATTCAGATTATGGTTCCACTTATAGAATTTCATTTCAACATTATCAGAGTTCTAATTTCTTTTGAATACAAATAATGTAACTTCAAAGTTCAAACTGCCTGTGCTTTCCTTTTACTGAAATTAGTCGCATGCCCATGCGATAAGTGAGAATAAATAATTATTTTGTATAGTAATATAATGTATAATTTTTTCTCTAAAATTTTTTGAAGAAAATTTGTTCTCCCTAAAAATTAAATAATTTTTATTCTGTCCATTTAGGTCTACTTCGGTCTAATTAGGTCCACTCGGTCAATTTTGGTCCCCTTCAGTTCATTTTAGACTAATTGGGCCTTAAATTTATTATTTTTATAGGTTGCCTTTTCAAGTTTAGCCCAAAAATTCTTTTTTTTTTCTTAATTTTTGGGTTGAAAAGTACGAAATTTTATTATATTTGGGTTAAAATCTTTAGTTTTGAGTTAAAAAAATACAAAGAAAATAGACATTAGAAATAAAAATATGAGCCCTAAAAATGCAATAAAAATGATAAATATTCAAAAGTCTTATTTGGTCCACATTGGTTCTATTTGGTCTACTCTTTCCTATTTGGTCCATACAGTCCTAATATGTCTTATTTAGTCCATTCTATCCACTAAAGTTACCATAACTTTTGAGTGGAGTTTGTGGTGTGCCTTTGTATTGGAATCCCTTTTCCCTCTCCCTTGTGTATGTGACCAAAAAAAAAAAAAAGTTATATTCGGTCCATTCGATCTTATTCAGTCCACTTCGGTCCATTCAGTACACATTGGCCTTATTCGGTCCACATTGGTCTTATTTTCTCCACTTTGGTCTTATTCGGTCCCCATCGGTTCTATTTGGTCCATTATTGATCCTATTTGGTCCATTTTGTCCACTTTGGTTCTATTCTGTCCACTTTGGTCCTGTTCAATCCAAATTGGTCCTATTTGATCCAATCTGTCCACTTCGGTCCTATTTAGTCCTATTTGATCCAATCAAAAGAAAAACTTTCTAGGTTAGAAAACCCAATTTGATCACTTGATTAAGGCTAAAGTCAAGGATGAAGTTATAGGTCCTTGATAATATTATTTGGAGAAGAAAGGTCCTTGATAATTAATTGAGAAGTATAATGTCCACAACATTTTAAAGTCATGTAAT
Source organism: Quercus tomentella (assembly GCA_028535165.1). Classification (NCBI taxonomy): domain Eukaryota; kingdom Viridiplantae; phylum Streptophyta; class Magnoliopsida; order Fagales; family Fagaceae; genus Quercus; species Quercus tomentella. The sequence continues at coordinate 20,480,439 of JAPQVY010000155.1, forward strand.
TCCAACTTGTCTAAGCATACATATTACAAGGAAATAATTACCCAAAAAAAAAAGACTAATGATAAAACCTAGCAATTGCTGAATACGAGTCCATTTGTCAAGCGCTGGCCGAAGCCAAACCACTATAAATAGGACTGCGGGACTACACAATTTTAAGCAAAAGGCTAATCCATGGCTAGTCACATCTCCTCCTTCCTAAGGTGTATCCTCTATATCTATAGTTTCTCTGCTTTTCTATGCCTTCATGTCCATGAAGCAAGAGAGACTACAGAAAGCTACCACATTCATCATACACATACTGTTCAACTCATCTCTCTAACACCATCAAGACATCAACTACTTGCAGTGTTTCTACCAAAGGTTTAACACAATCTCTCTCTCTCTCTCTCTCTCTCTCTCTCTCTCTCTCTCTCTCTCTCTCTCTCTCTCTCTCTCTCTCTCAAACATTTGAGTTCTTGATTGTATTATTTGACCATGCTCATCATCACCATCGTTATTATCTCCATCTTTTTTTCTTTTTCTTTTTTTTGTAATTGTCATTGATCCTCCTACAAAGCATAAAATTAACTAGAGGGAAAAAAAGAGAGAAAAGATTTTATGCTTTTATTGTCGTAGCACCTTTAAAACTATAAATTATATGTTAATTGGAGAAACCGAATAGAAGAATAGTAACAAAAAGAATGTTCATGGAACAATGCAATAAGTCTAAGGACATGTCATTTTTTCACAACTTTGGGAATTGATTATTCAAAAAAAAAAAAAAAATTGCAAATTTTTTTTCACACAATTAGTAACATAATTTGTTGTAATTGATGCGAAATAAAAGTTGCATCAATAATGATAAAGTAAAAGTGATACATTCCAATCAAAAACTCTATTAATTTTAAAGTTGTGAAAAAATAATTATGAAAAATGTTTGTCATAGCATTACTCTCAAACAATGGCAAAACTAGAATTTTATTTAAGTTGATAAGATTAAAAAATGAAAAAAAAAAAATTATATATATACAAATCAAATGAAGAAATTCATTACAATAATTTTAAATTTTAAATAAGAGTACTATTTAAAGCGCACAATTATGAAATAGAACCATTTGAAATTATTTAGTAATATAAATCAAAATTCCATAATATCAGATATTATAAAAACATATTAATATGTCTTCCATCAAAAGTTACAAGGGGGTCTTAGTTTTTTTCTGATTAAATAACGAAACCTCTATGAGTTTTAGTTAGCTAAATTGGTAAAGTCTCTTATTATCTAATAAGAGATTTGGAGTTCGATTCTCGTGTCTATACTAAAAATTAATTGGTATCTTGGTCTGATAATAAAAAATAATCTTTCAAGAGCGAATGTCATAAGTCGAAATTATCTCTTAAAAAAATAATAACTAACAAAGCCTCTATAAGATATTTGTTTTTTAGGGTAAACTACATATTTGGTCTCTATCCTTTACACCGTATTTTAATTTGGTCCCTAACTTTTCATTTGTGTCAATTTGGTCCCTAACCTTTTAGTGTTGTGTCAATTTAATCTCTGCCATTATATATTGGATGATAATTGCTAACATGTCAAACGACCAAAATAAAATTTTAGTTTATTCTCATATCAACGAAAGATAATTTTTTATTTTGGCCATTAAACACATCATCAGTTTTCATCCAAAAGATAATGGCAATGACTAAATTTACACAATACTAAAAGGTTAAGGACCAAATTGACACAATTGAAAAGTTAAGAATCAAATTGAAATATAGTGTATAGGATAGGGACAAAAAACGTAGTTTACTCTTTTTTTTACCTTTCAAATGTTATTAATATATTATTTTTAGATATTAAAAGCTTTGTCTCTTTCTTGTAGATCATAAAAGGAATCTATTTAAGAGAGACATGTAATAAGGTATAAAGAAAATATGTTTTATTTAATTCATCTAATTATTATAGAAAGCTTAAATGGAATTCTTTTTCTTCAAAGCTTGGTTTGTTAAAATTATTTTATACAAGTAACTAGACACCAACCATGCTATTAATAATATATATATATATATATATTTAAAAAAAATATTAGTTTGGTTTATTTTGGATTTTGAGACTTTGTTTAAATTTTTTTGTTGAATTTATTTTAGTATTTTGAGTATTAGTTTTGATAAAATTGGAATATTATGCTCAACCAATTGTATAAATTATATTCATTTGTTTGATAATGGGTTTAAATAGTTGAATGAAAACCCACTTTTTTTTATTAGATAGACCAAAATAGTAGACAACCCAGCCTAACCTAACTCAATTCTATGGATGACCTTAGAAGAAGGGCTAAATTAGTTTTCAAAACTATCATAGGTTAGGTTGGGTTGAAAATTTTCCATCTAAACATGTGGAATTGGGTTGATAATACATCCAATCCAATCCATACAAACCCTTCAATATAAGGTATATCTATTTTTCTTTCTTTTCTTCCATTTTTTTTTCTCTTCTTCGCCACATATAGGAATATTACCTATGTTAATTTTTATTGTGATGCTCCAAATTGATTGGATTATTGATTGAGTTTGTGTTGTGTTAGTGTATGATGAGTCACACATCAAGCATATATTGGGATGATCTAAACTGTATTAATGAATGTTACATACTTACATCTTTGACCAACATAGTTGCTATTAGTGAAGAGCATTGTCCATCCATAATACGTAATCCTAATAGTAAGTGGATGCAATTTCACAGGTTGAAATTTTTAAAAAACTTTGGGATATATGTGAAATATTAGATAATTTTGAGGGCTTTTTATTTTCTACTATTGCACTCACTATAAATATTTTTGTGGTGACAATTATAATTATAAAAAAAAAAATTTACAAACATTCATTTCTAAATGCTATCCTAAACAAAACCAATGAGTTTTTTTTTTGGGGGGGGGGGGGGGGGGGGGGGGGTGGTGCTCCCTTAAGGGTGTTTTGGAGGTGAAAGAGGGTAGATGGAAACCTTTGGAGAGAAAATGGGAATGTAAACTTTTTTGGAATGTATTTGATTGGGTGGGGAGGAAGAAAAATAAATGGTAAGACCCGATGATTGGGTGGGGAGGAAGAAAAATAAATGGTAAGGCCCGAGTGTTTTCTTCCCAGGCCTACCAAAAAGTTTTCTCTTCAAAATGGAGAGGAAACTGAAGAGAGAAAATGGAACTGTTTAATAGACAAAAATACCCATGTGCACTTACATATGGGTAATTAGTCCAATTCCTTTCTTCTTCTTCTTCTTCTTCTTCTTCTTCTTTTTTTGTGCTTTCCTGGGCACGTTGCCTCTTCCTTTTTTTTTCTTTTTCTTTGCCTTTTCCTATCCTAGACGTTGCCTTCTTTTTCTTTTTCTTTTTCTTTTTTTGATTTCCTGGGCTGTGGGTGTGATAGTTGTTTTGTTTTTCTTCTTTCTTTTTTTTTTTTTTTTTTTTAACTAGACATGATTTTTTTTTTTTGGGACATTCTTTTTATATTTTAATAAATTGGCTGATTTTTTTTTAATTTTTTGTCACTTTTTTGTTTTAATTAGCCATCATTTTTTAACAATGGTATATGAGTAAATTTATACAAATTCACTTTTTTCCATCTCTCCATTTTTTCACTCCCAACCAAACAAAAAATGAGAAAATTAAAATCTTTTCCATCCTCCTACTTTTCCATTCTCTTACCATTTTCTATCATTCTACTTTTTCATCCCTCCAACCAAACAAACCCTAAATCTAGCTTTCAAAAAAAAAAAGTGAAAAGACTAGGTTCCTTATTAGCTTTCCATAAAAACACAAGGCCCGGCCCTTCACCATGGTGAAGGGCCGGGCCAAGAGAGTCCACGGAGCATTGAAGTGCTGTGCAATAATAACAAATACTGGGCTTCCGAATTCTTTTAATAGGGCCGCTCATGTGCCTACCCAGACGGTCTTTAAAGTCTGCTATGTGAGGTTTTAGGCTTTACTGTGCCTTTGGAATTAGTTTTTTATTTATTTATTCAACTTTTAGCTTTTTTTTTGGGATTTTCATGTTTTCCAAGAATAATTATACTTTAATACACTCAACATGGGCGGCTCTAGGTACAATCTAGGGGTTCAAATGAATCCCCCGAGTTGGTGCTTGGTGGGCCATGAAAAAAATTATATATAATTTTTTTTTTGACCCTTCTAAAATAAATTTTGTACTCTCTAGACTTAAGTTTTTTTTATGCCTAGCTGAAATGAACTTGAATATGATCATCTTGACAATATCTTGATCTTTTTAAACACAAAAAAATACCCCAATAACAAACAAATTTAATCTAAAATATGGGGAAAAAATAGTAAGCTTAACAACAAAAGTATAAATTTGGTAATCTTAAATCTAAAAAAATCATTTAGATCTTAACAAATTTGAAATAAACTACTATATAAAAGTTTATTGTATTTAGATCTCGCTTGGAGTTCACTTAACAACAATAATTCATATGTTGATTGTATTTAAAAATAATAAATGATTTCCAAAATTTAATCTTAGCAACAATAATTAGTATCTTCATCGTATTAATAAACAAGATGCAATGAACTTAATTGTAGTTTATCTTATATGAGAAACCCTATGTTCATAATACGCTCACAACGAAGCCTAAGTAGCAGATTGTTACTAACTGTTACTGATGAAAAAAAAAAAGTTATTTTAGTTATGAGTTTAAATTATAACTAATAACAAATTATAACCTAAAATTTGTTAGAAAAGTATTGTGAAAATGTTGTAGATATAGTACTTCTCATCTTTTATTCTCTTGCTAGTATGTACTATGAAAAATTTTGTAATAAATAAATTACGTAAACTACAAGATTCACTTTTTTACCCAAAATGCATCTTTTTACCATACCACCTAAAAATATATCCTGGAGCTGCCACTGACTCTCAAAAAAAAAAAAAAAAAAAAAAATCAGTAAGAAGCTAAATAAAGTAATGTGGAACGTACATTTACATACTTCTCTTGCTGAATTTTGTAAAAATCACTTTTGAGGAGGAGCCTGTTGGTTAGTTTGTTGTCTCCTGTTTTGTATTGCTTCTTGTTATGGTTTTGTGGAGAAAATTCTCCGGTTCATCAAAATAAATAAATATACAATCTAGAACAAGAGAAAGAAAAATAAGAATAAAGAAAAGACGAAGATTAAGATTGTTAAAATTTCTTAAAACCCTTTATATATATAATTCAAATTAGATAGTAATTGCATTCTAATTTTGTGTTAAGTGATTGCCAACTAATTTAATGTCAACTATCTTTATATTTTATATTTTAGATGGACTTCAAATATTTGTGCGAAGTGTCTTTTGATCTCTAATTTTAGGCAAGAAAAGTGTTAAGTCCACAAGATTTTCATAAGATTTTTACAACAAGTCTTAGGTGATAAGTTATTACTGGTTCTAATTTGAACTCAACACTAAAATTACTTTTTTATATATAAATAACCACTAGTAACAACTTGTCACCTAAGATTTGTAGTAATATTATTATGGACATAACATTTCTCTTTCATGCAAAGTGTCTTCACAGGTAGATTCATGAATCTAAGCTTAAAAAAACATAAAAATGGTTAAGATTTTTGTAATTCAATTGGTTAGCACATCATGGTGTTTTCAAGACATCCAAGGTTCTAATCCTCTCTTCAGTAAAAACGGGTTATCAATTGTTGTGTGAGTCTAAAATGAAGGCCGCACCATCAAGCTCCAATGCTGATGAGGTGAAGCGGTTTTGGAAGAGCATTTGGCGGCTGAAAGTCCCAAACAAGGTTAGGGTGTTCCTTTGGCGAGCTTGCTCAAATGTGCTCCCAACTAAGGTGAACTTACAGAGGCGAAAAGTGTTGGATAACTCTCTGTGTGAACAGTGCAAGTGCAGGGAAGAAGACATGCTACATGCCATATGGAGCTGTGAAAATCTCCAAGAAGGGTGGGAGAAATCTTTTGTTGAGGTTAGGAGAAAATTCTCTTGCATCGTATCACTATGCGATCTGGTTAGCATCATAAAAGAGGAAGGACAAAGCTTGGAGGAGTTTGCCATGACTGCGTGGCTGATCTAGGTCAAAAGAAATAAAAAAAGACTCAATGAACCAGCCCAGCCACTCTCAAAGCTTGCCCAATCAGCCACGGCTCTGTTAGATGAGTTTCAACAGGGGAAGCAACGAAAAGAACGACTGAACCGGTACAGTGGCAGCCTCCACCTGTGGGATCAGTGAAAGCAAATTTCGACGGGGCGGTGTTTGGGGAGGAGAAGGAGGGCGGCATTGGGGTGGTCATTTGCAATAATGAGGGGCAGGTGCTAGCTGCTCTGTCCGAGAAAGTTCTCGGGCCAACAACTGTGGAGATCTTGGAAATGTTGGCGGCCCGTAGAGCTGCTCTCTTTGCCCGGGAACTCAGCTTTCGCAAGGTGTGCTTTGAAGGAGATGCAGACCTTGTGGTGAAGAGTTTGCAAGCAGGGAAGGCTTCAAATGCACTGGCTGGACACTTGGTAAAAGACTTCGCGTCTATAGGGGGTTATTTTCAATCCTACTCTATCATCCATGTGAGGCGGCAGGATAATTATGTTGCTCATGCATTAGCTAGGGATGCTAGGTTCTCTTTTCCGTTAAGAGTTTGGGGTGAGGTTGTTCCTCCAAACATTTTGAATTATGTTGTAAAAGACTTGGTTTAGCTATATATTTTCAGCCTGAGTTGGGTTGTTCCTCAAAAAAAAAAAAAAAAAAAAAAGGTTCTAATCCTCTCCCTTGCTGTAGCTATCAAATTATCAAATAAATAAATATATTATAATATTGGTCAGCATATAATATACTTCTATGTAAAACTTTAGATGCGTAATAATTTTAACTTATTTAAAACTTTTTTTATATATAAGAAAGTGGTACCCTAGCCTTTGCATAGACTATTTTAAAGACATCTAAACTACTTCTAGTGTGTGTGTCTATATATATATATATATATATATATATATATATATATATATTTGACCCCAAAAAAGTAATGTTTATAACATTTATTTGCATGAAATACAGTGCTTATTAGCATGAATAATGAAACAACTGAGCAGGGTTTCAGAATTTAAAAAATCAATAAGCACAATCGTAACAATTTATTAATTAAAAAAATGTATCATTTTGACAAATCTAATATAATCAATTAAAACTTATTTTATCTTGTTTTATTTATTTTTTCTGCTTTAGCTTTTATCATCGATTTAATAGTAATTTTTTTTATGGACGTAAAAGCATGTTGTAATTGACTAAATGCAAGAATTTTTTTTTTTTTTTTTTTTTTTTGAGAAAGACAATTATTTTGTTTTGATTCCTCATTATATTCAATATTCATATGTGTATGTACTGTTCCGAATTCCAATTGATGATCCATTTTAAGTTCAGGTCCAAAAAGGGAGGCATCCTTAACGGTGATACACAAATATGGCCCATGCTTTCAAAGCAACAAAGACCAATTAATGGTTCTCAATCACACTGAAATCCTCCTTCAAGACCAATCCAGAGTGAACTCAATCCACTACATGTTCTCTAACAACTCAAATGGCAACAAATTAAGAGAATCTCAGGTCACCACCAATCCAGCTAAATCTGGTCTCACCATCAGCTTTGGTAACTACATTGTCACCGTTGGCCTTGACACTCCCAAAACAGATCAAACACTGGCATTTGACACTAGTAGCGACCTCACTTGGGCACAATGTGAACCATGCGCAAGACAGTGCTATAACCAAGTAGACCCAATCTTTGACCCATCCGAATCCACATCTTACACTGACATTTCATGTCTTACACCCTCGTGCTCTCAACTTACTTCTGTTATAGGTAAACCCTATAAATATAATCCCATTCAGCAAAATAGAAAGGGTTTTGCTACTGTTACTACTCACTACCTATTTTGGTAAATCTATCCAATCTTTTATTTTTAATACATTTTAGTTATTAAAATAAATTCCCAATATTTTTTATCTGGAAAATACTAAAAACACAAAATGTCCATTATTTTTGCCACAACTTGTTATGTGGATAGTTTTGAGAGGTAGAGTGGATCCATCATTTACATTCACCACTTGCAACTCGCCATGTGGCAAATTGTGGCAAAAGTTATGGACTTTTTTGTATCACTAGTGTTGCTTCTTCTTTTTTTCTTTTTTCTTTTTTCACTTCATTTCATGTAATGTTGTTAAGTAACTAGATATATAGACTCCTCTGGCAAAATTAGTAGAATTCCAAGCATTAAAAAGTAAGTTGGAGAAGTTCTTACCCAATTATTCAAAAAAAAAAAAAAGATTATTTAGAGACTAAGGATATGTCACACATACAGCCTTTTTTTTTTTTTCTGTTATTGATGCTATAGAATTTTAACCTATGAAGTCTATTTCATAATAATAGTCTTTTATCATCAAGCCCAAGATATCAATTAGTTCTTGATGTATGCGGGGTTCAAACCCCAAATCTCTTATTTGACAACAAAAAAATTGTACCAAATGAACTTAAGCAATAATAAACTTGTGAATTTGGTACTATAATTTAATTAATTTTGACACTTTATTCACACTACAGGAAGTCCACGAAAATGCTCCACCAATTCACAATGCGTATACAGTGAACATTATGATGACAAGTCATATAAAGTTGGATATTTCAGCAAAGAGAGGCTAACCATAAGAGCATCCACATTGGTGAAGCTATATTTTTAGCTATTTGGCACTATAAAAAGCTACTTTATCTATTTTACATTCCCACTTTACAAAACATCCAACATCAGTGGTTCTATTTTTTTTACCTATTCATTTAAATATTATTTCTTTATTAATTTTTTTATTATTTCTTTCACACCTGTCTCTCCCTCTCTCACCTAAAGATTCTGAAGAACAACAAGCAAACCCAAAACCCCAGCCACCTCCACTACCACCCACAATCCACAGCCACCTCCAATGTTCACAAGTCACCATTAACACAACCCAAATCCAAGAAATTTGCAACAAAATCATCTCAAAAACCAACCAAAATCACACATAAAAACAACCAAAATTCAACAAACCCACAAATCCAACAACAACAAAAACCCAATGACAACCAACCAAAAAAACCCACACCATCGCCACAGCCAACAACAACTGCCCACAGCAATGCCAAGCCAAACCAAGCTTCAACCCAACCAATCCCGACCACCAACACAAACCCACAAACACAAACATAGTTTGATCCTGATCCTGATCCTGACGTCGACCACAAACACAGACCCATGAACACAACCCAATCAACAACCCACCACCACCACCACAAACCCCCTCCCCCCCTCAACAACCACCACCCACAACTCTAATTTTTTTTATTAAAAAAAAAAAAAAACAACAACCACCACCACCGTCGGCAACGGCTTGGGACTTGTGCCGGCAACGACTTAGGGCTTGGGTCTCTGGCAGTTTGGCGGGCAAGGGGTGAGGAGTTGGAGGAAGAAAGAAATAAATAAATAAATGAAGGGGGAGAAGAGAAGGGCCAAGTTTGGTGAAGAAGAAATGTGAAGTAGAAAGCAAAAATAGAGATAAAATGGCGATCTAAAGAAAAGAAAAGAAAAGCTGATTTGGCCCGCCGCAATAGTACGGATTTCTTGTAGTGTTTTGTTTTAAATATACAATAGCAAGTAGTAGTAGGTTTTAATCTCCACCTTTTATTTAGTTAGTGGATGATGTGGCGGTTTCTCATTATAACAAAAGGATATTCCAGTTAAAAAAATACTAGAGGTAAACCAAACCCATCAAATTATTATGGACTGGGGTTTTAACTAATAAAATGACATAATTTTAGCACATTAAAATTCCTTCATTTTGAGGGGAGTTATGAGGTGAATTAAAATAGTATTAAATGGTCACCTTATCAAAGGATATAAATGCTAAATGGAAAGGCTTGAATTAAAGCTATATGTAATATTTAGGGGACAAAATCAAAATGCTTCCAAATTTTATGATGCAAATTGCAAATTGCTATTAGGATAAACTGCAAATTACACTATTACTTTGCGTAAATTTCAATTTAGTTATGTAACTCCACTTTTGTTCAATTCAATCATCTCAGTTTCAACTTCATTCAATTCAATCTTCATGTTAGTCTTTGTTAGAATTGCCCGTTAGTGACTCCCACAAAGACATCGTTTTTGGACCTGACATTAAAAAAATCCAAAAACCTAATAAAAATTAGGTGAAATTACAAATTACGTTATTTAACTTTGCTTAAAATTCAATCCAGTCATTTGACTTCACTCTTGTTCAATTTAGTCCTCCAACCTTAACCCCTTAAACAAAAGAAATAATAATAATAATAATAATAATAATAATAATAATAATAATAAAAGCTCAAATAACAACAATAAAAATTAGTCCAAATAACAACAAAAATAGTCCAAACAACAACAAAGTAACAAAATATTCAACAACAAGCCCATTCAAAAACAAATAATAAAAACTCATAATTATTCAAATTCGTAACTTGTTCAACTCATTCCATAAAAATGATCCCTAATTTCATTTTTCCTTAGAAAAGACACCAAAAGAGATATTGTAGCTGTGAGTTCTACTTAGTTATGCTAGCAACTTTGCTCTCCTTGAATTTGTAGTCGCATCAACTTTGCTCTCCTTGGTGGCTTGGCTCATAGTTGCAGAATGTATCATTCGTTACCCTTTGCCTCTTTCTATCACTTTCTCCATCTTTTTTTTTTTTCTCTATTATATATTATTTTAGGCTTTTTTTTTTTTTTTAATACAAGATAGAAATTCTACTCTAATCTAATCTAATTCTATATGTGTATAAAGCTCCCTCCTGGAGACTTGAACTCCGACCATTGCCCCCACATCCCACAAGTACTTATATTTGTGGAATGATTATCGCACCAAGGGTGTGCGGTGGTTTTTACTTTATTACTTTCATCTCAGCATTTTCAATTCTCATTTTATCTCTCATCAATACCTTTTTGCTTTTTTCATTTTGTTAGTAGAAGAAAATTGTAAAACTATATGTATTTGTGTGTTTTTTTTGTTAATGTCAATATATACAATTTTTGTTTTTATTAAATCATGTATAATTAAAATTTCTTAATAACTACTCTAATAAAATTTCCTAAGGCGGCCGCCACTGCCTTCAATATCAACTTTCTGCATTATCAGTTTTGTTGTTCCAAAATAACTTGCTATTAACTACATCTATTGGGTCTATTAGTTGTTTTTACATGCAATAGTAGATATAATGTATCAAAATAGCTGCTACATGCTTCGGTTCTAATGAATCAGTAGTTATCACTAGACTTTGTTGTCTCAGATTTTTTGTATCAGATTCTATGTGGCTGTGGAGGTGGAACTTGTGACAATGGAGGTGGAAGAGCAATGGAGTAGAGAGAAACATGTAGTGGATAAGAAAGAGAGAGCAGAGTGAAAAGTATACCTGTTTTTGGGATTAGAGATAGGTACGGAATGTCATAAATAAGGATAATAAATAAGATCTTAATCAGAATATCAGTATTAATGAGTGTATTTTTTTTACCATTGAATCTACTTAAATCCAATGGTCTAGAAAAAGTGTAAATCCAATGGTTTAGAAAAAGTGAAACTCGAGTCTTAGTTCCCTCTAGAAAACACAACATAGACCAACACAAAAAATACAAACCCAGAAAACACAACACAAACCAACGCAGAAAATACAAACCCAGAACATCAACCCAAAAAACACAAACAGACCAACCATAAAAAACAAACCCAAAACATCAACCCAGAAAACACAAACCCACAACAGAAAATATTCCACCGAAGACAGACCAACCCAAGAAACACAGAAAACGAATCAAGAGACAAACCAAACCAAAAAATACAGAAAACAAACCCAAGCCACTCTGGTGCCAAAATCGTCAAACCAATAGCGCTCCGATGCCGAGATCGTGATTTTTGGGTTTGGGTTTTTGCTTCGATTTCAAGATCGTGACTTTTGGGTTTGGGATTTTGAGAAATGGGTTTGGATGTTTGAGGAAGGAGAAGAAGAAGGAAGAAAGCTAGAGAAGGAAGAAACTGTCTGGAAAAGAATAACTATCTTGGGTATTGGGTCTTGGAAGAAGGAAGTGGGATGGCAAATGGAGAAAAAAAAAATAGTGTAGAGGAACTCGAGTCTTTAAGTGTAGAGGAACTCGAGTCTTAAAGACTCGAGTTCCATGTGGATTTTAAGTCCACCTCAGCTTTGCCAACACACGAAAATCGAGTCTAAGTGGCTCGAGTTGCTACAGAAACTCGAGTCTAATAGAGTCGAGATGCTAGTTTCCTAAATAGTTTGGAAACGTTGTAACTAACAAAATTGTTAGCAAAATAGTGTTATTTTGCAAAAAAAAAAAAAAACCTTCAAACACTCGTTTACATGAACAAAATTTTAGGGATGAAAAAAAAAAAAAAAAAAAACAAACAAACAAACAAATAAAATAACAACCAACCAAAAAAACAGCTTTGGCTAGGAGGCAAGAGTTCAAGAGTGAGTAAATATTTTGAGGGTTTGGCCAGATGACATTGCACCTCTACCATGATTTCTTTGCACTAAATTAATTTGCATTATACGTTTGCATTTTTGGTAGAATCAAGAAAGCATTATTAGCTAAGAGTTTTGTGGCTCAACCAACACTTTTTGGTATTTTCAATGAAAACATTAAATGTTTAAATCCCCCTTTCCCAATTATCAAATTATCAAAAAAAAAGTTTCAAATCTTTCATTTTAAAAATATTTATTATATTTCCCATGAATATTCATTGAAAATTTAATCTTTGTAATTCATGCTAAAGTAATCAGTGAATAAAAATTGGATAACTCAGCAAAAAGGACAAAACTTAGGTACAATACCTTAGGTGTTGTTCCTTAGGTTCTCTTCTTAAGATTCAGCCATGGGGCTACTTAACTTAAAAAAACACTTTCACCCCATGAAAAAACAATCAACATGGCAGAATTTTAAGTAGGGAACCTAAAGAACAGCACCTAAGTACTATACCAAAGTCTTACCCCAGCAAAAATAATACGAAACCCATTTTCTTCCTTTGCTATTATTATTTTCTTCTGGTTGAATTTATTTAAGTGGATTTTTTTTATACCAAAACTGAATGCAATTCGGGTAAAAATATCACCACAAAAAGGCATTATAGCTAGGATGATAAGTAAATGTTACCTTTATAACAAAAAATTGATTCTCAATGAATGCAATGGTGAATACTGAGTAAAGGAGAGTATCTTGTCAGGGATGACCATGTGTTCTGCTAATGCAGCCTTGGTAAGGCGGTCAGCTTGCTCATTCTCTCCTCTAGGAATCTAAACAATCCTGGCTTGTAGGTCGTCCACCCTTCTCTTTGCATGCTCTAGGTACTTCTTTATCCTCTCGCCCTTACAGTCATAATCTTCATTTACTTGGTTTGTAACGACCTGGGAGTCGCAATGAATAACCACACTCGCAGCCCCTACTGCTTTAGCGAGATCTAGCCCCGCCACTAAAGCTTTGTATTCTGCTTTACTGTTAGTAGTAAGGAAGTCGAGGCAAATCATGCATTCGATCTCGTCCCCTTCCGGAAAACGAAGTACAACACCCACTCTACCAGCCTGTCTATTGGACGATCCATCCATGTGTATACTCCACTGGGGACACTCTTCTGCCCCCTAGTCTTCCACGCTACTGAACTCTGCGATGAAATCAGCGACCACTTGCCCCTTAATAGCAACACGCAGTCAGTATTATATATCAAACTCACTTAGCTCAATTGCCCACAGTGCCATTCGTCCGGCAGCTTTCAGATTGCTCATTGCTCGTTGCAAAGGTTTGTCGATTAAGACGACTATTGTATGGGCTTGGAAGTATGGCTTAAGCTTGCGAGCTACTGTAATTAAAGCAAAGGCGAGCTTCTCCATCGGTGGATACCTATCTTCTGCACCCCGTAGTGCCCAGCTGGTGTAGTATACGGGTCTTTGCACCTTATTATCTTCTCTGATCAAGGCCACACTGACGGCAACCGAGGATACGGCTAAGTAGAGGAACAATTCTTCCCTTGGTTTTGAGGGACTTAGCAGTGGCGGGGAAGAGAGGTAGGCCTTTAAACCCTCGAATGCTTGTTAACACACGGCCGACCATTCAAAAGATTTCTTCAGCGTGCGGAAGAAAGGCAAAAACCTATCCATTGCTCTTGACACGAACCTATTGAGTGCGGCTATCCTGCCGTTGAGGCTTTGTACTTCTTTTACGTTCTTAGGGGGTGTCATTTCTATTATGGCTCGGATCTTGTCCAGGTTAGCCTCGATGCCTCTCTGGGACACCATGGACCCCAAGAACTTTCCCACCGTCACTCCGAAGGCGCACTTGCCTAGATTGAGCTTCATGTTGTAAGAACAAAGGGTGTCAAATGTTTCCTTGAGATCCTCTAAATGATCGTCCTCCCTTTGACTTTTTACCAGCATGTAGTCAACGTAGACCTGGACATTTCTCCCAATCTGCTGTGCGAACATCTTGTTCATGAGCCTCTGATATGTTGCGCCCGCGTTTTTTAGGCCAAATGGCATTACTTTATAGCAAAAGAGGCCCTGGTTGGTAATGAACGAAGTCTTCTCCTGATCTACTTCATCCATTCTGATATGGTTGTAACCTGAAAAAGCGTCCATGAAGCTTAATAACTAGTGTTGAGCCATAAATTCAACTAGGACGTCGACCCGTGGGAGGGGGTAGCTATCTTTGAGGTATGCCTTGTTCAGGTCTGTGAAGTCTACACACATCCTCCATTTCCCGTTGGCTTTCTTGATCATCACGATGTTTACCAGCCAATCGGGATAATAAACTTCCCTAATGAAGCCCACCTCTAGTAGCTTGCGAACCTTTTCCGCTATAGCTCGGTCTTGTTCTGGGACAAACACCCACTTCTTCTAACGGATGGGTGGAAATGAGGGCGACACATTCAACCTGTGCACCATGACCGAAGGGTCGATTCCTGACATGTCTTCATCGCTCCAAGCAAATACATCCCGATTATCTTTGAGAAAAGTTGTGAGTGCTTGGCGAACCATTGGGCTAGCGAGAGTGCCAATCCTGGTTGTTCGATCAGGCTTGGAGTCGTCGGGAAGTATCTCCTCAAGCCTTTCAACGGGTTCTGCCACTAGCCGTTGCTCTCCTATGTTCATTGTCTGTATGTGATCGTCCATTTTAAACATTGCTACGTAGCACTCGCGTGCAGCCACTTGGTCTCCACGTATTTCTCCTACTCCGTATTCGGTGGGGAATTTGATCATTAGGTGGTAGGTCGTACGGCCTTCCATGAGTTAAGGGTAGGTCATCCAATGATGGCATTATAGGTGGACGAGCAATCAGCAACAAGGAATGTAACATCTTTAGTGATTTGCTGAGGATAATCACCAACCGTGACAGGCAGCGTGACCGCGTCGAGGGGGTATACTTTATGTTAAGGACATATTTTGTGTAATTGGCTAATCCTTTGACAAAACGCACTTTACTTGTATTTGGGTAGATCTAGGATGTGTTTAATACTTCAAGAAACCTTATTTCAAGTTCAAGTGTTAAAGCTATGCAAGTCTATCCAAGAATCAAGTGAGAAAGTGCTGATTTTTAAAGCTCGATAGTTGCTTGACACCTCTCGACAGCTAGGTTATCTGTCAAGCTCTTAAGCTGTTTCTTATCGCAATCTTGACAGCTCCTCGATAGCTAGTGGATCGATCGAGAAAGCTCTTGTCTCCTCGACAGCTCCTCGATAGCTGTATCTGTCGAAGTTTAAAGCTCGACACCTCTTCGACACTTCCCGATCAATCGAGGTTACGAGAATTCAAATTTCCAGATCTAATTTTCAGCCCAAGTTTTTGTATTTGTGTAAGGTTTCTTTTCTCACAATCCTAGACCTATATAAGGCTTATTTTAGAGGCCGTCACATAAGAGAATATAAGGAGAACATATGCAAAAGGTGACCGATGCCTTATTCTCTTTGAAAGAAGCCACTGCGTCTTTGCACCTTAGGGTTTTGTAACCAAGTGCTTCTTGATCTTCATTGTTGATGAAGTGAAGAACTTTGCAATCAACAATCTTCTTCTAGTTGGTGATTAAGTCGCGTACTGGGATCCGCACAATTGGTTAGTCACGTACTAGAATTCGTGCATCAAAGGGTGGCGTTCATATATTGAAGAGTTCAGAGGTTCTGAAGCGATAGAAGGTTTCTGCTGTAAGTTCATCTACGAGGATTGTAGAGTCTAGGGACAAAGATTTTGTACTAGATCTGAAACTTCTCTTTACTATAGTGAATTGCTTTTCGGGAAGGTTTCCCCTCAGGTTTTTTTACTGTGAAACTAGTTTGTTTCATTGGTTTTCCTGAGTCATCATATCTTGTCTTATTTATTTTTTTCCGCTGCATGATTTTGACATGATATTGATGTTTGTTTGTTTTAACAGGTTTTATTCATAATAAATCTAATTAACAACTTGAGTTTAAAACTTGTTAATTCTATCAACCGGGGTCTAAATTTCCCAACAAGTGGTATCAGAGCGGGTTCACTCTAATTGGATTAATTTCCTGAGTGTGATCCTTGACCCCTGTTGTCATGGATCATAGACAATCTCTTTTGATTCCTCCTTTATTTGATGGAACTAATTATGCATATTGGAAAATTCGTATGAAAGTTTTTTTGCAGGCTCTAGGTGAACAGGTATGGCAAGCTGTTGAAGTTGGTTGGATTAAGCCAAAGGAAGTGCCGGTGGATTGGGATGATGCAACAATCATAGCGGCAAATTTCAACAGTAGGGCCTTGAATGCTTTGTTTTGTGGGGTGACCAATAAGGAATTCAAGAAAATATCATCCACGGAAGTTGCCAAGAAAGTATGGACTATTCTTGAAACCACCTATGAGGTACCAAGGCAGTTAAGACTGTGAAGCTTCAACAACTCACTAGTAGTTTTGAAGAAATAAGGATGGAGGAGGTTGAGACCTTTGATGAGTTCTATGCTAAACTCAAGGATATTGTGAATTCTGCTTTCAACCTTGAAGAATCTATAGCAGAATCCAAAATTGTTAGGAAAATCCTTAGGTCCTTACCTGAAAGATTCCATGCCAAGATCACTGCCATTGAAGAAGTGAAGGATATTGATAAAATTCCTTTGACTGAACTTCTAGGGAACCTTCAAACTTATGAGATGGGATTAGGCTTAATGGGAAAATGTGGAAAGATTAAAAACTTGGCTCTTAAGGGTATAGAGGAAGAGATTGAGGACTCTAAAGATGAAGATGAAAGTGAAAATGAAGATAAAGATGATGATGAGGATGAGGATCTAACCTTCATAACTGATGAGATTATCAAGCTTCTTCAATTTAGGAAAAAGGATAAGGGCAAACCTCCTAGGAAATCTAAATCCTCAAGGAAGGGCAAGAATGAGAAACCCCTCATCCAATGCCATGAGTGCAAAGGTTTTGGTCATATGAGGATAGAGTGCCTAAACTACCTTATGAAGGAAAAGACCAAGGAGTCAAAAGATAAAGGGTTGGTTGCTACTTGGAGTGATACTGAGAATGACTCTTCTGATGAGTATGTGGATAAATGTAGTCACATTATGGCTTTTGCTGCCACAACCGATAAGGTGATTGTGGAGAGTGCCAGTGCCAGTGACAGTGAGGATTCTTCTAATGATGAAGTACCCAAGAAGATGGCCCTTCAAGAAGCCTAGGATAAGCTGTGCATTGAATTTATAAAATCTGAAAAGACTTCTTATCTTTGTAGAAAAGAGCTTAATGAGGTAAAAACTGAAAAAGCTAATCTGTTAGTCAAACTAGATTAGACAACAAGGTTAGTTGAGACTCTTATTGCGGAGAACACCTCATTAGAAGAGAAGGTCAAGAATCTTGAGGTTGAGCTTGGTCAAGCTAGAACTCAAATAGAGAGGATGTCTAGTGCAAAGCTTGATGAGGTCTTGAGTGCTGAAAAGCCTAGTTCTAATAAGACTGGCTTAGGATATGTTGTCTCTTCTGGTCCCTCCTCTTCCACGGCTTCTAGATCAAGGACTATCTTTGTGCCTCAATCTGAGAAAGGTAATAAAGGTATGAAATCCAAAACTGTTTTGGCTAATTCTAAATCCTTTATTAGACCTCATGTTTGTCACCATTGTGGTGTTTCTGGACACATTCGTCCTAATTGCTTTAAGTTGTATCCTCATAAGCAATTATCCAAACGGTCACAGGTTTCCTCTCAAGGACCTACACCTTTGTTTGGAGAGTTATTAAAAGCCTTGAGCTTTTTAACTCAATCTCAGGAGAATCTTAATTCTTCTATGTCCTTTAGTAGACATACTAGGACACGTGCCTTTTCATCTTCACAGCCAAAGACTTGTGCTGTGTGGGTGAGAAAGGAGCCTAAGACTTAATTGTCTTTTCTGTCTGTCCTTTGCTTTAATTCTTTCTATCTAAAGTAGGACTCTCTTTGCTTGATTTCTTATCTGTTTTATCTTTCTATCATGCCTTCATGCATATGCATATTTCTTTTCATGCTTTCATGTTGTTTGTCTGTTTTTGTTTGGCTATTTTTTAGTTTGCATTGTTTTGTTTTTCATATAAAAATAAAAATAAAAATAAAAAACAAAAAAGAGAAAAATCAGAAAAATACAAAAACAATGTGTGTTTTGTATACATTGGTACTTGTGTACCTTGGATGGCCATTGAAACAAAGTTTTCTAAACTTTGTATCTCTTATAGCTTAGATGAGCATCTCTATGCACAACTAAGCAAGTGAGCTTTGTGGCTTGTGTTTGTGATGAGTAAGATTAAGTAATCTCTTGTACTTAACACTCGTATCACTCTTTTTGACTGGAAGGACTAGAAAATCCTAAGAGAAATGCATAAATAACCATCTTACCACTGTTGCCCGCCAATCATAATATGACACTTGTATGCTTCGACATAGCAAAAGTGCAATGTCAATGACATTTGTATGCTTCAGCATATCAAAATTGGAATGTTAAATGCTTACCATCATTAGGTATTTCTTTTCTATCTCTTATATGTCCATGCATGATTTGCTTAAATAAAAATATGCAAAGAAAATAAAAGAAAAAAGAATAAAAAATGCTTTAAATATGATTGCGAGCATATTTTCTAGGAGATGTGGGAGTTATAGGATGTACCTCGAAGGTGATAGTCCCCATCAAACAGTTATGATTGTGTGTGAGTTAAAGTGATTTTCTCATATCTCAAATCGTCATAACTTGTATACACTTATGCAATCTTGCAATGTTTTTCACACACAACACGCAATATTCTTTGCTACTATTGATACATGTGCAGGTACAATGTGATTTGGCCATCACAAGGTTTTACATGTATTAATGTATGCTCACTAAACTGTCTTAACTTGTTTTTGAAATATAAAATTGGTTAGACTTGTTTAGTGTGTGTGTGTGTGTGTGTTTACGGAATCTATGAGCATGACATTTTTTTTGTTGAGAGATTTGTCTTTCACATATTTTGCATATTTCTATTATCTTGTCATCCGTAGCATCTTGTTTCATTACATTCATGCATTTTTATGGATTCTTTGTACCCCCTTGATCATCCTTGATCATCTTTATGTTTCTCAGGTGAAGCTTTCTAACTTCTTGTACCCTTTGTCAATCATGACAAAAAAGGGGAGAAATTGTGCTGTGGTTTCTTTTTTTAAGATTCTACATGTTAGGAGGAGAAATACATTCCTTTGTAAGGGGGAGTTGTGTTTCATCTTGTTAGGGGGAGTTCTTACCTCCTTCTTCGTGTACACCGATCTTGTGACCATGTTTACATACATTGTGCATATCTTTGATACATATATGATGATGTATGTCTTCTTCACCTATCATTGCATGTGTTGTTTCTTTTCTTTCTTTATACACATGTTTCTTATTACTTGTATGCAATCTATTATTTCTGTTTCACACAAAGATGCCTTGATGAGTTTTGTTTCAAGTGTTTCAAAAATACAGGTTGTCAAAGTCTACTTGCCATAAACTCTCTTCTTGCAAAGCTTTTCAAGAGTTTGTGTTAGGATAGATTTTATTGTAATCAACAAGTGAATATAAGTTGAGTGATTTATGACTTCTCTTATATGTTCATTTGTTTGTTGTGGTTTTGTCATGGATTGCCAAAGGGGGAGATTGTTAAAGACATATTTTGTGTAATTGGCTAATCCTTTGACAAAACGCACTTTACTTGTATTTGGGTAGATCTAGGATGTGTTTAATACTTCAAGAAACCTTGTTTCAAGTTCAAGTGTTAAAGCCATGCAAGTCTGTTCAAGAATCAAGTGAGAAAGTGCTAATTTTTAAAGCTCGATAGCTGCTCGACACCTCTCGACAACTAGGTTATCTGTCGAGCTCTTAAGCTGTTTCTTATCGCAATCTCGACAGCTCCTCGACAGCTGGTGGATCGATCGAGAAAGCTCCTGTCTCCTCGACAGCTCCTCAATAACTTCTCGATAGCTGTATCTGTCAAAGTTTAAAGCTCGACACCTCCCCATCGATCGAGATTACGGGAATTCAAATTTCCAAATCTAATTTTTGGCCCAAGTTTTTGTATTTGTGTAGGGTTTCTTTTCTCACAACCCTAGACCTATATAAGGCTTATTTTAGAGGCCGTCACATAAGAGAATATAAGGAGAACATATGCAAAAGGTGACCAATGTCTTATTCTCTCTAAAAGAAGCTACTGCGTCTTTGCGTCGGTTTAAAACTTGTTAATTCTATCAACCGAGGTCTAAATTTCCCAACACTTTAGTTCCTCCGAACCCAACGAGTGGGGTGTTAGTCGGGACTAGCCGTTCTCTGTCAATCCTCATTTGCTTGAATGTCGAGTAGTAGAGGATATCAATAGGGCTTTCGTTGTTGACCAAGACCCGGTGCATGTTGTAATCCCCTACCTGTATGCTAATGACGAGTGCATCGTCATATGGGTGGTGGAGACATCGAGCATTTTCTTTCGAGAATTCGATGATGGGGTTGTCAATCTGCGCCATCTTTGGGACGAAACCCGTCAGCTGGACGTTTTGAACCATCCTGAGGTAAGTCTTATGGGCCTTTTTGGATGACCCAGTAGCCATTATGCCTCCCACAATCATTCTTATATCTCCTATGGGCGGCCTAGGACGCTCGTTCTTGCGTCGGGGAACCTGCTCTTGCGATGGATCCGCTCTCTCCTTGCTGACGAACCTTTGCAGCTTTCTTTGCCTGATGAGAGCTTCAATTTGTTGCTTCAAGTCGTAACAGTTGGTTGTGTCATGACCATGATCACGGTGGAAGCGGCAATACTTGTCTCTAAACCTCTTATTAGGATCTCCCTTCAGCTTGCCAGGAAAGGTCATGGCTCCTTCGTCCTTAATTTGCATCAAGACTTGGTCGATTAGGGCAGTCAGCAGGGTGAAGCTCGTGAATTTCCCTGCGGGGGGCTTGGAGCACCTGTCCTCCCGCCATTCACCAGTCCTAGCCATCTTCTGCCCCCTATCCTACCGTACATCTTCCTGTCTTTCCCTTTTCTTGGGCTTCTCGTCTCAGGCCAGTAATGCGTCTTCTATGTTCATGTACTTAGTCGCCCTGTAAAGCACATCTAACATGGTCTTTGGGTCGTTCTTATACAGAGAAAATAGGAACTTACCCTTCTGTAGCCCATTCGTGAATACAGCCAAGTATCTTGTTGTCAGTTTCGTCAATCAAGAGGGCCTCCTTATTAAAGCGGGTTATGTAAGATCTCAGCATCTCGTCCTCCTGCTGCTTAATGTTCATCAAGCATGCAGTACACTTCTTGTACCTGTGTCCCCTGATGAAGTGTAAGGCGAACTGGGCGCTTAACTCCTTGAAGGTACTAATGGAGTTGGGCGTCAACCTGCTGAACCAGATCCTTACAGGTCCCTTCAGCATGGTAGGGAAGGCTCTGCACATGATCTCATCCGCCCCCCCTTGAAGCTGCATCAGGGTCTTGAAAGACTCCAAGTGATCTAGGGGGTCCTTAGATCCATCGTAACTTTCCACTTGTGGCATACGAAACTTCGGTGAAAGGGGGAACGAAGTGACGGACGCAGTGAATGGCGAATTAGTTTAATGGACCAAGTCATCGAGGTCGCTAGACACCCATCCTCTAAGGGCGTTCATCATAAAGTTCATCCGTTCCTTCATCATCTGCATCTCTGCAACTATGTGAGGTGGAGTCGTATCTATGACGGATAGCTGGCTCGTGTCCTATCGTTCTGGTCTGCTTGGGGCGTTGCTACCCTCCGACCCTTCTTGGTCCCTTCTCTCAGTGCTGGTGCATTCTTGGTCTTCCTCTTGAGTGTTAAGGCCTGCGTTCTTCTGGCACAGCTGCTCTTCCAGATCATGGTTTTGCTTGGTGAGGCGCTTCACAGCAGCAGCGAGAGTTTGAACCTGTCTTTTGAGGGCAGTCATGCGAGGTTTGTCTCCTTGAACATTGTTGGTGGTCGCCATCGAACGAGTAAGTACCATGCAAATTTTTGTTCGAGAAGCGATAGTATGGCTTACAAGTCGCAACGTTTCCCACCAACTGATGATGCCGAAAATTATCAGTAAATTACACAATGCTCACATACTCAAGACAATACCTGTGAAACGAAAACAAAGAAAACCCTAGGAGGGTACCGGTATGGTACCGGCCAAAGACCCTCTGAAGGTTAAGTTAGAGAATTTTCACAACCCTAGAGTGTCAAAGCTAGGGGAATTATGCATACCTTGATTTGTGAGGGTCATAGGGTTTTTATAGTAGCATGGGTTTGAGATTCGTTTCTTGGCTTAGAAGATCATTCCTTGTGGGAGAGATCTTCCTTAATTCGCATATCTTATGGGATCTTTTCCTTATAGGACTCTTTTAATTAGGGTTAAGCATGGAGCACAAGATATTTCCTTATATGCTTATGCTTGGAAGCCAAGCCATGTCAGCCTCGTCAAAGGTTCGCTTATCCCTTTCAGCTTCCCCCCGTCAACTTCATATCCCGTCAATATATTCTAGTCGTCTCATTCAGATGTTTGTTGTCTTCAGGGTGTAGCCATCAGCTTTGAGGTGGAACCATCGACTTTCACTCTATCGTTGTTAGGCCGTGAACGTGCAAGTGAGGCTGACAAGTTCATTAGGACCATCGCTTTCACCTAACATGGACGACTTCATCAAAACCACAAAATTATCCTTATCAACTTCATACACACGTATGAAGGAGCACTGCCACGTGGATAGAAGCAGCAATTACAGCTTGTACACGTGGCTTGATGGTTAGGATATTTTGTAACTGATTTTCCCTTCAATTACGGAGTTAGTTATTTCTTTTTGCTTGTTCAGATTGTATATATAGATAACAGTAGTGTAGAGATTCATTCATTCATTGTATTCACTTTTCTTCAATCAATAAAGATCAGAAATTCTATTTAGAGTGAGAGAGGGTTCTAGAATTCATTACACACAAGCAGTAACTATTTGTCTATCTCCCAATAATCAGAAAAAAGAAAGGGAAAAACTAGATTCCTTTCCATTTAACGCAATCTCTTTCTCTGAACTTACTTGGATCTTTAGAAAGTTAGGCTTCTTGTGCTCGCCCTTGGAAATGTTAATGGAGATGAGCTGTGATAGGCCAAAAATGAATTGACCCCTTGTGATTAAAATAATTGATTAATTAGCCAAGTTATTAATTAATCAAATTAACATGCAAAACGTGTGGTAGCACAAACAAATCACCAATAAACTAAGTATTCAGCGGAAAATAAATGACACGGTGATTTGTTTACGAATGGGGAAAACCTAACGGCAAAAACCCCACCGGGTGATTTTCAGGTCACCATTCCCGAAACTCCACTATTATCACAACAAGCGGTTACAAGTAAATGAATCCCAAGTACCTTACCAACCTACAGTTGAACCCTTACCCCAATACCCAATTGGACTTGTTCTGTAGTGACAGTTCCCCTTTTTGATGCACAGGTCCCAAATACATGACTAATCAATTGTGCGGATCCTAATACACGACTTCAATCACCAACTAAGAAGGTTGTTGGCTGCAAAGTTCTTCAGTTCATCCACACGATGAAGATCAAGAAGATGCTTGGTTACAAAACCCTACAATGCACATATACAGCAACTTCTTTAAGAGAAAGAATTGAACTAGGGCAAGAACTTCGTCTCCGATCACAATTTGCTTGAACAAAGTTTTCTCAATGCTTGTGCAACTTGTGAACTACTTGACGGCCCTTAAAATAATCATTTTATATGTTTAGGGTTAGGAAGAAGACCTAAACACATAATCACGGATTCCAAGAAATCATATCAGAATTCTGAATTTCTTAAATCTCGACAAATAAGCTGTCGAGCAGCTGTTGAGCATACAAGCTTAAGCAGCTTTCTTAAATCTCGATAGATGCAACTGTCGAGACTTAATGAATTTGCACTTCTCAGCTTATTTCTTGGACAGACTTGATGACTTCAACACTTGATCTTGAAACCTTGTTTCTTGAAGTATTTGAACACATCCTAGAACTACCCAATTATAAGTAAAGTGCGTTTTGTCAAAGGATTAGCCAAGAACATAAAATAATGACATATGATCCTAACATGTGAAACACATATGTCCTAACAAGCTGAAACTTGACGTTTTTCTCATAGAGACAATCTAATACCTTAGACACAGTTTTGGACATGGGTGGTCCATACACTTTTACTAGAGTCGCATTTGGAAGGAAGGAGGTTGGGTAGCTTTGGGCTTTTGTTTTGGGTTTCACTTCCTTTGCTTTCTTTCTCTCACACTCTCTTCCTTTGTGTTTGATATGTGAACTCTTGTTTCATTTTCTACCATAAAAAGAAGTGGGTTTTATTTACCTCTCAAATTTCATTATATTTGAATCTGATTTGATCTCCTCAAAGTAAGATCTGTGCCAAAAGTTCCTTGGGTATGAAAATTTCTTTCTCGTTTTCTTATTTCGTGGGTTTTCCTATTTTGAAGACTTTTGTTGTGTATCGAGGTTCCAAAGATCAAACCTTTTCTATTGCAACTAGCTACCAACTAGGAACCTATGGAACAGACTTAAAACTCATGAATGTGGATTTGGCATACCAAACATAAGGATTACATTCAGATTATGGTTCCACTTATAGAAGTTCATTTCAACATTATCAGAGTTCTAATTTCTTTTGAATACAAAGAGCAAAAGCTAAATTGCTTCTATAGGCCAAATACAATGAAAACCAACAATCCTTTTTCACCATTATGTGGTTCATTTGGAACCATAGAAACAGGGTCCTTCATCAAGGAATTCCGCCTAACCCCATTGAAGTTATACTAACATCTCAATCACTTACTTGCAGGTACCAAGAGGCATTCCAAACTCAGCAGGTACAGAAGACTGAAACCACACAACAACTTGTTTTCCCCTCCAATCAGGAATGGCAGCTTATTTTGAAGGTAGCAACTTACAAAAATAGAAGGTCAAAGAGAAGTGGGTATGCTTATGAAGCAAAGACCTTGGATGGGAATGACCTTTTCTCTGGTGGAGCTAGCTTTGGACGAAAAACTCAACAACTTGCAATCCAAGATGTAGTGGGAGAAGCAATTTTCAAGGCTATGCAAATGGGAAACAACAGGATTTTGGTTCTAAGCAACAATACCAGGCTTGTGCAGATTTGCAACCAAGGGAAGGATCTAACTTGGACAGAGTAGAATTTGGTGGCAGACTTGACTCATCTTCAACAACTGGGGTTAACCACTCACTACTTGTTTGTTCCCAAGGATATTATCTCACATGTAATAGACTTAGCTGCTATAACTACTTGCTTTCCTGTTAGCCACTGTAGATACAATCTGGTCTATGTATAAGTCAGGTGGCACTCTTTTGTACTATCTCCTTTTTTATCTAATGTTTATCTAGTATCAAAAAAAAAAAAAAAAAAAAAAAACAAAAACAAAAAACAAAAAACAAAAGGGCAAATAAATAATTAGTTGCATGCTCACACGATAAGTGAAAATAAATAATTATTTTGTATGGTAATAAATAATTATTTTGTATGGTAATATAATTTATAATTTTTTCTCTAAAATTTTTTGAAGAAAATTTATTCTCCCTAAAAATTAAACAATTTCTATTTTGTCCATTTAGGTCTACTTCGGTCCAATTAGGTCCACTCGGTCAATTTTGGTCCCCTTCAATTCATTTTAGACCAATTGAGCCTTAAATTGATTCTTTTTGTAAGTTGCCTTTTCAAGTTTAGCTCAAAAATTCTTTTTATTTTCTTAATTTTTGGGTTGAAAAGTATGAAGTTTTATTATATTTGGGTTAAAATCTTTAGTTTTGAGTTAAAAAAATAAAAAGAAAATAGACATTAGAAATAAAAATATGAGCCCTAAAAATGCAATAAAAATGATAAATATTCAAAAGTCCTATTTGGTCCACATTGGTTATATTTGGTCTATTCTTTCCTATTCGGTCCAATTTGGTCCTATTCGGTCCATACGGTCATAATATGTCTTATTTGGTCCATTCTATCCACTAAAGTTACCATAGCTTTTGAGTGGAGTTTGTGGTATGCCTTTGTATTGGAATCCCTTTTCCCTCTCCCTTGTGTATGTGAGTGTGTTTGTTTCACAAAATATATATATATATATATATATATATATTTTTCTGGCCAGTGATAGTGTGGTTGTGTTCTCTGTCTCTCTGTCTGTGTCTACCCAAAACTTTGATACTCCTTTGTTGTGTTCCCTTCTTACCATCGTTGACGCCACCCATGTCAGAAAGTAAATTCCCAGAATTGAACAGTAAGGCCCGTTTGAGCCAAGAGAGGGTGTGTAGGGCATGAGAGCTATAGGGTTGACTAGGGTATGTGTTACGAAGTGCGACAGCTGTGAGAAAAACATGGTAATTGAGTGTTGAACCTAGGATAGTATGGATAGGTTGTGGAGATCCAACTCCTCTATCAGCTCCAGGACTGGTTGTCCTCCTAATATTGTAAATGAAGAAGATCACACTATTGAAGAAAATGAGTTGCTCCCTGATTTCCAGAGATGGAATATTCCTAAAGTTGATACTAAAACTGTTTATAAAACTAGTTTTGTTGAGAGTGCATTTCATTTTGCTTACAAAGCTAGAACTGTTGAACAAATATTCTCTATTTCAAAAATTCATGAAAAATGCTACTTGTTTTCTAAAAGAAATATTAGTGAATTTATTGCTGCTAAAAAATTCAATTATTTGCATATTGGTATGGTTCAAGTTGCTATTAAGCCACTCACCCGAAAGGGTATTAATGCTTTTGTTCTTATGTGTTTAAGAGATGCTAGATTTAAGCACTTTAAAGATAGCATTCTTGGTATGATTACTGCTTCTTTATATGATGGTCTTGGTTATTTTAACTGTTATCCTGATCTTACTCTTGCTTTGGATGATCCTAATATTGTTAAAGTTTTGGCTTTGAATATTGCTTCATCTGGTTATCACATGGAAGAAGGTAGTAAGCCTTTTGCTTTGATTTATTGCATTTATTATAAACTGTTGGGTACTCAAATAAACCCTGGTGCTAAGATCCATAGAGAACCTTCTGGTAAAACCATGTTAATTCAATGTTCAACCCCTGATGCTAAATTTCAAGTTCCAAAAATGATTCAATGGCAAGATGTTAAGCTTCCTATGGATTGGTTGTTGGAACAAGAATCCCCTCCTGCTAAACCTGTTTTTGATGAGCTTGATCTTACACATTCAACAATATCTTGATGGTACTGTTAAAATAAGTTTTCAAAATAATCAACCTTTGAGAATCAACGAAGGAAGACATTCCTTTGCTGGATCTAAAAATATTTCAAAAAGAGATCAAGATCTCAATGATTTTTTACAAAAGAATTTTGAAAAACCTACTAATTTAAAGCTAAAAGGTGTTTCAAGTGATAAATCTCAAATTAGCTCTGTTTACTATTCCACTAAACCTGAAGCTTCCTCTCCATATAGTAGAACTACTAATGAAGAAGAAGATGACACTAAATCTATTTGTCCTTCTAATTCTGATTTTCCTCCTATTGAAAATCCTGTTTTCCAAAATCAATTAAGAGTTTTAAACGTTTTGGATGAAAGTTTTGAAGTTGATATGGTTTCCCTGTATAATGAATTTATGCTTGCTAAAAACAGAAATAAAAGAAAATATTTCCAAAATAATTTTGCTCAGTCTAAAACAGACCGTGTTAAAAGAAAATGGTTAGAAAAAATGAATCAATTGAAAAAACATATTTTGTTTTTTGATTTTCTTGAAAACCATTATGTTTCAAAAGATGAAGTTTCAAAACAACATCTAAATGTGATAAAGAAATCAAATTTTGTTAAAGAAGATAAAACCATTGTTAGGTCTAGCCATCCGCCTCTTGAGACAATTTTAATAACTTCTCAAAAGAAGGAAGTGAAGGCCTCCCCTTTCAAAATTGTTGATGATCAAACTCCCATTGTTAGTCTTATTGAACAAAACAATTTTACTAATGAATCTTTGCATATTATTGGTCAACAACTTGACCATATTGAAGAAAAAATTGTTGAAAAAATTGTTTCTGTTGAAAACCCTGTTTCTGAAAAATCTATTTCTGTTAAAACTGAGAAACCTTTGATTGATTTACCCAGTCAAAGAGAAAAAGTTATGTTTAAAACTTCTCAGTCTAAGACTCTTGAAATTGTTGAAAAAATGCTTTCTGATTTAAAAGTTAAAACTGAAGGTACTTCTAGAAGTACAGCCTGCACTATTTCAAGAAATGAAAAAGAAATTGTTTCTGATGAAAATACAGATTCTGATACTGTATCTTCTGTTTCTACTAAAAAGATTTTTGATGATGATTTACCAGAAATAAAAAGATTTGTGGGAAATTCCAAACCCATGTCTTTTACAAAGAACTGGTATTCAAAACCCACTCCTCCTGATATGTAGTTTGAAGAAAGATCTTTTCAAACACAGTTTTCTGTTTCTGCTGATAAGCTTTATGAATGGAATATTGATGGTTTGTCTGAACAAGAAATCATTAATAAAATGGGTCATATATCTATGGTTGGTATTGCTTATCAAAATAACCATGATTTTGATCAACCTGAAATTGTTAATTTACTTGTTACTGGTTTTTCTGGTACTCTTCATGGATGGTGGGATTCATATCTCACAGAAGAATCCAGAGAGTCTATTAAACATGCTGTTAAAAAGAATGATGAAGGTTTGCCTATTTTTTATGAAAGTATTGGTCGCGGTATTCATGATGGTGTTAATACCCTGATCTATACTATTCTCAAACATTTTGTTGGTACTCCATCTAATATTTCATCCCGAGTTTCTGATTATTTGAATAATTTGAGATGTCCTACTATGTCTGATTACAGATGGTATCAGGATGTTTTTATTTCTAGAATGATGCTCCAGAAAGATTGCCACAAGCCTTATTGGAAAGAAAAGTTTATTGACGGTCTACCTCCTATCTTTGCTCATAAGGTAAAACAAGAGTTAATGGGTAAAAATGATTCTATTGATTATGATAATTTAACTTATGATGATATTTTAAGTACTATTAAAAAACTTGGTATTAATATGTGTTAATGATGAAAAACTGTTAAAACACCAATTAAAGAATAAAAGAAAATCTAAATATGAAATGGGTAATTTTTGTGAACAATATGGTTTCCAGGCAAAAAGGTAAAAAACATAATAAAAGCCATACAAAATACAAAAACAACTTTGTTAAACCTAATGATTTCTATACTAAGAAGAAAAATGTTTCTAAAAGATATGATAAACAAAGTTCAGGTAAGGGTAAATGCTTTAACTATGGTAAACCTGGACACTTTAGTAAAGACTGTAAGCAAAAACCTGGTAAGCTGAAAAACAAGTTTAACATGCTAAATATTGATGATAAAGATCAAGAAGAATTATTCAGAATCCTTGAATCAAACAATTCGTCTGATTCTTTGGAAGATGATTTTTCTTCTTCATCTGATTCTTGCTATCAATCTGCTGATGATTCCTCTGATTCACCTAATATTAAAATGGGTTGTAGAGATTCTTGTTGTAATGTTATTAAATCTGTTAATGGTCTAACTAGAACTGAAGAAAATGAATGTTTGATAATTAAATTGATAAATCAGATTGAAAACCCTGAATTGCAAAAAGACTATTTAGACAAGTTTAAGAAAAATTTAATGAAAGATGAAACTAGTAAAAAAATTAAAATCAACTATAAGCTTCGAAGAAACTTTGGAAAGATTTAATAAAAAGAAATCCAAAGAATTGACTATTAATGATCTTCAACATGAAATTAATGTTGTTAAACAAGAGATAAATGAATTAAAACATGAATTTAGAAAAATTAAAAGTGATAACAACAATCCCAAACAAGAATTGATAATGTTAAAAATTGATAAAAATCTTAATAAATCTGATAACAAACAAGATGAACAAGATGAGCACAAAGATGGAGATGAATCCAGTCAACAGGCTCTTCTTTCTGATAAAGGTATTGTTGATAATTCTCAACTTAGTCTTGTTAATAAATTGCTTCCTCCAAAATGGTTTACAAAAGTTAAAATTGTTGTTTCTCATAATTATCATTTAACTGTTATTGCCATGATTGATTCTGGAGCAAATATGAACTGTATCCAAGAAGGATTAATTCCTTCAAAATATTTTGAAAAATCAACTGAAAGATTGGTTTCTGTTAATGGTAGTCAAATGGAGATTAAATATGAATTGAGTAATACTCATGTTTGTCATGATAATGTTTGGTTCAAGATTCCTTCTATCCTTGTTAAAAACATGAGTGATAAAGTGATTCTTGGTCTACCTTTTATAAATGCTTTGTATCCTTTTCTTGTTGAACATGATGGAATTACTATTGATCCTTTTGGACAGAAAGTAAAATTCAAATTTGCTTCGAAGTTTGAAATTCATACGGATTACGCTTCGAACCTGATTTAGTCTAAAGTTAGACACAAGAAAATTGCTGAACAACTTTCTGATAAATTATTGCAATTAAAAATTAATAATTTTCAGAAAATTCTAATTGATGATGTTTGCTATGATGCTCCTAATGCTTTTTGCCATAAGAAAATACACATTGATAATCTGTCTTATATTGAAAACTCCCCTATTAATGTGCTTATTCAAAACCTAATGGTAGGTTATTGCCAAGGTTTCACAGATATTGCTAAAGGTAATACTCATAGCACCAAAATATTAACTACTAGTGATTGTCCTAACATTATCAATATTTCTTCGCAGGAATCGGCACATGTTACGTGGATAAATACCACTAATAAGTGGAATAATACTAATATTTATACCACTAGTAAGTGGATTATTATGACTTCCTCGGCAGAGAGGAGGAACAAGGGAAAAGCACCAGCACAGGGCTATTCTCAAGACAAAAGGCTCCCAGCAGGACAACCTTTTGTAATGCATGAAGGTGCATCTTCTGGAGTAAAATCCAAAGGATCAACATCCCTTCAGGAATTTGTCCCGGCAGAGGTGACATATTCCAGTGGTGATATGATAATTGCTTTGCAAGAAGTTTTGTCTAAAAGGTTACAATTCCACAATGGAACTTATTCTGAACTACCAGATGCTATCAAATTTATTCTAGATAACCTTCAAGCTGCTTTTATTAGAAACCACCGCAACCTCTTCCTGAGAACCTTCCAAGCACTTGAAATCCACCTTGTTAGCCTTACTGCACAAAATGAAGTGTATATGAGCCATTATGCCAACCTTATTTCAAAAAATGACCCCAATTATGCCAACTTTATTTCCGAAAATGACCCTATTGATGCCAACCTTGTTTCAAAAAATAATCTTGCTTCAGAAAATGAGGCTTTTAAAAGCCACCTTGATGCTTACATTAGTCAACTCTTTGGCAAAGAGAAAATTCATTCAATGGATAAAAAGACTATAATGGGCACTGATTATGCAAGATTGAGTCTTAAGACCCAATCTCTATTAAGAAGTTCTTTTGCCAACTTGCCAACAGATATACAATCTCGTATACTGAAAAGCAAGGCTATGTTTAGGTCTTTTGACTTATGGTTCAAATATTTCAAGAAACTTGTTACAACTATTATTCCTAATCCTGATGAATTGGATGAATCTAATAATGTATTTATCCAACTAGACTGGGAAGAACACTTTGGGAGTAGTCTTAGAGTGTATGAAAAGAAACATCTGTTTCCTAGCCTCCTGGTTGATTATGATGATGGTTCATATGTTGCTGATGATGATTCAGATGATGATGACGATAGGAACCCTAACTGGCTTTCCCAAATGTTCAAATATGGTTTTATCAGGTTCATAAAATTAATAAGCCATAAACAGGCTAGTTAGCTTCCACAAATTATCCAGACTGCTATTAGAGGGTTCGAAAGCTCTTTTGTTCCCATTAGATGTTGGAGCACTTTGCCAAAATGGGAAAGAGATAATTGGATGAATGTCCAACCCTCAAAACATCTCATTCTTATTAACGGTTACACCCACCAAGGACAATGGCTTGAAGGAAATTCCCACTTGTCCTTCGATGATCCTTTTGCTCTTGCAAAATATTGGAGAAATTATTTCAATAATCAAATTCTTGAGGTTGCTCAAAATCTATGGAAAGATTATCATTTCATAGGAAGCACAGATAAAATTTCTGTTTTTGGTCCCAGACCCTATGCTAATGCCCTTGTTCACTTGCGGATAATAGATCATCCTAATCCAAGAAGTCTTCTTGCTCCAAGAAAAACTCCGAAGTTTCAACCACTTCTTTATTGTGGATTTTGTAACAAGTATGCTATTTACCATGAGCATGAATGTGATGACTATCCTTCAACAGATCCTTATGATGGTTATCCATCTAATGCTCCTTCCATTGATTGATGAGTTGTCTCCTGAGGTTACTACTAATTGGAAACAACTGCTACTTTCTCCTATTTGTTTGGCTTGCACAACTGCCAAAATGCTTCAGTATTCACTCCTCGGTAAAAGTTCCTATTTTTGATTTACATCACTACTCCACTTCTCCATGTATAAATAATAATGTTCAAAGAGATTCTTTCAGCCTTTAGTCATCTCAGAGTCCATTACTCCACTGATGGTTCTATGAGATTCTTTTGGTCTTTTATCTTTGAGTCAAAGTCTACTATTGTTGCTGCATGCGTAATATTTTGGTTCAGAAGAGAAGATTCTTTGGTCCTATTGAATTATAGTTTCAAAAAAAAATCCAAGGCTACTTTCCAACTATTCCTACTCTCCAATAATGTTGGCAAGACTCTTTTCAAAAATATTCTAACACTTCTTTTCAACAAAGATTTGGACAAGATATGGACAAGCTTTGTGCTACGGATGTTTTGGAGACAAAAGTGAAAATTTCACTATTCACTATACTGTTCATCGATTATTGTTCACAGATTACTGTTCACCAATTACTGTTCACAGTCACTGTTCACTTTTACTATTCATGGTACTGTTCACTCTGAAATTTTGCCTATTTAAGGGGGGTTATCCCTTATGTTTAGACAAGCTTTTTCTTCAGAATTTTCTTTCCTTAGAACTTCTTCCCTTAGAAGCCTTCTTTGAGAGAAAGTTCCTTGTTTCTACTACCACTATTTCCCTACAATCCTTGTAACTAGGACTAGTTCAAGCATTGTAACTATTAACCTGTACTATTGAAATCTTGTAACTACTACTACTGTAAGTGTTTGTTCTACTTTTAATAACAAGTATTTTCAGTTTTCAGTTTATTATTACTACTTGTTGGTCTTATTCGGTCCCCATCGGTTCTATTTGGTCCATTATTGGTCCTATTTGATCCATTTTGTCCACATTGGTTCTATTCTGTCTACTTCAGTCCTATTCAATCCAAATTGGTCCTATTTGATCCAGTCTATCCACTTCGATCCTATTTAGTCCCTTTCGGTCCATTATGTCCACTTAGGTCTTATTCAGTCCATTCGTTCTTATTCGGTCCTATTCCATCCTATTCGGTCCACCTTGTTTCTATTCGGTCCTATTCTGTCTATTTGGTTCACTTTGTTCCATTCAGTCCATTTGACCAATTTGATCCATTTTGGACCACTTTGATATATTTTTGTGCACTTACAAAATGGGAAAAGACATATTTAGGTTGAAAGAAAAACTAGTTTTCTTTACAATCAATACAATTTCTATCTTTTATCTTTAGAAAAAAAAAAAAAAAAAGCTAGTTTTGTGCCTACCTTTTGGGTTCTTTCAAGATCCAACTCTCAACTTTGAGTAGCCTAAACCTATTATTTTGATTCGAATTTCTTCCCACATAATGGAAGGGAAAACGAAAAAGAATTAAGAACCATGTCTCTTTCTTTGGAGCTTTTTTGGGTAATATGGAACGGTTGACAATTAGCCCTCTAATTAGACAATTATTGTGGCCGGTTTTTTTTTATCTATTCATATACTTTTCTAATGCAAACCTTTTGAAAACAAAATTTTCTTTTAAGTAATGTCTTCCCTCATTAAACCTCGATTTCAAATTTGAATCTCATTTTGAATTTGGTCATCCATAACCACAATAGATTAGAAATTTAACTAAACTAGATTACTATTGGGCAAGTCAATCTTTTTTTCTTTTTTTTTGAGAATACTAAGTACCTTAAAAAACACACACAAAGGGAAGAAGGTCTTAATGGATAAGTCAAACCTAAATTCATTAGATAATGAGAAAATTAAGCAATCTATATATATTCTAATAATTTAAACTTATCCTAAATAAGTTTAATTCCCTACATTCAATCAATGTTGTTGTTCCCCTTCCTTTTAACGCAATCCCCAAATTATTTGATTCAATTTCTCCCATTAAACTTGTCTCTCCTCCACTTTTTAATGCATCTTTTGTATATGTCAAACAACTCAAACCTCATTGAAATATCAAAAGAAAAACTTTCTAGGTTAGAAAACCCAATTTGATCCCTTGATTAAGGCTAAAGTCGAGGATGAAGTTATAGGTCCTTGAAAATTTTTTTTTGGAGAAGAAAGGTCCTTGATAATTAATTGAGAAGTATAACGTCCACAACATTTTAAAGTCATGTAATTCCAACTTGTCTAAGCATTCATATTACAGGGTAATAATTACCCAAAAAAAAAAAGACTAATGATAAAACCTTGCAGTAGCAGAATACGAGTCCACATGTCAAGCGCTGGCCGAAGCCGAACCACTATAAATAGGACTGCGGGACTACACAATTTTAAGCAAAAGGCTAATCCATGGCTAGTCACATCTCCTCCTTCCTAAGGTGTATCCTTTATATCTATAGTTTCTCTGCTCTTCTATGCCTTCATGTCCATGAAGCAAGAGAGACTACAGAAAGCTACCACATTCATCATAGACATACTGTTCAACTCATCTCTCTAACACCATCAAGGCATCAATTACTTGCAGTGTTTCTACCAAAGGTTTAACATAATCTCTCTCTCTCTCTCTCTCTCTCTCTCTCTCTCTCTCTCTCTCTCTAACAATTGAGTTCTCATGATTGTATTATTTGACCACGCTCATCATCACCATCATTATTATCTCCATCTTTTCTTTTCTTTTTTTATTGTAATTGTTGTTGATCCTCCTACAGAGCATAAAACTAGAGGGAAAAAAAGAGAGAGAAGATTTCATGCTTTTATTTTCACAGCACCTATAAAACTATAAATTATATGTCAATTGGAGAAACTGAATAGAAGAATAGTAACAAAAAGAATGTTCATGGAACAATGCAATAAGTCTAAGGACATGTCATTTTTTCACAACTTTGGGAATTGATTATTCCAAAAAAAAAAAATTTAATTGCAAATTTTTTTTCACACAATTACTAACATAATTTGTTATAATTGATGCATAATAAAAGTTGCATCAATACTGGATCAAATAAAAGTTGCATCAATAATGGATCAAAATAAAAGTTCCAATCAAAAACTCTATTAATTTAAAAGTTGTGAGTAAATAATTATGAAAAATGTTTGTCATAGCATTACTCTCAAACAATGGCAGAACTAGGATTTTATTTAAGTTGATAAGATTAAAAAATGAAAAAAAAAGTATATATATACAAATCAAATGAAGAAATTCATTACAAGAATTTTAAATTTTAAATAAGAGTACTATTAAGCGCACAATTATGAAATGGAACCATTTGAAATTATTTAGTAGAATAAATCAAAATTCCATAATATCAGATATTGTAAAAACATATTAATATCTCTTCCATCAAAAGTTACGAGGGGGTCTTAGTTTTTTCTGATTAAATAACGAAACCTCTGTGAGTTCTAGTTAGCTAAATTGGTAAAGTATATTATTATCCAATAAAAGATTTGGAGTTTGATCCTCCTCTATGCTAAAAACTAATTGGTGTCTTGGTCTGATGATAAAAAATAATCTTTCAAGAGCGGATACCATAAGTTAAAACTATCTCTTAAAACAATAATAACTAACGAAGCCTCTATAAGATATTTGTTTTTTAGGGTAAACTACATATTTGGTCCCTATCCTTTACACCATATTTCAATTTGGTCCCTAACTTTTCAATTGTGTCAATTTAGTCCCTAACCTTTTAGTGTTGTATCAATTTAGTCATTGCCATTATATCTTGGATGATAATTACTAACATGGCAAACGACCAAAATAAAATTTTAGTTTATTCTCACATCAATGGAAGCTAATTTTTTATTTTGGCCATTAAACACGTCATCAATTTTTATCCAAAAGATAAAGGGAGGGACTAAATTGATACAATACTGAAAGGTTAAGGACCAAATTGACACAATTGACCAAAAACGTAGTTTACTCTCTTTTTTTACCATTCAAATGTTCTTAATATATTATTTTTAGATATTAAAAGCTTTGTCTCTTTCTTGTAGATCATAAAAGGAATCTATTTAAGAGAGAGAGGTAATAAGGTATAAACAAAATATGTTTTATTTAATTCATCTAATTATTATAGAAAGCTTAAATGGAATTCTTTTTTTTAAAAGCTTGGTTGGTTGAAATTATTTTTATACAAGTAACTAGACACCAACCATGCTATTAATAATTTATATATATATATATATATATATATATTTAAAAAAATATTAGTTTGGTTTATTTTGGATTTTGAGACTTTGTTTAAATTTGTTTGTTTAATTTATTTTAGTATTTTGAGTATTAGTTTTGATAAAATTGAAATATTATGCTCAACCAATTGTATAAATTATATTCATTTGTTTGATAATGGGTTTAAATAGTTGAATGAAAACCCACTTTTTTTTATTAGATAGAACAAAATAGCCGACAATCCTGCCTAACCTAACTCAAATCTATGGATGACCTTAGAAGAAGGGCTGAATTAGTTTTCAAAACTATCATAGGTTAGGTTGGGTTGAAAATTTTCAATCTAAACATGTGGAATTGGGTTGAAAATACATCCAATTCAATCCATACAAACCCTTAAATATAAGGTATATCTATTTTTCTTTCTTTTCTTCCTTTTTTTTTTCTTCTTCGCCACATATAGGAATGTTACCTATGTTAATTTTTATTGTGATGCTCCAAGTTGATTGGATTATTGATTGAGTTTGTGTTGTGTTAGTGTATGATGAGTCACACATCAAGCATATATTGGGATGATCTAAACTGTATTAATGAATGTTACATACTTACATCTTTGACCAACATAGTTGCTATTAGTGAAGAGCATTCTCCATCCATAATACGTAATCCTAATAGTAAATGGATGTAATTTCACAAGTTGAAATTTTTTAAAAAACTTTGGGATATATGTGAAATATTAGATAATTTTGAGAGCTTTTTATTTTCTACTATTGCACTCACTATAAATATTTTTGTGGTGACAGTTATTAGATTTTTTTATTAAAAAAAAATTATTTGCAAACATGCATTTATAAATGCTATCCTAAACAAAACCAACGAGATTTTTTTTTTTTTTTTTGACTGCCCTTAAGGGTGTGTTTGTTTGGAGGTGAAATAGGATAGATGGAAAACTTTGGAGAGAAAATGGGAAGGAAAACTTTTTTGGAGTGTGTTTGGTTAGGTGGGGAGGAAGGAAAATAAATGACAGGGCCCGGGTGTTTTCTCCCCGAGCCCACCAAAAAGTTTTCTTCTCAAAATAGAGAAAACTGAAGGGAGAAAATGGAGCTACTTAATGAACAAAAATATCCATGTGCACTTACACATGGCCAATTTGTCCAATTCCTTTCTTTTATTTTTCTTTTCTTTTCTTTTCTTTTTTTGTGCTTTCCTGGGCACGTTGCCTCTTCCTTCTTCTTCTTCTTTTTTATTTTTTTGATTTTCTGGGCTGTGGGTGTGATAGTTGTTTTGTTTTTCTACTTTCTTTTTTTTCTTTTTTCTTTTTTTAACTAGACCTTTTTTTTTTTTGGGACATTCTTTTTTTTTTTTTTTAATAAATTGGGTGATTTTTTTTTTTTTTGGTTGTTTGTCACTTTTTTGTTTTAATTGGCCATTATTTTTTAACAATAATATATGAGTAAATTTATACAAATTCATTTTTTTTCCATCTCTCCATTTTTCACTCCCAACCAAACAAAAACGAGAGAAATTAAAATCTTTTCTATCCTCTTACTTTTTCATTCTCTCACCATTTTCTATTATTCTACTTTTTAATCATTCAACCAAACGAACCCAAAATGT
Organism: Quercus tomentella; assembly: GCA_028535165.1. NCBI lineage: Eukaryota > Viridiplantae > Streptophyta > Magnoliopsida > Fagales > Fagaceae > Quercus > Quercus tomentella. The sequence continues at coordinate 20,519,133 of JAPQVY010000155.1, forward strand.
AGCCTTCAAAATAAAAATTAAAAAAATAAAAAAATAAAAAAGTGAAAAGACTAGATTCCTTATTAGTTTTCCATAAACACACAAGGCCCGGCCCTTTCACCAAGAGAGTCCACGGAGAATTGAAGTGCTGTGCAATAATAACAATTACTGGGCTTCCGAATTCTTTTAATAGGGCCGCTCATGTGCCTACCCAGACAGTCTTTAAAGTCTGCTATGTCAGGTTTTAGGCTTTAGTGTGCCTTTGGAATTAGTTTTTTATTTATTTATTCAACTTTTAGCTTCTTTTTTTTTTTTTTTTAGTTTTTATGTTTTCCAAGAATTTTTTTTTTTTTTTTTGGTTAAAAGGCCACTCATATAAAACCAACAAAAGAAGTCTACACAGATACAGCTGCCATGCTAGCAGCAACTAGTCTAGCATAATACAAACCATTAGAGCCCGTTTGGATTGAGTTTTTTGATAACTCAATTCTCTGTTTCCATAACTCATAACTTAAAAATGATGGGATCCATAGTAAAAAGTTTGTTTGGCAAACAATAACTCTGTTTCCATAACTCTGTTTCCATCACTCAATTCTCTAATTTTTGAGTTATGAGTTATGGAAACTAAAAACAACTTTTGGCTGTTTTCAGTTTCCATAACTCATAACTCAATGGCAATATTATAATTAAACACACATAGGGGACCCACAGCCGCAACTTTTGACCACCTTTTGACTTTTTTTTTTTTTTTCTGGGTTGGCGTTGGCTGTTTTTTTTTTTTTTTCTTTTCTTTTCTTTTCTTTTCCTGGGTTGGTCGTTCAGTTTTTTTTTTTTTTTTTTTTTTTTTTTTTTTTTTTTTTTTTTTTTTTTTTTCTGGGTTGGCGTTGGCGGTTTGTTTGTTTGTTTGTTTTTTTTTTCTTTTCCAGGGTTGGCCGTTCAGTTTTTTTTTTTTTTTTTTTTTTTTTTCTAGGTTGGCGTTGTTCTTTTTTCTTTTTTTTTTTCTTTTCCTGGGTTGGTTGTTCGGTTTTTTTTTTTTTTTTATATTAGCTTCGGTGAGTTGGGTACTAAAAAAAAAAAAAACTGTACTGGCTGACAGGTGTGGGACCCATGAATAGTGTGAAAAAATTGAGTGATGAAAATAAAAGTGATATTGCCAAATGAGTGTGAAAAAATGAGTGATGAGTGATGGAAATTAAGTGACGGAAATTGAGTGATGAAAAAAGTTTACCCAAACAGGCTCTAAAGTTTCCAGTTCAGCAGTAAAAGGAAACTCAAAAACAACAAAATCTTCCTTCATAACACTGCCCCATTTTGCCAACCAATCCGCACTGTTTTCCAAGAATAATTATACTTTAATATACTCTCAACATGGGCTGCTCTAGGTACATTCCAGGCGTTCAAATGAATCCCCTGAGCTGGTTCCTGGTGGGCCAAAAAAAAATTATATATAATTTTTTTTTTATTTGACCCTCCTAAAATAAATTTTGTAGACTCAAGACTTAAATTTTTTTTTAAACCTAGCTGAAATGAACTTGAATATGATCATTTTGACAATATTTTGATCTTTTTAAACAAAAAAAAAAAAAAAACAAAACAAAACAAAACCCATAACAAACAAATTTGATCCAAAATATGGGGAAAAAATAGTAAGCTTAACAACAAAAGTATAAATTTGTTCATCTTAAATCTAAAAAAATCATTTAGATCTTAACAAATTTGAAATAAACTACTACATAAAAGTTTATTATATTTAGATCTCGCTGGGAGTTCACTTAACAACAATAATTCATATGTTGATTGTATTTAAAAACAATAGATGATTTTCAAAATTTAATCTTAGCAACAATAATTAGTATCTTCATCGTATTAATAAACAAGATGTAATGAACTTAATTATAGTTTATCTTATATGAGAAACGTTATATTCATAATACACTCACAACGAAGCCTAAATGGCAAATTGTTACTAACTGTCACTAATGAAAAAAAAAAAAAAAAAAGTAATTTTAGTAGCGAGTTTAAATTACAACTAATAACAACTTATAACATAAAATTTGTTGGAAAAGTGTTGTGAAAATGTTGTAGATGTAGTATTTCTCATCTTTTATTCTCTTGCTAGTATGTACTATAAAAAAATTTTGTAATAAAGAAATCATGTAGACCGCAAGATTCACTTTTATACCTAAAATGCATCTTCTTACTGAACCCCCTAAAAATATATCCTGAGCCACCACGGACTCTCAACCAAAAAAAAAAAAAAATCAGTAAGAAGCTAAATAAAGTAATGTGGAACGTACATTTACATACTTCTCTTGCTGAATTTTGTAAAAATCACTTTTGAGGAGGAGCCTGTTGGTTAGTTTGTTGTCTCCTGTTTTGTATTGCTTCTTGTTTTGGTTTTGTGGAGAAAATTCTCCGGTTCATCAAAATAAATAAATATATAATCTAGAACAAGAGAGAGAAAAATAAAAATAAAGAAAAGACGAAGATTAAGATTGTTAAAATTTCTTAAAACCCTTTATATATATAAAATTCAAATTGGATAGTAATTGCATTCTAATTTTGTGTTAAGTGATTGGCAACTAATTTAATGTCAACTGTCTTTATATTTTATATTTTAGATGGACTTCAAATATTTGTGCCAAGTGTCCTTAATTTCATCTCTAATTTCAGGCAAGAAAAGTGTTAAGTTTACAAGATTTTTATTACACTTTTACAACAAGTACTAGGTGGTAAGTTGTTACTAGTTTCAATTTGAACTCAACATTAAAATTACTTTTTTATATATAAATAACCACTAATAACAACTTGTCACTTAAGATTTGTTGTAATATTATTATGGACATAGCATTTCTTTTTCATGCAAAGTGTCTTGACAGGTAGATTCATGAATCTAAGCTTAAAAAGACATAAAAATGGTTAAGAGTTTTGTAATTCAATTGGTTAGCACATCATGATGTTTTCAAGACATCCAAGATTCTAATCCCTCTCCCCGGTTGTAGTTATAAAATTATCAAATAAATAAATATATTATAATATTGGTCAGCATATAATATACTTTTATGTAAAACTTTAGACGTGTAATAATTTTAACTTATTTAAAACTTTTTTTATATATAAGAAAGTGGTGTCCTAGCCTTTGCATAGACTATTTTAAAGCCATCTAAACTACTTCCAGTGTGTGTCTATATATAAATATATATATACCCCAAAAAAGTAATGTTTATGACATTTATTTGCATGAAATACAGTGCTTATTAGCATGAATAATGAGACAACTGAGCAGGGTTTCAGAATTTGAAAAATCAATAAGCACAATCGTCACAATTTATTAATTATAAAATGTATCATTTTGACAAATCTAACATAATCAATTAATACTTATTATGTAATATGTGAGCAACAACTTATTTTATCTTGTTTTATTTATTTATTTTATCTGCATTGGCTTTTATCATCGATTTAATAGTAAATTTTTTTATGGACGTAAAAGCATGTTGTGATTGACTAAATGCAAGAATTATTTTGTTTTGATCCGAATTATATTCAATATTCATATATGTATGTACTGTTCCAAATTCCAATTGATGATCCATTTTAAGTTCAGGTCCAAAAAGGCAGGCATCTTTAACGGTGATACACAAATATGGCCCATGCTTTCAAAGACCAATTCCTGGTTCTCAGTCACACTGAAATCCTCCTTCAAGACCAATCCAGAGTGAACTCAATCCACTCCATGCTCTCTAACAACTCAGATGGCAACAAATTAAGAGAATCTCAGGCCATCACCCTTCCAGATGATTCTGGTCTCACCATCGGCATGGGTATCTACATCGTCACGGTGAGCCTTGGCACTCCCAAAACCAATCAAAAACTCGCATTTGACATTGGTAGCGACCTCACTTGGGCACAGTGTGAACCATGTGCAGTAAAGTGCTTTAAGCAAGTAGACCCAATCTTTGACCCATCCAAATCCACATCCTATACCGACATTTCAAGTCTTACATCCTTGTGCTCTCAACTCACTTCTGGTAAATCAATTAAATCTTTTATTTTTAATAAATTTTACTTATTAAAATAAATTCTCCTTATTTTCTATCTAGAAAATACTAAAGATACAAAAAAGTCGATAATTTTTACCACAACTTGCTATGTGGATAGTTTTGAGAGGTGGTATGGACCCATCATTTACCTTCACCACTTACAACTCACCATGTGGTGAATTGTAATAAAAGTTGTGAACTTTTTTGTGTCCTTAGTACTACTCTTTTTCTCTAATCAACATCATAGTAACATAATGAGGAATTTAGAATTTCCAAAGTTTGGTGATTTTGACCTAAATTTGAGGATTTTTTTTTTTTTTTTTGGGATTTTTTTCGCTTCATTTCATGTAATGTTATTAAGTAACTAGATATATAGACTCCTCTAGTAAAATCAGTAGAATCCCAAGCATTATGCAAAAAGTAAGTTGGAGAAGTTCTTACCCAATTATTCAAAAAAAAATTTTAAAAAGATTATTTGGAGACTAAGGATAATGTCACACATACACCTTTTTTTTCCATTATAGATACTATAGAATTTCAACCTATAAGTCTATTTCATAATAATAGTCTTTTATCATCAAGCTCAAGATATCAATTAGTTTTTAACGTATGCGGGGTTCAAAACTTAAATCTCTTATTTGATGACAAAAAACTTTTCCAAATGAACTCAAGCAATAGTAAACTTGTGAATATGGTACTATAATGAACACAATGAACACTATGATGACAAGTCATATACAGTTGGATATTTCAGCAAAGAGAGACTAACCATAACATCAGATGTGGTGGACAATTTCATATTCGATTGTGGCCAAACCAATGAAGGCCTCTTTGGAGGCATTGCTGGGTTGCTAGGCCTCGGTCGCATCCAAGTTTCCCTTGTACAACAAGCTGCACAAAAGTACAAGTTTTTCTCATATTGTCTTCCTTCCGCAATTAGCTCAACGGGATACCCTACTTTGTGAAAAGGCAGTGAACTTTCGAGTTCACTAAAGTTCACACCTATGGTAATGCTTTCTCTAAGGCAATCATTCTATGGCCTCAACTTGATTGGAATCAGTATGGGTGGACTAAGATTATCGATTCCCACATCGGTTTTTTCAACTGTGGGTACTATAATTGACTCTGGGACAGTCATTACACGTTTGCCTCCTACAGCGTACAATGCATTGCAAACAACATTTCGAAAAATGATGCGTAATTATCCAATGACAAGCTCAAGTATGTCACTATTTGATACATGCTATGACCTTAGCAAGAGCCAATTTGTTTCAATTCCGCACATAAGCTTTTTTTTTCAATGGTGATGTGAGCGTGGATTTGGAGAAAGTGGGAGTACTTGTCATGTTGAGCCAAACAAAAGCTTGTTTGGCCTTTGCTGGAAATAGTAATCCAAGCGACGTTGCCTTTTTTGGGAATGAACAACAGAAAGGATTAGAGGTGGTGTATGATGTTGTTGGAGGGAGAACTGGGTTTCGTCCTGGTGGTTATAGGTAATGGAGTTACAGTAATAGTAATATAATAAAGTGAGCGAGTAATAGAGTAATGAGAAGGTATTTAGTATTAAATGATACTATGTCAGCAGTATCAAAATTCAATAAGTGTAAGACATATCAACAAAAAATAACTAACCCACTAATAAATGAAAGGATAGTTATTTTTCCACACATATCTCTCATTTATTGAATTTTAATACGAATGACGTGGTATCATTTGATATAACTACTTTTTCGTAACAAAGAGAACCTTAAATGTTAGCTCATGGTGGGAATTATTATGGATTAGGATATAATAAATAAATCCATTGATAAAACCAATGGAAATGTTAAATGAAGGACATTGGAGATGATTAACTCGGATGTGCCGTAATTACCAAAAGTTCTTTTTGGACCTTTTGAGATGAGGATAGTGATTTAGAAATTTGTAAAATCCTAGTAAAATTCTCAATGTTTATTTAAAATAAAAGTTGAGTGAGATTAGGGGAAATGAAATCTATGTCAGAACTCCTCAAGATCCTCTTCATTTATATAATGAAATTTTAGTTTTAATACGGGTAAAAGTGAATATGGTGGTAAGTTTTTTTTTTTTTAATTGAAATTGTGTTAAGTTATTTAAAATTTTATTTCACCATAGAATGAATAATGATAACTGATTTTAGGTTAGAATATACTAGTAACCCAACTTAAAATTCTTAAAATCCCAATGATTCATGTTTAAATGAATTATTTAATTAATGTTATGTCACTAAAATCTTACATGGATAAAAGAAAATAGTTCTAATAAATATTTGTTTATAAAGGTTGAATACAACAATCAAAGTAAAGCCAAATGCATCTATATGCCAGATACAATGAATAATAAAACAAATAAAGTAGTTCCTCACCATCTCTGCTTTCATTTTAATGAATTTTTAGTAATGGTATTCTAATAGGCATTGAATATTATGCTAAATTAACATAGTATTTTAGAGAATCATGAAAGTAAGATCATATTGTGCTAGCTCCTTAAAAGAATGAAATGTGTTTATATATATATATATATATATATATATATATATATATATATATTTGACATATTCCAAACTTTTCTTTTTTTAAATAATTTGATAGTTATAACAAAGAGGACTGAGGATTTGAAACCTAATTCTTTTCATAAAGCAGAGCATACAATTCTACTCATCTATAAGACTCTAATTGGCATCATCGATTGGTCTAAGATGCCATGGATGTTCCAACTAGTATGGCATTGGGGGCATTCTCATTGCTCCTCACTCGTCTAGGTCGTTTAAATCAGAGTTGTTCCTCCTAATTTTCCTAGCACACAAAGAGTGCTCAGATTAATAGTTACATTAGACTTCTTAGGTGAGTATATATTTTTCAGGTCAGTCAGCATATTGGCTTCGTGTTTTCCAACTTAGGTTTTAGCTCATGGTCTTGACAGCCTCAATCCATTTTGATTATGGGTTCTTATTAATATTGACCTCTCAATGTGAATGAAATATGATTGGCTAATTAATGGAGGTTTTTCTCTAAACTATTATACGATTTAATTTCTTTTTCCTATAAAATTTAATACTCAATTAGTGTTACAAAGTTGTTTAATTTTCAATCATGAGAATAGATAATAATTTTGAGAAGCAAGCAATTGTTTTGCTGTATAAAAGTCACCCATAAGAACTCAAATCATTCACGAAAGTGACAAAGATAAATTATAACGCCTTTGAAAAAGCCATAAGAACCCTATGGAACAGGCTTAAAACTCATGGATGAGGCATTCCAAACATAAGGATTACATTCAGATTATGATTCCACTTATAGAAGTTAATTTCAACATTATCAGAGTTCTAATTTCTCTTGAATACAACAAGCAAGGCTAAATTGCTTCTATTTCTATAGGCCAAATACAATGAAAACCAACAAAAAACAAAAGGGCAAATAAAGTAACTTCAAAGTTCAAATTGCCTGTGCTTTCCTTTTACTGAAATTATTGATGAATTTTTAGTCATAGCATTCTTATAGGTACGAAATTGGTCGTGAATGTTAAGTCTTATTATTGGCATTGAATTTCATGCTAAATTTAAATAGAATTTGAGAAATTGCTAAATATATTGTGGTTGTGTTCACAATGTTGTTGTTGAAGAGGTTGACTTATATTGTAGGTTCATGTATTTGTAGAACAAAAAAATTTCCTCTTATAACACTAATTGTGTAAGTGCTACAACTCTAGGGTTAGTCTAGAGTTAGCCTAGAGTGAGTTCTTATATACACTTTACTTAGAATTCCTTGTAAAATAACATTTTAGTAAAGATGTGGCCATTAAGGATCTTTTATTATGTATGTAGGCCTTAGGCCAAACCGCATTTCACGTCTTCTTACGTCTGTTTTATCTCTCTACATCTATATATATATATATATATATATATATCCAAAATTTAGAGAAAATCCAATTATAATCCAACTTGATTGGATTTCAATTGGAGTATAATTTTGTGTCATGTGTCCCCTTTAAACTTTCTAATTTTTGTACCAAATGAGTTATTTAGTCCAAAAGTCGAAAAGTTTTTCAGTCAAAAAAATGAAGAGTTCAATACTAATGAACCATTATATGTATAGCCAATACTATCTGTTAGGCCTTCACAAACCACTGTCAGGAATAAGTTATGCAGAAATATTTGGCGCCAACTCTACCCACATTTCTCGTATGGTAGAATTCAACCCATGAGGCCACATGGGTGAATTTTCCCAAGAAAGCAATTGAGAAGTGAAAAATTTTGGTATTTGGAGACTCCAAAGGGCTTTGACATTGCCAACTCTACCCACATTTTCTCGTATGGTAGAATTCAACCCATGAGGCCGCGTGGGTGAATTTTCCCAAGAAAGCAATTAAGAAGTGAAAAAATTTTGTATGCGCCAAGTGCATACGCCATTTGTCTCGCTAACAAGGCAAGCCTCACACCTATGGGGGCCGTCTATCAGTGAGACAAAGATCTCACGTGCCCAACGCATAAGATACATTCTCATCAAGAAGTACAACACTAATGACGTCTTTTAAATCAATCTTATTATTGCTTCTTTATTGGACAATTTCTTCTCACTTTTCTCCCCTTAACTCATTGTTGTTATTATGTTTGGACAAGTTCTGTAGAAGAACTTCAAGTTCAAGGAGGTGGAAACAAGATCAGTGAGGACAATGCGATCAACGACATTGGGTAGTGGGTATAAAATATATTGTAATATTGATTATTCACAAAGTCAAGTAGTGATTTATTTGATCATGTACTGTCATTGTTCGTACTTAATTTTGCTTTTTTCTTTATGAATAAATAATTTTCACCTTTAATCTTGATGCAGGCATATTTAATATTTTCCTTAAATTTCTAGAAGGACCCATTCTTAAGGATTCAAAATGTGATTGGAAACGAATGGATTTTTCATATCATATTTTATTTCATAACAATAGCAGAATGTGTGTTTTGGAGGGTGCAACACCCAGTCAATGTAAATGCAAGTTGTAGATACATGTATCCTCAATTCCTCACGAGGAATGAGTATACTTGACTACAGTGTACGATGAGGATCTAAGATATAATCTTATGAGAGCTACCTTAATTGGATGGGTGTTCCAACCTATTCAATAACTCTTGGGGTGGGGAGGAAACATATAGGGTTGATAATTGAGTTGGATAAGGATAAAGCCCTATACACGGGTTATGGAGTATCTAAGATCCATGTGAAGCAACAATATTTCGATGTTGTAAAAAAAAGAAGAATAATAAAATATGGACAAAGTTTAGCTACAAAATTAGTTGTAATATAAGATTACAACCTTACTCAATAAAATAAATATTACTACATATTTTGAAAATCTAATTGTTAAATTGCATGTTTTTTACACTCTTAATACATATGTCAACTTTTGTATCAATCTGATATTCATATTATTTACTAGATAATCTATAAATTTATATTTTATGCATAATTTTAAACTACAAAAATTTGCAATTTAAACAATTTATTAATGACATAGCTATTAATCTTTAATTTTTTAGAAATTTTGCAAGTATAGGGGATATAAGAAGAAGATGTAAACCAACAATGGATTTGTCAAAATTCAAATCCAATAAAAAGATATTAAGTAAGGTTATAGCCTAAAACTAAAATCAATTTTGTAGCTAAACTTTGTTCATAAAATATTACCTTTTCAAATACATCATTCTTTTATTAATTATTTATAGCCTTCAAAATATTTTACATAAACCCAGGTGGGTTGGCCAAGTGGTTGGGCACTTGGTCTCAAAGTGCTTGTCCTAAGTTCGACTGGGTGTGCTCCCTAATTCGAGTCCGGGTACCTGCACTTTGAAAAAACTCCATGAGCCAGTGATTTACCCCACTAGGGCCTACCTTTCACGAACAGTGATTAGTCTCTGGTTGAAAGTTTTGAGGATACATTGTGAGAAACCAAATATATATATATATATATATACATATATATATATATATATTACATATGTTGTTGGAGTTATTTTTTATTCAAGCTTATATTTAAAATTGAAGTGGGAGTGAATTCATTATAAATGTTAATAATCGTAGTTATTAGTGTGTGTATGTGTATGTGTACATAGTTGAAAAGTAGAATCCAAATTAGTTTCTAATTGTAGTTTAGCTAGGTGTCCATTTTAATTCTTCTAATTTGAGTGCCAAGATGATCATCTCACTTACCTAGGTAATACCTCTTTATTATCACTATTGTTGAGTGTTTCCATGTGTAATCACATGTCACAAACTAATTATTTTTAATTGCCTTCTTCTTGTTTTTATTTTAACACAGTATCAAAGTTATGTTTCAAAAACTTAAAAATGGTATTAAATTAAGTCACTTTTCTATGGCCTTCACTAGGTTGTAGAAGGCCTCTTCTGACCATTGGTCAACTCAATCCCTATTGACCATATTTTGGCTCAACGTTGGGACTAGTCAATGTTTACCACCATCCTAAGTTCCTAACTCTTTACATAAATTTTTTCCCTAAATCACAGCCTTCATAGCCTCTCTCTTTTTTTGGCCATTAAGCATAACAATTGATAGATAACTTAAAGATCAATTGAATGCAGGTTGAACCACCCTAAAAGAAGGCCACACATTCTCCCATACTCCACCAATGATCCGGCCATGTCCTTGGAGCTTCTCACATTCCTCACGAGTCAAACAAGAAGTTGCTTGCATGCCATCATATGTTAGGAACCCAGTAGTTCCTAATGGGGATGGATCGGAATTATTAGAGAATTAACTTAATTCTAGGTAGTCATCTTCCATAGAGAAAGAAAGAGATTAAGAGAGAGAGATGCACTAATGCAGTAAGCAATTGGTTTATTCTTCAATGATATTTAATGTTGAATTACAATCATGTATTTATAGAAAACTAGCCCTAATTTCATTAGCCCACATGGCTTAAGAAAATTGGCTAGTTAATTCAACATGTGCTTTATGAATTAAGTCATGTGTTAAATGAGCTACATGTGATCAAATCCTAACTAACTCATCATAATCTCAACCAACTAGCTAACTACCTAACCACAGGAATTACAACAATTATTTCATATTCCTAACATCATATGGCCTACATGCCTAACATATCATATCAACCATGTTGGCCATCATCCATGTTAAGTGAATTAATCACACAAAGTGGTAATGATATGGTGACGAAGTGGAAAATCAATATAAAACACTCTAAAGAAAAAACCACTTCAAGGGAAACTTTTCCCAATAAAACAATCTGCTATAATCAAGAGAAGATTACAATCTAGCATAAAACTATTACCTAGATTCTACAAACCAAGTAGAACAACTTACTTCATAAACTTTCTACAACTTAAGAATCTCTGAACTCTTCAATTATTCGGATGTTTCAAGGATAAAACACCTATGGTAAGATCAGAACCCTTGATTGAATCCAAGAACCTCCAGAAGATTTCTTCACAACAACAGCAACAACAATAATGTGTCAAGTGTGTTTCAATCTTATTGCTCAATATCTTCAATCGTGGGGTGAAAATGGGCTTTTGCCCTTTTTTAAAAAAAAATCCAGCATTTTGCCCCCTTTCCCAAACTAATTAGGGAAATGCCCCTGTTTTTAAACTCGATTTTCTAAAAATCGAGTTTCAATTTAAAACTCGATTTTTGGAAAATCAAGTTATAACAAACTGAAAATTAAAAAAATTAATAATTTCTGGAACTTGAGTTCCATTCAAGGAACTCGAGTTCCATGTGAAGTACTCGAGTTCCATGAACTCAAGTACTTTACATGGTAATCGAGTTCATGGAACTCGAATTCCAAAAAAAAAAAAAAAAAATTCTGAGTCCACGTTCGCTATAACTCGATGTTCCAAAAATCGAGTTATACATTTGAAACTTGATTTTTAGAAAATCGAGTTTCAAAATAGAGGCATTTTCCTAATTAGTTTGGGAAATGGGACAAAATGCTGGATTTTTTGTGTGAAAGGGGCATTTGCCCAATTTGGCCTCAATCACGGTGTGGAATCATCTTTCAAGTTTGATTTCATCGAATGAATGATATTAGGCTTGGATGTGATATCTCTCTAGAGTACAATAGCATCCTTTCAAGCCCCTTTGAAAGTCGTGCTAAATAATCCCTTTTATATTGACATCAACTAGGGTAGGAAATTTTGTGCACAATAGACTTTATAATTTTCAAAACACATTATCCACGATTTTTGATTCATTGAGCTTCAATCGATAGGGCTGTCAAGCTTTGATGATCAAGAGTCGATCGAATGGTAGTTGAACTCTGTCAAATTTGCTTTTCTTAAGTTGTTTCTTGAATTGTATGTCTTGAACTTGATCTAATCTTCAATGACTCATAATGACTTAATTTCGACACATATATACATCATGGAATTTTCCGACACTAAAATTAACCCTAGTAATTCAAGTCAACATCTTGTCAACCTTATTGCCATGTCATACCATCATTGACTAGGGAGGAATCTGGGCAAATGCCCTTTTCGTGCAAAAATTTCAACGTTTTGCCCCCTTTCCCAAACTAATTAGGGAAATGCCCCTCTTTTGTAACTCGATTTTCTCAAAATCGAGTTTCAATGTAAAACTTGATTTGTAGAAAATCGAGTATGGGGCGATCAAACTTTAAAAAAAAATTTGCATGGAACTCGAGTTCCATAAGAAACGCCACTATAGGCCTCCATGAAACGCAGCTAAAAAAATATAAATAAAAAAATAAAATAAAAAATTGCATGGAACTCGAGTTCATGGAGCTCGAGTTCCATAAAAAACGCCACTATAGGGCTCCCTATAAAGCGATCAGACTTAAGAAAAAAACTTGCATGTTTTAAAACGCCACATAGGGCTTTAAAACACCACTATAGGGTTTTAAAAAATTGCATGGAACTCGAGTTCACGAAGCTTGAGTTCCAGTAATTTTTTTTTTTTTTAATTTTCAGTTTGTTATAACTCAATTGTCCAAAAATGGAGTTTTAAATTGAAACTTGATTTTTAGAAAATCGAGTTTCAAAAGAAAGACATTTCCCTAATTAGTTTGAGAAAGGAGGCAAAACGCTAAAATTTTTGCACGAAAAGGGCATTTGCCCATTTTCTCCTTGATTATTGTCAAGTGTTGATCACCTTGTCTAACACCATCACCATTAATTGTTGTTGACCAACCACTTCCAAACGAGTCCAAATCTTCTGTCCCACTTTTCCTGCTCCACTCTATACTCCACCAATAAAAATTTGCCACATGTTCACCTAATTAATTAAATACTACTATTAATTAATAACGGTAGTATTAATAAGTCAATAATGATAGTATTTAATTAATTAGGTGAACACGTGACAAGTTTTTATTGGTGGAGTATAGAGTGGAGCAGGAAAAGTGTGACAGAAGATTTGGACTCCTTCCAAACACTTTTTTACTCTAAGCGTGAAACTTTCACACTCCACTTTTCACATATTTTATTTATACACTTTTTTATACAATTTATATTTCCATAAATTCTTTTTTTTTTTTTTTTTACTTACCTCCAGTATTTTTTTAACTAGAATTTCATTTTATTTTAATGAGAAACTGCCACATCATCCACTAATTAAATAAAAAATTAAAACTAAAACTCACTACCACTTTTCCAAAAAAAAAAAAAAAACTCACTACCACTTATTACCATTATATATTTAAAACAAAAAAATATATCTAATTAAAAAAATACATGAGGTAATTCAAACTCTTTTTTTTTTTAATTTTTTATAAATAAATAAAAAAATCATTTTGAGCTGAGCTAAAGTGGAATTTAATGGCCCACCTCATCAACAGAAGGGTCTGAATTAAAGATTGTAACGTTAGAATAGTAAAACCGTAAAATAAAAATATTTCCAAATTTTAAGATGTAAATTGCAACTTTATGAGATCCTTGGGAGAAAGAAAATTGCAACTTTATGGTGATAATGATGACGATGACGATGAAGACAATGAACAAATGGAACTAGATGCGCATTTCATTAAAAAAGAACAGCACAAAATTCATTGAAGTGCATGTTTTTTGGACTTTTGGCCTCCTTTTTAATAAAGGGTCCGTTGATTTTATACACATGTTTTTAGCTATTGACCTGAAACACATGTTACATGTAAGTAAATTAAAAAAACTCAGGCCAGGAGTTCAAGAGTCAAAATAGTCAAAAGGTCAAAGAATTATTATGAGGAATTGGCTGGATAACATTGAACATTTGGCATGTTTTCTATACATTGAATTAATTTGCATTATAAGTTCATATTGTAGGTAGAACGAGCTGTTGAATTGGCAATATTTGTTATTTTTAATAGACATATCTATGATTTAAATTTCCAAAATCCTAATATTGACTTATATATATATATATATATATATATATATATATATATATATATATAATATGCATTATTATATATTCCATGAACAGTTGTTGGAAATTTAATCAATGTAATTCATGCTGTTGTAGCATTTTACATGCCAAAGTGATCAATGAAGAAAAATTGGATGACTCAGCAAAAATAAATAAATAATCCGAAATTCTTTTTCTTCCTTTGTAATTTTTTTTGGGATGAATTTTAATTCAAGTGAAATTATTTTTACCAAAACACTGAATACAATTATGGAAAAAAATAGCACCACAAAAAATAGCATATTGGATGGTAAGTAAATGTTACCTTTAGGGCAGAATTTTTGTTGTTATTATTATTTTTTTATAATTATGATAGAACTTGAATAAATGGTATCCACTCCATGATGATCTAATTTTTATCATCCAATTAAGATATCAATAAATGAAATTATTTTTTGTGTAGGCAGGTAGGATTTGAAGGTGAATTTTGACAAATCTACCATTGGATTACATATTCTTCTTGAGATTAAATTCTATAAGGATGGGATGTAAAACCCATGTTTTACACCATCCAATAAGTGATTGCCACATCAGCATTTTACTTAAAATTCAATACATCCTACTACACCTAATAACATCTCGATAGATTCCCAATTTGGTTGGATTTATATATGATAGAATTTGAACATAAATGGTATTCACTGTATAATGATTTAATTTTACCATCCAATTAAGATATCAACAAATAAATTTACTTTTTGTGTAGGTAGGTTGTAGGTAGGGAGGGTAGGATTTGATCCTAAGTCTTTATTCAATGACAAAAAAAAAAAAAAAACTGAGGTAATTAGAGTAAAAATATTTATTATACATATATAGATAGGATAGGAATTATAGGATAAATTTTGGGGTTAAAATAATAACGCAGTGTTAATAATATCTTTTGTACTCTGGGTTTAAACCCTTCACACAGCATTCAAGAGTTACCAACTTTTGTATATTGTGAGTTGTGTGGTATTAAACTCGGTTCCACTCTCCTGTGTGTATTAAAAGTTTATAGTCTTTCTCAAAAAAAAATATCTTTTGTACTGTTTTATGTATGTACAAGCTCGGTTAAACCCCACCTCCCTCATCCACTATCTAGAACATTTTTTTTTTCTCAAAAGAAAATTACAGATGAGGGTTGGATGACAAAGATGATGTGAAAGAAAGTGGTAAATATTGTTGTCTGGTTTAGTATTTTTGTTGGGGGTTGAATTCCAACATCAAAACCCAATTCAGACAAACAACTATAAAATTTCATCAAAGACTCATAGAGACCCAAAAGGACTCTTAAAAGACCAAAACGCCAACATTTGTGACCAAAATTGAACCAAACCAAACCCATATCGAACCTAAACTCACTCTCTTCCAACTCCTCCTTGTTCTTTCCAAAGTACAATTTTTTTTTTTCCAATTCTCAGAATCTTCTCTCTCTCCCGAAATCCTGTCTTTGTGGCCACAAAACACTGCCCCAGATTTTCTCTCTCTCACTTGTCACTATTACATACCTGATTTTCAGCTTTACTTATATTCATTAGCGAAAACCCAATTTGTCGTTTTTGGATGACAAAGACCACCATGGATTAGTGGATAGATTAATCTTATATATATATATATATATATATATATATATATATTCATTATCACTTTCTTCTGCTAGCTGAAAAGAAAAGGAAAAAAAACGACAACCATGCATCACGGTTCCTCTGTGACCCAAGAAACCAGTCCTGTCTTCGATTTCGTATCTCAATTGGGTCGGTTTTCCTTCAGTAGTACAAAGCTTAACAAGTCAGATGGCTGCTCTTCTTCTTTACTCTCCAACTTCGTCCACTTCGATTCCCTTGCTTGTACTACTGCTTCAAAAAAGCGCAACGTGCGTGCCTCACTGAGTTTGGGCGTTAGAGGCGGTTGGGGTATTCGGAGAATTCTCAGTGACTTTAACAGAGCTATAAAGTTCCATTGTGAGAGAATCCCAATTGGGTTTGCTTCGGTTCGGGTTGGTTCGGGGGACAACAATGGGATTAGAGAAGATGGGTGTGGTGTATTGGAAGATGATGGGTTGGCTTTGAATGGTGTGGCCACTGAAACCCCCAAAAAAGTTTTGATTTTGATGAGTGACACTGGTGGGGGTCATCGGGCTTCGGCTGAAGCTATCAAGGCTGCGTTTCATGAACAGTTTGGGGATGAGTATCAGGTCAGTTTTTGATGGATTGTTTGGTTTTTTTTTTTTTTTTTCAATCTAATACTTTCTGTTTGGTTGCTTAGAAAATGTTGGAAAAAGAACTGACTTTTAGAAATTAGGTTCTTCAAGTTTGCATTGCCAGGGACTTGAATTGGTAGTATATGGACATGTTTTATATGACTTAATGTGTCTGCCCTTTATGTTTTACTCTATACTTTTATTTTTTCTGAATTTATGTATTACTGTATACGTACCTTAGTCGTGGCCCCTTAGTATTTCCTTAATCAAGGCATATCAATTATCCTTGATTCAGGCACAATCTGTTGCCCTTTTTTTCAACCACTGTTTGTGGATATATACCCCTATATTGGGTTCGTTTAATACACGATTCATAGTAGCATATGATCAAAAAAAAATTAGAATAGTAAAAAATGTAGCCACTAAGGGCTTTCTATTTTGAAAGTAGGCCATCAGGCTGAACCATGTAAACCATTGATTCTGCTCTTTCCTTCTCTCTCTGAATAAAAAAAATCTTTTATTTTAATGTGAATGATGATGGATCACATGATAATATAAGAACATTTAGTTGGCTGAGAGTAATGTATCTATTTGGTTCAATTCGGAAGACATTTAAACTTTAGGAAGCCAAAAGCAACTTCAATGTTCTTTCTTTCTCTCCACAATTTCATAGAAACCAAACAGAGGAATTGGGAAAATAAAGTCATTTGGGTGTATGAATTGCGTATTTGTTGATCATGTTCTGTGTGTTAAGAGTGCGTGTCGCAGGTGTTTGTTACTGATTTATGGACGGATCATACGCCTTGGCCATTTAATCAACTTCCTAGGAGCTATAATTTCTTGGTGAAACACGGGACATTGTGGAAAATGACATATTATGCAAGTACGCCACGTGTGGTGCATCAATCTAATTTTGCTGCAACTTCAACATTTATAGCTCGGTGAGACTTTGTTAGTCTCTGAGTTAATACATGTTTTTTGTTTTTTTGGGTAAATTAATTATGTGATGCATTTTCTTCTGATTGGCCTCTGAGTTCTTATCCATTAATTGAATCCATATCAGACCTCATCAATTTGGGATGAGTTTTGGTAACCTGTTTGTGTCATGCTAATGCAGAAAACGTTTTAGAAGATTATAATTTCTATTTAATGCAATATATGTGGTGAATTAGTGTTTCGGTTTGCGGCCACACCAATTGATGTTTTTATGGATAAACGTTGATTTAGGTTATATGTACATATCATGAAGATCTTGGAGTTTTTATTAACTCTTGGGAGCAGTAAGATTATTCTGGTCTCTCGCTGCAGCTTGTGCAATTCTGTATTTTGATCATGCATGAGATATGAATAAGCATGAACTTCTAAGATTTTTTTCCCCATTGAACACCTTCATCTCCATTTAATTCCTGTTTTGAAGTTTCAAATATTGGACCCTCGGGCCATTCAAAATGACATTTTGATTGTGAAAACGTGGGAATTAACAAGTGTTTATGCTTGAACATGCAAAGTATGACACATGCACATAAACATATAAAATCATAAAATAGAGAAGTATAGTCAGTTTTTGTGCTGCCATAACATTTAGAGATGTATTGGTATAACGTTGCATATGGATTTTACTATAGTTTTCAAACTATTTCATCATGTTGGGCATTAAAAATACATCATGCAGTGACATGCCAAAGGAATTTAGATAGCAGAATCATGTTTCAGAAAATCTCCCTCTTTGGATTTTTAAATCTTTATAGATGATTGGCTTCTGTGCCTCTCATATGAATTTCATTTGCTAGAGTACTGGTGGGTGGAAATACAGTGGCTGCTAAGGAGCCAATACGCTCTTGCTCAAATGGCACTTACTTTTCTCATAAGAATGGGTGGGAGGTAAGGTCATTGGTTCAAAACCCATTGGGTGAATGTATAACTTACCAATAAATTACCAATAAAAAAAGTGACAGCTAAGGAGTCACAGCATTCCATATTGGATTAATAGTAATAGAATCTGTTTTGCCATTCAAGCCATGATGCTAGAAGGTTTTTTTGTTACATTTTGGCAGTAGATTATCTCACTTCTCCCCTGTTATGTATTACATCTTTGTAATCTTTTCCTTTTTGAGTTCTATAATCCTTTTTTTAGGAATTTTTTTGCTATTATTTGTTGATCTTCTCCGTTCTCTTTTTCTGTTGGTTTGTAGAGAGGTTGCCAAAGGACTGATGAAATACCAACCAGATATTATTATCAGTGTACATCCTCTGATGCAACATGTTCCACTTCGTATCTTGAGGTCAAAGGGTCTTTTGAAGAAGATTGTGTTCACCACAGTAGTGACAGATCTAAGCACTTGCCATCCTACATGGTCAGTTCTGCACTCAGTCTTACTTAATGATACTCTATAGGTATAGTTTTGATCTGTTATGTTTTTATCTTCAGGTTTCATAAACTAGTAACTAGATGCTATTGCCCATCAACAGAGGTGGCAAAGAGGGCCTTAAAAGCTGGACTCCAGCCTTCCCAAATTAAGGTTTATGGACTTCCTGTGCGGCCTTCCTTCATTAAGCCTGTTCGGCCAAAGGTTGGTACTTTCTAACTGATTTCTTTAATTTTGGTTCCTGTCTGATGTGGTTTGTACTCTGTTGCATTGTATGTTTGATGTAGAATTTACAGTCCTTGTACGCTTATTCATGGAAAATACCACTTGATTTTTTTTTCTTCCTGTTCCTCTTTTTGTTTTTTGTTTTTGTTTTTCCTTTTTTAAGAGAAAGGGGGAGGGGGTTTCGGTGTCTATAGAGTAAAAATTGGGAGAACTTTTTCAGGCTTCTTTGTAATACGTGCTGCATGTGCTTTAATGCATCTTTCCTCGGATATGTTACAGATTGGGATTTCTTTACACCAGAATTGATGGTTATGTTAATTCTTATGCATCCTAATGTTTATTTGTTGTCAGATATGCCATTAACACTATGATATTGACTAATTTTAACCCACTTCTTGTTCAATACTTATAGTTTGAACTAAGAAGAGATCTAGGAATGGACGAGAATCTTCCTGCTGTGTTGCTGATGGGAGGAGGAGAAGGAATGGGCCCTATTGAGGCTACTGCTCGAGCACTTGGGGATGCATTATATGACGAGAATCTTGGGGAACCTATAGGCCAGGTGCTCGTGATTTGCGGCCGCAACAAAAAGCTTGCCAGTAAATTGCTTTCAATTGGTTGGAAGGTTCCTGTCCAGGTATTAACATACCCTCTGAAACCCACCCACCGTCTTGATTGCTATATGCCTGTTTGAAATCATGTTGTTTATTTTGAAGGTTCAATTCTAATTAGTGCTTAGTGGCCCACTTTATTTACGTGCCTTTTTATGATTTAGTTAATTTTCTAGCTGCAATTTATGTGCCTCTAGAAACAATCTCTTGGCCAAAAGAACTATTAAAAAAAAAACTCTTGGTCCAAATAAACACTATTCCATAAGGGCTCCACTATTCATGTGTTTTTGCATTAAGCATAAAATATAATTCAGTTCATGTATTAAAATATTTTACTATTATTTACTGAAACATCAAAAAATCTGAGTTGTGTTTGAAATTGTATGAAGTTATTTGGAATTACTAGACATGCAATGTCATTATTGATACTGCAATATTACCTCCTTGAAGTTCATGTACTATAGCTGTTCAATTATACTTGGTGCCTAGTGATCCCTGAAACTCAGATTTTTGTCACGTTTATCTGGATGTACCTCTGATTGCCTGTATTCACTTCAAGTCTCACAACACTCTATACCCGTGAACCTCCTCCCCTCCTCAGAAAATGAAACAGACGCCACCCAAATTTGAGATAACTCTGTGATTAGCATTTGTTATATAATTTGTTGCAATGGTCATGGAGGATTGTATTTTCTAGGAACAAAATACATAGCCAAACTTCCATAAAAACACTACTATGTAAATTCATTCATGTGTACTATAAATTTATATACAGACATAATTTGCCAAAGTTGATTTTTTAATATAGGTGAAGGGGTTTGTCACCAAAATGGAGGAATGCATGGGAGCTTGTGATTGCATCATTACGAAGGTATGTCTCTCACAAAAGTTATGATTATAAATTCTAATTATATATCAGCCATTTACTAACAGCTTGCTTCTGTAGGCGGGGCCGGGGACTATTGCAGAAGCCATGATTCAAGGCCTTCCCATTATTCTGAACGATTTCATTGCTGGCCAGGTAATTTTTTTCTGTAAACCATTCTATATATTCTCAATCTATGTGTATTCTCTCAGTAAAATCTCCGTTAACTTGATTGCAGATATCTTGCAATTTTTATTTTTATTTTTAGAGTAGATACCTTGCAATTTAATCACAACTTTTCTACTTTGTGAATTGAAGTGTGTGTTGGGACTTGGGATGAGCTTATTTTCATTAGTTTATTTTGTTTAAAAAGTAAGCTGTGTAAATATATTGTACCTAGAAAAGAAAAAGAAAAAAAAAAGAGTTTTTAAAAAACTGTGTATAAGCTCTCAGTAAAAATAAGCTCTCATTTTATGCTAAATCAAACAGAGCTAAACAGACTGACCTTTAGAACTAATGTGTAGTGAGTGAACAACTTAAATAATTAAACTGGACAGACTAGAGGCGTAGATGTTACAAGTCCTATCATGTCTCAGAAACTTACTGGAGTGAGTTCATATGTTTATCTTATATGTGTGCTTTTCCATGAATTTGATGTTGGTACAGGATGCTCAATCAAGGGCAGTATTTCAAACAATCCGGTCTAATAATATTGGCATTAGATAATAACATGAACATCATCTGTTATGTATCAAAAAAATTATCATCATTGTCATAAACAGTAGATTGCAGTCATCACCCTTTCCCTCTCTTCTTCTCTCCCTTCATTCAATCATCTACCAATGCTCTATCAATTTTGCCTTTTTTTTTTTTTTTTTTGGCAGGAGGTTGGAAATGTGCCCTATGTTGTTGAAAATGGATGTGGGAAATTCTCTAAATCTCCCAAAGAGATAGCAAAAATTGTTGCAGACTGGTTTGGTCCAAAAGCTGATGAGCTGAAGGCCATGTCGCAAAATGCGTTGAAACTGGCTCGGCCTGATGCTGTATTCAAGATTGTTAATGATCTTCACGAGCTTGTTAGACAAAGAAGTTTAATACCCCAGTTTTCCTGTACAACTTGACTCAATTACTCAATTGCCTTGCCCCCATCAATTTTGGTACATCTGTTTTTGACAAGGTCCACCATTGGGCAAATCAAGTGACAGTTCCCCTTTCCTTTTCATTCTTATTGTTTTCATTTTATCAATAATAGTAATAATTTATTCCTACCGTAATAAAACATCTGCCTGTGATATTTGTAAGCAGGGAGTTTTTACAGTTAAATGCAAAATTCCACACATCGGATTTTGAAGGAATTATGTTAAAATTAAAAGAAATGATTCACTGCTTCAACCTCTTTTCTCATGGTGGTAGGTAGGAGTTAAGAAAAGTGTCTTATTGTATTTGATCAGATTGATTTTGTCTGATCTTGACTCTTATCTACCGTAGCTATCTGCAAGTCCCAACCGCCTCCAAACAATTCTTTTTACTTATATACAGTTTTTAGTAGCCAAAAGGTTAAACTATATTTCTTGTGTTTTAAAAGGAGACATTCAAAGTTTAAATATTCATTTCTCAATTATTGAATTGTCAAAAATATTTGGTGTTTTTTTTTAGTATGTTTGACATATTACTAAAATTATTTATTATTATCTTGATCCCCTTTAAAAATTATTATTTTAGGGTTACGGATTTTGAGATTGTTTAAAGTTTGCTTTGGGGGATTTGTTGTGAAAATTTGAATGTCAAATTCGAATGTATTTTATATTTAAGTAATCAAATGAATAAAAACGATAAGCAAATGATATTTATGAAAGGAAACAATGTCATTTATAAGTTCTATCAACACCATCACCACAGGATAGCAATTTTTCCCCACCCCACTTAACCCATCCCTCCCCGCTTCGCCTTGTGCAGGTTTTCCCTACCCCGCAAAGGTGGTGGGGTGGGGATAAGGCAAGATTTTAGTCTCGTACCACGGGACGGGGTGGGGATGGGTTTAGACTTTTTAGACCCACCCTGTCCCGCCCCTCCCTGTCCTCGCCCCGCCTCGTGTTACTAAAGGTTATAATTATAAATTTTTTATACCCTAAAACCCTACTATTTAAACAAACATATCAATATTAGCTTATTTTATTCTACCTAATGTGGTTCTCTGCCTTTATTTTGTTATGTGTTATACTATGAGATTTTTTTTTTTTTTTTTTATGATTGTCTTGTTAAACACTTGGATATATTATTCAATTTTTTTTTTCTAAAAATTGATTTGATTTGATGGGATAAATTTAGTTGTAATTTCAAATATATTTTTATCAATGAAATAGGTTTCATTAAAAAAATTGTATTAGTTGTAGGGCAAATTAACAAAAAGTAGAGTTTTACGGGGTAGAGCGAGGCTTCGTGGGGCCCCAAGGGGCAGAGATGGGGTGAGAAAGTTTTCCCCGCCATGCGGGGTGGTGTGAGGATAGAGCAAGATAAAACCATGCGGGGTGGGGATGAAGACCCCATCCTTCAGCCCCGTCCCGCCCCATTGCCATCCCTTTATTTATAATTACCATCAACGTCTACCACTATAATGACTGTTCAATGTCACCAGCACTCTCACCAACATCTTGGTATTGTACCAGTACTATCATCAAATTCTACCACCATTACCATTATCATTGTAATTAAGCTGTTATTATAGCATTATAATTTCTTTATTTTTAAAAAACAGTATAAACAAGGGTTAAGGATTTCCCTTTTGTTTGAGCAGGGGTGTGGTGGATTTTCCTTTTGTTTGACCGACCCTTTTCGTAGTGACCTTGAATTAATAGGCCTCTCCTTCTTTCTCATTATGTTTTGAGGCGGGTTAAAAAAATCGTTCAAATGTAACCAAACACAGCCTCTTATATATATATATATAAGTTCTAAAATTCTAGTGAGGCTTATTATGACGAATATTTCATTACGAAAGAAATCAAATAATGGAGAAAAATTATTGTATAATAATGTGATTACATCTCCTTATAAAATACAAAAAGTCTTGATCTCTACATAGTAAGAATCGTAAAAATTATATAATCAATTATAAAAGAGTGATTGTTGGAGGAGATCATGTGATTTGCTTTCTTAGAGGACTCTAATAGTAATGGTGGTTGACAAAGACTATATTTGGTATCAGAGGAGTGATTGTTTGAAGGATATTGTGCGATTGTTTCTTTAGAAGATCACAATATTAAAGATGGTTAACTAAAGTCACATATGGTAATAATGAAATTGTCCAAATTTGGTATCTTGCCTTGATTTTAGCTAATAATAAAGTGGGTACATCACCTTCACCAAGCATTGAGACCTAGAAAACTAGTTCAATTGAGCTCTTTAGGGTTCAACTCGGTCAAATTCAAGTAAAATCAGGTTTAGGTCAAAAACTTATTCTACTAAAACATGTTACTGGATTTCTATATTTTATTTCCAAAAAAGAAACATGTTACTAGATTAGACACAGAAAACATTTATATTTGATAATTAACTGTAAAGTTGATAAGTAATGTCGTTATTCTCATCTACAATGTAAGATTTAATATGACTTTATTACACACAAACATACATTAAAAATGAGTCAATAAAAACAATTAAGTTTAAAATTTTATAATAAAAGCTTAATGAGCAGGTTAAGTTCAGGTTCGAGTTTGAGTACACAACTTATTAGACAAAAACATGTAGCTATTTCTATGGCCCATATTCCATACCCTATATTTTTTTTCATTCGAGTACAATCAAGTTATCAAGGTCCAAATTCAAATTTGCCAAGTCTTTAGCAATTCAAAATTAATAGTTAAGAGGAAAAAAATGGTCTTAACAACTTAAGGTTGCCAAAGTCACTATGGCCCACTAAAAAACATGCAAGGATCACAAAAATTTATACAATTTTTGTCTCGACCCGTAACCGTCATATGTTGAGTTATGAGTAGTGTGTTTATATGAGTTCATACATCCACCACTCACTACTTGATCATCGCTAATTGTGGTTAGGGTGGCAAATGGGCGGGCAAATGGACGGGTTGGGTGTGTAATTACCCATTTATCCATTTATGACCCATTTATATATAAATTAATTATCCATTACTAACCCAACCCATTTAATTAGTAACCTACTCATTTAACCCAATATGACTCAAATACCTCTAAAACTACTTGAATACCCTCTTGATCTCCAAAATACCCTTTGTAAGGACGCAAATTGTAACGGCCCCAAAATGGTATGGGGTTCGCACGTTAGAGGCCCAAACAATAAAATTTGTAGAGCGTGGATGTTAAAGAACTAGATTAACCTCCAAGGAAAAACAATCAAATTCACACTTACGGAAGGATCTCCCTTAATATAACAATCAATTTCTCTTTTAAAATAAGTTTTTCGTTCTTAGTTTTTTACAAAGTTTTCTTCTTAGTCCTCCTAGTTTACAAGTTTTGATCCTCCTTTCAATACATTCTTTCATGTTATATACTGCCACCTTAGGTTCATCTTCGCCACACACATGTAGATTGAATTTGGGGAATTCCTTCCTGTCCCATCCAACACTTCCTAGAAACATCAACTAGTAGCTGTAATGCTACTTTACCACTGTTCAGGCATCACCTCCACATTAATGCGGCCAGAGAGTTAGTTGGAAGGTATTTAATGCGAAGGTAGCAGCTTTACAGATATTTGTTTGCCTTCCCCATCTTTCTCCTGGTCCAATATCCCTTTCTTAGCTGTGGTGCAATTCTGAAGTGAGTCGGTGATGGTATGACACTCAAATTCACCTCGGCTATAGGCCGAGGACTCATTGGACTCACCCCCTAGTGTCTTTATTCCTCCCTTAGCCTTGCTTGTTTCACAGTCTTGTCTGGGCCTTCTCGGATGGTCTAACATCCTCGGATTGGACTTTAGGCCCAGCTGGCATGGCCTTGATAATATCTCCTGATTAATTGGCCCCCACAATAGTCCCTCAAAATCTTGCCTTTCGACTCCTCAGGAGGAAGGATGATTTTGATATTCTCGGCTGATTTTGTTTGGGACCCTATCCTGTGTTTCCGAACTTTCATATGTCTCTTCACTTGCCCAAGGCACGTTCTTGACGTTTAGGCGTCCTGAGCGTGCCAGTATTAAATTTTGGCAACGCCCTTGTCCCCCACGTTCAACGGTACGATGTGAATCCAACAGTGGAGGGTTTCCCTCATTCCACGAGCGGGAGTTTTCCCGCCTGCAATTTATGGGTCACTATAAATAGCTTTTCAAATCATCCCTTTCTTGTTTACTTTTCGCAGTATCATAATCCTAGAGCTTGTACATTGAACCTGACTCTTTATCTTTCCTCCCTCCGAGCGTCTACAAATACTAGAAATTTGTCTGAGGACTCTCTTCCAACCCTGTAAGTTTTCTCAGAACCTTTACCACTTTCATCTTAAACTCACTAATTTTTCTATTAAAATCATTTTAGAAAAATGGGAAAGAAGGAGGGTAAGTCCTCGGACTCAAACCTATAGGAAAACCAAGTACATCAAAAAAAAAAAAGATAAGTTTTGGACAGAACCAAGGTCTTGTATGGTCCTCGGACTCAAACCTATGGGAAAACCAAGTACATCAAAAAAGAAAAGATAAGTTTTGGACAGAACCAAGGTCTTGTATGGTCCTCGGACTCAAACCTATGGGGAAACCAAGTACTTCAAAAAAGAAAATCTAAGTTTTGGACAGAACTAAGGTCTTGCATGGTCCTCGGACTCAAACCTATGGAGAAACCAAGTACTTCAAAAAAGAAAATCTAAGTTTTGGACAGAACCAAGGTCTTGCATGGTCCTCGGACTCAAACCTATGGGAAAACCAAGTACTTCAAAAAAGAAATTCTAAGTTTTGGACAGAACCAAGGTATTGCATGGTTCTCGGACTCAAACCTATGGGGAGATTAGTCATTAGAAAATGAATTAAGTCTTAGACAGAATGGAAACCCCGTCCTGTCCTCGGATCCCCAACTCTGAAGAAACCAATGTAAACGAGTATTTAGGCCCGGTATAGGCATATCTCGGTCCTCGGACCGCATGTCAAAAATGGTTAAAGCCATGAATGTTGATAGGAACGTGGTAAAGCATCCTAGTACACGGCGATCATCTCGGATAGTTCATTTTAGGTTACCCATCCTCGAATGATCGCCTCATACGCAATACAGAACGTTCAGCTGTTATCTCGGTTAGTCTTATATGTATAACCTTTTTCAGGTCGGCATTATTGTGCCTGTTAGTCTCAATAAGTTCAAAATAATAGCTTTTTATTAACAGGGGGCTCGGCCCCAAGTATCGTTCAGAAAAAAAAAATAAAAAAATATATATAGCACATCCATTCACAGCGTAACTATTGCAGAAAAGAAAGAATACTTAGAATAAGATAAAGTCATCTTTTATTAATACAAAGAAATAGTACAGCGTACAATGAAGGGCTTAAGCAAGCCTATACCAGAAGCTAACCACAAAAGTAAAAAGAAAAGCAAAAAGGAAAAAGATACAAGGAAACGATAAATCCTTCAAAATTCTGCTCTTACGGCGACTAAGCGTGTCAGGATGACCCCATTGATGGAAGGGAAGCAGAGGCAGAAGAAGAAGCAGAAGCACCAGGATGCCCCTAGTGATGGAAGAGAAGAAGAAGCGGAGGCAAAAGGAGGCACCAGAGAAGGAGGAGAGGAGGAAGCGGGGATGCTTAGTCCCCATGCCAGCTCTGACTCCCATCAAGCCAGTGCCATGTTAGCAGCGCTCGAGAGAGAGCGGATGGTACCGACGATGAGCAACCCCAATGCTATCGCACCAAAAATCTGATGCGACCAGCACCTGCTTCGAATTTTGGCTAAAGGAAGAAGAAACTTCTTTCCCGCTTTGTCAAGGGGGAGAGATGCTTTGAGTCTCTGTCTCCCTTGCCCTGATCGGGCCATCTTGAGTCTCGGAGAGACCCAGTGCTTCTGGAGAGGGTGTGGTCCCTTCACCCCCATCTTCGCCCCAACCATATCACTCCCTAAGGCTTAATCCCACTGGCAGTGAGGACTTTGAGCACAGCAGGTGGTTTAGGAATTTGAAAAGATTTAGGGGTTTGTACGTAAAGGAAATGACCTCCTACCTTGCTTCTTATATGGAAGGCAAGTCTGGTGGCATTTAATCTGTACAGATTTCCAAGAAAAGCTACAAACGAAATAATTCCCACTCAACTCCTAACGCCGTCTACAACCGTTGGATTGGCGTTGCCTCGTAAAGGGAACTTATTAAAGACGTGCCTCGTGTACTGAAACGGCAAAAGCACGACGTGAGTAAAACTCAAGGAATGTCTCATAACCAGGAGCATTTCCCAGGCAAATGAAGAGACGTCGACATTGATGAAGGACAAAGCTTGGCAAGCCGTGACATAGGCCCGACGTCACCAAAACCCTCCTCTCCGTCCGAGAATCCGGACAGCAAGATTTTGAGGGGCTATTGTGGGGCCAGAAAATTTGCGATCCAGGCCCGCTTTGCATTAGGGCCCAAGGCCCACGCCGAGGATAGGCGTCGCCGAGGACATGCAACCGAAGTCCAAATGGCCTAGAGATATAGCCGAGAATGACTCTGTCCTCGGCATCCTAAATTGCCCTTGGAGGAAAGGGCGAGTACGGTGTAGGAGCGGTTCAAGGAAAAGCTAAACACCTCCGCATTGATGGGGTGAGGACCCCTAAACAGTGAATTGACAAAAGAAAAGGGAAAGACTGCCATTACTGTAATTAAGTACTCTCCGCCTGACAGAGCAATGTTTTTCAGCTTTTACAACCGCCCCCAACCACTTTAGGTATGGGCTGATGGGACAGGCATCAGCCCTCGAAAGCTGAAACTACACGTGGACGTTGGTGAGAGGGTAAAGGCTAATATAAAAGGAGAGGGAAGCAGGCCAAGAGATGGGGGGGACAAAAAGCCAAGAGCTAGAGCCTCCCAAGTCGTGCCGAGGAGAAAATCTTCTTGGGCAAGCATGATACGCCCTTGTGCGATTACCATGAACACCATGACCAACCACCGTCCGGTGACCAAGGCCTAGACTTTCAAGCCCACACTCTACAAATCATATTGTTTGGGCCCTTAACGTGCGAATCCAATACCATTTTGGGGGTCGTTACAAATTGAGTCCTTACACCCTTAAATACCTAAAATGACGCAAATACCCCTATACTTCCAAAATTACCAATATACCCTTGGACATCCAAAATTATCCCTAAAATCTCTTGTGGGTACCCAAGGCATGCTTAGGCATGCTTGGCAACGTCCTAGGCATGCTTGCAACGTCCTCGGCCGTCCTCGGCATGCTTTGCAACGTCCTCGGCATGCTTTGCAACGTCCTCGGCATGCTTAACAACGTCCTTGGCCGACCTTGGCATGCTTTGCAACCTAGGCGTCCCACATCGAAGGAAAACCCCCCCACTTTCTGCCTTATAAGCTGTGAAGCAAAGGGAGTAGTGTACCACCAAGCATCTCTGTGATCACAAGCATGCCTTGGGTACCCACATCTCTAAAATGAACAAAATATTGCCAAAATCTCTAAAATGAGCAAAATACCTATGAAACCTCTAAAATAACCAAAATACCTTCAATATCTCTAAAATTACTAAATATGCTCAAAAACCACTAAAATAACCAAAATATCTCCAAAATCTCTAAAATGACCAAAATATCCTCAAATATTCAAATGGGTTGGGTTAAGACTAGTTCAAATTATGTGAATAATATGTGGATTCATGGATATGAATAAAAATTGCCACCTCCTAATTGTGGTATAAATTGTGTTAAGTTTTTGTGGTCTATCCCCTAACATTGCTCTACCGACTACATTGCTCTGCCGAGTCAAAAGGGAAAACAACAACCGAAGGAATAAAATGTCTAATAAAATTAAGATTCATATCGACTACATTTGCTGTACCGACTACATTTCTCATATAATTTAAGTGCTGACTACAGCAACTGAGTACAACAATCAGTCAATCGAAGTCAAAAGGGAAAACAACAACCGAAGGAATATCACATGCGTAACACCTTATCTCACAGTAATAGCACCAGTGTATCACAACATCCAGCCAAAAGAAAAAATCTCATACTACAACGACCTTCTTTATTAATAGTTTAATCCACGAGCACCACTTCCACTTGTCAGTCACACAAAGCTTTTATTGCCTACAGTACACTGAAGAGAAGCAAGAAAAAACTGAAACTAGAAAGACTTCAAAGCAAAGTCTGTCCCAGCCGTTTGACAATCGACACTAAATTTCGTAACTTTACTAAAAATGTTGCCACAAATGTCAACTTCCAAACGTTGGATTCCACAACCTCGGCTAATTTCATGGCCATAAATACAATACATACACAAATTAATTAAACAATTTGCTTTAATGCTCCAGAGTTTTCCAGAGAAAATGCTGATTTTATAGCAAAACTTGAGCCTACCCGGTTTACATTTCGGGTTAGGTTGTAAAGCAAAAGAGACTTTTTTGGTGTTTGGAGTAATGGGCTGGAAATACAATGCAGGGTTGGGGTTGATTGGCATAATTGTGTTCATATGGGTTACCTCTGCAGAAGTTACTCAGGTTGGGGCTTATCTATCTTTTTGTTTCATTTCTGATTAGATTCTTTCTTTCGCATAATGGGGTTTGTTAGTTTGTTATGCTTTTTCTCATAACTTTGTTCTATTACTGTTAGCCGGTTAGGTTGCTAAGATAAGGTAGTTGAAGAAAAGAAGAGTCTGAATTGTGATTTTTTGTTTTTATTGCTATTAACAATAACTAGGTAAAACTAGTTTAAATGTTCTTTCTTTTGTTCTGTTCTTATATTTATCCATACGTGTTGATTAATCTGAATATTTGGATTTGATAATAACCAGAAATTACTTTATTTTGGTGGGATTTGTTGGTATACGTGGTTATATAAGCCTTTTTAATTGGTAGGGAAATATTTTTGTTAACGGTAATTTAATAAAATTTACTAATCTGGTGTCTCTGATATTCAAAATTGTTTGCACACAATGTAAAATTGAAGTTTCAAGTCAATGTGCTTATTAGTATTACATGACAATTTGCAAGTATCCCTTAGCTTTGTAACTTATCCTTACCTGCTAGTTTGATCCTGAGATCCAGTATGTAAAGTTGAATCCGATTTCGCTCTTCAACTAAGCCAAATATTTGTATAATACTCAGTTGAGACTTTTCTTGGGAATTTACAGGTGGTTTATTCCTTGATTATGTAACTTTTTCTTTTCCACGTTTACTGTTAATGTGAATAACTTGAACTAATTCATATGCTTTTATATTTGCATATACTTAAAATTCTAGATAAATAGTTAGTTGCCTCACATGAGGAAAAGGTTTGATAGATATTCAGTTAAATTGTTGAAAAATGAAAACTTCTCTGCTAAATATTAGCCCCCATCTTCCCCATAGCTCTCTCATTGTTCCAACACCCGTGACAGATTCAAATTGGCGTCCTCTGATTCTTTTTGTGATACTAACATAATGCCATTCTCAATGGACAAAGAATTTTGAAGAATTTTGGGTTGGCGATGAAGTGTTTGTCGCTTTTCAATTCCATTCAAGACTCTGACATGTAGACTTCCCTACTGATCTCTACAAATTAAGATTGTGCTTTGCATATTAATCAAGTAGAGGTCAGTTGTCCCCACTTTTTTAAGTTAACTATGTGCTTGGGCACAACTGACAGTTGTCAGCATTTAGTGTGCCTGAAAAAGCTTTGCTCTGAGGCTGGTCCAATGTCCGGGATACTAAGGTTAAGAGTAAGTGTAATGAGTCTTTGCTAGGCCCTTTGATGTGCGCCCATTTAAACATGCCATGTGGCTGAGTGGGTGTAATTGACCCTTTTTGGAAATACCTTGTCTCCATATTTTTCTTATTACTACAACACCTTCTTGGGTAATCATGTCCTAAGGCTTTAGGAACAGATGCACCCATCAGGTAATTGTTTAAAAGCATATCACCTAATTTGTTTCTTGCATCACTTTATGTATATATATATTCTTCTTTCTTATTGTTCTATATAGCATCGTCTAGAAATTTGTTTTCATTTGTGATAGATGCTTGATTTTGAGCAACACTGCATCTTGTATAACACAGACACTACAGAAAGTTTTTGTTCTTTTGTGAACAATGTTTGGTTTTGAGCAGCCTCAATCTTGTATAATGCACAAATTATACAGCAAAAGCTGGTGTTATCAGAAGTCAAGTTTATTTTTGAAGGATCTTTTAAACTTACACTACTTATTTGCTGCAGAGAATTTTCACAGACTATAAGCAGCCATTTGCAATCACTTATTTGGGGGTGTCTCTTATGGTGGTCTATCTACCAATTGCGGCTCTTAAAGATTGGATCTGCAGCTTAATGAATGCATATTTATATAAGGACCTTTGTGTTGACTCAAATGTTATAAGCACTTCAACTGGACTTAATACCCCTCTTAGAATTAATGAAATGCACCATGGACCAGAAACGGAAAACGGCCTAGTTACTGACAAGGATCTTAGTGAAAGGGAAGAGGGGTGGCCTTTGATCGCAAAGAATGAGGAAGATGAGTCTCACTTGCTTGAACAAAGTTGTGAACTTAGTTCATGGGATATTGCCAAGTGTGGTTTATATCTTACTCCAATATGGTTTGCAACAGAGGTAACATGTTCATTTTGATATCTTCTATTCTCTGTGTATGACCTTTTGTACTTCTCTTCAAATTTGCATTGTGTGGCAAAATTAAATTATTTGGTTGGCTGAAAATGTCTGAGTGGATTAGTAGTACAGACATCCAAAAACAGCAGCATAATCTGGTCAATGCTTAATGTTGCAAGAATGTTTCTTGACTTAAACAATTGTATGCCTGCAGGATTTGATTGAAAATTAGAAAAGGCAGCAAAGGGCAAGGCAATGAACAACTCATCATTTAATGGGGGAAAACATTTAAATTTTAAGAATACATGGTTATGAGATTTATCAACTAGGGGAGAACGTAACTAGAAACTTCTGTCAATTTATTGAGATAAGTTGTAAAATGTCACATACAGGCTAAATCATTTCCTTATGCTCTCACCAAGAGCCTTGTAACTCATTAGCATTATCAGGTTTCCTTTATAAGGAAAAATAGGGTTCAAATCTCCCATCCCACTAGTTATAACTATTGAATTATCCCCAAAAAAATCCTTATACTCTCTTATTTTCATTCATACCACAAGTTTCCCAAAAAAAGAAAAAAAAAAGGTTTCTATTTCCTACATCTTCATTCTTTGCATTTCATTTTTAAATTCTGAGATTATTGTATTCTCCATTTGTACTTGATACCGGACGGGCAGTCATAAGTAATGAATCCTAGAGAAAATTAAGGAGATTGAAACAAAGATAGTGAATTATTGTTGATGATCATTAACTAGAAAATTAAACCAACATAATCTAAACCTCTAATCACTTTTGCAGTCCATACATCAAAGTCAATAAACTCATTAATGTCCCTCGATACAATGATCTCACCTTTAAAAAGAACCTTTACAAGCTTAATGGATCCTGTGAAAATAGTTAAAGATCTTGAAAAATTCACAGTGATTCTATAGCCCCAGAGAACCTGAAAATTCATGATCAATATCACATAAGTTGTAAATGTGGTAGCTGAAAAACATATTTTGATGATGATCTGGTGATGTGGATCATTCAATACAACTTTGACTTTATAAAAAATCTACTAAGCCAATAACATCTCATTGTACTTCTGTTGACTTAGGAGGTTGTCATGTCTGCTAAATCAACATGACCTATATGATTTTGAGGACTTATTCTCAAACAATGTGGTTAACAATTGGTCAAAGTGTACCCTGATATTTTGGATTTGAGGCTTATATTACTTTTTTATTTTTTTAAAAGTAAATGCATCCATTAGGTAATAGTCTGTAAATTTCATTAGGAGTAGGACTAGTTTAACATTGCAAACTGTTACGCATGTAATAAATTCTTATTCATTTTGACATGTGTCTATCCTCAATGTTGGTTTTATGGATTTTTTCATGATATGCCAGTTATCAATATCTATTTCTTAAGCAATGTAATAAGTGTTACATTTGTTTTGATGTCATGCAGTATTTATCGAACTCTGCACTGGCGAATACTAGTGTAGCAAGTACAACTGTCCTGACTTCTACATCTGGGCTCTTTACACTTTTCTTTGGAGCTCTTCTTGGCCAAGAGTCGGTAAATATCACAAAGGTTGTTTCTGTTTTTATCTGCATGGCTGGTGTTGCCATGACCACATTTGGAAACACTTGGATACCTACCGAACTGCGAAGCATCTCTGAGTGAGTTTATCGCTGCTTTCTTAGCAGTAGAAGGCTTTTATAGAGCGTTTTCTACATTTCTGCCCACCCAGTTCCTATATGATAATGTCATACCACTTTTAGTTATCTGTTTGTGTGGGGTGCTTAACATTATTCTATTTCATTTTTACTGTGTAATTTTGATGGTATTACAGATTTAGATTGCATCCATAAGCATTATAGAGATGTTATCTGCATTAATTTTTACAGTTGAAAACCTTGCTTCTTATTTTTTTCTCCTTTTTTTGGGGAAAAAAAGGAGGGGGGGGGGGGGGGGGGGCGCTCCAACAGAAGATTTTTTCTTCCTAACCCGATTCTGTACATTATTAAGTATTCCGATAGTATAAATTTAGACTGCTCATGGTCAAAAGGCATGTTGCTATATCTCAATAATACGTTTTAACTCCAATATTTTTAATAGTTAATAGGTTGGCTGATTGATAGCGTGTGTTTTTTGCAAGTTGCTGACAATCACTGGGTTTATGTAGGAAATAAAGTCAGCAAAAAGAGTCTATCTCGGTCTTTTGGCAATCATGTTTTAATGAAAAATAATAATCATTAAGAAAAAAAGAGAGAGCTAATTTTCATCATTAAACAGATTTTATTCTGTTGCATTCTGCATTTAAAAATAAAAAATAAGAGGGGAGCTTATGTTCCAACTAGAATCAAGATATCGTTTATCTTGGCTGTAGACTAGATTGGCAATTATGTCAATGTGATTATGGATCAAGAACTACATCTTTATTCCTACTACAGCTAACAAAGCCTATTATATTTTGTAAATTTCATTCAGTTTTTTCACCTTATGTGCTGAGATATTTACTTTCACTTGAATTTGTTTGAGATACTAGTATTAATATTTATCCGAAATTTGAACCATGTATTTGTTGCTTAGGACTAGAAAGCACTCTATCACAGGGGACGCTTTTGGTCTTCTCTCAGCGGTATCATATGGCTTATTTACAGGTAAAACATAACAAAACCATTTTTTTCTTTTTCTTTTTTGGATTTAATAATTGAAGTGGTGATATAAATTTAAAATTGTTTTTTTAAGTCCCCTGTGTAATTGTTAAATTACTGGTGTACTTAGTACAGTGCTGCTGAAGAAATCTTCTGGATCAGAAGGGGACAAGGTTGATATGCAAAAGTTTTTTGGATACATTGGTCTCTTCTCTCTCCTTGGTCTTTGGTGGCTTGGTAATTGAACTAGTAATTTTTTTGATGTATTGTCTTTATCACTGCAAATTTGTAGGAGTAAGATTTAAAAATACTTGAACTGGAATTAGGGTATAGCAGTTGTTTGTTGTGGTTTTTTAGGATAAACTTTCTGAAATCTTTGACAATATCAAGATTCTTTGATAAAATGGCGGTGATAGTTTCAGACAACTGAACCACCATTGGTTTGGTCATCTATCATGAGTTTCAGGACTCGCAATGCTTTATATCTCAAGATGCTTCTAGATGAAAATTCAGATAGTTGAGCAAAAGCATATAAACTGAAGTTTCTGAAACTCATAATTTGGTCAGGTCAATCTAGATGCTGCCCTTCTTGTTTGAATCCATTGCTTCCTTACAAGAATTTGGAAATTGGTTTGTCTATGTCACTCTGATAATAACTAAGTTTGAAGGCTGGACAGGAGTCTAGCTTGGAAATGTGCCTCAATTGACACTATACAGTGTGTTTGGAGCAAGAGAAGCACAATTCTTTACAGTTTTTTTCTTTTCGAAATCTATGTGAAAGCTTTCACGGGTGTCATACCGTCTTTATTACAGAGGTGGTGGTTTGTTTTCTGCCCACCATCTTTCTTCTCTTTTCCTGTGGACTGTGTCACCTCCTCACATTCATCAACCTTGATTTAGATGAGCTCTACGGATAACTGGGGTCTAATAGGCATTGTTGAATCTTGATAAATAATGAGGTGATAGAATTTTTGCTAGTGTTTTAAATGAAAGCTCAAAGCTCGATATCCATGGTATTACAATTTAAGGGGATAGCTAGAATTTCACTAAACAGGTCAAAGGATGACCTCCCAGAAGAAGTGGTTGAGTGGTCCATTGCTAAGAAATGTTATTCTATCTAATTCTATACAGATGAGAGAAGAGCTTTGTTTGTGTGAAAGATACTGCAAGTCGAATTGGCTACAATGATTTATTATTGAGTTCCCATAATTAGGAATTCCAGGGACCTCGCCCCTAATGAAGTAGTTGTTGTTAGTTAAGCTGTTCTGCTGTGTCACAGTTTCATGCTTCAATTATATTACCTCAAATCAACTAAACAATCTTGTTGAGAATGCTGTGATAATCTCATAACAAAATAGCTCTAATGTACCAGTTTCCTATAGTTGGATTTTCACAGCAATGATATTTCATGCAGTGTGGCCACTCACTGCTGTGGGGATTGAACCTCCATTTAAATTTCCACATTCAGCGTCTGTTGAGGAAGTTGTGCTGTTAAATGGCTTTCTGGGAAGTGTTCTGTCAGATTACTTTTGGTAAGTAGTAGAGCCACCTCCTTTTACTTTGGGTTTTGATTGGACAACACTAAAACATAAGAATGTTATATTTTGATCTTTCATACTAATTCGCAATGAAGTCAACCTCCACCCATTAGCATAAGGAAGAAAACATAGTAATAATTGCATATTATTGGATTTTTATTTTTTCAAATTTTTTGTGAAGAATATTTTTGGATTTACTGCTAGCTAAACCACTGATGATTAAAACTGTACCTTTTGTAATCAAATTTTAAGAATAATTGTTTAGGCTCCAGCATCACCTTTTCAATTTGATGCACAAGGATTGGTTTGATTTCATTTCTTTTATGGTGTCCAAACAGCCTATCAGCACTTCGGCAGTCATACTAGTACTTTCTTCATGTTGATGTAATTGCAATCTGATTCTTCTAGTAAAACATTACAGGGCCCTTTCTGTTGTTTGGACAACTCCATTAGTTGCAACACTAGGCATGTCCTTGACAATTCCGCTCGCGATGGTAGCTGATGTGGTATTACATGGCCGTCACTACTCTGTAGTCTACATCCTTGGGTGCATTCAGGTATCTCTCTCTCTCTCTCTCACTCATAGGCCATTTGGAAAGTCATTGCTGCCTTTGAAGCCCAGCTTCTCGGCATAAAATCCAATGATTTACTTCAACCTTACCAGAGTAGAAAGTTCATTTAACTAGTTCAACTGGATTCAGGTATTTGCAGGATTTATATTGGCAAACCTTTCGGACAAGTTTTCATGCAAGAAAGAGTCATAGCAACCACATATAAATTTTGGAGGAGCAGACGGTTAGACATAGACATAATGTACACGATACAGACTGTTGTTCACCTATTTTTGTGAGTGTGACCATTAGGTAATCAGAGTAGCATGTTGCTATGGTAGATGTTGTGCTTAATTCTTTGCCTTTGTTCTTTTATTTTCTGATTGTATGGGCTTATAGTAGAATCCCACTACTGCCCTTTCTGAAATTCAGACCTGGTGAGGATGCTGGAATTTTCCAGGCCCACTAGTCAAGCCTTTTGAGTAGTAAAATCTCTGTTACTCAAACAAAATATTCCCCAAGCACTATGATTTGTCTTACCAGAAAGAAAAAAGCATTGTGATCTGTAAAG
Organism: Quercus tomentella; assembly: GCA_028535165.1. Lineage (NCBI taxonomy): Eukaryota > Viridiplantae > Streptophyta > Magnoliopsida > Fagales > Fagaceae > Quercus > Quercus tomentella. The sequence continues at coordinate 20,556,867 of JAPQVY010000155.1, forward strand.
ACAGGAGTAACTTTCTTTCTGTGTACTTGATTTACTTCATCCAATATTAGTGGCCCACTAAACCAATTTACATCTTTTCTATTAAACAGAAATGATGGGGATTGAGAATCACTTTTCTATCCTTGCTTCCCAACAAAGCCTTATTGATGTGTTCAAAAATCAATTATAATAAAGGATTGTTGGCAAGGTTCTCATGCATGCCAACCATATATTGTCTCCTTCACACACACACACACACAAAAAAACCCTAAATATATTGTAGTACCTTGGCATATAATTTGGGTGTAACTGATAAGATTCACTATGAATAACTAACTTAAACTTATGCATGTATGGGTCAATTATACTATTGTCAACTAAATTTATGCCAAATGCCTCGTAACTCTATTGGTCGACACTTTTTGATATTTTCAATAGAAATATCTAAATTTAAATCTTCTCTTCCCTCAACTATCGAATAATTATGAACAAAAAAAAAATACTATTATAATCTTAAGATTAATCGAAAGTTAGTTTACTATATAACCTTCAATAACATTCCGTTGATTCATTATAATAAAGATCTCAATGATGTAAATTTGGACTAATTCTTTTGTTAAGTTATATCATTTTCATTGCGGCCAGAGGAAACCACAACTGAAAACAAGGAACAAAAATCCAAATCAGACAGGCAAAACATGAACAACAAAAAGGACGGCTGACCTACAAGTAATCTTTGGTCTCTACCATGGTTGATCAGGGGATGAGCTTGGTTGGTTTTCAGCCTGCTCCACCTTAAAGAAAATATATAGGGCCCACCAGCCAATTGTATTTTTTTGTTGTTAGAGATGCGTGACTTTATACTTCGGTCATACCCACGTCTCTTATTTCTTTTTCTTATGCAACTTTGTCATGAATCACTTTTTAAATTCAAGCTAATTAATAAGGGATATTTGGAATTGTTTTACTATAACTCGATAAGATAAATATGAAACATAAAAGGGAAATGATAATCGTGAAAGTTCTAAGAGAAGATGAAAAATTATTTTAAAAGTGACAATAAAATATACGTATAAAAAAATAGATTATAATTAACATTTATAAAAAAAAATTATATTATATGTATAAATATATTAAATTTATAATAAATAAAATATGCATATATACATTTGGGTGAGCAAAATCTGTTACTAACTCATCACAAGAGAGGAAAAAAATTCACATAGGACAAAGCCAGGGAAAATACTAAGCCCACATAATTGTACACAATTTTAGTCACAACTTACCATATGGCGAGTTGTGAATAATAGAAGTGTGGACCCTATCACCACACTTCTATCATTCAAAAGTCACAACTTACCTTATGGCAAGTTGTTATTACTAAAGTTGTGTGCAATTACGTAGCCATAACATTGCTCCAAAGCAGGACATGGCAAATCAGACAGGTCGGAACATTTTTTCCATCTCTAGACTTCAACCAATATGTAGGAACTCCAAAGTTAGGAAGTCTGATCAAGAAAAGAACAGGCCCAGCTCATTACATCAGGTCAGACTGATTGGGCCCATGTAAATGTTGTAAAAACCACGAGGCCCACAACCCAACAGCTGAAAATAACAAATCAAAAAATCACACCAAAAAGAAAAGAGTAACCAAAGGCGAGACCAATAGAGGGAGTTAGAAGTTAGAAGAAGCACAAAGAGGCAGTAGCGAGAGAGAGAGAGAGAGAGAGATCAAATCTCGATTTGAGAAGGAAGGAAAGATGGAGAAGGGAAAGGGAGTAATGGTAGGAGGTAGAAGATGGGGCGTTGACTTCACTGACAATTCTGCATCTCCTTCTTCTCGCGACATCCCTGACCCTCCTGGTTTCTCTCGCGCCTCCCAAGATCAGGTTCCCTCTCTCTCTCTCTCTCTCTCCAATTGGATCAAAATTCACATATAAATATATGTATTCATTCTCTATAGGATGATTCAACGTTGAGTCGCCAAAAGAAGGATGCTGAAGCCAACTGGAAATCTCAGGTTTTGCTTCTTCTTTCTTCTTTCTTTTTTTTCGATTGGTTTTACGATTAAGGACCATTTTTATTTGATTAATTGTTGCAAAATAACCCCTAATAATATTGAGGTGAGTTGCTAAAATTTGTGAAATATGTGGAAGAAAGGGGATTCAATTAGGCTATGTTGAAGTTGTTTTTGGTGATAGTTGTTGTTGCGGGGTAATGAGGTTTTACAGGAAATATTTATGGAAGTGATCATCCTTAGGTGTTTTATTTTCTTTCAGTCGTTTGAATTGTCGGCAAGTTATATTGATTATTGTTATTCTGTTAGTATTAGGAGTTTAATCATGTGGTTTGATTATGTTATACTCAGGAGTTAGATTTATCAAATACTTGGTATGTGAATGAGGCTGTATTCCTAGGATGCACCGACACTTCATTTGGAGTGCCATACCCGTGTCATACCCATGTCATAACGGTGTCTTATCTACCGTATCATGTTATAATTTTTCAAAAATTGTTTGTGTCGCCTTATCGTACCCGTACCATGTCCGTGCATCCTATCTGTTAAACATAACTTGTATTGATTTTTATTGCTGATTAGAATGGGACTGGATCAAAAGCGCAGGTACTTAATGTCATAATCTGTTTGTGTCTGAACAGAAAGCTTGGGAAGTGGCACAGGCCCCTTTCAAGAATTTACTAATGATGGGTTTCATGATGTGGATGGCTGGGAGTACGGTGCATTTGTTTAGCATTGGTATCACATTTTCGGCTCTTTGGCAGCCAATTAGTGCTTTACAAGGGGTTGGGAAGGGTAAGATGAGACAAATTGCCTCTCGTTTTGTTTTTATATCTCCAACTTTTTTATATTCTGACTTCTCCATGTAGCATAAACAATTTTTATGGCCTGAATCCATGGCTACAAAGGAAGAAAAATCTAAGATTCTTAGCTCAACTTAAAATCCACTAACTTTACATATTTTTTGATAATTTATTGCTATGATGCACTTGGTTTGTGACGACTCTTCAGGGCATTAGGATCACTTAAGGTTGTTTACCTCCCTTGTGCTATATTTGTAATAAGCCTTTTATGTCTGTTCCCCACTTATACTTGTTTTTATCAGCTGGGTTAGAAGCTAAGCATTAAACTTGAAAAATGTTTACCCTCCTCATTCTTATTCATTATAAATGTTTCGTTTCGTTCACACGAAATTTACACATCAGCGAATTTTTTTCATGTTTACCTTTTAGAGTGATGACATGTTTGCTAGCCATGAATTGATTGCAAATTAGTCTAGGCACTTCAATCCAACCAGACTTAGCTGGGCCAGGGACCAAGGTCAGCTTAAGCCAGGCCCTGAAAAAGAAAACCTTGGCTGAAGCTCAGGTCATCATGTTCTGAATATTCCATGTCCAACTCATTTGTTTAGCTTCAGACTGTTTACAGCTATCTGAATTAAAGATTTCTTGTTGCATATCATAGTGAACATTTATATATCCTGTGAACCTGAGCAAGTTTCTCTTTCTTAATAAAATTCACTACTTAGCCCAAAAACAAAAGGTTAATTTAACATTCTATGTATGGAACTAGTTTCAGACCCCTTAGTCCATTACCCTGAGTTGTAAGTTTCAACACTTTAAGCATTTGAATGTTGTCATTTAGCCAAAAAAAAAAAAAAAAAAAAAAAAAAAAAAAAAAAAAAAGAGAAAGAAAGAGAAAGAAAGAAAGAAAAGAAAAGAAAGGAATTTTGTGAACTTCGTGCTTGAAAAAGGAGCATAATTAAATGACACAAGTATGAAAACACATATTGATCTAAATCTGGCTAGGCTAAAAACTAAGCCCAGAGTTGAATAGGGCCCAAAAATGAAAAAATGTGAGCAAGCTCAGCCAGCCATAATTCAAAGGCAACTCAACTGAAAATATTCTGGGAAGAATGAATAGCTTCAGGCTAGTTTGTTCTTATTGACTGTCCTGCGTGTGTCACATCTTGGACATATCCTTTTTGGAGATTCAAAACCACAATTTTTTTGATAAGTGAGGTTTGAAACCACATTTTTTTTTCATATAGTGAATCAAAGAATCACCCCTCCCCCATGCATGTGCGAGGTGGATCCAATCCTCCTATCTGTAGGGGTATGGAAAATAAATCTAATAAAAAAATCTAGTGCTGCTTATACAAATTGTTCTTTTCTGTCCTTTATTCTTTGGGTCAATTAGTTCATCCACCCCTAGTGGTGGACATATCAAAAAATGAATTTGACCAGTTGATGGGAGTATCCTTTCTGTATAACCAATCATGATTGACATGGCTTATTTATTGTATTTTGGCGCTCGTGTTTGGCTTACTGTAGTTTTCACATGATTTTTGCCACCTGCATTTCTCCTTGTATATTCTACTCAGATCTTCTATTTGATCACCAAGTTTCTTCAAGTAATTCTAATTTTGGTTCTGCAGTTTTTGAACCTTATAAAGACAGTAAAGTAGAGCTTCTTGGTCCTAAGTTACTCTTCATTGCCCTCAATTTGGGGGGCTTAGCACTGGGTGTTTGGAAGGTGAGATCTACTTTCAATTTTTCATCATTTGTTGTTTTAATTGCATTATCACCTTGTTTCAATTTTCAAAAAAAAATAAAAAGGCTTATATCAATTCCTCTCTCTCTTGTTCCTTGGACACGCTTCCTTGTTCCTTTGTATTTAAATTCCTTTATTTAATTACTATTTTTGTTTTGGCAGCTTAACACTTTGGGTCTTCTTCCCACACATGCATCAGACTGGGTCTCTTCATTACCTCCTGCACAGGTTAAATTCCTCCTCCCATGATGATTGAATTTGCTAATTTATTTATTATTATTTTTTAAATTGCATTTTCTGGAAATGTTTCTCTAGCTGGGTTGAATGGTTTTAGTAGCCAAAACTTTAAGCAGACTACTAGTGGCTCTAGCTTTTTTTTAGTTTTCTTCTATTGCAGTTTAAGCTTGGTATTCCTCTAAATTATACTAGAATACTTTCATTGTTTATATTAAACCAAAAGGCAAATGATTTAAATCACTATTGCAATTTTCTTATTTTGACTTTTGTACATTCATTAATAGTAACATTCAAAGTTCCTTGTAGACTGTTGACATAATATCCCATAAGAATAATTTTCTGGAAAATGACATGGATTATATGTAGTCTATCCACTATTGCTTGTCCAAACTTGTTAGCTGGCACCCTCAGTTTTGAACAGCATTCTGCTCCATTATAAGTCCAATATTTTTTTTTTTTTTTTGATAAGCTATAAACTTCATTGGTAGAAAAAACATGTACAAGAAAAACCAAAGCACACAAGATGTGTACTAAGAGAAGCAGAAGACAAAAAAAACTAAGAAGTATAAAAACTACATCTATTGAGCACAAATCAGACAAAGAATTGAAAGAGAGAACACCCAACACATTTGTCCACCCAAACAAAGTATAGAAGAAAGAAGTCTTCAATTCTTGAATCGATCATTCGGTTCCTTCAAAAATCCAATTATTCCTCTCCCTCCAAATACTCCACATCAAACAGTCCAAATGTTCACATAAGAAACTATGTTGCTGCCAATCCCTTATCATTTTTCTTTATCTTTTTGTTTCAGCAAACCAATTCCAACAGAACAGATACTATAATTGACATTTTTGTTCTTCTTTGAACTTACTTTTAATTGCTTTCTAATTTATTGTGCTTCATTTTCCAAATTTTAAAATATTGGCTAGCCATGTTTGAACGGTTACTTAGCACCTATACATATACTGGGCCTAACCCAACCCCAAACCTTTTCCCGTTCTCACCTCTGATGAGGATTGGTAGATTTACTTTGTTACATGGATAAATCTGTGGTCTCCTGGAGACTTCAAAAAGTGTCATTTTTTAGGGGATTTTTTGTTTGGGGCTTTTAGGAAAATACATAGGTGGAATAAATTCTCTTTTATTTGCTTCTAAAGTTTAGATTGGACAATTTTTGGAATTAACTGAGAGAACATAGTGATTAACCTATCATGAATAGTCAGGTAAAGTGTGCCTAGCTTTAAAGAGTTATGCGAATATTATTACCTGAGTATTCCAATTTGGAATCACGAGATCTCCTTTTGAATTCTTAGGGCAATTGGATCACTCCCATTAAGAGTAAACTTTCTTTCCTTCCTACACGCTTCATGTTCACTCTTAAATGAGGGAGGATTTGGATTTGCAAATTGAGTACTTTTAACAAAACTCTTCTAGCTTGATGGCTATGGAGGTTTGGAACTGATGAGAGAATCTTTAGTCATTTGTATGAAGTATGGAGACATTTTTTTTTTCTTGAGGGGCTCACACAGGGTAGGCCTACTGAAAATTATTAGGGGGTGGAATAATTTTTTAAAACTAATTAAGTTTGTTGTTGGAGATAGCTCTTGAGTTCATTTTTTGGTATGACTTGTTGTGTTGACTATCCCTTGAAAGACCTGATCTGTTTAGATTAGCATAGGATAAGGATGCCTCAATAGTCATGTATCTTATTGATATTAGAGGTACAAGGCATTAGAATCTGCAATTCACTGGACACTTTCTGAATTGGAAAGTAGAGTATGTGGAAAATTTGTTTGGTCTGTTGTATTCAAACTTTCTGTCTATTCAACAAGAGGTTCAGTTATCTTGGAGTTTAACTAAGATATGGAAAGTAATATCATTATACGTATTGTGGGCAATTTGGGGGGAGAGAGAGAGAGACTTTTGATGGGGTGCCCAAATCAATTTCCTAAGCAATTTACTTTAAGATCTTTGTTTGATTGGATGACTACCTTGGGTAGTATCCTTGCATTTTCTAATCTAGGGGTTAGATCTTTTGAATTTTAGATTGTAATTTCTTAGGAGTGTTCAATGCACAATTTGTGTATTTGAACTATGTCCCCTTTCGAATAAAACTATTGTGCATTAAAAAATGCTCTCTATATCAAATGGCATCTCTCCTACCCTACATAACGGGTGGAGGATGAGAAAAAGAGTGAATAAAGCTTCGTAAGATTTTGAAAGAGGTTGTCTACCTTGACAATAAGGATCCTTAAGAATGTTTTCCTGGAATATTGTACAATTATTAAAAAAAAAAAAAAATTGTTATTTTTGTTGCCATGTGATGTAAGCATTACTGGATTGAGGTTGAGTTCTAATTTAACACAGGATTGGGGTTGCATCTTCTACTAATGTATTTTATGCATTTCTCTTCCTTTTTTCTTTCTCTCGACTTGAATCGACCATCTCTTCATTACTAGTGAATTAATTGCTTTTATTTTTACATGACTAAACCATCTCCAACGGCTTTTCCTCATATTCTCATCAACATGGGTCACTCCTATCTTTGAGTGAATTTCCTCATTTTGAATCCTATCTTTTCTTATATTTCCTCTCTTTTTTGTTGTTGTGGTGAAGAATTTAGTTATCTCACAAAGAAGAATGAGAACACACTGAAATTGTTTGCTTACTAATATAAACATGAAAAATTCATGAATGGCCATTGACATGCTTTTCCCAAAGTTAAAAACATGAAGCAATGGAAGTTACTAATGAGCTATAGCTCAATTAGTACTTCCTCCTCTCATAATAATGGGATGTTGGGTGAGATTGTGGGTTCAAGACCCACTTGGTGTGTGTGTGTAATTTACTGTATCATATTATAAAAATAAAATTAAAAAAATGAAGGGATAGAAGTAGTTGTTGCCTTTTTGCCAATCTCTAAATATCATTGTAGTTTAGTACGCAAATGCATGTTTAATATGGTCCGGCAAAGATTGGGGCTCCACTTCCTTATATCAAACATTTAACCCATCAGGCTGCCACCTGGTGGGAGACTTAAGATGAGTTGTAGATCCAGGCATCCTAGGTTTGTATCCCCACTAGAAATTCTCTTGGATTACTTGGTACACAATTCTAGCGGGTGGAGTCGTGTATCCAAGGTGTACTCCCCAAGGATGGGTCCAAAGAGCCTTGCCTTGGAGAAGTTCCACGCCATAAACAATATAAAAATAAAGAAAATAAAAAATTTTAAATTAAGGTTAATGTTCTACCCTTTGAGATCACTGTTCTGGGGCCTCGGTGAGGTTCCACGCCATCAAAATAATAGTTTGAGGTTAATGTTCTACACTTTGAGATGACTGCTCTGGGTTCTGTGGTACAATATTTTGTTAGTTAGACTTGAAATCAGGTTTGATGCTTGGTTCTTAAAGCATTTCTTTGTGGCAGTTATTGCTTTTGATGATTTATCCTAGCTATTGGGTTGCAGTAAACATCAAATTTGTTCTATTATTGACTAGAATTCTTTACACGACTTACTGCAGAATGCTCTATCAAGATCCTAACATTTTCTTCTTTGATTTCAGGAAGTTGAGTATTCTGGTGGGGGTATTCCTTTACGTTGATGTGCATGATTGGTTTAATCGGTCATCCTACGCAAAATAGACTGACGGATGAAACTTTGATATTGTTTTTGACTGTTGGCTTATTACGCATGGCCATCATGTGGACGATGTGCCAGATGTTTTAATTTAATTTTATCAAACTAGTGGCTAGGTTTTGTGGAACATACTGTGAGTCAGTGGATGATGCTGGAATATTTAATCCAATACTTTGTAGTAAGCAAACGTTGATGGTATCATGATTTGTGCTTTATTCAAAATGTAGTTCCTCCATAGCTTCATACTAACTGTCTGTGATTGTTTGTAGACATAAATAAAACATTTTGAAAGACAAATGAAAACCATGAGACTCTAGTTACTACGCGTAGTGCTGTGCACATCTCAGGTCTAACGCCAAGCTAAATTAGGGTAAGGGATTATACTAATGCCAAAGTGAATCAGGCAACCACACAGTTTGCGAGCAAAAGTTGAAGCTGACTCGAAGCTTTAAAAATTATCTTCTCTGTGCTATTCAATATGCATAAAGTCACGAGAGAAGTATATTTCTAGTTTATACACCTTAAGAGATTTTCGAACTCATTTTTATAAAGAACCATGAAAGGAGTGTATTATATATAACTTCCAGAATTATCTTACTTTCCTTCAATCAAATTGCAAATCAACTAATCAAGTAGAACAAGAGAAAATAAAGACAGTTGGCAGCAACAACAATGATAGGGTATATTTTCACCAAAGCAAAATAAATCTAACACACGAGAGTTGTCATGTCTCCGAGAGATCGTCATGTGCAAGAGGATTGCTAGCTACCTATGCATGGTACCTTGCAATGCAATCCATCCCATGACCACTTGTCGGGTACACCATTGTGATAGACGAATAGGACCTGGCAGATGACCCCCTACACTTAGTCTCCCAAGCCATTTGCATATCTTCAACTTCACTATCTCCATATGGAAAGAACTTGCACACCATGCCCAAAAATCCTCCTACATATTCGCATCCCCCAATTATGGGAAGTTAGACTCAAAAATCTTGGGACTCCCCATAAGGGAAGATCCTAAATTCACGGGAACTTGGTCAAGTCTATACCACTACATAAACACCAAGCCCCCTTCTCTCCAAGGTATGTATAATTTCTCAGTTCTCATACTTTTGGAGTTATTAAGAATCGTTGAGTTGCTAATTTAACCTTTGGAAGGTCTTTGGCTGACACCACACCAATGCACTCTGTAGGTCTTTTATTCTTCAAGAACTCCTAGCGATTGTGCATTTGGACGATTGACTCATTGACGATTCATTGTATCATCAAAAAATAAATTTTTAGTCCCAATATTTTGAGGTCAACAATGGATCTTCAACAAATTAGTTAGGAAGAGTATTTATAATGAATCCATTCATAATAGAGTGACTAAATTTTAGTCTAGTTGTCAGCTTACCGCAACCCTCTAGATGTATGTGTGGAGCAAATATAGCTTTTGCAAACCAACATAGCATTTCTAGGAACCACAAAACAAAGATAAAATGCCAATAATATAAAGAGGAAGTCTAAATACACAATGAATTTGACAACAATTAGTGGTATCCCATATCACAATAATATTGCCACTAATTATATTATGCCAACTCAACAAGGTGTGAAAAAAGTTGTGAAATTTATTATGCTTGAAGCATTGCTCATCATGAAAATGCCTTGTAATTTAGAGAAATGTCATATCCACAATATTTTCACAACAAATCCTAAGTAGTAGATTGTTATTGATTGTTATGGATGGGCAAAAAAGTAATTTAAGTTGTGAATTCAAATTTGAACTAATAACAACTTACCACATGTGATTTTTTGTGAAAATATTATAAAAATGTTGTGAATATAACATTTCTCTGTAATTTGAAGCTATACCAACAAAGCATTTGCACTTGCACACATAAAGCATTCTAACTTAAAAGTCAAAAGTCAAAATTTTCAATTGAAGAGAAAATTCAAAAGGACTAACAAACCAACATTGAACTTTTACAACTATCATCCTATTTAAACCTGAAAACCTTAGCCCCGTTTGGTACGCGAGTTCAAACACATGTTTTCAGTTTTTAAACAACATTACACGTATTTTCACACACTTTTTCACCCACACGTATTTCCAAAAAAACTGAAAACTGTTGTTTAAACACACGTACCAAACGGGATTTCTGAGACTCATGAGTTTGACATATACATCAATAGAATAAATTCAATAAGAGTATAGTGTAAAAGGCTTTATCTATACCCTCCACTACCAGTGTGCTATATCAGATTTTTACCATAAAAAAATAAAATGTAACACACACGATTTCACCCTCATAAAATAGGTGGGATAATAATTATTAAAAAAAAAATTAAACCCAAATATTTTAGAAATTTAAAACTCAATCTCATCATGCAAAAGAGTATTAGCAAGTCACGGCAAAGAGTCGTTGGAGATGATGTTGATGATGCTTTAATTATTTGAGAATCACCGCCGGGAGGCTTATAACTTGCGAAATCTCCAAGTTTTTTGCCCCTTTTTCTTTTTGGTTACTATTGCCGCAGGTATTAAAGAAAAGAGACTCCAAGTCATTGAGATTCAAACAAAGAGAAATGCTACATTAACAATATTTTCACAATATTTTCGTAACAAATCCTAAATGACAAGTTGTTACTTGCTATTATTAGTAGGCAAAAAAATAATTTTAGTAGTGGATTCAAGTTAAAAACCCGTAACAACCTGACACTTAAAATTTGTTGTGAGAGTATTAGCAAGTCACGACAAAGAGTCATTAGAGACGATGTTGACGATGCTTTAATTATTTGAGAATCACCGCCGGGAGGCTTATAACTAGCGAAATCTCCAAGTTTTTTGCCCCTTTTTCTTTTTGGTTACTATTTCCGCAGGTATTAAAGAAAAGAGACTCCAAGTCATTGAGATTCAAACAAAGAGAAATGCTACATTAATAATATTTTCACAATATTTTCGTAACAAATCCTAAATGGCAAGTTGTTACTTGCTATTATTAGTAGGCAAAAAAATAATTTTAATAGTGGATTTAAGTTAAAAACCCATAACAACCTGACACTTAAAATTTGTTGTAAAAGTATTGTAAAAATGTTATGATCGTAGTACTTCTCTTGAACAAATAGCCAACTACATGGATAAAAAAGGCCATAGCATTTATAAAAGTCCACAAGTGTTTTTGATGTGAGTGTGATTTACACCGTATTCTTATTGAATTTACTTTCTAATTTAAATCATTGAATAATGTTAGCAATATAAATTTTTTTTTTCAACTTCTTTTCATCATTGTTGATATCACTCTCATGATCTACAACTACAACTTATGTTATTTTATAACAAGTCATGTAAACTATTTAAAATATATTATATATATATATATATATATATATTAAAAATTTTGCCACTAGATTTATTATAAAAAAAAAATTCTACAAACTATTTAAATATTTTAAAAGGAAAGCCCCAAAAAGGAAATAAAAGCACTTTTAAGTTTTAAGTTTTAATATTGACCAAATATTAATCTACTAAAAAAATAATTGAGCAAATAAAATAAAATAAATAAATGAAATTTTACTTTAATAAATATATAGTGCCTTTCCCACTCACCGCTCCATCCAAATCCAATATCTAATCTCTTTCTTTATAGTTACTGCCACTCATACTCATAACAGTTTCTCAGAAAGTCTAAACTCAATCGCAGAGCAATGGATTTGACACCCCAACAGCTTACCCAATACAATGGTACGGACGCATCAAAGCCCCTCTACGTGGCTGTGAAGGGTCGCATCTTCGATGTCACGAACGGCAAGTCGTTCTACGGCCCCGGAGGTCCCTACGCCATGTTCGCCGGCAAAGACGCCAGCAGAGCTCTGGCCAAGATGAGCAAGAACGACGAGGACGTGACACCCTCTCTCGATGGCCTCTCCGACAAGGAGATCGGAGTCCTCAACGACTGGGAGAAGAAGTTCGAAGCTAAATACCCTGTTGTTGGTCGCGTAGTTTCTTGAATCCTAAGCTTGTTTACATGCTTTATATATGAAATGGGTGTCTATGTATGTATTGGTAATGCTATTTTGGGGGACTAATACGCTTCTGGGTATTTGTGATTTCGTTGGAATTTGACGATTTCGTATTGTTAATTATGGATGTTGGTGTGTTACTGTTGGAGGGTTTGTGTATGATTAGTTTGGGTCGAATAATAAATTTTGGTTGTGTGAAAATTGGGTATTCTGCATCTATCTTCGATTACTTTGGTAACTTTAAGGATATTCATGCAATGCACCAAGAACCATTTAGCTCAACTAGCATTACTGGTGTTTCTAACAAGACATTCAGGGTTCAAATACCACCTCTAATGAACCTTACTTGTTGACCTCATTCCCATTTCACATATAGGCATGACAAATTCTGTATACATTCTTATGTGTGTACATACCACATGCACAAACATATAATTGCTTATGTGGTACTCTCATGAGGTGAAATTGAAGTTGTAATGCCATATATCTATATTACGCTCCATCAAATTGTTCATCATTTGATACATAGGGATGCGGAGTATTTCATTTGTTCTTTCATTTAATTTTGAGGATGAATTTTTTTTTTTTTTTTTTTTTTTTGGGGGGGGGTGGGTGGGGGGGTGGAGAATTCTTGGGAGAAATCATTTTAATCATAAAAGTGCGGTCATCTGCAACCTGTAATCAAAGAGTTGTTTCTCTGAGTTAATTCTTCCAACTCTAAATTTTCTTAAAATTTGGCATCTATGTTTGATAACTTGGTAAATATTTTGAAATATGTGGCCCACATAGGAATTATTTTAATTAGTAATTTTCTCATTAGAATGCTTGAACAATCATGACTAGAGGTATGCCTTTATTCTTTTGTTGTTTTTCAATTCCTTACAAATATGAGTTGTTGCACAGTAGTTATTTGGTTTGCGTCCGGTGTTCTAAGAAGGAACAGGACATTGTGAATTGTATGTGTCTTTTTACGTCTGTAAAATATTCACTGGCAAAGATTTTTCAGATAAAGCATGACTGACATGATGATCTAGATGATAAATTGCTCCAACTTAATTGATATTTGGAATCATTGGATAAATGATTCCCTGATGTGTTCATCTCACTATTTCTGACTCTTCCTTGGCAGATTTTTCTCTAATCTTTTCTTCATGAATGAGGATAAATTGACAAAGGAGAAGTTGTTTGGTAACTCTTGACTGCCCCTTTTGTTAGTTTGTGATCTTGACTCCTAAATTTATATGTAATGTGCCTTATAAATCCTTTTCTTTCCTTCTCTCTCTCTTTTTTTTTGGGGGGGGGGGGGGGGGTTTTTTCCCCTTTGAGTATATATACTGAATTAGTCAATTTTAGATCTTAGCTTGTTGAGCTCATAGTATAATGCCAATGTACTTATTTCAAATTTTTTGATAATTTTTTTTTTTTTATAACCTATCTCAATCATGTGACACTTAGATGCTGCAGCTTTAGGATTATTATAACTTATAAGAGATCACTATAAAAGCAATTGTAAAATAAAGAGAAAAGAGTTATCAAATGCTAAGTTGCACGGATTTAGGGCATCCTTTGCTTAAAATGTGGTGCTTTCACAAAGGTCAAAAGGAACCAAAATAGGTCAATGTAAGTTGTGTTTGTGGGCTCTGTAATTTCTGTATTGTTGCAGCAAAACTGGAGAAACCTGTGTTTCATGAGCCTGCAGTTTGAGTAGCAGTAGAAAGTAGATGAAGTTCTAGTCATTGAGTAAAATAAATTTTCGTAGAGATATATCTATAGACAAGGTTTATTATTTAACATCCCATTCATACATCTGGTTAGTCAAGAAAAAATTGATTACAGGTTTAAGTGGTTATCCTGAAAGGGTGGATATGGTCTTTGTGGAATGGTTGATTATTTGGTTGCCATACTCGGTCACAACCATAGGGGTGCAGGAGAGAGGTCTTCTAATATCTTTGTGGTATATCGGAACCCGGTACTTGTAGGGTGTAGCATCTTGGAGTGATTTACTATAATGAAAACAGCAAGGAGTTGTATTGTTAGTCTTTCTTTTTTCATTTTTAATTGCATGTATACCTGTGTGTATGTGATTTTCTTTGTTCTTTTTGGAAGATATATGTACATATGCCTATAACGAATTACTTAGTTTTACACTAAAAGTTAGGGGTGGCTCAACCATTAGGCCATTTAGCCAATGGCCTAAGGCCCCCAAATAGAAGAAGGCCCCCTAAAATATAATTATAGAATATATTTATAAATCTATAAATAATCTAAAACTGAAGATGTTTGACTTTTTGTTGACCTCATTGTATAATGACACATCAGCTTTGTAGCTCTCACAATTTTCCACATTAGCAAACTCTTTTTTATTAAATTTTGCTTTCTTTCCTGTTACCCCCGATTATTTTTTCTTTCCCACATTATTCTCTCTCACTTCCTCAAAGAAGAGTCTCCTCTCCTTTATGGCTTTATCTCAGTCATATTTTCTGTTCTCGGAGGTCTTTCTCTCTCTTATTTTTTAGTCTAATCTTCAAAATTGTATCTCTCACTTCTTCAAAATTCAGCCAGATCCATCTTTCCCACAAAGAACGGCCTATTTGTCCCGCATCCGGGTCAAGAATATGAACCAAATTGGACCAAATGGCTACCACCTTTGTTGTAAAATGTAGCCCCAGTCCTCGGCAATTCGAGCTCCAGCCATCTCTACCTGCTTTGTTAACAGCCCTAGGTACTCTGTCCCAGGCTCCCAGCCCAACCCAAAAGGCCCTAAAGTTTCATTGATTCGCATATGGCCATCTCAACATAGCCCAGCCACCCTTGGTGCAGGCCAAATACAGCAATATTTTGGTATCTTTGGTAGTATTTTGTAGTCCATATAATAATCCTAAAGCTGCAGCATCTTAGTGTCACATGATTGAGATAGGTTATAAAAATAAAAATAAAAAAATAATTAAAAAATTTGAAATAAGTACATTGGCATTATACTATCAGCTCAACAAGCTAAGATCTAAAATTGACTAATTCAGTATATATACTCAAAGGGGAAAAAAACCCCAAAAAAAACCTAGGTATAAATTAAAAAAATCGAGTCGGTGCTTCTGTGGTATATAAGATTTTGAACATTCGAAGTTGTAATTTTGTTGATTGTTGCCTTTTTACTTCCTAATCAATTTATTATATGTTAGTATTGCACTAATTGTTTTTCACATGATTAAATTGTTTCTTGAACTAAAGCCTGTGTATTGCTGTAATAACACCATTAAGGATGTAGATTTGGATTTATGTAAGATTGTGGCATGTTTTATTCTTAGTTCAAAGCCGGTGTATTGTTATAATAGTGTCTATGTGATATTGTGATTAAGATGACTAATATTTTAGTAATTGATAATACTCAAAGCTAAGTTGTGATATGTTTCCAGCATTATATTCATTATAGGTCTTTGCTGATTTCTTTAAGTTTTAATTTTGCTTATATAGAACTATTAGTATTTAGATGTATTTGTGTGTGCTTATCTTTAGAATGATAAATAGATTATGGCTTTGGGAATTTACTTTTTGACCTCAGTAATTTATAAATCTTGGGGCCTTGAAGCTTATTTCATCATAGTTTGCCACAAATCCATTGATTATGTATGACCTATTATCTATCCCTTTAAAAGAAAATGTCTGTGAAAGGGGTTTGTTGACTCTATTTGATGCTTTTTCAATGGGTATCATGGCAAAGGTATTACAACCTGCTGGTCTCCCTACCTGTGTGCTGCTATACTAAAGGCTGGTGCTGTTGTTTGTGCATTGTTGTTGTTGTTGTTGTACACGCTTATATGCACTATGCTTTTGTTGTACTTGATGTTAGCTGTATTGTGATACTTGGTAGCTATTAGCATTGTACTAGGAATTGATATAGAATCCTAGGATGTTTTGGTAGTTATTGGCAGGTCACATTCAGCTATAAATGACCTGGCTAATTAGGCATGTGCTCAACGTATTTTTTTTTATAGGTAATAGCAAACTTTATTGATAATAGAAGTACAATGAATATACGATAGTAAACTCATTGCATTGAAAAAAAATACAAACCAATCAAAAAGAAAGACTAACAGAATTAAGAAATTCAAACAAAGAATGACAATGCATAAACCCCCAAATACGGGACCACTCAAACAAAGTCCTAAGCAGCAAAGACTTCACACAATTTACAAGTCTCTCAGTTTCCTCAAAAGTTCGGGCATTGCGCTCCTTCCAAATTAACTGCATAAGACACGCTGGAACCATATTCCACACATTTGAAGTGTGACTCCCCAAGCAATTCCACCATGCAGAAAGAAGAGAAACAACGTTCTTCGGCATCACCCACTAAACCCCAAACAAACAAAGGACTTCACTCCACAAGGTATGAGCATACTTACAATGGATCAATAAGTGATCCACAGTTTCCTCTTCACATCGACAAAGGCAGCACCAATTAACAAGAGGTAAATTCTTCTTAACAAGGTTGTCTATAGTAAGAATCCCACCCCTAGCAGTTGTCCATAAGAAGAAAGCCACCCTTTTAGATACCTTAACACACCAAATGCTCTTCCAAGGAAAAGACACCAACGGGGCTGCTAGCAATGAGAAATAGAAAGAGCGTACATCAAAAACACCACTACGATTAAATTGCCATATCATGGTATTATCACCCCCTCTAGGTAGCTTGGACAAGATATGCGCAAAAAAATCATAAAAGATCCCTGTCTCCCAATCTTGAAAAGCATGACGAAAACGTAAGTTCTAACTTCTACCACCCCCATCCGGTGCATAGTCAACCATATCAAAAATCATAGCTGTCTTATCCACAGCAATAGCAAACATAGCCAGATATAAATCCTTTAAGGCAGTAGGGCTACTCCAAGGGTCATACCAGAATCTGATACGAAAACCCTCACCCGCTGCATACAACACATGACCAAAAAAGCTCTCAACCCCCTTCCTAATGTTCTTCCACATACCACATCCATGCGTCCCTCTAACAACTCTAGTACACCATCCCCCACTGGTCTCCCCATATTTGGAAACTATAACTTGCCTCCATAAACGTGTGACCTCATTCCCAAATCGCCATAGCCACTTCCCAAGCAAAGCTTGGTTAAACAGCCCAATCTTCTGGATCCCCAAGCCACCTACCTCCACTGGCCACACAACTTTCTCCCAAGCAACAAGTGAGAATTTAAAAACATCATTAGATCTCCCCCAAAGGAAATTCCTCTGAATCCTCTCTAATCTGTCTGCCACATGTTGTGGAATAGTGAACAAAGATAAATAATATGTAGGAAGACTTGATAGGGTACTCTTCAATAAAGTAAGTCTACCTCCTTTTGACAAATATAACTGCTTCCAACCCATGTGATAGATAAGGAGTTAGTTAATCAATTCAGCTGTAGCTTAGTTAAAAGGCTGCAATGATTTTAAGGAAGAATATCAGAAGAATAATAATATGAGTTTTCTCTTTTTTGTACTCTAATCTCTACCCCCAATATTCTTAGGAGGCCCAGCTACCTTGAATCAACCGTTACAATTCACAATTGTTTGGTTGGTTTTTACCTTCTCCCTGGTTGGTCACTGGTGGGCAGAGCCAAAATATATTCACTAGTCAAATGTTGTCCAAAGCCTTCGGGAGTTATCAAGTATCAAGTCATGATGTTTTTAAATAAACACATTCACATTGGTTAGGTCCAATAGTGTGACAAAACATTACAGGATCTCTTTACCAACTCTCTACAAAGCCAATGAGTCCTCTTGTAGTTGTGGGACTGGAAGACAAGCAAATTAAGGCACATAAATTGTTTTTATTTGTAACTTATTAAGTATTATTAGCCACTTTTCTGCTCTTAGGACTTGTCACATATCTATTCCAAAAGTAAAACCTATGACCTAGTTCCGATCATCACCTCCAATGATAATCTCTCTTTTCTTTAGTAAGCAATTCACAAACTCCATGGACAAGAATCTATGACCTCATCTTCCACTGGTTTCTCATGAGGGATAAAGGTGTCATTTGAATCAAAAGCAATGTTACAAACAAAATTTTTTACAACAGTTAACTTGGCAATTTTTTACTGGTTTTTATCTGTAATAATAATATCAATCTTTTACTTACCACTTAACAACATGCCACACTAGCAATTGTCAATTTTTTGTTGGGAAATTGCCTAAAATTCTAATTGTAACTTGAAAAATTAATTTGGGTTTTCTTGATGTGGAAGGAAAGACTATTTCTTAGTGTGGAAGGAAAATCTATTCCTCATTAAAGAAGTAATGAATTTCTTGTCCAAGAGGAAAAGGGAAAAGAGTCTTATAAATAGATAATGCTACAAAGAATTTGATGGCTTTGACTCAGGGTTCTCCTTATGGGGAGAGGAAATATATAGCGTGAAACTAAGAGAGAACAAAGAGATTTTTGCTTAAGAGGTAGTGCAAGGAGAGAGACAACAAGATTTGGGTTTTGTTAACAAAAGTTTTTTTTTTTTTTTTTTTTTTTTTTTGTAAAGCACACAAATCAAAGAGAATTTGTGAAGTTTTGTTTAATGTTGCAAAGTGCAAGAGAAAGAGAGAGAGAGTCATGCATGAAGAAGAAAATAGAGAAGAGAGAACAAAGTGTTGTCGCTTTTTAGATAAATAATTAGTGTGCGTAAGAGCAAAGAAAATAAGGAAATTTTCTCTAGCTGTGAGACATACACAAGAAGATTTATCATTGTATTAATTTGGTGGATCTCAAGTTAGGCATAAACTTGAGAATTATTATAAATGATTTGATAATAGTAAAATTATACGAAATTTGACCCGTAGTTTTTCCCTTCAAAGAGAACGGCTTTCCCACTTAAATATTTGTGTTTTAGTTTGTGATTGCTATTTTAGGTTAGTAATTTTGGTGATAATTTAATTTGGGAACCCAACATTTTTTGTTTATAGACTTTCTCTTTCTCTTGATTCAAAGGACCATTGGCTGAATGATATCTCATTATGCTACTACCACACTTGTGTGTCCTTTCGAATTAACATCTACGTAGACCTTCAATGGCTTCAACTATCCCAAGTCCCAATCAGACTTCCCTCAACCAATGGAAAGCTAGATCAACATGCCTATTCCTTCCACATCACAATCATGTCCTTGCAATATCCATTCATTCAGTTCCTATAATGGAGGGGTCTCAACCCTTCATTGTGTGAAGGACCAAATGGAATTAACGTGGATCTCATATGGCCCCAGTTTTGTCCTAGATGATCCCAATTGGACGCTAGACATAAATTGATTTTTTTTTCCCCATTAATCAAGTAGTGTTGTTCATAAATAGTGAATTTTGATTCCATTCAAAAATAGTATATTTTTCCCATAATGAGTTCTAGTCTCATAGTACGAAGTGAAGAAATAGAAATGATAGCGGAATAGGAAAAAGTAAATTCTATGTGCAAGTGACAGAGAAATAGAATATGAAAATGATTAAATGAAAGGAATCTAAAAAAAAAAAGGATATTTGGTTTTAGTAAATAAAAAAAAATAAAGGGCATTTAATTTAACATTTTTATATTTACTCTTTTTTATCCTATAATCAATTCTACAGGTGAAATAAAATGAAATGTCTGATGATTTCCTTATCTACTCTATAAAATTCGAAGTCATTATAAATCATAAAAAGAAAGAAAATTCAAAGTCATCTTAGCTGGTAAGACTAGGTTATAATAAAATTGCTATGTTCTCTTTTAAAAAAATTCCCATGCAAAAAATAAGGCCAATGAAGAAAATCGAAAACATGCAATGAGCACCTATTATATATTTCTTATCAACCTAATTGAAAAATATGTACAAAGATATTCTGTTTCAAAGGGGGACAAAAGAACAATATCTAAAGAAACGGTTAGGCAAATCTTCCCTGATGCCATTCTCTTAATTATTATAACAATGGTTTCGATAATTATCCAATGAACTCAATTATGATAACTGATATTATTGTTAGTTTGAACT
Organism: Quercus tomentella; assembly: GCA_028535165.1. NCBI lineage: Eukaryota > Viridiplantae > Streptophyta > Magnoliopsida > Fagales > Fagaceae > Quercus > Quercus tomentella. Next base: position 20,577,291 of record JAPQVY010000155.1, read on the forward strand.
TTGAAGTACTATCAAGTATCAACTCAATTATTTAGCATAATAAAGATCGTAGTTGAGTCCTGCCTCAGTCCTCATCAATAAGAGAAGGTAACATAATCTTGACTAAAACCATCTCAGGTACTTAAATATAAAAAATTTAAAATTTAAAAAATAATTTAAAAAAAAAAAAAAAAAACAAACAAACAGAATATTTTGCTTAAATGTTTTTTTTTTTAAGATAGGTAGATGGTAAAAGAGAAGAAAATGTGGAATTTGAACCATAGATACGAGGCATTAGTATTGTAGTAACATTTGAACCTTGTTATTTCGATTTTGTAAACGGTTAAATATTAGTATTGATATACCATGTTAAATATGCTGCTAGAATAGATGCAGAAGCAGAAACAATGGTTCAACTAAACGGCCTACAACCACGAAAGAAACCTTTAAAATCAACATCTTTAATATATGAAAGTGTAGTACAAATTCTGTGATATAATGAACCATAATATGAATATATATAGTAGGCTAAACCCTAAACTAATAGACTTTTTTTTATTCAAATAGAAGACTTGACTTGCACATATAGTAAGACTAAGCTTGGGTCTATGCTATTGGGCTAATATATCTCTAACACAAACCAATTTCATTAAAATTATTTATTACTGAATTGTCACTTGTACCTCAAACCTGATTAATGCCTAAAATATTCCGTTCTTGCAAACCAATTTTTTACAAATATTATTTTGTAAACCTCGATGATTTGTAAACCAATTATATATATATATATATATATATATATATATATATATATATATATATAAATTTATCACTAAATTATCTCCACTAGATTATCACTTGAGCATCGAACTTGCTTAATGCTTAACGTATTTTGTTTATGCAATCCAATTTTATACAAATCATTTAATTCCTGTACTAAGAAATAATCTCCTGAATCCAGCTGTGCTCATACTTACTGACTTTCACGGAATGTCATATTGCAATAAAATGGAAGGTAAATGCTAGCGTTGAGCATGCCATAATTCAGAACTCAGTTACTTTTTTTTTTTTTTTAATCTACCGTATTCTTGGGACTTACGTCGTGAGTCATGACAATGAATGAAATCAGCTACAACAAAAAGCATATTATACTAATAATTTGCAAGAAAAATATTTTCAACGCTTTTGCTTGCAAGCAACAAGATGCGTAGTTGGTTTAGCCAAAAAAAAAAAAAAAAGATGCGTGGTTGTGTACTTGTATACGTGCCTAGCTTGCCTTGTCCTGCACCGATAGAAGATTAATATAGAAAACGTTAAATAAAAATAATTGAAAAAAAAAAAAACTATTTACTTTCAAGGTTTCAACATTTGTCATGGCTATCAGATTGGCACTGGCTACTTCTTTATTCAATGAGTTAATGAATATTATCTTTTTATTCAATGAGTTATGATAATTATTGGCTACTTCTAAAATACGGTGACGTAATGCTCATTTTCTCATTCATAGTGAATTTTAATATAAATTTAATTAGTAGAATTCATTATAAATATAAGAGAGAAAAACATCACGTTCTTATACTTAAAAAAGCATCTAATAATTACTTTTGGTGTAAAAAAAAAAACAAAACAAAACAAAACGTCATTTACTTATGGTTTCAAGAATTCCTTACAATCGCCGGTATTCTTTACTTTTCCCCGCCAGATGAATCATTGAGCATTTACGTTGCATAATAGGATATTCCAATTAAGTCATCAATTTGAGTAAGTAAACAACAACGTCCCTTATAATATTATTGATTTTCTAATGACTAACAGAATGGATATTGAAAATGAATATTAGAATAAAAATTAAAAAGAAGTTTACTAACAAAAAAAAAAAATCATAATTTTTTTTTGGCAAAAATCCAAAACGTGACCCTCTAACTTTTAGCTTTTGTCATTTCAATTCTCTAACTTTCAATTTTGTCATTTCAGCCCTCTAAGTTTTAATTTTTATCAATGTAGTATTCCGTTAGACCTCAATTATTTGCTGCCGTTCAGTGACTTTTTTTTTAATTTCGAAATTAAAAGAAAATTAAAAAAAGCTGTAAAAAAAAAAAAAAAAACATTTAAGGGGAATGAACGATGTCGTTCCCCTTTCCCTGAAATCAAAACCAAAAAACACAATGGGTCGGTTTGAGAGAGAGACCAAGATTAAGGCCATGAAGGTGATGGTTTTCTGATAAATCGAGTTTGAGAGAGAGAGAGAGAGATCGAGATAGAGACCGATTTGTAGAGAGATTGAGATATTGCAAGGTTTCTATTGCTAACATTCTAATTTTAGAGAATCGACATGAAGAAGAGGTTGTTGAGTTCTATTTTCAGGATTTAAAGTATGTATAGAATGTAACAACATAAAATGCCCATCCACACATAGAGCTAACAACCACACATCAAACCAAACAATACAAACAATCACAAAAGCAAAATTAACCACAAAAATCACTAAATCAAATACAAACACCATAATTTAATATAAGAAAAACTAAATAATTATCCATCCATATCATCTAATTACCTTGAAATATCTCAAAATTAACCAAAATATCCGTTTTTTTTTTCAAAATTAAAATAGAAGAACCTCTATCTCTCTTTTCTCTTTCTTTATCTCTCTCACTCAGTCCAGAGGGACTTCCATGTCACCATCGGAGGTCCCACTGAGGTATTTGGCCATGGATCTAGGGCGCATAACCTTGGTGATCTCAATGACGTCATCAAGGGAGATATTCCTGTTGTGCTTTTGATATTCTTCATCTTCTTCCGGTCACGATCTGGCTCCTTTAGTGCCTTGATGACTAGAGCTGCCACCGATGGCACCACCGACACCTTGGCCTGACAATTCTACACAGTCAGCTTCACCATCACGCACAGGCCCTTCCAGTCCTTCACGGTCTCCTTCGCTATATCTTCTCTGATCTTCTTCGATGAGAGACCTAGCAGACCGATCTTTAGGGCTAGTGAACTCACAGCATCGACCTCACCTCTGGTGATTCGGTCTCTCTCTCAAACTGACCCAATTTTCCCCAAATTTACTCAATTAAGGCTTTAGAAATCCATCATGTTTTTTGGTTTTGATTTCAGGGGCCAATTAGGAGTGTCAATGTTTGACCCAACCCGCAAACACAACATGAACTCGACAGGGGTTTTTGCAGGTTAAGGTTGGGCTTTAGCGGGTTTGGGTCATAAACAAGTTGACCCGAAAACGACACGATAAGAAACGGGTCATAAGCGAGTCAACCGCATGACCCGTAATAGACACGTTTAACATACCAATTCATTTGTGTCAACCCAAAATGACCTATTTAACACAACCCGTTTAACTCATATAACAAATAAATATTCATTTTATTTTAGATTTGTCAAATACCTTTTATATCCAACCTATATTTTAAACTTATAAAGGAAAGTAAATAATTACCAAAACTTACAAGGGATATAATCGGAAATTGAAACTTTACAAACCCAGGATCTCTAAACCCTACAAACCTTAAATCTCTAAACCTTTTTATATTTTTGTAAAGAACTTATTTCTAGATGGATGTTATATGTTTGTTGAACTATATTATTTTAAATGTGGGTTGAAGATTTGAAGTGTATATACTACTTTTGGGATATAAAAAAAAAATTATTTCTAAATAGATGTTATATTTAATATTAAGCAAATTGAAATGAGTTGTGTCACATTCATGTCAACCCAACATGACCTGTTTATTAAGCGTGTCAAGTGGGTTGGATCAAGTCAACCCACCTTATTAACAGGTCGGGTTAGGGTTGAAGGATCATGACACAATTATTAAATTGGTCGGGTTTGGGTTGAGTCATTTAGTCGAATACTCCTACCTCGACATGACATAAACCCGACACGCTAACTTGAATTCACACCCCTAGGGTCAATGTTTTCTTCTTCCTTTTTTTTTTATTCATTAACAGCTTTTTTTATTATTTTCTTTTAATTTCAAAATTTTAAAAAAGAGAAAAAAAAGCCAAAACGGCTCACTAAACAGCAGCAGGTAACTGAGGTTTAACGGAATACTATATTGACAAAAATTGAAAAGACAAAATTGAAAGTTAAAGGATTAAAATAACAAAAGCTGAAAGTTAGAAGGTTAGTTTTGGATTTTTGCCTTTTTTTTTTTTTCACAAATGTTAACGTGGTATATTGTGATTGATATTAATAAAAAAAATTTGTTAATCCATTTGAAAATGATATCCTGTTAACAATTGTGAAAAAGAATTGTGACAATTTTTATGTACCTAACATTATTAACATTGACATTACTAACAAATTAAAAGGTAAATTATCTTCTAAAAAAAAGTATAAGGTAAATTCGAGATTCCTTTTGTTTCAAATAAAAGAATTAATAGAAGCATAAAAAACTCACTAGCTCCATTTTATAGCCAAAGGTCGCCATTTTTTTTTTTTTTTTTTTTTTGTGCAGACAAAGGTCGCCATTTTTGTTTCTACACTTTTCTAGTTTCTAATGGGTTTGGAGTCTTTGACCGTTTGGTTACAAATTCGATAGAAAAAAGAAAAAAAAAAAGAAAAAGTGATGAAGGTTGTAATAAAGGTTGGAATTGATTGATATTAGTGGGTAATGAAAAATGATCCATTGGTGATGATCAAGTACGACTTTTAGTGCGCGGTCCAATAGTCATAGACACTGGCTAATATTCTACGTTGGGGCTTTCAGTCTTGTTAAGATTCTTTGGGGAAAAAAAAAAAAACAAAACCAAAAAAAAAAGGTCTTACTCTTGTTAGATAATAATATATAGACCCTCTGACTAACTGGTCAAAATTAGGTAGTTAATATCATATTGGTACCGACTATATTTATTGTACCAAAGATTTTTTTGAAGGTTTCGACTGGTGCAATAAAAATTTTTAAAAATACATTATAAAATATATTGTTTAAGTTAATACATTGGGTGGATTAATGTATACTTAGACTTATATTTGGGCGTTTCTCAAAAAAAAAAAAAAAAAGACTTATATTTGGGCTTATAATATATATATATATATATTTCTTTCTTTCTTTCTTTCTCAAAAATATATATTTATTTATAAAAAAGTAGTAATCCCCAAAATAATACATATGTATTAATGAGTACCGAAATATTTCATTATTCTAACAAACTAAACTAAAACAACATCAAGTAAGAAATTGACCCTCTTGATCAAAATCCCTTATTTGGGCAATTGGCACCCACATTAGGAATTGATCTACCAAAACCTTTATCATTTTTGATTATTTTCCTAGTCAAATTAGTGATAGTTCAAATTTCTCAAAAAAAAAAAAAAAATGAAGGGTATGGTAATTAACAAGAGCACTAAATCATTGATTAAGGTTAGAGTGACAATTCTTGTCAAGGCAACAATATTTGAATACATAGCTTAACTTCAAAGACCCATTTAATTATGGTTTCAAACTCCTCAACCATAATATAACTCATTTATTAAATGAGTTGACATTACAACATTACGCAATTCATTTCAACTTGTTTAGTGAACAATCTTAAAAAGATGTGAAAATTTCAAAATTTAGAGTTTTAAATAATAATTTATCAATATGACCATTAATTTTTTTAATTACTCAATTATATATAAATTCAAATTTATGTCAAATAAAAATGATATTATTTATATGAATGGGATCATTCTAAGTTGATTGTGGGTTAAGTAGATATCAACCAATTTATTAATCATGTTAAAGCGTGCTAACCAGTTTTGACACGAACCAATTTATATAATTGCCATTCCTAATTAAGGTTGAATCTTATAATAAAATTTATTGACTTTTTTATAAGGATTCAAGTCACTTTCAATTTAAAAGTTTTTTTTTACTCTCTTTTTTTTGTTACATTCCATTATTCCAATGTAATTAAACCGATTTAGTTAATTGTTTTATTATAATTTGATGGTCAGAAGAGGAGAAATTTAAACTCCAAAGATTTTCCTTGAAAATGCTAAAAGATGCCAATTTTCTTTAGCCTCTTAACTGGTGCACCAGAGAACCTATTATCATACACTAAAAATGTCCTCACTGCGAAGCTTCACGTAAATTTGTTTATTTTATTAATTTTTACAAGGGCTGGACGTGAGAAAGTTGGAACTTGGAACCCACAACAAGTCGGCTTCAGCTTTACTAAGGAGACTCAAAAGCAGCTTCTTCTTCCCTAAGTCATTCCCAAACAGAGCTTTAAAGCTTTGCTTTTTCTATCTCTCTCTCTCTCATCAAATCAGTAAACAGTAACCCAAAAAATTCCAAACCCATTGCCCTTTATTCTTCAAAAACTTCCAAATCCAATCTCAGATCCTTTCCTTCTTTACATCTTTTTCAATAATTTCATTGAAAGACAGAATCTTTCTTTTCTTTTTTCAATAACTCTATTTTTTTTTCTTTTTTTAATATTGGTCTTTCTTCTTAACAAATTTTTGTGATTTGCAACAAATCAAAGCCTCTTTCTTCCAATCTCTATCAACATGTCCTCAAGAAACCCTTCATACACAAACCCAAAACCTTGCAAGCATCTTGAAGATTACAAGCTCAGGCATGGCTTGAGTGGCTATAAATCCATACAAAAGCACCTCAAGGCCACTCCACATGGGAGGACAAGTGTTGAGATGCTCAACACAGGGGTACCCAGATGCAATTCTTGTAATGGGTTTCAAGGTAGACTCTATCTTTGTTTGATTTGCAACTCTGTCTCATGTTTGGACCATACCCTTTTGCATACTCAATCTGAGGATGGCCATGATTTAGCTGTGGACATCGAAAGGGCTGAGCTTTATTGCTGTGTGTGCTGCGATCAGGTCTATGACCCTGATTTTGATAAGGTTGTAATGTCCAAGCACAACATGGGTGTCCCAAGGGATGATAAGCATGGTGATGAGAGTATTGGAGAGAGATTGGTTAAGAGGAGGAGGTTGGGTTTAGGTGTAGCAGAAGAATTGGTGGATTTGAAGAAATCTAAACAGTTGGTTTCCATGAGGGATCGGAGGGATAAATCTTGTTATCCATTGGGTTTGAGAGGATTGAATAATCTAGGGAGTACTTGTTTCATGAACTCTGTGTTGCAAGCATTGCTACATGCTCCTCCCTTCAGGAATTACTTCTTGAGTGAAGGGCATAATCATGAAGCTTGCCGGAGAAGATCGGGGGATCGGCTATGCTTGTCTTGTGACATTGATGTCGTTTTCTCGGCTGTGTTTTCAGGTGATCGGGCACCGTATAGTCCTGCTCATTTTCTATACAGGTCTGCCATTGCTCTGTATGCCAGTCTTTAATTTTGGCATATCTTGTTATATGGCATGATTTTGATGATTGATTTATATTGAATGGATAAATTTATTACATTAGTTCTTTGTAAGAGGATGTATCTGCGAATTGTCTTTTTTGACTATCTTTTTGGCAAATGTAAGTTTGTGACGTTGCTTTATTGGTTGATTTATTTTGAGCCTCTTGATGTGAATAAAGCAATTGGAGATGGCTTGGATGGCTAGATGAGCTACATTTAAAAATGCATAATCTCATTTAATGTTATATAACTAGGATGCTTCGGATAGATTTGAAGTTTGAATAGAACTTGTTTTACACATCATTGTTGCATACTTGCATAACAGGTTCTGTGATTGGAGTTAAATTCTGCATATGAATTTAATTGAAAGCTGCATAGAATCACTTACAATGATATATGTTTTTATAAGAAATTTTTGGCCCCTAGGAGAGGGGACAGGGAGATTTGAGCTAGTGATCTCCACTTCATGAGGCGTGGTCCTTTGCTGATATGCCTTGGGAGAATAACTGACAATGATTTCATTGGTTTTGTTTGATGGGATCCTGGTTTTGTCTAGATCTTATAGCATTTTTCCTCTCTTATTTTTTTGTCCGATTAAAAAAATTGGAGATAAGCTTGCCCTGATATGTTGAAACTTGGTTTACATTTCAAGTTGGTGGCAGCATTCAGCAAATCTAGCAAGTTATGAGCAGCAGGATGCTCATGAGTTCTTCATATCAGTCTTAGATGGGATCCATGAGAAAGAGGACAAATCAAGGAACCGAAATAGAGGTAATTAAAATAAAATCTGACATCTGGTATGTTTATTTAGGCCCCCACCCCCCCCCAACACAAAAAAAGGAAAAAAAAAAAAAAAGTGAGAGAAATCTGGTGCTTTTCTGCTTCTTAGTCACATAATGTGTATAGTGTCACAGTGGTTAAAGATGATGCATGATTCTGTCTTATATGCTGAGACACTGTGCATATGGTCATCTTCCCGACAATGTGCAGCTGGGGGACTCTGTGGAAGGACAATGACTAATTAGAGATTCTGATTTATTTTTCTACTGCTAATCAGGAAGAATATGGACTTGCAAAATCATATGCTAGTATTTGTTGGAGAAGTTCAGAAAATCTGAAAAGCATGTGTTCCTATTGGGCATAGCTCAATAAGAAACAAGTAGAATCGTAGAAAGATGCTGGACCATTATTGTTATTTTATATTTTTGAATTAACTTAATATTGTTTAGAATAAGTTTGAGAATTTTTTGCAGTATCTTGTGTATTGCTTCTCAAAGTTTTATGTAGGCTGTAAGCAGTCTGTCACACAGTGAAGGGTACAGGTGTAATACACTTAGAAAATGAAGTGTTTTTTTTTTTTTTCACCTTTCTTAGTATTTATAGTCTTTTAAAAATAATTCTTCTTTTCTACAGATAGTGGAGATTGCCAATGTATTGCTCATAGGGTATTCTCTGGACTGTTGAGATCAGATGTCACCTGCATGACCTGTGGATCCACTTCAACAACTTATGACCCTTGTGTGGACATCTCAGTTGACCTGGACACTAGCAATTTCTCTCCAACAGATATAGTTAACAAGCGTAGCAAACCAAATGAGAACAGCAGTATATCTACTCTTTTGGGTTGTTTGGATTTGTTCACAAGGCAGGAGAAGTTGGGATCAGAACAGAAACTTTTCTGCGAGACCTGTCAAGAAATGCGAGACTCAGTGAAGCAAATGTCGATCAGGAGACTCCCATTGGTCTTGTGTTTGCACATAAAAAGATTTGAGCATTCACCTGTCAGAAAAATGTCGAGAAAAATTGATCGATATTTGCAGTTTCCTTTCTCCTTGGATATGACCCCCTATTTGTCCTCTTCAATTGTCAGAAACAGATTTGGGAATAGAATATTTTCTGTTGAGGGTGATGAATCAGATATTATTACTGACTTTGAGATTTTTGCGGTGGTTACTCACTCAGGGACACTTGAATCCGGCCATTATGTTACTTATCTGCGCTTGAGAAACCGATGGTACAAATGTGATGATGCTTGGATCACTGAGGTTGACGAGGAGATAGTGAGAGCTTCACAGTGTTATATGATGTTCTACGTGCAGAAAATGCATTACCAGAAAGCAGATGAGGATTTGAGTTCCCTGCCATTATCCCCACGGAGGGATGCGTATCTTCCAATTGCTGGTTGCTATGAAAGATTGTTCAAATGAGTATGGGCAGGCAGTTGGCCAAGCATGAAATGGTCTTTCCATATCATTCAAGGCCAGCTAAAAAGGAAAGAAGACCCAGTGAGTATGGGGAAACAAAAGACTTAGTTGATGGGGTGTGCTTTCAGGGTCGAAATCCATTGGCCTGGACGACATATATTTCAATGTTCATCAAGACAAGTCGTGAAAGGCATCCATAAGTTGCACAAGAGGAAGATCAATAATTTGAAACAGAGATCCTCTTATTCCAATCCCTGAAGATCCCTCAATGATTTATTAATGGTCTAAGTTATAAATAGCTGCATGAAAAATTGGATGTGTAGAGGTGAGTGAGGGTACCCCCACCTCTTTACAAGACATTGCTCAAGATTCTTTGACTGCAGGTCGGTCATCAGCAATAAATCTGAACTAATGAAGTTCTATTTAGTTTGGATTGCACTCACTGTTGCTCTTAAAATTTCTAATTGGTCACATAAATGATTGGCTTTCAATAATTATACGTATAACATGCTCTGTGTCTCTTAAAATCTGGAAAAATTTTACTGCCAGGCCCTTTTATCCTTAATGCCATGTTCCCTGTCAAATATAATAAAGTTTCACTGTAAAGTAGAAATTACCGGAAGGTCTCATATTGTATATACCTCATGGTGAACTATTCTTCTTTTTTTGATAGAGTAAAGAAGATTGATGAAAAACAATGGTATTAGGAAGGAGGGGTCATCTTCAATTTTCCAGTTTTATTTTTTTGAATGGTTATAGTTACAACAATGGGGACGGGCAATTCAAACCATAGTTCTTTTAATAGAGGAGAGTAGGCTATGTCGTTGAACTACAGGCTACACGATACCTGACTCATTTTTCCAGTTTTGATTACTGGATGATGTATGATTAAGGACACAATGACTATTGGAGTAAATGATCTCTACTTACTATTCAAAGCATTTTGGGTTTTCAACTGTATGACTTGAAAACAAGCTTAACTCAGGCTCTGGTGTAAATTTTTTTTGTGGAAAATGTTTTTTCCCGGCGCATATTGTCTTTTGCTATATAGAATAAAACATTTTTCTAGGTAGGAAAATCAATCAGAAACACGAAAACTTAAGCATTAAAATCTTCAAAATATTGTTAGGACTATCAATAGAAGGTTGAGTTTCACCCATTGCCTTAGCAAGACTTCTAGCAAGTCATTAAAAAATAATAATAAAAACTAAGATTTGAAAATGAGCTAGAAGAAAAAACTGATTTTGTCTTAGGCTAGGGTCCTCGAATTTTGACCTAAAAAACCTTCAAATAGGCCAAAAATCTTATTACAAGTAAAATTCTCATTTGGAAAAAATCCGTAGATTCTACTTAACCGACTTTTTTGACCCATTAAGTGTTAGAATTTGGACTTTTTATAAACTACAAAGTTGTAACTCTTTGAGTTATCTTTTCAGCCCAACTTGAATCATCACAATCTAATATCTGAGAGTTGAAAGTTGTGTCCAAAACAGTAGCTTGCACATGCTTAAATCCTAATTTGAGTTTGATTTGTATTTAGTGTGTGTTTGGGAATAGATTATAAGCCGGTTTTTTTGGTTTTTAGCTTTTTATATATAGCTTTGTAAAATCTCTTCTTCTTCTTCTTTCTTACTTTTTCTCACTTTTTCATAGTACAAGCATATTTTAGCACACTTTTAGCAAAAAGATTTCAGCAAAAAAAACTAAATGTTCATTTGGATACTGCTTATTTTGTTGAAAACTGAAAACAATAAAAAAATAATAAAAAAGTTATTGTTCACGAGCGTTGCACTGTTCACATGCTTAAATGCATTGTTCATGTCCCATGAACAGTGCAAGAGGCACTGAAAAAAAAAAAAAAAAAAAAAAAAAAAAAAAAAGGTGTGGGAAGCACAAAACACGCTTCCCAAACGCACACTAAATAAGATGTTTCCAAACGGACACTTAGTGCAAATTTCCTTTGATTCCTTAGTCCAATTGGGCTCAAATTTAATTGGGTTAGCCTTATTTAACTTTATTTATGTCATTGTCAAAATTTAGCCCATTAGCCTTGTAAGGACTAGATTTCAACCCTCGACCCACTGGAAATGGATGATGGCCCAACGAGTCCAAAACAATATATTTGTTAGAGGGTTTATCTTATTTAACTTCATTTATGCCATTGTCAAAATTTAGCCCATTAGCCCTATAAGGACTAGATTTCAACCCTCAACCCACTGGAAATGGATGATGGCCCAACGATCCCAAAACAATATATTTGTTAGAGGGTGGATTTTACAGGTAAGATTAATTTAACAAATCATATAAGGGCCACAATAGATTGGATTCGTGCAAGAAAGATAAGAAAACACAGTTTGAAGGGAATAACACTCCTCGGTCAAGTATGAGAATGAAGTGTTCTTATATTCACTCAAGTTTATCTAAGTACAAGATGTTCTACTCCTTTTTTTTCTTTTCGATCCCCTACTCCATTTTTCACGGGGGTCATTTCTTTATATAGTTCTACTCTTTTCAATCCCAACCTTCCACTTGTTGATCATGTAGGCGATCTCTTGGATGCTTGTCCCATTAGAAACCTCCTAGAAGCTTTATGAGTAGCTGTGAGCTGAGATATCCTTGCTCAGGGGTCATTTCTACATAAATGCGGCCAATTGGTTAGGTGCATAACATTTAATGTAGTGATGGCAGTCTTCTTCTCAGATATTTCCTAGTTCACTGTAGACTCCTATATTTGAAGCTTATCCTTAAGAGTATGGTACCCTCTTGCACGATAATCTCTTGGTGACTGGGCTCCAATCCCCCACAACGCTTCCCGAGGAAGTTTGGATCCTCGGGAGACAACCTTTGTTCGTCATTACCTATCCTTGTCCTCGTCCCATTGCCCCACATGCTTATCTTACTATTCGACCCTCCTTAAGCTACCCTACATCCTCGGGCATGGCCCGTGGCCCAATACTCCTACTCGGCTCATTTATCTCCTCAAGCCTTCTTCATTGCATAAGCCGGCTCATACCTTTTCTTGATAAATCTTGCAATAATTAATTCAATTCTCTTAGAAAAAACATATTCATTCATTAAAAATAATTTTAAACACAAAACTAACTTTTTCACATTATTCAAAATCAAATATGAAATGCATGATTTAATACCCAAAAAAAAAGAAAGTATTGTATGATAATACTCTCAAATAATGATACAAATATACAAAATTAAGCTATTATCACTCGTCACATTTATAAGGGAGGGGAATTGACCTTCCAAGGGGATTTACTTATGTAGAGGCATGACAACACAAATTTCTGCACCTAAGACAAAAAAACTTGCATATATTATGGAACTGGTCTTAGTTTTTACCCATTGTGGGAACCTTAGGTGCTCGATTTTGATTTACTTGGTTTTAGCCAAATAGAGAATGAGTTCAGTTGCTGATAGTCATAGATAAGTGTGACTTGGGGTTTGGGCATTTAATGCTCGATGCTCTTTAGATTAAAAATTTTAAAAAAAATTAAAAAAAAAAAAACCTCTCAATCCCCACTCTTTTTATTATTATTAATTTTTTTTTTTATGAGAATCCCCACTCATTTCATTTCTTACCTTTATTACAAACCCATGGGTAGAACTCATTTTTGAAAACCGACTTGCAAGGAGAGTGTGCCTAAGAGCTTATAAACACATGGTTAAGCCGATACTTAATCCATGTGGGACACTAGGATCATAACATACCACCACGCTCCGTAGCTGATGTCCACGACAGCTCACTCTAGCGACATTGACCCGATAGTAGCCCTTTCTCTTTTGGTGGCTCCATTCATGTATTATTTATTTTAATCTAGCCTCTAGGTCGCCCCCTCCGGGATCCAACCACAAAGCCACAACTCATTTGATCCCATACTCAATGAGCTACACCTGATTACTCGGAGTAGGGCTGTCCACGGGTCGGGCCGGGCCGGGTCGGGTTTGTGCCCAACCTGGACTCGACCCAACATTATCGGGTGGGGAAGATTTCAACCTGTAATCGACCCGAATGAAGTTTCAGATCAACCTAGTCGAGTCATATCAGTTTTCGGGTGTGAATCAGTATGTTTCGGGTTTTCTGATATCGCCAGATTTTTGCCGAAATTTGGCTGGATCTAACGAGATTTGGCCGATATTCCTTCGAATCTATGGAAATTTGGCCGAGTTAGAGTCGGGCTTACCTGAGTTTTGGCCGAGTTTGAGTAGATCTAGGCTAGATTTGTCGAATTTAAGCATATCTGAGTGAGGAAAAGAATAGATCTTGGCCGGATTTGAGTGGATCTGAGTAAAGGAAGGCCAAACGTGGTCGGATCGGAGTTGAGAAGCGCCAGATTGTCGCCGAATCTAGGTAATTTCGGCCTTTTTTTTGAGTTTTTGTTTGGCGGGTTAGGTGGCTCGAGTTTTTGAGGACGAAACCCACCACTCGACCCGTCGGAGTCAGGTTTTGAGGGTTGAGACATGTAGGAGGTGTCATTTTGGCCGTGACGGGTCGGTTCTGGTCAAGTTAATCGGTTCCGGAAGGTCTTCGGTTTGCTTGGACACCCCTAAATCGGAGTGGTAGTTAGCTCTGATACCACTTGTTAGGAACCCAGTGGTTCCTAATGGGGATGGATAGGAATTGTAAGAAAATTGACTTATTTCGAGGTAGTCACCCTCCATAGAGAAATATTGAGAGAGAGATTAAGAAAGAGAGATGTACTAAGCAATGAGTTGGTCTATTCTTCATTTCATATCTAATGTTGAATTACAATAATGTATTTACAGGAAACTAGCTCTAATGTCATTGACCCACATGGCTCAAGATAATTGGCTAGTTAATTCAACATGTGCTCTATGAATTAAGCCATGTGTTAAATGAGTTACATGTGCTCAAATCCTAACTAACTCATTCTAATCTCAACCAACTAGCTAACTACCTAACTAAAGGAATTACAATTATTTCATATTCCTAACATTTCCCTCCCCTTGAAAACACCTTGCCCACAAGGTGTTGTTGTGAAATGACACCTTCATTAGGGGAAATCGGCCACTAACCCAATACGCCAAAGCATCTTGACCTTTGATTACACGAACAGCTCCAAAGCAATTAATCACAGCCCATGATATAGGTGTATAACGAAAAGCAGTCGTATTGAACTTAACCTTCAGCAATATAGAACTCAATTTCTTATCAAAATTGTGATCATCTCGGCTATGGAATCCATCATTTATCCCATAGCTATCACTAAGAAAAGAAGCATCTAGTTTCTTGGCTTTGTGACAGCCACTAAGCAACGAGATTTGGCCCCCAACATGAGTGTGTGGTAAGTCTACGTCTTCATTCTTGATTGCATGAACAAACCCATTTGGTGAAACATGAGTATGGCTAACGCCAATGAGCATTGGATTACTCACAAGAACAGGTGGTTCTTGAATAGTAGCCTTCAATGGATTGTCACAGACAGTAGATCTAAATCTGAATTGTAGTGCTTGAACAAAGGCATCCCAACTAACAAATAACCCAATATCTTCAGCATATTTGAACCACACTAATGCTTCCCCATCGATGTGAAAATAGGCCATTGGAAGCTTTTCATAATCTGGGGTCTTGTAATAGTTGAAGTATTGGTTTGATTTATAAACCCAAGCAGTAGGTTCTTCTCCCTTGAACCTATGAAAATCAACCTTGATGGATTTTGGAAAAGTTATGGCAAGAGCATTGCTTGATATGTGATTCTCATTGGTTCGAAGTGTTTGGGGTTGTTGTCTTCTTGTTTCAGCGTCAGATAATTTCTGCAAAATGATACTGTTAGGTTCTAAAGTTTAGGACTTTATGTATTTAGAACTCTAATTTGTATTGTTGGCAAACCATGATCAAAACAATGTGTTTAGAAGTGTTTAAAGCTAGCTCAAAGTTGTATGTCAATGTAAAGTTGGAATCGAGTTTAAAGCAGAAAGCACTGTGGCTTTCGGCCTGGCTCGATCGATCGAAGCTTAGGCTCGACCGATTGAAGCTCGGGCAGATTGCTTTTCTGCAGAATTTTCCAACTCAGCCCTAAGTGTTTTAAAACTTTTTTAGGGTTTCTTATTTGTCCTAAGTATAAAAGGCAAACCCTAGCCACGTTTTAGTGTTGCTCATAATTGCGGTTTGTGTAAATCTCTTGTGAGATCTAGAGGAGCTTTCCTTTACACAAACTTAGGGTTTTCAAGGAGGAGATATTCTCTACACCTTGATGATCAAAACAGTTGCTGCCATTAAAGCTTAAAGAATACACAAGCGGGGGTGCTTGTAGCTGGTGGGAATCCAAGAAAGAAGGAGTCCGTGGATTCGGAGCTTGCACGTAGTCGTGTCAGTAAGTTCTACTAGTTGGTAGCATTAGGAAGTCGAGCGGGGGTGCTTGTAAGTCCTTTTGTATGAACTTCGATTCTTTCAAGATAGTGGATTCAGGTTTACCTTGAGGATAGCTAGGTCAAATCCTCCCCAGGTTTTTACCGGTTTGGTTTCCTGGGTGATCATATCGTGTGTTATTTATTTTCCGCTGCTTTGCATGATTTGATCTTTTATATTGTGATAACCTAGACTTGTTTAATTGGACTAAGTAACAACTTGGCTAATTACCTAGGTTTAATCAATTGTTTAAGGGGTCTAAAAACCATCAGATACTAATTTTTTTTTGAACTTCTTGAAAGTTGAAAACTAGCTTCATTTAGAAGTATTGTAGATTTAGTTTCAACCATGGCTTCAGGATGAACGACTCTGATACCACTTGTTACAAACCCATGGGTAGAACTCATCCTTGAAAACCGGCTTGCAAGGGGAGGGTGTCTAAGAGCTTATAAACACATGGTTAAACTTATACTTAATTCATGTGGGACACTAGGATCATAACATCCTACAATATTTGCAGTCACCTACTCACCATGGCCTTGATCCTTTTAAGCATTTGTTAGTTGTCACAACCTCACACTTATTAAACACTTTTACTTTAGTTCAAACTTTAAATTCATTAATGTGTCCTCATTTAATAACACCATTATCAGCAAGTAGACATGAAACTGAGCACCCTACTGGCAAATTAATAATATAAAACTAAAGTTATCAAAAATAATAATAATAATAATAATATAAAACTACTTTTTTTGTTTATACTTTATTTACCCTATCTTAATGTATTATAGGAAATGAGGAAGAAAAAAAAACTCTTCTAATTGTTTATATTCCATTCATTTCTTTTATAAAGTCCCTGACATAGTGTTGGTATTTTGAGTTTTTGACTATTACGCAAGAAATGCATGAGTGGTTATTAGGGTTCAATGTTACTTATGCATTTAATGCCTTTCTAAGCTCATTAATTTTTCTTTTCTTATTAGATACTAGAATAAGTTCAGAATTATCAAGTGGGGGATAGAAGATGAGGACGGGTGGAAAAGTAGAGGGATAAAAAACTCTTTTGTTTGGTCGAGTAGAAAAGTGAGAAGATAGATAATGTAGTTTGTATAAATTTATTCTCTTGCCCCTATTACATAAAATAAAAACATTTTTTTAATAGTTTATCTCCATAATTCTCTCCAAATTTGGGGGATTGATATTTGGTGGCCCAAGGAGAAAACACCTAGGCCCCACGAAAATCTCCCTCCATTTTTCCCCTCCAACCAAGCAACCAAAAAAAAAAAAAAATGTTTTCTCCCCCATTGTCTCCTTTATCACTCCAACTTAGAGGTGTGCAGAATATCCACTTAACCCGCCAATCCACCCGACCCGCAGTCGACTCGCTTGCCTTGTGAGGGTCATTAAGTTAGGTGGTTTGGATTGGGCGGATTAGATGCCCAAAATAGCGAATTGGGTTGGATAACAAATTGAAACATTGACAACCCGCTACAACTCGACCTGCCCACTTAATTATACATAAATATATATATATATATATATATATATATATATATATATATATATATATATACCTTATTATTGTTCTAACTTCTTTATTTACATTACTTTCACTATATCATTACTGTGCTTCCGTCTCTTCCCCTCAGCTGTGCGTCCTTCCCCCTTTATGGTATCAGAGCCATTCTTTTCTGGCCGGTGATAGTGTGGTTGTGTCTTTGTTTCTTGTCCGTGTCTACCCGAACCTTTGGTGCTCCGTTGTTGTGTTCCCTTCTTACCGTCGTTGGCGCCACCCTAGTCGTAAAGTGAATTCCTAGAACCGAACTGTAAGGCCCGTTTGAGCCGAGAGGGCGTGTAGGGCATGAGAGGTATAAGGTTGGTTAGGGTATGTGTTACGAAATGCAACGGTTGTGAGAAAAACATGATAATTGAGTGTTGAACCTAGGATAGTATGGATAAGTTATGGAGATCCAACTCCTCTATCAGCTCCAGGACTGGTTGTCCTCCTGTTATCGTAAATGAAGAAGATCACACTGTTGAAGAACATGAGATCCCTGATTTTCGAAAATGGAATATTCCTAAAGTTGATATTAAAACTGTTTATAAGACTAGTTTTGTTGAATCTACTTTCTATCCCATTTACAAAGTGAGAACTGTTGAACAAACATTTTCTATTTCCAGAGTTTATGAAAAATGTTGCTTGTTTTCTAAAAGAAATATTAATGAGTTCATTGCTAAAAAACTCAGTTATTTGCATATTGGTATGGTTCAAGTTGCTATTAAACCACTCACCCGAAAGGGTATTAATGCTTCTGTTCTCATGTGTTTACGTGATGCTAGATTTAAAAATTTTAAAGATAGCATTCTTGGTATGATTACTGCTTCTTTGTATGATGGTCCTGTTTATTTTAACTGTTATCCTGATCTTACTCTTGCTTTGGATGATCCTAATATTGTTAGAGCTTTGACTTTAAATATTGCTTCATCTGGTTATAACATGGAAGAAGGTAGTAAGCCTTTTGCTTTGATTTATCGCATTTATTACAGATTGTTGGGTACTCAAATAAATCCTGGTGCTTTAAATCACAAAGAACCTTCTGGTAAAACTATGTTAATTCAATGTTCAACTCCTGATGCTAAAGTTCAAGTTCCAAAAATGATTCAATGGCAAGACGTTAAGCTTCCCACTGAATGGTTGTTGGAACAAGAATCTCCTCTTGTTAAACCTGTTTTTGATGAACTTGATCTTACTCATATTCAACAATATCTTGATGGTACTGTTAAAATAAGTTTTCAAAACAATCCACCTTTAAGGATCAACGAAGGAAGACATTCCTTTGCTGGATCTGAAAGTATTTCAAAAAGAGATCAAGAGATCAATGAATTTTTGAAAAAGAATTTGGGAAAACCCTCTGATTTAAAGCTAAAAGGAGTTTACAGTGGAAATTCACAAGTTAGCACTCCTTTCTATTCTACTAAAGCTGAATCTTCCTCTCCTCATGGCAATGTTGCTGTTGATGATGAAGAAGACTCTGTCTCTGTTACTCCATCTGACTTTGATTCTCCTCCTATTGAAAATCCTCCTGTTTACCAAAATCAATTAAGAGTTTTGACTGTTTTAAATGATGATTTTGAGATTGATTGCGACTCTTTGTACAATGAGTTTATGCTTTCACAAAACAGACCAAAAAGAAAATATTTCCAAAATAATTTTGCTCAGTCTGAAAAAGACCGTGTTAAGAGAAAATGGTTGGAAAAGATGAATCAATTGAAAAGACATATTTTGTTTTTTGATTTTCTTGAAAACCATTATGTTTCAAAAGATGAGGTTTCAAAACAACATTTAAATGTGATAAAAAAATCAAATTTTGTTAAACTAGATAAAACCATTATTAGATCTAGTCATCCTCCTCTTGAGCCAATTTTGATCACTACTAAGAAGGATGAAGTGACAAAAGAGGAAGTGAAGGTGAAGGCCTCTCCTTTCAAAATTGCTGATGATCAAACTCCCATTGTTAGTCTTATTGAACAAAACAATTTTGCTAATCAATCTTTGCATATTATTGGTCAACAGCTTGACCGTATTGAAGAAAGAATTGTTGAAAAACCTGTTTCTAAAAAATCTGTTTCTGTTAAAACTGAGAAACCTTTGATTGATTTACCCAGTCAAAGAGAAAAAGTTATGTTTAAGACTTCTCAGTCCAAGACTCTTGAAATTGTTGAAAAAATGATTTCTGATTTAAAGGTTAAAACTGAGGGTACTTCTACAAGTACACCTGCTGCTCGAACTATTTCAAAAAATGGAAAAGCAATTGTTTCTGATAAAAGCACAGATTCTGATACTGTATCTTCTGTTTCTGCAAAAAAGATTTTTGATGATGATTTACCAGAAATTAAAAGATTTGTTGGTAACTCCAAACCCATGTCTTTTACTAAAAACTGGTATTCAAAACCCACTCCTCCTGATATGCAGTTTGAAGAGAGATCTTTTCAAACACAGTTTTCTGTTTCTGCTGATAAGCTTTATGAATGGAATATTGATGGTTTGTCTGAACAAGAAATCATTAATAAAATGAGTCATATGTCTATGGTTGGTATTGCTTATCAAAATAACCATGATCTTGATCAACCTGACATTGTTAATTTACTTGTTACTGGTTTTTCTGGTACTCTTCGTGGATGGTGGGATTCTTACATCACTGAAGAATCCAGAGAGTCTATTAAACATGCTGTTAAAAAGAATGATGAAGATTTACCTATTTTTGATGAAAGTAT
The DNA here is from genome assembly GCA_028535165.1 of Quercus tomentella. Lineage (NCBI taxonomy): Eukaryota > Viridiplantae > Streptophyta > Magnoliopsida > Fagales > Fagaceae > Quercus > Quercus tomentella. Next base: position 20,597,466 of record JAPQVY010000155.1, read on the forward strand.
TGGTCGTGATATTCCTGATGGTGTTAATACCTTGATCTATACTATTCTCAAACATTTTGTTGGTACTCCATCCAATATTTCATCCCGTGTTTCTGACTATTTAAATAATTTGAGTTGTCCAACTATGTCTGATTACAGATGGTATCAAGATGTTTTTACTTCCAGAGTGATGCTCCGGAAAGATTGTCATAAGCCTTATTGGAAAGAAAAGTTTATTGACGGTCTGCCTCCTATCTTTGCTCATAAGGTAAAACAAGAATTAATGGGTAAAAATGATTCTATTGATTATGATAATTTAACTTATGGTGATATTTTCAGTACTATTAAAAAACTTGGTATCAATATGTGTAATGATGAAAAATTGTTAAAACACCAATTAAAGAATAAAAGAAAAGCTAAATATGAAATGGGTAATTTCTGTGAACAATATGGTTTGCCTCCTATTGCTCCTTTCAGGCAAAAAAGTAAAAAACATGATAAAAGCCATAAAAAATATAAAAAATACAGAAATAACTTTGTTAAACCTAATGATTTCTATGCTAAGAAGAAAAATGTTTCTAAAAAATATGTTCAACAAAGGTCAGGAAAAGGTAAATGATTTAACTGTGGTAAGCCTGGACACTTTAGTAAAGATTGCAAAGAAAAACCTCGTAAGTTGAAAAACAAGTTCAACATGTTAAATATTGATGATAAAGTGCAAGAAGAATTATTCAGAATCCTTGAATCTAACAACTCGTCTGATTCCTTGGAAGATGATTTTTCTTTATCTGATTCTTGCTATCAATCTGCTGATGATTCTTCTGATTCTCCTAATATTAAAATTGGTTGTAGAGATTCTTGTTGCAATGTTGTTAAAATTGTTAATGCTCTCACCAAGAGTGAAGAAGATGAAAAATTAATAATTCAACTGATAAACCAAATTCAAAATCCTGAATTACAAAAAGAATATTTGGATAAGTTTAAGAAAAACTTGATAAAAGATGAAACTGGTAAAAAACTAAAATCAACTATAAGTTTTGAAGAAATTTTGGAAAGATTTAATAAAAAGAAATCCAAAGAATTAACTGTTAATGATCTCCAACATGAAATTAATATTGTTAAACAAGAGATAAATGACTTAAAACATGAATTTAAAAGCATGAAAAGTGATAACAATAATCTTAAACAAGAACTGATGATGTTAAAGGTTGACAAACAACAATCTGATAAATCTGATAGTGAACATGATGAGCACAAAGATGGAGATGAATCCAGTCAACAAGCTCTTCTTTCTGATGAAGGTATTCCTGATACTGGTATTCCTGATAGTGTCACTAATCATCAACTTGCTTTTGTTAATAAAATACTTCCTCCAAAATAATTTACAAAAGTTAAAATTGTTGTTTCTCCTGATTATCATTTCACTGTTATTGCTATGATCGATTCTGGTGCGGATATGAACTGTATTCAAGAAGGACTAATTCCTTCAAAATATTTTGAAAAATCTACTAAAAGATTGGTTTCTGCTAATGGTTCTCAGATGAAAATTAAGTATGAATTGAATAATGCTTATGTGTGCCATGATAATGTTTGTTTCAAGATTCCTTCTGTTCTTGTCAAAAATATGACTGATAAAGTGATTCTTGGTCTGCCATTTATAAATGCTTTGTATCCTTTTCTTGTTGAACATGATGGAATTACTACTGATCCTTTTGGACAGAAAGTAAAATTCAAATTTGTTTCAAAGTTTGAAATTGATGTCAATAATCTGTCTTATAAGAAAAATTCTCCCATGAATGAACTTATTCAAGAACTAGTGATGAGTTCTTGCAAAAATTTCACTGATGATTTTAAAGGTAATTTTCATAGTACCAAAATGTTAAATACTATCAATTATCCTAACATTATCAATGATTCTTTGCAGGAATCGGACAATGATGCGTGGATAAATACCACTAATAAGTGGGAAAATAATAATAATATTCATATTTATACCACTGGTAAGTGGATTATTATGGAAAGGAAAAACAAGGGAAAAGCTCCTGTACAGGACTATTCTCAAAGAAAAAGGCTCCCAGCGGGACCTTTTAAAATGCATGAAGGCGCATCTTCTAGGGTGAAACCTAGTGGATCAACATCCCTTCAAGGAGATGTCCCAGCAGAGGTGACATACTCTAATGGTGATATGATAATTGCTTTACAGGAAGTTTTGTCTCGAAATTTACAATTCCATAAAGGAACCTATTCAGAATTACCAGATTCCATCAAATTTATTCTTGATAACCTTCAATCTGCTTATACCAGGGACCACCGCAAACTATTCCAAAAAACCCTTCGAGCCCTTGAAATCCACCTTGTTAACCTTACTGCTCAAAATGAGGCTCATGCAAGCCACTATGCTAACCTTACTTCAGAATATGCCAATATTGTTTCTAAAAATGAGGCTTATAGAAGCCATCTTGTTAACCTACCAAACACTACAAGTGAACCCTATGACCCTTATACTAGTCAACTCTTTGGCAAAGAGGAAATCCATTCTATGGATAAAATGACTTTAATGGGCATTGATTATGCACGATTGAGTCTTAAGACCCAATCTTTATTAAGAAGTGCTATTGCCAACTTGCCAACAGATACACAATTACATATTCTGGGAAGCAAGGCTATGTTTAGGTCTTTTGACCTATGGTTCAAATGTTTCAAAAAACTGGTTACAACTACTATTCCTGATCCAGATGAGTTGGATGAAGGTGATAATATTTTTCTCCAATTAGAATGGGAAGAACACTTTGGGGCTAGTCTCAGAGTGTATGAAAAGAAACACCCATTTCCTGGTCTTCTAATTAATTATGAGGATTCCTATGTTGATGCTGATGATTCAGATGATGATGTTATGGATCCTAACTGGCTTTCTCAAATGTTTGAATATGGCTTTATCAGATTCTTAAAATTAACAAGCCATAAACAAGCCAGCCAGCTCCCACAAATCGTACAGACTGCTATTAGAGGGTTTGAAAGCCCTTTTGTTTCCATTAGATGCTGGAGTACTTTGCCAAAATGGGAAAGAGATAACTGGATGAATGTCCAGCCCTCAAAGCATCTCATTCTCATTAATGGTTACACCCACCAAGGACAATGGCTTGAAGGAAATTCTTACTTATCCTTCAAAAAACCCTATGACCTTGCAGAATGTTGGAGGAATTATTTCAATAATCAAATTCTTGAGGTTGCTCAAAATTTATGGAAAGATTACCATTTCATGGGAAGTACAAACAGAATTTCTGTTTTTGGTCCCAGACCCTATGCTAATGCTCTTGTTCACTTACATATAGCAGATCATCCTAATCCAAGAAGTCTTCTCATCCCAGGAAAAACTCCGGTGTTTGAGCCACTTCTTTATTGTGGATTCTGTAATAAGTATGCTATTTACCATGAGCATGATTGTGATGGCGATTCTCCAACAAGTCCTTATGATGATTATTCTCCTCGAGGTCCTTTTGATCCTTTTAATGGTTATCCATCCGATGCTCCCTCTACTGATTGATGGGTTTATTCCTGAGGTTACTACTGTTTCAAGACTGTTGCTACTTTATTTGTCTGGCTTGCACAAAAGCCAAAATATTTCAATAACCTTGAAGAATATGTTGCTGTACTCCGGATTCTGCGGAAGATTTTGATTCACCTATTTGTCTGGCCTGCACAATGGCCAAAATATTTCAATATTTACCACTGCTAAAAGCCTGTTTCCCAACAATATGATGCTTTTGAAGACTAGTGCTCATAAGAAGACAACGGAAGAATATGCTTATTGGTTTCTTTTATTGGTTTCTTTCTTTTATTGGTTTCTTTTGTCACCAAAGGACACCAATAATGTGGTCTTGTCCCTAAAATTGGAGGTCTTTTGCTGCTCTATACGGAGGATTCTCCATGATTCCCACAATCTTGAGTCAAAAGAAGAGAAATTCTCTTTCACTATTCACCTGTCACTATTCATCCGTTACTGTTCATGACACTGTTCACTCCGAATTTTGCCTATTTAAAGGGGGTTGTCCCTTATGTTTGAAACAAGTTTAGAATAAGTCTTATTTCAGAATTCTCTTCCCTTAGAACTCCTACTCTTAGGAAGCTTTCTTAGAGAAAGAATTCCTTGTTTCTACTACTACTACTACCTTGTTCACTACAAGCCTTGTAACTCTACAAACCTTGTAGCTAGGACTAGTTCAAGCTTTGTAACTGTTAACCTGTAACTGTTGAGATCTTGTATTCACTACTACTGTAAGTGTTTATCCTACTTTCAATAACAAGTATTTTCAAGTTTTATGTTCATTGTTCTATTTGTTGCTACCACTACCTTGGACGGATTACCACCATAACGGATGGTTCTACATTGCTTTCATTTACTTTGAATTATTTTGATATATACTGCTTGGTTGGTTCTACCGCCTTATTATTGTTCTAACTTCTTTATTTACATTACTTTCACTACATTATTACTGTGCTTATATATATATATATATATATATATATATATATATATATATATTAGTTCAAATTGATCAACCGTATATTCTGTATATAAAGTTAATCAATTCACCTAATAAATTTTTACAGCTAATCAATAGTCAATTCACAAAATATAAAAAGTTAACATTGAAACCCTAAAATCACTTCAACTGTATATTACATACACTCTGTATTTAGCCTTCACCTTCGGCCACTGCCTCTCCCTCCCTCTTTCATGTTGTTTTGTCTTTTTCTTCCTTAACCTTTTTTTTTTTTTTTTTAATCCCTTCAATTCTTCACCTTCCATCAATTGTGTACTCTCCTAGACAACCACAAAGGTAGTTATTTTTATGTCTTGTATTGCTTAATGTTTGTATCTATATTTTTATTGAGTATGTTGTTGTTTGTCTTTTTGATTTGGGTCCCATATATTCTTGTAAATCTTGAGATCATGCATACCATTTTGAAGTTTATTTGTTATGTTGGTATGTTATTATTTTGAATCCTTGATGTGACTTTGGAAATGTTAAGACTTTGGGTTTGTTGATTTAATTTTCTTCAGTAGTAAGGTAGCAGCCTACTATTTTTTCTTTTTCTTTTTCTTTTTCCTTTTTCTTTTGTGGCGAAAAGGTCTATTAGAGATGATATATCTCTTTTTTATTGACCCTAGGTTTGTGTTGGAATTGAGATTATTCAATGAAATATACCTTTAATTTTTTGTGTGCATTAGTTATTGTAAGGTGGTGGGCCTTGCTTATAGTGTTGGGCTGCTTCCTGCTGCACTAGGCCCAAGTTTTCTAGATAAAGGAGTTGGGACCGGTCCAACTACAACTTAATTTGGTCCGGCTTGTGCGCAAACTATGCCTTGTTTGCCAGAAACATGCTTGCGGCAGGCAGAACTGTTTCAGATAAGTTGTGGCAGACAGACATAATAACAAAAATAAAATATCTGACTACTTAGTAGAAAATGACCAAATGACCCCTATTCAAGAAAACATAATCACAGTAATAATAATCACTTTTACAAAAAGAACAAAAGGGAGCAAATGGTAATATATGTGGGTTAATCAGAAGATAAAGAAGTCAGTTTAAATCTAGTCCGCAGGAGCAAAACTAGAGAGGAAAGAACGCTCCTTCTCAACGCAATTAATCTCCCAGGAAAGTCCTGCCGTGGAAATTAACTACCTTGAGGGGAACGAACCTAATTGGTTGATGCACAAAGGGCTCATTTTGGTTTTAACAGAGAGCAGGATTTTGTGAGGGAGAGAGGGAATCAATCTATTGGTGCATGCCTGCCGTTCTAACTCTCTATCTATTTTATTTTTTATTTTTCTCTTTTCTTTCTTTCCCTCACACTCGTTTCTTTCTGTTTCCTGGTATATCTTTTCGGATTCCTATTCCTTAGTTATGGTTCCCGTAGTTGTTGTTTTGTCTCCCCTTTTTGTTCACGGCAAGGGTCTCTTTTTATAGTGTCTGTCGTGACTAGATTTTACTGTTTTAGCCCTTAACCACATTTGTCTGGTCTGGGTGTACTTGCCGACCACCACTGGTCTGTCTATGTGCCATCCCCCCATCACTAGACAAATAAGGGTATTTTGTTTGTTTGTCTGCCGTGGCACCCTTTCCTGCTACGGTCTGGGTTCTTTCTCTCTCCCTATCCCTCATGGCATGCACCTAGTGGTTCCAACTCAGCTTGCTTTTTTTGGGTAGTATGTCATCCCAGCAAGACACTTCCCCCAAAAGAGCTTGAGTAGGAACCTCAAAAATAGATTTTTCCCCTCTCCCCACCACCAAACCATGCCTTCTTACCTCTGACCCACGGCCTCACCATGTCCTGTATTGGCTGGGTACAGGCTGGTGGTGTCTGGGCCTTGCGCGTGCCTCCCTTTCATGTGTGTCCAAAATCTGTCTGCTGCTCATTCGTCTGCCGTGGTCTGGAGGCTCGCCTGCATAGCCTGCCGTCCGTTTTCTTTGACCTTTTATGTGAGCTGCTTTTCGATTTCCCGCTCCTCTTAAGAGCTAGGCTTTGTTTGATACTGGGTCTTACATTTCTTTTGACCCATTTCTTGATTGCCTCATTTCCTGCCATATTACTCTGTCATTCCTGCTGTAATGACTCAATCATGCTAGGCCTCTTTTAGGCCAGCCGTTTATTCTTTCCCCCAGTGGCTTAGCATGGCCATTGGTTCTCCTACTTATGGTCTCCTGTGTCCCTTTCGTCTTTCTCTTGGGCATCCTTGGCCCATTTGCTTTCTTTGGGCTTCTTTGGCCCTTTTACTAACTCTTCATTCCCATGGGCTTTCTTGGCCCAATTACCTTGTTCTCATTCTTGGGGTTCATAGGCCTGTCATTAACCCCTTACTTTCTTTATTTGCATTACTTTGGGCCTGCAGTGGCCTATTCTCACTTTTCTATATCATATACTGCCCATGAGTATGTTATTTCTCTCTTTCCAGACTTCTTTAAGCCTATTTGCCTCCTCAAGGCCCATTTGTTTATTTCATGGGCCTGTGATCCATTATTTCTGCCGCTTGGGCCTAATGATTTTGCCATCTGTTTGCCAACCCTTTGCTGCCCTTGTTGCTAGGCTTTCTTCTTTCTTCTTGGATTCTCAAAAATAACCCTTAACAGTTATATTTTGAGATTATGCAATAATAAATTGTAGATTGTGATTTTTTTTTTTTTAAATAACGTTGTTAATGCCAACCCGCACAACCCGCCTAATCCGCCGAGTTAAAACTGCCAAAATTTGTAACCAATCTGTCGGATTTAAACTTTGGTGGGTCGGTGGTAGATTGGAATTTTCCCAACCCGCTAGTGGTGGATTGGATAAAAATATTAGCTTTTACCCACCCAATCCAACATGCGCACACCCCTACTTCAACTAAACACACTCTTAGGGTATGTTTGGTAGATTGTAATATGCACTATAATGTAATAGTTATTCCTATAATTTAGCTATTCAGTAGTTTGATTATGTTTTTATTTCAGGGAATAATCATTCCTTATGAATAACTAATCTTTAAAATGAGGAATAACTATTCATTTCTAAAAGGGATGTAATAGCTATTCCTTAGTAGGTGTATTAATTTCTACAATTAATATATTTCTAAATACACAAACTTTCGATATGCACATAACAATTATGAAAATTAAAAAATCATAGAAAATAACTAATTTCTCTTTCAAATTTAAAAAAAAAAAATATATATATATATATATATTATTTTTTAAGAAATATAATTATATGAGTAAGATATTTCCTAAAATATATCTTAAGTTTGATTTAAAATACTTTCATTCCATTTAAAGTGCTTTCATTCCATTGTCTTCAGGATTATATTATTGTGTTGTCACCAAACAAATGAATAGTAATAAGCATTACATTACAGTATTTTGTATTCCTTATAATATCTATTTCTATTCTTATGTAATTACTGTTGTAGTCTACCAAACGTGCCCTTAGTGATTTCAATTTAGGGATGGGGTGATTATGCAATGTTTGGCCCACGTTGACTCAATTCAAAATTCAAAGTTTACTTCATTAACCACTTATTTCCCTTGCGACTAGGGTCCCAAAAAAAAATTCAAACAAACAAACAAAAAAAAAAATCCATTTTTCATTTTCAAACTCAGCCCCAAATTCTTTTTTCTTTTTTTTTTTTTTGGTTGACATATTTGACTTTTACCTTTTTAATTTTTTTCCCATTTTTACTTTATGCTTTAAATTTTTTTTATTTGACTATCACATTTAATTGTAATTGTAATTTCACTTGTAGGCATAGTTGTTAAAACCCAACCTAGCCCAATCGGTTGGACCTGTAACTTGGTGAAGCGATACCTAAGCCAGTCCAGTTGTTTAATCGGATAACTTATGAAATTGGCCAGTTAAAAGTAAAATCCAACTGTTTTTTCGCAACTCATGCAATCAGAACGGGTTGTTGCGACCCATTTGGTTTTGTAGTTTTATACTTTCTAGTGTTGTTACTTGTGAAACTTTGGGTTTGTATTATATTAGGTGATTTTTATTTTAGAGTTAATTTTATTTAGTAATTAAGGCATGCCATTTTTTTTCATATTTATTTTAGTTTCTCGATTTATACCCACTAGTTGAACCAGTAACCTAACACTTATTCCTGTTCAGGTTTAATAATTATGCAGGATCCATAATCTTCTCTATTTTCAATAGTGGAAAAAGTAGAAAATTAATAAAGAAAGAAAGAAATATAAATAAAATAAAATATAAATTGACCAAACCAAGCCCCAAACACTTAACAGTTTAGTATATTCCGGAAGCACTAATTAGTAATTAGCTGTGACTTGCTAAAACTCAAAACCAAACAGCTGACAGCCCAACGGCTAGAACCCAAATTTAATCACCGCCCTTCTCCAAAATCCGATTCCGATTCCAACTCGGAACTCCTACTCCTTGAGGGTCAAGGAAACAACAACACAAGCAGCTTTAAATACATATAAGAGTTGCTACAACGCTGTACTTCAATTTGGAGAGCAAAGCTTATTTGGTTGTGTTTTTGGGAGAGGAAGAAGGTAGCACTGATCATCAACAATCTCACTACACGTTGTGACAATGACAACAGCGACTGAGGTTCTCAAGTTTCGGCTTTCCAAGCCTGAAACAGATGTGGGTATGGCTTTTCTTGATCATCAAGATTCCAAGGTACCCATCATCAACGACAGTAAAGGTGGCGGCTTTGAAAAGGATTCTGGGATTCCAAACAGAAAGAGGCTGATAATCAAGGTTCGTATTCCAAATCCTAAGGCAAAAACAGAAACGACCCCAGTGCCTCTGCAGAACAAAATTGATGATCATCATCACCAAGATTCCAAACCCATCACCAAAACCTCTGGTTACCGTGAGAGGGTTAGGAAACAGTTGCAAGAGGCCTTTTCTAGAGTTTCTTCTGAAACTGATGTGAGCATATCACCAGCAATAGACCCGGTTCAAGTGGCTGTTTCAGTAGAGTCTGCTATGTTTGAAAGGATTGGGTGGTCTAATCCCATCAAGAAGGCTAATTATCAATCCATCTTGTTCAATCTCAAAGACCCAAAGAACCCAGATTTGAGGAGGAAGGTGCTTCTTGGAGAGATCAAGCTTGAGAGTCTTGTAACCATGAGTGCCGAGGAGATGGCCAGTCAAAAAAAGCAGCGAGACAACATTCAGATACAGTTGAAAAGCTTGAAAAGATGTATGCATGATGCTGATGAGGAAGAAAAGGCCACCACTGACATGTTCCAGTGCAGCCGGTGTCGTGAGCGCAAGTGTACCTATTACCAAATGCAGACCCGGAGTGCCGATGAACCCATGACAACCTATGTCACTTGTTGCAAATGCAACAAACGTTGGAAGGTCTAACCAGGGCCAGTAGCTTGAATTAATTGACTGTCAAGAGCACTACGGCTACTGTTGGAAGAGATTATTAGTCTAGGAATAGGAATAGGAATTACTTCCATTTTTTGTCCACATTATTGATTCTTGATGTAACTACATTTATAGTTTTATATGTTAAGATTCTCTGTCTCATATGTAAAGTTTTCTTATCATCTTCTGATATGGTGTTCTAATTCAATTGTTTGATTTTTTTTTTTTTCCTGGTTGATTAGTAGCACATTTTGTATGTGCTTGATATTAACATGTTTCCTGTCTGAGTAATTTTTGCTAAAAGCACATTGGTATTCAATTTCTTTTTTTTTCTTTATAATTTAAGGTTTTTTTTTTTTTTTTTTTGAGTGACTGTTCTTCAGCCATGGATATCTAAAAAAGAGAGCAAATATACATTAATTGTAAATAATTAGTTTACTACATACCATATTGGCTATACAGATAAATTTATTAACAAGCAGTAAAAAGTTTTCTTCTAGAATTGTTAGACGTACAGCAGAGCTGGAATCAAGTAATGCAAAAGTTCCATTAAAATCTATAATGACTCGTTCTATAAGATCAAGTATAGTCCACAATGATTCCCTATATATGAATTCTCATTAAACTTTAATGATAATCAGTTTCAAATAGTTAGATTTTTTTTTTTTTTTTTGGATTAAAAGTTTCTCGCACGTTTTGTATGTGCATTGTTTGCCGAGAGCAATTCCTTTTAGTGAGAATCCTTTAGCCCTGATGTATAGAATTGTGAGCAACCGATCCATACATTGAGTGGCTGTGAATTTGTGCTGGCACAGGATCTCTGGTACCTTTTTTAGCTATATTTTTACATCATGGTTATTAAGAATTCTGTTTTGTATTCAATGATGCTAGCTGCTTCTACAAGCCCTCTTATGGAAACAAACAAATGGTATCTGATATATGGCCAAGTGAATGAGTTTGTATTACGTTTAATATAAAGAATTCAGTATTCACCCATATATGAGCACTTAGTAGAGTCCCCAACCCTCTGAAAATGCCTCATATGGCAGCTCTACCTCACCCAAAGCAAGTTTTGGTTTAACTCTTTTGAGTATATGCCCTCCCTTTGTTATTTGCAACTATCCATTGACAATCACATCAAAATCCCATAATATCAAGCACCAACAAAGAGGAAAAAAATTAGGTCCAACTGGTTTTTCTTGTTGCTTAACATGAAAATAAAAATAAATAAATAAATTTTACCAGTAAATGTTAATCATTATTAAAATGATAAGTTGTACAAGTTTCAGGGTGATTGGTCAATTTTCAATGACAACTAATTGGGGTCACATTATACAGAGAAGAATAGCATCACCTGTTTAGTGAGCTTATGATGAAAGCCAACAATGCATTAGACAGAAAAGCTTAGACTAATGACACATTTCAGGATGATTGGTTAATTTTCAATGACAATTAATTGGGGTCACATTATACAGAGAAGAATAGCATCACCTGTTTAGTGAGCTTATGATAAAAGCCAACAATGTATTAGACAGAAAAGCTTAGACTATGAAACTCAATATGAGCTTGAAAATTTAGATCTTTGGGACTCCAATCTTTTTGTGTCTATGTCCTTTATAGTGGCTTTGTGGCTAATGACTATGGTTCTTCAATGACCAACAACAATTTGCTAGATTCAGAATCAGCGTGTTTTCTAAACTAAATAGAAGACAAATTTGGTCAGGAAAAGGCCCTCTTTGATTGGTGATGCATAAGCTATCATCCAATTTGACACATTTAAATTAGTCAAGCTTAAGTTTGCTCATCAGCTTATGTTTACTTGTGCTAAGTGCAAACTATTTGATATATTGTCCTGTACCAAGTCATGCATCCAAGCGACCCCATACTTGAAGACTGGCTAGATTTGCTTAAATGTGAACATCACAAGGAACTACCCAAAGAACATGACATGCCATATCAGTATATCACTGACATCAAGACATACAACAAAATGTTAATGCACATAAAATTCTGACATATTGAGTAAAGATGAGCACAGCTCATGAGTCTTAGATATTACATTTGAAGGGTCATACCTTGTCATTCCAACCAACATAAGGGGGGATTGGGTTGTTAGGCTCAGTTTAAAAGTCAACCTGTCACTCAACCCGATCATGTCGAGTTAGGAACTCTCCTACTTATTGGCAACTGAGCACTCAATCAAAGCCAACCACAACTCATTCTCAAGTGAGCAGTCAGATTTTGGTCAAGCAATGAGAATAGTTTTCAAACCCAGACCGTTCCAAAAACCGATAAAGAAAGAGGTTCAAGGTTTTTAAGGTAGGATCGGGGTTCAACCTCAACTGAACCGCGATAATATCATAATTAATTTAGTAATTAATTAAATAAATATATATATCGGGGAAATGAAATGATTTTCAAGCATATTTTTGAAAATTAAATAAGAAAGTTAATAAAAATAAAATAATAAAGCATGAAAAAACATTAAAATTTAAATTTTATTTTTAAAGTATAAAAGTATGAATATGCTTTATATATTCTCTTTTAGAGATGACTAATTAAAATACATAATACAATAAAAATATTATGAATATTAGTTATAATATGTAATAAAAGCAGTAATAAAAGTAGTAATAAAATTTAATTTTATTTAGTAGTATGAAATTCTGTTAAGTTTACTTCCAATAGCATAAGCATAGTCTACTAGTTATAGCCTCAGCCCAGATTCTAAACCTGATATGTGCACTTTTATTCATTTATTTATTTATTTTTTCCAATCTATCAAGCAAGGTTGGACCGTGATTGAACCCCTTCTAGTTCTACCCAAACCATACAGTCCAATTGCGGGTTAAGCAGTTCACGGGATTTCTTTGAAATCCGATTCTACATGATTGAAAAACCGAATTTCAATCCAGTTCCAAGTTAAACTGGTCCAACCAGCCGGTTCAAGTCTAACAACCTTGGTGATGAGTAGTGCAATGGTGGCAAGCTCGACATGTTAATATGTTAAGAGCTTATTTTTCATTAATTTTTTATGAAAATCTAATTGGCTTTAATATCGAGTTTCAAAGTGTTTTTTTTTTTTTTTTTTGTAAAAGATTCTCTTAAGTTCCCGAACTATGTATTTAATTAATATGAATAGCACATTTCTTATGTGCACTAGAAAATTTTCCTGCCTGAGTATTGTTTGTCGAAAATAATTCCTTTTAGTTATAGAGACAATTTCTTAGCCCTGGCTACATAAAATTGTGACCAACTGATACTTCGGTTCACATATTCGGTTTTATAAACTTAACTTCACAAGATAAATAGGTTCCAGTTAACTCAACTGGTAAAGTCTCTTGTAGTTGAATAATAGATTTAGGATTCGATCCCTGTCTATACCAAAAATCAATTGGTGTCTTAGTATGAGGATAAAAAGAAATCATCAGGAATAAACGTCATAGGTTGAAAGTTGAAACTATCTCTATAAATAATAAATAAATAAATAAAAAATAAATAAAAATTCACAACATAGGTCAACATTACCGGTGGATTTCATCCCTTCATGGATTGAGTTTGGTGGTCTACATAATTCTTCATAAGTGGGCTTTGTGATCCATATAATTCTTCATTACTTTTACGAATTAGGCTTTACAACCCATAAGTTTTACTAGATGAATTCGGCTCATGATAATTCTTCATTACTTTAAAAATTAGGCTTTACGGCCCATAGGTTTCATTAAATAAACCGGGTTCATGATTCATTTCTCTTTCTCTTCGTGGGTTGGACTCATGATCCTAGTGTTCACATCTAAATACTTTTTATTTATACAAAATGGGCCAATAATGAGGCAAAACTTTAGCACATGGTCTTTTACACCGAACAACCAATGAGTTAGCGAATCCTTGAAGCCCACATTATGTATGGGGTAAAATGAATGGGATTTAGAAATATGGACACTCAAGTTCATTTCTTTCTCTAGGAGTTGAATGGGTCGCAATAAAATTCGAGCTACTCAATTTTCATATGGCATATCAAAGAAAAAAAAAAAGAAAAAGGCTTTAGATAGTTTGATCCCCGCCTACAAAAATAAAAATAAAAATCAATTGGTGTCTTGGTTTTTTGATAAAGAGTAATCATCGCGAATACTATAAGTTAAAATTATCTTTAAAAAAAAAAAAAAATTGTTGCCTTGTTGGGCAAAAAATTAAGTCTCAAATAGCATGTAGTGATTCTAAGATTTATTGGGTCGTGAAGTTCAATACTGTGTGTAAGGACCAGATTTGAGTCCTAAGCCAAAAAGTTTAAAGGATCTAGGTCCAAAGAACCCAATACAATAAATTTGTAGAAAGTGGGTTGGAAAACTAGGCTCTAATGAGTTGGGTAGCAATTCTCGTGGATCCAAGTGACAATAAAATAAATATAGACTGGTTGTATCTCATTAAAATCGTCATCAGCACAGTCCGAGGAGCTCAGCTCTTGTATATAATTCTTGAAATTGGTTACAAGTACAGTTCTTATTACTACAGTAATTCTCTCTTAATTCTCCGATCTCCTCCCCTTAGGATCTTCTTTATATTTTATACTATCCTCTTCTTTCATCTCTACCCTTCACGTGTATATTAGATTGCTGGTGTTGATCTTTGTCCCATCAACACCTTCTTGAAGTCTTTGGGGAGTACCTGTAAGGTTGAAAGTTACTATTCAGGTATCACTTCCTCATTAATGCGGCTAGAAAGTCAACTGTAGAGTATTTAATGCGATGGTAGCAGCTTTCCCTTTAGATATTTCATAGTCTCCCTCTGTCATGTTCCTTCTTGATACTTATCCTCATCAGTGGAATTGTCCAGAACGTTGCTCTTGATGTCAGACCGCATCTTCTGACCTCGACTTTGCTCAGTCGAGAAAGCATTCCTCCTCGAATCACCTCCTTGGAACATCACGCCTAGATCCATTTCTTTATTTATTAGTGCTGACCTCTATAACATGTTTATCCATCCTCGGACTATGAGGTGTCCTCGAACTAGGTCTCTGGCCCAATATATTCTACTGGGCCTAACATCCCTACACTTTGTATCACTGTATTGTATTGTATTCTTTTAAAGCTTTGAGCTCATACGAATGGAGTAATCTGTTAAACGACATTTTTTTGGGGCTTGGAGGCCCAATGTCATGAAATTCCGTCCATTATTACTATTTTTTTTTTATAAAAGTCCATTACTACTATTGGGTTTGGGCTAAACAAAGTCCCAAAAAGAAAAAAACAGTGAACACATAAATCATTGTTTAGTTTCAAGTCGCGGTATTTTTATAATTTGTTTATTAAATCACAGTTTCTAGCCAATTGCTCCCCAAACGCGAATAACAATACAATATCTTTTTTTAAAAGGAATCGCCTCATTTAAAATTGCTCCCCCACTCGTGCAATGCATAAACAAGTTTAACACAATATAATTTTTTTCTCATTTTTTCAATGTAAAATTTGATAATTATGTTAATACTAATACAATTTATTGTGATTGTGATTGTATGTGGATTTTTATTTATATT
This sequence comes from Quercus tomentella, assembly GCA_028535165.1. Classification (NCBI taxonomy): domain Eukaryota; kingdom Viridiplantae; phylum Streptophyta; class Magnoliopsida; order Fagales; family Fagaceae; genus Quercus; species Quercus tomentella. The sequence continues at coordinate 20,612,861 of JAPQVY010000155.1, forward strand.
TTAGAAGAGATTGTATATATAATATATATGCTAGCATCATTAGGTATATATCATGATTGTGTTTGTATATAAAATTATATCTTCATTAAAAAAACATATAGAATTATATATTAGATTTAAATATAGAATAAAATTCAAATGTAATTTAAATTTACATATTATAAATAATTATGCCAGTAATCCGTGCCATACATATTAAAATTTTAACATATAATATATATAAATATAAAAGGGACGGACCAAAAAAAAAAAAACCCACCATCCAGATATCGGTGAGATATTTTATGTTTAAAAAAATAGTATCGATGAGATGCCATACAATTTTATTTTATTTTTTTTTTGAGAATCTGATGCCATACAATTTGTCACGTTGTAACTGTACTATTTTAATTGAAACGTAAATGCTGCTGTACTATCCAAGTATAATATTAACAATAATTTCCAATCTTACGCAAAAAATAAATAAATAAATGACATTACTTTCTCATTTACTAATAATAAGTAATGAACTGAAGATTCCAGTTAACTCAACTACTAAAGTTTCTTATATTTGAATAAGAGAGATGAATTCCGTAATCGCTTACCAAAAAACCAATCAATTCATATTTTGGTCTGATAATAAAAAATCATCATAAAAAACAGACAACATATATTAAAAATTATCTTTAAAAAATCATGAGCGCCTATTGACTATATCAAGGGCGGTGCTATAGCAAACCTAGGGGGTTCAAATGAACCCTCTAGCTTGGCCAATATATATTTTTTAATATATATAAAATTTAAAAAAAAATTGTTTTACCTCCAAAAATAAAAATTTGAACACTTTGACTTTAAATTTTGTTTAAACCCTACTGAAATGAGCTTAAATATGATCATCTTAGTTCCATTTTCACAGTATTTTTCACAATAAAGGTTAAGTGGCAAGTTGTAACTGGTTTTTATTTAGACCCACAACTTACATCACTTTTTACATACCTTTAACAACTTGCCACCTAGATTTTGCTATAAAAGTATTGTATTAATAGCACTACTCTTAAAATTGCTCACTCATTAAAAATAAATAAACATTCTCTCTAGAAAATAAAGAAATACACTTCAAAAGCAAAAACTTATATCAATTATTATTTTTCTTAGTTTCATGTTTACTCCCAATTCTACTTCCAGGTGTTTTACTATTCTCTTTTATCATAAATTTTTATATAATTGATATTAAATATAATAAATTATTATTAATTTTGACAAAAATATATGATTAGTTAATTAATTATATTTATTTATGCATTCAATGGTAATTGTCTTACCAATCTTTAAACTATTAATAATTTTTTTAGACTATATTGTATATAATATTTCGAATACTATTTTAGATTACTGTATATAATATGAAAGTTGTATATACAGAAAAAAAATCAATTTATTTTTTACTCCCCATAACAAATTTCTAGTTCCAACACTATTGACTACTCCATAAAATAATTCTTGAGCCGCCACTGGACTACATGACGTTTGATTCTAAATTAAAAAAAAAAAAAAAAAAAAAAAAAAAAAAGAAAAGAAGAAGAAGAAGAAGAAGAATAAGAAGAAGAAAGATGGCATCTTAAGGCTGTAAATGAACCAAGCCGTTTATGAAAAAACTCGAGCTCGACTCGATAAAAAACTCATTTATGTTTGTTTGTTTATAAAAGTTTGAACCTTAGCTTTAGGCTTGTTTAATAAACAAGTCGTACCCGAGCAAAAAAATTTGTTCATTAACAAATTCATGAGCTATAAAGCTTGATAAAAAATAATTCAAGCATATAGACTCATTTATAAGTTTACATGTGTTTGATAAATAAACTTATTACACATATCTTAATAATGATATGGCCAACATGACACCGCTACCCATTACCTTAATTTTTTTTTGTTCCCTCTAAACTGACCAAACACTACTTTAGACTTTAGTTACATTTAAAAAAAAAAAAAAAGGTTAAGTGAGCCAAGTATGATTCTTTCCCATCAACCATCTAATGTAAAATTATGAAACATGTTAGTCTTTTTCCATTCATAATAATTACAAATAAATATTTTTCTAGTTCTTCATCATCTAACATGAATGTAAAATTTCCATTTTGAACAATTGTTGAAATTGTAGACAATGAAGGATGAATGAACGGATTTAACTATGTAAAATTTAAATTTGAATAATGGCTAATCATAAGTGGATTAGAAGCATGATAAAATGAGTATTTCTTTTTTTTACTTGATTTTGGAGATTTAAGCATTATAATTGTGGGGGGTAAATTTCATCAGTCAACAGTGGGCCTTGGGACCCGGACGAAGCCCAGCCATAGCAGGAAGTGAAAACATGGCCGGAAGACTTTCAGCCCAATCCTGTTGGGCCGGGCTTGTTTAAGGGTCGTCCAAGGAGGAGTGTCTCCTCAAACGCCCTAAATGGGAATCCAGCGCACGCCCTGTACACGGTGAGAAATCGTCCCAAGTAGAAGGAAATTGCTAGACGTTCAGGGAGCAACCACAACTGCCGCATTAAATGTAAGGAGGCTACTTTTCCAGCCGCATTAATGTAGATTGGACAGGAAAATAGTATTATCTTGGCCATTGCGACTCACAGAAAAAGGAGGAGGATGTCCTATGGGACAGGCACTCAAGTAGAGGCCTAGATGGTTAACAAATGTAAGGTCATTATCGATTGAGGGATAATATATAAGAGAAGAAAATCCCCATAACAGGAGGGAGAAGGAAAGAGGGGGAGAACTTCTGAAAACAGAGCAGAAGAAGCACTCAAACAGCCCCACGGACTGTTATCTCAGGAAACTTAGTGAAACATCCCCACGTTCCGGTCATTGCATGGCTTACTAATAATCACGTTCACTCTGTCAAGACCTAGCTCTGTGACCCACTCTTTACAAATTCATTGTCTAGGGTCTTTTGGGCCAGAATCGCCTGCTTGCCTGGGCCCCAAAAACCGCCCCTACAATAATAATGTAATTTTCTTAGATCTCAAGTTTGAAAGCTTAATCTGAGCTTGAGTTTGAGCTTGATATTAAGCTCGAGCTTGGCTTAACTAACTAATCAAGCCAAACCAAGCCCAAGCCCAAGGCTTTTGGCTTTACCATAAGTTCAAGCTCAAACATTATTTTAGGCTTATCACAAGCTCAAGTTAAACTTGAGTTTTTAACTTTTTTTAACGAGTCAAGTTTGAACATACACTACTAGACGAAACTCGGCAAAAATGGGTAACTAAGCATAATTTTCCAACTATATAGTTAGTAGTCTCGGTTCCCAAACTATATTATTTACTAGCATCTCGAGTCTATAAGACTCGATTTTGACCTATAAATCGAGTGTCAAAGACTCGATTTCCATGGCCTAATCATGTCTGATGTGGCATTTTTTCCACGTGGCGACCACATGAAAATCGAGTATCTAAGACTCGATTTATAACCCTTATAAAAACTCACCCAGAACATCAGAGAAGAACCCAGAGGAAAAAAAAAAAAAAAAAACCCAGGCCGCGCGCGACCCATTAGAGAAGAACCCAGGCCACACCAAGAACTCATCAGAGAAGAACCCAGAACATCAGAGAAGAACCCAGAGGAGAACCCAGGCCACGCGAGCCCAGCCGCGCGCTGGTGAGGTGAGCTCTCTCTCTCCCTCTGATCTGAGTCTCTAAGATTGGGATTGTTGTGTTTCTGGGATTTCTGAAATTTGTTTTTGGGTATTTTGGTTGGTACATGAGACTTCAAATTTTTTTAAATTTTTTTGGTTTATAAATCGAGCCTTAGGGACTTGATTTCCAAGTGGTCGCCACGTGGAAAAAATACTACATCAGACGTGATTAGACCATAAAAATCGAGTCTCTGAGACTCGATTTATAGGTCAAAATCGAGTCTCTTAGACTCGAAATGATAATAAATAATATACTTTGTGAACCAAACCTACTTACTAAATGGTTAAAAAATTATGGTTAATTACCCATTTCGTCCACGAAACTCGGTTCTCCATAGCCCTACATCTTATTATGGTTATGTTAAGGAAAAAGTATTTTATTTTGTGAGTTTATTTTTGCTTTTGTTTTATTCAGAAACCCAACAACCTTAACTGGATAACTTCAAGAACTTTCTCGGACAGATTGGACTTTACGTCATAAGAATACAAAAAGTGGTGGGTCCCTACTAGACTACAAGCAACGTGTTTAATAATCTTGTGTCAGTTCCTATCAAAAAAAAAAAATAATAAAAATAATCTTGTGTCAGTTTATTGGTAGAGGTTTTTTTTTTTTTTTTTTTTTTTTTTTTTTTTTTTTTTAAATAAATTATAATTACAGTAATGAGAGGACAAATTCAAACCCTTTATAGAAGAGATCATTAAAATATTTCTGATTCAAAAAAATTCAAACCCTTTATGAAATCTCTTGTGTCAATTTATTGGTCTCTGGATTTTTACCTTTTTTTTTTTTCGTGTAGCTTTTCTTGTTTTTTATGAATTTTATTTCATGAAAAAAAAAAAAAAAAAAAAACCTACCAACAAATTAATAGGTGCAAGAGTGTTGGGTCATTGCCATTGGTCCAATCTTCCTGTGAGAGTTTTTGGTTTGAATCTACCAATAATTGTAAGAAAAATAAAAAATATCAATAAGTTTGAGATTTGTTTTAACTTTTGTCCGAGATAATTAGAATTTCATTAATGTATGTTAACATATTTTTTTAGGCTTATGCCCTTTTACTAAACCCAAATTTCCTAATAATGGTTGATTTTGATTTCATATTTTATAAATGAGATACAATTGGAATTTATAATAATTGTTTCAAGATAATTGCATTCTTTCATCGCATCAAGATATCAATTGATTTTTAATATATACCAAAATTCAAACCAAGCCTTTTATTTTACGACAAGTAAATTTACCAATTAAACTACTTATATAACTCGTGAAAAACATGTTTAATATATATATGAGAGACGAAGTAGGAGTAGCTACATTCATTATCATTTGGGATTTGGATCCTGTGCCAAGCAATTACTATATTGGTGTGAGATGTAAAACTTTTTATATATTTTTTGAGAGAGGTGTAAGATGTAAAACTTAGAAGGTGAAAAAAGAAAAAAGGAAATAAAATAAAATTACTAATTCATTTTATTTGACAACTGATATTAAAACTGATTTTTTTTTCTTTGATTTCAACCGTAGATATTATATAGAATTGATATCCATTTATAACTTTCTCTTACCCTACCTGAATCCCACAATCGTGTGAGACCCACCCAAGCCTTCTCTCGTTCTTTTTATTATTTTTTTGAGCAATGCTATAGACACAGACAATTTTACAACATTTTTAAAAACTGTTAATATGGTAAATTTTTACTAATTTTTATCTAAACCTACCATTAATATCACATTTTTATTTATCAATAACTACCCAATATATCAGTAGTTTGTAAAATAATTTGAAGTTTTAGTATTTTCCTTTTTTTTAGGTGACATTCTCCCAGTAATTAATTATTATTGGTTCTCATATAAGCCACCATTGATATCAGATTTTCACTTACTAGTCACTTACTACAGTCGTTTGTAAAATAATATGTAAATTTAGTATTAGTAAAAAAGTAATATCAATGATAGGCATATACCAAAATTAGTAAGAACTGCCTATAGGTTCAACAATAATTTATAAAAATATTATAAAATAATTTATGAATGTACCATTAATATTTTTCTTAAACTACACATTCTCATTATTGACATCACTTTTACTCTCTCAGACTCTCGCCCCACTAGATTAGGAAAAAGTTACGTTAAATATTGTGCCTGATTATTGCACTTTTATACCGTTCGGTAAGTCAAACCTGCTCTAAAGAGAATCTTCTGCAGAGTGCAACCTTAGGACTACCACATTTTTTTAATATCTACATCTACCTTGAAATAGTTCTTTTCTATCTGATATCAAACTTTGGAAGGAATTAGAGTGTAAAAATAGTTCCACCCTCTTTACAAGAATTACTTGTTTCCGAAGTCAAAGGTGGTCTAAGCAGAAACCATACTCCATTTAGCCCAATTGATAAGTTCTCAGTTCTGACACTTTTCCTGAGGAATTTCCATCAGTTTGAAAATACCCAGTTCAGGAAAAACAACTCAGGTCAGAGTTTCTATTTTACTTTCAATCTTTCCTGACTAGTTATAGGATACCCAAGTAAGGAAATACCATTTTGTGAACTGGGATGGTGTTGTTTTTCAAAAATATCTAGTGCAGAAAACATAACACAGACTCCAGGAATCCCAACTTTTCCTGAGGATATTCAAAAAAGTTTGATATTTACAGATCAGGATTGTTGTTGTTTTTTTTGTGTACACTTGTATCAGCAGGAGTGATGATGACAGAAGAGAATCTTGAAGAAGCCTCTGGTGATACTATGGAGGAACATGAGTCCAAAAGGGGATTTTGTGGTTGTTGCTGCATTCCGATCCATTGGTTTAAAATGCTTGCCACTGAAATGCATTGGAGTTTTGTACTTGGGGTGGTGGTTGTTTATGGAATAAGTCAAGGATTGGGTGGAGCTCTTAATCGTGTAGGCACAGAGTATTACATGAAGGATGTTCAAAAGGTGCAGCCTTCTGAAGCTCAAGTTTATGGAGGAATTACTTCCATTCCTTGGCTTGTCAAGCCTCTCTGGGGTCTTCTTACAGATGTTCTCCCAATTTTTGGGTATCGAAGACGGCCTTATTTCATTTTTGCAGGTAACTGACACATCATTCAACTTTCTCTTACCCCTAAAGTCAATATTGAATATGCAATTTAGCTTAATGGGATCTCATTGATACATTCATATTTGCATCAGAAGTGTCAAATTTGAATTTCGAATTTTTAGCTTCCAAATAAACATTCATTTATATACTATAATTAATTCTTCTAATGATTCTGAAATTGTCCAATAAAGCTATAAAGGTAGATAATCTGCATTGATTAGTTTTTCAAAGTAGTGTCTTTTCTTTTCTTTTCGCATGTGGGTGTTGGTGTTGTTAGGACTTAGGTGTTTGAGTTCCTTATCATATTTTATGTGGAAGCATTCACTGGATTTTATGCAAAACAGGTAAGAGATAAAGTGAGGATGGTGTGAGCAGAGTTACTTACCTAAGCAAGATTAGTTAGTAATGAAAGATCAAATAATTTTATATTTAGATGTAATGCGGTCTGATGTGTGAATGCTCCAAGAAGATGGACTTTTAATTGTAAATGTGAGACACAGAAAGTGGGTAGATACTGGGTAGGAAGTATTTTTGGGTAGGAGCTGATGGTAGGAGTGAATTTCATGATTCTGGAACTGAAGTAAAGTAAGGAGAACATTCTGTCTAGTGAGGGATTAAGGTAAATGCTTTGCAACACCACAAAGAATTGTTACTGTACTTAATTTAGTAGTACATGAAGATTATATATGTTTTTGCACTCATCATATTGTAATATACGATGGACCAGCTTGTAACAAATTGATGGGTTTTATGATTAATTGCAGACAGGGTATTTCCAAATTTAGTTGGCAATACTTGATGAGAAGTTCAAGAGAAATATTTCCTTTCAAAACAATGTATAGCTTGAATGGAACACATTCTTTCTAATAAATAATTTAGACAATGGATTAACCAAGTAGAATTTTGTGTTATTTTAAATGCAGTTTTTAATAAGTAAAATGATTTATTTAAGAAAAAAGGAAGCAGTTTGAATACACAATATGTGCACCAAATTACACCTGAAGGATTACAACTTAAGTTCAAAGAATCTATAAAACGTTAGGATGCTCGACACCTTAAAATGTTTTGCTATTATGCTCATGCCAAATTGCCCACAAAAAACACAACAAAACCGGTATTATTCTGTGTCTTCATAGTTATCCTTGAAGAGATGGTCTTTTACTTCTGCCTTTTTGGGGATACATGCACATGCATAGTATATTCTCACTCATCCTGGGGTCCTTGCATTAATCACGAGGGTTCATAGTCATGACACTATCCCCAGAAATTCCTATGTGATGAACTTGGCACTTGTGTTGCATATTAAATTGCATCTGTTAGATTGCATTGTCCTTATAATGTAGCATTCAGGGCTTAGCATCTTAAGACATATTTGGGGAATCTGACACGTACCATATCTTTAGGCAAAGAAAGGTTAAAGGTATAGATTGTAAAAATGCTTTCCCTTGTCATATGCAACTGCATACAATATTAAACATATCTACAATTTTTTGTTGTTCCCTATTCACTAAAGTGGTGTAGGTGTCCATCATCAACATGTTCTCTATTATGTCCAAATTGGAGGGTACTACAACTTCTAGAAATCTTAACATAGCTTACAAAAATGAGAGAGGACCCTAAGGCAAGAGAAGAGAGAGCAACTAAGATTGGCGATAATTATTATGGGGAAAAAAGAAAAACAGAGAGAAAAAATAGATATTGGTCCAATTTTGTCCCAATAGAGCAGATAGATTTAAATTACTCGTGAATCGGACTTATACATTTGGATTACTTGTGAATCTGACTTATTTTGTGATTAGAACCATAGTCTACACTTTGAGGCTTGTCATATTGACTGGAAAATGAATAGAGGTTTCAATTATGACAAAATTAACCTTATTTTTTGCCTAATAGATGTCAAAATGCCATAGTGTTACTATGCAGAAGGAACTTATTTCAGAGGGTTTAAGCATCCTTTAAATCACACCACAGAAAGTACAGAGCATCCAATACCTATTCTGGTGATAAATCTTTGTTTAGTATATGAGGAAAATCTCTTTTGCATGGATCTCTACCTATCGTTTAGGTGGTCCAATTAGACTGAGCAACTAGTGTTGGAATTTCCACTTTCCCTAAGTGGAAATTGTAGTGACAACAACATCTATATTGTGGAACGTACAATATAGTTACTTCACATTATTAAAATATAAGGAGAAACCTAAAAAGGGGAGAGCAGAAAACTAAAATTTGAAAATTTTGCAGTTCAATTAAGTTTTGCACTTGCTTCAAATGGAAGATGACCACATAATCAGGAGTAATGGAATCTTAGACCTGGTTTGTCTTTAAGTTATTAATCCAAAATTTTGTCCTTTATTTAGCTAGTAACCTTACAGGCTGGACCTTGGTGTGATGGCAAGTGCCTTCCACCAAAAGCATTTTTCAAGGAAAGTAAGGTTGCCTACCACGACCTTTCATAGACCTCACAAAAGTGGAAGTTTTGTGCACTGGGTACTACTTTTTATTTATTTATTTTGACTAGTAACCTTGAACACAAAGGATTGACACAGTTGTCTCATTAAATATTTTCTCTCATGTTCATTCAGGTTTTCTCGGTGTGATCTCCATGCTCTTGTTATCATTGCATGAAAAGCTTCATCTCGTGTTGGCCCTAATGTCATTGACAGCAGGAAGTGCTGGGGTAGCAATAGCAGATGTGACCATAGATGCCTGTGTGGCACAGAACAGTATAAATCATCCATCTCTTGCAGCTGATATGCAAAGCTTGTGTGCCTTGAGTTCCTCCATTGGAGCGCTAGTAGGATTCTTCATGAGTGGTATCTTTGTTCACCTCATAGGCCCTAAGGTTAGCTTCATATCTTCGAATTTAAAAACCTTTCTTCATCTTTCATATCTTCTATTTAAATTTATGATTATATTTTTATTTTAAAGATTTTTTTTTTCTTTTCCCTCGTAGGGGGTATTTGGTTTGTTGACAATCCCAGCTGGACTTGTATTTTTAATTGGAATTCTGCTTGATGAGCCTTCTATGCCCAACTTTGATTACAGACAGGTATTCTTTGGCTCCTTTTAAATCTAGAATTCCTTTTAAGCTCATGGTCTAATATATGTATGCTGGACTCAGGTAAACCAGAGGTTTATTGATGCTGGCAAGGCTATGTGGACAACATTGAAATGCCCAGACGTTTGGAGACCATGTTTATATATGTACATATCTATTGCAGTGAGCTTGGATATCCATGAGGGAATGTTCTATTGGTACACACAAGACTCAAAGGATGGTCCCTCTTTCTCCCAGGTATTTGATTTAGCAATTATCTTTTCCTGGACTCCTGGTCTTGAAAACTTGGGGAACCCAAAAACCTTGAGAATCCTGATTGTGAATTATATTGGCAGTTTGAGTTTGAAATTTGGGATGAAGTCAAAGGAGTTGCTAAGCCATAGGTGAGAGTGAGTTCCATCCAAAATTCACTCTCAGCTATGGCTATTATTCAGAGTATAGTCCAGTATATTTTCAAATGAATATGAGCATACATGATACACACTAGCACACATAGAGATGATATTGTATTGTCTGGGTATTTCACACCATGAGACATGATCGAATATATGTCCCAGTGGTTTAATTTTAAGTTACAATGTACTGCACTGGATGCAAATCTTGCTTAACATATTTGGCTTATAATGCAGAGAACTTTGTGCGGTGCTAGTAAAACTTATGTCTTATGATTTATGCAGGAAACTGTTGGTTTTATATTCTCAATTGGTTCAGTTGGCTCTCTATTGGGGGCAATCCTTTACCAGAATGTTCTGAAGGATTACCCCTTCCGAGACTTGCTCTTCTGGACTCAGTTACTTTTTGGTTTATCGGGAATGCTGGATTTGATCTTGGTGTTGCGATTGAATTTGAAATTTGGCATATCAGATTATTTTTTCATAGTGATTGATGAAAGTGTATTTCGAATGATTGGAAGGCTCAAATGGATGCCTCTTCTTGTACTCAGTGCAAAGCTTTGCCCCTTACGTATCGCAGGAACCTTTTTTGCTCTGCTCATGTCAATTGACAACGTTGGACTTCTCTCAGCAACATGGGGAGGAGGCTTTCTCCTCCATGTATTGAAGGTTACCCGGACCAACTTTGATGGTCTATGGTTGGCCATATTGATTCGGAACCTATTGAGAGTCAGTCCACTTTGTCTGCTATATTTGGTACCCAGAGGTGATCCTAACTCTTCATTTCTTCCTGCTGAATTCTTGGAAACAAAAGAGGGGACTGAAACTCAAGCAACTGAGAATATTGAATTGGTTCCCCTCAAAAATGACGTTGATGGTAAATAGCTGAACACAAAAGTCATTCACATTAAAATCTTCTTAGATTTTCAATCCCAAACATACCTAGATAAAGCCAACTCACTCAGTTTGAATCTTCAGAGGTGAAAATTCTTGGAATTTTGTGGGTATCCCTCGTTTACAATTTCTAACATTTACCTTTTCATTAATATTACCTGTCAGCTTTCATTGCAATTTTTTTGAATTAATGGTAATAGAAAATTGATTGGATGAACAAAAAAAATTGATATTGTTTGTGCTTTTTATGACACATGATAGTAATTTTAGTTGTATGTTAAAGATACAAGCTTGTCAGTCTTTCTTTTCAACCTTTGTATGCATTTTATAGTTTGTATGTGAGAATATGATATCAATTTTAAAACATGTCAAATTGTGCCATAAGCAATGCAGTATGCAATTGATAATTGGGGTATTGTTTCTGTATATTTCTAGTTCAGTAATTTTCTAAGTTTTTTTTTACTGTTTCCTCTCTTGGTTTGGAAGCTTTCTAGATTTATTAACTGCATTTCTTCTTACTTTTGGAAAAACTTGACATCATTTGAGTCAGATTTTGGCCGGTACATTAGCATAGAATGGAAATGTTTCTGGAAATGTTTCTATCCCCAGAGACAACTTGCTTCTTGTCAGTGGCGGCGCCACCTTATGGCCAGGGTGGTCGTAGGACCACCCTGACTTGAAAAAAAAAATTTATATATAATAATTTAAAATTTTATATTTATTTATCTTTAAAAAAAATTTTGGGACCACCCTAAATTTTTTTTATACCAATAAAATTAATTTTTGGTCTATAATTTGAGGAACTTAATAATATATCAGGGTCTTTCAAGCAAAAAGGAAAAACTCAAAAAAAAAAAAAATTGAACTAAAATCTAGAAAAAAAAATTTATAATAAAACTACTACAGATTGGACAGTGGCTTGATTCCTTCGACTAAGCACACGGTCTAGTACAACACAATTTTCAAACTTTTATTATTTTTTATTACAGTATTATTTTTCCTCACCAGACATATATTACTTCTCATTTTTAATTATTTTTTCTTGTTTATTCTTAACCACACACGTCTTTTGTCTTCTTAATTTTTACACTTCATACTTTTAAATTTTATCACATCTTCATCTACACTTTTACATCTACGTTTTGCCTTTCTCCTTGTTCGTAACTTCTGTGTCTTCTACCAGTACCAGTGCGGTAGTGCATCTTCTCAAGTTTTGAGTCTCAAATTTCTCAATACAATTTTTTTTAGCTGTACAGGTACCTTTGTTCATTTCTCTTCTTTTCATTTTTTTTTTTTTCCTTTTTGAGATTTTTTGGTTTACAAAATGCAAATTTGTTTTGGTTTTAAGAACAATTTTTTTTTTTTTTTTTTAAGCACAAACTTCATGCCGGCCGAATCTTGAATTTCGGCCGATATTTTCCGAAACACCCGAAATAGACTGGAATGACCCAAAAAAATTTTCGAAGTGGAATAGGATGGGTTATTGTTCCGGTTTGTTTACCGGCACGATATTTTCCGGCTGTTACAGCCAGAACAGAATGAAATTAATAACATTGAATCAAACCTAATTACCTAAAGGCTAAAAAGAAATAAGATTGTGTAATTTATGCTTCCTAAGAAACACCCTGAACAAAATTCCTAGAGCCGCCACTGCTTCTTGTTGAAGCTAATGTTTGCGCTGGTCAGGTTGGATTAAACTTAGCCATGTTAGAGTAAACAAGACCAACAGTTTGTGTCAAAACCCTAGTAGATCAATTAGGTGTTTCCGACATAAACATCCAGGACTCAAATTCCTCCTCTTCTAAAGTTATAACTATCGAATTATCAAAAAAAAAAAAACAATTTGTGCATTTAAATCAGTAAAAAGTACAAAGAATATTACATAAAATTATAAACAATTAAACACCCATGTTCTATGGCCATTTAGATATACATTAGGCCTCTACCTTTTCAGCCGAAAAAAAAAAAAGATATACATTAGGCCTAATTGCCAGACAAAACTTGCACGTGCATGGAAACAGGGTCCAAACTTTTGAACAAGATTACAAGAGTAGCTATATGTTGGGTGTACACGGTCTTATCACTTGTCTGTATTCCATATAGTGGACTCTGGCAAACATGTGGATCACATGCACATATGAATCCACGCTTCGTGACTTGCTCCACGCAGAAATATATCCCCCCAGTTTTAGTCAATGACCTTATCAACTCACCATCTAGTGGCAATTTTATCATTGTGATAGCTCAAATTGATCCCAGGTGATTTCATATAGCATTTAAAAACAATTCACACAAAATTAATAAATAAATAAATAATTCTACAAATGTTTAGCATGATGTTTGTAATAAGAGTCTATGGACAAAACTTTCGTGTCACAACTTTGATGTGGTGGAGAAAAAATGACGGATTTATGTGAAAGTAATTGTCCATTACTCTCAATCGACCACTTCAACAAGTTGTGACATGTAGTGTGATCCTAGAAGAACTGTTGTAACAACAACCATTTACCGACCCCCATAGTTGAGGCTTGAGGTCATTGATGGTTGAAAGGAATGACCTTCTTGGGGTGGAGGGATTGGCTGCAGCAGGGGATCATGCATGTCATGTGAAAGCTCTGGCAGTGGGGATTCAAGCAGAAGAACCTTAATTACTTGTCCTGTCTTTGGCCTTTCCTTGTAGTTTGGATTAGTACACCACAATCCCACAATTAACAAGCGTTTCATTTCATCCCTGTTAAAACTCATGCGCAATCTCTCATCAGCTGCATTTAGAATATCTCCTGCCAGATAGAGCTGCCAAATCCACCTCACCAGTGACACATGAAATTCCCCATCTTGGTAAGTCCTCCTCCCGCATGCGATTTCCAGAGCCACTACACCAAAACTAAATACGTCTGAAGCTTTACTCGCCTTCCCTTCATTAGCATATTCTGGGGCCAAGTAGCCATAAGTCCCTACAACACCAGTACTTTGAGTCCTCAACCGAGGATCTACCAACTTGGCAACCCCAAAATCACCAAGTTTAGTACTGAAATCTGCGTCTAGTAATATATTAGCTGACTTGATGTCTCTATGAAGTACACAGTTCTCTGCTTCTTCATGGAGATAATGAAGGGCCGAGGCCAAGCCCAAAGCAATCTTGTATCTCGAATTCCATGGCAAGATTTCTCCATCGCCAAAGAGATGATTGTCAAGGCTACCATTTGACATGTGCTCATAAACAAGTAAGAATTCGCCTCGCTCATGACACCACCCAATGAACTGTACCAGGTTTCGATGTATTAAACGGCTTATTATCTTTACTTCGTTGATGAATAGACACTGAGAGTGTTGTGATTCCGTGAAGATTCTCTTGACAGCAACAGGGCGGTCTAAGTCACCCAAGGTTCCTCTGTAAACTTGGCCAGAACCTCCTTGACCTAGCCTTCTATCATCTGCAAAACCCTGTGTGGCTGCAACTAGGTCCAAGTAAGAAAATTTTTTAGGCAACGCTCCTCTCTCAAGATCTGTACTTATGGAGGAGACTGAATCTGTGTCACCTCCATGGCTATCATTCTTATATCTCATCCTCTTCGCACCTGCTAATAACCAACTGATGACGCCCACTACAAGCATCAAAATCAAGACACACACTGCAACAGACACCTCCACAATTGTCCTCTTTTTATTGCAGCATAGCGCCGTGGACTCAAGATTTGAGTGAAATTCCCATGAATGAATATGCCAGTTATGCTTTGAGCTGCTGGCAGCAAAGAAACCAATTGTAACCAAATTGGGAAGAGCTTCTTCTAGATCAATAATATTGCTGCAAGAAAGATAAGACCTCCCTTTAATATAGGAGTTTTTCTCGTAATTCCAGAACGCATTAAGGGTCTTGGTTTTAGCATTGTAAGTAATCAAAACATTCCCAGTCAAGTTAGCATCCCTACGTGCATAGCTTGCTGAACAGTTTGTCTTTCCATTGATATTAATTCCAACGTTTGAATTTGGATTAATTTCGAACTCAACCACCACGATATCTCCACGTGCAGTCAAGTTGAGTGGATATGCCGGGGGAACAGGAGCCAGGAAAAAGGAAAGGCTGGCACTGGCATCAACACTGTCAATGGTGAAAGAGAAATTAGTGCTGAAGTTTGCCTGAGACCTTGTTGAGCAGTCCCAAAGGTGCATGCTCTCTGCATAGACAATGATTCCGTTTGATGAATCAGAATCATCTGAGTTGAATTTAATTGCTCCACCGGAAGCAGCAGCATCACCTTTATAGGTGATTTTTGAAGCATCGTTATGACTAAAATCAGTTATATTGAAGGAAAGTGGATTAGCAAAGGAATGTAGGAAGGGAGAGGAAATGAAGAGAACAATACAGGGACCAATGAAACAGTGACGAAGTCTGGTTAAACACATGATAAAAGTGTTGTGGATTATGCCTGTGTTTTGCTTTTGGTTTGTGAAGGTTTTGGCACTCCTTGCTCTTCGGTTTTGTTTGCAGCTATGAATTGTAAAGAGCAAGGAGTGTGACCCGTTAAGAAGTATAGGTCTAGGATATTGGTCATATATATAGACTTGGATTTTAACTTTTGTCTGAAAAATTAATTATTGAGGAAAAGCTCACAATCAAGGAGTCAATGAAAACTCAGTCCCCACTACCACTAGAAATGATGAAAAAGAGGATCCATCAAAATGGCTAGTAACTTCGACCGGCACATTGAAATTGCCTTCCTTTCATTCACATGTGAGTAATAGCATTTCGATTGTAATTAGAGATCAATAAAGCTGCTAGTAAACGAAAAATGAGAACAAGCACCAATAAAATATCTGAAACAGAGAAGATATTATTTACACACATTCTATACATAATTTTTGGTGCATACCTTCCATAGGTAAAATTGATTTTTTTATTTATTTATTTTTATGTATAGAAAAAAAGAATTTTTAATAAAGTTTTTTTTCAATAATTCAATATTTCGAAGTAGTGCGATTTGATTCTTGAATGTCTATATTGCAAACATAGAAAGTTTCAACTAATTGCAACACAAGATGACATAATTGCGTCATAATTGCGACACAAGATGACATAATTGAAGTAAAGAAAACGCTGAGAAAGCCGAAAGGAACTACAGTACAGTTGAAATAAGAAAAGGACTGTACCTTTACCAGTGAAAGAAAAGGACTATGCGTAAAACATGTATTTGCAACTTTCAACTTTTGTCTTAAAAAAAAAAAAACTTTTATGAACATGCGGGCATTGTCACACTCCTAAATTAGGTTGCCACCATTCCACTTTGGTCTTAAACGCAAACCCAGTTGACTTTTCAGCCACCTTTGCCGTACACAGTTCGTATAATATATATATAATATACTGCCTTAATGGTTATTTTCTTTGAAGTTCCATCAAATTTCAAAAGGATTTACTAGCGCGTGTTCTTATGGCATACATTAGTAAATTATTTTAGAAATTTTTTTATAGAAAAAAAAAAGTAATTCATTGTTTTAACAGTTTTTTTAATTTCTCGTAAAATTTTTCTCAAAATGAATGGTTAATGTGTGTCCTAAGAGCACACATTAACAGGACCCAATTTCAAATGGCTATATTCTTCCTACCACAGATGTCTACTCTCTCGCTAAAGGAACGGAGGCATACTTGGACCTTGGGGGCAATGCCCTTACCCCCTCCCCCAAATTTTTTTTTTTAAAATATTAGTATATGTACTAATTTTAGTAATTTTGTTATATAAAATTATATTTTGTCCCCTTAATAATATCATTCATTCTTTTAAGAGTAATGCTATAGGCATAAACTTTTCCTACAACATTGGTGCTTATTTGTGTCCACCATTTATATCACTTTTCTACTTACTAAAAAGCACTCGCCATATTTGCAGTTTGTAAAAAAATAAAAATTTTAGCTTTAGCTTTTTCCTCCTTTTAAAGGCCATAAAAATTTTATAGGTCATAAAAATTTTATAGGTCTAAAATCTAAAACAAAATATACAATCCCAAAAATATTAACCCAACAACAAAAATTACCAATAGTAAACCTAAAAATAATTAAGCTCAATAAACCAATTTTACCCAAAACAAACAACCCGACCCTTTAAAAATTTAAAATAAAATAATTTTGTTCTTAACTAGCAACAATGCACACATAAAAAACACACACAAAAAAACCCCTTAGCAATTAAGTAGTAGAGCCGGGAGCCAGAGCCACTGCACGTAGCTAGGGATGGCAATTTTGCCCCGCCCCGCTTGACCCGCCCCTCCCCGCTTCGCCCCGTGCGGGTTTTCCCCACCCTGCAAAGGTGGTGGGGCGGGGATGGGGCGAGATTTTAGACCCACACCACGGGGCGGGGCGGGGATGGGTTTACACTTTTTAGACCCACCCCGCCCCACCCCGCCCCGCCTCGCATTAATAAGGGTTAAAAGGTAATTTTTTCATACCCTAAAACCCTACTATTTAAACAAAAATATCATCATCTTATTTTATTTAAGTGGAGATTCTTTTTGAAGAATTAGGCAATTTTTATTTTGTTATGTATTAAGAGTTTGGATTATTTTATTGTGTCATGCTATGAGATTTTTGTTGTGATATTATCTTGTTAAATATTTAGATAATATTATTTAGTATTTGCTAAAAATTAGTTTGATTCAATAGAATAAATTTATTTATAATTTCAAGTATATTTTTATTATTGAAACATGTCATTTTATTTGAAAAAAGGGTAATAGTTGTAGGGAAAATTAATAAGAAATAAAGTTTTACGGTGTAGGGTGGGGCTTCGTGGGTCTTCGCGGGGCCTTAAGGGACGGGGATGGGGCAAGAAATTTTCCCCGTCATGTGGGGCGGGGCGGGGATGGGGCAAGAAAAATCCATGCGGGGCGGGGGTGAAGATCCCATCCTTCGGCCCCGCCCCGCCCCATTGCCATCCCTACACGTAGCCACCTCCGTTAAAGTCCTGGCTTTGTCCCTGCTCATTAAATATTAAGATAGTTTACCTTATATCAAAATCTATTACCAATAGTTTACTCTTGTCTTTCTCTAACTAATTTTCTTCTTTCTTTAGGTGGATATTTTATACTTACTTACAGTTTTGTTTTAAGTTGATGAGTTTTGTTGTTTTTGACAACTTTACTTTAGGTTAATGTGTTTTGGTGTTATGTTTCTTAATTCCCCATTACATGTCCTCTCTCTCTCTCTCTCTCTCTCTCTCATGACTTTGGTTTGATTTTAGTTTGGGTTAACATAAAATTGTTTTGGAAGTAAGAATTTAAGTAAATATCAAAATACAATCTACCTGAAATATGTCTATCATGCAATTGTTTGAAGAATTGATTACTACAAATTAAATTCTTATGCCTTTGATTTCATTTTAATTTTGGTTATGATTGATGAGTTTGATTATCATGATAATCTTTTTGAGAGTGAGAAATTTGAAATACACCAAAATAATAAATTTAAAACTTAAAAAGTTCGGTTGTATGGGGGAAAAAATCTAAGAAGACATAACCCACTATAACATAACTTAGAAGATATATGGTCCATCTGAAAAAAGAACAACATTAAACACACCGAAGATAACTAAGAGTAAACAACATAGAAAAGTAAATAGAAAGAAATATTTGTAGAGACATTGCATTCGTAGATAGAGACTCAATGAATAAATGGTTGATACTTAAATGAAATGAGGAAAAAGAGAAAGAATGAACTGGGGGACTTGAGAAAATTGATTATATTTCTCGACTAAGTGAGTCTATTTTTTCTAAAGAGGGTTAGTCTTATTAATTAGTATAAGTTGGAGGTAAAATTAATTTGGATTTTTAAGCTAATATAAGAGGGATTCAAACCCTAGACGTCTTCATTGAAAATACTAAGAGATGTCAATTGAACTATAAAACTCTTGGTATTCATGATTTGGTAAATGGCATCAAGTTTTTTTAAAAATTGTCCAAACATTTATTTCCCTTGATGCTCACTTTACACATATAATGTTTTTTTAAAAAAATTATAATTTAATAGTTGGAGGAAGGGGATTTGAACATGGATGTCTCTTTTTGATAGGTACACAATAAATGGCATGCATTTCACATATTCACACTTGAAAATGCGTCTAGCCCATGGGTTCATTTCCTTTCCTATAATAGTTAATTGGGCTACTTGGGATTTGACAAATTAATTATACAAGTGAGGAAAGTGGCAATAAGTAGAGAAGGCTGGCATTATAAGGCTTTGTTTAACGTATACTTTTAGGACATTTATTAATAAATTATTATATGAAAGTTTTGATACCACTTTTATATAAAATATTAAAAAAAAAATGTCAAAAATTTATTTTCTCTCTCCCTTTCCCATAAATTTTTTATAAAAGTATTTCCTAAACGAATATTCTTAGAGCATCTGTTAACAAAATCTATATTATAATGATGGCTAACACTTTTTTTATTTAAAAAAAAAAATGTGCACACCTCAACTGATCCAATTGGGTAAGAAAAATGTTAAAAGTATTATGAATTTCACTAAATAAGTAATGAATTTAATTAATAAATTTTAGAAATTTAATAAATAAATATATAATTTTAAAAAAAATTATAATATCCCTAACAACATTGGACTCACACACGATCATAGGACATATATCATGCTTTGTGTTTTCCCCCATATATAAGAACGCATAAAGTAAACCCAATCTGGTTAAATATTACTAAAATGTACACACTCTATGATTACAAAAGAGTAATATTACTGTAAGGACACGATTCTGTTGAGGCCCGATAAGGATGTTGGGCTCGTACATGAAAGATCCCTCACAATATGATTTGTAGAGAGTGGGCTTGAAAAGCTAGCCGTTGGGCACGGGGCGATATTCCGGTCTTGATTTTAGAGGAATTCATATAGAAAGGGGAGATGGGTTTGAACATTTAAGCCCTATAGTGTCGCATCCCATGGGGTTGGACTCCTCGGACTTGATCCGAGGAGCATTAAGGTCCTACTCCGTTTCCCCAATGGTGGCTTTCTTTCTGATCAGCATGAGTTGTTCTGGTGTTTCCCCCATGGAGTCTCTTCCTTAGGTGGGATGGAGAGAGCCCCTCTCTTTGGCTCACTTACTTTTCCTTTTATATTAGCCTGCATTCGCTGTCCTTCGTCCACGTGTAGGGTCAACCTTTACGAGACTGATATTTGTCCCATCAGTCTCATCCCGGAATTGTTGGGGATGGTTGATAAAGCTGAAGAATACGACTCTGTTAGGTGCAGAGCCTTATCTGGGAAGGGTAATAAGGATAATTCTCCCAAGATATTTTAGATTTTCTTTCAAGTTTTAGTCCTATACCAGTTTTACCCTTCTTCTCAATGGAGCTTTGGGTCTGCCGAGGACTAGACTGTCCTCGGCTGCGTCTCCGGACCATTACCTTTTTCGGCTTGGGCCTTTGGAATCCTCATGAGCAAGTGGGCCTGGCCCATAAATTATTGGGCCCCACAATTACAAATACAAATTTTTTTACAATATTCTTACAAATTATTAATGTGACAAATTTTTATTGATTCTCACTTGTTTATTTATCAACAATCATTTATTATATCAATAATTAAAAATAAATAAAAAAGATGCATATTCCTAAAAAATTAGACACAAAGGTATAGGCACGTTTGGATTGTGTTTTGGCTGCGCGTATGCGTCTGGCTTTTTTTTTTTTTTTTTTTTTTTGGGAGAAGCGCATTTCAAGTTTGGTAGTGGGCTGTGTGCATTGTTTATGAGACACAAATCTCTTTCTTCAACAAATTTTTTATTAAAAATAGATCTCACAGATTCACTCATTTAAAAATTATTTTATTACAATATTTTCAATTTTTAGTTTTCAATTTTCAGTGAAATAAGCAGTATCTGAAAATGCACGTAGCGCTATCTAATTGGCCCCAAAAAAGAAAATTTTGGATGGAAGCGCAATCTAATTGGCCCCAAAAAAGATAAAGTTGGATGGAACTTGCTCCCTGTATACGCACTTCCAAATCAATCATTACAGCACACGTGTTGTGATGTACATGCTGATAAATGTGCGCGCTTCGTACGCTTCTTACACAACAAGATACGTGACATATCAAAGCCGCCATTTTTTTTTTTAAAAGCTTGTCAACTGAAAAAACCGTTTTTAATTTTCGTGTTTCAAATTCCAAGCATGTTTGGTAAAGAGAGGGCTTAATTATGAGTGGAGGACAGGCGTAGCATTTTGATTGGTCCATATATGTAAAAATGTAAACGGTGCTAGCTAGCTCGTAGACTCGGGGAATGCACCACGTATGTGCTTCGAAGCAGCGATAGTTGCGGTCGGTCTGAGTTGCCTTAGCCTCTTTTACTTTCGGTTGACATTTCAGGCCTTAACCGCGTAGGTGCCAAAATAAAATTTTTAATGCATATCATTGCCTTTTTTTTCTTTTCTTTTTTTGATAAGAATGCATATCATTGCTATCACCATGTTTCATAGGCCGGTGCATCCAAGGTCCACCAGAGGAGTATGGTTGGGTTTTGGGATACAAAGTCTCAAATCTATAAACAACTAAATTAACTCGTCTACAAAATTTAATTATAAAATTAGTTGTATTATAAGATTATAACCTTATTCAATAAAACAAACATTATTATATATTTTGAAAATCTAACTGAATACATGTTAAATTTTGTGTCAATAAGATATTATTTACTATATGATCTATAAGCTTATATTTTATGTATAATTTTAAACTACAAAAACTTGTAATTTACACAATTTTTTGATGATATAGTTATTGATTTTTAATTTTTAGAAATTCTGCAGTTAAACTTTATTCAACTAGTAATAATATAAGTTGTATCGGATTATAATATATTTTGATTGATTGAAAATTTTGTCAATCCGAATCCTACCCATGGGTTGGTGGAAACATCCTTGTGCAAGGGGATTAGGTCCTCATCCTCTCTATTTTACTTTCTACATTGAAAAAAAAAGTCAATTTTAATTTTTATGTGTTGTTGAATTTTATCATTAATTATCAAATAATTTGTTAAATTTCTTATATTGCTGCTATTTATTAGGATAAAGTGAGTTGGTAAATGAAAATGTGTGGGAGTTCCGGTTTGTTAATGGAGGGCTAGTGACTTGCAGTCTAATTTCTGCTCTTTAATTGGAAACTCCCGCCATGACAATAATGAGTATAATATAATAATATATATGTAAATCAATAGGTTCTGATTTCCACTAATCGCAAGTAGATCTTATTATAAGCCTATAAATTAACTCATTTTCAACATCCCTATATAGAATAAAATAATAAAGTACAATGTTCATAGATATGCCAGATGAATTTATGTATAATTCTATAAACTATCTGAATAAAGAACTGTGTTTTATTTTGCAGAGCTTTGGACTAAGCTATTAGTAAAAAATTAACTTCAGTCACATGGCGATGGAGTTGAGTTATAGTATCCTGAAGAGGATAGGTCAAATGGAAATTTGTTGCACTGGTTTGCTGATCACAGAGAGCTTGAATTTTCTTAATACTAATATTTCTATGTGTCAAGATGATCAAATTTTTTTCTCAAAAAAAAAAAAATGATCAATTTTGTTCTAATTTGGCTAGAAAATGTAAGAAGACCCCCCTAGAGTTTGGGTTAGTTACAAATTGACCTTGATACTGTCAATTTTGTATTATTGAACTATGAGGTTTAAGAATCGTCCAAATTATCTCAATTCTGTTAACTATAATCGTCAAAAAATTGTCATGCATTATACATTTTTTTTAATATAAATTTTATAGTAAAGTGGTCGCGTGCACATTGTGTGACCTTTTTTTTTTTTTTTTGTCAATAGTAGTTAACAAAATTAAGATTGAGGGATCAAATTGGACAATTCTTAAACCTAAAAGGTAAATAATACAAAATTGATAGCACAGAGATTAGTTTGCAACTAACCCAAATCTCAAGAACTATTTATAAGTTTTTGTCGCTTTTGACTAAAAATAAAGGTCTTTCTTTTTTATTTTTAGTTGATATGATGATGTTAGTATTTAGGGTTGGAGTTCCAACAATTACTTTTTGAAACTAAAAGGTAGAATTTTACTCATTCAAATGGTAGTATAATCGTTTACATTAAGTCCTTATAGGAGGATTAAGAAGCTACAACTTCTCCAAAAAAGAAAAGAAAAAAAGAAGCCAAATGTACAAGAATCTTACAAAAGAAGTTTTACCTTAGACTTCGGGTGATAAAGTTGTTTGTAATTGTAATTGTTTGTCAACAACTTTCAAATGTCAAATGTATGGTACGGTGTAAGCACATCAATTATTATAAATAAATACAATCAGCCTGGGCCACAATTGGTAAGGCAAACCATTATTTCAATATTTCACATATGCTGTCAATCTCTACAGAAAGAAAAAGAGAAAGATCAAAGATGGGTTGAAAATAGTGTTTCGTCTTCTCTCAGCGCCAAACAATTTTTCATTTCAAACGTACCTAAGTGGCATACAACATTTTCAGCATTTCTGTCGGCAAAACTTTGGACGAGTCCTCTTCCCCCCGAAGTCTAGTCTTGCCCCTTCGGCTTTCCCCAGGTCGTTTGACCACTTCTGTTTCAATTTCACGTGCAGGTAGAATATATTTTATAGGCCCACAAGCTAGATGGATATGTAAAATAAGAAAGAGAATCCCTATCTGATATGCAAATCGATCGAATCACCAAATTTTAGATTTGCATATTGAAATTGAGATTTTCAGTAGAAAAGGTGTGAATCCTGTCTCTGATATGGAAAGACCAGATTTATTAGTGTCTGTTTAGCTTATTTTACTATTCAGTTTATTTTTGCTATTATTAATGGGTCCCACTAAACTTTTTGGTACTATTCAACTAACATTTGCCTTTATCTATAGTACTTTCAGCAAAAAAATTTCAGTTTCCGCAAAATAAACGGATCTCAAATAAACTCTTAAATTTGCATATCGAAATCGAGATTTAGTAGAAAATGTGCACTAACTTTTTTTTTGGGCAAAAATATAAATTACATCTTTTTTTTAGAAAAATAAATTACATCATTTAAGTTTGGTCAATTGTTATTTTGGTCTTCTAGGTTTTGTTTTTGTCATTTTGATCTTGTAATAGGCTCTAAATGAGCTGAGTATTTAAAATTTAAGTTTGTTTTTTTTCAAACATGAGCTAAGCTCGAGCTCATCACCCAACAAGATTTTATGTTCAAGTTTGGCTCATGTTTTACCTCTTTACAATTCTATGAATTTTTACTATAAATAATAATTTAATATCAAATGAACCTATTGATAAATTTATATAATCCAATTTCAAGTCTATATAAATATATTTTTAGACAAGTATACATATAAAAATATAATATTCCAGCTTGACTTGTTTATTAATCAAGTTTAAATTTAAGGTTTGAGCTTAACTTGTTTTCTTAATTAATAAACATAAACAAGTTTTTTCCCGAGTTGAGCTTCATTTATAGCCCTCATTTAAATAAAATACAAATTACACATTTTAAATTTAGTCTATTGCCATTTTGGTAAATTGCGTTCATTTGATGTTACTTTTTTTTTTTTTTACGTCAACAGTTTGGATTGGAGGATGGGGGATTTGATACATTTGCTGTCACTATTAGTCCTCCTTAATGATAACTTTTTTCACGAAATGAGGAAGGAATAAAACCTGGAAAAATTGGACCAGGACACGTTAACTTGACTCGAACCTAAGATTTTTTTATCCGAAATAAAAATAGGTTAACCCATGACCTAACCCCTATTTATTTGAAATATATATATATATATATATATAAGCTAGCAAATTACTCCAAATGCTAAATCATGTAAAGGTAACACGATGTCAACCATCCAAATGTAATGACTACATATAATCAAATAACAACCATTGAAAAGTTTTATTTCTAATTTGACCACGGATCCATGGGCAACATGCATGATTCAGAAAAAATAAGTTTACAATATAAATTTTGACAGTATCAAAGTAGCTTTTAGATTGAAAAAACATTTCAATATCCTTTGGTGTGATAAAAAGCTCAAAACATTGGTCTAAACTCTAAATTTCTACAATAAAACTCATAAGATCCTTGCTATTGTAGACTTATTTGCTGCAAGTGAACTAACATATCTTTTATTGTTTTCAAGAGAAAAAAATTATGTATCTTAAAGGATGAGAGTCTAAGGAATGCGCTCGAGAACACTACTAGAGTAATGGACACTTATTGTTCCATTTATTTTAAAATAAAATTTATGGATTAGTTTTGCAAATCACATTTTTCTCAAAAAAAAAAAAAAAAAAAATGCAAATCACTGGACTTTTATGGTGATGATATCATGAGTGAATTTTGAATTGTGTAAACTTAGAAATCTGTCTTATTTAACTTTTATTTTTGAGTATTTTGTTATTTTATTTTTGACATTTAATTTTTTTTTGTTCGTTTATTATTATTAAGTAACTCCATTTAACACGCTTGCAACCCATTTATTAGGACCTGAATCCAATTAATTCAACTCGACCCAACCCATTTGCTAGGTTTAAAGGACGGTGACAGCAAATGAAAACTTACAGTACCAAAATGACAAAAAATAAAACTCGTAAGATCAAAATGATAGTCAACCAAACTTAAATGGTATAATTTGTAATTATTTTTTCCCTTTTTTAATACACTGTTTTCATTCTTCTTTTTTGGTTCTTCATTTTCCCAGGTGAGTTGGGCTAATCTGAGCTATGGGCAGCCCATACAATGAAATGGTGAGCACTTAAAAAGTTGTGAATGAGGTGGGCTTGTTTTACACGACCCAGCCCACTCCATTTGAAGCCCTAGATCTACATAGTAGCGCGTGAACAGAATACAATACACAGAGGCTTTCCTCTCTCTGTGACCAAACAGCTGGTTCGTTTTGCTCTTATTCCGGATTAGGGTTAAAACTCTTCACAATCACAGACTCTCTTAAGCTAGGCCGCGCCAACTCTCTCTCTCTCTCTCTCTCTCAGAGTACTCAGTACAAACAGGTAAAAATCTCTAACCGTTTGCTTCACAATTATTTAACAACCTCGAAATTTCATGTTTCTCTGTCTTGCTTTCATTTTCATGGTACTACTCTGTTGTGTTTGGCATTGCTTTTTTGTTTTTTTTTGGACAATGCCGTTGTTGTAGGAAAAGTTTGAATTTTCATCCTCGTACCTTCGAATTTTAATTGTGCTATTCATGTTTGGACAAGTCTGATATCTAGGATAAGTAGATTTATTAATTGAGCTTGATTGAATTCTACAATTGAAACTTAATTGGTTATGGCGATCTTCTTGAAGCTGTGTTTTGAGCTTTTTTTCTTTGAATTTTTTTGCTCATTGTTTCTTTAAGCAATGAAATTTTGTTCACACTGTGCTACTCTTTAGAGTGAAGGTTTCAACTTTCAAAACGGTCAAGAATTAGAGTAGTTTTTCTTTCACTGTGATTGATTGATTTTGAAAAAACCTTTCAAATTCTAGCTATTATTCTTTCTGGGTTCGTGCATTCATAATTTGGATGTACACTGCAGAGGTCTGAATAATCAATTTTAGGTTTGATGAATGTGCTATGTAGAAGCAAAATCTTAAAATTTCATCTTGGTTGGATTTTCAAAAAATGTCGAGTGGCTTAAATTCGTAAGAAGCGTAGAAGATAATGATTGGTTGGATTGAACTTAATTTCTTATTATCTGATCCGATCATGTTGAGATGCGAGGAATCAAAATTGTTAGCTCCTCCATTTTGTTTTCCATAAGAAACAGCAGAAGTCTTTAAAAACAAATCCACTTATGTGCATTTTCTAGTCATGTATTCTGTTAGTAATAAAGCTTTATCTTTTCTGAATTCTCTTCATCCATTCACTGAAATGTCTTGTTGGTGGTGGTCCTGGTTATGGAAAACTTTAAACAAACCCTCTTATATTGCACCTCTAGTCTTTTTTCCCTGGTTTCATTTCATGCTATGCATGAAAAATATTGGTTTAATTTATTTCATTTTATTTTTATCTTTCAGCCATTGATGATAGTGATGCATCATTTTTCAGATAATAATTAGTAAGGTATGTCATTCTGCCGCACCTACATGAACCTGCATAACTTTTCCCACATTATGACCTTATTAAGATGGTCATTTTGATTTACTTTTATAAGAGTACCCCAAAATATACTAACTATATGTGTTTGTGTGGGTACCCCAATGTGATTCACATAATTATATTAATAATTAGATTTCTGAAAGAATTATGAAATTTCTTAATATTCGTAGAGAAAGATTTTTCCATAGCATTAATTGTTATAAAATAAGCCTCTGACAATCTAAAATATAAAGACAGCATCAATGTAATTGACAAAGACATATCTTTTTGTGAAAAATAAGAAATCCTACTTGGTCTCTACTAATCTGACACAGATTTGTTTGGAACTGGATATATATATATATATATATATATATATAAATATATTAATAGGGTAAATCTACTGCTTGGCTCAAAAGGTAAATCAAGCTACTTAACATTGGCTTGGAAAAAGGAACCATTCAAATAACCTGTTGCTTTGGCTCAAAAGCTAAACAATCCAATCCTGAAAAAATTTCTACTTGCCTAGATGGTTTATGTCTTGAAAATTCAAGCTAGTTGAGCTCTCAATAAGAAATTGTTCAATAACTCATTTTTCTTGTTCTTCTTTTCCTATTTTTCTTGATCGTTGTACTTTTGTTTCCTGATTTGTGCCCCCATAGTACATCCCCAATGAACTCGGTTTGGCACTTTTTCTATTATTAATAATATTCTTACGTTACTTATCAAAAAAGAAATTGTTCAATAACGTTCTTCAGACAAAACCAATTTAACCCACCTACTAGGCTCGTTTCCAATACTATCTTTGTAGGTATAGCAGTCAACTACAAATAATAATACATGCCCTCTCAATGATGAATAATCAAATGTATAGTAAATATGCTTTTGATTGGTAGCATTATGTATGCGTATACAAGTTTTTTTATTTATTAATTGAAGTTTTATTACTTAATGAAGCACATAATTGAAACAAAAAGTGCACGAACCTTTTCTCTTGCTTGGGGTTGAGTCTGGCTGGTTTATTATGTTTTTGGTTTGTCGGGTTGCCTTCTTCTTTAGTTGTATTTGATATGGTTTAAAAGGAGTCTATTGATGTTTGACGAAAGAAAATCCTTGCTTAACGATGATGACATGCCTAAATCAATTACCTTAAATAAATTAAATGGTTTAAATTATTTAGTTTGGACACACGCTATGAACAACTTTCTATGTGTAAAAAAAAATTGAAATATTTGATTAATGATCCTTCCCAATGTGGGCTTATGATTGGATGAGTGAAGATTCTATTGTTATGGGTTGATTTTGGCATAGTAAGAGTCCGTTTGAGAACAACTTATTTAGCTGAAATTGAAAAAATTTTGCTGAAAGTATTATAGATAAACTTTTTGCTGAAAGTACTATAGATAAAGCTAAAAAGTAGCTAAAATAGTATAATAAGACCCATAAATAGTAGCAAAAATAAGCTAAATAGTAAAAAAAGCTGGCCTTTTAAGCCAATGCCAAACGCAACCTAAGTAACCCCATATTGTGACGACAGTCAAATTTTGTGACATTTCCAATTCTAGGACTCTTCTACACTTTTTTTTTTTGGTGTCAGAGTAATGTTTTTCCTGTTTTTGAGATATTTGAGAAAAAAATGTCCATTACCTGTTTGGAAAA
Organism: Quercus tomentella; assembly: GCA_028535165.1. Lineage (NCBI taxonomy): Eukaryota > Viridiplantae > Streptophyta > Magnoliopsida > Fagales > Fagaceae > Quercus > Quercus tomentella. The sequence goes on from JAPQVY010000155.1 coordinate 20,641,700, forward strand.
TCATTGGTTGAATACTACAGTACCCTTAATAATTTATGGAATCATTTATTGCAATATCGACCCCTTACAATTGATTTGAAGCAACATAAGCGATATTGAGAGGAATATACGATTACTACATTACTGTCTAGCTTAGATTCTGATCTACATGGTTTTAAAGAGCAGATTCTTTCTAGTGAAACCCTCACTTCAGCTGCCAATGTTAATTCTCATTATTGTGCTCATGCTTAGGCCAAGGTTCTATTGAGACAACCATAGAGTCTTTTGCTTTAGTTTCTAGCATTGGAGGTTGTAATAGCTTCTAGTGGTAATGGTTGTAATGGTGGATGTGGTGACAAGAAGTGATCATTTGGTGGTATGAATCGTACTAAACCTTATTGTTGGGTGAAATACAACAAGACAGAGTACGTGCATCAAGTTATAGATGGTATTAAACAATCACAGTTTACTTCTGTTCTAGTTGGGCATACGGCTCCTAGCACTGGTATCAAGATGCACTCACTTCTCAACTCAGCGAATTCATTCTGAAATTGAGTACTGCTCTCCTTTCTTACAGTGTTACATTAGTTGTTTCAAATAATGCAGCCCAATCTTCTCCACTGTGGGTTATTGACTCCAGCACGAACAAACATCTATATGGTATATTGTCTGTCTCTTCTACTTCTTCTTTTTCATCCTGTTAAACACAATATTGGTTTAACTAATGGTTCATCTCAACCTGTCCTTGGGAAAGGTGTTCTTCATTCTGCAAGACATTATCTCTACCATTTAGTCTCTATGCCCCTGAATTTTCTTCGATTTGCTTTTGTTAGTCAATTGACAAAAGCCTTACACTGGTCTATAACCGTTGATCCTACTTCTTTTGTCTTTCAGAACCTCAAGACCAGGGAGATGATTGGTTCGGGGCATGAGAAGGATAGCCTTTAGTATCTGGATCCTGATGGCTTGTTCTCTCTTACTCTCTCAGCTTTGAGTGCTACCATGTCTCCTTTCCCATGGAAATTTTCATTTGGGCGACCAAACTAAAGTTTATGATTCCTTTATTGAGTCATGTGTCTAATCTTGAATGTGAAGCATCTCACTTAGGAAAACATCATTTTAGTTCCTTTTTGAGTGGTAGTTATAGTCATCAGTTTGAGTCATTTGATGTAGTTTGCATTTTGCACTAGCATATGGAGTCCTTCCCTCACTACCATTTTGAATGGATTCCTTTATTTTATTATGTTTCTTGATGATTATTCTCATATGACATGGTTATTAAGGAAAGATCTAAGCTACCTTATATTGTTTATAAATTCTATTATGATATCCTTGTTCATTTAATAAGCACATTAAGGATTTGGAACGTTCAGAGGCGCAGCTCAAAGAATTGTTTGTTGGGACTTTGTTTGACTGTTGTCATGCTTGGGGACTCACTTCTAGTGATTCCATTCCATTGTTCATAGATTCCTTATTTTCTTGTATATAATCTCTTTTTTGTTGTTTTCCTGTACATATTTTTTAGGCTGCTTCATTTTTTTCGAATGAAATAGTACTTTCATTTAATATAACTTTTTCTTACTTATCAAAAAATTTAATAAGCACATTAAGATTCTTTGCTTTGATAATGCCTTAGAATATACACAATCTTTTATTAACTCTTTTTGTGTTGATTGTGGTATTGTTCATCAAACCAGTTGTGCACACAACTCTCCTCAAATTGGAGTTGTTAAAAAAAAAAAAAGCATCTTCGTTTATTAGACATTGCCTGTACCTTGTTGTTCAATATGTATGGGGTGATCTTGTTCTCACAGCATGTCATCTCTTTGATTGATAAACTTTCCCCTTGGTCTCACAAGCATGTTTTCCTTGGATACTCTCGTACTCAAAAGGGCTATTGGTGTTATAGTCCTGAGTCTTGACCTTACTTTGTGAATGCTGATGTTACACTTTTTTAATCCTCCTTTTTCTCATTGGGCCAGAATTTGTCTACCAATCTCATCTTTAGTTGTGAGGGGAGTTTTCGGTACCTTCTCCTACTCTTCATTTTGTTGTTTGTCATATCTTGCATTATTTGAAAGGAGCTCCTAGGCGTAGACCATTGTACAGACCTTTTAATTCCCCTGTCTATTACTGGTTTAAGTGATGCTGACTGCTCTGATAGGTGGTTCACCCCTGGTTATGGTACCTTTGTTAGAAGCAATCTTGTTACATAACGCAGTAAAAAGAAAAATGCTGTTGCCCCTCTAGTGCTAAAATTAATATAAAGCTACTGCTCATACTTCTTTTGAATGGTTCTGTGTTTGGTCTCTCCTTCGAGGTGGTGTTGTTCCTCTTCCTATGGAGAAAGATTATGATAATCAGAATGATATATATTTTTTGATAAGTAATCAGAATGATATCATTATTGCTAACAATACAGTTTTCTATTAGCATGCCAAATATATCAAGGTTGATTTCCATTTTATTTGAAATTTATTGATGAGGAAACAAACTGTCAAACAACCCCCCCCCCCCAACAGAAATGTTTGCTTGAATGATTAGCCTAGTGATGTCTTGAGAAAGTCATTAGCTTGTGCCTTCTTCTAGCGATTGTCTTCCAAGATGGACATGTTTGATCTATTGGCATTATTGGTTATAATGGGGTTGTTATTGTACTTATCAAAAAAATAATTGGGTTGCTATTGCATTAGCTTAACAGTATTCTTGAAATCATGCCATATTACTCTAATATAAATATATGCCTATTTTTTAGTCTTTCTCCTCTTCTGAAGTTTACAACTCAACTGATGTCTTGTCCAGCTCTCCTCTCCTCCAATTATTAGATGATATGAAAAATTTTCGATCTATTAATTTCTTAACCATGAAAAAACAACTGTACTACATGCATTTTTGTTAAGATTAAGATTGTTTTACTTATTGTCTTGGGGCTTTATAGTTTGTATTTTTTATGGTGTTAATGGTAGAATTTTTAAAGTTAAAAATCCAACCAGGTCTCATTATTTGTATCTTTTTGACTGAATGCTACCACAACTTTGTTTTAATTGCAAGACATGAGCATTAAAATTCTGTAGAAAAGTCACATTTACTGCATTATGACCCTTATTGCAGATTTGTCCTTTTCCTTCCTCTTTAGCTATTCAAAAGAAATGAGGTCGTACCCAATGCACAAAACTCCCACTTTTATAGGATCCGAAAGAGGTGATTAGTAGGCAGCCTTAACCCCATTTTTTTCTGTTGAAAGACAATAAATTCCTGGACTTGAACCTGCAACATGCCGCTTTGGGTGAAAGACACTTCCACTTTAGCTATCCAAACAAAATGATTAATAATATTTGCAATTTTTAGGGGACAGAATGGGTAGCCAAACTGCTACAAGCAATGATCGATCAAGGACATACTGGACACCAACAATGGAACGGTATTTTATTGACCTTATGTTAGAGCAGATGAATAAAGGCAATCGGATTGGCCATACTTTCAACAAGAAGGCATGGACGGACATGCTCAGTGTGTTCAATACAAAATTTGGATCTCAATATGACAAAGATGTTCTAAAAAGTCGTTATACAAATATGTGGAAGCAATTCAATGATATAAAGAATCTTCTTAGTCAAAGTGGATTTTGTTGGGATGAAACTCAACAGATGGTGGTAGCTGATGATTATGTCTGGGATGCTTACATTAAGGTACATTACTTTTTTCTATTCATTTATATCATAAAAGCATCTGTGCCATTATTTTTTAATAACATGAAGGAACTACAGGCTTACCCTGATGCCCGAACGTACAAAACTAAACCAGTGCAAAACTTTAATGATTTGTGCTTGATATATGGGTATACAACTGCTGATGGAAGATACAGCCGATCAAGTCATGATCTAGACGTTGATGAAGAAATGCAAGGAGTAAATATGGGTATGTATACTTTTTCTGCCCCAGAGGGTTGGCTTTGTGACTGAATATGATCTCTTATTGATATTCTGTTTATAGACTAGTTATATAATGTTTATATTTATTTAATATTAAGATTTTACGCATATGGTCAAGAAGGAAAAATCAGGAAGAAGCTCTGAGCTCCACAACCTAGTCATGGTTTATGAAATTTATTCACAAGATAGGGAATGATTAGGAGGCAGATAGAATTCAGCCTTACAGTCTTCAAATGGTAAATGTTCCAAATAATTCCTAAAAAAAATTTCAGCTTAGGGGCCGTGTTATTTTGTTTTGAAAATATGACCTTTCTTAGTGGACCAATGAACATGAGTTGCAATTAAATTCTAAATATATAGTTTGACTGCTGTCATGATGGTTAGCTTTCCAGAATGTACTTCATAGTAAATAAAGATGTACATCCAATAATATGAGATGACTGTGTTCACCTATATGTTCCTCAATTTGTAGGTGATGGAATGGGCGGCCTTGCGCCTTCAAGTAATGAGCGTGGAAGGACCGATTGGACTCCAGCAATGGACCAATTTTTCATTGAGCTTATGCTGGACCAAGTAAAAAGAGGGAATAAGACTGAAAATACTTTCAATAAACAAGCGTGGAATGATATGCTTGCTTCGTTCAATGAAAAATTTGGTCCACAACATGGCAAAAGGGTTTTAAGGCATCGATACAAGAAATTGTGGAAGTACTATAGTGACATAACAATTCTTCTTAAACAAAATGGCTTTTCTTGGAATGAAACACAACAAATGGTTGCAGCTGATGATGATGTTTGGGATGCATATCTCAAGGTACATAGTTATAAATAATTTGTCATTCCTGTTTTTTGGGGGGCATATTTTATTTACTAGCATAGATTTGCAGGCACACCCGCATGCACGGACATATAGAACAAAAACCCTTCCAAACTACTATGATTTGCTCCTAATATACGGAAGTCAAATTGATAATGGGATTCACTGTGATTTACATCAGAACAAAAATGTTGAAGACGACGTCTCAGAAAGAAAGGCCGGTGAGTTACACTTACTATATGTACCAAGTGAAGATTAATTTGCTTGACTTTTACAATGAAAATATTTAATGGGGTCTTGCTTTACACTGTCATGGAAAGTCTATTGAGACTTTGATCAAGTGGAAAATAGATAAATGGGAATCCCAGCAGTAGTTATTTACTTATCTATGCTTTAATTATTTAATAACTTATACTTTTAAGTGAAAAATAGTAATTGGTCTTCTGGCTTCCATATCAAATCTCTTGGATGCAGTTAAATGAGCAGTTCTCAAGGCCATAAATCATAGCAAGATTTTCTTGTAACTTCTTTTATTGGCCAATGAGTTACAGGGTTATGAACATGGTAAAGTATTTGGAAGATGTTTAGAAAATCTAGTTACATAAGAACTGCTTTTTATTCACGTGAGATGCTTTGAAGTACTTGCCAGTCATTGTATGCTTCTATAACTAAATATTTATGACTGTAGGTGAAGGAAAAGGGGGGCAGAACCCTACTTTTGGTGATCGTACAAGAACATATTGGACACCACCAATGGACCGTTATCTTATTGACTTGTTACTAGAACAGGTTCATAGGGGAAATAAACTTGGGCAGACTTTCATAACCCAGGCGTGGATTGACATGGTTACATCTTTCAACGCAAAATTCAATTCTCACCATGACAAAGATGTTCTGAAGAATAGGTACAAACATCTAAAGAGGCAATACAATGACGTAAAGATTCTTCTTCAGCTGAGTGGGTTTTCATGGGATGAAACAAGAGAAATGGTAACAGCTGATGATCATGTTTGGGATGCTTATACCAAGGTTAACTACTCTGCATTTTATTTCTGGTTGGTTTGTTCTGCCCTTCTGCTGCTTACATATAGTGTTGCAGGAACATCCTGATGCTCGATCATATAGAGTGAAAACTCTGCCAAGCTATCACAAATTGTGTGTGATATTTGGAGAAGAACATGCTGATGGTAGATACAGCCGTTTGGCACGCAATGCAGACCCCAGCGGTGAATTACCTGTTTCAATGACTGGTATGCATTTTCCTGTTCCTCCTGATAGTGGGCAGTGACCAAAAGTTTTATCTTGAGTCATGAATTTGGTGCCAAGTGTGAGTTCTGTTGCGTCTTAAATCAAATTATGTTATGCTGCTTTTTGTTGCTGGGGATTAAATTCAACAAATAGTTACTCTGATGTGGGGATTCAATTTTAGGTTTAATCTTAAAATATGTTGTATTTACAACATTTAGTTGATTGTAGTGAACTAAATTAACTTCAGAACAACCCCCCCCCCCCACATAAAAAAAAAAGGGAAAAAGAAGTACTTGAAAGAACATTGGGCACGATCATATTGAACTAGTACAAGCAACTCTTCCTTTGAGATGATTTGTTCTTGATATGATGTGGCTAAGACTATAAAGCATAGCCATTCATGTCATTCCATATATGTTGACAATGCAATAGTGTAAACATCAGTCAGTTCCCTTCACCTTGTGGGGTTCTTTCCTAATATTGCCCATGAACACATTCACCAAAAGCACAAACAACAACAATATATAATAATTGACTTGATGATTCAAGATAAATAATTTACTCTAGAAGTTCTTATGCAAACAAATTCAAAAAAAAAAAAAAAACTTAGGACTAGTTTATTCCAAGTCAATGTTTAGGCTTGCTTAGAATAAGCCCAAACAAGAAAGAGAAGACAAATTCTAAAAATTACTGTTTGGGGTTTCTCGGAATTAATTAAACTTGTCTTCATTAGAGTATAATACTGCAGTTATACAGTAGGACTAAATCCTAATCCTAATTGATTTGGGCAAAGCTCAATTATTGAATTACAAAAATAGCCTTGACTCTAGGAAATTAAATAAAATACAAATCAACTATTTAGCTAATAAAATCCAAGGATGATGTAGGACAAATTGGAGAATTTGTATATGTGTGGTTGTGGTGGGTTAAGGTTTTAGGGGATTTGTGGATTTTGGGGTTTAGAACCTTTTTAAGAAGGGTCAGGGTTCAAGAGGGAAAAGATACCAAATTGACTAGGAGACTTGTGCAAGTAGGATTTAGAGTTGTTGAGGAAAGGGTTATGCAGTGTTGATAGGAAATTAAGGGACATGTGATGAGTTATTTGATGGCTATTTGATAGAAGAAAGTATGTGGGGGATTTAGGGTTATGGTAGGTAAAAGAAAGGGCTTGATTTGGGGTTGTAAGAAAGAAGAAAATGAGAGGTCTGTATGGTATCTGGGTCTGTATGAACAGTACCCCGTGAATCTTACCATAAGTAAGAGAGAATAAGCAGAGAGAGAGAGAAAATATCACACAAAGGCCAACATGCCTCAATGCTCAAAACACTCAATAATTTTTATTAATCAACTACATCTCCTCTGAATGCATTGAGCACATATGTTTATAAAGACTCTTGTTCTAGTAGTATTAGGACTCCTAGTTTGACTAGTAAACTAAAAACCTAATAAAAGATGAATTTGGACCCAAAGAAAATAAAACCTAAGATACTTAGGAACCCAGAAAATTCTAGACTCAACTAAAGTACCAAAATACACTAAATTCGTTGGAATCACAAAAATTATAGATATGCTCAACCACAAAATTGATGATAACTAATATTTTAACCCTAAAAGACTCATACTTAGACCTTGAAAACCACATGACTCTTACCTCAATTGGACTTCACATGTTGACCCCATAAAATAATTCTTGCCAAGAGATAACTCAACTGGCACCTCTGGTATTTCCAATAGAGACGTACAGGGTTCGGATCTCCCCTCTCCCATTGTAATTATCGAACTATCAAAATTAATTCTTGAATAGGTGAATTTGCAAAGTAATAGCAAATTAATTGTCTATGGCTGCATCAAAGTAACAATAGTATAAATACAATTGACTTCTAAAATTAAATAAACTTCCCGCAAACTCAAACTTTGAAGTATTGAACGAAAAATACTCTTTCACCTGAGACTTGCACCAACTCTTGGAGAACCTTTAGCAGTACTAAGAACAGAGAAACTTTGTGTTCCATCATATGGAATGATAGAATTAATGTTGGAATCAGAGTTTCAAATGACATAGCATTATTTTGATCCACATAAAGCATTTCTACTTCATGCACTATGAAGGGCTGATCAATAGGAATCGCCACCTAGGGTAGCTTGGCAATTTTTCCAATGGGAAAATTTTATTAATAAAGCAAATTTGTCTCAATTGGAGTACAATAGTGCACTTATATAGAATTTAGACCACGATGAATAAAACTTAATCTTAATTGACTTGGAATAATTGAATTATGAAAAGAACCTTGACTCCATAAATTTAAATAAAATACTAATAATCTAATTAGCTAATCAGACCTAAGATAAAATTCATTTGTCTGATATTAAAAATATAATTGGCTTCTAAAATTAAATAGCCTAAACAAAATATAGTTCCCTGCATCTTGTTCCCTTTTATTAGCCTAGGTGTGTGCCAGGACAATGTAGACAACTGAGAGCTGTGATATCATGCATTAATTTAGTAAGCTGATCGTGTTAGTGTTTGGTGTGATTATATTGTCTTGACTCTTTGAACTTGTTATTTGACGGTTGCCTAAAACTGTATTTTCTGAATTTGAAAAACAAAGTTGTCACCACTCACCAGTATCAGGAGAATCTTGTTGGAAAGTGAAACAAGAAGGTCACTGACTTCTTTTTTATTTCTTATTAAATTATAAATTAAATGATAGCATGAATGCTGGAGAAAGGATTTGTCTTAGATTTTCTGAAATTTAATATAGACTGGATTTGAGTGCATGCCATGGGAAGCAAATTTGTTTTATTTTTTCTGGACACAACTTAACAGACCTTTTGTGTACTCATCATTTTCCTTAATTTGTAGGTGAGGGGACAAATGACCAATCACCTGCTGGTGATGTTCCTTTGGTGATAGATTGGATACCATCAATGGAGCTCTATTTTATTGACCTTATGGTAGACCATGTGCAGAGAGGCAATAAGGCTGATCATACATTCAATGAGCAAGCATGGGCTGATATGATAGAATCATTTAATGAAAAATTTGGACTAAAATTTAACAAAAATCTCCTAGAAGATCAGTATACATTCTTGATGAAACAGCATGGTGAAATCAGTAATCTTATCAATCATAGTGGTTTTACATGGGATGAATCTCAACAAATGGTAACAGCTGACAATGATGTCTGGGAAGCTTATGTTAAGGTGCATTCCTCCCTCTGCTAATATTGTTATTTATTTTCTTTACATCAATTGGCTTGTGGTTCATTGCAACTCCTCCACCAAACCCCACCCCCCCCCCCCCCCCCCCCCCCAAAAAAAAAAAAAAAAACAGTGAAAAAAGGGTAAAGGGAGAGTTTAGGATGTGAACTATTTAAGCTTTCCTCTTTTTGTGTGTGTGTGACAGCCATGCCCTCTGCATTATAGTTTATCATGTGAACTTTTTTTATGAAATAATGGCAATGAATCCTGCATAATTGTATTGACCGTAGTCTGAATTGTTTGCCAAATATACGGCTTATTGATCCCATTGATCCTAAGGTGTTCATGCATGAATTTTGCAGGAATACCCAGATGCTGTTTCATACAGGGATAAAATCTTATGTAGTTATAGAGATCTATGCAAGGTCTTTGGAAATAAAGTGTCAGGTGAAAGATTCAGTAATCACGGTCTGGTTATGGAAGCGGACATAACTACCCAGGGAATAGAGATGGAGGGAACATCTAGAGATCAAGAATTTCCAACGAGGAATACTCAAATGTCTGTTGATGAGAGAAAGCGGCCAACTGAGACACCATTGGAATCACAACGTCCGAGAAAGGTACAAAAGACCGACAATAGAATGGAAGAAGCTCTTTCCGAGATTGCGGGTGTAGTCAAAAGATTGGTCAATAAGAAAGAGAATAAGAACTGTAAATTGATAGAAAGTGCAATTGATGCTCTCCAGGCAATACCAGACATAGATGATGAGCTTATGTTGGATGCTTGTGATCTTCTGGAAGATGAGAAAAAGGCAAAAACGTTTTTGGCATTGGATATCGCTTTGAGAAGGAAATGGTTACTAAGAAAGCTTCGACAGTAGTATTGTAGTGGCCTTAGTTTTTTGAGTGTTGCATACAATTGTCTCATTTGAGAAATATTTTTTTTTACTAGCTTAGATACTGTAATTTGTAAATGTATATCTGTTCAGGCCTCCTTTTTCTGGCCACGAGGCAGCTCCCCAAATCCCCACAAAAACTCTATTCGAGCAAGGCTAAAATGAATGGACCTAATATATATTAAAGAAAAACAATGGTCTCAAAGCCTGAAAAGAAAAAGAAAAGCCCAAGAAAAACTGGGAATCAACCTAATAACAAAATGAGTTTTGCAACCGACATACCTATTCCCTTATTTTATTTAGGCTTTTATTTATTTTAAAAAGGAGAGGAAAAAAAAAAAAAAACTCTAAGTTGGGTTAAGTGACCCCCAAATTGAAGTGGGTTAAAAGACCCACAAACAAATTGGAGTTCACAATCAACAACCTATATTTAAAGTTGGGTTAAATGACCTGCAAATTTTAGGCTAAAAGACCTACAAATAAGTTGGACTTTACAAGTTTACCAAAAAAAAAAGTTGGACTTTACAATATACAATCTGAATCTAAGTTTGGTTAAGGGTGTGTTTGGCAAAAATTATTTTTACCAACTTATTTCACTATTCAGCTTATTTTTGTTACTATTCATGCGCCTCACTGTACTTTTTAGTACTATTCATGAGTCTCAAAGCATCTCCAATAGATTAGCTAAATCTAATTTTTGAAGAACAAACCCCAAAAATAAGCTCCAACAGATTTTCCAAATGCAAAACTTTTCCAAATTTTTTTTGAAGTTGCTACAGTGCTTCTCTAGATATAGAAAATACTGTAGCAACTCCAAATGAATCTTTCTCCTTAAAAAATTCATACAACTCAATAAAAAATAATTCTCTCTCTCCTCCCACAACGGCTACAAATATTCACAACGGTTATAAACACAACAATCCTTTCTCTTAAACATCTCTAAACTCAAGTATAATCAAAATACAAACTCAAAAACACAATCTTAAAATTAATCAAATCATAACAATAAAAGCAAAAAAAAAAAGAAGAAGAAGACAGAAGCCCTCTGACCCATTTGAGCTGCGTTGGGGAGGAAGACGAGCGGCGGCGAAGCAGAAGGTGCGGCTTGGCATAGTGAACGCCGATTTTGCGCCTGCCTGTTTCCTTCAATTAACGGTGGAGCAAGCCTCTCACTTGTTCTTTCTCTGTTTCTTATCACATAGAGAGCTAGAGAGTGTTCTAAAATCAAGTAGAAAAAGAAAAAGTAAAAAAAGAGAGAGCTAGAGAGAGAGAGAGAGAGAGCTGGAGAAAGTGATCTGGAATCAAGTAGAAAAAAAGAAAGAAAGAAGGGAGCTAGAGTGGGTATACATGTGTGGTGGAGAAAAAACAAGAAAAAAAAAGAAACATATGGATGAAATTGAAAGGAAAAATAATATAAAGAATAAGAAATGACAATTAAGAAATGTTACCACAATATTTTCACAATAAATCTTAAGTAACAGATTGTTATTAGCTAATATTGGTGAGTAAAAAAATAATTTCAGTGGTGGGTTCAAATTAGAACTAGTAACAACTTTTCACATAAGATTTTGTTGTGATTCTTGTGAAAGTATTGCGAAAAATGTTGTGGATATAACACTTCTCGTTGAAAAATATAATTGTTGGGAATAAACATAGGAAGAATAAATGATGATTAAAAAAACAATAAAGAATTAATGAAGAAAAAATATTTAAATGAAATGGAGAAAATGATAGAGAATTTGTTGGAAAATGTATTTGAAAAAGTAGGTAAATAAAAGCTAAATGTCATTGTTCACTGTCCAAACAGTACAAAAATTTAGATAAGATGCTCGAGATACTCTCATTATACTATTTCAGTTAACTTTTACATTTATTTACAGTACTTTTAGCAAAATAAGCGGATCCTAAACAAACCCTAAATCATAAAGGACCTGTAAAAAATTTTAGGCTAAATGACCCATATTCTCACCAAGATAAAATATTCATATCTTATTCATCTTATTGGGTAAACTGATCCATAAAAGTCGAGGGTTCTATAATCAATGTCTCGTTTATGCGATTTTGGGGTTCCAATTAACTAGTCCTTATTTACGCATAATGGAGTTAGCATGAGGAAAACTCAAACCTATATCAATTTAAAAACCCAATTATTTAAAGAGGCATTAAAGGGTCTTTCTTTGACTAAAATTGTTCATCATCTTCCTCAATTTTGGAGACAAAAGCCATGGAAGGACACATCGAAGCCACCAAGAAAGCTAGAGGATCCTGAAAAAGATACCTTGCAAGTTTTGGCTCAATCATGGTTCAATTATATACTCTTTGCTGACCATACCACATCAGCAAAGGGTACAACAAAATGAAAAATACGTGACTAGTGTAACACAGGTCATGGGCCAAGTTTGCAATAGGCCTAAAAGATGCCCAAAAGTGTCCTTTAAGCCCACACAGTTTAGGCCCTTATCTAAAAAGGCTTCAAGTCTGTTTTTTCAAAATATTGGCTCCGAAATTCACCATCACATGTGGCAGGCTCAATAACCCAAAACTCATCACAACACTGAAAGGGCATAAAAGCCCGAATCTCCTTGCCACGTGGATTGGGCTTAAAGGCCCAAAAAACCTACATGATGGCCCTAAAAGCCCAAAATTCCCTCACCTCATGAGCTTCTTTCATGCAAACATGAAGGCCACCCTAAAATAGGTCATTTCGGCCATTAAAAATTGTAAGGACCAAGTTCCAATTCAAGGCAAAGCCCAAGTGCAGGGCAATTAGAGGCACCGAGTATAGGGAAAGAAAAAAAAAAGAATAAAGTTTCTCTCCAAACTAATTTGGAGAAAAACTTTTCAAACTTCTCATATATCTCTTTTTTGGGTACGAATTTTTAAAATCTAACCGTTGAATTTCATGTTCCTTATGTTTTTAACATGCATATCAAATTTCGTTCAAATTGGACATTATTTACTATTCAATCGATAAAATTATTTTTTATATACAATTTTAGATCACAGAAACTTGAAATTTTAACATTTTTTTGTTAAACAACAATTGATTTATTATCTTCTTGAATTTTTTATATTCAAAATTCACACTCAGTATAAGTTATATTAATATACATGTGGAATTTGAATGGTTTATCTCCAAACTAGAAACTTTGTTTAAGAAAAAAAGGTGGAAGACCAATTGTTGGGTCTCTTGAAATGACAAAATTTAGTTACAAAATTAGTTATAGCTTAAGGCTACAACCCCCTTTTAAAAAATTAATTACTACATATTTTAAAAATCTAATTGTTGAATTACATGTTCTTGGCACTCTTAGTACACATGTCAAATTTTGTGTCAATCAGATATAATTTGCTATATGATCTATAAGCTTATATTTTATGCATAATTTTAAGCTACAAAAACTTGCAATTAAAACAATTTATTGATGACATAACTATCGATCTTTAATTTTCTGAAAATTTTGCAAGCATGAAGAATATAAAAAGAATATAATTCAATGGTAGATTTCTCAAAATTCACCTCCAATAAAAAAAATATTAAGTAAGGTTGTAGGCTTAGTCTACAACTAATTTTCAAGTTAAACTTTGTCCCTCTTGAAACCCAACCAAATCAAGGTTAGAGGTAGTTATGAGAGCATATAGGCCCAATGATTTCGGTGGTTTGGAGGGTCTAAGGGAGTGTGTTCAAAAAAGCTCTAGTGATTTAAGGATGACAAAGAACATATAGCTTAGCATTACTTGTCCAAATTTTGTGGACATCTTTTTTATGAAATTTTTTTGGGATAAACTACGTATTTAGTCCCTATTCTATACACCATATTTTAATTTAGTCTTTAACCTTTCCATTGTGCCGATTTGATCCCTAATCTTTTAGTACCGTGTCAATTTAGTCCCTACCATTATTTTTTGGATGAAAATTGATGATGTGTCTAATGGCCAAAATAAAAAATTAGCTTTCGTTGATGAGATAATACACTAAAATTTTATTTTAGCCGTTTGTCATATCATCAATTTTCATCTAAGATATAACGACAGAGACTAGATTGACACGACACCGAAAGGTTATGGACCAAATTGACACAATTGAAAGGTTAGGGACCAAATTGAAATATGGTGTAAAGGATAGAGACCAAATATGTAGTTTATCCTCTCTTTTTTGGATAAAACTTTAATGGACATTTGATGACCTAGTGTGAAGGAAGGTTATATTTGGCCAACGCCCCATATACTTGACATCACACAGGACAATGAGACATCCTTTTTACTCTTTACTGAAGCCTAATCAAACATTAAATGCATACAAGGTGATTAAACATCTCGTGATCCAATGGTTTGAGCAACTTACACCATTTTGGAAATAATACCAAAAGGTTTGAGAAGAGCTAGGAAAGTATTAAAACCTAATGCTCAATGGATCACACCAGAGAAGTACGGATAATTCATTTAGGGTACTGTACCCATGTCATACTGGTGTCATACCGACCATTTCATTTTATAATTTTTCAGAAATTGCTTGTGTCGTACCTGTGTCCGTGTCCGTGATTCCTAGGATCAAACTATCATATGACCACCTATTCACACTCTTCTTCATCACTCTTTGCCTCTCTAAAAAAAAACACAAAAAGAGAAGAAGATATAAGGGACCCTAATCTAAAATAAAACCAATCATCCATCAAGCAAATCCCTAACGGTCCTATACCTCTCATAACCTCCAAATATATATATTTTTTTAAAAAAAATCCCTTCAAAGAAAGCCATACACCACACTTACAAGTAAAGGAGTCCATGGATTGGTTTGAGTTGGGTTTGTGCTTAACCCATACTCAACCTGACTAGATCGGGTGGAAGAAAATTCAACCTGTTGTCGATGAATAAGGTGCGGTGGTTCGGATGAATTGCGCTTTTCATGGGTGGCAATTGGATCAGTCAACACCAACTAATGATGAGAAAAGGCGAGAAAAAATGTTCAGAACGACAAAGATCCAGTGAAGATCTCATTAGATTTGGTGGAGATCTCATTGGATTTGGTAGATCTATGTCAAATTTAGCTTACTTTGTTTGTTGGATCGGGTGGGTTGGATTTTGGAGGAGGAAACCCACCACTTGAACCACCATTGTCGGATTTTGAAGGTGGAGACCCATTGTCAACTGCCGCAGCCACAAGATCGATTGATTTTTAATTTGGGTCAAGTTGTATCCCTTGGGTGGGTCAAGTTCAATGGGTTTGTGGACAACCCTACTTATAAGGCAAACCCGCTAAGATAATGGTATAGAATAAATCCCTTATTAGTGGAAGTACTATTGGAAATATGCAAAGAGATAGGGAGACTATGCACAATGGAAAGCCCATTGAAATCTTTTAGGGTCTGTTTGGTTGAAGGGGTGAAAAAGTGGAATGATAGAAAATGGGGAAGGGGTGGAAAAGTGGGAGAATAGAAAATATTTTAGTTTCCCTCATTTGTGTTTGTTTGGGGGGTGGAAAAGTGGAGGAATGAAAAAAATAAGTTTGTATAAATTTACTCATATGCCTCTGTTAAAAAAATGATGCCCAATTAAAACAAAAAATGGCAAACAACCACAAAAAATAAATAAAAGCCAATCACCTAAATTTATTTAAAAAGATAATTATGCCCAAAAAAAAAGTAAAAAAGAAAAAATTCACATCTAGTTAAACAAAGAAAAGAAAAAGAAAATAAGAAGAGCAAAACCTGTATCATGCCCAGAAAAGTTGAGAGAGAGAGAATAACTAGTAGGTCCACGCCTAAGAAAGAAAAAAATTGGTGAAAAAACAACCAGCATGTCCATGTAAGAGGAGGAGGGAGGTAGTTTAGTCATTGATTGCAACTATTTATCTCCCTCTGTTTTCTCTCCAAATTGGAGAGAGAAAATTTTGGTGGGCTAAGAGAAAAAACACTTAGGTCCCACCAATTTTCCATCCTCATTTTTTCTCCAACCAAACACCCATAAAATCAGTTCTCTCTACTTTTCTCCTCTATTTTCTATCCTCCCTGTTTCACCTCAACCAAACAGACCTTTAAGCTTGATTATTTCAATGATGAGTAATCCAACAGAAAATAGGAAAAATAAGGTTGTACGGATGACCTTTAGAAACTTGACAATATAATATATATTAAAAAAAATAAAAATGAAAGACGTAAATTAAGTTGAATTAAAGGTGATATGACAGGCCAAAATGGGATTGGCCTAGATGAATCGAGTATAGCACTAGTGAAAATGGACAATTTAAAAGCAGAAGTTCAAGATCCTCTTAGAAGTAAACCTATGAAGCGAGGAGGATCAACAAGTGACTTATGTAATTGGCCATCTTGGGCCATAAGAATTTGAAAAAATAGTGCAAAATTTTAAAGATTGCTTTGTCTAGGATTATCTATCTAAATTTTCTAGGACTAAATAGATGGTAGATATATAGAATGTGAATCAAGCAGGGCTATCTAACAAGCACCACAAAGCTGAGGGCTAGGGAGTCTCACAGGCAGGCCAAGACTGACGCACGAGTTCTCCGTGCTAGAGTTGAGTGGGAAACAAGCATCTTAGGACTTTCTTATGAGCAACATGATTTCTAGAGTGAATAGGTCGAATCATTATTATGGTAAACCACTCAATCCAGTTCCAGTTTGTTCTGACTTTATGCCAAGCCCTCCATGCCAACAGTTGTCGAGGTTACATAGGGAACTTCTCATTTATCAACGTTACACTTGCACCCCTGTCAACTAGGTTCCAGTGATTCCATTCCCAATGTACAGAGCAACAATTGACCATGCCTGAGCTACCTCAGAACCTATGCCGAGGATTAATACCTACCATTTTGCTGTCCAGGTACCAGGAGATGATCCTCGCCACACTGATCAACAGAGCTACCATTTACTTTCTTTTTTCATTTTCATGTACCTCAGCTTTGTGGTGCAATGTCATCTCTAAATTTACATTGTTACTCAGGCATGGACGATTTTTGATATTCATTCCTGGAACAAAGTCATATTTGCCTGTGAAACAATGTAACAATCAGTAGGGAGTAATGCATCTTTGGGATGTGCAAAGTCATCTCTAAATTTATAGGGAGACTTGTTCAGAACCTTATAGACACCCTCAAGATCCCCAAGGATTTGAAAATTTTTGGTTGCCACAGCAAAAGAGTAGATGCTATACCTGAGCACACAAAAAACACACTATTGCACGAAGAAAGTGAAATATGATATTCTTTAGCATAGACAGGCCATAATGCCTTCTTTTTCTCTTTTTTTTTTTTTTAGGGGGCGGGGGGTGAGTAGGGGGGGGGGGGGGGGGGTCGTGTTTAAATAGGCCTATGCAACAGCAAAGGTGGCAATTGAAGTAAAAATTATCAAAAGATTCAGAACAGTTTCCTCTCTTTTCTAAGCTAAAACATTTTCTCTAATTAAAAAAGGATCAAACTACCAACTTGACCTTCCTCTTGGGAGCAGAAATGGAGTTAAAAACTGTCATCTACATTCAGGAAATGTTTGGAACACAGAACTCACAATAAATACAACACCGAAGTGAGGAACACAGAGATCTATGACCAAGGGCAGTGCACTTCTCAGCACACAGAGATCTATGACCAAGGCAGTACACTTCTCAACATATAAACGCAGCGATCACATAGGAAAGATAGGTGCCTTCATCCTGCTGGTGCATGTTTCCACAACAACAGTGCATTGCCTGCCCAGCAGGTAAACATGTCAACTTAAAGCAATCAAGCACTTACTCATTGACCACTTTTAACACCTGAGACTGAGATGTTCAATTTTTGAAATCAGCATCCCTCTTTCTACAGTGTGGTTTTTAACATTAAACATATTTCCCTCTTGGGGGGATCATCCCTACATGGGAGGAAATTTTCCTTTCATAACAATTTAAATACAATCTTTTCATGGAAGGCATCCTGGCCTGACTAAATGGGCATCTCTTCATCTCAAAACATTCCACCTCAATTCACAAAAACCAACCCCAAGAATAGCTTATTTTGGTCGTCTCCTCCTATCCCTGTCTCTTTCTCTGCCTCTGTCCCTGTCATGGTCATCCCTCTCTCTACTTCCACTCTTCTCACGATCTCTCCCTTTCTCACTTTCAATATCATGAGTCCTATCTCTATCCCTGTGCCTTTCTCTGTCCCTGTCTAATGCATGTTCCCTTTCTTTGTCTCGGTTTGATGATTTCCGTGGTGGGCTCTCACTTTGGCTCTCGCTGCGGTGCCGCTTTCTTGAAGAGTCACGGGTATCATCCCGTCTGTCCCTCCTCTCTGAAGATGTTCTCTCTGCACGAAAAATATTTTATAAACATAAACCCTGAGCATGAACCATCTAAATATTAACCTGAATATTTGCTATATAGGCATCACAAAGCAAAAGATTACAATAACAAGAGACTTTACATAGATCAAATCACATATGACATTAAGCATATTAAAGAACATATTTAATGCTTCTGATTCATAATAAGAACTGCATTATGAGAAATCAGCATGACTGGATAGAAAGGGTACTCTTTTACTGGAAGTTGTGAAGCACCAAAGCCAGTTTGGTATAGCCAAGACTCGGGCCAGTTAGTAGAAAACATCAACACTATAAGTTAAAGACAGTATAAAATAGTAGATTCCAAACTCACTGCAACTTCAAAAGATTAATATTGCATTTTCCCTCAGTAGCCATCACCTATTGGGAGAATCCGTCACTGCATCTTTGATGCACTAATGTGAGAACATCTAAGAATTCAGATTTGGCTAGATTTAAATAACCTAAACTCAAAAACAGATATTGGAACTTCACATGACAATATCATCTCATTCATTATTATCTAACTATTAGTTCCACAGGTTTGAAAATTATTTTTCAAAAGTACATGCAACAATGGCAGTAATAAGGAGTAGTTCAATCCTAATCTGAAGGAATACCAAGTAAACTCAGGCAAGGGGAGACCAGCCCAGCAGAAATAGAGCAGGGTTCAGTCAAGCTACATATAACCTTTCAGGGGAGTACATCTTTGAGAATGTATTGGAATTTGGAACCCAATAATCTGATTTTAACAAGAATCTGCTGGAACAATTGAATAGTACTGAAATTTGGCAATCAACTATATTAACATCTCATCAAGTATTAGATTAGTGAAGTAATATGTATACTAATTTACTAAAATATCACCAAAGTTGAAATGTCCCCCTTAAGTTTAAAACTGAGAAATTAACCCCCTAATGATACTCAAAACTCTAATCCCCCACCAGTCCAAATTCGATCAAATTAAGAACAAATTAATTTAAATGTATAAATGAAAATTTGAAATATCAGTTCTCCATTTATAGAATTCCATGTGCATGTGCAAAGCACACCTATTAATTTCTCTAAATTTGATGAAATTTGCACTGGTGAAGGCTTTTTGGAATTTTGAGCAACAGGGGGATTAGTTGCTCACTTTAAAACTTTAGGGGGACAATGCAACTTGGGTGTAGGGTGGATAGTTCTAATTTTCCCAAAAAAACTATCATTTTCACATTATGTTGGCTTTATGAATATTAGACAACCCTTTGTCTAATATTCATGAAGGGTATCTGACACAGCATGAAGCTACAGTAAGGTTGCTGAGACTTCATCATTAGTGTCATTGATGCAACCAGTTATAGCTATGATTTAAGTTTCATATTGAATAAAAGCACTTTCGTCGAGATATTAATCTTCTATTTTGTAGCTTGTGCTGATTATGTCAAATGATAAGTCCTTAAATCTATCAAAAAAGTCTTATCTAAAGTTTGATGTTCGCTCCTATGAGGCTCTAAGAGGTTCCAATTGTAGGACTTTCCTTGGAAGAGTATGGTGCACTATGGCTCCAAAGAAAGTTGTTTTCTTCATGTTGAAAGCAGCATGGGAATTCTTTTGACAAGTGAAAATCTTTTTTCGATAGGTAAGAATAGATTTATTATAAAGAGACTACTTCATGAGCAAAGGACAAGAAGAAGCCTAAAGAATTACAAAAAAAATGACACAATGGAATCACAATTCGTAAAGCCCCATGCATGAGACTAATCAAACAGAGCTAGAGAAAAACCCTAGCAAAAGGGGATTTTTTTTTGGCGGATTCATGTTGCATGTGCAAATGTAGAGGCAAAACGATGGAGCGTTAGTTAATCCATAGTGCAGCAGCCTAGTATGTTGTTCTTGCTATGTTTGGAGAGGGTGACCTGAGAGGGTTTTTTTTTTTATTGTTTAATTTATAAGTACCCGAGAGGGTTGTGGATGTTTTACTTATGTTTTCCCTTAAATGGTGAAATTACTTTGTTAAACACCAGAGCCCCTTTATTCTTAATGTGGGCAATATGGAGGAGAGGCACAGTCATAGATTTGATGGTATGAAGCTCTCAATTCCGATGTTGAACTCATTGTATGTGAGAATGTTCTCTGAGTGGTCCTACACCCTGGGCCCAAATAATATGCACTCAGTTGTAAATTTCATGAACTCTCTTTGTTTTCATATGTAATTCTTCCATCGTGTCATTCTTTTGGGAAACCTTGCATACAAATCCTACATGAAGTCTCTCACCTACTTTCAATTAAATTTTATCTTATTTATAAATAAAAAAAAGTATTATCTGACATTTGACAATATGTTGAACTAGAAAGTACCTATCATGAAACCCTTTTTTTTTATTTTTTATAAGTGCACTTTGGCCCCAAGGGGAGGGAAAATCATCTTGTGGAGCAGTTCCATGAAGCCACTATCTCACAGCATGTTCTAAGAACTAAAAAGTATTTGTTATGCAAGTTCTCTACTGAGAAAAAAGTGTAATTATAGTCAGGTCAGCGGCTAAAGTAAACAATCTTTTTTTTTTTTTTTTGGCTAAGTAATAAGATTTATTTATATCAAAAAAGGGACACCCTAGTACACAGGAAGTGTACGGGGTAAACAATCTTTTGCTGCCTAAATTTATCTATCCCAAATAATTATTCTCTAGAACCCTAAATTGATCTATTTATCTGTTCTAAGTCAGTTCCAGCAGCGCATTTGGGATTGTGGACTGCATAAGTCATACACTGAATAAGCAATATTTGGAGTTCGTATTTATACATAACAGATTTTAAACAAAATTCACGAGTTCAATCTAGTAAAGTAATTCATTATAAAACTTTCTTTAATGACCTGGAACCTCACCGAGGAAGGGCCCTCTGGGCCCACCCCTGGGGAATAATTCATTATAACAATGTCTCATCCCAATTCTTAGGTTATGGTCTTTGTTGATAAGTTAATAGTATTTTAATTCTTAGGTTATGATTTAAACAAAATAGCAGTGAAGCCAATAGGCATATCTAAAAACTAGCACAGCGTGTCAAAACTAATGTTATAAGCGGAGAGAAATTCCGCACTTTCAATTATTTTCTATCTTGCATGCCTACAAAATGAAATAATCTTGCATGCCAACAAAAAGAGCACTTACTGTTTGCTGAAGAATCTTCATTAGAATGTAATAACCCATATTCTGATTGTAGCTGTTTCCGACGCGTTGCAACTTTCTTTTCGATTTCCTCTGAACTTTTTATTCCCTGCTCTTCAAGGGATTCACGATATTCTATCAAAGCCACCTCTAGACGTCTCAACTTTTGTCTGTAATGACAAGCACAGTCAAGTATTTTCACACAAAAAACATCATAAAATATAATATATATATATATATATATATTATTGATGGCAAGGAGCATTTGACAACAGATGTAAATGAACTCATCAATTTTTTCTAAAAATCATTTGAAAACACATATCCCCAATTCAAATTGAAAACATAAAACTAAACCACACCTTAAAAAAGAAAAAGAAAAGGAAAAAAAATATAGAGAGGAAATAAAGGGGGGAAAATTGGGAAGGATGAAAACCTTCTTTTCCATAAAAGAGGAAACAAAGACAGCAGGTTACAGTGGAAGTATGATACTACCTCTGCTCTTCATTCATTCCAGTGTCAGTTTGCGCTGGGATACTTGTACCAGTAGCAAACTCCATCTCATCAGCTTTACTAGGATCATCACCAGCATTCTCACTTCCAGAAGATGAGTAGCCCAACCCCAGACCCCTACCACTACTCTTTTGTTCATCATCACTGTCATCATCCTCTCGAGCCCATTTAGATGCTGGCAAAACAGGATCATTTTTCTCTTTCTTCATGAAAGCTTTTAGATCAGGCTGTGGAATGGGAAGGGTTGGAGCCAAAGGAATAAAACCTTTGCCTTGTGCCTGCACCTCATCCTCCCCGTAACGGTTCCATCCAGATAGACCTGCTAGCTCTGGTTCCACATTCATTTCGCTCTGACTGTTGGAATATTTGCCAGAACTCGAATGGCTTTGTGCATATTTCAAGTCATCATCTAGCTCATAGCCTCTTTGTCTTTCTGCCTCTTCCAGACTTAGCAATCGTGAAACCATCATTTCTCTACCACCAACAAGAGACAGTCCATTATGTCTGCATCGTCTCTCCAGCTCAGCAATGGGAAGACTCATTAGTTCTTTCGTAGCTGCTCCTTTGCCCATTGCCAATGCAGCATCTTGGTTCCCCTTACCCCCTTCACCTGTATCTTCAGAACTAGTCTTTTTTTCTATTTCCAGAGCATCACTACATATGGAATGAAAGGGGACAACACCAGAGCTCCCAGACCGAAGAAAAGTAGCTCGCAGGCCATTCACATATGCATCCGAAAATAAAAACCAATCTGACCACACTTGCAACACTTTGAGTACACGTTCCTCCAGAATTTCAAACAAAAATTTACAATAGAATCAGGAATGCACAATAAATTAAGAAAGGTTGGGAGCCCCAAAAAACAAGAGATAGATATGTTCACCTTACCTTAAGGGCCTCAGCAGTAATCCTTCCTGTGACGCTACGATACAAATCATTAAAGCTCTCCATAATGTCAGGTAATGATGCTTCAAATTTGGTGCGGTATGCAGATGCATTCTTTACAGGAGCACTACTATTATGAAGAACATCAGAAACAAGCATAAGCCTCGCAACTTTAGTTGGAATAGGAGTTTCCTTAAGCGTCAAAGATTCTGTCAGAACTTCAACAATCTGCAATACAGAAGACACCAAGTAAGAAATTGAAAAACCACACATACTTCAAAAGTAAAAAATAAAATCTGTAAAAGTAATCCCAGATCCTGATCTTCCTCTTTTTTTCTTTTATTATTCTGTATTTCAATTAAAATTTTAAGCATCTCTACTGACAAAAGCTTATCATTAGCAAATAGATGAGAAAAACAAAGAATAGAAAACCAAAAAATATTAAATAACATGTGATAATTAACATATTTGAAACAAATCAATAGCAGGTGACTTGTAAACACCGTTTAATATGGTTTGCAATTAGGGGATAAATTCCACTGTGCCATTCACACAGTGAACTACCATATGGGTAGTTAAATTGGGTGACCCTAATATCAGGCATTACCTCTCCAGCTGCATCAGCATTATCCAGGGAAAACCCCATCGCTTCCTTTATCTGACTCCTCTCTAATGTAAGAGCACGGAGCATATCCTCAAACTCATCCCTCTGAGAATCAGTCAGTGTTCTTTCTGATTCCATGCGCTTTAGAAGTTAATGAAATTTTATGAGTTAAAAATCATTACACAGTGTGAATAAAATAAAATAATCCTGTTCATGAATTTAACACTTAGAGATACCCTGCTTCTTCCTGCAGCATATGTGGAGCCAGACTCCTTTTCATGATCTGGGCTTTTTGCTGTTGGCAGAGGTGGTGGCATCCATCTGGAAATGATAATAAAAAAAAATTTCACATCATTATCGTAGTCTATCACACCACCTTATTCACAAAACAGCAAGAACATTTCAAAATGACTGCACCAATAGTTACTGAAATAGGAAAAAATGGATGCACATTACCTTCCACTACCAGTTATCATGATAAAAGGTTCTGTTCGCCATCTTTGAAGGGTATCACCCTGCATTCATTCCCCCAAAAATCTAAACAACCCAACAATACTTTTTTTTTTTTTTTTGGCAAATTAAGAGTAATATATAGTAACTACATAGCATCCATGACAGATGAGGAAATCACTCTATAGGACTAAATTAAGATTATTATCATTAACAAAGGTGCCTGAAATTTCTATAAAATCAAACAAGGCAGGTGGCACAGTTTGATTTGGGCACATAATAGGATATCCTTTTCTTTTATTTTTTGTTTTCTTTTTTGTGATGGCTGGACTGAAGGATGATAGGAATTACCTGAGCAAAGGAATAGAGCCTCCAGACATAGTAAGTATGCTCCTTTGAACCAAGCTCAAACAAGAAGTTGAAGAGAGGATTCCCACGACCTCTCTCCATAATAGCTTGTTCGAAGGCGCATCCTCCATCCAGAACATAGAGAGCCATTGTGTCAATCACATGGTGGAGATGATCGTCCTCAGGTGGAACAACCATTATATCAGGGACATTTGGGGTAAGAACCTAGTCAACCATATCATATCATTAACAAAATGTAGAAATTAAAAACAACAAAGCCAAATCCCTGGGTTAAAAAAGTATGATTCAGAGTGAAGATAAGATTCATATAAAATGCAGCAGAGACACAGGACTAAACTGGCAAAAGGTCTTTGAAAGAACCTCAAGTCCCCAGCGAAAGACAGGATTTTCAGGAAGATTCAGATAGCATCACCATAAACAAAGTCACCCACCCAGAAGTTCAATTATCCCATTTGACAGTAACAATGAACAGCCTTTTCCTTGTTTCAGAAAGCCAGTTGAAACTGGCCTTGATTTCCTGTAATTGGCCTTTTAAAAGCACTGGCCATTTAGGCATGCTTTACTATTTTTGACAATAAATGACATTCAAATTTTGTTCAAAATGTTTTATTTTTTTCCCCAAATACCAATATAAAAGTGAGGATCTATCACAAATGGAGGTGGATGCACAGTGATGGTCAATCATATTCACATATCAGACATACCTTTTAAACAAGCTGAAACTTAATCTAACAGTTTCAAACTCATAATTGACCATATCGTTCATGTGCTTTACTTTGAAGAACAGTATATCCACATTAATTTCTCAGAAATAAAAAACCGTTAACTAATAATAAATATACGATTCACTTCCAAGAATCAGACAGCAGTGAAATTTATTCTATCTTTATCACGGCCATAAGTAAGATTTAGTCAAGTCCAGGGGTTTTGTGAAAGCTTGATGTGAAAAAAGCTTATGAATATGTCAATTTGGACTTTTTAATTTACATGTGACAACACTGTAGCTTTGTAGAAAAATCCCGAGTCTAGTCAGATGATGTTCTGTTCTGATGAATGACAATCCCAACGACTTTTCTAAAAGCAGTAGGGGATTAAGTCAGGGAGATCCACATCCCCCCTTATTGCTTGTAATTATGAAAGCTTTAAGCAGGATGTTGATGAGAGTGGTGTCAGGGGGGTAGTTTTCTTCTCTATTAACAGTTCACGGGTGACATAATTGTGATTTCCCATCTCATTTTTGCCAAAAACACACTCATCTTTTATGAAGCTAACCCCACCCAATTGGCTAGCAGATGAGACACAACATTGGAATCCCTCCTAGTCCATTGAAAATTATAATAAAAATGATGCATTATTGATCCTTTACCAACTGCAAAGTATCTTCAAAGATTTGAGCAACTTCCCAACTCCTCCCAAGAGAAGTTCTGCTCAGGGAATCCCAACTACTGTGACATAGTAGTTATCACATTGGAAGGGACATTTTGAACATTTTGATAAGAGAGGTAATGGGAGGATTTTAGGGAAGCAGTTTCTTTATGCATAATGTCTTTGGAGAGAGAAACTCTCATTGCTTTGAGAGGAGCTAATTTTTTTTTTTTTAGAGAATTTCAACCTATGGCGTCCACTCCTGATGATAGCTCTTTATCATCAAACCAAGATACCAATCAGTTTTTGGTGCAGGTGAGAATTGAACCTCAATCAAAACTAAATTTGATTAAGCTGAATTTCTTATTTTTGAAGACCCTATATGAATAGACTTTGACCACAATTTTTCTATGGTGGTCTTTCTTGAGCACTTGGACACCCTGAGCTCTCTTTAGTCATTTCTATATTTCTAAATTTTTTTAAAAATAGATAAGATCAATTTTATAAGAAAGACTACATGAGCAAAGGACATGAAGTAGCCTAAAGAACTACAATGAAAATATTTGTACAAAAAGGAAACGATTCTAAAAACATCGCAATAGAATCACGATGTGTAAATCCCCATGTACAAGAACCAAGCAACGACCACACAATAGAATCACAAAAAGTAGTATTTTTGTTTCTTTGTTTGGCCACTTCTTTTGTATACTCCCAGCGTATTAGGGTCGCACCCCTTTTTGTGCATTTTAAATAAATTTTATCACTTGTCACAAAAGATGAAAATATAATAACTGCACAAAAAGAGCAAAAAACTGAAACAACAATAACCTATTGAACATAATCTCTTTCGAATTATATCAAATAGTCTTTTTAATCCCTTTTTTTATAGGTAAGAAAATTTATATTGAAAAAAGATTACTTCATGTGTAAAAGACGAGAAGAAGCCTAAAGAATTACAACAAAAAGAATTATATATCTACACATAAATAGTAAGACTAACTCCCCCGGTGGCCCAAAACAATGAACAGATACTAAAGGAAAGAAGCTAGCTCAAGGAGAGCATGCCAGGCCCAAAACAATATTCTAGCAGGTAAAGATAATTTTATTGAATAAAAACAAAAGGGAGTAACTTATGTGCACAGATACATTAATTAAAAAATTTTACAATAGCAAGGAAACAATATAAACTGAAATAACCTACCAGTTCAGAATTCTGACTTGGAACAGAAGTGACGGGTGGGCCGGATGGACCAGACAAAATTACAGTGGCACCCTGTCATTCAAACAAGGAAAATATGGAGTAGTTGTCTAATTTAATATTTTACAAATAATTTACAAAATTAGAACCGAAAATCAAAGTATCAGTTTGTCTTCATTTGATGCTGAGCCTGAGAATAATGAATGAAGCAATGTTGACCATCTCACATGGGTAAAAGTAGCCCAAAGCATCAATTGTTAGAAAATAAATAGATGCATGCATTTTTCTTTTTCTTTTTCTTTTTTTCTGATCACATGGAATCTCACCAAGGCAAGGCCTTTTGGACCCGTCCCTGGGGAGTAAATATTAGAAAAGAAATAAATACATGCATGCACTCAATCATTAAATCAAAATAAAATTTAACAGACCTCCTTACTCCTGATCGCCATATGCCCTGGTGGAGGAGCAGGTAATGCTTGCGATGGTAAAGCAACAGACTTGCCCCATCCAATCTTCAACTCATATTCATAAACAACTACTCCTGCAAACAAGAGATTTTCTTCAATCCTTAATATCATTCATTCCCTCATACTGTCATACATATTGATTTTTTTTTTATAAGAAAAAAAAAATCCAATATATCCAATATTGGGTATTTTTATATTTTAAATGAGGATATTATGTAACAGGGACCAGCAAAAAACAATCTTTCACCAATAATATAGATATCAATGATTAGAGAAGTTTGGGACATTTTGTCATCACTGGATTTTAAAACTATCATCTCATTTTAAAATGC
Organism: Quercus tomentella; assembly: GCA_028535165.1. Taxonomy (NCBI): domain Eukaryota; kingdom Viridiplantae; phylum Streptophyta; class Magnoliopsida; order Fagales; family Fagaceae; genus Quercus; species Quercus tomentella. Next base: position 20,669,410 of record JAPQVY010000155.1, read on the forward strand.
TACCTAAATGTTTATAGAATAAATTTTTTTTCCTGAAGAAGTGTCATATAATTTATATACAGAAAATGTCTCAATTTTGCACTCCAAAATTTTTGAGTTTCAGATGCCCCTTTACACGAGTAGAATGAAAAACCTAATTAAACAATGGTAACAAAATATTACAGTATAATCTGGGGCCTTCGCTGGCACCCTGTCAATTATAATTCATTGGAAGGAACACCAGGGCTTGAGTTTCAATTTGATGCCAGGTAATCAAGCATACAATGGATCATGACTTGGATAACACTGTCAATTGTTATCTTGGTCCATCACAAACACACATACATAGATACTAATGTGCATGGCAAAAGAACATTTGGGGAAGAACATCCATATTACAAGGAATCACAATCATGCCACTTCATGATGCAGGCAACCATGATAACAAGGGAAGAAAGTTTCTGAACATATAAATAAATACATAGGCACACACATAGTGGGAGTAACTGCACTTTTAGCTTTGTGGGAAACTTCATGCTCAAGAGAGACAATAACATCCAGAAGATTTATATTTAAAATTTTCATTTTCAAAGAAATTGGGAGAAGTAATGGTGAAACACCCAAATGTAATTTTGTCATGAAACTTCTTATGTATAATGGAAGATATTATTTGCTACAAAGGTAAACCCACAATTTCTTACTTAAAAATAATTTTATCAACATAGGAAGCAAATCAACTAAGAATATCAAGTAATATAATTTGAGAGCAATCATCCAAATTATAGGAAAGATGAACAGCTAGAAAGAACCAGACCTTGCATTTCATCCTTTGCAGCCTGTCCATCAGCTCTATTCATGAAAGCCACAAAGCCACAATTTCTTTGCCGCCTTCGCTCCTCTTCAGTCCTAGGCCACATTATCTTCACGCTAGCAATAGGCCCAAATCTTCCAAAAGTCCGTAGAAGGAAATTTTCGTCCACCTAGAATTATTAAGAAAATAAAAAAGATGAACTTGATGTGTTATTATTTTCGAAGCAACAGATTATTAGAAAGTAAAGATACAACAGATTTAAAGATAACAATCTTACCTGAGGTGAGAGATTTCCAACATAGAGATTAGTAGTTTGTGGATCGCCATCATCAAATGATCCAGGAAGCTTTCCACTTGGATCAAAGTCATCAGGCAGTTCATCAAAGCGACTAGATGGCTGAAAACAGTAACTTAATAAGCTTCATGTATGTTTAATCAAACTGAAGATGAAAAATTGATGCAAAGAATTCAGTATGTGTAAGTACAGATTACGTGGCGCAAAGGAATTCAAAAGGATGATTTCTGTGCTTAGGGATGGCAACGGGGCAGGGTGGGGTCGGATCAGGGGTACCCCGTACTGACCCCATTTCCTCTTCAGGAATCAGGGTGAGAAAAACCAGCATGAGGCAAGAGTGGGGCCAGTTGCCAGTATAATTCAACCCTTAATGATGTGGGTTCCATAATAATGAGGTAGAGATGAAACTAGAAAGAGGAGGGACAGTCTAAGAGAGAGAGAAAGCAAGTGTTTGGGGGACGGTAATATAATAAGAACAAAAAATTAAATTATAACTATGATATGTATAAAAAAGATTAAATGATATACATATATATATATATATATATATTAACATAAAAATACACATTTGAGGGGGGATGGGGGGCCAGACAGGGCAAGGCAAGCAAAACCCAGCCTTGCCTTGTCACCTATTCAAGGCAGGGAGAACCTGCACGGGATAGGGCGGGTCAAACGGAATGGGGAATTTTTTCCATCCTCTTGTGCTAAGATAGCAATACACAAATGATATTCAAGAGTGTGATGTGTGCATGTTTTTTTTTTTGATAATTCAATAATTAGGAGAGGGGACTCGAATCCTAGACGCCTGCATTAGAAACACCAAGAGCTGCCTGTTGAGCTACAAGGCTCTTGGCAGGGTGCATTAATTAACATATTTTCCAAACTCTACCCTGACATTCTGACAATTTAGCTCAACTACTATAGAAACACAATAAGAAAAAAAAATACATATGGACAATTAAAACAGTGATGAAATTATACATAAATAGGCAGAAATCTTGCGATTGCCTTTTTCAAAAGACTGAAAGAAGGCAGGGAAAAACACCTACAGCAGAATGTTCATTCTGGCGCCCATCACGCCAATGTTCACGGTCTTGATTTCGCCTCTCCCTCATCTCTTGCTCATGCTTCAGCTCCTCCATAAAATGATCTATGTTACGAGACTTCCCCTTTTCTTTTTCCTTTGGCTTCTCCTCCTCCTTCTACAAATTAAAATACAAAAGATTTAGACTTAAAGATTCCAGTGATGACTTATAAATGCTAAAAATAAAATATAAGAACTCCCATCATTAATTTACTAACTTTCTTTTCAGATTCTTTCCCCTTAGCTGCCATAGGAGGTGGTAAGAAAGATGGAACATACCTGCAATAAGACAAATCAAGAACAAAGTTTCACATTGCCAAAAGATTTTTTTGATAGGTACATTGCCAAAACATTTTTGCAGACAATAATTTAAAAAGATAAAAGAGAAGACACAAAACCCAAGAGAAATGTCAGATTGACCACTAAGCTATAGTTCAATCCTCAAAGACATGGAAAACTTCTAGCATTTCTACAAGGCAAACAACTAAACCACTGTTTTTTTTAAATCATTGGTAAGGATTTAACCCAATTTTGCCTCTGTCATGCCTAATGTCCTAAGCCTTTGACACAACCAGTCATAAGCCCAGAGAAGGAAATTTGCATTAGGCTGAATGCCAATATCTTAGACACAATTTTTTTTTTTTTTAATAATATCTTTAGACACAAATTATGAGAATGGATACTTTAGAGAAATGAGTTAGGGTTTGTAGCCAACAACAATCAGTTGATACAAGGACTCAGTTGGAATTTAGTCTCGGTTGAGTTAATTCAAATTTTTCACCCAAGACCTTTCCCAACCCTGCCCAACCACTTCAGCAACAGCATAAGTGGCAGGAGGTCCGTTGAATGCCATAAAAAAAAACTCTATTCTAATAGATTTGGTGAAGAACCAAGTTGAGTAGTCACACACACAAACCACATAGGAACATGATATGAGAACTTCACACACTAATCACAATCACCAAAAATAATATTCTTGAACCAAAGTCATATTTTTTCTAAGAAGAACCTCAAATTAATAGAACATACCACAAAATACAATCTCTAAACTCCCATCATGAACAGCATCCAAAAAACTGTGAAACAATCTCTAGATATACAGTTGCAGCATTTTATAATAAACATGTGTAACTTTTAGCAATATTACACCACCTAATAAATTTTTATTAGATATATATTTTGAAAATCTCGCCATTAGATTACATGTTCTATATATTCTAAACACATGCCAAATTTTGTGTCAAATCAGATGCTATTTACCATTCAATTTGGAAACTCATCTTTTATGCATAATTTTAAAGTACAAAAACATGTAATTTAAACATTTTATAGATCAAATATATATATTTTTGGATAGGTAATAAAAACTTTATTGATAAGAAAAGTACAATGAGTTTATGATAGTAAACTCACTGCAAAAAAGCGAATACAAACAAATCAAAGGGAAAGGCTAACAAAAGTAATGAAATCAAGCAAAGAAGTACAAAGCGTAAAACCCCAAATACGAGACCACTCAAACAAAGTCGAGTGAAGAGTAAGATCCCGGGGGTCATTTGTAAGCTAGACATTGAGAAAGCTTACGATCATGTGAATTGGGAGGCCCTTCTAGATCTTTTGAAGAGAATGGGTTTTGGGGAGAAGTGGTGTAGGTGGATTCGCACTTGTATTTCTACTGTCCAGTTTTCTATTTTGATTAATGGGGCTCCAACTGCCTTTTTTGGGAGCACAAGGGGTCTGAGACAAGGGGATCCGCTATCTCCAATGTTGTTCTTGGTCATGATGGAGGTCTTGAGTAGAATGCTGAAAAGAGTTGAAGGTGCTAGCTTAATCAGGGGTTTTAAGGCTGATGGAAGACGGGGTGTAGGGGAATGTGTCTCGCATCTTCTGTTTGCGGATGATACTATTCTGTTCTGTGATGCGGAAATGGAACAGATCCTTCATGTGCGGATGCTTCTCCTTTGCTTTCAGGCTGTGACAGGTTTGAAGGTTAATGTCTTGAAGAGTGAGATGGTTCCTATAGGGGAGGTTAATAATGTTCATTCCTTGGCAAAGATTTTGGGTTGTCGGATTGGGTCTTTGCCTATGACCTACCTTGGTATGCCGTTGGGGGCTTCCCATAAGTCCCCTTCTATTTGGAATCCTATCTTGGAGAAAATTAATCGGAAGTTGGCCGGATGGAAGAAATTGTATTTGTCAAAAGGTGGTCGTCTGACTCTTCTTAAGAGTTCACTTTCTAGCCTTCCTACTTACTATTTATCTCTTTTTACCATCCCTTCGCATGTGGCTAAAAAGATTGAGAAGATTCAGAGGAATTTCCTGTGGGGGGATTCGAAGATGCATTTGGTGGGGTGGGATAAGGTGTGTGCTCCTAAGGCTAATGGTGGTTTGGGGATAAGGAAATTAACTACTTTTAATAGAGCCTTACTAGGAAAATGGTTATGGCGGTTTGGGGTTGAGGAGACTCGTTTTTGGAGGAGGGTTGTAGCTTTGAAGTTTGGGGAAGAGTGGGGGGGATGGTCTTCCAAGCTAGGTAAGGGTGTTCATGGTTGTGGTTTATGGAGAAGTATCCGAAAAGGTTGGGAGGTTTTTAGCAAGCATATCCAGTTTGAGGTAGGGGCGGGGAATAGAGTGAAGTTTTGGACAGATCAGTGGTGTGGGGATCTACCTCTCCATCTATCCTTCCCGGTAGTGTATGGGATTGCCACTAATAGAGAGGCATCTGTGGCCTCTTCTCTCGAACGGTTGGGGACCGAGACTCGGAGAAGCTGGAAGGTTCTGTTAATTAGGGATCCAAATGATTGGGAGATGGGAGAGGTGGATGAATTCCTTCATACCTTGGGTTCTAATTTACCTCAATCTGAGCAAGGTGACCGTATGATATGAAAATTGTCGAAGAAAGGGGATTTTAACATCCGCTCGTTCTACGATAGGCTTCGAAGTCCCTTGCCTATTTTCTTTCCTTGGAAAGGTATTTGGAAGGTTAAGGCTCCTACGCACGTCTCTTTCTTTGTTTGGACGGCAACTTGGGAGAAGATTCTTACAGGGGACATTCTGCGATGTAGAGGTTTTGATTTTGTTGATTGGTGCATTATGTGTCGTTGTAATGGGGAGACGGTGAATCATTTGCTTCTCCATTGTGAAAAAGCTCATAAGTTGTGGAGTTTGGTTTTTAGATCTTTTGGGATTTCTTGGGTTTTGCCAAGATCGGTTGCAGATACGCTTTTCGGTTGGTGGAATTGGTTGGGAAAGCACTCTTCTAGCATCTGGAATCTAGCTCCACTGTGCCTAATGTGGTGTATTTGGAGGGAGCGAAATTGGCGAACTTTTGAGGACAGGGACAAATCCGATGACCAGTTGCTTGCTTATTTTAGTGGCTCTCTCTTTGATTGGTCTAGGGCTTGGGGACTCACCTCTAGTGATTCTCTCCCTTTGTTTCTTAGTTCTCTCCTTTGTAATTAGCTCTTTGTTGTTTTCTGTTTGTTTTTGTGTTTCTTTTCTTTTTTTTCTGTTTGTTTCTTCCTCTGTAATCTTTGCTCTGCCTTGTGTTTTCATGAGGTAGTTCTTGAATATACTTCTTTCTTATTTATCAAAAAAAAAAAAAAAAAAAAGTCTTAGTTAGTAAAGACTTCAAAAGGTCCACAGTTCTTTCAATGTCTTCAAACGTTCAGGGATTGCGTTCCTTCCAAGTTAACCACAAAAGACACGCCGGCACCATATTCCAAACATTGGAAGAATGAATGCCCAACCAATTCCACCATGTAGAAAGTAGAGAGACTACTGTCTTCGGCATCACCCACTGAACCCCAAACAAGTAGAAAACTTCACTCCACAAGGTATGGACAAACTTGAAAAACTTGCAATGTAGTAATAAATGATCCACGGTTTCCTCCTCACACCGACATAGGCAACACCAATTAACAAGAGGCAAGTTCTTCTTAACAAGGTTATCTATTGTGAGAATCCCAACCCTAGCAGCTGTCCATAAGAAAAGGACACCCTTCTAGGGACCTTAACACTCCAAATGCATTGCCAAGGGAAAAAAACCGACGGAGCTTTCAATAATGATTTATAAAAAGAGCGCACATCAAAGACACTACTACGATTCAATTTCCAAACCATGGTATCATCACCCCCCTGGGTATTTTGGATGAGATATGCGCAAAGAAAGCATAAAACCTTGTTGTCTCCCAATCCTAAATCTCACGGCGGAAGAGTAAGTTCCAGCTTCTATCACCCCCATCAGGTGCAATGCCAACCATATCAGAAATCCTAGCTTCTTTATCCACAGCGCAAGCAAACAATTCGGGATATAATTCTTTTAAAGGAGTAGGACTACTCCAAGGATCATGCCAGAACCAAATATGAAAACCCTCTCCCGCCACATACAACACATGACCAAAGAAACTCTCTGCCCCCTTCCTAATGTTCTTCCACATCCCACAGCCATGTGTTCCTCTAACAACTCTAGTGCACCAGCCACCACTACCTTCCCCATATCTAGAGGCTATGACCTGACGCCATAAGTGTGTGGCCTCCTTCCCAAAGCGCCAAAGCCACTTCCCTTGTAAAGCTTGGTTAAACAACCCAATCCTTCGGATCCCCAAACCACCTGCCTCCATTGGCCACACAACCTTTTCCCAAGCAACAAGTGAATACTTAAATACATTAGTAGATCTCCCCCATAGGAAATTCCTCTGGATCCTCTCTAATCTGTCCGCCACATGTTGTGGAATAGTAAACAAAGATAAATAATAAGTGGGAAGGCTTGATAAAGTACTCTTCAATAAAGTAAGCCTACCCCCTTTTGACAGATATAATCGCTTCCAACCTGAGAGCTTTTTCTCCATCCTTTCTATAATAGGGTTCCAAATCGAAGAATCCTTATTATGAGCTCCCAAAGGCATACCCACGTAAGTCATGGGCAAACAGCCAACCTTACAACAAAAAATGTGGGCCAAAGCATCCAAAAACCCAACCTCACCAACTAGCACAATCTCACTCTTACCAACATTTACTTTCAAGCCTGTAATAGCTTCAAAGAAGATCAAATATACTCTAATGTGTGCGCATGTGTGTAGTTATATACATGCTAAATTCAAATGGAAACATGCTCAAAACAGCAATTTTTTGCGGCTCACATTGAAAATTCTCAACAACATTCCAGACCTTGAAAATATAAATCATCAGCCTGATCCACCACACTCCTTAGATTTATAATGAGAACATAATATATAACTTAGCTCCAAGAATAAGTATTGTCACTTCCTGTCAAAAGCCTATAAAGCTACAGATGGTGCCTAAATAAACTTGCATGAAATTCTCAAATCATAATAGCCTCTATAAACATCCTACTCCCGTATTAGGAGAAAAGAACCTATGATAGCCTATGGAAACCTCCAATCTTAGGTAAAGCTCTGAGTCCATAAAGAAGATTCCTCAATTTACACTAGGAAGCCAAAGATCATAAGATTTATTTATAACAAATTATTTCAAGGGGAAAAATCATTTTTGGGATTAAGAAAGAGATCATGTGATGGCACACTATTGTTTTACAATTGAAATTCTCAAACCATGATAGCCTCTATAAACATCCAATTCCTGTATTAGGAGAAAAGTATGAAAGCCTATGGAAACCTCCAACCTTAGGTAAAGCTCTGAGGCCATAAACAAGATTCCTCAATTTACACTAGGAGTCCAAAGATCATAAGTTTATTTTATAACAAATATTTCAAGGGAGGGAAATCATTTTTGAGATTAAGAAAGAACATGTGATAGCAAACTGTCGTTTTACAATTCAAAACCATATCTAAGTAAAATTTCTCTTCAACCCATTGCCATGGCTAATACAATTCATATCAATCTATGAAATATGCACAATTATATCAATGAATTAAAAAAATAAAATTTCACTGAGAACATTCACAATTATATTAAACAGTTATGTAAAATAGAGAATTCAGAAGACTAGAAAAAAAATATATAAAAAAAAGGAGAGATATTAACATAGAAATCACCCATTGAACACAATCACTTAAGAAAGATATAAAAGTAATCAATAAAATACAAAGAAATATATTTACAGTTAGTTTGATTATTCATAAACAACCTCTAGGAGGAGGAGGAAGCAAGTAAAATCCCATTAAGTTTAACACCCTTCATAGCAATATTGAAATGCTGAATGAAATGTAAAGGCAAAAATGTAATACTTCTAAAGAATTACAAGAACCAAAGTTGGAGTTGCTCTTCATATAGATCACAAGTAAAAATTCATAATAGGTGTACAGTGAATGGCAGAACCAGATATTTTTATTTTGGAACTCTATGGTGATACCTTGTAAGATGATATTATCATACTATTTTGCAATTATGTTAATTCATCAATACAAAAATCATTTTCTTCCAATGTTTAATTCTACATTTTATCAATGAAGAAAACTCGTATATCTATAATTTTTTATTGGTAAGTTGCACACACACCTAATCAGTTTTGAACCCAGGCCTCAGCCTCCACCCATTGGAAGGCTGTTCATATTCTTCCATCATCTAATACCAATGTGCTAGTGCTGCCAGTGACTGACCTCAAAGTAGAATACAACATAGTTGATGCTTTGAAGTGATAATTTTCCCCGCTCAATTAACAACTAGGCATCCAGGGAAAAAAACACTTGTTGTATGTGAGTAATGAGGTTCAAAATTCAAACAAATCTTTGACCCAAAAAAATAATAATAATAATCAGAAATCCAAGAATCTCACAATGAGGTAGATAATGGGTTTTATAATCCACCAGTCTAAATTATATGCTGCCTCAATCAAATAATACATACATAAATACATGAACATGTGAAAGAATACGAGTGAAGAAAAATGAGACCTAGAAATTCAGCTCATTTTCTCAAATATATTTATTAGATTTTCCCTTTTTCTAAAAACAAAAACAAAAACAAGACAAAAAAAAAAAAGGGACATCTTAATAGACTCTACCAAAATACTCCCCCGTCTTCTTACTTATACAAGCCTAAGACAAAAGAAGGCTGACTGAATCATGGCCAAACAATTATCTTACTTATGATGCCTGATCAAAATAGCATTGCAACATGGTTATCAAAAGTATTTCTTTACCTACTTCCCTTCTTTGGAACAGATACACCATCTTTGGACTTTTCACCTGCCATCCGCGAATGAATAAAAAGGCCCATACTTTTATTAATGTGTCCTCATAATAATAGAAAAACTATTCATGTATCCATAGTTTTAAACAAAACAAGAATAAACATACTGAAACGATTGTAGTAGTAATGAAAGAAAATGTAGACTTTTTTCCCAATGAAACTAACCTCCGGAATCAATCTTCACTTTATCATTGGGATTGATAGTTCCTCCTCGAACAAAAGACTTCGAACCAGGTGTTGTATCGCCTTGAAATGACTCCACAAACTCTTGGTACAAACGCGCAGTTTCATCCTCGGCTCTCTGCAAAAAAAAAAAAAAAACCAAAAACAAAAACCCCATTACAATAAATCAATAAACAAACAAACCTCTCTCTTTTTTTTTTTATAATCAAAAATCCAACTTAACAGAGTTAATCAAAAGCCATACCTTTTTCTTTGCTTCTTCCTCCTCTCTATGCTTTTGGAAAGGCGTCTTTTTCCGCGTGATAGAGAAAGAACTCATCTTTACATCACCTTCTAAAAAACCAAACGCACCCAACAAAAAAAAATCACAAATCCATAAACTATAATGCATCAAAATTCAAATTGAAAATCCCAATCGGATATTAGGGTTTAAAAATCCAATTTTCAACCAAAATCATCAAACAAGCATACAAGTTTCTAAATCAAAAAACCTAAATAACAAATTTATTCAAAACGGTGAGCTAGAAATCCATTAATAGAACTAGGGTTTGGACTCTGAAGCATCTGAAGGAAAATCCAAACCCAAAAAAAATAATAATAATAATTAATTAATTAGAGAAGAGAGTAGAAGAGTGTAGTGGTATGAATAATGATAAGGAACAGAGAGGAAGGTAACGAAAGAGTAAGAGAACGAACCGAGTTTGCGGCGAGTTGAGCGATTCGAATCAGTGTCCGTTTTTGCAGGATTTGTGTTTGCTTGGGTGAGAGGGAGAGAGAGAGACTGAGTCCAGACGAGTCGGGTCGGAATAAAAAGGAAAGAGGGTGGTAGTGAAATACGAGAGAGAGAGAGAGAGAGACAACAACCGAATTAAAATTAATTTCAGCGAGTTTCTTTTCCTAATCCTTCTTGGACGCCTTAATCCTTATGTTCTTTTTTTTTTTTTTTTTTTTTTTTTTTGACAAAATTAATCCTTATGTTCTAAAGTAACGTGATTTCTGGTTTATACCTCTTGGTATGTTTCTCAAAAAGAAAGGGCTAGGGTTTATTTTCTTAATTTTAATCATACTTCGAAAATATAATAATGGTTACCATGTCTATGTTATAGCAAAAAAATAACAAGCGTAATTGTGGTTGTTTTAAAATCCCATATTAACTCTATATCCTCTTTCTTAAAAAAAAAAACTTTATATATGTTTGAGATATTTTATCAATTTAGGGTATCATAATCTCAACTCACTTAAATCTCCAACATTCTCATCAATGTCCACTTTGTAGGATAGTGTCTTCCAAGCACACACTAGATTACCAAGCTACCTATTATATTAACTAAATAGCTACATTAATGGGACATTTGATACATTAAAAAGTGGTGATTATGTAAGGAGTAATAATTAATTATTTTTTTTTAAACAAATACACATACTTAAAAATAAGAGAGAATGAAGTTTTAACACAAAAGCATGTAATTCACTAAAAAATTAAGATAGCTTTTAAACTATGTTTAATTGGGATTTTTTTGGGATTAAAAAGGGAGAAGGAAAATAGGTGGGGCTCAACTATTTTTTCCTTGGGTCCACCGTATTTTAGCCCCCCAAAAATCAAGGTAGAAAATGGGTGAGAAGAGAGGGGGCTGGTGGAATGTTGAAAACTCTTCCCCCACATCTATGTAATGTTGAAAACTTTTTCTTTTCCTTTTTCCTTTTTAAGGTACCTGTTTGCCTTTATTTTTTATTTCTATACCCTTAATTCTTGTTTTTTTTCCTAATAAAATCTTTAAAAAAAAAATGATCTACTAGGAGTATGAGAGTAAATTTATACAACCTGCATTTTCTTTTATCTCATATTTCTTTTCAATCAAACAAAAAAAATTTTCATTTTCACTTTTTCACCCCCACCTAACAAAACAATATGAGGGAAAATTGAAATATCTTCTATCTCTCCACTTTTTCACCCCCCTATGCATTTTTTATCTCCCCACTTTTCTACCCCTCAACCAAATGAAGCCTTAACTTTTAAGGGATGGTAGAATAAGTTATATTATATACAACATACTCTCTTAAATAATGTGAAACAATTACTATTGTTTTTTTAAACAAACAAACACACACACACAAGAAATATAACTAATATTATCAAGAGTTTAAGAAGTTAGACTAAAATACTATATCTACAACAAGCCTTTAATCCCAAAACTTTGGGAGTCATTATAGATCCTTAACAAACTAATCATGATTGACCACATATATTCTACTCTCTTTTTTTTGTTGGGTAAAAATGGGAATTCATTAAAATTAAATAACAAACATAGGTTCAGGACAACCGTATTAGAATACAATCCACAAAGATCAGCCTCATAAATCGTATTTGTGTCCACAGATGGAGTAACATATAAAATAAAATCCGAATCTTGATAAGATCCCATTTGTTAACTTCCCAAAAGCAGCGATTAAAACGAATTTAAGGATGCTGGGAAGCCAATTGCCTACAGTCATCCCTCATCCGCATATATTATTCTTTACCATGATCTAATACATCCACACAAAAAAAAAAAAAATCTTTATTACCTACTTAATTAACCTTATTTTTCTTTTTTGCCAAAAACTTTGTAACTTAGTAACATTGCCTTATCTCCTTTATAAGAATAATTATGGATTAAATTCTTCTTCATCCATAGTGATAACTATCAAAATAATAAGTGTAGGATCTCGATTTACAATCCAAGCCCAAAACGTATGGGATATTGGTCCAATGAGCCCAATACAATAAATTTGTAGAGAGTGGGTCGAAGAACTAGACCCTAATGAATTGAACAACGGATAGGTTTGATTTGAATGACAGTCAAACACAAATAAGAGATTTTGATCTTAATATACTTTCAGTCCGAGGAGGTCCCCCTTTGTATAAATTAATCATAGATGGATACAAAGATAATTTAGATTGCTACAGTGTTTTATCTCTATTTTGCTGATCCCCCTCTCATGGAGGGTCTCTCACATTATATAGCTCCCTTTGGGTCATCTTGGTCTTACACTTGTTGATCATCTGAGCTCCTACTTGAGTACCTGTCCCATCAGACACCCTCTTTGGCTTTCTGTGAGTTGTGGTGGCTAAGGCAGCACTGTTCGGAGGTCTTCTCCACATAAATATGGTTAAAAAAGTAGCTGCAGTGCATTTAATGCGGTGGTAGCAGTTTTCCCTTAGATATTTTTGGGTTTCCTTCTTTCTAGTATGCTCGTAAGGCATGTTCCTATCATGGGAGCTTCTTGGAGAGTCACTTTAATTGTCGGAATACATATCTGAGCTGCATTCATCATATCCGAGGAGGAGTTCCTCCTCGGATCATCCTCCACTCGTCCTTTACTTATGAGACTTTAACTGGGAACTCCTAATAGTTGTTTATTCCTCTTCGGACAAAGCCTAAGGCCCAATATATGATCTTGGGTTTTTATCCCTACAATAGCCCCTCAAAACTCCAGTTTTTTCCTCCCATCCGAGAAGAAAAGTGGGGTTTTGATTTTTTAAGAGTTAACACCATTTGACTTCGTTGTTCATACGTGTGGGAGTACCGTTTTATGTGCCTCATGATTATCTTTGACGTTTCGCAGCCCACGAAGCATCATTAATTGCTCCAGGAGGCGTGTTGTTCCCCAGATCCAATGGCGAAGTTCAGATCCAACGGTTGAGCCTTTTCTTGTAAATTTGAGCAGGATAACTCCCACTCATTTCCATTTCCTATATAAAGCCTCGAGGGAATTTGTTTTCCTTTTACTTTACCAATATTCAAGCTCTCTAGTGATTTCAAGCGCTCCAACTCACAAAACTTCCCAAGTTACAAAGCTTCCCAAACCTTTCCCTCAAGATTTCTTCAAAAATCTTTTAAAAGCTTCAGAGATAAACATACCCATTCTCGTAAGTCCTTATTTCTTTATATTCTCCTTTTTATTCTCGACCTTCCTCCTTGGCTCTCTTTCTTTTTTAGAAACTTCTTCCTGCATCATCTCCGTTCATTTAAATGGGTAGATTCAAGTATTTAGTAGACTCTCCGACTAGTATGGAGAGCTTTAGGGCTAAGTACCATATCCCCTAGACCATGTACTCACGGATAGAGAGGTGGGTAAAGTTGTCATTCCAATGATCGCCTTTATAGAAGGAGGAATGACACTTCCCATGGGTAGGATAACTAGGGATTATCTACTCAACCATAGGTTATGCCCACATCAGTGCGCCGCCAATATGTTTAGAGTCTTAGGGTGTGTAGACGCTCTAAACAACCAGATGAACCTTGGTCTTACATGGCACGACGTCGCTCATTTGTACGAGTGTCATTCCCTCGTCGGGGGATATTACCTCAAATCTTGGTCGACGAGATGAGATTGATATCTTGCCTTCCTAAGTCCAACAAAGGCTTGAAGAACGATTATCTGGTCGTCTCCGGGGAATGGCACGACAGTCTTCACTGCCCAGTTAGGGCAAGAACACCAGGTGGGGTACCCTAGGATCAGGTCTCTCGGCCGGGACCTTAGTTTTCTAAGTTCTCCCTTTACTTACTTTTAGCAATTTGTCTTCTCAGATAGTGTTCATTATTGAATTAACCACAATTACCTTCTCGGATGTTTTTGCAGATAAAGATCACGTCTTTTCGAAGCTTAGTTTGGTCAACATTCCTGGGCTCAACTTTTTGCTGAGGTCGGAAATATTCATGAGCGAAAATAATCAGTTGCGGGCTGCTCACCTCATCTTAGGTTACGAGCCCTCGTCATGCATATACCAGGACGCAGGCCAAGCACTAAGAGCAGGTAACCCTAGGCTCACTCGGATAGACGTCTCCAAACCGGGGTTCCTAGTGAGGCGGGATCTTCCACCTGTGGTATTGCTCGTTCAACGGAACCCCCCACCATTTGCGATACCACTTCGGCAGGTTTTGTTCAAAGCGGCAGCAGCAGCAGAAGAGATAGCCTCCTCCTCACGTTTGTCACACAAATAGGAGATAGATAGATTCACTTTGCAGAGGAAGAGAGAACCCCAAAGAAGCCTGTAGAGCTTTTGGATTCTAAGACTGAGTCCGACAGGCTTTCCATGGCTCATCAGCCAGAACAGACGGTTGCTTTAGTTGATACAAACTCTAAAGAAGGAGAGAATATGGACCAAAAGAAAAGGCCAAGCTTGAGGGGTTTAATCGCTAATAGGAACAAGAGGGCAACTCTAACAGAAGTCCCCAAGGCCCAGGTTTCTATCAATCTTCCTCTTCCTCCTCCCCCTGCTAATCTCGGTCTGCGCATCAATCCTGATCTGAAGAAGAGGAGACCAATACAGGAGCTGGAAGAGGGGGAGGTGCTCCCTCAGAAGGGCACCAAACAGCAAAAAACCAAAGACCCTAGAGATAAGAGGGCTAAATCCGTAGATAGCAGGGATGACGCTGAGGTGCGCTAACAGTAGCGCATATAGGCTCCCGTGATAGAGATGGACGGAGCCCCCATCCCCTATGATTCTACCATAAGGGAATCCAGCAGAGGGCATGCCACCCATTTAGCCCAAGCTCTGAAGCAACCTCTCCTCCTCCCTAGGGACATGGAAGCCCTTAGGCGGACAAGGCAACCTGACCTATTTATGTCTCTAAAGAAATACCTTGCCATGGTAAGTGAGCTTCTAGCAATACCTTAATTCATTGCCTTTTTCATTCATTTTTTTTTTTTGTAACCCCTTTGCTACTTTTATGTAGGTCACTCAACAAGTCTATGTGGCCGAGGAGTGGGTTCAAAATGCCCATAATAAATTTGAAGTTGAGTCCCACTTTCGGCGCGAGGTTGAGAAAGTGCTCGGGGTCGTGAAGGAGGAGAAGATGCAATTGGCTGAGAAGCTGAAGACCTCAGAGCATGAGTGTCTGAGCGCTTTGGCGAGGCTTAAAACTACCGAGGCCCTGGCCGAAGACCAGCGCAAGCTGCTCTACACAACCGAGTTGAACGTGGCCACCGAGAAAGTAATGGTTCTAAGTCTGAAGGCTGAACTGCAAAAAGCGAAAGTTGAAGCCCAGACAGTCAGGGAAGCTACTAAAGCTGCGGAAAAAGCAGCCTATGAGCGGGGGGTGCTTGAGACGGAGTAAAGGTTGGTCAAGGAGGTAGCCGAAGTGTGCAGGGACTACTGCACTGTAACTTGGATGGAGGCTCTTAATAGTGTAGGGGTCTCTGCGAACTCCGAGCTGAAGAGGGTTGAAAGCGTGTTCTTCCCCAAAAATATAAGAGAAGTCCCAGCTAACCCCTCCTTCACCACCCTGCCCCTGCCCCTTCCTGAGCAGGTTTCCAGCATTCAAGATCTTACTTTTGATGCTGAGGCTTCTACAGGGGTAGGTAAGGGTAAGGAGGGCCTTCCTGCAGCTAATGATGCTCAGTCTGAGGACACCTTCACGATCAGGAATGTATTCTCCCAGGCTAAAGTAGTTGAGAAGCCCAAGGCTAGGGATGCTAAGTCCAAGACCGCTGATACTAAGGAGGATCCTCAGCCAACAAAAAAGTAGTTGTAGGATTTATTTTATTTTATTTTATTTTATACCTTCTTTTGTTTTCTTTTCCTGTGGCTTATGTCATTGCTTGTAATATATCTTCTTTTGAATTAATGAATGAACTTTTCCTTCTATTCCCTGGATCTTTACTTTTTATGCTTTTCATACTTATTATTATTGCAAACAAGTTTGAACTATTATTGCTCCATTTCCAATGTGTTCTAACAGTAAATCATTATTGACATTTCAAGAAATTTGACTAAGTGTCAGCAAGAGAGAGTTATTATCCACTTGTATTATGAATTAACCCTTATACAAAGAATGTTGAATCTAAAGGAAATAAGTAACATACCTTGTAACTTAAGTTCTGTTTAACATTTATAAAGATGCCCTTAAGTGTTAATTCACCAAAGTATGTGGTCCGAGAGACCATGCATAACTTAGGATCTGTTTAACACTCATAAAGATACCATTAAGTATTAATTTCCCCTAAGCCTGTGGTCCGAGGAGCCATGCAGGACTTAGGTTCTGTTTAATACTTGAACAGATGTTAAAAGTAATTAATTTCCCCTAAGCCTGTGGTTCGAAGAGCCATGCAGGACTTAGGTTCTGTTTAATACTTGAACAGATGTCAAAAGTAATTAATTTCCCCTGAGCCTGTGGTCTGAGGAGCTATGCAGGACTAAGGTTCTGTTTAATACTTAAACAAATTGAGTAACGGGAAGCACGATGACTTTACACAACAAAAGAACTTATTAATAAAGGAAATTTTCATTAATAATAATACATTTTTAGGTTGTTTACATTCCAAGGGCATGGTATTACATGCTCATCTAAGTCTTCTAGGAAATATGCTCATATACCAGCCATAGAGGTGATGCGATATGGTCCTTCCCAATTGGGTCCTAGTTTTCCCTATGCTGGGTTTTTTGTAGTGCCTAGAACTTTTCTCAATACCAAGTCGCCAGACACTAGTGGCCTCAACTTTACCTTGACATCATAACCTTGCTTGAGTTTATGTTGGTAGTATGCCAATTGGACCATTGCACTTTCTCTTATTTCTTTAATAAGATCTAAGCTCCTTTCTAGCAACTCATTGTTACTGCTCGGACTGAATAAGCTGGTTTTTAGCGTTGGAAAGCCCGTTTCTAAAGGAATAATAGCCTCGGCTCCATAAGTCATCGAAAAGGGGGTCTTTCCTGTTGATCTGTGAAGTGTGATTCGATACGTCCACAAGACATGTGGTAATTCTTCCACCCATCTTCCCTTCGCATCACCCAATCTCTTCTTGAGTCCGTTCACTATGACCTTGTTAATAGCCTCGGCTTGTCCATTCCCCTGGAGATAGGCTAAGGTAGAATATATGTTCATAATTCTCAATTCACAGCAGTATCTCCTAAAGGACTTACTATCAAACTGAAGACCATTATCCGAGATGAGGGAATAAGGGACCCCGAACTGGGTGACAATATTTTTCCAGACAAACCTCTTAGCGTCCACATCTCTGATGTTTGCTAAAGGTTCAGTTTCAACCCATTTTGTGAAATAGTCAGTGCCGACCAGCAGATACCTCTCGTTCCCTACTACTTTGGGGAAAGGTCCAACTATATCTAAGTCCCATTGAGCAAATGGCCAGGGGCTGGACAGGGGGTTAAGAATTCTTCCTGGCTGGTGTATGTTTGGTGTAAATCTCTAACATTGATCACACTTCTTCACATACTCTTGTGCTTCTTTCTGCATATTTGGCCATCAGTAGCCCTAAGTGATGGCTCTGTGAGACAAAGATCTGCCTCTAGTGTGGCTTTCACAAATCCCTTCATGCAGCTCCTCAAGGAGTAGCTCTGACGCTTCAGGGTGAATGCAGAGTAGATATGGCCCAAAAAAAGAGCGCTTGTACAATTTTTGGTCCTCGGACAGCCAGAAACGAGGCGCCTTTCTCCTTATCTTATTAGCTTCTGATTTGTCTTCCGGCAAGATGTCCTCTCTCAGATATAGTACTATAGGATCCATCCAACTAGGCCCTACTCTGATTTAGTGAACATGAACCACTTTTTTCTTTACCTCCATGGGTTTGCACAAGTCTTCTATAAGGATAACTCGAGGTAGGCTCTGTGCCGAGGAGGTTGCAAGCGTGGCTAGGGAATCGGCGTGTGTTTCCACTTCTAGGGATGTGCAATAGGCTGAAGGATTCAAATCCTGATTGCAAATGCCTAACCTGACTTAAATACCCTTGCATTCTCTCATCTCTTGCTTTTAGTTCGCCCTTCACCTGGCCGACGATTAGCCTCGAGTCCGAGAACATCTTTACTGTCTTTCCTCCCATTCTTTGAACCATGGATATTCCCTCCAGCAAAGCCTCATATTCAACCTCATTTTCAGCCTCATTATTTGTGGCCGAAAAGCCCAATCTTAATGATTTCTCGATGATGAGTTTTTCAGGTGAGACCAGAACTAGTCCCACTCCAGAGCCCCTTTGATTTGCAGCACCATCAATGTATACCTTCCAGAATAAAAGTTCTTACAGGGAGATTGTGTCAACCGATTTTCCATCCATATTTTGTGTCACTGCTACTTCTTCTAATGGGGGTTCAACGAACTCGGCCACCAGGTCTGCAAGGACCTGGCCCTTGACAGAAGTACGAGGCATGTATTTGATGTCAAAAGCCCCCATAATTGTGCCCCATTTAGCAATTCTCCCCGTGTAATCAGCACTTCTAAGTATGGCCTTGAGTGGAAACTGAGTTAGGATGACAACTGTATGTGCTTAGAAGTAATGGGGAAGCTTTTACGTACCATACACTACTGCCAGGATGGCTTTCTCCAATGGTAGGTAACGAACCTCGGCCTCGTGTAGTGAGTTGCTTACGTAGTAAACTGGCCATTGTATGTCACTATCAACTTGTATCAACACTAAACTCACGGCATGAAGGGCTACAACAATGTAAGCAAATAGAATTTCATCAACTTCAGGGCTGGATATGATAGGTGGATGAGAGAGATATTCTTTAAGCTGTTGGAAAGCTAAAGCGCACTCCTCGGTCCACTCAAATCCCTTCCATTTATTCATCAACAGGAAGAAGGGTCTGCATCTATCCACGGACCTGGAGATAAACCGATTCAAGGTAGTAGTCATTTCGGTTAGTTTCTGAACTTCCTTTGGATTCCGAGGTGGTTGTAGATTGTTAATTGCCTTAATCTGGTCGGGATTAACCTCGATCCCCCGGTGAGTCACCATATAGCCTAGAAACTTGCCTGATCCCACACCAAAAGAGCACTTGGAAGCGTTAAGGCGTAGCTTGTGTTTCCTCAGAGTTTCAAAAATGTTTCCGAGGTCTCCCACGTGTTCGGACAAGACCTTACTTTTCACCACCATATCGTCTATATAGACCTCAATACTCTTGCCCAATTGCAGCTCAAACATCTTAGTCATCGTCCTTTGATAGGTAGATCCCGCATTTTTCAAGCCAAAGGACATTACTCTGTAATAGTAGTTTCCAGTGGGAATGACAAATGCTGTCTTCTCCTGATCATCCAGGGTTAGTGGTATTTGATAGTATCCTTGAAAGGCATCTTAGAAACTCATCCAAGGATTGCCAATAGTGGCATCCATCAGTCCACACATACTCGCCATTTCCCATTCTTTTTCTTCACTATCACAGTATTGGCCAGCCATTCAGGGTAGAAAACTTCCTTGATAGCCACTGCCTGTTTAAGTTTTGTCACCTCATCTTTCATAGCATCAAAATGATCTCTAGATGAGCACTAAGGAGGTTATTTTTTGGGGGTAATAGATGGATTGACATTTAAATGGTGGCAAATGAAATTTAGGTCCACCCCCGGAGCTTTATAAGCACTCCACGCGAATACATCCACGTTTTTTCTCAGGAATTCGATTAGCTCTTCTCTCTCTTGGGGAGGCAGCTGGGAGCTGACCTAAAAGAACTTCTCCGGATCATCGCCAATAGCAACCTTTTCTAGATCTTCACACTTTGCTTCCTCGGTCGATCCATTGTCGAGCAATACCGGAGTTCTTGATTGCTATAAGTCCCTTTCAATAAAGGCCGAAGACTCAGCGTTGGGCCTATGTAAGATGGTAGCCACCATGCACTGCCTAGCCATGGACTGATTCCCCACAATCTCTTTAACCTGGCCATCGAACGGATACTTCACCTTCTGGTGCAGGGTAGAAGAGACGGCTTCTAAGACATGAAGCCAAGGTCTAGCCACAATAGCCGTATAAGGTGAATAAATGTCCACCACAATAAAGTCCACTTCCACCACGTCCGAACCGATCTGTATGGGTAATCTAATCTAACCTCTTGGAGTAACAGTTTTCCCCTCGAAACTCACTGAGGGGAATTGTACGCTGTTAGGTCCTCGGGTTTCAAATTCAGCCCCTTGTACAAGTTGGAGTACATTATCTCAACAGCACTTCCCTGATCTACTAACACTTTCTTCACATCATACCCCCCTATCCTGAGTGTAACCACCAAAGTATCGTCATGGAGTTGGATAGTTCTGATCTTATCTTCGGCCGAGAAGCCCAAAACCAGTGGGGCCTCTATTCTGACTCTTTTTGGCTTTGAATTACCGTCCTCGGTGGATAGTCGAGCCACAGACATCACTCTAGAGGGACAAGAACCGGTCCTACTGGGGGCGGCGAAGATGACATTGATTGTTCCCAGAGGAGGTCTTGAAGAAGCATCTCTCCGGAGATCCGAACTTGTCTGCCCCGCTTGGCCACTAGAATGGTGTAGGAGCTGCTTCAACTTCCCTTCTCGGACCAACTGGTCCAGATGGTCCCACAAATTTTTGCAGTCTTCCGTAGTGTGCCTTTGGTCCTGATGATATTGGCATTAAAGGCTCTGGTTGCGTCTCATGGGGTTTCCAGCCATCTTGTTTAGCCATTTGAAGAATGACTCGTTCTTAATCTTCTCTAGAACTTGATGCACCGGTTCTCGGAATACTGCGTTAACGGTTTGGGTGTTGGTAGACCCTGATTGTCTAGCAAAATCTCTTCGAGGTTGGTTGTTATTGAATCGGTCCGACCTGAAATTCACTCCTCTCCTGAAGGATAATCTTAGCCTTTCCTTTACCCAGTTGCTAGTCTTCCTCAACCCTTTTATACTTGTCAATTCGGTCCATGAGTTGGCGCAGGCTGGTGACAGGTTTTCCTGTTAAGAACTTCCTTAAACCATGCTCGGTTGGGAGGCCGCTCTTGAAAGTGCTGATGGCGACGTCATCAAAGTTACCATCTATCTCATTGTATATCTCCCAGTACCTATCCGAGTATGTTTTTAGGGTCTCCCCTTCTCGCATGGACAAAGACAGTAGGGAGTCTAAGGGCCGAGGGACCCTGCTACATATGATAAAACGAGAGCCAAATGCCCGAGTGAGCTCATTAAAGGAATCTATAGAATCTGTCCTTAGGTCGTCGAACCATCTCATCGCCACGGGTCTCAAATTGGATGGGAACACCTTGCACATTAAGCCTTTGTCCTTAGAATAAACAGCCATTCTCTGACTGAAATGGCTCACATGCTCCACCGGGTTCGTTCGCCCATTGTAGATGGTGAATGTTGGCTAATGGAAATGCCGAGGAAGAGTTGCCCTTTCAATCCTATGCGTGAAGGGCGACCTGGAAATCTGGTCTAAGGCTTTGCTCATCGCATCATTTCCCAGCCCTCTGGGAGTTGGGCTCTTGCATTTGCGTTCACTGTGGTGCTCCTTCATATGAGAAGAATTCACAAGGAGGAGTCCTTGATCTATGTCGATATCCGCTATCCTTCTCATTGTCGGAAGAAGAATCAGATGGGGTGGGAGTTTGTTTTCGTTGTGCATGGCATAATTTCTTCTTTAGATGGTCGATTTTCCTTTGCATGACTTTATTATGCTGCTTTTGAGAGACGTGACTCCCAACTCGAGAGTGGCTTTTGCTTGTATGCATAACGTGCACGTTGCCCTCTTGATCTCTCTTACGCTTAAGGTTGGCGAAAGGGTTTTCACATTGAGATGCTATGGATTCTGCCTGATGTGGACCTGAACCTACCATAGTTGACCGTTGTTTTCATTATCACGCAAGTTCTCCCCACAGATGGTGCCAATTGTAGGGTCTCGATTTACAGTCAAAGTCCAAAACGTATGGGATATTGGCCCAATGAGCCCAATACAATAAATTTGTAGAGAGTGGGTCGAAGAACTAGGTCCTAATGAATTGAACAATGGGTAGGTTTGATTTGAATGACAGTCAAACACAAATAAGAGATTTTGATCTTAATATACTTTCAGTCCGATGAGGTCCCTTTTTGTATAAATTAATCACAGATGGATACAAAGATGATTTAGATTGCTACAGTGTTTTATCTCTATTTTTTCGATCCCCCTCTCATGGAGGGTCTCTCACATTATATAGCTCCCTTTGGGTCATCTTGGTCTTACACTTGTTGATCATCTGAGCTCCTACTTGAGTACCTGTCCCATCAGACACCCTCTCTGGCTTTCTGTGAGTTGTGGTGGCCAAGGTAGCACTGTTCGGAGGTCTTCTCCACGTAAATGCGGTCAGAAAAGTAGCTGTAGTGCATTTAATGCGACGGTAGCAGCTTTCCCTTAGATATTTTTTGGGTTTCCTTATTTCTAGTATGCTCGTAAGACATGTTCCTATCATGGGAGCTTATTGGAGAGTCACTTTAATTGTCAGAATACATATCTGAGCTGCATTCATCATATTCGAGGAGGAGTTCCTCCTTGGATCATCCTCCACTCGTTCTCTACTTATGAGACTTTAACTGGGAACTCCTAATAGCTGTTTATTTCTCCTCAAACCTATCAATATCATCGGACAAAGCTCAAAGCTCAATATATGATCTTGGACTTTTATCCCTACAATAAAAATTATTTTCTTATGACCACTAGTATTATTTTAGGTCTCTCAATGGTTCTTTTATTCCCTTTACTTGAATCCAATCACTATGTCTCGTTGATGTATTAATCACTCCCCCTATCAACCATGAAATAACATTCTTATTCACATGTTGGGTGATAATATTGAAATGGATGCCCAAATTTGCATTTCACAATTTCTCGCTCCTTTAACCTTCTCAACATAGTGGACTCTTCTAACCCGATCCAAAAACAAAAACATCAAATCTCCCACGTCATCTCATCATTGCTCTTATAACCTCATGAGAGAGAGAGAGAGAGAGAGAGTACATGTAAAAATATTTATTACTTTATTGAATAAGGAATAATTATTATGTGAGTAAAGAGCATTGCTCATGGAAGACTGAATAATTATTTTCCTAATTCACTGTGATATTTAATCAATATGACAAATAGTTTTGGATAATATTTTATTTTTCTTTTCCTTTAATTTTTTGTTGGGTTGATACAGCGGGTTGGGTCATGGGTGTGGGGAATAATGGAAGTGAATTTATGTGAACGGTTGCTGAACAATTTAGGCAAGCAGATCCCAGAAACGGGAGAAATTCAACCTAAGTACCAGAACCTTATATATCAAGGTTAAATTTCTAAGACCAGTGAGTACTTCAATTATAGAATAATATTACCAATTAGCAAATAATTGCTAATCATCTTAAACTTGGGCACAAAGCCACCTTTGTTCTCAAACATATGTGCACAAAGAGAGAGCAACTCCCAAACTCCATATCAGATGCAAAACCCACATACAACTCAAAAGCTACACATCATACTCATTCCCAGTATACAGGATCCAATTCTACATAGAATCTAGCAGTAACTAGAGACTTAAGCTGCCGCATCATAATACATTCAGTGTGCCAATTTCTTGAGATGATGAAATGTCCGCTGTTTAATCCACTCTCGGTCATATGGCAAATAACCCTGGATTGAGTGATCATAACTGTAAGCCAGAAAAAAAGGGCAAATATATCAGCAATCACACCAAGGCATTGTAAGATAAACATTCACTTCCCTTTAGCATAAAAGGGTATATTCATAATCACCACAATAAACTGGACCATTCACAATTTAAAACAACATTCACAATATTGTTAATAAATCCTCTAATGGATGATTGACTGGCTGGTTCCTCTGGACACTAAAAATTTTCTCCTTTCAGTTTTTGGGATCATGGATATAAATCTCTTAAATTGTTCAGTTACCAAGTTTCAAGTGTTTTAAGTGCCTCATTTAAGAGAGAGAGAGAGAGAGAGAGAGAGAGAGAGAGGGAGAGAGACATACACCAAGGCGCTCATGTCTGCAAGGCCATCAATAAAATTGTAGAGATCTGCAATGTCATATGTGATGTTACGGATCGCTGGATTTAATTCCTTTAGCTTCCTTTCATATAGTCCACATATACCTGTATACACAATAATATAACCTCTAATAAATGCAAGACCATTGGAGGAACAACCGGATAAAAGTTTTGGAGAAATTTAGACTGGATTTGAGTTTCTAAAGCATTGTATCCACCAACAAAACCAGTGGTCATAAAAACCATGAACATGCAGAGAGAGCAGAGAGGGGGGGGGGGGGGGGGGTTGTTGTTGGAGTGGGGGCTACATTTCTTTTGTTGGACAAGGCAACTTTTCCTTCTTGTCACATTTAAGGCCAGTTTGGTTATGCTGCAGCTTTAAAAAAGATGCAGTTAAGTAATTGCTGTGTAGAGGCAGCAGTAGCTTTTTGGCTAAAAAATTATTTGGTACATGTTTTGCAGAAGCAGCAGTACACAGCTAAAATTCTTTGCTGAGTATTTGGAAATATTGTAGTAAACATGATGTGAATGTCACAAACAAAAATGGATATCATTGGATGGAAGTTGAAAATACAACGAGGATGATTTGACCATCAAAATAATTCACTAAACTAGAAGCTTGCTACCAGAACATCAGCTTTGAAAAAGCAAAGTCCCAACTCCTTCCTAAAATCTGCTGTAGTGCAGCAGTTGCTTCCAGGGGAGACCAGCCTGTTTCTACCAAAACACATCAGGAGCTGCTTATGCTGAAGAAAAGCAGCTGTCTGTAGGGGCTGCCAAAATTTTACCCCTTGGGTCCTTAGACAGAGAGAGATTTTAAAGTAACCCAACAATATCTAAACTGATTCCAGCAAATTTTCAATAAAGTAAAATATCTTTCCCAGCCATAGGACTACATCTAGGCCTTATTAAATCTTATAATCAGATGAGGAAGAGTGCCTCTGAAAAACAAATCAATCACTCCTATACAATAATAGTAAGCTTTATTAGACTGACATAAAACCACAAATTCAATTACTTTGTTGAACAAAAACATGGCATAAAACAAATATATGGAGGTAAATATTATGAAGAACGGAGTATTTAATTGGTTCAGCCATAGAAAAATGTTACAAAGAGGAAAAAAGGGTCTGGACACTAAAGAAAGAAATAAGAAAAATAAAGGAATTTTTTTTGGGGGGGAGGGGGGAAGCAAAATAAAACGAGAGGATCATCTGTCAAAGTAAATAAAACCACCACCTTAATTGCTTAAACTTTGCCAGAAATATCAAACTTTTGCTGTTGTAACATAGAGCAAAAGATGTGGATAATAATGAAGATGGTGTAGCTCATTACGTACCGTCCATAGCTTGACTAATTGATTCATAATCCATAAATGTTCTAGTAGCTCTGTTCTGGGAAGTTTGCATCAAAATAATAGTGTGTTTATTAGCCTACATATACAGACAGAAGACATTTAGTCATCACCAAAGCCAGTAACAAGCATGTATCAATTACAGAAGTAAAGATGAACTATTTCAAACAAAACCTTATATGCTCAAGAGAAGATCATTCACAGATTTTAAGGGAGAAACTGATAGAAATAGCTACATTAGTACATACTTACACACACAAAACTAATAATCCTTCAGTCCCATTTTGTTTGTATAATTTAGAAAACAGACCTTTTTAGGGGAACGTCATTTAGTACTTTATCTATCAAAGTTAAACACACATGAACACAATTGTTCTTATAACTTTCAAGAATTTAAGCCTAAATAAAATAAAGAGAAGAGGTATATTGAGTAAATTATAGATTATTGATTTTTTTTATTGTAATTTGGAGCTAGCAAAAGCCCATTGACACAAACAGACAAAAATATATAAAAATATCTACACAAGATGAGAATATTTTAACGTGTTTTGGCCAACTCAAAGCTTACAATGTCAACCAATATCCACAATCACCAATAGGATTACAAATACACTCAAAACCTCTAACAAACACAAACTAACCCAAAACAAACTCTCAATACCATATAACAAACAAAAACTCATGATCCCAAAGCCCCAATTCACCAATGGTGATCTCTCACTCAAACAATAACACCCTTTGCTACACTATCTATATAAAACTTCAATAGTTTTCCCATGGTGGACAAATAATACCAAGTTCCCTGCAACTCTAAGAAAACCAAACGAAGTCAAAATAGAAAATTGAGGGAATTTTTAACACTTTTAAAACAAGACAAGCATTTTGGGAGAGTAAAAAATGGAATAATGAACCAAAAAAAATAAGGGATAAGGTCATGAGGAAGTGTTGATACTGGATCCAAAGCATAATATGCAAATAAGGGGGAAAAGGGAATTATATTTGCCAAAAGGAGGAAGGTTGACATTCATGAAGAGTACGCTCTCAAGTCTACCAACATACTATTACATGGCAAATAGGTTGGAGAGGTTGTAGAGGAATTTTTAATAGAGTCATGATTGTCTTTACTTTTCTTAGCTTGATGTTGAATGCTGTTTTTTTGAACTCTTGGTTAGTATTTTAATTTTTAACAACATTTTATGGGAGTCATTGCACTTCTTCACCATCTATTATTGCCATTAAATTAATTTCAGATATGTTTCAAAGATTTTATTGCTGTTAATTAATTTTAAAACCACTATTATTAATAATAAAAAGATAAGTAAAACCACTATTATTAATAATAAATAACTTGCAACTAACATATTTCTACATTAGATCATTAAATAGTAACAAACTAACCTAAGATAACATTAGATAAGTATAAATTCCAACAACCATCATTCAAAAGAAGAAGGAAAAAAAAAATCAAAACCAGATGTGTGACGCGAGAAAGACCCAGAGAGTGCGAACAAGTGAGAGAGACTTACCGTAGCAGTGCTTCAATAGTTGATGGTGGGATGGTTGTGATGCGACTTGCCAGTCGCCGATTTATGGTTTTAAGTGGCCTTGAGTTAAGCCGTGAGAGAAAGAGAGAGAGTGTGAGAGAGATAGAGTGAACTAGGTTTGTTTGAAGCGGTCCTGACTAATGAAAGAGATCGATGGTAGTGTGCTTGCCAGCCAATCATTTTTTTTTTTTTTTTAAGCTCTACCATGTCGCAACTGTTTTTTATGGATGGAATCTGACACTCAAGCAGGAGTTTTAACATAGTACCCATATTCGACACAGGGACTTCACCAAAAATGGCATGCCACATTCAATTTAAGGTAGGGTTTGGCAATTGAGTGAGGTTTTAGCAGGATAGGTGGTGTGGGGACAACCTTCGAAGGAATTTTCCTCGGAACTGTTCTCTTTTAAAGTTGACAAAGATGATTCAATCAACTTGTTCCTGGAGTGTCAAAATCAAAGAAACATGAGCTATTGGAATCTCATGTTTTATAGACATTTTAGTGATTGGGAATTAGAGTCGGTCGATTCTATCCTTGAACTACTATACGCCAATACACCAAGAAGAGATGGCTTTGATAGAATGAGGTGGCAATTGAATACATTGATCCTCCACCAATCCATGACCATAAGCATTAAGCATATCCATCATCCTCCAATTCAAACACAATTTACCAAATTTACCCAATCAACTCATCAATAGCACTTACCACACCTAAACACACACCATCACACCAAACGAATATTCACAAAAACTTCATCGCAACACCCTAAATCACCAAACTCAACCTAGCATGGACACCACCAAGACCCATCAAGCACAACAAATGAGAACCATATTTTCCATTCCATGCCAACGGCCACACTCACAGCACCTTCAGCCCATCGTTATCATTCCATCTGTGATTCTCAAAATCTATAGTTCTAGTCAACTCCTTAATCAATTTCATGTATCTGGATCTTCTATAGCTCCAACGACGCTGCAGACATGGGTCAACTTAAATGAGAAATAGAGGGAAAATACGAGTGAAACTAAAGAGGGAAAAAGAAAAAGGAGAGGAAATGGGACAGGGAGGGATTCTTTCTTGCTAAAGTGGGTGTCCACAGCTCTTTCAGCACCTGATTATTTCCCTGGGTGTGTGTAATCCCCCCGCCCCACACACTTGATTATCAAGGCTAATTTTGGAACTTTGCTAGAGTTTTAGAGGCAAAATATTCATTTTATAGTGGATAAAGAAAGTCTGGGAACAACAGTAATCCTAGTAATTAGCCAAGGGCAAAATAAGAACGCTTTTATTTTACTAAGGGTAGGTTAATCCATCGAAGATTCCAACGGTTGTTAACCGTATTAAAGTCAAAGCTGATTTTTGGGGTTGACTGTTATTTTAGCTGAAATTTGTGGGGATTGATGTTTTGTAAAATATCAAGAGAGGTTTGGTATAATTTTCCCAATCTTTACCATGAAGGTAACAAATTCCCCTTTTAGTAGACTCCTATAGAGCTATTGAATTGCAACTTTGAACCACAATGAGGGTTAAGAAGTCTAATTATTAACAAGAAAAAGAAAACCTCGACTTTGACATATTGTTGTAAGATTGAAGAATCCTAGAGCTTGATGCATAATAGAAAGGGTTATAAATTATAATAAGTATAGAAAAGCTCCGAAAAGAAAACTAATTCTGGTTAAGTTAATTTTGGACCAAATAAAGAGGGATAATTCTGCATCCTTGTCCTCACATATCATTTCCCTTACCCTCATATGGACAATATGCGTAGATCATCATTCCCCACTTGAAGTATGGACAATATGCAGACATAACCCAATAAATACCAGCATTATTAATATGCATGAAAACCAGACCACAAAAAAGTAATTGGTGATTATACATTATAAATATAAGCTATTCAATGAACCTTATGGACAACTTTCAAAGTAACCATATCCTCATCCACTTCAATGGACAAGCATGAATTTTTTTGAAAAGTGTAAAATTCTAAATAAACCAGATCACTAAACTGGTAAGTAGGAATACATCAATGACTTTCTAACCATGAAAACCAATTTAGAATCTCATACCAGAGATAATTTTAGGCCCCAAATCAAGAATAATTTTTAACATCCAAAGAAAATATAATAAAAAAAAAAAGATTCAGAGTTAAAATCATCGAACATCATATGTTAGAACTTAGAAATTGCCAAATCCAATTACAGCTTGAGCTAAAATCAGCTTATGCATTATCAAATCACTGAAAAGTACTTCCAAAAAAGTGTATACAAATAAATAAATAAACAACAGTAAACATTTGATGCTTTAACTGTTCTTATTATTTCTGAACAGTGTTCTAACAAAAGGAATATAATATATATTTGTAAAATTACTGAAATAAAACTGATAAAAACGAAAAACCCATTAATTTTTTTTTAATCAAATTAATTGATACACCAAAAGAAAAAGGTTATATCTATAATCAGAATACGATAATAGTAAAAAAAAGAAAAAAGAAAAAAAAAAGCAAAATCCAAAATCACGTAACACGTGAAACAGGAATTAAAACCCTAGCTCTCCGCTTGGTTCCCTAGAAAACAGGAGTAAAGAGTGGGAGGTGGGGGCGAGAAAATTAAGCCTAATGTTGTATGCTACTTTCATTCCCAAACAATTTGAAAACACAGAACAATACTACGCATAATCGAATCCTTCAAAATCCCTATGTTTTCCTACATTTTCTCAGCAACCAAGCAAAGCCTTCACACTCTGTATAAATACCAGAACCTTAAATTTTAACCCCAAAATTAAAATAAATAAATAAATGAAAAAGAGAAAAGGAAAAGAAATATTATTACCATGTGTGTGTATGGAATGGAACTGAGCTATGATTCTGGGAGAAGAAGCTATTGCAGCGACGCGAGAAAAGAATATTATAGTAATAAAAAGGTACAATTACTTAGCACAGAAGAACCAAAAGGCAAAGGAGAAAGAGATGGAGGGGGACGACTTCATGTTGACTCCCATATTGGGCCACTACCATATGGGTCAATATCAAATACACTCTATAGCCCAACATAAGAAGTAATGGGTTGGAGGAGTGAAAAATAAAATGAAGAAAGAATAGTTAAATATTTCTAAAATTACAAATTATTCCCCCTTTTTTTTTTCCTGCGATTATAACGTAACAGAGCGTGAGTGATTAACCATTATTTATATATAAACTCATTATTTTCTCTTCACCAATCATACTTTGCCATGTCACAATTGTGACAAAAAGTTATGAAATTTTTTGTAAATTAGACTTTGTCATATCACAATTGTGCACAAAAAAAACCAAAAGGCAAAGAAGAAAGAGATGGAGGGGGACGACTTCATGTTGACTCCCATATTGGGCCACTACCATATGGGTCAATTTCAAACACACTTTATAGCCCAACATAATAAGTAATGGGTTGGAGGAGTGAAAAATAGGGTAAATTGTAAAGTACACCCCTAATGTTTGGGATTGCTTGGATTTTACACACTGAAGTTTAAAAAATTAAATTTTACACCTTGAAGTTTACTTCCGTTAGCAAAATTAGCCTCTCCGTTAGTGGGTTGCTGACATGTTTGTTAAGTGCCACATAAATTGATGAAGTGTACTAGTTGATTCAATTAAAATATGACATATGGATATAATAAATCCATATCAGATAAATAACTTAAAATTTTTAAATAAATAAAATAAAAACTTTTTAAAAATAATTAAATAAAAACTTTTTTTAAAATAGAATAATTAATTTCCTTAACAACTATCGTGCTGGGTTTCTCATGGGAATTATTCACTTTCTTTTAATGTTTTCTTCCCTTCCATTAAACTTAAGCCTTTGCTGGTAGCTAGAGAAAATATTAGAAAATGTTCATTCAGATTTTATGAACATCAAGTACTTCTCACATAGCAACAATCAAACCAATAAAATATCAATAAACCACAAACTGATGTGTCATCAAAGATAGAGGGAGAGAGTGAAAAGGAGATTAAGCCAGCAGCGGAGCAAATCGAGTGTTGGTGGCCAAGCTTTATGCAGCCAAACCTCAGCCGCCGCCAACGACTACTGCGAGCCGCAGAAGGATGGCTCTCTCTCTCTCTCTCTCTCTTTATTCTTGCAGGTTTCTCTCTCCTAAGCTCGATTCTCTCTCAAGCTCAGCCATGCCAGAACCTCACAAGTACGGCCACCATACACGGCAGCATAAGTCAACGGGGTCTCCACCACTGATGGTCGCCGATCTCTCTCTCTTTTTGTTTTATCCTTTGGTTGATTTGGTGATTAGGTTATGAAAGCTTGAGAATTTCATTTGGGTTTGCGAAATGAGGGCTTGTAGATCCGTGGGTTTTGATATGTGCCCTGTTGAAATTGTTAGTGTGTTTTAGAATGGGTTTTTAATTTGAGTTGTAATTTTTTTAGTGTTTGTTTGGATAGAAAATCTTGATTTCTTGAGAAAATTTTGAATGCCCAAAATATTGTATTTTAAGTATTTTGGTTGATGGTTTTGCTCATTAATTATTGTGTTGGGTTTCTTGGGAAAATTTTCTGTTTGGTTACTCAGAAAATGCTGGGATTTTTTTTTCCTATTTGTTTATGGCTGGATTCATTTGGATTTTTGAATCGCGTTGTCATTTTTCAGTGTTTCTTTGGAAAGAGATTCTTGATTTTCTTGGGGAAATTTCGAATAACCTGAAAATTAGAAATGCTATAAAAAAATATAGATTTATTTTAATTTTAGTTAAAGACATTAAATAGTTAATAACACATGTCACTATTTAATTGGTCAAACTAGCAAATGTCACAATATGATGTGGCACTTAACGAACACATCAGCAAACCACTAACGAAGGGTCTAATTTTGCTAACGGAAGTAAATTTCAGGGTGTAAAATCCAGCTTTTCAAATTTCGGAGTGTAAAATCTAAGTAACCCCAAACATTAGAGGTGTATTTTGCAATTTACCCTGAAAAATAAAAAGAAGAAAGAATAGTTATAGTTCTAAAATTAAATTACAAATTATTCCATTTTTTTTTTACTACGACTATAACATAACAAAGTGTGAGTGGTTAACCATCATTTATATATAAACTCACTATTTTCTCTTCACCAATCTCACTTTGCCATATCACAATTGTGACAAAAAGTTATGAAAAATTTTGTGGATTAGAATTTTTCAAAAAGATTTAACAACCTTTTACATATCTGTTGAATTGGCAAACATTCACTAGTTTTTATCTTAGTTCACCATTCGTATAATTTTTTTTATTTAAAAATAACAATATGTCACATCAACAAGTGTCTTTTTTTTTTTTTTTTTGTGTGCGGTGTTTTTAGACTTTCTTTAGTTGGAGACCCAAAAAATTTTACAACTTTTTAAAATATGTATGTATATTAGTTATATACACATCTCACGATAACAAATTATGAAAAATTATATATTCCTAGCATTGCTTTTTTCATCATGACATAAATATTCCATTTTTCTTTGGCTTAGGACAATTGGGGGTAGGGGCAGATCTAGGATTTCAAGTTACGAGACCCAGGTGTTAGAAAAAAAAAATCTAAGTACGTATCTATATGGTACTAACAAAATATCAACTAAGATAAATACACAAAATTATTGTTTCTTAACATATTAAGATGTAATCATCTACCAACAAAGACAAATAATACAAAATAATATTGTTTCTTAAGAACATCAGCTGTTGCCAAAAAAATTTAATTTCACAAACCAAAACTTATTTTTGCTACTTTAATATAGCATTTAAAATGTCTCATACAATAGTATTTTTGGTATTTAATGTTTTAAATACTAAATATATTCATTTAGAACATCTGATGCTAGTACTCTAATATTGGGCTAACTAGTTTTTATTTATTTATTTTTATTTTAAGTTTTGTTTTTGTTAAGTTTTTGAGTTTGATAGTTGCTAGTTGGGCTAGGCCAATTAAAAGGGAGGAAGTCTAAGTTTTTAGAAAAAGGAAGCGCAGTTCTAAAAAAATATCAATAATTTTTTTTTTCTTTTTTTTCTTTGGGCCGAGGGGGGGGGGGGGATTTTAAAACTATATTTAAACATAATATATATATATATATATATATATTTTTTATGGGAAGAATAGATAATGTTAGATTGTTTAGAACATGTGTATGTTAGTTTTTTTTATTATTATTAGTATGTACCTCTATGCAAACGCATGGATGCATTTAAAATTAAACAAAATTTTTATTATAAAAATATAAATAATTAGTCAAATTATTATTATTATTATTTTTAAACATGTAACACATGCATTTATGCATACATGTAGATACATTTAAAATTAAATAAAATTTTTATCATAAAATATAGATAAATAGTCAATTTTTTTTTAAAGTAAATATAATTAGTCACATATTAAAATTCTTACCTAGATTTAGTATTACTTATGATCATTTTTTTTTTCTAATTTTTAATAAGATAGAACATGTGGTGATTTTTATTTTATTTATTTTTTGAGAAACATGTAGTGATTTTTATTGAGTATATGTAATTGTTTTTTTTTTTTTAAAATTTTATAGTTTACTAATATTAAATTCTTAGTATTTTGCACTCATTAACTCACTTGACACAAAGATTAAAAAACTTAAGTAGACGCATAGCACATGCTTAAGTGGATAATTATGGTGTAGTCCCTAAATAAATTTAGACATGTGCAAAATTGGATTATAATTTCAAATTTTAATTCAACTTTCTCTGAGTTTTACCTATTAATATATATATATATATATATATAGATGACTTATAAATTTGAATTTTTTTTTTAGTTATATGATTATGTTTTTTATGGTTTATTATATTGGACTTCTCGTTTTCTACACTAAATTAACTAATTTGACACAAAAATTTTAAAATTTAGATTAGATGAGGCACGTGGCGCAAATTTAGACTTTAATTGAATTTCAATTTGAAATTTAATTGGATTTTCTCTCTGCTTGACCTATTATTATTATATATATATAGATTATATTTTTTTAAGAAACAAACACAAACATAAGGGAGAGAGGAAAATGTTCTAATATAAAGGCACACTACAAATTTCACTCAAAAGTCATAATAACTTTTAAGGGAGGGTGGAACAAACTACACTATACACAACACATTTTTTTAAGTGATGTGAGACAATTACTCTTTTTTTTTTTTTTTAAGAAACAAGCACACACAAACGAGAGGGAATGGTGCGTGTGGGTTAATGTTGGGTCACATAGTGAATTTTATGTTAGGCCATATCTCATTTAATTAATGACAGTCCATAAGCGACCAGACATGGGATCTTGTTTAGGTTTCTAATTAGTAGGGGTGTTCAGTGAACACCAACCCATCAAATCGGCCTAACCTGAATTTATTTTTTATTTATTTATAGTGGGTCGGGTTGGGTTTGGGTCATAAGATTTACAAATCGGCCTAACCTGACCCAACACACCTATATTTAATATATTTTTTAATTTTAAAAAATATGTTATATGATTTTGTTATTTATATTTTTGCCCCTCTTCCTAAATAAAAGTAATTTGGATGTTGTTGCTAAGTTAAGTTGTATTTATTATATTCTATTATTTGATTTTTATTCTTTCAAAATATGATATGGAGTTGTACAAAAATTTAAGAAAGAATACAAAATTGCATTGAATTTGTAATTGTTGAATATTTGTTTACCAAATTTTATGAATATGAGCAAGAATCTCTTCCCACTAATAACGAACACCAAATTTTATGAATCTATTATTGGAGCAATAGGTGAAGATAATGATCAAAATTCAAATGAGCCTTATCAAGATAACAAGCTACACCACGATGAGAGATAATAGGGATAGAAATTCAATTCAATTCAAATACTTGTACTCTATCTGATCTACTCAAATCATGTATATCTAGTGTAATATATATATTAACAATAGCAAAAGAGGAAAATTCATTCGCCCAAAATCTGTGCAAACTATTACTTTGCTCTTTTATGGTATTAGAGCATTAAAGACCCACAATATGGCCGAATCAGCATCATCCACTGCAACCACTACTTTACCAACTACATCAAATACAAACCCATCCACCTCAATCACTACTTCACCAAATACATCAAACACAAACTCATCCTCCTTACCTTCATTCATCAATCCTCACTAGCCTCTGAGTACTCATGCTCAGAGGTTCTTCTATTTTTTTGGATAAAATTTAATAATTTGCATAAATTATAATTTAGAATTACTACATTTTCCAGTCACAAAAATACTTAGGGGTGTAATGAGTATTATGCTTTTGTGGGTGAAATAATTTTTTCATCACATCCCTAGGTATTTTTGTGATTGGAAAATGTAGTAATTCTAAATTATAATTTATACAAATTATTAAATTTTATAAAAAAAATAGAAGAGTCACGTGCGTGCTCAGATGCTAGTTTTCTTAATTAACTTGAATCAACACACTTTTTTGGTGCATTACTAAAATTAATTTGTACCTTTAAGTCTTTAACCCATGCAATCTTGATACAATTCATTATCAATATTTACTTTGCATAGTTGTGCCGGAAAAATTAATATTTCATTGATAAAATTTTGTATTCAATACAATTTCATTTGCAAAATACTATCACATCTCTTGACTTAGCTATTGAAATAATCTCCTCTTATACATAACTGATGCAGCATAGGCGTGTAGAAGCAGAATCTATAACACACAATTATTACAACTCTTCCACGAAACCTAAGTTCTACAAGAACACTAGGCTAGTAGGCAAAATAGAGAAAACCTCTCTAGCAAACTTTTATTAAAAAACACACATAACATAAATAACCTCTCTATAAAGAGTATTTATAGGAATAGAATTTCTCCTACTCCTTTTAGGAAAAAAAATAATAAACCTACTTCTACTTGAGAAAGGAAAAACAATTTAACTAGGAAAAGAAAAACAATTAAAATCCCAATTCAACTTGTTGGGGACATATTTTTATGTAATTGGCATATCCTTTGACAAAACACACTTTATTTGTATTTGGGTAAATCTAAGTAGATTCAAGATGATCATTACAAGTGGTTAAATTGAAGACATGAAGATTACTCAAGAACTGCTCAAGAAAAGTGCAATATGCAGGTCTTGATACCTCTTCGACAGAATCTCAATCTGTCGAGATTCATTAAAGCTCGACAGATGTCTCGATCGATCGAGCTTACGGGTTTTCAGATTATAGCCAGCAATGTTTTTACTTCTACTTGAGAAAGGAAAAAAAATTTAACTAGGAAAAGAAAAACAATTAAAATCCCAATTCAACTTGTTGGGGACATATTTTTATGTAATTGGCATATCCTTTGACAAAACACACTTTATTTGTATTTGGGTAAATCTAAGTAGATTCAAGATGATCATTACAAGTGGTTAAATTGAAGACATGAAGATTACTCAAGAACTGCTCAAGAAAAGTGCAATATGCAGGTCTTGATACCTCTTCGACAGAATCTCAATTTGTCGAGATTCATTAAAGCTCGACAGATGTCTCGATCGATCGAGCTTACGGGTTTTCAGATTATAGCCAGCAATGTTTTTATTCTAAAAGGCTATTTGTTTATGGGTTTGTATAATCCTTATTGGACTAGGAAAACCCAAGGTTTGTGTAAACCTATTTGGAATAGGAGAGCCCATTAAGCTCCTATTTAAAGGAGGTGGGAAAAAGAAAAACCTAACCTTAGAGAGCTTTATGAGGTTTTCTTTTTGAAACCCTAACCTTCTCCTACAGAAGAAAAAGTTTTTGTTGCGTTTCTTGTACGCCTTTGGGTTTTGTAACCAAGTAAAGTCTCTTGCACCAACATTGAAGATCTTATTAGTGTTTCTATGTGAAGTTGCTGCAAATCAACTACAATAATCAAAGGGTTGCTGTGGAGTTAGTCACGTACTTGGATTCGTGCAAAGGAGTAAGCCGCGTACTGGGATCCGCGCATTAGATTGGTTAGTCACGTACTTGAGAGCCGCGCATCAGAAAGGGGAACTGTCACTACAGAACAAGTCCAATTGGGTATTGGGGTAAAACTGTAGGTTGGTAAGGTACTTGGAATTCCTTTATTTGTAATCACTTGTTGTGATAATAGTAGAGTTTCGGGAGTGGTGACCTAAAAATCACCCGGTGGGGTTTTTGCCGTCAGGTTTTCCCTATTCGTAAACAAATCACCGTGTTATTTATTTTCCGCTGCATAATTAGTTTAATTGGTGATTTGTTTGTGCTACCACGCGTTTGCATAATAAATTGATTAATTAATAACTTGGCTAACTAATTAATTAATTTCTATCATAAGGGGTCATTCAGTTTGTGACCTATCAAGTGGTATCAGAGCAGACACACTTTGATTAGGGTTAATCTTTACTGTGTGATCCATTGACCCCTGTTGTCATGGAAACTCTTGATTGTTTTGATTTGCATGATCTTATGTTGAATGATGATGATGATATTCAAGATGCCTATTGCAAGCTTTATAATTTTTGTATGAAATCTCTTGAATATTCTGCAAAATTAAAAGCTAAATTTAAAAAGGTCAAGCTTGAAAAAGATGATTTGATTGCAAAATTGGATGAAGCCAATAATTTGAATGAGAATTTTAAAAATCAAATTTCATCTCAGGTGGAC
This sequence comes from Quercus tomentella, assembly GCA_028535165.1. Lineage (NCBI taxonomy): Eukaryota > Viridiplantae > Streptophyta > Magnoliopsida > Fagales > Fagaceae > Quercus > Quercus tomentella. The sequence goes on from JAPQVY010000155.1 coordinate 20,707,222, forward strand.
AAAATTAAAAGTTTGGAAGAGCAACTAGTTGAATCTAAAACTGAAGTTGAAAAATTAACTAGTGCCAAACTTGTTGTTGAGCCTAACTCAAAAGAAAAGGATTTTTATATTCCTCAATTTAAAAGAAATAATGAAGAGTTGAAGGCTAATATTGCTAGGATAGACAAAGGTAAAAATTCTGATGTTAACGCTGAAGTTTCTAAACCTATGTCTAAAACTCCTCCTAGGAAGAATGAAAATTCTGAATTTGTCCCCACTTGTCATCATTGTCATATTGTTGGTCATATTAGGCTAAATTGTCCTAATTTGTCAACCTCTAAGGTTAGATCTCCTTATAGGAAGTATAGTAGTTCGAAAACTACTCATGTTTGTCACCATTGTGGTGCTTCCGGTCACACTCGTCCTAATTGTTTCAAGTTGTTTCCACATAAGCGAGTGTCAAATAGGTCTCATCCTTTGTCTAAAGGCTTTATACCTATTCTTGGTGAGTTATTAAAAGTTTTGAACTCTTTAACTCAATTTCAGGGGAATTCTAATTCCTCTATGTCCTATAGTAGTCATACTAGGACACGTGCCTTTTCATCTTCACGGTCAAAGACTCGTGCTGTGTGGGTGATAAAGGATCCTAAAACTTAATTGTCTTTTCTGTTTGTCCTCTACTTTAATTCTTTTTATCTAAAGTAGGACTCTCTTTGCTTGATTTGCTTTCATGCATCTGCACCCTTCTATCATGCCTTCATGCATATGCATATTTCTTTCATGCTTTCATGTTGTTTGTTTAACATGTTGTTTGTTTGTTTGTTTTCAGTTTTCTTTATTTTGTTTTTGATATAAAAAAAAATTGAAAAATCAGAAAAATACAAAAACAATGTGTGTTTTGTGTACATTGGTACTTGTGTACCTTGGATGGCCATTGAAACAAAATCTTCTAAACTTTGTATCATTTGTAGCTTAAATGAGCATCTCTATGCACAACTAAGCAAGTGAGCTTTGTGGCTTGTGTTTGTGATGAGTAAGATTAAGTTGTCTCTTATATTTAACACTCATATCACTCTTTTTGACGGGAAGGACTAGAAAATCCTAAAAGAAAGGCATAAATAACCATCTCACTACTGTTGCCCGCCAATCATAATATGACACCTGTATGCTTCGGCATAGCAAAAGTGCAGTGTCAATGACATTTGTGTGCTTAGGCATAGCAAAATTGAAATTTCAAATATCATTGGGTAATTCTTTTCTATCTCTAATATGCCCATGCATGATATGCTTAAAAGAAAAAATATGCAAAGAAAAATCAAAAGCAAAAAGATAAAAAATGCTTTAAAAATGATTGCAAGCGTGTATTCTAGGAGATGTGGGAGTTATAAGATGTACCTTGAAGGTGATAGTCCCCATCAAGCAGTTACGATTGTGTGTAAGTTAAAGTGATTTTCTTATATCTCAAATCGTCATAACATGTATACACTTATGCAATCTTGCGATATTTTTTCACACACAACACGCAATATTCTTTGCTATTCTTGATACATGTACAGGTACAATGTGATTTGGCCATCACAAGGTTTTACATGTGTTAATGTATGCTCACTAAACTGTCTTGATTTATTTTTGAAATATAAAATTGGTTAGACTAATTTAGTGTGTGTGTGTGTGTGTGTTTTTCTTTTTGAGGATCTATGTGCTTAAAATTCTTATTGAGTGTTGATTTTGAGAGCTTAACATGTTGTTTGGATCCTTGGTTGAGTTGCATGTTGGATTGCATTCATATCTGTGTTTTTCACATCTCGAAAAACTGTTTTTAAAAGCTGGCTCGACACCTCCTCGATAGCTAGCTATCTGTCGAGCTTCCTAAGCTTTTTCTTATCGCAATCTCGCCAGCACCTTGACACCTGGTGGATCGATCGAGAATGCTTTTGCCTCCTTAATAGCTTCTCGACACCTGGTGGATCGATCGAGATCTTTTTAGCCTTTTGTTGATTTGTCCCTTGATAGATCCTCGACAGCTGCATCTGTCGACGTCTATTATGCTCGACACCTGTCTCGCCACCTCTCGATCGATCGTGATCCTCTTGCATGCATTATTTTTCACATGTTTTGCATATTTTTTATTATCTTTGTGTCCATAGCATCTTGTTTTTCTTTTTCTTGTAGGTCTATGGTTCCTTGTTCTCCTTGTTCCCTTTATGTCAGTTTTTTGTTTGTCTCCGTCATGTCTTTTGGCTTTTTATGCCCTTTGACAATCGTGTCAAAAAGGGGGAGAAATTTGAGAATTGAATGTCATTCCTCAGGGGGAGTAATAGATTTAGGGGGAGAACTTCATGTTAAAGGGAAGAATGTTTTTGTTGTAACTAACTTAGGGGGAGAGTTAGTTTGATACACATTGGTATTGATATATTTTTTGTGTTGTGTATCTTTTGGTTTTGTAACCATTTACATACATCATGTGTTGTTTCTATATTAGATGATGATGTATGTGTTTCACTCCTTATCTTACATGTGTTGTTTCTTTTCTCTCTTTATACACATGTTTTTTGTTTATTTAACTTGTCATTATTTTCCACATGGTACCTTGATGTGTTTTGTTTAATGCCTTTCAGGAAAGACAAGTTAAAGCCAAGTCAAGATTCTGAACCTTCTTCTTGCAGCAACTTCCAAGGTTTAGATCTTTTAGACTAGACTTATTTATTCTGTAATCTTAAGTAGAATGTATTCTAGGACATTCAATGTACTCTTGTGGTTTTGTCATGGATTGCCAAAGGGGGAGATTGTTGGGGACATATTTTTATGTAATTGGCATATCCTTTGACAAAACGCACTTTACTTGTATTTGGGTAAATCTAAGTAGGTTCAAGATAATCATTACAAGTGGTTAAATTGAAGACATGAAGATTACTCAAGAACTGCCCAAGAAAAGTGCAATCTGCAGGTCTCGATACCTCCTCGACAGAATCTCGATCTGTCGAGATTCATTAAAGCTCGACAGATGTCTCGATCGATCGAGCTTACGGGTTTTCAGATTATAGCTAGCAATGTTTTTATTCTAAAAGACTATTTGTTTATGGGTTTGTATAATCCTTATTGGACTAGGAAAACCCAAGGCTTATGTAAACCTATTTGGAATAGGAGAGCCCATTAAGCTCCTATTTAAAGGAGGTGGGAAAAAGAAAAACCTAACCCTAGAGAGCTTCATAAGGTTTTCTTTTTGAAACCCTAGCCTCCTTCTACAGAAGAAAGAGTTTTTGCTGCGTTTCTTGTATGCCTTTGGATTTTGTAACCAAGCAAAGTTTCTTGCATCAATATTGAAGATCTTATTGGTGTTTCTATGTGAAATTGCTGCAAATCAACTACAATAATCAAAGGGTTGCTGTGGAGTTAGTCATGTACTTGGATTCGTGCAAAAGAGTAAGCCACGTATTGGGATCCGCACATCAGATTGGTTAGTCATGTACTTGGGAGCCGTGCATCAGAAAAGGGAATTGTCACTACAGAACAAGTCCAATTGGGTATTGGGGTAAGGGTTCAACTGTAGGTTGGTAAGGTACTTGGAATTCCTTTACTTGTAACCGCTTGTTGTGATAATAGTGGAGTTTCGGGAGTAGTGACCTAAAAATCACCCGGTGGGGTTTTTGTAGTCAAATTTTCCCCATTCGTAAACAAATCACCGTGTTATTTATTTTCTGCTGCATAATTAGTTTAATTGGTGATTTGTTTGTGCTACCTTGCGCTTGCCTGATAAATTGATTAATTAATAACTTGGCTAACTAATTAATTAATTTCTATCACAAGGGGTCATTCAGTTTGTGGCCTATCACAACTAGGAAAAGGATTTTAATTCAAAGTACTAGAGTAAATAAATCCTAATTCAAATAGGAAAAGGAAAACAATAAAAACTCTTTGTTCTTCATAATGTGGTTTGCATCAATAACACTTGCAATATTGCTTTAAAAATTCACTTGGATGCAAATGTGTTTTGGATGCAAATTCACTTGGAATATTACTTTAATGACTTAGCTATTGAAGATTATGATTCCACGTCTTTTATTGAGCCTTACAATGGTTTTACTACAACATTTGCAATTGAGCCTTTTTTTTTTTTTTTTTTTTTTGTAAGATTATATGTAATGGATAAATGAGAAATGAGGAAAATTATCTTATGAGAAATTCACATGAAAGTTCTCTCCTACAATATGTGTAGGTTTCCTATCTTGTCCTTACATAACTCCCACAAACCCACCTAAAATGTTTTGCCTTTTGATATGTTTGTAGTCATTTTGTTTGGAATTTTTTTTTTTAAAAAGCTTCATAAAATTTATTTGTTATGAAAATTTTGACTTGCCTTATATTTTTCTTTTTCACGATCTCCCAACTAAAATGTCTGGATAATTAAATTTAATGGTTACTAAAATATAATCAGAATTATCTATATCCCTCCTAGCTAACTTGCACTATCAAATGACCAAAAAAAAAATAAAAAAAAAATAAAAGAGAATAATATAAAAAATATAAAAAATCAAAATAAAAAATTCAATGCAACATGAAAAATAAAAAGAATTCTAAAATTCAAGAAAGAAAATAATCAAACAAAGTGGTATATACCATTCAGTTAGTATATGAAATAATTTCAAAAATTTGTTTGTGCCCTCTGCTAAGTTCACAATCAAAAGGTAATTTCTCAATACCAATAAATGGTGAAAAAAAGCCAATTACTTACAATACATAATATTTACTTGAAAAAAAAATACATCTCTCTTAGATCCAAAGCCATGGAAGAGTTCTATCAAAAAAAAAAAAAAAAAAAAAAAAAGCCAGGGCAGACAATGGTTCTCCCATCCTGTTAATATCCTTATGTTCTTTGCACATGTACATAACATTTGTAAGAAAATGGTAAGACCAATGGGCTTGCCGAACAACGAAGTTCATGAATTGCCTCTGGGATCCTAAACCCACGGCAATTTAAGCTCAAACTATAATTGTTATACTTCTCGAGCAGTGACTAATTACTCTATACTGTGTCAACTCTCAAAATTCTTTGCTTAAGCCTGATCCATATATTGATATTGATGATAGATTCTCTAATTGAGTTGGGGCACCGTAGGCATTGCATTTGTTGTTCCCACAATGTAAACTTAATTTGGTGCTAGTTGTTGTAATAGAAGTTGTGCAATTTGAAAACTTACAAAGAGACTAAAAGGAGAAAATGAAAAAGCAAAATATTAATTCAAAATTGTTAAATGAAATAGGCATTGTGTATATGAAATGTTTAAGTAAATAATGGGACACCACAAAGGATGCCATTACTACTAGACTATCACTTGAAGTCTTGAACCCCAAAAATTATTCTAAGGAGCTAGATATAAGGATAATTGGAATAATAATAAGTGCCAAAAAAAAAAATCAAGTTACTCAAGTTTCTATACATAAAAACATTAATAGCATAATGATGTTCTCTAGTAAACTATATTTTGTCTTGTTCTCTTTTTGGTCTTTTCCTAAAGATGATTAGCTAAGTAAGGTAGAAGCTTACCAAGAATGCTCAGATCAATAAGAAATTTGATAGTAGAGATGTTAATTTGAGAATAAAATATAAGATGTCTAAAATGAATTTTACCAAACACATGGGATGCAACAATATGCTAAACTGAAGATTTTATGACTTTTCCTATACTTTACAAATATTTATGAATCCACCATTTTGTTCATATATAAAAGAAACATGGAAGATTTTCATTATCAATTTGTTTCATATCAACATCAAGAAATTCCACAACAATGATGGGCTAAATAAAACAGTGCTAATTTCCATCCGCAACCCATAAGGCCATAATATGTTTTACACAAGATATTATAAAGGTATATGATTGTAACCTATAATTCTTAGTCTTTCCATTTATGGCATTTTGGTCATATTTGGCTAAGTGTATAACAGCCTGATTTAAGGGCCCCATGGGTGGATATCTTAGCTGCATATTCCCAAATTCATCACCCTTGTTTAGCCCTAATGATCCAAGGCGTGTTAACTACAATAACAATAACAATAATAATAATAACTAGTCGTTAACTCATGCGATGTACAGGATAGTTAAATAAAAATTAAAAGTATTTATTTTGCTTAAAGGTTTATGACTTGACTTAAAAAAAATGTATAACTTGAAAATGAATGAAAATAAGTAATTTTTTGTTCAATATAATGGTTTAGAAAAATTCTTTTTATTTCATATCATTGGTTCCACATAACACATCCCGACATGGGCTATTCTATGGTGATAACTTCACACAATACTCAACTACAATCAAATCTACTATCTACTATCCACTATCAATCTAATCTAAGTTATCTTGATAGTAGATCTACAAATTGCATTCTCATATCCTCTATCATTTAGAAGGTAACTGAAGTAATGATTGTATGTAATGTATAAATTTTATTCTTTTATAATATAAAATAATTAAAATAAAATCTAATGTTTTGGAAATCTTTTGACATAGAATTTTTAATTTCTTAAAGCTTATTTAATAGAGTTTCTATTTTACCTAAAAGTGAACTATCACAATTCATGAGAATTTAACCGTTTTTTGCAAAGAGAAGATAACCAAAGACACAATTTTTATTTTATAGTATATGATGTTACAGTTAGATCCGAACCATGTGTAATACGTTAGTCCATTATGATAGTTCCAAATAATATCCTAATACCTATCTATTCGAGTTTTCTTTTTAATGATGGCATAAAGGATAGAGTTTAATAGAAGTTATTTAAGATCAAACATATCCAATAATTTTATTAAAAAAAACGTAATTTCAAAAGTCTTTTAATTTTAAATTTTTTTAATCATAAAATAAACTGTATCTGAACTCTAATGTGGCGTTTGGTACGAGGGAATCCACATTACTCCTGGCATCCAAATTCCTAAAAATGTGATTCCTTGCAATTTGAATGCCTAGAAATGTAGCTATTCCTATGTTTAGTTTCATTGGGAATCTTTTAAGATTCCTAGGAATGTGAGATGATAATATTTGGTTTATTCCCAAAATCTTAAATGAATTATTTATTTTTCCCATTTTATCCTTAATTTGAATGTGAACTACCAAGTCCTTTAAAAAAAACTTTCTCTAAATAAATAATGAAAAACAAAATATAAACTATTAGTAATTTGTTGAGCAACATACACACTATAGCAAAAGTGAATACCTAGCAATAATGGAGGGTCCCATTCAAACTTTTTTTTTTTCCACACGTGAAACCTAAATAGAACTTTGTTAAAGAATATATCAACAGAGTTGTTTATCCTGTTTATGTTATTTTGGCGGGAAAAGATAAAGACAAGGGAAAAGATATTGATGATTTATTTTATATTTTATCTTAATTGCTTAAATGATAAGGAAAAATGGTTAAAATTGTCAATTTATAAAAAATACAATTTCCTTTAAACTTGAGAATCTGGATACTCACCTGTTTTAAAGGAATCCACATTCCTACTGAGAGGGGTTTAAAGGGGGAATCCAGATTCCCTTGGCATTTGATTCTCTGGCGTGATTTGCAACCAAACATGGGAATCTTTAAACATTCCTGGGAATCTTAAAACATTACCCTGTACCAAACGTCACATAAAGGAAAGCATTCAGAATGATCACATCATTGATACCATATCATGATGGTTGGAAATAACAATATTATTATTCATGATTACTAGATGAACAATGAAATTGTGAATTAACAATTTAATAATTCAAATACCAAGTTTAAACTACGACAACACATATATAGAAGACTCCAAATATTAGAACATACTTCTTCTGCCATTTTCATTATTCAATCAAAACCAAAGTTCCAAAGATAATTCCAATTCAATTAAACCCAATACATGCATACACATGATTGTAAATAATTCCAAAAATAAAAACAACAATCTCCAAAAGCCTCTACCTAATACAATCACTATATATATATTTTTTTTCCAGATTGTGCATTCTTTAGTTTTTTTTCCTTTTATGTTTCATCAAACTTTTTCTAATTAACCAAAATATCTCTCATATATGTTAACATTAAAGCTGATAAGAAAACTTTACATGCCTTTTGTTTTGAAGGTGCTCTAAGAACCAAAATCAATGAAAGAGACTGTACAATAGAGTGGTGTTGGAAGAATAATCCCAAAAAAAAAAAAACTATTTAAAATATAATATAGAAATGGAAAGCTGAGTTGAAATTGTAACAAATAATCTCTAAAACAAACTATTTATAATCTAATATAGGGTTATGGATTCCTAATTAAATTTTGTTATATAATTTTTTTTAAAGGATGAATATGTTGGTAGAGTCCATTTGATATAAAATTTAAATCCTATTGAAATTAAAAATTATATATATTTGTTGAGTCTCATTTGATATAATTATAGAGTCTAAATCCTATTGAAATTATAATTTCTAATCAATGTTAATATAAAAAAATGAAAAAGAAGAAAAAAAAAAACGTGATTGATAAATATAAGGAAATATGATAATTAAAAAAAAAAAATTGACATCAACGTATAAATTATCACATTAATGGAGATATATTCCGTTTTTTTAGATGGGTTTTGTAGGGACTGGGTTTGAGCATTTCTTCTATTAGATGAGTGGACTCAGGCCCAACAAGCCCATTACAATAAATTTATAGAGAATGTGTTTAAAAACTAGGTCTTAGTGAGAGTTACAACAACTAGACATGATTATGGGTGGATTGAATGACAAGGACGTGGACTAAAGCGTGAAATTCTGTCCTCGGGCCTCACCCAAGGAGCTTGTTGTTCTTATCGTTTCTTCAGTGCTTGATTACAAAGGTTTCCAAGATCATACAGATTGCCACCGTATCCTCTATTTTTCATTCCCCCCCCCCCCCCCTTTTACTAGAGGATCTCTCACATTATATATCTCATTCCAGTTGATTTTGGCTCTCCACCTGTTGATCATGCAGGTCACTACTTGAGTGCTTGTCCCATCATCCGCTTTCCCAAACCTTCTATGAGTTGCAGCAACCAAGGCTGCACTGTTCAGGGGTCATTTCCTCATTAATGCGGCCAGAACGTTAGTTGTGGGCATTTAATGCGGAGGTGACAGTTTCTCCTTGAATTGCTCCTCCACCATGCTCCCATGGCTAACCCACTGTACTTGTCCTTTTTCTTGGGACGCCCTGAGAGGCTGCCTTTGATGGCGTGCCGCTCTTCCCCTCTATGGTCTCGGTTGGCCGAGAACAGGATTGTCCTTGGCAATGTTTCTTGGCAATTTGAACTTTCTTCGTTCGTCCTTGGGCATTTCTTCCTCCTCGGCGTGGGCCTTGGGCTTAGTATAAAGTGGGTCGGGGTTGTCAAATTCTTTGACCCCACAGGTTTATATTAATGGAGTTATTATATAATTTGTTAGGATTATCTAAAAATTCCCTGATTAGGTGATAATTTAGGTTTCCTTTAAGTTTAGTGGTTATATGGCATCAAACAACTAAATTTAATTTTTTAAAAGAAATTTAATAAATTTTCTGCAATTTGATACTATAAAATCAAAATAATTAAATCAAAATAAAAAAATTCAAATAAAAAATGTTAATGTGGAAAATTATGGAGAGGTCAATGTTGTGAAATTTTAAAATACTCGCAAGTGTACGAATCGTACCGAAGTATAGTTGGACAAGAACGAGGTCGAACCCACAGGGACTTGTATGAGCGTAGGAAAATTAATTAAACCTTAACCAAATTAATCCTAATCTAGTTTAATAAAAATTGGTTTTTTGCAATTAAAAATACTAAACAAATAATAAAATAAAGCAAATAGTTAAACTAAGCAAAAGATATAAAGCAATAAAAAGATGTAAACAATCAAGAGAAAGGAATTAAGGTTTTGGAATCCACCTTGTAAGTCATATCAGTATATATTTATGATTATTAATTTTTCCCAACTCACTACATGATAATCTAGAAATCAATCTTGCTATCATGGAAAATATCATCATTTAAACACTTATTTTAAAAATCAAAAGCATGTTCTTCTTCGCTTCTTAAGTATAAAATCAAATCATCAATTGTATCCGTAGCCAAACAAATCACAAGATATATCCAATTCTAAAAATCAAATCATAAATTGTATCTATTGACAGACAAATCACAAGCGATATCCAATTTTATAATCAAGAATTAATAAACCAAGCATTCAATTAATTAAGACGAATCCTAAATCATGAGAAAAACATGATTGAACTCATATCCAGAATTCCATCTTAGTCAATTGATATGAAGCAAGAACAATTTAAATCATTAAAAAACAATTATTGTGGGAAAAATTAAATCACATAAATATTACTGATAATCCTTAACAAGGTTTCATCCTCAACCTTAATTATAAATTTAGCTACTCATAGTAATTGAAAGAAAACATAAAAATAAAATACTAACCATTAAACTAAACAAATAAAATAGAGAAAGAAATAGTCACAGTGCTAGAGAAAAGCCATAGACAAAAAGAACACGTTCTGCTCCTACGCACCAGTCCTAGCCGCAGCCTCCATATGTTCAGCCCCTAAACAAACTAACCTAAAGCATTATATAAGAGAAATCACTCCTAATACAATTCGGACTAGCCTCCCTTTCTATTGCGTTAATTTGCTCATTTATAATCATATAACACGCGGCTGACCTAAGGCTTTTCTTTACAAAGACCAAAACCGAAGTGGCCCAATAGAAATTCCTTGTTTGATTCTTGTATGTCGGTGAAGTTATAGGGAATTGTTGGACTGGAGAAAGCCCACAAACATGCAAACTTCTTGTCTTTACTTTTCCTTATCTGACACTTCACGCCTTCCAGATTACAATTCTCTAAAAGTTGGCTTCTTGAATCAATTGGCCCCACCTTATCATTTCAGCATAATCAATTACACTTCACTTGCTCTGCTTCTTCTTTATTTTTCTTGTCTTCCACTAATTCTTGTAAACATGCAAAGCCTTTATAACCTATAAAACAAAGATAGATTATAATTAGTCACAAATTAATCATAAAAATGAGGAAAAACATGCAAATATGAGGGTACTTATTATATAAATTTCATGCACATCAAATACCCCCAAACCTGCTTTTTGCTAGTCCTCGAGCAAAACAGATAAAGAGCAAAACAAACCAAATAATTAAAATGAAAAAAAAATGAAATCCTAACTAATCCACTTTCGCTGGAAATTTCGATTGCATTTAGCGTATGCAACAAGCCTTTAAACCCCTAGCTTACACTAGTGGACGAGTTGTAGTCTCGTGAGGGTTTGCAGGGAATATACCCACAAAATTCTGAGAATGAATACTAAAAAAAAAAAAAAAACAAAGAAAATCAATTTTTTTTTTTTTTTTTCAATTGCCTTTTGCAAAGAGGATTAGTTCAAGTTCAAAAACACTACAAATGCTAAAGAAATTTCTCATGCCATCAAAACTCAATGTGAGTGAAAAGTGGTAGCCAACCCAAACATACTCTTAGTTTTAGAATAAACTTGACTTGAATCTCTATTTGAAAGTATGCTTCAACTCAAATCTTTCCGGTGTTATCACTCAACAAATGAAATCACTCTGAAATGGGGTGTAACACTCTCAACAATATATGTGAGCGGAATACTGTAAGCAAAATCAAACACCTCACATATAAATCACATGAAAAACGCTTAATCAAGAAAGAACAAGTAGTCTCATGAAAGGATGCCAAAAATATTCATACCACACCTTTTTCTTCTCAGTCATATCAATATCTGAACTACACAATCTTCAAGATCAAATAAGGACTTTATTAGGACGTAATGTAGGGTAAAAGCAAAGGGAATGAAATAAAAATGGGTGAAGGTAAATAATAAGAAGTGTTTTCAAGGTTTGTCGGAATGTCAACTCTTTTTGGAATTTCCATTCAACATTTTTTTTTTTTTTTAAACTCTTCTTCTTCAAAGCAGTACTCCTTCCTTACATTTCACTTCTCAAAATTTGATGAGAACCCTTTTTATTTTCTTCTTTTTGACACTTTCCTTCTTTTTTTTTTTTTTCAATTCTTTTTTTTTTCTTTGAATTTTTTTTTCTTTCTTTGAATTCTCTTTTCTTTCTTCTTTGAATTCTCGTACAAACCACCACATTGAAACAAACTAATCAAATTCAATCTTGAAACACTATGGATAAGGGCTTTAAGAAAGAAAGGCTAATTAAAAGGCTCAATGGGGTGACTAGCGATAATGTATCAAAAAAAGAAAAACACATATATGGCTTAAAGTAGACAAAAATGGCCTAATCTCATCTCTCAAAGACTAGTATAGTTCATTCAACATCAATGACTTCAAAAGATTCAAGTGTGGCATAAAATTAAATTATTTTTTTCTTGGCCAAAAGAAAGAATAATGAGACTACAACAAGGGAAACATGTTACGCACTTCCAAATGAACTTTAAGATTAGAAACAATAAATAACCCTCCAAAAATAATGATTGGCTCAAAACTCACAGGGGTTACAGTCTCCACATTGTTATCATCAAGATTTTCTAATCATTTTTATCCTTCAACAACAAGTTGTGTCTGAGTGGCTACGTGCATGTGCAATGAATTGAGCATGAAAGCAATGAAATTCTTTAAGCAAGAGTAGTATAATGAACTCAAAACATAAAACTCAAGCTAGGCAAAAGTAAATTTTTTTTTTTTTTTTTTTTTTTTTTTTGTGTGTTTAAACACAGCTGAACAAAACAAAACAAAACAAAAAGATATAAATCTATATACATCCCCCCCAAACCTAAACCAAACATTGTCCTCAATGTTAAAAATGATACTCTCAAATATATGTCTTGAATGAAAAGAGAGCAAAATATTAATATGCGACATGAGAATCAAGTAGAAACAAGTAAGGTAAGGAGAAGGAGGAGACGTACCTTAATCAAGCTGATTGTTATAAATTTTAATTTCTGTCAAATATCAGCTAGAACAAAAGAAAATAAAATTGAACAAGAAAATAAACACAAAGTCTAATCTAGAAGCAGAAAATAAACAAGAGAAAAAGAAAAGAAGAAAGAAGAAGAAAAAAAAAAATTGCAAACCTGATAAACACAACTGAGATCAATCTTGATAAACAGGATCATCCAACAGGACTTCTTCAACTTCTGGAGGCTCAAGTTCTAAAAATGGTTTCAAACGTTGGCCATTAACTTTAAACAGATCACCATTTTTAGGATTCTCGATCTCAATAGCACCATGGGGATAAACAGTGCGAACTCTGAATGGACCAGTCCATCGAGATCGTAACTTACCTGGGAAGAGATGCAAACGAGAATTATAAAGAAGAACTTTTTGACTAGGTTCAAATGATTTTCTCAAGATGTTTTTATCATGAACCCTTTTCATTCGATCCTTATATGATTTGGCACAATTGTATGCATCATTGCGAATTTCCTCCAACTCATTGATTTGGAGTTTCCTTTCAGCACCTGCTTTGTCAAGATCAAAATTCAACTGCTTAATAGCCCAATAAGCTCTATGCTCTAACTCAACAGGGAGGTGACAAGCCTTACCATACACAATTCGATAGGGAGACATTCCAATGGGAGTCTTAAATGCTGTACGGTATGCCCACAATGCATCATTGAGTCTTAAAGACCAATCTTTCCGAGTAGGGTTAACTGTTTTCTCCAATATTCTCTTGATTTCCCTATTAGATATCTCTACTTGACCACTTGTCTGTGGGTGATAAGGTGTTGAAACCTTATGAGTGATGCCATATTTCTTCATTAGATGCTCAAAAACTCTATTGCAAAAGTGCTTTCCTCCATCACTAATAATGGCACGTGGTGTACCAAACCGTGCAAACACATTCTCTCTCAAAAACTTGACTACAACCTTGTGATCATTAGTTCTACATGCAATGGCCTCAACCCACTTAGAAACATAATCAACAGCAACAAGGATGTATAAGTTACCAAAAGAATTAGGAAAAGGACCCATGAAATCAATACCCCAAACATCAAATACCTCAACAATCAAAATAGGGTTCAATGACATCATATTTCTTTTTCCAATACTCCCCAACCTTTGGCATCTCTCACAGGCTAAACAATATGCATGGGAATCACGAAAAATGGAAGGCCAATAAAACCCACTTTGAAAAATCTTGGCAGTAGTCTTTCTGGAACTAAAGTGGCCTCCACAAGCATGATCATGACAGAAAGATATAACATTTTGTTGGTCACTCCCAGATATGCATCTTCTAATTATTTGATCAGAACAGTACTTAAACAAGTATGGATCATCAAAAAGAAATACTTAACCTCAGCCAGAAATTTAGACCTATCTTGTTTAGTCCAATGCGAAGGCATTTGATTAGTGACAAGATAGTTTGCAATATCAGCATACCAAGGTCTCTGGGATACATGCAACAACTGCTCATCAGGGAAAGATTCAAGAATAGGTAAACTATCATTAGTGTGCTCAACGATTAATCTAGACAAATGGTCAGCTACTACATTTTCAGTTCCCTTCTTGTCTCGAATCTCAAGATCAAATTCTTGTAACAATAAAATCCATCGGATAAGTCGAGCTTTAGCCTCTTTTTTGGAGAAAAGATACTTCAGTGCAGCATGATCCGAATAAATTAAGACCTTAGACCCCAACAAATAGGACCTAAATTTATCCAAGGCAAAAACAATTGCTAACAACTCCTTTTCTGTTGTAGAGTAATTCATTTGAGCATCATTTAGAGTCTTACTAGCATAATAAATCACATGGGGAACCTTTCCAACCCGCTGTCCTAAAACAGCACCAATTGCATAATCAGAGGCATCACACATAATCTCAAAAGGCACTTTCCAATCAGGTGGTTGAATGATAGGTGCAGAAGTCAACTCAGTTTTTAGTCTCTTAAATGCATGGAGACACTCATCATCAAACACAAATGGAGCATCTTTGGCAAGTAAGTTGCATAGTGGCCTTGAGATTTTACTAAAATCCTTGATGAACCTTCGATAGAATCCTGCATGACCCAAAAATGATCTAATTTCCTTAACAGATCGAGGAGGTGGAAGATTAGAAATCAAATCTATTTTGGCCTTATCAACCTCAATACCACTTTCTGATATGACATGCCCAAGAACAATTCCCTTTCTCACCATAAAATGACATTTCTCCCAATTAAGAACAAGATTCTTCTCCTTACATCGCACTAACACTAAGGATAGGTGATGCAAACATTCTTCAAAAGTGGATCCAAATACTGAAAAGTCATCCATAAATACCTCCAAAAATCGTCCCACCATATTAGAAAAAATACTAATCATGCACCTCTGAAATGTACCAGGAGCATTACATAAACCAAACGGCATGCGACGGTAGGCAAATGTCCTAAAGGGGCATGTGAAGGTAGTCTTTTCTTGATCTTTTGGTGCAATGGGAATTTGATTATATCCAGAATATCCATCAAGAAAACAATAATAAGCATGACCAGCTAACCTTTCCAACATTTGGTCTATAAAAGGAAGAGGAAAATGATCTTTTCTTGTCATGGCATTCAACTTACGGTAATCAATGCATACTCTCCATCCTGTTTGCACACGAGTTGGGACTAACTTATCATCCTCATTCTTAACAACTGTTATGCCAGATTTCTTTGGTACCACTTGAACTGGACTCACCCAATTACTATCAGAAATTGGGTAAATAATACCCACATCCAAAAGCTTCAAAACTTCAGCTCTCACTACCTCTTGCATAATAGGGTTTAGACGTCTCTGCGGTTCACGTGAAGTTTTAGCATTCTCTTCCAAGTGAATTCTATGCATAACCACAGATGGACTAATACCTTTGATATCAGCAATTGACCAACCTATAGCTTCCTTATGCTCTTGAAGTACACTTATCAATTGGCGTTCCCTAAGGTCATCCAAATCTGAAGCTATAATGACAGGTAAGGTCTCAGAAGAACCTAAAAAGGCATACTTAAGTGTGTCAGGTAATGGTTTCAACTCCAACTTTGGTGGTTCCACAGCAGATGGGGATGGAGATGAAGAAAGTGGAAGAGGGATCACTTTTGGTTGCCAACTATCAGCACTTAAGAGAGGAACAGAATCTAACAATGCATTGACCTCTTCAATTGAGTGTTCAACATCAAAATTGCAACCAAAAAGATTTAAGCAAGCCACTAGAGGATCCTCATAACTCGATTGTAGGAAAGTATCATGGACTAGACTCTCAATCATGTCAACCTCACAGATATCCTCATTGTCTAGCACTTGTTTCCTTATATGGAAGATATTAAGCTCAACAGTCATATTTCCAAATGAAATCTTCATTACACCACTCCGACAATTGATCAAAGCATTGGATGTGGCTAAGAAAGGGCGACCCAAAATGACATGGATTTGTGTATTGGCATTTAGAGTAGGTTCAGTGTCTAGCACAACAAAATCAACAGGAAAATAGAATGCGTCCACCTTAATCAACACATCCTCAATAATACCTCTAGGGATTTTCACAGACCTATCAGCTAATTGAAGTGTCATGATTGTTGGTTTTAAATCCCCCAAACCTAGCTGTAAGTATACTGAATATGGCAATAAGTTCACACTTGCCCCCAAATCTAGCAAAGCTCACTCAATGAGATGATCCCCAATCTTGCATGAAATTGTAGGAGATCCAGGGTCTTTACATTTCACTGGATATTTATTCTGAATGATTGAACTGACTTGCTCGGTCAAAAATGCCTTTTTAGGGACATTTGTCTTTCTCTTCATTGTCACAAGATCTTTTAGAAATTTGGCATAAGCAGGAACTTGCTGAATTGCATCAAGAAATGGAATGTTTATTTGCACCTGCTTAAAAACCTCTAAAATGTCTCCAAATTGTGCACTTTTCTGAGGACTGATTAACTTTTGAGGAAATGGAGCTTTAGGAACAAACCTCTTATCAAGGGGGGAATTAAGATCCTGAATTGGAGTGGCGGGTGGGTTGTCCTTCTTTTCTTCATGATCATCATGTGAACTATGAGTTCCTTTTTCCTTTAACACCATATTTTCATCATCCTCCACTTCTGGCATTTTCACTTGATTATCAACTTGCTTACCAGACCTAGGGGTAGTAATAGACTGAACATGTTCTTGTCCATGAGTAGAACTACAAGAACCATTGATGGCATACTGTCCTTTTGGGTTAGGTATAGGTTGACTAGGAAACTTTCCTTTTTCCCTCTCTCCAACTTGGGTTGTTAACTGGCCAACTTGATTTTCCAACTTTGAAATAGCTTGAGTATTCAAATGGGTGGAACTTTTCATCTCTTGAATGGCTTGGCTAGTTGATTGCATGAAAGTTTTGAGAGACTCCTCCAAAGATGGTTGTTGTCTTGGTGGTGCTACAAACTGAGGTGTTGATTGAGGAATGGAAGGATATGCTTGAGTAGGTGGACGAAATTGACTTTGTTGATGCACTTGTTGTCCACCTACATTTATGGGAGGCTGATTTTGCCTCCATGAGAAATTAGGATGGTTCCTCCAATTTGGATTGTATGTCTCTGAAAATGGACTAGCAGATGGTTTTCCATAATTATTCAATGCATTTGCTTGCTCAATATAAAAATCAGGGTACCCAGCTGCAGAAGGACACATTTGTGTTATATGCATAGGACTTGCACAAATAGAGCATGTTTCACTTTGAACTTGATTGACAGAATTCATCCCTCTACCTAAAGCTAAAGCCTCAACCTTACGAGTGAGATTGTCCAACCTAGCTTTTATGTCTAAATCTTCACTGACTTCATACAATCCTCCTTTCTTACTTGTAAGGGCAGATCTCTCTTTACGGTTGGAAAAATCCCATTGTTGTGAACTTTCAGAAAAATTCTCAAGAAATTTGTATGCCTCATCATCCACAAGACTAAAAAATCCACCACCATTCATGGACTCAATCATGTTACGATTTGTCTGAGTCAAACCATTATAAAAATATTGTACTAGTCTCCATGTTTCAAAACCATGATGGGGACACTTTAAGATCAAGTCCTTAAATCTCTCCCAACTCTCATAAAATTTCTCTTGTTCATCCTGATAAAAATCTGCAATTTCTCTCCTCAAAGCATTGGTCTTGGCCATTGGGAAAAATTTAGAGAGGAATTTTGTGACCAACAGTTCCCATGAAGTGATAGATCCAGGTGACAAAGAATTAAGCCATGCTTTTGCCTTATCCTTCAAGGAAAAAGGGAATAAACGCAAGCGAACAGAGTCATCAGTGAAATTCTGAAACTTACAAGTAGCACAAATCTCAAGAAAATCCTTCACATGCATATAAGGATCTTCTCTATCCAATCCATGAAAAGTAGGAAGAAGGTGGATTATCTGTGGCTTTAACTCAAAATGTGCAGCAGTGGTTGTAGGCAATACTATGCAAGATGGAGGGTTGGTGGTTATGGGTGAGAACAACTCCCTAAGAGTTTTTGAATCATCTCTTGTTTCTCCCATTGTGGATGAATAATCAAAACTAACAAGACGATTTTCTTTATCACGTATCGAAGTTCTCCTACACCAAGCACAAAGAAAAAAAAGAAATTTTTGTTTTTTTTTTGTTTTTTTTTTTTTATATATTTAAAAAAAAATTAACTACAACTAGTAGAAGGAAAAATTCAATTAAGACCTAATTTATTTTCCTAACCAAGTCCCCGGCAACGGCGCCAAAAACTTGTTGTGAAATTTTAAAATACTCGCAAGTGTACGAACCGTACCGAAGTATAGTTGGACAAGAACGAGGTCGAACCCACAGGGACTTGTATGAACGTAGGAAAATTAATTAAACCTTAACCAAATTAATCCTAATCTAGTTTAATAAAAATTGGTTTTTTGCAATTAAAAATACTAAACAAATAATAAAATAAAGCAAATAGTTAAACTAAGCAAAAGATATAAAGCAATAAAAAGATGTAAACAATCAAGAGAAAGGAATTAAGGTTTTGGAATCCACCTTGTAAGTCATATCAGTATATATTTATGATTACTAATTTTTCCCAACTCACTACATTATAATCTAGAAATCAATCTTGCTATCATGGAAAATATCATCATTTAAACCCTTATTTTAAAAATCAAAAGCATGTTCTTCTTCGCTTCTTAAGTATAAAATCAAATCATCAATTGTATCCGTAGCCAAACAAATCAGAAGATATATCCAATTCTAAAAATCAAATCATAAATTGTATCTATTGACAGACAAATCACAAGCGATATCCAATTTTATAATCAAGAATGAATAAACCAAGCATTCAATTAATTAAGACGAATCCTAAATCATGAGAAAAACATGATTGAACTCATATCCAGAATACCATCTTAGTCAATTGATATGAAGCGAGAACAATTTAAATCATTAAAGAACAATTATTATGGGAAAAATTAAATCACATAAATATTACTGATAATCCTTAACAAGGTTTCATCCTCAACCTTAATTATAAATTTAGCTACACATAGTAATTGAAAGAAAACATAAAAATAAAATACTAACCATTAAACTAAACAAATAAAATAGAGAAAGAAATAGTCATAGTTCTAGAGAAAAGCCATAGACAAAAAGAACACGTTCTGCTCCTACGCACCAGTCCTAGCCGCAGCCTCCATATGTTCAGCCCCTAAACAAACTAACCTAAAGCATTATATAAGAGAAATCACTCCTAATACAATTCGGACTAGCCTCCCTTTCTATTGCGTTAATTTGCTCATTTATAATCATATAACACACGCGGCTGACCTAAGGCTTTTCTTTACAAAGACCAAAACCGAAGTGGCCCAATAGAAATTCCTTGTTTGATTCTTGTATGTCGGTGAAGTTATAGGGAATTGTTGGACTGGAGAAAGCCCACAAACATGCAAACTTCTTGTCTTTACTTTTCCTTATCTGACACTTCACGCCTTCCAGATTACAATTCTCTAAAAGTTGGCTTCTTGAATCAATTGGCCCCACCTTATCATTTCAGCATAATCAATTACACTTCACTTGCTCTGCTTCTTCTTTATTTTTCTTGTCTTCCACTAATTCTTGTAAACATGCAAAGCCTTTATAACCTATAAAACAAAGATAGATTATAATTAGTCACAAATTAATCATAAAAATGAGGAAAAACATGCAAATATGAGGGGTACTTATTATATAAATTTCATGCACATCAGTCAACCAAAAGTCAAAGGTTTCGGTTTTATATAATAATAATAATAATAATAATAATAATAATAATATGATGATCCCATTGTTTTCCCAAATTTGATGATAATTCTAAAGTACTAAATATGCGTTGTAACGTTTATTTATTTATTTATTTTTCATTCCATTTTGTGGCCATTAAGTTAGTATATCCATAACTATTACTTTGTTTATGTTATGTTTGGTTTGATATCCTATTAATTTTTTTATTTTTATTTATTTTTAATTTTTTTATTATAATTTAGTGCTTCTAAATTGGCATATGTTTTGTATTACATTTTTCTTTTGATGTATTGTAATGTTTCATGAGAAGACCTTATGAGAACAATTTTTATTTATTTGAATTTAAGTAAAATATTATGTGTTTAGTTTATTTAAAATAAAAAAATAAGAGAAAATATAAATAATTTAATGATATTGTGGATTTGGCTTAATTTAAATATTGAATAAAATAAGATAAGAAGAAAAATAGTAAAAATAAAATATTTAACAATAAACACCAAATTATCCAAATCATGCTATGTAATAGAATAATGTTATATTCTTATATACCATCTCTATAATGCAATAGGATAACATTTAACAATCAAATAGAACAAAAAAATATAACAACTTAAAACACAGTTAAATCGCATCAATAGAAAGTGTTGGGTTATAAATTGACCCCAGTTAATTAATTTAATTACTTAAGTTGATTAATTAGGTTAGATTACATGCAATATCATGGAGGTACAAACAAATCACCAAATAATCTAGAGTGCAGTGTAAAGTAAATTGATACGGTGATTTGTTGATTAATGGGAAAAACTTCTCACAAGGCAAAACCTCATCGGGTGATTTTTAGGTCACCACTCCAAGAATTACTAATCAAAATCAAGAGATTACAAGTACAAGGAATATTACCACAAACCTGGTCTATCCCAAAGTACCTACCTATAGTAGAATCTTTATGCCAATCCCCAATTGATCTTGATTTTGTAGAGACTTCTTCCATTTACACGAATCCTAGTACGTGACTAACTCCTAGCAACTTGAAACTTGTTGTTTGATGCAAAGTTCTTCAATACACTTGTAGAGAATGAAGCACTTGGTCACAAAAATCTAAAGCGCATAATAACGAAGTAGCTTCACAATAAGTGTATAGATTCTCTAATTGAGTCTTTGTATCCTGTGATGTCTTTAAAATAAACCTTTTATGTACCATAAAATTTTAGTGAATGAAACCTTAGAAGTCCAAGTAATCATGGGCCAAAAAGCTGATCTTGAAATTCTAGATTTGCGAAACTCAATAGATCAAGAGGTACCAACCTTGTATCGAGGTTCCTCATTAATTCTCGATAGAAGCTAGGTATTGAGTGGGTGTTGAGTTAGTGTCAAGGTCCCTTTTTTTAGCTTTTCTCACTTGTTTCTTTGTGTAGTCTTCATGTTTTCAATAATACCACTTGACATATCAACAAGACATACTTCATCAGTGGCAAGTCTAGAAATTTTTTTAGGGTGGTCACTAAGAAATTTAAATTATAAAAAAATTTAATAAAGATATAACTTGAATATTTGCTAAACCTGTGAGTTGAGTCGCTAAGGAGATAATACCACTTGACATATCAACAAGGCATACTTCACCAGTGGCAAGTCTAGAAATTTTTTTTAGGGTGTTCACTAAGAAATTTAAATTATAAAAAAATTTAATAAAGATATAACTTGAATATTTGCTAAACCTGTGAGTTGAGTCGCTAAGGAGAGCAAAATTGTTGCGATTGTAAAACCAAAAAGAGTATAATTGTCGTCACCATCAAGGAGAACTCACAACCAAAATATTTTTCTTAGTACCATATTTGAAGGAAAAATAAAATTAGAGATTATTTTTATTTAATAAGTTGAACAAGATACAAATTTGAATGATTAGTGATTTTTATCTTTTTGTTTATAATAGGCTTTTTATTGAATAATTTGTTCACTTATTGTTTGGTATTGTCTTGTTTTTGTTTGGTTTATACTTGTTGTTATTTGATCTAATATTTGTTGTTGTTGTTTAATCTTTTTTTTCCTTAATAAAAGGGATAAAGGATTATATTTGGGGGGCAGAATTAATTTCGAGTAATGCTATGTCTACAACATTTTTACAATAAATCTTATGTAAAAAGCTATTATTGGTGGGTAAAAAAATAATATTAGTATTAGGCCCAAATTAAAATTAGTAACAGTTTATCACATTGGATTTGTTGTTAAATTATTGTGAAAAATATTGTGAATATAGCATTAGTTTTATTTTTATTAAACCCAAATTTTTGTAATTTTCAAGTCAGGATGTTCAACATTTTTATTAGGGTAGTCACAATAGGTTAGTTTAGCATATAATTTTTTTTTTGGCAAGTGTATATATACATTTTTTTTCCAAGTTAGAGTGGTCCTGTGACCACCCTGACTTGCATGTGGAGCCGCCAGTATACTTCATGATATTCTAGAATCCACTTAGAATTACCCAGATACAAGTAAAGTGCGTTTTGTCAAAGGATATGTCAACACATGAAAAATATGACCCTATTAGAAAGTTGAGTTTTAAAGAATACAAAAATTCATCAACTTAAAGTAAAGATGTGTTGAGGACTCTTTTTTCATGCCACATGGCATCATTTCATTGGTAACCCGTGCCACGTCAACATTTTCATGAATTTTGGGTAAATCTCCTTTAAAACCCAAAAGGCCCATATTTTATTCAACTACAAGGATTGGGCTCATATGGCCCACAAGATCTTCACTTCAAGAGGTGAATTCATGATTGACATTTCCTCTTCATCAATTGGGTTCATAAACCACGACATCATCAACATCAATATATGGATTAGGCTTAAGCAATGAATCAAAGCTCACGACCCATAATACCTATCTCATACTCATGGGAAGCAGCTTCTTCAATGAAAACCCATATTTACACAAAATGACATCAAAACCCAAGGTAAATCATCTCATTTTATGCTCATGAGTCTCTTTGGGAGGTGTTGTTTGGTGGGCCAAGAAGTTATGTTCAATATAGCTCCAGCAGTTTAAAAATGATAAAAGAAACATGTTGCATGGCATGTCTTCTTCAACTCCTTGAACTCTGGCGGGTCAGTGTGTAGCAAGCAACATCTAGTAAGCCTCTCTTATCACATAACACTTAAAATGATAAAAACTCTCCATTGCTCTTTGACTAAAACTTAATACTCATCATATAATAAATACTCAAAAACTTCAGCAATCTAAATGCTAACCAAATAACTATTCATTCAATCTCCAGCTATTCATATACGAATTTAGAAACCTAATCATATTATTTCACATAAACTATATTTCTATTTCAACTAAAATCCAACTCAAACATATGGCTAAATCTGATTGGTTATCTTTAATCTTGAAATATAAAATATTCATAATATCTTTAATACTTAGTTGCCATCTGACATAATTAGAACAAATATTCCCCTATCAGCTGCCTGAGTAGAGCATTAAATACTCTTCTTGCTCACCAAGATTAAGTCACAAAACAATGAGACCTTGACTAGATCTCTAAATCTTCCTTAACTATCAACCAAACATCTTATTGCTTACTAAAAATGTATTATAATAGAATCATGGACCAAATATATAAATACCCAAAAGAGGAAACATTTCCAGCAAAACACCAGCAATGTATTCAGCAGAATTTACTACATACCTGTAAAGTACCCATCTAACAGTGGTTTTAACTTCTCTTATTTAGCTTGGCATGAGATAGAGTTGTTTTGTACATTTAGAAAAAAAATGAATAAAAACCCTTTCTCACGTCAAGCTAAAAAAAGGTAATTCAAATATAGATAGAGTTGTTTTCTTTTAAAAAGCAATTCTATCTCCACCAAGCTAAATATAGGAAATAAAATGATAATTTTCCAACTCATTTTAAGGTTGTTACCAAATATTGGAAAATGAGATAATTTTCTAAAAAAAAAAGCTTTTTGGGAAATGATTCATTTTCCAGAAATTTTAATGTTGCTTATTTCAATGGTTTTCCATGTTTTCTTGTGTCTAGTAGTATTTTAAAATAGTGGGTCAAAAGAAAACTATCTTTTAACTTCTCTTATTAACTTGCTGTAAAATAGAGTTGTTTTCCAAAAATATTTAGTGGAAAATAACTTTATCTCATCCCAACCTAATTTACTACAAATAGGAAGCCAAAAGATACATAAATCAACAATATCATTCTTGAGAAAGAACTTAGAAAAAAGAAAAAGAAAATGGCATCTCCAATTAGCTGCCTATCAATCTTGGTAATCCCTCTACTAGTCACCTCTCTCTTCTACCAAGTTTCTAATGCATATCGAGCCTTGATTGAAAGCATTTGCAAAAATTCCATGGCCTATTAGTTTTGCATGACAGCTTTACTTGCAGATGGACGTAGTATAAGAGCTAGTCCAGCTTTCCTGGAACTCATTTCTATTGATTTAAACTTGAATGCAGTAGAAGCTGCCCTTAGGTGAATCCCAGATCTTCTTAAAACACTCACAGACCCACTAGATAAGACTCGAATTCAGAATTGCCAAGCCGATTTAGATTATGTACATGGGAAATTAAATGATGCAAACACGGCTGCAGGGAAACACTCGTTTTTGGAAGTGAAAGATTTACTTACAGAAGCACTTATTAAAATTGGAGAATGTTATGATGAATACGATCGCCCCCCAAAACGTGAATCACCAATATCAGATTTCACTTTCAAAATGGGGGGGCTAATTGATATTTCTTTCGTTATAATTTCTATGTTAATGTTTTGGTAAGATATTGTCAACTTAATCTTATGTGATCTATAATAAAAATAGGTCTGCCAAGATCTTTGTAGCTTAATTGCAACTTCATGGTGTTATATATATATATATATATATATTGTGGGGGCCAATTAATCAGGAGATACTATTAAGCCATGCCAACTGGGCCAAAGCCTAATCCGATGACGTTAGGCCATCCGAGGAGGCCCAAATTCAGCTATGAAGAGAATAAAGTTAGGAGAGGAATAGAACCAATATGAGATGGGTCCAATAAGCATCCGAGGATAAAAATCTTCTCGGAAACTCGCGTCCGAGGTAAATCTGAGCGTTATATCATCATGGACTTGCTTCAGAGTTACACCACAACAAAGGACGGGATATTGGGCCAGGGGTAAGATAGGAGAGGTAGACAAATATCTACAAAGGCTACTACCTCAACATTAAATGCCTTCCAACCAACTCTCTGGCCGCATTAATGTGGAAGTGATGCCTGAACAGTGATCAAGCAACCTTACAGCTACTGGTTGATGGTTCTAGGAGGTGCTGGATGGGACAGGAAGGAGTCCCCCGAATCTAACCTACACGTGTGTGGTAAGGATGACACCAAGATTACAAATATATAACCCGGAAGAATACACAAAAGAAAGGGGGAGAAAAAAGGAGAACTGTACAATTTTTGTCTTGAAAAGAACCATATGGAACAAGCAATTTAGTTTGGCTCCAAGGATAAAAAATCTGATAATCTTATTTTGCATCGAACCATCTTGAATAGTTAAGTCCAATTGATTTTCTGCGAGGATAAATCTAGTTCTTCTATCCACGCTCTACAAATTTATTGTTTGGGCTGTTAGTGTTTGAGCCCAATCCAGTTTTGGGACCAACACATTTTCAGTCCTTACAATTGGCGCCGTCTATGGGAAGAGCTTGATCTTTCTAAAGGAAATTCGGTTACAACGTTCGTGATGGAGGAAGCAGGTCTACATCAGGCAGAAGCAGGCCCACACCAAGCAGAATCGAGGGGCTCCCAGCATGGTAATCCGCATCGGAGCCTCGAACGGAGAGAGGGTCGTGAGGGAAGTGTATGCACGACTCATACCAGCAAAATCCAATCTCGAGGGAAGAGTCATGTCTCCCATGCAAAGAATGATAATGACATGCAACGTGAAATTGACGAATTGAAAAGAGAGTTGCGTCACGCGCGACGACGGTGTTCCTCGCTTAGCTCCGGGCCTTCCTCCAAGGAGACAGATGGTGCAAGTTATAGACGAAGATCCAGAACCCCGCCCAGTGAGACTTTTACCTATGAAGAGGAGTACCACCGTCAACGTAAGCACAAAAGTCCGCCGAGTAGGGGCTTGGGGAATAACGCCATGAACAAAGCTCTAAGCTAAGTTTCCAAATCACCTTTCACAAGGAATATTGAGGATGCGAATCTTCCTCAGCGATTTCATCAGTCAACTTTTACCCTGTACAATGGCCGGACGGATCCGGTAGAACACGTTAGCCATTTTAGCCAAAAGATGGCTATCTACTCCAGAGACGAAGCTTTAATGTGTAAGGTCTTTCCATCAAGTTTGGGCCCGGTGGCGATGAGGTTTAACGGTTTAAGGGCTAATTCTATCGATTCTTTCAAGAAACTTACCCGGGCTTTTGGCCCACGTTTTATTACTTGTAGCAGGGTTCCTCGGCCTTTGGGGTCTTTACTGTCTATGTCTATGCGAGAGAGTGAGACTCTTAAGACTTATTCGGATAGGTACTGGAAATGTTTAATGAGATAGAGGGAGAGCATGATGATGTGGCCATAAGTACTTTCAAAGTCGGTCTTCCAGCCGAGCATGATTTGAGGAAATCCTTAACTGGTAAACCTGTCACTAGTGTACATCAATTGATGGATTGGATTGACAAGTACAGAAGAGTGGAAGAAGACCAATTGCAGGGAAAAGGAAAGGCTAAGGTAATCCCTTAGGAGAGGAGGGATTTCAGGTCGGACCGGTACAACAATAACCGGCCTTGGAAAGACTTTGTTGGGCAGTTAGGTTCTGCCAACACCCAAGCGGTTAATGCTGTGTTTCGAGAGCCGGTGCAACAGGTACTGGAGAAGATCAAGAATGAACCATTTTTTAAATGGCTAAATAAGATGGCAGGAGAACTTACGAGGCGCAATCAGAATCTTTATTGCCACTATCATCAAGATCACGGACACATAACTGATGACTGCAGGAATTTATAGGACCATCTGGAATAATTAGTCCAAGAAGGGAAGTTGAAGCAACTATTGCACCACTCAAGTGGCCGAGTAGGCCAAGCAGGTTCGGAGATGCGGGGCGATGCTTCCTCGAGGCTTCCCCTTGGAACAATCAATGTTATTTTTGCTGCCCCGGGGAGGACTGGGTCATGCCCTTCCAGGATACTATCAGTATCCCGGTTTCCCGCCGAGGAGTATAGCTCAATGTCTAAAAGAACTAGGATGAACATCCCATTAGTTTTGGGCTTTTCAGATGAAGACAAAGTGGGAACCATACAGCCACATGATGATGCTGTAGTGGTTACACTGAGAATAGGTGGGTACGATGTGAGAAGGGTAATGGTTGACTAGGGCAGCGCTGCTAATATAATTTACCCTGACTTATACAACGGGCTAGGTTTGAAGCCTGAGCACTTGACAACTTACAATTCACCTCTGGTGAGTTTTGAAGGAAGAATGGTCGTCCCAAAAGGTCAGATAAGGCTACCTGTGCAGGCCGGTACGGATGTGGTGGAGGTGGACTTCATAGTTGTAGATGTTTTCTCTCCGTACACGGCTATTATGGGCTGACCTTGGCTCCATACTCTGGGGGCAGTCTCCTCTACTCTACACCAGAAGGTAAAGTACCCGTCCGGAGGCCAAGTTTTGGAGATAGTAGGAAGCCAGGCTGCTGCTCGGCAATGCTTGGTGGCGGCAATTCAACACCGGCCAGAAGTAGAGACCTCGGCAGCCGCCAATAATGGTTTATAGCAATTAACAGTTGAAGCATTGTCCTTAAACGAACTGGTCGATGAGGCAAAATGTGAAGATCTGGAGAGGGTAATTGTTGCTGATAATCCTGAGAAATTCTTCCAAGTTGGGGTTAAACTGCCTTCACAAGAGAAGGAGCAGCTGGTGAAGCTCCTCAAAGAGAATATCGACGTGTTCACCTGGAGTCCATATGAAGCCCTGGGTATAGATCCGAATTTCATCTGTCATCAGCTCAATGTAAATCCTTCCATTGTTCCGAAGAGACAGCCACCTCGGCGACCGTTAAAGGAGCACGCAGAAGCTGTTAGAAGTGAAGTGGCCAAGCTCAAGCAGGCCGGGGCTATCAAAGAAGTGTTTTACCCTCAATGGCTAGCCAATACAGTGGTGGTGAAAAAGAAGACTGGGAAATGGCAAGTGTGCGTGGACTTCACGGATCTCAATAAGGCTTGTCCTAAGGATCCTTTTCCTATGCCGAAGATAGATCAGTTGGTAGATGCAACAGTCGGTCATCCTCGGATGAGTTTTTTGGAAGATTCCAAGGAGATCATCAGATACCGTTAGCATTGGACGATCAAGAAAAGACAGCTTTTGTCACCCCCATTGGAAACTATCATTATAAAGTAATGCCCTTTGGATTGAAAAATGCGGGGTCTACTTACCAACGGATGATGACTAAAATGTTCGAACCCCAATTGGGCAAGAACATCGAAGTCTACATCAATGATATGGTTGTAAAGAGTAAAGTGGTGTCCGAGCATTTGGAAGATCTTACGAGTATTTTTGGAATTCTGAGAAAGCATAAGTTACGTCTGAATGCCTCAAAGTGTTCCTTTGGTGTAGGCTCCAGAAAGTTCTTGGGGTACATGGTGACCTATAGGGGAATTGAGGTGAACCCAGACCAGATTAAGGCCATTAACGATTTACAAGCACCTAGGAATCCGAAGGAGGTGCAGAAACTGACAGGAATGACAGCTGCCTTGAACCGATTTATATCCCGATCAGCTGATAGATGTAGACCTTTCTTCCGTTTACTGCATAAATGGAAGAGATTTGAGTGGACTGAGGAATACGTCGCAGCATTTCAACAGTTGAAAGAGTACCTGTCTCGGTCGCCTATCATGTCCAGCCCTGAAGTGGACGAGGTCCTGTTTGCCTATCTAGCAGTTGCCTCTCATGCAGTTAGTTTCGTTTTAATACGAAAGGACAGTGGCGTCCAAAAGCCAGTTTATTATGTAAGCAAGTCACTTCATGAGGCCGAGGTGAGATACTTATCGTTAGAAAAGGCCATCTTGGTAGTAATCCATGCAACTCGCAAGCTCCCGCACTACTTTCAGGCGCACATTGTAGTGGTCCTAACTCAGCTACCACTCAAGTCCATACTTAGGAGCGCAGATTATACAGGGAGGATTGCTAAGTGGGGCACGATCCTAGGGGCTTTTGACATCAAGTATATGCCCCGTACCTCCGTGAAAGGCCAGGTCCTCGCCAATTTAGTGGCGGAGTTCGTCGAGCTCCCAGAAGAAGTTGAGATGAAGCAACATGACATGGATGAAAAATCGGTTGGCCTGATTTCCACACAGGACAATTCATCTTGGAAAGTATATGTGGATGGTGCAGCAAATCAACGGGGAGCAGGAGTGGGGCTAGTTCTGGTATCTCCTGAAAAGATCATCATTGAGAAATCCTTGAGACTGGGATTCCCAGTCACGAACAACGAAGCAGAATATGAAGCTTTGATGATGGGAATGAGCATGGTCCAAAAAATGAGTGGAAAGGTAGTGGAAGTGTTCTCGAATTCAAGATTGATAGTCGGCCAGGTGAGAG
This sequence comes from Quercus tomentella, assembly GCA_028535165.1. NCBI lineage: Eukaryota > Viridiplantae > Streptophyta > Magnoliopsida > Fagales > Fagaceae > Quercus > Quercus tomentella. The sequence continues at coordinate 20,737,010 of JAPQVY010000155.1, forward strand.
GGGAATTGGAAGCCCGAGATGCAAGAATGCAGGAATATTTGAGTCAAGTTAAGCGTGTACAAACAAAATTTCAATCTTTTGACTTGTCGCATATTCCCCGAGGTGAAAATACCCACGCCGATTCCTTGGCAACCCTTGCCACCTCTTCGGCGCGGAATTTTCCCAGGGTGATAATTGTTGAGGATTTGTGCACTCCCACGCCAGCAGGGAGGGACGTGCTTTAGGTCCATCAAGTCAACCTAGCGCCGAGCTGGATGGACCCCATAATGAAATTCCTTGAAAGTGACACCTTGCCTGAAGAGAAAATAGAAGTCGAGAAAATACGGAGGAAAGCTCCTCGGTTTTGGTTATCCGAGGACAAAAAGTTGTACAAACGCTCTTTTTCTGGGCCGTATCTGCTTTGTATACACCTAGAGATGTCAGAGTCACTTCTAGAGGAACTGCATGAAGGAATTTGTGGAATCCACACGGGGGGAAGGTCCCTATCTCACAGGGCTCTTACTCAAGGATACTGGTGGCCGAATATGCAGAAAGAAGCGTAGGAGTATGTCAGAAAGTGTGACCAATGTCAAAGATTCACTCCTAGCATCCACCAGCCTGGAGGAATTCCTAATCCCCTTTCTAGCCCTTGGCCATTTGCTCAGTGGGGTTTAGATATTGTAGGTCCTTTTCCTAAGGCATCAGGAAACAAGAGGTATCTGCTGGAGGTATCTGCTGGTCGGCACAGATTATTTCACTAAGTGGGTGGAGGCTGAGCCTTTGGCTAACATTAGAGACGTTGATGTTAAGAGGTTTATCTGGAAGAATATCGTGACGCGGTTTGGAACTCCACATACTCTTATCTCGGATAATGACCTTCAATTTGATAGTAAAGCCTTCAGGCAGTATTGTTCAGACTTGGGTATAAAGAATAGATATTCCACTCCGACTTATCCTCAAGGGAACGGGCAAGTTGAAGCCGTCAACAAAGTTATAGTCAATGGACTTAAAAAGAGGCTGGATGATGCGAAAGGAAAATGGGTGGAGGAATTGCCGCACGTCCTTTAGACCTATCGAACAACGCCCCGCAAGTCAACAGGAGAGACTCCTTTCTCAATGGCATATGGAGCTGAGGCCATCATCCCTCTGGAAACTGGTTTCCCAACGTTAAGGACTAGTACATTTACCTCGGACGATAATGACGGGCTGTTAGAAAAGAGTTTGGATTTGATTGAAGAGCGAAGGGAGAATGCAATGGTCCAATTGGCTTACTACCAGCATAAACTCAAGCAAGGTTATGATACTAATGTAAAGTTGAGGCTGTTAGCTGTAGGAGACCTGGTGTTGAGGAAAGTTCTGGGAAACACTAAGAATCCAGCTTGGGGAAAATTGGGGCCTAATTGGGAAGGACCTTATCGGATTACTTCAGTAGCCGGGATAGGGGTCTATTACCTGGAAGACCTAGATGAAAAAGCTGTACTCCACCCTTGGAATGTAAACAATCTCAAGATGTATTATTATTAATAAAAGTGATCTAGTTTGAATTCCTTCTAATTTATGCCAACCATATACCATGTGTTTCCATATCTATGAAGTATTAAACAGAAACTAAGTTATGTCAGGTCCTCGGACCACAAGTTTAGTGGAAATTAATACCCTTTGACATCTTGTGAAGTATTAAATAGAAATTAAGTTATGTTAGGTTCCTCGGACCACAAGCTTAGTGGAAATTAATACCCTTTGACATCTTGTGAAGTATTAAACAGAAACTAAGTCATGTCAGGTCCTCGGATCACAAGCTTAGTGGAAATTAATACCCTTTGACATCTACGAAGTATTTAACAGAAACTAAGTTATGTCAGGTCCTCGGACCACAAGCTTAGTGGAAATTAATACCCTTTGACATCTACGAAGTATTTAACAGAAACTAAGTTATGTCAGGTCCTCGGACCACAAGCTTAGAGGAAATTAATACCCCTTGACATCTTGTGGAGTATTAAACAGAAATTAAGTTATGTCAGGTCCTCGGACTACAAACTTAGTGGAAACTAATACCCTATGATATCTGTTGAAGTATTGAACAAAAACTAAGTTATGTCAGGTTCTTCGGACCACAAACTTAGTGGAAATTAGTACACTATGACATCTATTGAAGTATTAAACAGAAGCTAAGTTATGTCAGGTTCCTCGGACCACAAACTTAGTGGAAATTAATACCCTGTGACATCTGTTGAAGTATTAAACAGAAGCTAAGTTATGTCAGGTTCCTCGGACCACAAACTTAGTGAAAATTAATACCCTGTGACATCTATTGAAGTATTAAACAGAAGCTAAGTTATGTCAGGTTCCTCGGACCACAAACTTAGTGGAAATTAATACCCTGTGACATCTGTGAAGTATTAAACAGAAACTAAATTATGTCAGGTCCTCGGACCACAAACTTAGTGGAAAGTAATACCCTATGATATCTATTCAAGTATTGAACAGAAACTAAGTTATGTCAGGTTCTTCGGACCACAAACTTAGTGGAAATTAGTACACTATGACATCTATTGAAGTATTAAACAGAAGCTAAGTTATGTCAGGTTCCTCGGACCACAAACTTAGCGGAAATTAATACCTTGTGACATCTGTTGAAGTATTAAACAGAAACTAAGTTATGTCAGGTTCCTCGAACCACAAACTTAGTGGAAATTAATACCCTGTGACATCTATTGAAGTATTAAACAGAAGCTAAGTTATGTCAGGTTCTTCGGACCACAAATGTTGTGAAATTTTAAAATACTCGCAAGTGTACGAACCATACCGAAGTATAGTTGGAGAAGAATGAGGTCGAACCCACAGGGACTTGTATGAACGTAAGAAAATTAATTAAACCTTAACCAAATTAATCCTAATCTAGTTTAATAAAAATTGGTTGTTTGCAATCAAATAAACTAAGCAAATAATAAAATTAAACAAATAGTTAAACTAAGCAAAATATATAAAGCAATAAAAAGATGTAAACAATCAAGAGAAAGGAATTAAGGTTTTGGAATCCGCCTTGTAAGTCATATCAGCATATATTTATGATCATTAATTTTTCCCAACTCACTACATGATAATCTAGAAATCAATCTTGCTATCATGGAAAATATCATCATTTAAACCCTTATTTTAAAAATCAAAAGCATGTTCTTCTTCGCTTCTTAAGTATAAAATCAAATCATCAATTGTATTCGTAGCCAAACAAATCACAAGATATATCCAATTCTAAAAATCAAATCATAAATTGTATCCATTGACAAACAAATCACAAGTGATATCTAATTTTATAATCAAGAATTAATAAACCAAGCATTCAATTAATTAAGACAAATCCTAAATCATGAGAAAAACATGATTGAACTCATATCTAGAATCTTATCTTAGTCAATTGATATGAAGCAAGAACAATTTAAATCATTAAAGAACAACTATTGTAGGAAAAATCAAATCACATAAATATTATTGATAATCCTTAACAAAGTTTCATCCTCAACCTTAATTATAAATTTAGCTACTCATAGTAATTGAAAGAAAACATAAAAATAAAATACTAACCATTAAACTAAACAAATAAAATAGAGAAAGAAATAGTCACAGTGCTAGAGAAAAGCCATAGACAAAAGGAACACGTTCTGCTCCTACGCACCAATCCTAGCCGTAGCCTCTATATGTTCAGTCCCCTCAGCCCTAGCACTAGCCTTCGCCCCCCTGAATTTTGCCCTAAAAAGCCTTTAAATAGGTCAAGGAATCCTATTACAAGTTGAATTCCCGTTTGGAGAAAATCCCAGATTTTTAGGCTTCACTTAACCGACGGTTTTGGCCCATTTAACGTCAGAATTTGGACTTTTGGTAAACTACAAAGTTGTAGCCCTTTAAGTTAACGTTCCAGCCCAACTTGAATCATCTCGATTGGACATCTGAGCCGAAAGTTATGCTAAAAATACTAACTGATATGTAGTCTGGAATCCTAATCCGAATTGGACTTGGATTTGGAGTAAATTTCCTTTGATTCCTTGCTCCAATTGAACTTAAATTTAATTGGATTGGCTTTTTCTTGAATTCATTCCTGGCTAGATGTAAGTTGGCTTGATTCAATTGGCCTAGCCCCACTTTGCATGTAAAGCTCTTGTTACCTACAACACAAAGATATTATATAATCAGTCACAAAATAACATAAAAGTAAGGCTAAATATGTAGATATGTGAGTACTTTATTGTATATATTTCATGCACATCAACAAACTTAGTGGAAATTAATACCCTGTGACATCTGTTGAAGTATTAAACAGAAGCTAAGTTATGTCAGGTTCCTCGGACCACAAACTTAGTGGAAATTAATACCCTGTGACATCTGTTGAAATATTAAACAGAAGCTAAGTTATGTCAGGTTCCTCGGATCGCAAACTTAGTGGAAATTAATACCCTGTGACATCTGGTGAAGTATTAAACAGAAACTAAGTTATATAAGGTTCCTCGGACCACAAACTTGGTGGAAATTAATACCCTTTTGACATCTATTGAAGCGTTATGGGTTCAATGGAAACTGATACAACCTCTTGTTATTAAAGTGCTAGTGCCACATGAACTTGGGCATTTCAAAATAATAAACCCTCAAATACGTCCTCGGATTACAAGGTTCTCAATTATCTATTGAAGAAATAATCCCAATAGGCCTGGGGACATCATTTAATATATAATTGAAGTAATTTAGACCTAACTTTATCCAACTTTTGAACGCTTCCTTAAGATTCAATTTTTGGATGGATATATACGTATCTGAAATGTATCTATGTGATATCATGGTCTTACTAGTTATAATCCGTTTTGGTTGTCAACTGTTAGTGTATGTAAGTTATATTTTTCCTCTTGTATAAACAACGGATAATCAGGGTGAAACCACTCGAACGGAAATGGTTGAACGAACAACACAAAAACAGGATAAACAGCAATTCAAATTTCAAAAAGTAAAAGTGCATATTTCATTAATATATGTTTGTGAAAAAGAAAAATAAATAAACAAACAGAAACCAGGCCCCTTGCAAAGGTCCTACTTAAATTACAAGATAAGACCTATTTCTTCAACTTAATTTGAAGCTTAGAAGGTTGGTTGGCCGGTTTGTCTGCCTCAGTAGTAGTTGTTCCCTCTTTGTCCTTGGCAGCTCCCTCAGCTGGCATGACTGTAGAGGCCAAATCTTGGTGAAAGCCTTGAGAAGCTATCTCTGCCACCGGAACGTCTGCAACTTTACCCAAGGGTGCGTCTTGGGGAACACTGGTCACTTTGGCTGGTTCCTGTTGGCTAGGAGGAGGAGGGTCGTGAGGTGATACTACTGGATTGGGATCAGTGGTTATAGAAGTCACCTCAGCTTGAAGGGAAGGAGGATCCGAGACTCGGATTGCAGGAGGGTAGAACACATTTGCTGCCTTCCTCAACTCAGACGAAGCCTCAACCTCGGCTTGGTTGAGGGCTTCATCCCAAGTTTGGGCGCAGTAAATGCGGCACACTGCTGGGACCTCTGTCCTGAGGGTTTCTTCAGTCTCAGCCACTCCGAGGTCATAACCTTTTTGCTCGGCCTCGTCCCTTTCCTTCTCGGCCTTAACCTTTGCATTCTCGGCTTCCTCCCTGGATTTTTCAGCTTGCTCCCTTAATTTTTGGGTTTCCTCCAGATGTTTTTTAAGGGCTAGCACTTGCTCCCTGGCCGCCTTCAATTCTTCATTTGCTTCGCGCAAGCGCTACCTCTGATCCTCTGCTTGCCTTTGCGCGCCATCCAAGGCCGAATCTGCATTCTTTCGGGCTTGTTCCTTCTCGGTTAGTTTTTTTTTCAGCTCTGCCACGTCTTTTTCAGAGGTGGCCAGGGTTTGCACCGCTGCCGTCCTCCTTTTTCTTTCATCTTCCAGCTGTTGATAGCTGGCATTCGTTATTTGTTCGAGCCTGAAAGTGTTTTGGATGACCTAAAAATTGAAAGGTCAACATCACAACAAGTAAAAAAAAAAAAACAAAGACAAAAAAAACAAAACACAAATGTACTTAGTGGAATTATAACTTAACAGTAATTTCATACCAGAGCTAAATATCTTTTGCTGTGGTTAAGGACCTCGTTCTTCCCCATACGTCGCAGCTCGGCCATGTCTTTGGGGAGTAACAGGGATTCCTCCAAGGCTGAAGCAACATGGCACCCAATGCCCCCGTTGAAGTCCCTGATAGACGCATCGTCTCTCATGGGCTCTCCTCCGAACATGGGTGCTAGGAGCCACGCTTGTGGCTCTGAAGGCTGAGAGTCAGCTCTTTCCATGCCCCGTTGTGGCAAATGGCTGATTTTTTGCTGCTTCACAGCTCACTGGGCTTCTTCTTCCCTGGTCGGACGGGATTTTCCAGCGTCCGCCACATCTTTCCCTTTTTGCTCCCTTCACCTTTTTAATTCAGCAGCGTCAGCTCTGACCGGCTAGGGAGGTTGGTGAGGAGCGGGAGGAGGAGACTTGGTGGGAGGAGGAGAAATCTGAGACTGTGCAGATTTCACCGGTGCACCTTTCCCAGGCTGATTTTCTATCAGCTCTTGTAGAGTTCTTTGGGGCTTCCTTTGGATTCCCATTTCGTCAAAAATATCCTCGGCGGGTAGGGTCTGATTAAAAACCTCGAATTCGTCCGAGGAATCTGATAAATCTACAACTTCCTTTGGATTTTCTTCTTCTTCTTCTTCTTCTTCTTCTTCTTCTTTTTCTTCTTCTCTTCTGTCCTCCTCTTCTTTGAGGATGAGTTGAGATGAGTATGCGCCTACTGAAGTAGTGGCAACAAAATTGGTTGTGCGCAAGGAGCGTCTCTAGGGAGGGGAACACCCTCTGGAACGACGAACCCTTGGTAGGCAATACTGATATGGTGGAGCCAAGGGTCACGAGCTTTGCTCACACATTTAGGAGCTTGGAAAGCGAACGATAAGGGTGTGTATCCAAGTATTAAATGGGCGGCGCGGAGTTGACCGTCAGCTTCGTTCACATATATCTCGGCTTTCAATACCCTATCCAAGCTCGCTTGGTTGGCTAAGTTGAGTTTGGGTTTGGTATAGCACCTATCTGCGAAATCATTGAATTAGAGTGGGGCTTCGTTAGAAGCAAGAATATTGAGACAAAAAAAAGAAAAGAAGAAAAATGTAAACCAAAGTTCATGAATCTACGGCTACACCCCCACCTGGTTCCCCCTCTTCCGTTGGACACGACAAGCCATCGCTCCATGCCCCGGAAAAAATGAGAAAATCCTCCTTCAAATTTTTGTTCGAAGTGGGAAGGCACTGGATTAACCTCACTAAGGGATACCTCGGTTTGAGGTAATACCCTTACCCTTTCAAATGGTGCAGATTGTACACCCAATTTACATCATGGTGGGTCAGGTTTAGGTTCATTCTCTCGTTTAACGCCTCTATACTTCCCAGGACCCTAAACATGTTCGGAGCACACTGTGTGGGAGACAACCTAAAAAATCTAAGATAGTTCCTAGTAATAGTGCCCATGGGAATGGTCATCCCTCCCTCTATGAAGGCGATCATGGGAATGACCACCTTTCCCGTTTTCCTATCATCTGCCCATTCTCCCTGGGCAGCATATCTCATACCTACTGTTGGTGGAATCCTATACTTAGCCCTAAAACTCCTCATACTCTCCTCGGACTCGACCAAACACCGGAACTTACCCATTTTCCTAAAAAGCTTTGAAGAAAAGTTAACAAGTTTAGAAAGAAAGCTAAAGGATTTAAGAAGACTTACAGGTTTGGAAAGGGGTCCTCGGACAAGTTTCTAGTATTTGTAGACGCATAGAGAAAGGAAAGCTAGAGAGTCTGGTTCAATGTACGAGCACTAGAATTATGAGTTTGCGAAAAGTAAGCTAGAGAGAGTTGATTTGAAGAGCTATTTATAGTGAAACATAAATTGCAGGCGGGAAAGTTCCCGCTCGTGAAATGGGGAAAACCCTCCACCGTTAGATTCACATCTTACCGTTGAACGTGGGGGACAAGGGCGTTGCCAAAATTTAATACTGGCACGCTCAGGACGCCGAAGCGTCAGGAACGTGCCTTGGGCAGGTGAAAAGACATATGAGAGGTTAGGAATACAGAGTAAGGTCCCAAGCAAAATCAGCCGAGGATATCAAAATCATCCTTCCTCCCGAGGAGTCGAAAGACAAGATTTTGAGGGGCTATTATGGGGGCCAATTAATCAGGAGGTACTATTAAGGTCATGCCAGCTGGGCCAAAACCCAATCCGAGGACGTTAGACCATCCGAGAAGGCCCAAATTCGGCTATGAAGAGAATAAAGTTAGGAGAGGAATAGAACCAATATGAGATGGGTCCAATAAGCATCCGAGGATAGAAGTCTTCTCGGAAACTCGCGTCCGAGGTAAATCTGAGCGCTATATCATCATGGACTTGCTTCAGAGTTACATTACAGCAAAGGACGGGATATTGGGCCAGGGGTAAGATAAGAGAGGTAGACAAATATCTACAAAGGCTGCTACCTCCACATTAAATGCCTTCCAACCAACTCTCTGGCCGCATTAATGTGGAAGTGATGCTTGAATAGTGATCAAGCAGCCTTACAGCTACTGGTTGATGGTTCTAGGAGGTGCTGGATGGGACAGGAAGGAGTCCCCCGAATCTAACCTACACGTGTGTGGTAAGGATGACACCAAGATTACAAATATATAACTCGGAAGAATACACAAAAGAAAGGGGGAGAAAAAAGGAGAACTGTACAATTTCTGTCTTGAAAAGAACCATATGGAACAAGCAATTTAGTTTGGCTCCGAGGATAAAAAATCTGATAATCTTATTTTGCATCGAACCATCTTGAATAGTTAAGTCCAATCGATTTTCTGCGAGGATAAATCTAGTTCTTCTACCCACGCTCTACAAATTTATTGTTTGGGCTGTTAGCGTTTGAGCTCAATCCAGTTTTGGGACCAACACATTTTCAATCCTTACATATATAAAAACAAATAAAGACTTGCTTGTATTAATATTTACTAGCTTGTAACTCCGTGCATATGCACAGATGCATTTAAAAACAATCATAATTACACATATATAATTTAGAATATAATTAGATCTAAACTCTTCTGTTTTTGCATTCAATATACTTAAAAGATACACATTAAGATGCATAGTATAATCATCTTACATATATAATTTAAATATTATTGATAGTTATTCTTATATATATATATAATAATCTTACATATATAATTTAAATATTATTGATAGTCATTCTTATATATATATATATATATATATATATTTTTTTTTTTTTAAACTCTTTAAAAAGTCTTGTAAGAATGTTATTAGGTAAAAAATGTAAATTGTTCATTTAAAAAAAAAAAAAAATTTATGTTCATTAATTCTAGACTCTTTGATTTTTGTACACAATAACTCACTTGAATAGATATTTATGATATAGTCCCACATTTGATTCCAAAATTATAAATAAAATCATTCAAACTCTAAAATATAAAATCATTCAAACTCTCTCTTCCTCTAATTTTATATAACGTGTTAGATATATGATTATATTTTTTATGATTTATATATATTGGACTTGTCGTTTCTACTCTAAATTAACTCATTTAGTACAAAAATTAAAAAAAACTTTGATTAGATGGAACACGTGTCGTAAAATTAAATTCTAATTGAAATCTAATTTTTACATTGAACTAACTAACTTGGTTCAAAAATTTAAAAATTTGATTAGATGGGACACATGGCGCAAAATTAGACTTTAAGTGAATTCCAATGTAAAATCTAATTGGATTTTCTCTTACTTTTACTTATTAATATTAATATATATATATATATATATAGAGAGAGAGAGAGAGAGAGAGAGAGAGAGAGATGACTTATAAACTTGAATTGTTTTTAGTTCTACAAAAAAAAAAAAAAAAAAGACTCGTAAATAGAAAATCATTCAAATATTATGTTTTTTATGGTTTACTTATATTGGACTTCTCATTTTTTACACTAAATTAACTCATTTGGTACAAAAATTAAAAAATTTAGATTAGATGGGATACATGTTGCAAAAATAAACTCTAATTGAAATTCTTTTTATATTGAATTAACTTACTTAGCAAAAAAATTTAAAAACTTAGATTAGATGAGACATGTGGTGCAAAATTAGATTCTAATTGAATTCTAGTTTGAAATCTAATTGGATTTTCTCTCAGCTTTACCTATTATTATATATATAGATTTGTAATCATCTCTCTTTCTCTCAATCAATATGATATTATTGCTTTCATAAAAAAAAAAAAGAAGGTATTATTGCATTATATTCAATACATCTTTGTGTTAATATTATTTCTTTTTATTTTTATAATTTTCTTTATCTTTTTCACTTGTATACCATATTTTATCACATATATGTGATGAATTTAATTTTTATATATCATATATTTTAATTAGGAGTGACTTCTGTCAATATTGACTAAAAAAATGTGTCGTCACTATTATATACAGGTGACATGGTCCCTACAATATTCATGCAAATGTTTAAAAAGATGGGCAAACATTTGTAAGAAATCTAAGGACTATGACTAACATCGTCTTGCCTTACTCTCAATTGCAATAATCATTGACATAGTACAAGCTACTTATGATTGAATCCCATTAATTCTTAAAAAACTCAAGGATCTAGTGGATAAGGAACAAACTAAGGTTTACTTCTCTGATTATCGTGATGCACTGCAGAAATTCAAAGGTGCATACATGGCTTCAATTGCGAGGTCTTACTGGGAAGTGATAGATTGGGTTAGGGATGGAGCTAACAAAGCTATAGATTGTGAAGATATATATAGAAGGAGTGATAACAGGAGAGAATCACAAAGTGATTAAGCTAGCAAAGATTACTTTGATTATCATTGGTACTCTCATTTCAACATAATGTATTTTCTTAGTCAGGTAATCCACAATAAAAATGGTTATCAATTCATATTATTTGTGTATTAGGACTAGGAGATCCAACCGTACAAATTCACTAAACTATAGTACTTTCTAATGGGTTCAAATTACACCTAGTGTAACTTTAAGGTATGTTGGACCACCAAAATTTTTTAAATTGAAAAATCTTCCATTGGATTACATTATCTTCGTATATTCTCTATGCTTGCCAAATTTTAAATTGATCAAAGATGAATAGCTATGTCATCAATCAATCATTTAAACTCAAGATTTTTTGTAAATTAAAATAATGCAAAAAGATGAATTTATTGATTGAATGGTATATAACATCCGATTGACATGAATTTTGACATGCATATTAAGAACAAATAGAACATGTAATCCAATGGTGAGATTTCTAAAATATGAATTCAATAACATGTTATTGGTTGTGTAAGATTTCTTAAAATTACACCAAGCTAAATTAAAGATCTGAATTAAAGCAATTTTAACTAATAACACAACAGAAATTTGGGGATGGGGAAAGGAAAGGAAGAAAGCAACTCTATAAATTGTAAGATATGTATATCGCCAATAGTTCATAGAGAAAAAACAACTGTGAGAGGAATGACTAGTCCAGATATCTACATATACCCATACATTCTTTTGCCCTTGATTCAGCAGATAATGCATGCATGCCTTTGTAGCTCTATGTTCATGCCACGAGAAGCCTTTGGATATCCTTCTTATGCAATGAATTAGAGAAGCATACAACAATTCCTTCCAGTGCTCTTTACATATGACAGGACACACACTTATTATCAAAAACTAAACAACTGATTTGAAGTTTCCATGCCAATTAGTCTTAGAAACACAAAAAACCTTTAGGTACACATGCCATCACATGATACCAATGATTTATTGGCCTTTGCATCTTAAAATCTCACATAATATCATTGATATGTCACAAAAGAACAAAAGGTTTCAATTTCAGAACTGATTCTACTTAAGGGTGCTGCTTTGATAACTATGTTAGTGAATTAACTGCCTTTAGCATAAAAAAAAACTCCCCCCCCCCCCCCCCCCAAAACAAAAAAAAAGAGAAGAAGAAAATAAATCAATGGCGAGTAACGGCCTTATTAAATGTAAACTAACCCAAAGAGTTTTGTGGTGGCATAAATCTCAGTCTTGGTTGACTACATAAATTATGAAGTTCTAAATAATGTGTACTTTTGGATTGAAGGTTATTAATACTTCCAAACTTATACCTGGTAAACCACAATTCTAACACAAGTCAACAATTCATACAAGGTCCCAAAAGGTTCATCCATTTACTAAAAGTCAACTTGGCAGAGTGAAATGTCATCAATAATCATATATTTTGAATGTGCAGTGAAAAGCAAATGTAACCACCTGACCTGACCATCATATTAGGGATATGAAACCTTAATATATACTGGAATACTAATAAAATTTCCTCGGCCAGTAAATTTGAGAAACCATTAGATGCAATTGAAACATGCTATGTTTTTAAATTTAGTAAAACTCTTTTGTTAGGTTCTAAGTAATTAGGAACTAATGTATTAGAACTTCATTTTGTAATGTTGGCAAATCATGATCAAAACAAGTTTTAGTCTTGTTTTAGACTTGCTCAAAGTGTGTTTATGTGTAAAGTTGGAATCGAGTGTACTGCAGGATTTATTGGTTAAATTTGCTTGGCTCGATCGATCGAGAATTAGACTCGACTGATCGAAAGTCGTGCAGATTGTTTTTTCTGCAGAATTTCCAACTTAGCCTGAGCCCATTTGACGTGTAGGGTTTTATGTTTTGTCTTAAGTATAAAAGGGAAAACCCTAGCCACGTTTTTATGTTGCTCCTTATGCTATGTGTGTGAATCTTTTGTGAGATCAAGAGGTGTTTGCCTTCACACATACTTAGGGTTTCCAAGATTCAAGATTATGTCAAGAACTTGGTGATCAATTCAATTGCTGCAATAAGAGCTTAAAGTTACACAAGCAGGAGTGCTTGTACTTGCTGGGAATTCAAGAAAGAAGTAGTCCATGGACTCGGAGTTGTCATGTGGTCGTGGTAGTAAGTTTCCTACTCGAGGTAGTAATAGGATGTTAGTGGTCTAAGTCGCTATTGTGTAAACTTCAATTCTTTCATAGTGGATTTAGTTTTACCTTGAGGATAGCTAGGTCAAATCCTCCCCAGGTTTTTACTGGTTTGGTTTCCTGGATCATCATATCTTTGTGTTCTTTATTTTCCGTACTTTACATTGATATGATATATTTGTGTTAACCTAGATCTGAAATTTGACTAAGTAATCACTTGACTAATTTACTAGGTTAATCTGAGTGTGTTTTAAGGGGTCTAAAAACAAACAAGTGGTATCAGAGCAGGTAGCTCTCTTGTTGTAGATATTTTGATCTAAGAGCTAATCCTTGACCCCTGTTGTCATGGATACTTGGAAGATCTTATTGCTTATATGCCATCTTGTCTACTTGTTGATTTTGTCTCTTGTTGTTTTTGTTAAATCTTTCCTTGAGCATTTTGGTATAATTACTTGTGATGATAATTATGTGTGTTATACTGTTTTAACCGCCTTAAAGGCACGTGATTCTTGTCTTTGGTATTTGGATAGTGGTTGTTCCAGGCACATGACAGGAAATAAAGTTTTGTTCAAGACACTCTTTGAAGGAAAGATTGGAACAGTCATGTTTGGAGATGGAAGCAAATCTGTGATTAGAGGCATTGGAACTGTGGACATTCCAGGGTTGCTTGTTTTTGAAGATGTCTAATATGTAGATGGGTTGAAGGCTAATTCACTCAGCATCGGTCAGATTTGTGATAATGGTCTGAATGTTCTCTTCACTAAGTACGAGTGTGAGATAATTGATGGAGGAGGTGACTGTATGTGTATTGGTGTAAGGACAGCTGACAACTATTATGGTATAACACTAAGTATAAGCAACAAGTGTTTTAGTGCAAAAATCAATCAAGTTGACTTATGGCATCAACGGTTGGGACACGCAAGTCACAAGCAACTAGAGAAGATTTCTAAGTGTGATGCAGTTATTGGTTTGCCCAAATTTGAGAAGATAGAAAAGTGCATATGTGGCCCATGTCAGATGGGTAAACAAGTGGAGTCCAAGCATCCATCTGTAACTGAGGTTCAAACTTCCAAACCTTTTGAGTTGTTGCACATTGATCTCATGGGTCTTGCCAGAGTTCAGAGTTTCGGTGGAAAGAAGTATATTCTAGTTGTTGTAGATGATTTTACTAGATATACATGGGTTGTGCTTTTGAGAGATAAAGCTGAGGCTCCTAATAAGATGATACATTTGTGCAAAAAATTGCAAGTTGAGAAAGGTACTGTGATAGCCAGAATCAGAAGTGATGATGGAAAAGAATTTGAAAATACGAAGTTGGCTACCTTTTGCAATGATCAAGGCACGCATCAAGAGTTCTCATCACCCAAGATACCACAACAGAATGGAATAGTGGAACGAAAGAATAGGGTTGTTCAGGAGATGACACATGTCATGCTACACAATAAAAAGATGCCCAAATCCTTCTAGGGAGAAGCAGTTAACATTGCTTGTCATACACTCAACCAAGTGTATTTCAGACCTGATTCCAAGCAAACTCCCTATGAACTTTGAAGAGGAAAGAAGCCTGTGGTAAAATATTTTAGGATATTTGGCAATGACTATTACATTCTATGAGATAGAGAGAACCTAGAAAAATTTGATGCAAAGAGTGACAAGGGATACTTTCTAGGATACTTTTCCACTAGTAGAGCATATAGAGTGTACAATCTGAGAACCAAAACAGTCATGGAATCTTCCAATGTTGTGATCAATGATGAATTAAGTTCTGAAAGTCTTTAAGAAAATAGTTCTCCAGTTCAAGAAAGGAATATGGAAGTTGATGATTCATTTCCTGCTGATTATGTGGGGAAGCATAGTGAGGAAAAGTTGCTGTTGTTGAATGATACAGTTTCAGTACCATCAAGTTCAAAACCATCCACACTGGTTCATGAAACTTAACAAGAACAAAGTGAGCTTAGTCCTCCATTAGAACAGAAAGGTACCTCCACATCTCTGGTCAAAGGTCCATCTTCTAGAGTTAAGTTGAATCACCCTGCCACAAATATATTGGGTAGTCTAAATGATAACATGAGATTGAGATCAAAAGCCTTGAATGTGATTACTCACTCATGCTATCTATCCCAATTTGAACAAAAAAAGGTGGATGAAGCACTTCAAGATACTGATTGGGTTAATTCCATGCATGAAGAACTTTACCAATTTGTTCAGAATGATGTATGGGAATTAGTTCCTAGACCCAAGGGAGTAAATGTGATTGGAATTAAGTGGATTTTTAAGAACAAGTCAGATGAACATGGCACAGTTATTAGAAATAAATTAAGACTTGTTGCTCAAGGGTACACACAAGTGGAAGGGATTGATTTTGATGAGACCTTTGCACCAGTAGCAAGACTAGAATCCATTAGGATACTTTTGGCCATAGCAAGCCATCTGAATTTCAAGTTGTATCAAATGGATGTTAAGAGTGCTTTCTTGAATGGGATGTTGCAAGAAGAGGTATATGTTGAACAACCAAAGGGTTTTATTGATCCTCACAGATCGGATAATGTCTACAAGTTGAAGAGAGCCCTCTATGGTTTGAAACAAGCTCTCAGGGCTTGGTATGATAGATTGACTGCATATCTCACTGAGCATGGATTCAAAAGGGAATTTGCAGATACTACTCTCTTCATAAGAAAGAATAAGAATGGTTTTGTTGTAGCTCAAATTTATGTTGATGATATTGTTTTTGGTGCTACTAATGATTCACTTGCTCACTCTTTTGCAGAAGAAATGAAGGCAATGTTTGAAATGAGTATGGTTGATGAACTAACTTATTTCTTGGGATTGCAGGTGAAGCAAACGAACTCAGGAATCTACATCAACCAAGCAAAGTATGCAAGAAATCTAGTTAAGAGATTTGGACTGGACAAGGCTGCCCATGCTAGAACACCAATGGCTGCAAATGCAAAATTAACTAATGATCCATCAGGTGAGTCTGTTGATGTTACATTATATAGAAGCATGATTGGATGTCTTTTGTATTTGACTGCAAGTCGGCCTGATATTGCTTTTAGTGTTGGTGTCTGTTCTAGATTTCAATCTAATCCTAAGGTTTCACATTTGAATGCTGTTAAAAGAATCATAAAATATGTTGGTGGAATTTGTGATTATGGATTATTTTATAGCAAAGAGTCTAATCTGTCTCTTGTTGGATTTTCTTATTTTGATTGGGTCAGTAATGCCGATGATAAAAAAAGCACCATTGGTGGGTGTTTTTATGTAGGAGCCAATCTAATTGCTCAGACGAGTAAAAAACAAAATTCTGTATCTTTGTCTACTGTAGAGGAAGAATATATTGTTGCTGGAAGTTGTTGCTCATAGCTTCTTTGGATGAAAAAACTTTTGAGTGATTATGGGTTATCACAAGATACCATAGTTGTTTATTGTGATAATTCTAGTGCTATTGATATCTCTAAGAACCTTGTTCAACACTCTAAGACTAAGAACATAGAGATTAGATATCACTTCATTAAAGATCTTGTTGAAAGAAAGATTGTGTCTCTTGAGTATATCCCTACTGAACGTCAGAATGCTGACATCTTCACCAAACCTCTTGATAGAAGTAAGTTTGAGTCATTTCGTCAAGTAATTGGTGTGATTCTGTGTCCCTGATCATCCTTGGCTTTCATGGTCCTTGTGCTTCATCGCTCTATTCTTGGTGAACATTCTTCTTTGTTTTTTTGTTTTTTTTGTTTTTTTTTCCTTGTTTTTTCTAGGATTTGCATTGCATAACACTCATGCATTTTATTCTAGGATTGATTTTGTTTCTTCTTTTCAAAAAAAAAAAAAAAAAGATAAAAGGAAGCAAGATGTGTTTTTGTATTATTTTCTTGGTTTTGAAAACAAGGTTGGTCAATTTATTTTCACATGACATGTTTTTGTACCTTGTTTAGCTTGGATGAGCTTATTTATTGCACCTTACTAGTTGAAGCCTTGTAGTGCATGTTGTGTGGGATGATATTTATAGTTTTTGATCACATGATCTTGATTTTAAAGTCACATGCTTTAGATTGTCGGACTTGAACTTTTTGAGAAAGGCATAAATAACCATCTCACCACTGTTTACTAGCCAATCATGAACACCTTAGTGCATATCGTAAGATTTTGTGCTCGAGAAAGTGTAGCACATGCACAAAAAGAACATAAGGTGTAGTCTCGGTTTAAATGCTAAAATTGGTGTGTACATTATTGGGCTTTAATAACTTGACAATCAAATAAAATTGGTGTGTACATTATCCTGGCTATTATTGATAAGTTTCTGATCAAATAAAATTGGTGTGTATATTATGAGGCAAATTAATAAACTTACATGATTGCAAGCTTTTATTCTAGGAGATGTGAGAGTTATATGATGTAACTCTTTAGGTGATAGTCTCTTTCAAATCTATGTGATGAATTTTGTAGAAATTGTGCTTGATTTCTATTTTCATATCACCTCACATGTATCTCAAGTTTTTGCTAGTTGCACACACTACACAAGTTACTCTTTGCTAAACTTTGTACATGTTATTGTGTGTGTTTTTGGTTTGACTAACCAAGTTTGAAAATTCCTTGAATCTTATGCAAAACATGTTTAATGTTTGAGAATTTAAGTAGAATTGATCGAAAATCTTAATTTTGGGAAAACTAGGTTCAATTCATGTGTTTTTGAAAAGCATTTCATCTCATATTCATGCATTTTATTCCTGAAATTCAATGCTTTGAGGAGTTTCTGCATAAAATTGCTTTGTTTTTCAAACCTTTGATTTTTCCAGAATTTCGATCGATCGAACCTGTTTTTCGACTGATCGAAATTGCAATTAAAATTTTGGTTAGCCTCTATCTGTTTCAATCGGTGCTCGATTGCTAATGGATCAATCAAAGCATTTTCGATCGATCGAATCTATTTTTCGATCAATCGAAAATCGCGATGAGAGTTTTCTTAAAAACTTATGCTTTCACGTGTTTTTCACTATTTCAAACTTTTTCAAAACACTTTTCTCTCTCATTCGATCGGTCAAGGTGACCAAAGCAATTTTTTGTTGTTTTCCTCCAAAATTTTTGCAAGGTTTTTCTCCTCTAAGGCCTATAAGACCTTTTTACCCTTCCTTTTGCATTTATTTTCATGTTTCATGCATTAATTCATGCAATTTTGGGAAAATTTCGAACCAATGGATTTTTGGGATTTTTGATGATTTTAAGCTGTTTTTCTTAAAATTGATCAATGGGTTTTTGTTATAAGATGTTATATAATTGTTCTTGTTGGTTTAATTTGATCAATTTGGTGATTTGTGAGAAATTGAAAATTCTAGGGCTTGAATATACCCGAATTGGGAATTTTGTTCAATTAGGTTTAAATTGATGAAATTGGCTTGTTGAATTGATTCATATGATTATTAGTTTGTGTTATTTATATTGTCTAATGATCAATTGGTCAATTTCTTTAAAATTGAACAAGTGGTTTTTTAAATTTTGGGGTTTTTGTTATGAACTCTATGCTCAAGCCAATTTTGTGATTTTAAACTTCAATTGAACTTATTCTCACTGCATTAGACCATGCATCATGCCATTATACTATTCACGCATCAAATAGATTGTTATTTCTATATTTTTTTTGTGCTAACATGTAGTTTGCCCTTGGTTTTTCTCTTGTTTCTTTTTTTTGGTCCTTTTTTGTGTGTCCTTCCTATCCTTAGCACTATGTCTAGGAAGACTAGAGCCAATAGGAAAGCTTCCTCTTCATCTTCTCTTTCCTTTGAGAGTGAGTGTTTCCTGAGAAGCTGAACCTTAAGAGAAACATTCGGATTGAGAGAAATTTTTTGTTAGATGAGCTTGATCCTGCCATTAGGGCTAATTTTGAGCGTAGGGGCTGGCTACCATTGTTGGATATTAATCATCCACCTCCAGCTACCCTGATTAGAGAGTTCTACTCGAACCTCTCTATCCACGTCTATGATTCCAACACTTTAGTAAAGAGTTGGATACGAGGTGAAGAGTACACCATTACTCCTTCGGTAGTGGTTGCTGCTCTTAGGGTACCTGTGGTCCAACATCCTGTCTACCCCTATGATGACTCTCCACCCCTTGATGACATCATGTCATATATCACTGGGTCTTCTATTCAGTGGGGTTCTGATCTTCGAATCACTACTGCTGAGCTCACTGAGACTCATTATCTCTTCTTTAGGATTGCCTGTCATTCCTTATGGCCTATCTCTCATCTACACACCATTCCTTTGGAGCGTTACGCATTTTTGTACACTCTTGTTACTGATGCTCTGAAAGTTCAAAAACGTGTATAAACACCTTTGAACGTTTAGACCCCCAAATTACAACTTAACCAATTCAAGCAATATGTCAAACAACTAGTGTGCGGAAACTTAACATATGCTATAATATGTAATTGGTTAAAAACTATCTAAGCTAACACAAAATATAATCCACAGCAGATAATAAAAAGGCAAAGATAGAGAGGAAGGAAGATGCAAACACAAAGACAACACGCGATGTGTTATCGAAGAGGAAACCGAAGCCCTCGGCGTAAAACCTCTCCGCCGCCCTCCAAGCGGTCAATAATCCACTAGAAAATGTAGTTGGGATACAAGGACAGCAATAGACCCTCCAAGCCTAATCTACCCAGTGCACCTAAGCCCTCCAAGCTTCTTGCTCCAACGAGGTTGCGCCGAACCTTTTTCTTTTCTAGCTTCCCGGATTCCGCTACTAGACCATAGCATCAACCAATGAAGATTGGTTCCTTCCTAACTGCTTCCCAGAAATCCAAACAACTGTCTCACAGTGATGATGATGGTGAGAACCAGGTCTGGTATAATGCCTCTCAAGGATTTGACAATGGAGAGGAAGAGAGTTGGGGAATTTGGAGAGACTCTAAGGTATAGATTGTGGGTGAATCAATCTTGTTTTTCTTTAGGGTTTCTCTCTCAAAATTCTCTCTGGAAGCTCTCTTTCAATCGTGGGTAAAAGGGGTATTTATACTGGAGTGGGAGAGGAATGTGAAACGTCAGGTTTTACAAAACAGGGGTGGCTCGCGGCTTGACCTCGCGGCTTGACAAAGTCGCGAGATCCAGTCGCGAGATAACCGTATGGCCAGTTGTCCTGTTTTGTCCTGTAGTGCTCCAGCTGGCATGACTGTTCACCTTCCAGCATGCTTGGCACGTGTGCTGCGTCTGGCGGCTTGAAGCCGCGAGTCACCCGCGAGTCCCAGCCGCGAGTCTCTGTTTTCTTGCACACTCTTGAGCAATCTTCACTCTAACTCACTCACTACCCTTACATCAAACCCACCTAAATACAGGGTTACTAAATGCTGAATTACAAGCAAATTTGGCACGGAATAAAGCCAATTAGATGGTTGAATAAATTCAACCTTACAATCTCCTCCTTTGGCTATTCTGTGACAAAACCCTAAAACAGACTCTAGACTTAACATGTGAGTTGGGAACAGTTGAACAAAACTCACTCACACCTAACTCTAGAAGCTGTGAAGCACTTGAATCATATGAACATAATACTCCTGAAACACAACAATACACCATGATCATTGTACGCAGAAAATTATAAAATGCATATGAAACAGGCAATATGTGATCAAGCAAAGATGGAGTTAAGAAACAAACCATGGCTTGATCAACCAAGTGAACACCACAAGGTAGTGATCACAGTGCTCATTCACACTTGGAATGAACACAAGGACATACAAGTTAACAAGCACAAGGCAAGACACTTGTATGTTCAACACTCAACCAATGCATAACACACAAGGTATATGCATCTAGGAACAATCCTACAAGGGCACAAGAGTGACAGTACATAAACCAAAATGCAGAACATTTAGATCAAAGTACTGATTTCAACATAGCATAAAGGCTGCAATTAAGCAAGGTACAAACCATAAAGCCTACAAACTATGCATAAAACATTAACCCTAAAAGCTTACAAAAGCACATGGGTACAAACTACAAAACATTCTGAATAACATCATCAAAATATGTTAAAGTTTAAACCAAGAGTATAGGTTAAGAGTTAAAAACAACTATACACCAAAACACAGTGTATCAAACCCATAAAAGACAAGTTTAGAGAATAAGACTTAAAACAAAAGTATGGCAAAAGTATGTGAGAACTCCCCCTATCACTATGTACACATATGCTCACTTCCCTTTGAACTTTCTCCCCCTTACTGAATGCTCTCCCCCTTTTTGGCACGAATAGCTAAAGGCTCTCGTCCAACCTTTGTTGAATAGCATCTAGCTGATTCTCCATAGTCTCAAGACGCATTTGTACATGGTTGTTTGTGGAGTAGAGAAGTGCCACAAGCTCATCAATGCGTTTCTGAATATGCTTAAGTACACTGCCCACTCTATCAGTATGAGGAGCAATCTGTGCTTGTGGAATACTAGCCTGTGAAGCTTCAGGAGCAGTACGCGAAGTAGATGTGGTATGTGCAGGTGTCTCTGATTCAGGGGCAGATGGAGTAACCGGAGAGATGTGAGCACTCCTTGGTGTGTTAGAGGAGTGACTTCTGCTAGCTTGAAGAGTGAACATGGAAATAGGACGCTGACGGGACAACATCTTTCCATCTGCAGGGGGAATAATGCCTTCACGAAGAATGAGCTTCATGATGAGACTGCAAAATGGGATGATTCCTCGAGCTATAGACACAAGTCTATGCATGTCTCAAGATCAACAAAACCATTCACTAATCATTCATGACAAGTTTGAAGATCTATTTACAACAATCACAAAGATTTCAAAATTTCTCCCACAGAGATATGAGTACAAAGAAGACAAGCAATGCTCGAAAATGCACAAAGCCATTAGCACAAAGGTACAAGGCAAAACAAGTTTTGAGACAAAAACTCAACAAAGTCAATCAAGCTTTTTGATTTTCTAATTTTTTATGTGATTTTTGGATTTTTTGACACAAGAAGCAAAAAGATTGATAAGACAAAAAAAATATGCACAAGAAGATAAGCAAACAACCAATAGCAAAAACAGCAAGTACAACAAACAAACATTGTCACAAAGCATAGGAAGTATTAATGCATGGACATGTTGTAATGCTTATGCATGAGTACCCTTTTTCACCCACACGTCACTTGCGTTTGGGGTGATTTCCTTATAGGATTGGGTACGGGAGTTAGGGCTTTCAAACCTTCGTGAGAAGCTTTCCAAGCAGTTGGTGAATGCACCAATCATCTTCATCACGTTCATCATTCCGGGATCACCATTCTGATCTCTAGATTGATCACCTGCCCAAATTCTTCTATCATTTCTAGGTCCTCCTGACCTTTGAGGAGTTGTACTGTTCTTTGCTCTCAGCTTTTGGCAATTTGGTCGGGTATGTCCTTGAAGTCCGCAATAATGACACACATAAGTCGCTCTAGGACCTCTTTGTGGTCGTGGACGTGACTTGGCACGAGATTCAGACCTGCCCACATATTGATTACGGGAATTCAGCAACCGTTCGTTCCCCACATTTCTCTTCTCTTCTATCTTGGGCTTCTCAGCAGTAGGACCAACATCAACTGGATCTTTAGCCTTAACAAACTTCACTTCTTTAGTGACATTTCCAGATGAGCTACTTCCTCCGGTATATCCCAATCCGGATTTGTCTGAAAAGCTCTTTTGAGATGAGATAACATCATCTAGCTTCTTGGTGGTGACCCTCTCTACTTTAGCATTTGCTTGCACAACCTCATTCTCAAGAAATCTTACTTTTGTGTAAGTTTCGGACAACTCACCATTCAAAGTTTCTATCTCGCATTTGGCCTCCCTATATCGGATTAGGAGACTTTTGTAGTCCTCCTCTGCCTTCTTCATTTTTCTCACAGCAGCCTTGGCCACCCTTGTGTACTCACCCGACTTCTCCAAGAGTGAGTTATAATTCTTTTGAAGATTTGCTGTGCTTTCATCTTGTTCAGCATCTGATTCTTCAACAATTCCTAGTGATTCATCATCACTATGTTCTCCAAGGTCTTGTACAAGCAGATTCAACTCATCTGAAGACTCAACATGAGCAATGGTCATAAAAGCTGAATAGTTCCCCTCTCCATCACAGCTCTCTTCAGATTCTGAGTCAGACGAATCCGAGTCACTCAATGTCGTGGCATACACTTTACCTTTCGATTTCAAATAATTCGGACATTCCTTCTTAAAGTGTCCATGCCCGTTACATTCGAAGCAAGTGACACCTTGTGTAGGTTGGGATTCTTTACCATCTCTCTTTTTGAATTCCCTTTTTTCCCTTCCAGAACTTTGGAGTTTTCCTTTATCACCAAATTTTCCATTATTCTTGAACTTCAAGAACTTTCGGAAATTTTTTACAAGGTATGCAACATCTTTATCAACCACATCGTCTTCCGATGAGTCATGGACTTCTACCTTCTCATTAATGGTCTTAAGAGCAAGGGATTTACTCTTCCGTTGATTGGGCAGCGACATTTCATAAGTCTGAAGAGAACCGACCAGCTCTTGGACTTTGATGTCATCTAGGTCCTTGCTCTCTTCAATCGCTGTCACTTTAGCACGAAAACTTTCTGGCAATGATCGAAGGATCTTCCTTACGATTTTAGAATCCTCCGTTTTCTCCCCCAAGTTGAACTTACTGACAACCACCTCATTTAGCTTCCCATAGAAAGAGTCAAAAGACTCATCCTCACTCATTTTGAGCTCCTCAAACCGGGTGGTCAGCATTTGTAACTTGGTGTCTTTCACTTTCTTCGTGCCTTCATAGGTGGTTTCCAAAATCTCCCACGCTTCTTTGGCAATGGTGATATGAGAAATCCTGTGAAATTCATCTGGAGACACACCACAGAAAATAGCATTTAAAGCTTTACTGTTACATTAGATGCAGTGAGTGCTGCCTTATCCCATGTGGATTTGGCTGCCTCAGGTCTAGTCCAACCACTCTCAACTGCATCCCAAACAGATTCATCAATGGAGCACAGAAATGCTCTCATGCGAACCTTCCAAAAAGCATAATTACTACCATCAAAATATGGAGGTGCATTTAGGGATTGAGACCTATCCATCTCAAAAGGGAGTCAAGGATCACACAATGGTAATGAAACCAATAATAGTGTACCCGCTCTGATACCAAATGAAAGTTCAAAAACGTGTATAAACACCTTTGAACGTTTAGACCCCCAAATTACAACTTAACCAATTCAAGCAATATGTCAAACAACTAGTGTGCGGAAACTTAACATATGCTATAATATGTAATTGGTTAAAAACTATCTAAGCCAACACAAAATATAATCCACAGCAGATAATAAAAAGGCAAAGATAGAGAGGAAGGAAGATGCAAACACAAAGACAACACGCGATGTGTTATCGAAGAGGAAACCGAAGCCCTCGGCGTAAAACCTCTCCGCCGCCCTCCAAGCGGTCAATAATCCACTAGAAAATGTAGTTGGGATACAAGGACAGCAATAGACCCTCCAAGCCTAATCTACCCAGTGCACCTAAGCCCTCCAAGCTTCTTGCTCCAACGAGGTTGCGCCGAACCTTTTTCTTTTCTAGCTTCCCGGATTCCGCTACTAGACCATAGCATCAACCAATGAAGATTGGTTCCTTCCTAACTGCTTCCCAGAAATCCAAACAACTGTCTCACAGTGATGATGATGGTGAGAACCAGGTCTGGTATAATGCCTCTCAAGGATTTGACAATGGAGAGGAAGAGAGTTGGGGAATTTGGAGAGACTCTAAGGTATAGATTGTGGGTGAATCAATCTTGTTTTTCTTTAGGGTTTCTCTCTCAAAATTCTCTCTGGAAGCTCTCTTTCAATCGTGGGTAAAAGGGGTATTTATACTGGAGTGGGAGAGGAATGTGAAACGTCAGGTTTTACAAAACAGGGGTGGCTCGCGGCTTGACCTCGCGGCTTGACAAAGTCGCGAGATCCAGTCGCGAGATAACCGTATGGCCAGTTGTCCTGTTTTGTCCTGTAGTGCTCCAGCTGGCATGACTGTTCACCTTCCAGCATGCTTGGCACGTGTGCTGCGTCTGGCGGCTTGAAGCCGCGAGTCACCCGCGAGTCCCAGCCGCGAGTCTCTGTTTTCTTGCACACTCTTGAGCAATCTTCACTCTAACTCACTCACTACCCTTACATCAAACCCACCTAAATACAGGGTTACTAAATGCTGAATTACAAGCAAATTTAGCACGGAATAAAGCCAATTAGATGGTTGAATAAATTCAACCTTACATGCTCCTATTAGTTTCCCTCATTTGTTTCTTCGTTCTGTGAATGAGGTTTATAGGAGTTCTTCTACAAGGTGAAGAGTACACCATTACTCCTTCGGTAGTGGCTGCTGCTCTTGTGGTACCTGTGGTCCAGCATCTTGTCTACCCCTATGATAAGTCTCCACCCCTTGATGACATCATGTCATACATCACTGGGTCTTCTATCCAGTGGGGTTCTGATCATCGGATCACTATTGCTGAGCTCACTGAGACTCATTATCTCTTCTTTAGGATTGCCTGCCATTTCTTGTGGCCTATCTCTCATCTGCACACCATTCCTTTGGAGCGTTGTGCATTTTTGTATGCTCTTGTTACTGATGCTCCTATTAGTTTCCCTCATCTGTTTTTTCATTCTGTGAATGAGGTTTATAGGAGTTCTTCTACTACTCATGCTCTTTTCTTTCCCGTCTTTATCCATAGGATTTTGTTACATTTAGGGTTAGAGGATTTCCCCGCGTCTGAGCCCGTTCACATAGTCACTCCCATAGGTGCCACCTTTCTTAGGTAGAGGGTTGCTCAGTTGAGAGCTAGCTCTAAACATCCTAGGGTTGAGCCTTTTGGTGTTGCACCTCCTCTTCCCTCTTCTACAGGTGATACTATGTTTGAGGAGTCTGTAGATCCTGCTGCTGTTGCTACTGTTGTTCCTCCACCTTCTACCTCAGATGATTCAAACATTCAATGTATGTTGGAGACTGTTATGACCGTTCAGGTGGCTCATGGTCAGATTTTGGTGGACATGCTTGATGAGTTTCGTACTTTGCAAGCAGATCTGAAGCATTTGAGACGGTCGCCTCTGCCACCTCCTTTTGATGATGGATTTTGATTGCCCTTTGGCATTCCGTCGCAAAAAGAGGGAGTACATTTGTCGAGGGTTTTTGTAGTTAGGGGGAGATTTTTGTATTTGTGGAGCTTGTGGAGTTATTAGATTGTATCTAGGTGCTTCATTGTGTATTTACATTTTTGGCTCTTGATGTATTCTTTGTTTTGATTGGATTATTCACGATAGGGGGAGATACATTGATTATATATGTTTTTTGTTTCACATTGTTTATTAAGTTATATTTATGAGGTTGTTCATGATATATGTCTTTATTTTGTATTATGTGAAATTAAGAAGTTATTTATGTTTTACTTGTATTTTCTACACATGCGTTTATGCGTTTGTTGAGTGTTTCAGGAAATATACAGGTTGATTCAGTCGTGCTACTGTCTACACTTGCAACTGATAGATAGTAGTTAGGTTGAATTTGTTGTAATGGGCAATATTTGCTATTATGGGCTGTTCTTTGTAAACTTTGAGCTTTTTGTTAAGTTTGTGTTTTGTCATGGATTGCCAAAGGGGGGGGGGTTTGTTAGGTTATAAGTAATTAGGAACTAATGTATTAGAACTTCATTTTGTAATGTTAGGAAACCATGATCAAAACAGGTTTTAGTCTTGTTTTAGACTTGCTCAAAGTGTGTTTATGTGTAAAGTTGGAATCGAGTGTACTGCAGGATTTATTGGTTAAATCTGCCTGGCTCGATTGATCGAGAATTAGATTCGACCGATTGAAAGTCATGCAGATTGTTTTTTCTGCAGAATTTTCAACTCAGCCCAAGTCCGTTTGACGTGTAGGGTTTTATGTTTTGTCTTAAGTATAAAAGGGAAAACCCTAACCATGTTTTTATGTTGTTCCTTATGCTGTGTGTGTGAATCTTTTGTGAGATCAAGAGGTGTTTGCCTTCACACATACTTAGGGTTTCCAAGATTCAAGATTATGTCAAGAACTTGGTGATCGGTTCAGTTGTTGCAATAAGAACTTAAAGTTACATAAGCGGGAGTGCTTGTACTTGCTGGGAATTCAAGAAAGAAGTAGTCCGTGGACTCGGAGCTGTCACGTGGTTGTGGTAGTAAGTTTTCTACTCGAGGTAGCAATATGATGTTAGTGGTCTAAGTCACTATTGTGTAAACTTCAATTCTTTCAAAGTGGATTCAGTTTTATCTTGAGGATAGCTAGGTTAAATCCTCTCCAGGTTTTTACCGGTTTGGTTTCCTGGGTCATCATATCTTTGTGTTCTTTATTTTCCACACTTTACATTAATATGATATATTTGTGTTAACTTAGATCTGAAATTTGACTAAGTAATCACTTGGCTAATTTACTAGGTTAATCTGAGTGTGTTTTAAGAGGTCTAAAAACAAACATCTTTGTCAAAGCTCTAAGTGTCAATAAGCAGGTGATCTAGAAAAAGATGGTAGCTCTCATTTTAACTTCCAAACATGACCTAGTTTGAAGATTTTTCATTTTATATCTCTCTCTTTTTTTCTTTTTTTTTTTCTTTTTCTGATAAAGCCATTTTATATCTCCTTCTTGTATTATGAAAGTGTGTCATTTGGCTATATCTCCAAAGAAATTACACTTGTTTTTTAACAGTTAGGAGTCCTGGTATGTATCAAATAGGCTAAACAGATTCATCACCATTGCCAATAAATTTATTTCAACCGGTATATAAATAACAAGGAACTTCCAAAACTTCTGAACCGAATGCAAAGTAAAAGGGAAAACAATACCTCAATTTGAAAAGGTGATGTTGTTGGTTGGTATCTTTCAACAACTTTACCATTTTTGTGCACCAAGAACTTTTCAACATTCCACTTCGTAAGATCACCTAAAAACCCACCAGCACTCGATTTCAGGAACTGGTAAACTGGAGCTGTACTTGTCAAAAATCGGGAATTCTGCTTTAAACCTTGTACAAGCAAACTGCTTGATTTCTGGGTTTGATCCACGTTCTTGCCCACCAAACTGATTGCAAGGGAAAGCTAGAATCTCCAATCCTGCAATGAGAAAACAATTTAGGAGTATTATATTCATGAGAAAAACAATTTCATCCTTAAAAATTTTCCAAGTGTGTCAAAGAAACATCAACAGGATTTATTAATAATCAACACGAAATCATTTTTTTTCTTCTGGAACTACTCATATGCATTACAACGAAATGACTTATGTTGTCTTAAGTTTGAATAAAACAATGATTGATCAGATATACCCGAAAGATATCATAGATTTGCAGGACCAATAAAATTTATCACAGCTATCATCTCGTGGTTGGGACCATGTGTTGGCTGTGTGCGAGATATATAGTAGCAATATTATGATAAATACATAGTTCATGCCTCACGCTCATAGTACATGTACCAAAATGCAGCAAGAGAACAGGGAGGGTTGATGCCACGATGACTTGATAGCATATTTTTATGACAACTCGATACAGAAATACAACCCAACATGTTTAACTGAACTCCACATCCATGAACATTAAAGGTAAACATAGTTGACAGCCATTGAAAACTTGCTTGATTTTGTTACACTAAAATATGCACCTGGATGTTAAGGATTAATTATAATAAATGCCTACAAATACTAGGAGACTTTATCAATGTTGTCCTGTTTATACTTAAGAGTTTCTTCCATCTTCAATTTGATTGCTATTAATATGGAGAAAAAAGAAGAAACTTAAAATTTATGGGCATCTTTGGATACATACTCAGGAAGACATTTCTGAAAAGTACATAGACAGCCAGACACATCAATTATGGTTCAATTGGGTGTAAGTACCAACTTTTTAAAGATCTTTACAATAATTATAAACACATCTGGGAACTATCTCCAATTGCCACTGGATACCTTGAGTTTTGCACTTTTTATATATATGAGACAATTCTGAGTAATTTGCAGTCGTCAAACCACTGTGATTAAAAAAAAAAATCCAGTTATATCACAAATTGAAATGACTGACATAGAGACAGGGATTTTCAGTAGTTTAAACAAAAGAATTTCAAAGCTGCAAATCATCAATTAGGCGTGCATACCATTTTGAAGCAACATTGACAATCAAGAGAACCTTTCCCTTAAACTTGCTAAGAGAAACATCCTTCCCATCGATATCCTGCATCAACAACCTCCATGCATAAGCATGATATACTATTTTACACGTTCTTCCCGAAATTCAGTTGTCCTAAATTTTTTTGAAGATATAACCAGCCCCCATGGGAGAGAGATAGAGCAGCTTATGAATCTTATAATTGTAAGTCCAAGCTAAAGTTCACAACAATATTTTCCTTTCTAAACAAACAACATTAGAAACCACATGTACGTTTTCTTTTTTAAATCAATAAAGAAATTAGCAATGTAATGACAATTGAATTCACTTCAAGTCATTGATGCCAATTCACATATACACCCATCCAAAACAACTAGACTTTTTTGCCTAAAAAACACACACACACACACACCAACTACTAGACTTTCGTTTAACAGTGAGCCAGCTATAAAGTTGGCTATTTCTTCCTTACTTGTCCAAGTGCACCAATTCAAAATTTTAGATATTTTCCATTTGTCACATCTATTCTGTATATTACTAAAAGCTGAAGTAGCATTTATTGTTGCTACGCTCCTATTGAATCATATCAGCAGTCACGTCATTCATTTATATATATATATATATATATATATATATATATATATTTTTTTTTTTTTTCTCTATTTAAACTTTTCTTCCCCCTATTTTCAAAAAAAAAAAAAAAAAAAAAAACTCTTCTTCTCCCTATTAGTTCACATACCTACTGTTACACTTCTTCCAACCTTTCACTTTCCTTTTTGCGTCTTTATTTCTCCACTACTTTACTGTTATACTTCCTTCCTCTTTTTTATATTTTGACTCTTCTTCTACCCATTTTATTTTGTATAAATTTGATATTGTTTTCCCATTCAATCTATATTTTTCCCGCACAAAACTGTGAGTACTCTATCTCTTTCTCTCTCGGTGAATTTTTGTTTTTTCTTATAACTCTAATTATGGTTGATGGTTTTTTTTTTTTAATATGTGCTTTGGTATTTTGTGTGTGTGTGCTTTAAAAAAAAAAAAAAAAAAAAAAAAAAAAAACCCCATCAGAAAGTCTTCTCTTTCTCTTTTATAGCTTTGATTGAATTTTAGTTTGGGTTAATACTTAATTTTTTTGGAAACAGGAATTTGAATATGCCTACCAATTATTTGAGTAATAAATTATTAAAAAGCCTATTATTTATTCCTTTACTTTCATTTTAATTTTGGCTAAGATAACATTGTAATTTTGTAATGAGTTTTGATTATTATGATAATTTCCTTATTCCTTAAGAGATGAGAAATTTGAATAATAAATTTGAAACATATAAAGTTTAGTTGTATATTAAGCAAATATAATACACTACAATAGAAGTTAGATGAATATGGTTCACCTTACAAAAAAATATTAGTCAAACTAAAAAAAAAAAAAAATGATATATTTGTAGAGATAAAAAGATAAAAAAAAATACTTGTAGAAATATATATATATATTTTTTTAAATAGACAATACTTAAAATAATGGTTACTTTTTATATATTACATTTCATTACATAATATTTATATTCTCACGCATCACGTGGGTCTGCGGTTAGTCTAATTAAATGCTTGAAACTCCTATACATACACACACATTCAATTACATGGCATAAATACTCTCAAATGTTTGTAATTCATTTAACACCCAATAATAAACCAAAACTCAAAAACCTCAAAGAAGAGTCAAAATTCAAACAATAACCATAATTTTAAAACTAAAAAGAAAGAAAAAAGTGAAAGGGAACCAGCAAAAAATGAGTTCTTTATTGTTCCTCAAAACACTTACTTTGACATTGAAATCATAGATTGCCTTCTCTATAGCGGCTTTGGTGTTGATTGAGAAAGAACAAGAATTGAGAAGAAAGGCGGACCTAGAATTTCAAGCTAGGGGGCCAAAGCGTAAGAAAAAAAATCCAAATAGGTATCCATATAGTATTAACAAAATATCAACCAAGATATATACACAAAATCATTGTTTCTTAATACAGTAAGATGTATGTTAGGTTCTAAGGATTTAGGATCTAAATGTATTAGAACTTCAATGTGTAATGCTGGCAAACTATGATCAAAACTTAGAGTCTAGAATTAGATTGCTCAAAGTATGTTTATTGTAAAGTTGGAATCGAGTAATTGCAGAAAATTACTGTTCACTTTCTGCAAGGCTTGATCGATCGAAAATTAGACTCGATCAATCGAAACTCTTGCAGATTGTTTTTCTGCAGAATTTTCCAACTCAGCCCAAGCCCATATGACATGTAGGGTTTTATGTTTTGCCTTAAGTATAAAAGGAAAAACCTTAGCCATGTTTTATGGTTGTTGTTCATGCTATGTGTATGAATCTCTTATGAGATCTAGAGGTGTTTGCCTTCATACATACTTAGGGTTATCAAGATCAAAATTGATGTTGAAAGCTTGGTGATCGTTTCAGTTGCTGCATAAAGAGCTTAAAGAAAAACACAAGTGGGAGTACTTGTGGTTGCTGTGAATCCAAGAAAGAAGTAGTTCGTGGACTCGGAGTTGTCACGTGGTCATGGTAATAAGTTTTCTACTTGAGGTAGCAATAGGATGTTAGTGGTCTAAGTCGCTATTGTAAAACTTCAACTCTTTCATAGTAGATTTGTTTTACCTTAAGGATAGCTAGGTTAAATCCTCCCCAAGTTTTTTACCGGTTTGGTTTTCCTGGGTTATCATATCGTTGTATTCTTTATTTTCCGCACTGTTTCAATGATATGATTTACTTGTGTTAATCTAGATCTGAATAATTTACCTAAGTTAATCACTTGGCTAAATAACTAGGTTAATTTGTTTGTGTTTAAGGGGTCTAAAAACGTACAATGTAATCATCTACCAACAAAGACAAAACAATACAAAATAATATTGTTTCTTAAGAGCATCAAATTTAATAATTAACAGTGAGTGTCATATGATGGATGGAATTACAAAAGACTGGGACAAACTTTCTCACTTTCTTTATCTGAGAAGGAGGTTAGTTGTCTTAATATGGCTATCAATATATACTTTTCCACAATGGAGAAGTTTTTCACTAACGTTGAAGTTATGGCGAGAACTTTTCGTTCGAAGAGAGGTTTATCAAGTTAGGGATGCAGGTGATCATAACATAATGCTTTTTATTTTTGAGTTAGAATGTGATGTAGAAAAGGTTCTTTGGTGTGAACCGTGGTCTTTTGATTAGTCCCTGGTGTTATGATGGTGTTACTCCCTTGACAGATGACATTCAGTTTACTTTAACACAATTTTGGGTTCAAATCCATAATCTATTGATACTAAACTTGTCCTATAAGACTGCTGAAGAGATTAGTGTGGTCGCAATAAGGATTACGAATGGAACCGTGGATTCAAAGTTATTTGCGGATCAACAACAATTTGGTCCATGCATGGATTAGGGATGATTCTCCATAGAGGTAATTGTTAGGGTCATATTTTATGTAATTGACTAATCCTTTAACAAAATGCACTTTACTTGTACTAAGGTAGATCTAAGTTGGGTTTAATACTTCAAGAAATATGTTGTTCAAAGCATATCAAGTGTTTGTATTGAAAGTCATGAAGATTGGTCCAAGAAAAAAGTGAAGAAAAGCCATTCATTAAGTCTCGACAGATAGCTCGACAGATGTCTGCTATCGAGACTTAATGTGCAGCTCAATAGATAGTTCAATAGAAGCTTGATTAATCAAGAACTACGATTTTCAATTTTCCAGATTTGAATTTCAACCCAGGCTTATGGATTTGTTTAGGGTTTCTTTTCTCACAACCCTAGACATATATAAGGCTTATTATAAAAGCCGTTAAACACGAATACAGAGACCAAGAGACTTATTTTCTTTGTGAAAAGCTGCTACATTTGTACACTATTAGGTTTTGTAACCAAGTGCTTCCAGACCTTCATTATTGATGAAGTGAAGAACTTTGCAGCCAACAACATCTGTTTAAGTTGCTGGAGTTAGTCATGTACTAGGATCCGTGCAAAGGGTTAGTTATAGGTTGGAGATTTGTGCATCAAGGGAAAGAAGGCTACTACAAGATCAAGTCCAATTGGGTATTGAAGTGAAGGTTCAACTGTAGGTTGGTATTTTAGGATATGTCAAGGTAGTTGGTAAGATTCCTTATACTTGTAAGCGCTTGATTGTTGATTAGTAGTGGATTATTGGGAGTGATGACCTTAAAATCACCTGTTAGGGTTTTTGCCTTATCAGAGGTTTTTCCCATTTGTTAACAAATCACCGTATCTAATTTATTTTTCTGCTGCACTTAGTTTATTTGGTGATTTGTTGGTGTCTTCATGATTTGCATGCAATTGAACCTAATTAATCAAATTGGGTAATTGAATTAATTATCCGGGATCAAGCTATCTCAACCCAACAATAATCAAAATTCAATGGCTAATGAGTTTGAGTAACCTACGAAGGCACCAACACCAGTGGACTTATCTGTACAGGATTTGCATATGGTAGAAACAGCTAGTGGAGGAGATGGCCACGATGGATAACTGTAGTGGGTTGCTCACAGGTAAGGTAAGGGAAGTTACTACTTTTTCGGGTTTCAAATTTGGAATTTTGAGGAGGTCTTGACAGTGATATTCGCAGGGGTGGGGGGTCAAGAGGTTTTCTCTTTCTCAAAGGTGAATCTTCCTAATCCAATTATAATGGTCTCTAATAATTCATTGTGAAAGTGGCAGCGGTTTCAGGAGTTGTTTATGCATCTACTGATAATTGCCTAACTATTTCTATTTCTTCTACTGTGGGCTCTTTTACTATGGGTAAGTCTTTGAGTGGTCCCAAGAAATCTGGGGATAATGGAAACAAAACCTTTCTCATGTCAAGCTAAAAAAAGGTAATTCAAATATAGATAGAGTTGTTTTTTTTTTTTTTTTTGAAAAACAATTCTATCTTCGCCAAGCTAAATAAAAGGGAATTAAACCATAATTTTCCAACTCATTATTTTAAGGTTGTTACCAAATATTGGAAAATGAGATAGTTTTCTAAAAATAATGCTTATGTGGCATTTGGTACGTGGTAATGTATTAAGATTCTCAGGAATGTTTAAAGATTCTCATGTTTGGTTGCAAATCACGCTAGGGAATCAAAGATGTCAGGGGAATTTGGATTCACCCTTTAAACCCCTCTTAGTAGGAATGCGGATTCCCTTTAAACTAGGTGGATATCCAGATTCCCAAACTTAAAGGAAATTGTCTTTTTTATAAATTGACAATTTTGAACCATTTTTCCTTATCATTTAAGCAATTAAGATAAAATATATAACAAATCATCAATATCTTTTCCCGCCAAAATAACATAAATAGGATAGAATACTCTGTTGATATATTCTTTAACAAAGTTCTATTTAGGTTTCACGTGTGGGAAAAAAAAAAGGTTTGAAGGAGACCCTCCATTATTGCCAGGTATTCACTTTTGCTGTTGTGCGTGTGTGGCTCAACAAATTATTAATAGTTTATATTTGGTTTTTCATTATTTATTTTGAGGAATATTTTTTTAAAGGACATGGTAGTTCATATTCAAATCGAAGGATAAAATGGGAAAAATAAATAATTCATTTAAGATTCTTGGGAATAAACCAAACATTATTATTTCACATTCCTATAAATCTTAAGAGATTCCCAATAAAACCAAACATAGGAATAACTACATTTCTAAGCATCCAGATTGCAAGAAATTACATTCCTACGAATCTAGATGCCAGGGATAATGTGAATTCCCCCATACCAAACATTACATTAGGGAAATGATTCATTTTCTAGAAATTTTATTGTTGTTTATTTCGATTTTTTTTTTTTTTTGTGTGTGTGTGTTTTCTTGTGTCTAGTAGTATTTAGAAATAATGGGTCAAAGGAAAATTATCTTTTAACTTCTCTTATTTAACTTGGCACAAAATAGAGTTGTTTTCCATGTCAACCTATCTTAGTGAAAAATAATTCTATTCATGCCAACCTTTATAGCTTTGGTGAAGGAGGTATTGTTCGTTTGGCATTAGGATCACCTTCTCTCAGAAGTCCTAACAAGCAAATATAGTTAGAAGTCCCAACAAGCAAATTTAGTGTCTGATGGCTGATGCCTATGAGTCTTTGACAGTCTCAATTACGAATTCCAATTATAGTTAGTGTATCCATGATATAGTACTAATCCAAGAGGAAATTTCAAACCAAGCTTTGCATCCCAAGGTGGTTGCAGAAGAGACAATGTCTGATGATGGTGACACTAATGTTGTGAAAAAGCAATCGGGTTCTTGTGAAGGACCCAAGAACAGTTTGTTATGTTTGATCATGAAGACCAAAATTAAAATTTTTTTTCTTTGGATATGTTTGGCGATGTGTTTGATAGGCTAAGAATGTATTGACCTCTTGTGATAAATTAACCAATTAATTAAGTTAATTAACATGCAATATGCGCGGTAACACAAACAAATCACCAACTAAGTTAAATGCAGCGGAAAATAAATTTGATACAGGTGATTTGTTTACGAATGGGGAAAACCATCGAGGCAAAACCCCATCGGGTGAATTTAAGGTCACTACTCCCGAGAATCCATTATTATCAAAACAAGCGGTTACAAGTAAAAGAATCCAAGTACCTTATACCAACCTACAGTTGAACCCTTACCCCAATACTCAGTTGGACTTGTAATGTAGCGGCAATCTCTCCTGTTAGGACATATGTGATTCATGTTAGGAACATATGTCAATATTTATGTAGTTGACTAATCCCTTGACAAAACGCACTTATTTGTAATTGGGTAGATTTAGGATATGTTTAATACTTCAAGAAACATGTTTTTCAAGTCTAGTATTAAAGCTATGAAGATTGGACCAAGAAACAAGTGAAGAAGGGCTATTCATTAAAGCTAGATAGATAGCTCGACACTTGTGGACAGATAGCTCGACACCTACGGACAGATAGCTTAACAGCTGCTCGACAGATAGCTATCTATCGAGATTTAATGAATGAAGCTCGACAGATTCTCGATTGATCGAGGTATCTATCTAGGTTACGGGAATTCACATTTCCAAATCTGATTTTTGGCCCATGCTTTTGTATTTGTGTAGGGTTTCTTTTTTCACAACCCTAGACCTATGTATGGCTTATTTTAAAGGCCGTCACATAAGAGAATACAGGGAGACCATATGAAAAAGGTGATCGATGCCTTATTCTCTCTGAAAAAAGCTACTGCGTCTTTGCGCCTTAGGGTTTTGTAACTAAGTGCTTCTTGATCTTCATTGTTGATGAAGTGAAGAACTTTGCAGCCAACAATCTTCTTCAAGTTAGTGAGTGAGTCACGTACTGGGATTCGTGCAAAGGAGTTAGTCACGTACTGAGATCCGTGCAACAAAAAGGATGGTGTTCATATATTGAAGAGTTCAGAGGTTTTGAAGCGGTAGAAGGTTTCTGCTGTAAGTTCATCTACGGGGATTGTAGAGTCTAGGGACAAAGGTTTTGTACTAGATCTGAAACTTCTCTTTACTATAATGGATTGCTTTTCGGGAAGGTTTCCCCCCAGGTTTTTTTACTGTGAAACTAGTTTGTTTCATTGGTTTTTGTGGGTCATCATATCTTGTCTTATTTATTTTTCCGCTTCATGATTTTGACATGATATTGATGTTTGTTTGTTTTAACAAGTTTTATTAATAATAAATCTAATTAACAACTTGGATTGAAAACTTGTTAATTCTTTCAACCGGGGTCTAAATTTCCCAACAAGTGGTATCAGAGTGGGTACACTCTGATTGGATTAATTTCCTGAGTGTGATCCTTGACCCCCATTGTCATGGATCGTGGGCAATCTCTTTTGATTTATCCTTTATTTGATGGAACTAATTATGCGTACTGGAAAGTTCGTATGAAAGTTTTTTTGCAGGCTCTAGGTGAACAGGTATGGCAAGCTGTTGAAGTTGGCTGGATTAAGCCAAAGGAAGCGCCGGTAGATTAGGATGAAGCAACAATCATAGCGGCAAATTTCAACAGTCGGGCCTTGAATGCTTTGTTTTGTGGGGCGACCAATGAGGAATTCAAGAAAATATCATCCACGAAAGTTGCCAAGGAAGCATGGACCATTCTTGAGACCACTTATGAAGGTACCAAGGCAGTAAAGATTGTGAAGTTTCAACAACTCACTAGTAGTTTTGAAGAAATAAGGATGGAGGAGGATGAGACCTTTGATGAGTTCTATGCTAAACTCAAGGATATTGTGAATTCTGCCTTCAATCTTGGAGAATCCATAGCAGAATCCAAAATTGTTAGGAAAATCCTTAGGTCCTTACCTGAAAGATTCCATGCCAAGATCACCGTCATTGAAGAAGTGAAGGACATTGATCAAATTCCTTTGACTGAGCCTGTAGGAAACCTTCAAACCTATGAGATGAGATTAGGCTCAATGGGAAAAGGTGGAAAGAGTAAAAACTTGGCTTTTAAGGGTATAGAGGAAGAGATTGAGGACTCTGAAGATGAAGATGAAAGTGAAGATGAAGATGAAGATGATGATGAGGATGAGGATCTAACTTTCATAACTGATGAGATTATCAAGCTTCTTCAATTTAGGAAAAATGATAAGGGCAAACCTCCTAGGAAATTAAATCCTTAAGGAAGGGCAAGAATGAGAAACCCCTCATGCAATGCCATGAGTGCAAAGGTTTTGGTCATATGAGGATAGAGTGCCTAAACTACCTTATGAAAGAAAAGACTAAGGAGTCAAAAGATAAAGGGTTGGTTGCTACATGGAGTGATACTGAGAATGACTCTTCTAATGAGTATGTGGATGAATGTAGTCACATTATGGCCTTTGCTGCCTCAACTGATAAGGTGATTGTGGAGAGTACTAGTGACAGTGAGGATTCTTCTGATGATGAAGTACCCAAGAAGATGACCATTCAGGAAGCCTATGATAAGCTATGCACTGAATTTATAAAATCTGAAAAGACTTCTCATCTTTGTAGAAAAGAGCTTAATGAGATAAAAACTGAAAAGGCTGATCTGTTAGTCAAACTAGATGAGACTACAAGGTTAGTTAAGACTCTTGTTGTGGAGAACACCTCATTAGAAGAGAAGGTCAAGAATCTTGAAGTTGAGCTTAGTCAAGCTAGAACACAAATAGAGAGGATGTCTAGTGCAAAGCTTGATGAGGTATTGAGTGCTCAAAAGCCTAGTTCTGATAAGACTGGCTTAGGATATGCTGTCTCCTCCAGCCCCACCTCTTCCACGGCTTTTGGATCAAGGACTGTCTTTGTGCCCCAATCTGAGAAAGGTAATAAAGGTATGAAATCCAAAATTGATCTGGCTAATTCTAAATCCTTTGTTAGACCTCATGTTTGTCACCATTATGGTGTTTCTGGACACATTCGTCCTAATTGCTTTAAGTTGTATCCTCATAAGCAATTGTCCAAATGATCACAGGTTTCCTCTCAAGGACCTACACCTTTGTTTGGAGAGTTATTAAAAGTCTTAATCTTTTTAACTCAATATCAGGAGAATTATAATTCTTCTATGTCCTTTAGTAGACATACTAGGACACGTGTCTTTCAATCTTCACGGCCAAAGACTCGTGCTGTGTGGGTGAGAAAGGAGCCTAAGACTTAATTGTCTTTTCTGTTTGTCCTCTGATTTAATTCTTTCTATCTATAGTAGGACTCTCTTTGCTTGATTTCTTATTTGCTTTTGGAATCATGCTTTCATGCATTTGCACCTTTCTATCATGCCTTCATACATAGAGTTGTTTTAACCTCCCTTATTTAACTTGGCATGAAATAGAGTTGTTTTCCATGTCAACATACGCTTTGTTTGTTTCAGCAATGATGTTTTCTAGAAAACGAGTCATCTTCTAAAAAGCATTTTCTATAAAACTATCTCATTTTCCAATGTTTGGTAGAAATAGAAACTTTAAATGAATATAAAAACATCCTCCTAGCTTCCCTTATTTAGCTTGCTGTGAGATATAGTTGTTTTCCAAAAAAATTTAAGGGAAAACAATCTCTAACAATAAGTCATACTTTTTATGTTGGTCAAAGATAGTTATCCTTTAACTCATCTTTTTTTAGGCTACCGAACACTGGAAAACATAGAAATCTATCTGTACACATGGTTTTCTATCGTGCCAACCTAATATATTATAAATAGAAAGCCAAAAGATACATGAAGC
Source organism: Quercus tomentella (assembly GCA_028535165.1). NCBI lineage: Eukaryota > Viridiplantae > Streptophyta > Magnoliopsida > Fagales > Fagaceae > Quercus > Quercus tomentella. The sequence goes on from JAPQVY010000155.1 coordinate 20,776,386, forward strand.
AACAATATCAAACGAATTTTTCTCTTTCCTTTTACATTTCCACATGTCTTTGACTCATTAAATTCTTTAAAAGCCACTTCTCAATTGAGTTGTTTTCCATACCAACAATATCATTCTTGACAAAGAACTAAAAAAAGAAAAAGAAAATGGCATCTCCAATTAGTTGCCTATCAATCTTGGTTATCCCTCTACTAGTCACCTCTCTTTTCTACCATGTTTCTAATGCAGATCAAGCCCTTATTGAAAGCATTTGCAAAAGGTCCACGAACAATTCGTTTTGCTTGTCAGCTTTATTTTCAGACCCACAGAGTAGTACAGCTAATCTATATATGCTGGGAATTATTACTGCTGATTTGAACTTGAAAGTATTCGAAGAAGCCGATAGTCGAATCCCAAATCTTCTTGACTCACTCAAAGACTCAGTGGATCATTCTCGACTTTTGAATTGCCAAACCAATTTAACTATTGCACACGAGAATTTGAAAGCTGCAAGAAACGCTGCGGGAGAACAATCTTATACAGAAGAGGCAAATTTACTTTTGAATGTATTTTCGAACATTGCACATTGTAAGTCTCAATATGAGGACCCCCCAATACGTGAATCACCAATATCAGATCTCACTTCCAAAATGATGGACCTATTTGATATTTCTTCTCATATAATTGCAATGATAGATTCATCTTAAGATATTGTCAATATAATCTTATGTGATCTATAATAAAAATAGGTCTGCTAAGGTCCTTGTAACTCAATTGCTACCTCTTAGGGGGTACTATATAAAAAATATAATCAATAAAGACATATTTGTATTAATATTTATTTGTAATCATCTCTCTTTCCCTCAATCAATATGGTATTATTGCATTATATTTAATACATCTTTGTGTTAACATTATTTCAACCGTGGGTCACTTTCAGGTCAGTTTTGGCCTTGAAAACAACAGATATGGCCAATATCGGAGTAAAAAGATATGGCCAAAATACCAAAACTAGTCAAAATATTTCCATGCCAGGATTTTTTTTATTTTTGGCTCAAACAAATTTCTCTCTTTCCTTTTATGTTTCCACACATCTTTGACTCATTAAATTCTTTAAGGGTCCGTTTGGTTGGAGGGGTGGAAAAGTGGCAGGATAGAAAAGATTTTATTTTCTCTCATTTTTGTTTGGTTCGGAGTGGAAAAGTGGAGGGATGGAAAAAATGAGTTTGAATAAATTTACTCATATACCCTTGTTAAAGAATGATACCAATTTTTTTTTAAAAAAATGACAAATAACCACACAAAAAAGAGCAATCACCCAAAATTTTTTATAAAAATAAAAAAGTTCCAAAAAAAATCACATCCAGTAAAAATAAAAATAAACTATCATGCCCAAGCCCTAAAAAATCAAAAGAAAAAAAGATTAGAAAAAAAAGAGGCAATGTTAATGCCCAAGAAAAAAAAGTGACAACTGGCAACGTGATTACCCAGAAAAAAGAAAAAAAAAAGGCAACATTGTTGCCCAAGAAAAAAAAAAGAGGGGCAATGTTGCTACCTAGGGAAGAGAGAAGAAAGAAAAAAAAAATGCAACTTAAACTGAGGGTATTTGTGTAAAGTGCATCTTTCAGCACTTTTCCCTCCTCATTTTCCTCCCAAATTGGGAGGATAAAAAAAGGTGGGCCCGGAGGGAAAATTTCCCCCCTATTTTCTGTCTCTCTTGTTTTCTTTCCTCAACCAAACTGTGGAAAATGCCATTTTCAACCCTATTTTCCTCTTCCTATTTTCCATCCTCCCTGTTTTCATCCAAACCAAACATACTAAAAGCCACATCTCAATTGATCTTCACCCTTGGATTCTCTTGGCTTCATGTCTGCATGATTAGCTCATTAGTTTTAATTTCCTACAAAAGAAATACATGAAATGAGATTATTTTAGAGAAACTAGAAAACTCTCATATTTATGTGTAAATGTGGGAATAAACTCAAAATAAATGTGATAATGCCTACCAAAAGTAAGATAATATTGTACTTTTAAGCTCTTATCAGCCGGACAAACATTTGTAAGAAATTTGAGGACTACAACTAACATCGTCTTGTCTCACTCTCAATTGCGATAACTGTTGACATAGTACAAGCTACGTATGATTGAATCCCATAAATTCTTAAAAAAACTCATGGATCTAGTGGATAAGGAACAAACTAAGGTTTACTTCTCTAATTATCGTGATCCACTATAGAAATTCAAAGGTGCATACATGGCTTCGATTGCAAGGTCTTACTAGGAAGTGATAGATTAGGTTAGGCATGGAGCTAACAAAGCTATAAATTGTGAAGATATATACTGAAGGATTCCCTTTATATGTGAATCATTGGTAACAGGAGATTAAACTAGCAAAAATTACTTTGATTATCATTGATCCTTTCATTTCAACATAATGTATCCACTTTGTTAGGTAATCCACAATAAAAATGGTTATCAGTTCATATTATTTGTGTATTAGGACTAGGTGATCCAACTGTACAAGTCCATCGAATTATAGTACTTTATAATGGGTTCAAGTTACACCTAGTGTAACTTTGCCAGGGACATTTTTACAATAAGGGCCAAAAATGCGAGAAAGTGCCAAATCTCCCCTTAGGTTCTTCAAAATTTATTATTTCTGGAGAGTGTCAAGCCTAAAATTCACAATTGTTGGGACATATGTGATTCACTTGTTAGGAACATATGTCACTATTTTATGTAATTGACTAATCTTTTGACAAAACGCACTTTACTTGTATTTAGGTAGATCTAGGATGTGTTTAATACTTCAAGAAACCTTGTTTCAAATTCAAGTGATAAAATCATGCAAGTCTGTCCAAGAATCAAGTGAGAAAGTGCTGAATTTTAAAGCTCGATAGCTACTCGACACCTCTTGACACCTGGCTTATCTGTCGAGCTCTTTAGTTGCTTCTTATCGCAATCTCAACACCTCTCGATAGCTAGGTCGATTGATCGAGCAAATTTCTGTCCCCTTGACACCTGCTCAACACCTCCTCGATCGATCGAGAATTATGAAATTCAGATTTCCAGATCTAATTTTTGGCCCATGCTGACATGTATGTGTAGGGTTTCTTTTCTTATAACCCTAGACATATATAAGGCTTATTTCAGAGGTCATCACATAAGAGAATACAAGGAGAACATATGCAAAAGGTGACCGATGCCTTATTCTCTCCGAAAAAAGCTACTGCGTCTTTGCGCCTTAGGGTTTTGTAACCAAGTGCTTCTTGATCTTCATTGTTGATGAAGTGAAGAGCTTTGCAGCCAACATCTTCTTCTAGTTGGTGTGTTAGTCACGTACTGGGAGTCGTGTATCATTGGTTAGTCACGTACTGGGATCCGTGCAAAAAGGGTGGCGTTCATATATTTAAGAGTTCAGAGGTTCTGAAGCGGTAGAAGGTTTCTGCTGTGAGTACATCTACGGGGATTGTAGAGTCTAGGGACAAAGGTTTTGTACTAGATCTGAAACTTCTCTTTACTATAGTGAATTACTTTCCAGGAAGGTTTCCCCCTAGATTTTTTACTGTGAAACTAGTTTGTTTCATTGGTTTTCCTAGGTCATTATATCTTGTCTTATTTATTTTTCCGCTGCATGTTTTTGACATGATATTGATGTTTGTTTGTTTTAACAAGTTTTATTCATAATAAATCTAATTAACAACTTAGGTTTAAAACTTGTTAATTCTATCAACCGAGGTCTAAATTTCCCAACAACAATGTATAGCAAACAAAGGCTAATGATACTTTAACAAGAGAGAAATCAAAATGCCAATAACAAAAATGCTGAAAAATGACTAGAAACGCGGTAGGTTCAAAACTTCAACCTGGAGTCAGCGAGAAAATGAAATTGAGAGAGGTTGTGAGGAAGAGAGGGAATGTTCCCATGTACCAATATTTCCACCCCTAAGCTTTGGAATTGTGAGAATGTTAGCTGGCATAATGTGCTTTTGCTCTAAAGTTTTAGCTCTAAGGATAAAACGTGGTTGGTTCTTTTTTCCTCCAATTTTGAATCTAAATAGGGGTTCATATCTTGAGTTTTAAGGTACTCTAAGTGATTGGTTTTTGGTCAATAGAAGAGGTTTTGAACCCCAAAGTGCTAAGTTGATTTTTGGTTCAGATTTGCTTTAGTTAGGTAAAAGAGTTGCTTACTTTATGCATGTTAGGACATATGTGAATTATGTTAGGACATATGTGAATCATGTTAGGAACATATGTCATTTAGAATTGGCTAATCTTATGACAAAACACACTTTACTTGTAATTGGGTAGATCTAGGACGTGTTTAATACTTTAAGGAACAAGAGTTTAAGTCCAAGTGTTAAAACCATGCAAATCTGTCCAAGAAGCAAGTGAAGAAGAGCTGGATTTTAAAGCTTGACAGCTAGCTCAACAGATAGCATCTATCGAGGTTTAAAAGGCTTGTTTAGCCCGATGCTCGATAGCTGCTCGATAGATAACCTATCTATCGAGATTTACGAAAATCAGTTTTTCAGATCTGATTTCACACTAATCCGTATATACATGTTTAGGCTTTCTTTTCTCACAACCCTAAACATATATAAGGATTATTTTAAGGGCTGTTACAACTGATGCAAGTGAGTGTAACTTGATGCAAAGGTTTTTCACTTTCGCTGGAAATTTCGATTGCATTTAGCGTATGCAACAAGCCTTTAAACCCCTAGCTTACACTAGTGGACGAGTTGTAGTCTCGTGAGGGTTTGCAGGGAATATACCCACAAAATTCTGAGAATGAATACTAAAAAAAAAAAAAAAACAAAGAAAATCAAAATTTTTTTTTTTTTTTCAATTGCCTTTTGCAAAGAGGATTAGTTCAAGTTCAAAAACACTACAAATGCTAAAGAAATTTCTCATGCCATCAAAACTCAATGTGAGTGAAAAGTGGTAGCCAACCCAAACATACTCTTAGTTTTAGAATAAACTTGACTTGAATCTCTATTTGAAAGTATGCTTCAACTCAAATCTTTCCGGTGTTATCACTCAACAAATGAAATCACTCTGAAATGGGGTGTAACACTCTCAACAATATATGTGAGCGGAATACTGTAAGGAAAATCAAACACCTCACATATAAATCACATGAAAAACGCTTAATCAAGAAAGAACAAGTAGTCTCATGAAAGGATGCCAAAAATATTCATACCACACCTTTTTCTTCTCAGTCATATCAATATCTGAACTACACAATCTTCAAGATCAAATAAGGACTTTATTAGGACGTAATGTAGGGTAAAAGCAAAGGGAATGAAATAAAAATGGGTGAAGGTAAATAATAAGAAGTGTTTTCAAGGTTTGTCGGAATGTCAACTCTTTTTGGAATTTCCATTCAACATTTTTTTTTTTTTTAAACTCTTCTTCTTCAAAGCAGTACTCCTTCCTTACATTTCACTTCTCAAAATTTGATGAGAACCCTTTTTATTTTCTTCTTTTTGACACTTTCCTTCTTTTTTTTTTTTTTTCAATTCTTTTTTTTTTCTTTGAATTTTTTTTTCTTTCTTTGAATTCTCTTTTCTTTCTTCTTTGAATTCTCGTACAAACCACCACATTGAAACAAACTAATCAAATTCAATCTTGAAACACTATGGATAAGGGCTTTAAGAAAGAAAGGCTAATTAAAAGGCTCAATGGGGTGACTAGCGATAATGTATCAAAAAAAGAAAAACACATATATGGCTCAAAGTAGACAAAAATGGCCTAATCTCATCTCTCAAAGACTAGTATAGTTCATTCAACATCAATGACTTCAAAAGATTCAAGTGTGGCATAAAATTAAATTATTTTTTTCTTGGCCAAAAGAAAGAATAATGAGACTACAACAAGGGAAACATGTTACGCACTTCCAAATGAACTTTAAGATTAGAAACAATAAATAACCCTCCAAAAATAATGATTGGCTCAAAACTCACAGGGGTTACAGTCTCCACATTGTTATCATCAAGATTTTCTAATCATTTTTATCCTTCAACAACAAGTTGTGTCTGAGTGGCTACGTGCATGTGCAATGAATTGAGCATGAAAGCAATGAAATTCTTTAAGCAAGAGTAGTATAATGAACTCAAAACATAAAACTCAAGCTAGGCAAAAGTTTTTTTTTTTTTTTTTTTTTTTTTTTTTTTTTGTGTGTGTGTTTAAACACAGCTGAACAAAACAAAACAAAACAAAAAGATATAAATCTATATATATACATCCCCCCCAAACCTAAACCAAACATTGTCCTCAATGTTAAAAATGATACTCTCAAATATATGTCTTGAATGAAAAGAGAGCAAAATATTAATATGCGACATGAGAATCAAGTAGAAACAAGTAAGGTAAGGAGAAGGAGGAGACGTACCTTAATCAAGCTGATTGTTATAAATTTTAATTTCTGTCAAATATCAGCTAGAACAAAAGAAAATAAAATTGAACAAGAAAATAAACACAAAGTCTAATCTAGAAGCAGAAAATAAACAAGAGAAAAAGAAAAGAAGAAAGAAGAAGAAAAAAAAAATTGCAAACCTGATAAACACAACTGAGATCAATCTTGATAAACAGGATCATCCAACAGGACTTCTTCAACTTCTGGAGGCTCAAGTTCTAAAAATGGTTTCAAACGTTGGCCATTAACTTTAAACAGATCACCATTTTTAGGATTCTCGATCTCAATAGCACCATGGAGATAAACAGTGCGAACTCTGAATGGACCAGTCCATCGAGATCGTAACTTACCTGGGAAGAGATGCAAACGAGAATTATAAAGAAGAACTTTTTGACTAGGTTCAAATGATTTTCTCAAGATGTTTTTATCATGAACCCTTTTCATTCGATCCTTATATGATTTGGCACAATTGTATGCATCATTGCGAATTTCCTCCAACTCATTGATTTGGAGTTTCCTTTCAGCACCTGCTTTGTCAAGATCAAAATTCAACTGCTTAATAGCCCAATAAGCTCTATGCTCTAACTCAACAGGGAGGTGACAAGCCTTACCATACACAATTCGATAGGGAGACATTCCAATGGGAGTCTTAAATGCTGTACGGTATGCCCACAATGCATCATTGAGTCTTAAAGACCAATCTTTCCGAGTAGGGTTAACTGTTTTCTCCAATATTCTCTTGATTTCCCTATTAGATATCTCTACTTGACCACTTGTCTGTGGGTGATAAGGTGTTGAAACCTTATGAGTGATGCCATATTTCTTCATTAGATGCTCAAAAACTCTATTGCAAAAGTGCTTTCCTCCATCACTAATAATGGCACGTGGTGTACCAATCCGTGCAAACACATTCTCTCTCAAAAACTTGACTACAACCTTGTGATCATTAGTTCTACATGCAATGGCCTCAACCCACTTAGAAACATAATCAACAGCAACAAGGATGTATAAGTTACCAAAAGAATTAGGAAAAGGACCCATGAAATCAATACCCCAAACATCAAATACCTCAACAATCAAAATAGGGTTCAATGACATCATATTTCTTTTTCCAATACTCCCCAACCTTTGGCATCTCTCACAGGCTAAACAATATGCATGGGAATCACGAAAAATGGAAGGCCAATAAAACCCACTTTGAAAAATCTTGGCAGTAGTCTTTCTGGAACTAAAGTGGCCTCCACAAGCATGATCATGACAGAAAGATATAACATTTTGTTGGTCACTCCCAGATATGCATCTTCTAATTATTTGATCAGAACAGTACTTAAACAAGTATGGATCATCAAAAAGAAATACTTAACCTCAGCCAGAAATTTAGACCTATCTTGTTTAGTCCAATGCGAAGGCATTTGATTAGTGACAAGATAGTTTGCAATATCAGCATACCAAGGTCTCTGGGATACATGCAACAACTGCTCATCAGGGAAAGATTCAAGAATAGGTAAACTATCATTAGTGTGCTCAACGATTAATCTAGACAAATGGTCAGCTACTACATTTTCAGTTCCCTTCTTGTCTCGAATCTCAAGATCAAATTCTTGTAACAATAAAATCCATCGGATAAGTCGAGCTTTAGCCTCTTTTTTGGAGAAAAGATACTTCAGTGCAGCATGATCCGAATAAATTAAGACCTTAGACCCCAACAAATAGGACCTAAATTTATCCAAGGCAAAAACAATTGCTAACAACTCCTTTTCTGTTGTAGAGTAATTCATTTGAGCATCATTTAGAGTCTTACTAGCATAATAAATCACATGGGGAACCTTTCCAACCCGCTGTCCTAAAACAGCACCAATTGCATAATCAGAGGCATCACACATAATCTCAAAAGGCACTTTCCAATCAGGTGGTTGAATGATAGGTGCAGAAGTCAACTCAGTTTTTAGTCTCTTAAATGCATGGAGACACTCATCATCAAACACAAATGGAGCATCTTTGGCAAGTAAGTTGCATAGTGGCCTTGAGATTTTACTAAAATCCTTGATGAACCTTCGATAGAATCCTGCATGACCCAAAAATGATCTAATTTCCTTAACAGATCGAGGAGGTGGAAGATTAGAAATCAAATCTATTTTGGCCTTATCAACCTCAATACCACTTTCTGATATGACATGCCCAAGAACAATTCCCTTTCTCACCATAAAATGACATTTCTCCCAATTAAGAACAAGATTCTTCTCCTTACATCGCACTAACACTAAGGATAGGTGATGCAAACATTCTTCAAAAGTGGATCCAAATACTGAAAAGTCATCCATAAATACCTCCAAAAATCGTCCCACCATATTAGAAAAAATACTAATCATGCACCTCTGAAATGTACCAGGAGCATTACATAAACCAAACGGCATGCGACGGTAGGCAAATGTCCTAAAGGGGCATGTGAAGGTAGTCTTTTCTTGATCTTTTGGTGCAATGGGAATTTGATTATATCCAGAATATCCATCAAGAAAACAATAATAAGCATGACCAGCTAACCTTTCCAACATTTGGTCTATAAAAGGAAGAGGAAAATGATCTTTTCTTGTCATGGCATTCAACTTACGGTAATCAATGCATACTCTCCATCCTGTTTGCACACGAGTTGGGACTAACTTATCATCCTCATTCTTAACAACTGTTATGCCAGATTTCTTTGGTACCACTTGAACTGGACTCACCCAATTACTATCAGAAATTGGGTAAATAATACCCACATCCAAAAGCTTCAAAACTTCAGCTCTCACTACCTCTTGCATAATAGGGTTTAGACGTCTCTGCGGTTCACGTGAAGTTTTAGCATTCTCTTCCAAGTGAATTCTATGCATAACCACAGATGGACTAATACCTTTGATATCAGCAATTGACCAACCTATAGCTTCCTTATGCTCTTGAAGTACACTTATCAATTGGCGTTCCCTAAGGTCATCCAAATCTGAAGCTATAATGACAGGTAAGGTCTCAGAAGAACCTAAAAAGGCATACTTAAGTGTGTCAGGTAATGGTTTCAACTCCAACTTTGGTGGTTCCACAGCAGATGGGGATGGAGATGAAGAAAGTGGAAGAGGGATCACTTTTGGTTGCCAACTATCAGCACTTAAGAGAGGAACAGAATCTAACAATGCATTGACCTCTTCAATTGAGTGTTCAACATCAAAATTGCAACCAAAAAGATTTAAGCAAGCCACTAGAGGATCCTCATAACTCGATTGTAGGAAAGTATCATGGACTAGACTCTCAATCATGTCAACCTCACAGATATCCTCATTGTCTAGCACTTGTTTCCTTATATGGAAGATATTAAGCTCAACAGTCATATTTCCAAATGAAATCTTCATTACACCACTCCGACAATTGATCAAAGCATTGGATGTGGCTAAGAAAGGGCGACCCAAAATGACATGGATTTGTGTATTGGCATTTAGAGTAGGTTCAGTGTCTAACACAACAAAATCAACAGGAAAATAGAATGCGTCCACCTTAATCAACACATCCTCAATAATACCTCTAGGGATTTTCACAGACCTATCAGCTAATTGAAGTGTCATGACTGTTGGTTTTAAATCCCCCAAACCTAGCTGTAAGTATACTGAATATGGCAATAAGTTCACACTTGCCCCCAAATCTAGCAAAGCTCACTCAATGAGATGATCCCCAATCTTGCATGAAATTGTAGGAGATCCAGGGTCTTTACATTTCACTGGATATTTATTCTGAATGATTGAACTGACTTGCTCGGTCAAAAATGCCTTTTTAGGGACATTTGTCTTTCTCTTCATTGTCACAAGATCTTTTAGAAATTTGGCATAAGCAGGAACTTGCTGAATTGCATCAAGAAATGGAATGTTTATTTGCACCTGCTTAAAAACCTCTAAAATGTCTCCAAATTGTGCACTTTTCTGAGGACTGATTAACTTTTGAGGAAATGGAGCTTTAGGAACAAACCTCTTATCAAGGGGGGAATTAAGATCCTGAATTGGAGTGGCGGGTGGGTTGTCCTTCTTTTCTTCATGATCATCATGTGAACTATGAGTTCCTTTTTCCTTTAACACCATATTTTCATCATCCTCCACTTCTGGCATTTTCACTTGATTATCAACTTGCTTACCAGACCTAAGGGTAGTAATAGACTGAACATGTTCTTGTCCATGAGTAGAACTACAAGAACCATTGATGGCATACTGTCCTTTTGGGTTAGGTATAGGTTGACTAGGAAACTTTCCTTTTTCCCTCTCTCCAACTTGGGTTGTTAACTGGCCAACTTGATTTTCCAACTTTGAAATAGCTTGAGTATTCAAATGGGTGGAACTTTTCATCTCTTGAATGGCTTGGCTAGTTGATTGCATGAAAGTTTTGAGAGACTCCTCCAAAGATGGTTGTTGTCTTGGTGGTGCTACAAACTGAGGTGTTGATTGAGGAATGGAAGGATATGCTTGAGTAGGTGGACGAAATTGACTTTGTTGATGCACTTGTTGTCCACCTACATTTATGGGAGGCTGATTTTGCCTCCATGAGAAATTAGGATGGTTCCTCCAATTTGGATTGTATGTCTCTGAAAATGGACTAGCAGATGGTTTTCCATAATTATTCAATGCATTTGCTTGCTCAATATAAAAATTAGGGTACCCAGCTGCAGAAGGACACATTTGTGTTATATGCATAGGACTTGCACAAATAGAGCATGTTTCACTTTGAACTTGATTGACAGAATTCATCCCTCTACCTAAAGCTAAAGCCTCAACCTTACGAGTGAGATTGTCCAACCTAGCTTTTATGTCTAAATCTTCACTGACTTCATACAATCCTCCTTTCTTACTTGTAGGGGCAGATCTCTCTTTACGGTTGGAAAAATCCCATTGTTGTGAACTTTCAGAAAAATTCTCAAGAAATTTGTATGCCTCATCATCCACAAGACTCAAAAATCCACCACCATTCATGGACTCAATCATGTTACGATTTGTCTGAGTCAAACCATTATAAAAATATTGTACTAGTCTCCATGTTTCAAAACCATGATGGGGACACTTTAAGATCAAGTCCTTAAATCTCTCCCAACTCTCATAAAATTTCTCTTGTTCATCCTGATAAAAATCTGCAATTTCTCTCCTCAAAGCATTGGTCTTGGCCATTGGGAAAAATTTAGAGAGGAATTTTGTGACCAACAGTTCCCATGAAGTGATAGATCCAGGTGACAAAGAATTAAGCCATGCTTTTGCCTTATCCTTCAAGGAAAAAGGGAATAAACGCAAGCGAACAGAGTCATCAGTGAAATTCTGAAACTTACAAGTAGCACAAATCTCAAGAAAATCCTTCACATGCATATAAGGATCTTCTCTATCCAATCCATGAAAAGTAGGAAGAAGGTGGATTATCTGTGGCTTTAACTCAAAATGTGCAGCAGTGGTTGTAGGCAATACTATGCAAGATGGAGGGTTGGTGGTTATGGGTGAGAACAACTCCCTAAGAGTTTTTGAATCATCTCTTGTTTCTCCCATTGTGGATGAATAATCAAAACTAACAAGACGATTTTCTTTATCACGTATCGAAGTTCTCCTACACCAAGCACAAAGAAAAAAAAGAAATTTTTGTTTTTTTTTTGTTTTTTTTTTTATATATTTAAAAAAAAATTAACTACAACTAGTAGAAGGAAAAATTCAATTAAGACCTAATTTATTTTCCTAACCAAGTCCCCGGCAACGGCGCCAAAAACTTGTTGTGAAATTTTAAAATACTCGCAAGTGTACGAACCGTACCGAAGTATAGTTGGACAAGAACGAGGTCGAACCCACAGGGACTTGTATGAACGTAGGAAAATTAATTAAACCTTAACCAAATTAATCCTAATCTAGTTTAATAAAAATTGGTTTTTTGCAATTAAAAATACTAAACAAATAATAAAATAAAGCAAATAGTTAAACTAAGCAAAAGATATAAAGCAATAAAAAGATGTAAACAATCAAGAGAAAGGAATTAAGGTTTTGGAATCCACCTTGTAAGTCATATCAGTATATATTTATGATTACTAATTTTTCCCAACTCACTACATTATAATCTAGAAATCAATCTTGCTATCATGGAAAATATCATCATTTAAACCCTTATTTTAAAAATCAAAAGCATGTTCTTCTTCACTTCTTAAGTATAAAATCAAATCATCAATTGTATCCGTAGCCAAACAAATCAGAAGATATATCCAATTCTAAAAATCAAATCATAAATTGTATCTATTGACAGACAAATCACAAGCGATATCCAATTTTATAATCAAGAATGAATAAACCAAGCATTCAATTAATTAAGACGAATCCTAAATCATGAGAAAAACATGATTGAACTCATATCCAGAATACCATCTTAGTCAATTGATATGAAGCGAGAACAATTTAAATCATTAAAGAACAATTATTATGGGAAAAATTAAATCACATAAATATTACTGATAATCCTTAACAAGGTTTCATCCTCAACCTTAATTATAAATTTAGCTACACATAGTAATTGAAAGAAAACATAAAAATAAAATACTAACCATTAAACTAAACAAATAAAATAGAGAAAGAAATAGTCATAGTTCTAGAGAAAAGCCATAGACAAAAAGAACACGTTCTGCTCCTACGCACCAGTCCTAGCCGCAGCCTCCATATGTTCAGCCCCTAAACAAACTAACCTAAAGCATTATATAAGAGAAATCACTCCTAATACAATTCGGACTAGCCTCCCTTTCTATTGCGTTAATTTGCTCATTTATAATCATATAACACACGCGGCTGACCTAAGGCTTTTCTTTACAAAGACCAAAACCGAAGTGGCCCAATAGAAATTCCTTGTTTGATTCTTGTATGTCGGTGAAGTTATAGGGAATTGTTGGACTGGAGAAAGCCCACAAACATGCAAACTTCTTGTCTTTACTTTTCCTTATCTGACACTTCACGCCTTCCAGATTACAATTCTCTAAAAGTTGGCTTCTTGAATCAATTGGCCCCACCTTATCATTTCAGCATAATCAATTACACTTCACTTGCTCTGCTTCTTCTTTATTTTTCTTGTCTTCCACTAATTCTTGTAAACATGCAAAGCCTTTATAACCTATAAAACAAAGATAGATTATAATTAGTCACAAATTAATCATAAAAATGAGGAAAAACATGCAAATATGAGGGGTACTTATTATATAAATTTCATGCACATCAGTCAACCAAAAGTCAAAGGTTTCGGTTTTATATAATAATAATAATAATAATAATATGATGATCCCATTGTTTTCCCAAATTTGATGATAATTCTAAAGTACTAAATATGCGTTGTAACGTTTATTTATTTATTTATTTTTCATTCCATTTTGTGGCCATTAAGTTAGTATATCCATAACTATTACTTTGTTTATGTTATGTTTGGTTTGATATCCTATTAATTTTTTTATTTTTATTTATTTTTAATTTTTTTATTATAATTTAGTGCTTCTAAATTGGCATATGTTTTGTATTACATTTTTCTTTTGATGTATTGTAATGTTTCATGAGAAGACCTTATGAGAACAATTTTTATTTATTTGAATTTAAGTAAAATATTATGTGTTTAGTTTATTTAAAATAAAAAAATAAGAGAAAATATAAATAATTTAATGATATTGTGGATTTGGCTTAATTTAAATATTGAATAAAATAAGATAAGAAGAAAAATAGTAAAAATAAAATATTTAACAATAAACACCAAATTATCCAAATCATGCTATGTAATAGAATAATGTTATATTCTTATATACCATCTCTATAATGCAATAGGATAACATTTAACAATCAAATAGAACAAAAAAATATAACAACTTAAAACACAGTTAAATCGCATCAATAGAAAGTGTTGGGTTATAAATTGACCCCAGTTAATTAATTTAATTACTTAAGTTGATTAATTAGGTTAGATTACATGCAATATCATGGAGGTACAAACAAATCACCAAATAATCTAGAGTGCAGTGTAAAGTAATTGATACGGTGATTTGTTGATTAATGGGAAAAACTTCTCACAAGGCAAAATCTCACCGGGTGATTTTTAGGTCACCACTCCAAGAATTACTAATCAAAATCAAGAGATTACAAGTACAAGGAATATTACCACAAACCTGGTCTATCCCAAAGTACCTACCTATAGTAGAATCTTTATGCCAATCCCCAATTGATCTTGATTTTGTAGAGACTTCTTCCATTTACACGAATCCTAGTACGTGACTAACTCCTAGCAACTTGAAACTTGTTGTTTGATGCAAAGTTCTTCAATACACTTGTAGAGAATGAAGCACTTGGTCACAAAAATCTAAAGCGCATAATAACGAAGTAGCTTCACAATAAGTGTATAGATTCTCTAATTGAGTCTTTGTATCCTGTGATGTCTTTAAAATAAACCTTTTATGTACCATAAAATTTTAGTGAATGAAACCTTAGAAGTCCAAGTAATCATGGGCCAAAAAGCTGATCTTGAAATTCTAGATTTGCGAAACTCAATAGATCAAGAGGTACCAACCTTGTATCGAGGTTCCTCATTAATTCTCGATAGAAGCTAGGTATTGAGTGGGTGTCGAGTTAGTGTCAAGGTCCCTTTTTTTAGCTTTTCTCACTTGTTTCTTTGTGTAGTCTTCATGTTTTCAATAATACCACTTGACATATCAACAAGACATACTTCATCAGTGGCAAGTCTAGAAATTTTTTTAGGGTGGTCACTAAGAAATTTAAATTATAAAAAAATTTAATAAAGATATAACTTGAATATTTGCTAAACCTGTGAGTTGAGTCGCTAAGGAGATAATACCACTTGACATATCAACAAGGCATACTTCACCAGTGGCAAGTCTAGAAATTTTTTTTAGGGTGTTCACTAAGAAATTTAAATTATAAAAAAATTTAATAAAGATATAACTTGAATATTTGCTAAACCTGTGAGTTGAGTCGCTAAGGAGAGCAAAATTGTTGCGATTGTAAAACCAAAAAGAGTATAATTGTCGTCACCATCAAGGAGAACTCACAACCAAAATATTTTTCTTAGTACCATATTTGAAGGAAAAATAAAATTAGAGATTATTTTTATTTAATAGGTTGAACAAGATACAAATTTGAATGATTAGTGATTTTTATCTTTTTGTTTATAATAGGCTTTTTATTGAATAATTTGTTCACTTATTGTTTGGTATTGTCTTGTTTTTGTTTGGTTTATACTTGTTGTTATTTGATCTAATATTTGTTGTTGTTGTTTAATCTTTTTTTTCCTTAATAAAAGGGATAAAGGATTATATTTGGGGGGCAGAATTAATTTCGAGTAATGCTATGTCTACAACATTTTTACAATAAATCTTATGTAAAAAGCTATTATTGGTGGGTAAAAAAATAATATTAGTATTAGGCCCAAATTAAAATTAGTAACAGTTTATCACATTGGATTTGTTGTTAAATTATTGTGAAAAATATTGTGAATATAGCATTAGTTTTATTTTTATTAAACCCAAATTTTTGTAATTTTCAAGTCAGGATGTTCAACATTTTTATTAGGGTAGTCACAATAGGTTAGTTTAGCATATAATTTTTTTTTTGGCAAGTGTATATATACATTTTTTTTGCAAGTTAGAGTGGTCCTGTGACCACCCTGACTTGCATGTGGAGCCGCCAGTATACTTCATGATATTCTAGAATCCACTTAGAATTACCCAGATACAAGTAAAGTGCGTTTTGTCAAAGGATATGTCAACACATGAAAAATATGACCCTATTAGAAAGTTGAGTTTTAAAGAATACAAAAATTCATCAACTTAAAGTAAAGATGTGTTGAGGACTCTTTTTTCATGCCACATGGCATCATTTCATTGGTAACCCGTGCCACGTCAACATTTTCATGGATTTTGGGTAAATCTCCTTTAAAACCCAAAAGGCCCATATTTTATTCAACTACAAGGATTGGGCTCATATGGCCCACAAGATCTTCACTTCAAGAGGTGAATTCATGATTGACATTTCCTCTTCATCAATTGGGTTCATAAACCACGACATCATCAACATCAATATATGGATTAGGCTTAAGCAATGAATCAAAGCTCACGACCCATAATACCTATCTCATACTCATGGGAAGCAGCTTCTTCAATGAAAACCCATATTTACACAAAATGACATCAAAACCCAAGGTAAATCATCTCATTTTATGCTCATGAGTCTCTTTGGGAGGTGTTGTTTGGTGGGCCAAGAAGTTATGTTCAATATAGCTCCAGCAGTTTAAAAATGATAAAAGAAACATGTTGCATGGCATGTCTTCTTCAACTCCTTGAACTCTGGCGGGTCAGTGTGTAGCAAGCAACATCTAGTAAGCCTCTCTTATCACATAACACTTAAAATGATAAAAACTCTCCATTGCTCTTTGACTAAAACTTAATACTCATCATATAATAAATACTCAAAAACTTCAGCAATCTAAATGCTAACCAAATAACTATTCATTCAATCTCCAGCTATTCATATACGAATTTAGAAACCTAATCATATTATTTCACATAAACTATATTTCTATTTCAACTAAAATCCAACTCAAACATATGGCTAAATCTGATTGGTTATCTTTAATCTTGAAATATAAAATATTCATAATATCTTTAATACTTAGTTGCCATCTGACATAATTAGAACAAATATTCCCCTATCAGCTGCCTGAGTAGAGCATTAAATACTCTTCTTGCTCACCAAGATTAAGTCACAAAACAATGAGACCTTGACTAGATCTCTAAATCTTCCTTAACTATCAACCAAACATCTTATTGCTTACTAAAAATGTATTATAATAGAATCATGGACCAAATATATAAATACCCAAAAGAGGAAACATTTCCAGCAAAACACCAGCAATGTATTCAGCAGAATTTACTACATACCTGTAAAGTACCCATCTAACAGTGGTTTTAACTTCTCTTATTTAGCTTGGCATGAGATAGAGTTGTTTTGTACATTTAGAAAAAAAATGAATAAAAACCCTTTCTCACGTCAAGCTAAAAAAAGGTAATTCAAATATAGATAGAGTTGTTTTCTTTTAAAAAGCAATTCTATCTCCACCAAGCTAAATATAGGAAATAAAATGATAATTTTCCAACTCATTTTAAGGTTGTTACCAAATATTGGAAAATGAGATAATTTTCTAAAAAAAAAAGCTTTTTGGGAAATGATTCATTTTCCAGAAATTTTAATGTTGCTTATTTCAATGGTTTTCCATGTTTTCTTGTGTCTAGTAGTATTTTAAAATAGTGGGTCAAAAGAAAACTATCTTTTAACTTCTCTTATTAACTTGCTGTAAAATAGAGTTGTTTTCCAAAAATATTTAGTGGAAAATAACTTTATCTCATCCCAACCTAATTTACTACAAATAGGAAGCCAAAAGATACATAAATCAACAATATCATTCTTGAGAAAGAACTTAGAAAAAAGAAAAAGAAAATGGCATCTCCAATTAGCTGCCTATCAATCTTGGTAATCCCTCTACTAGTCACCTCTCTCTTCTACCAAGTTTCTAATGCATATCGAGCCTTGATTGAAAGCATTTGCAAAAATTCCATGGCCTATTAGTTTTGCATGACAGCTTTACTTGCAGATGGACGTAGTATAAGAGCTAGTCCAGCTTTCCTGGAACTCATTTCTATTGATTTAAACTTGAATGCAGTAGAAGCTGCCCTTAGGTGAATCCCAGATCTTCTTAAAACACTCACAGACCCACTAGATAAGACTCGAATTCAGAATTGCCAAGCCGATTTAGATTATGTACATGGGAAATTAAATGATGCAAACACGGCTGCAGGGAAACACTCGTTTTTGGAAGTGAAAGATTTACTTACAGAAGCACTTATTAAAATTGGAGAATGTTATGATGAATACGATCGCCCCCCAAAACGTGAATCACCAATATCAGATTTCACTTTCAAAATGGGGGGGCTAATTGATATTTCTTTCGTTATAATTTCTATGTTAATGTTTTGGTAAGATATTGTCAACTTAATCTTATGTGATCTATAATAAAAATAGGTCTGCCAAGATCTTTGTAGCTTAATTGCAACTTCATGGTGTTATATATATATATATATATATATATATATATATATATATATATATATATATATATTGTGGGGGCCAATTAATCAGGAGATACTATTAAGCCATGCCAACTGGGCCAAAGCCTAATCCGATGACGTTAGACCATCCGAGGAGGCCCAAATTCAGCTATGAAGAGAATAAAGTTAGGAGAGGAATAGAACCAATATGAGATGGGTCCAATAAGCATCCGAGGATAAAAATCTTCTCGGAAACTCGCGTCCGAGGTAAATCTGAGCGTTATATCATCATGGACTTGCTTCAGAGTTACACCACAACAAAGGACGGGATATTGGGCCAGGGGTAAGATAGGAGAGGTAGACAAATATCTACAAAGGCTACTACCTCAACATTAAATGCCTTCCAACCAACTCTCTGGCCGCATTAATGTGGAAGTGATGCCTGAACAGTGATCAAGCAACCTTACAGCTACTGGTTGATGGTTCTAGGAGGTGCTGGATGGGACAGGAAGGAGTCCCCCGAATCTAACCTACACGTGTGTGGTAAGGATGACACCAAGATTACAAATATATAACCCGGAAGAATACACAAAAGAAAGGGGGAGAAAAAAGGAGAACTGTACAATTTTTGTCTTGAAAAGAACCATATGGAACAAGCAATTTAGTTTGGCTCCAAGGATAAAAAATCTGATAATCTTATTTTGCATCGAACCATCTTGAATAGTTAAGTCCAATTGATTTTCTGCGAGGATAAATCTAGTTCTTCTATCCACGCTCTACAAATTTATTGTTTGGGCTGTTAGTGTTTGAGCCCAATCCAGTTTTGGGACCAACACATTTTCAGTCCTTACAATTGGCGCCGTCTATGGGAAGAGCTTGATCTTTCTAAAGGAAATTCGGTTACAACGTTCGTGATGGAGGAAGCAGGTCTACATCAGGCAGAAGCAGGCCCACACCAAGCAGAATCGAGGGGCTCCTAGCATGGTAATCCGCATCGGAGCCTCGAACGGAGAGAGGGTCGTGAGGGAAGTGTATGCACGACTCATACCAGCAAAATCCAATCTCGAGGGAAGAGTCATGTCTCCCATGCAAAGAATGATAATGACATGCAACGTGAAATTGACGAATTGAAAAGAGAGTTGCGTCACGCGCGACGACGGTGTTCCTCGCTTAGCTCCGGGCCTTCCTCCAAGGAGACAGATGGTGCAAGTTATAGACGAAGATCCAGAACCCCGCCCAGTGAGACTTTTACCTATGAAGAGGAGTACCACCGTCAACGTAAGCACAAAAGTCCGCCGAGTAGGGGCTTGGGGAATAACGCCATGAACAAAGCTCTAAGCTAAGTTTCCAAATCACCCTTCACAAGGAATATTGAGGATGCGAATCTTCCTCAGCGATTTCATCAGTCAACTTTTACCCTGTACAATGGCCGGACGGATCCGGTAGAACACGTTAGCCATTTTAGCCAAAAGATGGCTATCTACTCCAGAGACGAAGCTTTAATGTGTAAGGTCTTTCCATCAAGTTTGGGCCCGGTGGCGATGAGGTTTAACGGTTTAAGGGCTAATTCTATCGATTCTTTCAAGAAACTTACCCGGGCTTTTGGCCCACGTTTTATTACTTGTAGCAGGGTTCCTCGGCCTTTGGGGTCTTTACTGTCTATGTCTATGCGAGAGAGTGAGACTCTTAAGACTTATTCGGATAGGTACTGGAAATGTTTAATGAGATAGAGGGAGAGCATGATGATGTGGCCATAAGTACTTTCAAAGTCGGTCTTCCAGCCGAGCATGATTTGAGGAAATCCTTAACTGGTAAACCTGTCACTAGTGTACATCAATTGATGGATTGGATTGACAAGTACAGAAGAGTGGAAGAAGACCAATTGCAGGGAAAAGGAAAGGCTAAGGTAATCCCTTAGGAGAGGAGGGATTTCAGGTCGGACCGGTACAACAATAACCGGCCTTGGAAAGACTTTGTTGGGCAGTTAGGTTCTGCCAACACCCAAGCGGTTAATGCTGTGTTTCGAGAGCCGGTGCAACAGGTACTGGAGAAGATCAAGAATGAACCATTTTTTAAATGGCTAAATAAGATGGCAGGAGAACTTACGAGGCGCAATCAGAATCTTTATTGCCACTATCATTAAGATCACGGACACATAACTGATGACTGCAGGAATTTATAGGACCATCTGGAATAATTAGTCCAAGAAGGGAAGTTGAAGCAACTATTGCACCACTCAAGTGGCCGAGTAGGCCAAGCAGGTTCGGAGATGCGGGGCGATGCTTCCTCGAGGCTTCCCCTTGGAACAATCAATGTTATTTTTGCTGCCTCGGGGAGGACTGGGTCATGCCCTTCCAGGATACTATCAGTATCCCGGTTTCCCGCCGAGGAGTATAGCTCAATGTCTAAAAGAACTAGGATGAACATCCCATTAGTTTTGGGCTTTTCAGATGAAGACAAAGTGGGAACCATACAGCCACATGATGATGCTGTAGTGGTTACACTGAGAATAGGTGGGTACGATGTGAGAAGGGTAATGGTTGACTAGGGCAGCGCTGCTAATATAATTTACCCTGACTTATACAACGGGCTGGGTTTGAAGCCTGAGCACTTGACAACTTACAATTCACCTCTGGTGAGTTTTGAAGGAAGAATGGTCGTCCCAAAAGGTCAGATAAGGCTACCTGTGCAGGCCGGTACGGATGTGGTGGAGGTGGACTTCATAGTTGTAGATGTTTTCTCTCCGTACACGGCTATTATGGGCTGACCTTGGCTCCATACTCTGGGGGCAGTCTCCTCTACTCTACACCAGAAGGTAAAGTACCCGTCCGGAGGCCAAGTTTTGGAGATAGTAGGAAGCCAGGCTGCTGCTCGGCAATGCTTAGTGGCGGCAATTCAACACCGGCCAGAAGTAGAGACCTCGGCAGCCGCCAATAATGGTTTATAGCAATTAACAGTTGAAGCATTGTCCTTAAACGAACTGGCCGATGAGGCAAAATGTGAAGATCTGGAGAGGGTAATTGTTGCTGATAATCCTGAGAAATTCTTCCAAGTTGGGGTTAAACTGCCTTCACAAGAGAAGGAGCAGCTGGTGAAGCTCCTCAAAGAGAATATCGACGTGTTCACCTGGAGTCCATATGAAGCCCTGGGTATAGATCCGAATTTCATCTGTCATCAGCTCAATGTAAATCCTTCCATTGTTCCGAAGAGACAGCCACCTCGGCGACCGTTAAAGGAGCACGCAGAAGCTGTTAGAAGTGAAGTGGCCAAGCTCAAGCAGGCCGGGGCTATCAAAGAAGTGTTTTACCCTCAATGGCTAGCCAATACAGTGGTGGTGAAAAAGAAGACTGGGAAATGGCAAGTGTGCATGGACTTCACGGATCTCAATAAGGCTTGTCCTAAGGATCCTTTTCCTATGCCGAAGATAGATCAGTTGGTAGATGCAACAGTCGGTCATCCTCGGATGAGTTTTTTGGAAGATTCCAAGGAGATCATCAGATACCGTTAGCATTGGACGATCAAGAAAAGACAGCTTTTGTCACCCCCATTGGAAACTATCATTATAAAGTAATGCCCTTTGGATTGAAAAATGCGGGGTCTACTTACCAACGGATGATGACTAAAATGTTCGAACCCCAATTGGGCAAGAACATCGAAGTCTACATCAATGATATGGTTGTAAAGAGCAAAGTGGTGTCCGAGCATTTGGAAGATCTTACGAGTATTTTTGGAATTCTGAGAAAGCATAAGTTACGTCTGAATGCCTCAAAGTGTTCCTTTGGTGTAGGCTCCAGAAAGTTCTTGGGGTACATGGTGACCTATAGGGGAATTGAGGTGAACCCAGACCAGATTAAGGCCATTAACGATTTACAAGCACCTAGGAATCCGAAGGAGGTGCAGAAACTGACAGGAATGACAGCTGCCTTGAACCGATTTATATCCCGATCAGCTGATAGATGTAGACCTTTCTTCCGTTTACTGCATAAATGGAAGAGATTTGAGTGGACTGAGGAATACGTCGCAGCATTTCAACAGTTGAAAGAGTACCTGTCTCGGTCGCCTATCATGTCCAGCCCTGAAGTGGACGAGGTCCTGTTTGCCTATCTAGCAGTTGCCTCTCATGCAGTTAGTTTCGTTTTAATACGAAAGGACAGTGGCGTCCAAAAGCCAGTTTATTATGTAAGCAAGTCACTTCATGAGGCCGGGGTGAGATACTTATCGTTAGAAAAGGCCATCTTGGTAGTAATCCATGCAACTCGCAAGCTCCCGCACTACTTTCAGGCGCACATTGTAGTGGTCCTAACTCAGCTACCACTCAAGTCCATACTTAGGAGCGCAGATTATACAGGGAGGATTGCTAAGTGGGGCACGATCCTAGGGGCTTTTGACATCAAGTATATGCCCCGTACCTCCGTGAAAGGCCAGGTCCTCGCCAATTTAGTGGCGGAGTTCGTCGAGCTCCCAGAAGAAGTTGAGATGAAGCAACATGACATGGATGAAAAATCGGTTGGCCTGATTTCCACACAGGACAATTCATCTTGGAAAGTATATGTGGATGGTGCAGCAAATCAACGGGGAGCAGGAGTGGGGCTAGTTCTGGTATCTCCTGAAAAGATCATCATTGAGAAATCCTTGAGACTGGGATTCCCAGTCACGAACAACGAAGCAGAATATGAAGCTTTGATGATGGGAATGAGCATGGTCCAAAAAATGAGTGGAAAGGTAGTGGAAGTGTTCTCGAATTCAAGATTGATAGTCGGCCAGGTGAGAGGAGAATTGGAAGCCCGAGATGCAAGAATGCAGGAATATTTGAGTCAAGTTAAGCGTGTACAAACAAAATTTCAATCTTTTGACTTGTCGCATATTCCCCGAGGTGAAAATACCCACGCCGATTCCTTGGCAACCCTTGCCACCTCTTCGGCGCGGAATTTTCCCAGGGTGATAATTGTTGAGGATTTGTGCACTCCCACGCCAGCAGGGAGGGACGTGCTTTAGGTCCATCAAGTCAACCTAGCGCCGAGCTGGATGGACCCCATAATGAAATTCCTTGAAAGTGACACCTTGCCTGAAGAGAAAATAGAAGTCGAGAAAATACGGAGGAAAGCTCCTCGGTTTTGGTTATCCGAGGACAAAAAGTTGTACAAACGCTCTTTTTCTGGGCCGTATCTGCTTTGTATACACCTAGAGATGTCAGAGTCACTTCTAGAGGAACTGCATGAAGGAATTTGTGGAATCCACACGGGGGGAAGGTCCCTATCTCACAGGGCTCTTACTCAAGGATACTGGTGGCCGAATATGCAGAAAGAAGCGCAGGAGTATGTCAGAAAGTGTGACCAATGTCAAAGATTCACTCCTAGCATCCACCAGCCTGGAGGAATTCTTAATCCCCTTTCTAGCCCTTGGCCATTTGCTCAGTGGGGTTTAGATATTGTAGGTCCTTTTCCTAAGGCATCAGGAAACAAGAGGTATCTGCTGGAGGTATCTGCTGGTCGGCACAGATTATTTCACTAAGTGGGTGGAGGCTGAGCCTTTGGCTAACATTAGAGACGTTGATGTTAAGAGGTTTATCTGGAAGAATATCGTGACGCGGTTTGGAACTCCACATACTCTTATCTCGGATAATAACCTTCAATTTGATAGTAAAGCCTTCAGGCAGTATTGTTCAGACTTGGGTATAAAGAATAGATATTCCACTCCGACTTATCCTCAAGGGAACGGGCAAGTTGAAGCCGTCAACAAAGTTATAGTCAATGGACTTAAAAAGAGGCTGGATGATGCGAAAGGAAAATGGGTGGAGGAATTGCCGCACGTCCTTTAGACCTATCGAACAACGCCCCGCAAGTCAACAGGAGAGACTCCTTTCTCAATGGCATATGGAGCTGAGGCCATCATCCCTCTGGAAACTGGCTTCCCAACGTTAAGGACTAGTACATTTACCTCGGACGATAATGACGGGCTGTTAGAAAAGAGTTTGGATTTGATTGAAGAGCGAAGGGAGAATGCAATGGTCCAATTGGCTTACTACCAGCATAAACTCAAGCAAGGTTATGATACTAATGTAAAGTTGAGGCTGTTAGCTGTAGGAGACCTGGTGTTGAGGAAAGTTCTGGGAAACACTAAGAATCCAGCTTGGGGAAAATTGGGGCCTAATTGGGAAGGACCTTATCGGATTACTTCAGTAGCCGGGATAGGGGTCTATTACCTGGAAGACCTAGATGAAAAAGCTGTACTCCACCCTTGGAATGTAAACAATCTCAAGAGGTATTATTATTAATAAAAGTGATCTAGTTTGAATTCCTTCTAATTTATGCCAACCATATACCATGTGTTTCCATATCTATGAAGTATTAAACAGAAACTAAGTTATGTCAGGTCCTCGGACCACAAGTTTAGTGGAAATTAATACCCTTTGACATCTTGTGAAGTATTAAATAGAAACTAAGTTATGTTAGGTTCCTCGGACCACAAGCTTAGTGGAAATTAATACCCTTTGACATCTTGTGAAGTATTAAACAGAAACTAAGTCATGTCAGGTCCTCGGATCACAAGCTTAGTGGAAATTAATACCCTTTGACATCTACGAAGTATTTAACAGAAACTAAGTTATGTCAGGTCCTCGGACCACAAGCTTAGTGGAAATTAATACCCTTTGACATCTACGAAGTATTTAACAGAAACTAAGTTATGTCAGGTCCTCGAACCACAAGCTTAGAGGAAATTAATACCCCTTGACATCTTGTGAAGTATTAAACAGAAATTAAGTTATGTCAGGTCCTCGGACTACAAACTTAGTGGAAACTAATACCCTATGATATCTGTTGAAGTATTGAACAAAAACTAAGTTATGTCAGGTTCTTCGGACCACAAACTTAGTGGAAATTAGTACACTATGACATCTATTGAAGTATTAAACAGAAGCTAAGTTATGTCAGGTTCCTCGGACCACAAACTTAGTGGAAATTAATACCCTGTGACATCTGTTGAAGTATTAAACAGAAGCTAAGTTATGTCAGGTTCCTCGGACCACAAACTTAGTGAAAATTAATACCCTGTGACATCTATTGAAGTATTAAACAGAAGCTAAGTTATGTCAGGTTCCTCGGACCACAAACTTAGTGGAAATTAATACCCTGTGACATCTGTGAAGTATTAAACAGAAACTAAGTTATGTCAGGTCCTCGGACCACAAACTTAGTGGAAAGTAATACCCTATGATATCTATTCAAGTATTGAACAGAAACTAAGTTATGTCAGGTTCTTCGGACCACAAACTTAGTGGAAATTAGTACACTATGACATCTATTGAAGTATTAAACAGAAGCTAAGTTATGTCAGGTTCCTCGGACCACAAACTTAGCGGAAATTAATACCCTGTGACATCTGTTGAAGTATTAAACAGAAACTAAGTTATGTCAGGTTCCTCGAACCACAAACTTAGTGGAAATTAATACCCTGTGACATCTATTGAAGTATTAAACAGAAGCTAAGTTATGTCAGGTTCTTCAGACCACAAATGTTGTGAAATTTTAAAATACTCGCAAGTGTACGAACCATACCGAAGTATAGTTGGACAAGAATGAGGTCGAACCCACAGGGACTTGTATGAACGTAAGAAAATTAATTAAACCTTAACCAAATTAATCCTAATCTAGTTTAATAAAAATTGGTTGTTTGCAATCAAATAAACTAAGCAAATAATAAAATTAAACAAATAGTTAAACTAAGCAAAATATATAAAGCAATAAAAAGATGTAAACAATCAAGAGAAAGGAATTAAGGTTTTGGAATCCGCCTTGTAAGTCATATCAGCATATATTTATGATCATTAATTTTTCCCAACTCACTACATGATAATCTAGAAATCAATCTTGCTATCATGGAAAATATCATCATTTAAACCCTTATTTTAAAAATCAAAAGCATGTTCTTCTTCGCTTCTTAAGTATAAAATCAAATCATCAATTGTATTCGTAGCCAAACAAATCACAAGATATATCCAATTCTAAAAATCAAATCATAAATTGTATCCATTGACAAACAAATCACAAGTGATATCTAATTTTATAATCAAGAATTAATAAACCAAGCATTCAATTAATTAAGACAAATCCTAAATCATGAGAAAAACATTATTGAACTCATATCTAGAATCTCATCTTAGTCAATTGATATGAAGCAAGAACAATTTAAATCATTAAAGAACAACTATTGTAGGAAAAATCAAATCACATAAATATTATTGATAATCCTTAACAAAGTTTCATCCTCAACCTTAATTATAAATTTAGCTACTCATAGTAATTGAAAGAAAACATAAAAATAAAATACTAACCATTAAACTAAACAAATAAAATAGAGAAAGAAATAGTCACAGTGCTAGAGAAAAGCCATAGACAAAAGGAACACGTTCTGCTCCTACGCACCAATCCTAGCCGTAGCCTCTATATGTTCAGTCCCCTCAGCCCTAGCACTAGCCTTCGCCCCCCTGAATTTTGCCCTAAAAAGCCTTTAAATAGGTCAAGGAATCCTATTACAAGTTGAATTCCCGTTTGGAGAAAATCCCAGATTTTTAGGCTTCACTTAACCGACGGTTTTGGCCCATTTAACGTCAGAATTTGGACTTTTGGTAAACTACAAAGTTGTAGCCCTTTAAGTTAACGTTCCAGCCCAACTTGAATCATCTCGATTGGACATCTGAGCCGAAAGTTATGCTAAAAATACTAACTGATATGTAGTCTGGAATCCTAATCCGAATTGGACTTGGATTTGGAGTAAATTTCCTTTGATTCCTTGCTCCAATTGGACTTAAATTTAATTGGATTGGCTTTTTCTTGAATTCATTCCTGGCTAGATGTAAGTTGGCTTGATTCAATTGGCCTAGCCCCACTTTGCATGTAAAGCTCTTGTTACCTACAACACAAAGATATTATATAATCAGTCACAAAATAACATAAAAGTAAGGCTAAATATGTAGATATGTGAGTACTTTATTGTATATATTTCATGCACATCAACAAACTTAGTGGAAATTAATACCCTGTGACATCTGTTGAAGTATTAAACAGAAGCTAAGTTATGTCAGGTTCCTCGGACCACAAACTTAGTGGAAATTAATACCCTGTGACATCTGTTGAAATATTAAACAGAAGCTAAGTTATGTCAGGTTCCTCGGATCGCAAACTTAGTGGAAATTAATACCCTGTGACATCTGGTGAAGTATTAAACAGAAACTAAGTTATATAAGGTTCCTCGGACCACAAACTTGGTGGAAATTAATACCCTTTTGACATCTATTGAAGCGTTATGGGTTCAATGGAAACTGATACAGCCTCTTGTTATTAAAGTGCTAGTGCCACATGAACTTGGGCATTTCAAAATAATAAACCCTCAAATACGTCCTCGGATTACAAGGTTCTCAATTATCTATTGAAGAAATAATCCCAATAGGCCTGGGGACATCATTTAATATATAATTGAAGTAATTTAGACCTAACTTTATCCAACTTTTGAACGCTTCCTTAAGATTCAATTTTTGGATGGATATATACGTATCTGAAATGTATCTATGTGATATCATGGTCTTACTAGTTATAATCCGTTTTGGTTGTCAACTGTTAGTGTATGTAAGTTATATTTTTCCTCTTGTATAAACAACGGATAATCAGGGTGAAACCACTCGAACGGAAATGGTTGAACGAACAACACAAAAACAGGATAAACAGCAATTCAAATTTCAAAAAGTAAAAGTGCATATTTCATTAATATATGTTTGTGAAAAAGAAAAATAAATAAACAAACAGAAACCAGGCCCCTTGCAAAGGTCCTACTTAAATTACAAGATAAGACCTATTTCTTCAACTTAATTTGAAGCTTAGAAGGTTGGTTGGCCGGTTTGTCTGCCTCAGTAGTAGTTGTTCCCTCTTTGTCCTTGGCAGCTCCCTCAGCTGGCATGACTGTAGAGGCCAAATCTTGGTGAAAGCCTTGAGAAGCTATCTCTGCCACCGGAACGTCTGCAACTTTACCCAAGGGTGCGTCTTGGGGAACACTGGTCACTTTGGCTGGTTCCTGTTGGCTAGGAGGAGGAGGGTCGTGAGGTGATACTACTGGATTGGGATCAGTGGTTATAGAAGTCACCTCAGCTTGAAGGGAAGGAGGATCCGAGACTCGGATTGCAGGAGGGTAGAACACATTTGCTGCCTTCCTCAACTCAGACGAAGCCTCAACCTCGGCTTGGTTGAGGGCTTCATCCCAAGTTTGGGCGCAGTAAATGCGGCACACTGCTGGGACCTCTGTCCTGAGGGTTTCTTCAGTCTCAGCCACTCCGAGGTCATAACCTTTTTGCTCGGCCTCGTCCCTTTCCTTCTCGGCCTTAACCTTTGCATTCTCGGCTTCCTCCCTGGATTTTTCAGCTTGCTCCCTTAATTTTTGGGTTTCCTCCAGATGTTTTTTAAGGGCTAGCACTTGCTCCCTGGCCGCCTTCAATTCTTCATTTGCTTCGCGCAAGCGCTACCTCTGATCCTCTGCTTGCCTTTGCGCGCCATCCAAGGCCGAATCTGCATTCTTTCGGGCTTGTTCCTTCTCGGTTAGTTTTTTTTTCAGCTCTGCCACGTCTTTTTCAGAGGTGGCCAGGGTTTGCACCGCTGCCGTCCTCCTTTTTCTTTCATCTTCCAGCTGTTGATAGCTGGCATTCGTTATTTGTTCGAGCCTGAAAGTGTTTTGGATGACCTAAAAATTGAAAGGTCAACATCACAACAAGTAAAAAAAAAAAAACAAAGACAAAAAAAACAAAACACAAATGTACTTAGTGGAATTATAACTTAACAGTAATTTCATACCAGAGCTAAATATCTTTTGCTGTGGTTAAGGACCTCGTTCTTCCCCATACGTCGCAGCTCGGCCATGTCTTTGGGGAGTAACAGGGATTCCTCCAAGGCTGAAGCAACATGGCACCCAATGCCCCCGTTGAAGTCCCTGATAGACGCATCGTCTCTCATGGGCTCTCCTCCGAACATGGGTGCTAGGAGCCACGCTTGTGGCTCTGAAGGCTGAGAGTCAGCTCTTTCCATGCCCCGTTGTGGCAAATGGCTGATTTTTTGCTGCTTCACAGCTCACTGGGCTTCTTCTTCCCTGGTCGGACGGGATTTTCCAGCGTCCGCCACATCTTTCCCTTTTTGCTCCCTTCACCTTTTTAATTCAGCAGC
The DNA here is from genome assembly GCA_028535165.1 of Quercus tomentella. Classification (NCBI taxonomy): domain Eukaryota; kingdom Viridiplantae; phylum Streptophyta; class Magnoliopsida; order Fagales; family Fagaceae; genus Quercus; species Quercus tomentella. Next base: position 20,806,093 of record JAPQVY010000155.1, read on the forward strand.
GTCAGCTCTGACCGGCTAGGGAGGTTGGTGAGGAGCGGGAGGAGGAGACTTGGTGGGAGGAGGAGAAATCTGAGACTGTGCAGATTTCACCGGTGCACCTTTCCCAGGCTGATTTTCTATCAGCTCTTGTAGAGTTCTTTGGGGCTTCCTTTGGATTCCCATTTCGTCAAAAATATCCTCGGCGGGTAGGGTCTGATTAAAAACCTCGAATTCGTCCGAGGAATCTGATAAATCTACAACTTCCTTTGGATTTTCTTCTTCTTCTTCTTCTTCTTCTTCTTCTTCTTTTTCTTCTTCTCTTCTGTCCTCCTCTTCTTTGAGGATGAGTTGAGATGAGTATGCGCCTACTGAAGTAGTGGCAACGAAAATTGGTTGTGCGCAAGGAGCGTCTCTAGGGAGGGGAACACCCTCTGGAACGACGAACCCTTGGTAGGCAATACTGATATGGTGGAGCCAAGGGTCACGAGCTCTGCTCACACATTTAGGAGCTTGGAAAGCGAACGATAAGGGTGTGTATCCAAGTATTAAATGGGCGGCGCGGAGTTGACCGTCAGCTTCGTTCACATATATCTCGGCTTTCAATACCCTATCCAAGCTCGCTTGGTTGGCTAAGTTGAGTTTGGGTTTGGTATAGCACCTATCTGCGAAATCATTGAATTAGAGTGGGGCTTCGTTAGAAGCAAGAATATTGAGACAAAAAAAAGAAAAGAAGAAAAATGTAAACCAAAGTTCATGAATCTACGGCTACACCCCCACCTGGTTCCCCTTCTTCCGTTGGACACGACAAGCCATCGCTCCATGCCCCGGAAAAAATGAGAAAATCCTCCTTCAAATTTTTGTTCGAAGTGGGAAGGCACTGGATTAACCTCACTAAGGGATACCTCGGTTTGAGGTAATACCCTTACCCTTTCAAATGGTGCAGATTGTACACCCAATTTACATCATGGTGGGTCAGGTTTAGGTTCATTCTCTCGTTTAACGCCTCTATACTTCCCAGGACCCTAAACATGTTCGGAGCACACTGTGTGGGAGACAACCTAAAAAATCTAAGATAGTTCCTAGTAATAGTGCCCATGGGAATGGTCATCCCTCCCTCTATGAAGGCGATCATGGGAATGACCACCTTTCCCGTTTTCCTATCATCTGCCCATTCTCCCTGGGCAGCATATCTCATACCTACTGTTGGTGGAATCCTATACTTAGCCCTAAAACTCCTCATACTCTCCTCGGACTCGACCAAACACCGGAACTTACCCATTTTCCTAAAAAGCTTTGAAGAAAAGTTAACAAGTTTAGAAAGAAAGCTAAAGGATTTAAGAAGACTTACAGGTTTGGAAAGGGGTCCTCGGACAAGTTTCTAGTATTTGTAGACGCATAGAGAAAGGAAAGCTAGAGAGTCTGGTTCAATGTACGAGCACTAGAATTATGAGTTTGCGAAAAGTAAGCTAGAGAGAGTTGATTTGAAGAGCTATTTATAGTGAAACATAAATTGCAGGCGGGAAAGTTCCCGCTCGTGAAATGGGGAAAACCCTCCACCGTTAGATTCACATCTTACCGTTGAACGTGGGGGACAAGGGCGTTGCCAAAATTTAATACTGGCACGCTCAGGACGCCGAAGCGTCAGGAACGTGCCTTGGGCAGGTGAAAAGACATATGAGAGGTTAGGAATACAGAGTAAGGTCCCAAGCAAAATCAGCCGAGGATATCAAAATCATCCTTCCTCCCGAGGAGTCGAAAGACAAGATTTTGAGGGGCTATTATGGGGGCCAATTAATCAGGAGGTACTATTAAGGTCATGCCAGCTGGGCCAAAACCCAATCCGAGGACGTTAGACCATCCGAGAAGGCCCAAATTCGGCTATGAAGAGAATAAAGTTAGGAGAGGAATAGAACCAATATGAGATGGGTCCAATAAGCATCCGAGGATAGAAGTCTTCTCGGAAACTCGCGTCCGAGGTAAATCTGAGCGCTATATCATCATGGACTTGCTTCAGAGTTACATTACAGCAAAGGACGGGATATTGGGCCAGGGGTAAGATAAGAGAGGTAGACAAATATCTACAAAGGCTGCTACCTCCACATTAAATGCCTTCCAACCAACTCTCTGGCCGCATTAATGTGGAAGTGATGCTTGAATAGTGATCAAGCAGCCTTACAGCTACTGGTTGATGGTTCTAGGAGGTGCTGGATGGGACAGGAAGGAGTCCCCCGAATCTAACCTACACGTGTGTGGTAAGGATGACACCAAGATTACAAATATATAACTCGGAAGAATACACAAAAGAAAGGGGGAGAAAAAAGGAGAACTGTACAATTTCTGTCTTGAAAAGAACCATATGGAACAAGCAATTTAGTTTGGCTCCGAGGATAAAAAATCTGATAATCTTATTTTGCATCGAACCATCTTGAATAGTTAAGTCCAATCGATTTTCTGCGAGGATAAATCTAGTTCTTCTACCCACGCTCTACAAATTTATTGTTTGGGCTGTTAGCGTTTGAGCTCAATCCAGTTTTGGGACCAACACATTTTCAATCCTTACATATATAAAAACAAATAAAGACTTGCTTGTATTAATATTTACTAGCTTGTAACTCCGTGCATATGCACAGATGCATTTAAAAACAATCATAATTACACATATATAATTTAGAATATAATTAGATCTAAACTCTTCTGTTTTTGCATTCAATATACTTAAAAGATACACATTAAGATGCATAGTATAATCATCTTACATATATAATTTAAATATTATTGATAGTCATTCTTATATATATATATAATAATCTTACATATATAATTTAAATATTATTGATAGTCATTCTTATATATATATATATATATATATATATATATTTTTTTTTTTTTTTTAAACTCTTTAAAAAGTCTTGTAAGAATGTTATTAGGTAAAAAATGTAAATTGTTCATTTAAAAAAAAAAAAAATTTATGTTCATTAATTCTAGACTCTTTGATTTTTGTACACAATAACTCACTTGAATAGATATTTATGATATAGTCCCACATTTGATTCCAAAATTATAAATAAAATCATTCAAACTCTAAAATATAAAATCATTCAAACTCTCTCTTCCTCTAATTTTATATAACGTGTTAGATATATGATTATATTTTTAATGATTTATATATATTGGACTTGTCGTTTCTACTCTAAATTAACTCATTTAGTACAAAAATTAAAAAAAACTTTGATTAGATGGAACACGTGTCGTAAAATTAAATTCTAATTGAAATCTAATTTTTACATTGAACTAACTAACTTGGTTCAAAAATTTAAAAATTTGATTAGATGGGACACATGGCGCAAAATTAGACTTTAAGTGAATTCCAATGTAAAATCTAATTGGATTTTCTCTTACTTTTACTTATTAATATTAATATATATATAGAGAGAGAGAGAGAGAGAGAGAGAGAGAGAGAGAGAGAGATGACTTATAAACTTGAATTGTTTTTAGTTCTACAAAAAAAAAAAAAAAAAAAAAGACTCGTAAATAGAAAATCATTCAAATATTATGTTTTTTATGGTTTACTTATATTGGACTTCTCATTTTTTACACTAAATTAACTCATTTGGTACAAAAATTAAAAAATTTAGATTAGATGGGATACATGTCGCAAAAATAAACTCTAATTGAAATTCTTTTTATATTGAATTAACTTACTTAGCAAAAAAATTTAAAAACTTAGATTAGATGAGACATGTGGTGCAAAATTAGATTCTAATTGAATTCTAATTTGAAATCTAATTGGATTTTCTCTCAGCTTTACCTATTATTATATATATAGATTTGTAATCATCTCTCTTTCTCTCAATCAATATGGTATTATTGCTTTCATAAAAAAAAAAAAAAAAAGGTATTATTGCATTATATTCAATACATCTTTGTGTTAATATTATTTCTTTTTATTTTTATAATTTTCTTTATCTTTTTCACTTGTATACCATATTTTATCACATATATGTGATGAATTTAATTTTTATATATCATATATTTTAATTAGGAGTGACTTCTGTCAATATTGACTAAAAAAATGTGTCGTCACTATTATATACAGGTGACATGGTCCCTACAATATTCATGCAAATGTTTAAAAAGATGGGCAAACATTTGTAAGAAATCTAAGGACTATGACTAACATCGTCTTGCCTTACTCTCAATTGCAATAATCATTGACATAGTACAAGCTACTTATGATTGAATCCCATTAATTCTTAAAAAACTCAAGGATCTAGTGGATAAGGAACAAACTAAGGTTTACTTCTCTGATTATCGTGATGCACTGCAGAAATTCAAAGGTGCATACATGGCTTCAATTGCGAGGTCTTACTGGGAAGTGATAGATTGGGTTAGGGATGGAGCTAACAAAGCTATAGATTGTGAAGATATATATAGAAGGAGTGATAACAGGAGAGAATCACAAAGTGATTAAGCTAGCAAAGATTACTTTGATTATCATTGGTACTCTCATTTCAACATAATGTATTTTCTTAGTCAGGTAATCCACAATAAAAATGGTTATCAATTCATATTATTTGTGTATTAGGACTAGGAGATCCAACCGTACAAATTCACTAAACTATAGTACTTTCTAATGGGTTCAAATTACACCTAGTGTAACTTTAAGGTATGTTGGACCACCAAAATTTTTTAAATTGAAAAATCTTCCATTGGATTACATTATCTTCGTATATTCTCTATGCTTGCCAAATTTTAAATTGATCAAAGATGAATAGCTATGTCATCAATCAATCATTTAAACTCAAGATTTTTTGTAAATTAAAATAATGCAAAAAGATGAATTTATTGATTGAATGGTATATAACATCCGATTGACATGAATTTTGACATGCATATTAAGAACAAATAGAACATGTAATCCAATGGTGAGATTTCTAAAATATGAATTCAATAACATGTTATTGGTTGTGTAAGATTTCTTAAAATTACACCAAGCTAAATTAAAGATCTGAATTAAAGCAATTTTAACTAATAACACAACAGAAATTTGGGGATGGGGAAAGGAAAGGAAGAAAGCAACTCTATAAATTGTAAGATATGTATATCGCCAATAGTTCATAGAGAAAACACAACTGTGAGAGGAATGACTAGTCCAGATATCTACATATACCCATACATTCTTTTGCCCTTGATTCAGCAGATAATGCATGCATGCCTTTGTAGCTCTATGTTCATGCCACGAGAAGCCTTTGGATATCCTTCTTATGCAATGAATTAGAGAAGCATACAACAATTCCTTCCAGTGCTCTTTACATATGACAGGACACACACTTATTATCAAAAACTAAACAACTGATTTGAAGTTTCCATGCCAATTAGTCTTAGAAACACAAAAAACCTTTAGGTACACATGCCATCACATGATACCAATGATTTATTGGCCTTTGCATCTTAAAATCTCACATAATATCATTGATATGTCACAAAAGAACAAAAGGTTTCAATTTCAGAACTGATTCTACTTAAGGGTGCTGCTTTGATAACTATGTTAGTGAATTAACTGCCTTTAGCATAAAAAAAAACTCCCCCCCCCCCCAAAACAAAAAAAAAGAGAAGAAGAAAATAAATCAATGGCGAGTAACGGCCTTATTAAATGTAAACTAACCCAAAGAGTTTTGTGGTGGCATAAATCTCAGTCTTGGTTGACTACATAAATTATGAAGTTCTAAATAATGTGTACTTTTGGATTGAAGGTTATTAATACTTCCAAACTTATACCTGGTAAACCACAATTCTAACACAAGTCAACAATTCATACAAGGTCCCAAAAGGTTCATCCATTTACTAAAAGTCAACTTGGCAGAGTGAAATGTCATCAATAATCATATATTTTGAATGTGCAGTGAAAAGCAAATGTAACCACCTGACCTGACCATCATATTAGGGATATGAAACCTTAATATATACTGGAATACTAATAAAATTTCCTCGGCCAGTAAATTTGAGAAACCATTAGATGCAATTGAAACATGCTATGTTTTTAAATTTAGTAAAACTCTTTTGTTAGGTTCTAAGTAATTAGGAACTAATGTATTAGAACTTCATTTTGTAATGTTGGCAAATCATGATCAAAACAAGTTTTAGTCTTGTTTTAGACTTGCTCAAAGTGTGTTTATGTGTAAAGTTGGAATCGAGTGTACTGCAGGATTTATTGGTTAAATTTGCTTGGCTCGATCGATCGAGAATTAGACTCGACTGATCGAAAGTCGTGCAGATTGTTTTTTCTGCAGAATTTCCAACTTAGCCTGAGCCCATTTGACGTGTAGGGTTTTATGTTTTGTCTTAAGTATAAAAGGGAAAACCTTAGCCACGTTTTTATGTTGCTCCTTATGCTATGTGTGTGAATCTTTTGTGAGATCAAGAGGTGTTTGCCTTCACACATACTTAGGGTTTCCAAGATTCAAGATTATGTCAAGAACTTGGTGATCAATTCAATTGCTGCAATAAGAGCTTAAAGTTACACAAGCAGGAGTGCTTGTACTTGCTGGGAATTCAAGAAAGAAGTAGTCCATGGACTCGGAGTTGTCATGTGGTCGTGGTAGTAAGTTTCCTACTCGAGGTAGTAATAGGATGTTAGTGGTCTAAGTCGCTATTGTGTAAACTTCAATTCTTTCATAGTGGATTTAGTTTTACCTTGAGGATAGCTAGGTCAAATCCTCCCCAGGTTTTTACTGGTTTGGTTTCCTGGATCATCATATCTTTGTGTTCTTTATTTTCCGTACTTTACATTGATATGATATATTTGTGTTAACCTAGATCTGAAATTTGACTAAGTAATCACTTGACTAATTTACTAGGTTAATCTGAGTGTGTTTTAAGGGGTCTAAAAACAAACAAGTGGTATCAGAGCAGGTAGCTCTCTTGTTGTAGATATTTTGATCTAAGAGCTAATCCTTGACCCCTGTTGTCATGGATACTTGGAAGATCTTATTGCTTATATGCCATCTTGTCTACTTGTTGATTTTGTCTCTTGTTGTTTTTGTTAAATCTTTCCTTGAGCATTTTGGTATAATTACTTGTGATGATAATTATGTGTGTTATACTGTTTTAACCGCCTTAAAGGCACGTGATTCTTGTCTTTGGTATTTGGATAGTGGTTGTTCCAGGCACATGACAGGAAATAAAGTTTTGTTCAAGACACTCTTTGAAGGAAAGATTGGAACAGTCATGTTTGGAGATGGAAGCAAATCTGTGATCAGAGGCATTGGAACTGTGGACATTCCAGGGTTGCTTGTTTTTGAAGATGTCTAATATGTAGATGGGTTGAAGGCTAATTCACTCAGCATCGGTCAGATTTGTGATAATGGTCTGAATGTTCTCTTCACTAAGTACGAGTGTGAGATAATTGATGGAGGAGGTGACTGTATGTGTATTGGTGTAAGGACAGCTGACAACTATTATGGTATAACACTAAGTATAAGCAACAAGTGTTTTAGTGCAAAAATCAATCAAGTTGACTTATGGCATCAACGGTTGGGACACGCAAGTCACAAGCAACTAGAGAAGATTTCTAAGTGTGATGCAGTTATTGGTTTGCCCAAATTTGAGAAGATAGAAAAGTGCATATGTGGCCCATGTCAGATGGGTAAACAAGTGGAGTCCAAGCATCCATCTGTAACTGAGGTTCAAACTTCCAAACCTTTTGAGTTGTTGCACATTGATCTCATGGGTCTTGCCAGAGTTCAGAGTTTCGGTGGAAAGAAGTATATTCTAGTTGTTGTAGATGATTTTACTAGATATACATGGGTTGTGCTTTTGAGAGATAAAGCTGAGGCTCCTAATAAGATGATACATTTGTGCAAAAAATTGCAAGTTGAGAAAGGTACTGTGATAGCCAGAATCAGAAGTGATGATGGAAAAGAATTTGAAAATACGAAGTTGGCTACCTTTTGCAATGATCAAGGCACGCATCAAGAGTTCTCATCACCCAAGATACCACAACAGAATGGAATAGTGGAACGAAAGAATAGGGTTGTTCAGGAGATGACACATGTCATGCTACACAATAAAAAGATGCCCAAATCCTTCTAGGGAGAAGCAGTTAACATTGCTTGTCATACACTCAACCGAGTGTATTTCAGACCTGATTCCAAGCAAACTCCCTATGAACTTTGAAGAGGAAAGAAGCCTGTGGTAAAATATTTTAGGATATTTGGCAATGACTATTACATTCTATGAGATAGAGAGAACCTAGAAAAATTTGATGCAAAGAGTGACAAGGGATACTTTCTAGGATACTTTTCCACTAGTAGAGCATATAGAGTGTACAATCTGAGAACCAAAACAGTCATGGAATCTTCCAATGTTGTGATCAATGATGAATTAAGTTCTGAAAGTCTTTCAGAAAATAGTTCTCCAGTTCAAGAAAGGAATATGGAAGTTGATGATTCATTTCCTGCTGATTATGTGGGGAAGCATAGTGAGGAAAAGTTGCTGTTGTTGAATGATACAGTTTCAGTACCATCAAGTTCAAAACCATCCACACTGGTTCATGAAACTTAACAAGAACAAAGTGAGCTTAGTCCTCCATTAGAACAGAAATGTACCTCCACATCTCTGGTCAAAGGTCCATCTTCTAGAGTTAAGTTGAATCACCCTGCCACAAATATATTGGGTAGTCTAAATGATAACATGAGATTGAGATCAAAAGCCTTGAATGTGATTACTCACTCATGCTATCTATCCCAATTTGAACAAAAAAAGGTGGATGAAGCACTTCAAGATACTGATTGGGTTAATTCCATGCATGAAGAACTTCACCAATTTGTTCAGAATGATGTATGGGAATTAGTTCCTAGACCCAAGGGAGTAAATGTGATTGGAATTAAGTGGATTTTTAAGAACAAGTCAGATGAACATGGTACAGTTATTAGAAATAAATTAAGACTTGTTGCTCAAGGGTACACACAAGTGGAAGGGATTGATTTTGATGAGACCTTTGCACCAGTAGCAAGACTAGAATCCATTAGGATACTTTTGGCCATAGCAAGCCATCTGAATTTCAAGTTGTATCAAATGGATGTTAAGAGTGCTTTCTTGAATGGGATGTTGCAAGAAGAGGTATATGTTGAACAACCAAAGGGTTTTATTGATCCTCACAGATCGGATAATGTCTACAAGTTGAAGAGAGCCCTCTATGGTTTGAAACAAGCTCCCAGGGCTTGGTATGATAGATTGACTGCATATCTCACTGAGCATGGATTCAAAAGGGAATTTGCAGATACTACTCTCTTCATAAGAAAGAATAAGAATGGTTTTGTTGTAGCTCAAATTTATGTTGATGATATTGTTTTTGGTGCTACTAATGATTCACTTGCTCACTCTTTTGCAAAAGAAATGAAGGCAATGTTTGAAATGAGTATGGTTGATGAACTAAATTATTTCTTGGGATTGCAGGTGAAGCAAACGGACTCAGGAATCTACATCAACCAAGCAAAGTATGCAAGAAATCTAGTTAAGAGATTTGGACTGGACAAGGCTGCCCATGCTAGAACACCAATGGCTGCAAATGCAAAATTAACTAATGATCCATCAGGTGAGTCTGTTGATGTTACATTATATAGAAGCATGATTGGATGTCTTTTGTATTTGACTGCAAGTCGGCCTGATATTGCTTTTAGTGTTGGTGTCTGTTCTAGATTTCAATCTAATCCTAAGGTTTCACATTTGAATGCTGTTAAAAGAATCATAAAATATGTTGGTGGAATTTGTGATTATGGATTATTTTATAGCAAAGAGTCTAATCTGTCTCTTGTTGGATTTTCTTATTTTGATTGGGTCAGTAATGCCGATGATAAAAAAAGCACCATTGGTGGGTGTTTTTATGTAGGAGCCAATCTAATTGCTCAGACGAGTAAAAAACAAAATTCTGTATCTTTGTCTACTGTAGAGGCAGAATATATTGTTGCTGGAAGTTGTTGCTCATAGCTTCTTTGGATGAAAAAACTTTTGAGTGATTATGGGTTATCACAAGATACCATAGTTGTTTATTGTGATAATTCTAGTGCTATTGATATCTCTAAGAACCTTGTTCAACACTCTAAGACTAAGAACATAGAGATTAGATATCACTTCATTAAAGATCTTGTTGAAAGAAAGATTGTGTCTCTTGAGTATATCCCTACTGAACGTCAGAATGCTGACATCTTCACCAAACCTCTTGATAGAAGTAAGTTTGAGTCATTTCGTCAAGTAATTGGTGTGATTCTGTGTCCCTGATCATCCTTGGCTTTCATGGTCCTTGTGCTTCATCGCTTTATTCTTGGTGAACATTCTTCTTTGTTTTTTTGTTTTTTTTTTTTTTTTCCTTGTTTTTTCTAGGATTTGCATTGCATAACACTCATGCATTTTATTCTAGGATTGATTTTGTTTCTTCTTTTCAAAAAAAAAAAAAAAAAGATAAAAGGAAGCAAGATGTGTTTTTGTATTATTTTCTTGGTTTTGAAAACAAGGTTGGTCAATTTATTTTCACATGACATGTTTTTGTACCTTGTTTAGCTTGGATGAGCTTATTTATTGCACCTTACTAGTTGAAGCCTTGTAGTGCATGTTGTGTGGGATGATATTTATAGTTTTTGATCACATGATCTTGATTTTAAAGTCACATGCTTTAGATTGTCGGACTTGAACTTTTTGAGAAAGGCATAAATAACCATCTCACCACTGTTTACTAGCCAATCATGAACACCTTAGTGCATATCGTAAGATTTTGTGCTCGAGAAAGTGTAGCACATGCACAAAAAGAACATAAGGTGTAGTCTCGGTTTAAATGCTAAAATTGGTGTGTACATTATTGGGCTTTAATAACTTGACAATCAAATAAAATTGGTGTGTACATTATCCTGGCTATTATTGATAAGTTTCTGATCAAATAAAATTAGTGTGTATATTATGAGGCAAATCAATAAACTTACATGATTGCAAGCTTTTATTCTAGGAGATGTGAGAGTTATATGATGTAACTCTTTAGGTGATAGTCTCTTTCAAATCTATGTGATGAATTTTGTAGAAATTGTGCTTGATTTCTATTTTCATATCACCTCACATGTATCTCAAGTTTTTGCTAGTTGCACACACTACACAAGTTACTCTTTGCTAAACTTTGTACATGTTATTGTGTGTGTTTTTGGTTTGACTAACCAAGTTTGAAAATTCCTTGAATCTTATGCAAAACATGTTTAATGTTTGAGAATTTAAGTAGAATTGATCGAAAATCTTAATTTTGGGAAAACTAGGTTCAATTCATGTGTTTTTGAAAAGCATTTCATCTCATATTCATGCATTTTATTCCTGAAATTCAATGCTTTGAGGAGTTTCTGCATAAAATTGCTTTGTTTTTCAAACCTTTGATTTTTCCAGAATTTCGATCGATCGAACCTGTTTTTCGACTGATCGAAATTGCAATTAAAATTTTGGTTAGCCTCTATCTGTTTCAATCGGTGCTTGATTGCTAATGGATCAATCAAAGCATTTTCGATCGATCGAATCTATTTTTCGATCAATCGAAAATCGCGATGAGAGTTTTCTTAAAAACTTATGCTTTCACGTGTTTTTCACTATTTCAAACTTTTTCAAAACACTTTTCTCTCTCATTCGATCGGTCAAGGTGACCAAAGCAATTTTTTGTTGTTTTCCTCCAAAATTTTTGCAAGGTTTTTCTCCTCTAAGGCCTATAAGACCTTTTTACCCTTCCTTTTGCATTTATTTTCATGTTTCATGCATTAATTCATGCAATTTTGGGAAAATTTCGAACCAATGGATTTTTGGGATTTTTGATGATTTTAAGCTGTTTTTCTTAAAATTGATCAATGGGTTTTTGTTATAAGATGTTATATAATTGTTCTTGTTGGTTTAATTTGATCAATTTGGTGATTTGTGAGAAATTGAAAATTCTAGGGCTTGAATATACCCGAATTGGGAATTTTGTTCAATTAGGTTTAAATTGATGAAATTGGCTTGTTGAATTGATTCATATGATTATTAGTTTGTGTTATTTATATTGTCTAATGATCAATTGGTCAATTTCTTTAAAATTGAACAAGTGGTTTTTTAAATTTTGGGGTTTTTGTTATGAACTCTATGCTCAAGCCAATTTTGTGATTTTAAACTTCAATTGAACTTATTCTCACTGCATTAGACCATGCATCATGCCATTATACTATTCACGCATCAAATAGATTGTTATTTCTATATTTTTTTTGTGCTAACATGTAGTTTGCCCTTGGTTTTTCTCTTGTTTCTTTTTTTTGGTCCTTTTTTGTGTGTCCTTCCTATCCTTAGCACTATGTCTAGGAAGACTAGAGCCAATAGGAAAGCTTCCTCTTCATCTTCTCTTTCCTTTGAGAGTGAGTGTTTCCTGAGAAGCTGAACCTTAAGAGAAACATTCGGATTGAGAGAAATTTTTTGTTAGATGAGCTTGATCCTGCCATTAGGGCTAATTTTGAGCGTAGGGGCTGGCTACCATTGTTGGATATTAATCATCCACCTCCAGCTACCCTGATTAGAGAGTTCTACTCGAACCTCTCTATCCACGTCTATGATTCCAACACTTTAGTAAAGAGTTGGATACGAGGTGAAGAGTACACCATTACTCCTTCGGTAGTGGTTGCTGCTCTTAGGGTACCTGTGGTCCAACATCCTGTCTACCCCTATGATGACTCTCCACCCCTTGATGACATCATGTCATATATCACTGGGTCTTCTATTCAGTGGGGTTCTGATCTTCGAATCACTACTGCTGAGCTCACTGAGACTCATTATCTCTTCTTTAGGATTGCCTGTCATTCCTTATGGCCTATCTCTCATCTACACACCATTCCTTTGGAGCGTTACGCATTTTTGTACACTCTTGTTACTGATGCTCTGAAAGTTCAAAAACGTGTATAAACACCTTTGAACGTTTAGACCCCCAAATTACAACTTAACCAATTCAAGCAATATGTCAAACAACTAGTGTGCGGAAACTTAACATATGCTATAATATGTAATTGGTTAAAAACTATCTAAGCTAACACAAAATATAATCCACAGCAGATAATAAAAAGGCAAAGATAGAGAGGAAGGAAGATGCAAACACAAAGACAACACGCGATGTGTTATCGAAGAGGAAACCGAAGCCCTCGGCGTAAAACCTCTCCGCCGCCCTCCAAGCGGTCAATAATCCACTAGAAAATGTAGTTGGGATACAAGGACAGCAATAGACCCTCCAAGCCTAATCTACCCAGTGCACCTAAGCCCTCCAAGCTTCTTGCTCCAACGAGGTTGCGCCGAACCTTTTTCTTTTCTAGCTTCCCGGATTCCGCTACTAGACCATAGCATCAACCAATGAAGATTGGTTCCTTCCTAACTGCTTCCCAGAAATCCAAACAACTGTCTCACAGTGATGATGATGGTGAGAACCAGGTCTGGTATAATGCCTCTCAAGGATTTGACAATGGAGAGGAAGAGAGTTGGGGAATTTGGAGAGACTCTAAGGTATAGATTGTGGGTGAATCAATCTTGTTTTTCTTTAGGGTTTCTCTCTCAAAATTCTCTCTGGAAGCTCTCTTTCAATCGTGGGTAAAAGGGGTATTTATACTGGAGTGGGAGAGGAATGTGAAACGTCAGGTTTTACAAAACAGGGGTGGCTCGCGGCTTGACCTCGCGGCTTGACAAAGTCGCGAGATCCAGTCGCGAGATAACCGTATGGCCAGTTGTCCTGTTTTGTCCTGTAGTGCTCCAGCTGGCATGACTGTTCACCTTCCAGCATGCTTGGCACGTGTGCTGCGTCTGGCGGCTTGAAGCCGCGAGTCACCCGCGAGTCCCAGCCGCGAGTCTCTGTTTTCTTGCACACTCTTGAGCAATCTTCACTCTAACTCACTCACTACCCTTACATCAAACCCACCTAAATACAGGGTTACTAAATGCTGAATTACAAGCAAATTTGGCACGGAATAAAGCCAATTAGATGGTTGAATAAATTCAACCTTACAATCTCCTCCTTTGGCTATTCTGTGACAAAACCCTAAAACAGACTCTAGACTTAACATGTGAGTTGGGAACAGTTGAACAAAACTCACTCACACCTAACTCTAGAAGCTGTGAAGCACTTGAATCATATGAACATAATACTCCTGAAACACAACAATACACCATGATCATTGTACGCAGAAAATTATAAAATGCATATGAAACAGGCAATATGTGATCAAGCAAAGATGGAGTTAAGAAACAAACCATGGCTTGATCAACCAAGTGAACACCACAAGGTAGTGATCACAGTGCTCATTCACACTTGGAATGAACACAAGGACATACAAGTTAACAAGCACAAGGCAAGACACTTGTATGTTCAACACTCAACCAATGCATAACACACAAGGTATATGCATCTAGGAACAATCCTACAAGGGCACAAGAGTGACAGTACATAAACCAAAATGCAGAACATTTAGATCAAAGTACTGATTTCAACATAGCATAAAGGCTGCAATTAAGCAAGGTACAAACCATAAAGCCTACAAACTATGCATAAAACATTAACCCTAAAAGCTTACAAAAGCACATGGGTACAAACTACAAAACATTCTGAATAACATCATCAAAATATGTTAAAGTTTAAACCAAGAGTATAGGTTAAGAGTTAAAAACAACTATACACCAAAACACAGTGTATCAAACCCATAAAAGACAAGTTTAGAGAATAAGACTTAAAACAAAAGTATGGCAAAAGTATGTGAGAACTCCCCCTATCACTATGTACACATATGCTCACTTCCCTTTGAACTTTCTCCCCCTTACTGAATGCTCTCCCCCTTTTTGGCACGAATAGCTAAAGGCTCTCGTCCAACCTTTGTTGAATAGCATCTAGCTGATTCTCCATAGTCTCAAGACGCATTTGTACATGGTTGTTTGTGGAGTAGAGAAGTGCCACAAGCTCATCAATGCGTTTCTGAATATGCTTAAGTACACTGCCCACTCTATCAGTATGAGGAGCAATCTGTGCTTGTGGAATACTAGCCTGTGAAGCTTCAGGAGCAGTACGCGAAGTAGATGTGGTATGTGCAGGTGTCTCTGATTCAGGGGCAGATGGAGTAACCGGAGAGATGTGAGCACTCCTTGGTGTGTTAGAGGAGTGACTTCTGCTAGCTTGAAGAGTGAACATGGAAATAGGACGCTGACGGGACAACATCTTTCCATCTGCAGGGGGAATAATGCCTTCACGAAGAATGAGCTTCATGATGAGACTGCAAAATGGGATGATTCCTCGAGCTATAGACACAAGTCTATGCATGTCTCAAGATCAACAAAACCATTCACTAATCATTCATGACAAGTTTGAAGATCTATTTACAACAATCACAAAGATTTCAAAATTTCTCCCACAGAGATATGAGTACAAAGAAGACAAGCAATGCTCGAAAATGCACAAAGCCATTAGCACAAAGGTACAAGGCAAAACAAGTTTTGAGACAAAAACTCAACAAAGTCAATCAAGCTTTTTGATTTTCTAATTTTTTATGTGATTTTTGGATTTTTTGACACAAGAAGCAAAAAGATTGATAAGACAAAAAAAATATGCACAAGAAGATAAGCAAACAACCAATAGCAAAAACAGCAAGTACAACAAACAAACATTGTCACAAAGCATAGGAAGTATTAATGCATGGACATGTTGTAATGCTTATGCATGAGTACCCTTTTTCACCCACACGTCACTTGCGTTTGGGGTGATTTCCTTATAGGATTGGGTACGGGAGTTAGGGCTTTCAAACCTTCGTGAGAAGCTTTCCAAGCAGTTGGTGAATGCACCAATCATCTTCATCACGTTCATCATTCCGGGATCACCATTCTGATCTCTAGATTGATCACCTGCCCAAATTCTTCTATCATTTCTAGGTCCTCCTGACCTTTGAGGAGTTGTACTGTTCTTTGCTCTCAGCTTTTGGCAATTTGGTCGGGTATGTCCTTGAAGTCCGCAATAATGACACACATAAGTCGCTCTAGGACCTCTTTGTGGTCGTGGACGTGACTTGGCACGAGATTCAGACCTGCCCACATATTGATTACGGGAATTCAGCAACCGTTCGTTCCCCACATTTCTCTTCTCTTCTATCTTGGGCTTCTCAGCAGTAGGACCAACATCAACTGGATCTTTAGCCTTAACAAACTTCACTTCTTTAGTGACATTTCCAGATGAGCTACTTCCTCCGGTATATCCCAATCCGGATTTGTCTGAAAAGCTCTTTTGAGATGAGATAACATCATCTAGCTTCTTGGTGGTGACCCTCTCTACTTTAGCATTTGCTTGCACAACCTCATTCTCAAGAAATCTTACTTTTGTGTAAGTTTCGGACAACTCACCATTCAAAGTTTCTATCTCGCATTTGGCCTCCCTATATCGGATTAGGAGACTTTTGTAGTCCTCCTCTGCCTTCTTCATTTTTCTCACAGCAGCCTTGGCCACCCTTGTGTACTCACCCGACTTCTCCAAGAGTGAGTTATAATTCTTTTGAAGATTTGCTGTGCTTTCATCTTGTTCAGCATCTGATTCTTCAACAATTCCTAGTGATTCATCATCACTATGTTCTCCAAGGTCTTGTACAAGCAGATTCAACTCATCTGAAGACTCAACATGAGCAATGGTCATAAAAGCTGAATAGTTCCCCTCTCCATCACAGCTCTCTTCAGATTCTGAGTCAGACGAATCCGAGTCACTCAATGTCGTGGCATACACTTTACCTTTCGATTTCAAATAATTCGGACATTCCTTCTTAAAGTGTCCATGCCCGTTACATTCGAAGCAAGTGACACCTTGTGTAGGTTGGGATTCTTTACCATCTCTCTTTTTGAATTCCCTTTTTTCCCTTCCAGAACTTTGGAGTTTTCCTTTATCACCAAATTTTCCATTATTCTTGAACTTCAAGAACTTTCGGAAATTTTTTACAAGGTATGCAACATCTTTATCAACCACATCGTCTTCCGATGAGTCATGGACTTCTACCTTCTCATTAATGGTCTTAAGAGCAAGGGATTTACTCTTCCGTTGATTGGGCAGCGACATTTCATAAGTCTGAAGAGAACCGACCAGCTCTTGGACTTTGATGTCATCTAGGTCCTTGCTCTCTTCAATCGCTGTCACTTTAGCACGAAAACTTTCTGGCAATGATCGAAGGATCTTCCTTACGATTTTAGAATCCTCCGTTTTCTCCCCCAAGTTGAACTTACTGACAACCACCTCATTTAGCTTCCCATAGAAAGAGTCAAAAGACTCATCCTCACTCATTTTGAGCTCCTCAAACCGGGTGGTCAGCATTTGTAACTTGGTGTCTTTCACTTTCTTCGTGCCTTCATAGGTGGTTTCCAAAATCTCCCACGCTTCTTTGGCAATGGTGATATGAGAAATCCTGTGAAATTCATCTGGAGACACACCACAGAAAATAGCATTTAAAGCTTTACTGTTACATTAGATGCAGTGAGTGCTGCCTTATCCCATGTGGATTTGGCTGCCTCAGGTCTAGTCCAACCACTCTCAACTGCATCCCAAACAGATTCATCAATGGAGCACAGAAATGCTCTCATGCGAACCTTCCAAAAAGCATAATTACTACCATCAAAATATGGAGGTGCATTTAGGGATTGAGACCTATCCATCTCAAAAGGGAGTCAAGGATCACACAATGGTAATGAAACCAATAATAGTGTACCCGCTCTGATACCAAATGAAAGTTCAAAAACGTGTATAAACACCTTTGAACGTTTAGACCCCCAAATTACAACTTAACCAATTCAAGCAATATGTCAAACAACTAGTGTGCGGAAACTTAACATATGCTATAATATGTAATTGGTTAAAAACTATCTAAGCCAACACAAAATATAATCCACAGCAGATAATAAAAAGGCAAAGATAGAGAGGAAGGAAGATGCAAACACAAAGACAACACGCGATGTGTTATCGAAGAGGAAACCGAAGCCCTCGGCGTAAAACCTCTCCGCCGCCCTCCAAGCGGTCAATAATCCACTAGAAAATGTAGTTGGGATACAAGGACAGCAATAGACCCTCCAAGCCTAATCTACCCAGTGCACCTAAGCCCTCCAAGCTTCTTGCTCCAACGAGGTTGCGCCGAACCTTTTTCTTTTCTAGCTTCCCGGATTCCGCTACTAGACCATAGCATCAACCAATGAAGATTGGTTCCTTCCTAACTGCTTCCCAGAAATCCAAACAACTGTCTCACAGTGATGATGATGGTGAGAACCAGGTCTGGTATAATGCCTCTCAAGGATTTGACAATGGAGAGGAAGAGAGTTGGGGAATTTGGAGAGACTCTAAGGTATAGATTGTGGGTGAATCAATCTTGTTTTTCTTTAGGGTTTCTCTCTCAAAATTCTCTCTGGAAGCTCTCTTTCAATCGTGGGTAAAAGGGGTATTTATACTGGAGTGGGAGAGGAATGTGAAACGTCAGGTTTTACAAAACAGGGGTGGCTCGCGGCTTGACCTCGCGGCTTGACAAAGTCGCGAGATCCAGTCGCGAGATAACCGTATGGCCAGTTGTCCTGTTTTGTCCTGTAGTGCTCCAGCTGGCATGACTGTTCACCTTCCAGCATGCTTGGCACGTGTGCTGCGTCTGGCGGCTTGAAGCCGCGAGTCACCCGCGAGTCCCAGCCGCGAGTCTCTGTTTTCTTGCACACTCTTGAGCAATCTTCACTCTAACTCACTCACTACCCTTACATCAAACCCACCTAAATACAGGGTTACTAAATGCTGAATTACAAGCAAATTTAGCACGGAATAAAGCCAATTAGATGGTTGAATAAATTCAACCTTACATGCTCCTATTAGTTTCCCTCATTTGTTTCTTCGTTCTGTGAATGAGGTTTATAGGAGTTCTTCTACAAGGTGAAGAGTACACCATTACTCCTTCGGTAGTGGCTGCTGCTCTTGTGGTACCTGTGGTCCAGCATCTTGTCTACCCCTATGATAAGTCTCCACCCCTTGATGACATCATGTCATACATCACTGGGTCTTCTATCCAGTGGGGTTCTGATCATCGGATCACTATTGCTGAGCTCACTGAGACTCATTATCTCTTCTTTAGGATTGCCTGCCATTTCTTGTGGCCTATCTCTCATCTGCACACCATTCCTTTGGAGCGTTGTGCATTTTTGTATGCTCTTGTTACTGATGCTCCTATTAGTTTCCCTCATCTGTTTTTTCATTCTGTGAATGAGGTTTATAGGAGTTCTTCTACTACTCATGCTCTTTTCTTTCCCGTCTTTATCCATAGGATTTTGTTACATTTAGGGTTAGAGGATTTCCCCGCGTCTGAGCCCGTTCACATAGTCACTCCCATAGGTGCCACCTTTCTTAGGTAGAGGGTTGCTCAGTTGAGAGCTAGCTCTAAACATCCTAGGGTTGAGCCTTTTGGTGTTGCACCTCCTCTTCCCTCTTCTACAGGTGATACTATGTTTGAGGAGTCTGTAGATCCTGCTGCTGTTGCTACTGTTGTTCCTCCACCTTCTACCTCAGATGATTCAAACATTCAATGTATGTTGGAGACTGTTATGACCGTTCAGGTGGCTCATGGTCAGATTTTGGTGGACATGCTTGATGAGTTTCGTACTTTGCAAGCAGATCTGAAGCATTTGAGACGGTCGCCTCTGCCACCTCCTTTTGATGATGGATTTTGATTGCCCTTTGGCATTCCGTCGCAAAAAGAGGGAGTACATTTGTCGAGGGTTTTTGTAGTTAGGGGGAGATTTTTGTATTTGTGGAGCTTGTGGAGTTATTAGATTGTATCTAGGTGCTTCATTGTGTATTTACATTTTTGGCTCTTGATGTATTCTTTGTTTTGATTGGATTATTCACGATAGGGGGAGATACATTGATTATATATGTTTTTTGTTTCACATTGTTTATTAAGTTATATTTATGAGGTTGTTCATGATATATGTCTTTATTTTGTATTATGTGAAATTAAGAAGTTATTTATGTTTTACTTGTATTTTCTACACATGCGTTTATGCGTTTGTTGAGTGTTTCAGGAAATATACAGGTTGATTCAGTCGTGCTACTGTCTACACTTGCAACTGATAGATAGTAGTTAGGTTGAATTTGTTGTAATGGGCAATATTTGCTATTATGGGCTGTTCTTTGTAAACTTTGAGCTTTTTGTTAAGTTTGTGTTTTGTCATGGATTGCCAAAGGGGGGGGGGTTTGTTAGGTTATAAGTAATTAGGAACTAATGTATTAGAACTTCATTTTGTAATGTTAGGAAACCATGATCAAAACAGGTTTTAGTCTTGTTTTAGACTTGCTCAAAGTGTGTTTATGTGTAAAGTTGGAATCGAGTGTACTGCAGGATTTATTGGTTAAATCTGCCTGGCTCGATTGATCGAGAATTAGATTCGACCGATTGAAAGTCATGCAGATTGTTTTTTCTGCAGAATTTTCAACTCAGCCCAAGTCCGTTTGACGTGTAGGGTTTTATGTTTTGTCTTAAGTATAAAAGGGAAAACCCTAACCATGTTTTTATGTTGTTCCTTATGCTGTGTGTGTGAATCTTTTGTGAGATCAAGAGGTGTTTGCCTTCACACATACTTAGGGTTTCCAAGATTCAAGATTATGTCAAGAACTTGGTGATCGGTTCAGTTGTTGCAATAAGAACTTAAAGTTACATAAGCGGGAGTGCTTGTACTTGCTGGGAATTCAAGAAAGAAGTAGTCCGTGGACTCGGAGCTGTCACGTGGTTGTGGTAGTAAGTTTTCTACTCGAGGTAGCAATATGATGTTAGTGGTCTAAGTCACTATTGTGTAAACTTCAATTCTTTCAAAGTGGATTCAGTTTTATCTTGAGGATAGCTAGGTTAAATCCTCTCCAGGTTTTTACCGGTTTGGTTTCCTGGGTCATCATATCTTTGTGTTCTTTATTTTCCACACTTTACATTAATATGATATATTTGTGTTAACTTAGATCTGAAATTTGACTAAGTAATCACTTGGCTAATTTACTAGGTTAATCTGAGTGTGTTTTAAGAGGTCTAAAAACAAACATCTTTGTCAAAGCTCTAAGTGTCAATAAGCAGGTGATCTAGAAAAAGATGGTAGCTCTCATTTTAACTTCCAAACATGACCTAGTTTGAAGATTTTTCATTTTATATCTCTCTCTTTTTTTCTTTTTTTTTTTCTTTTTCTGATAAAGCCATTTTATATCTCCTTCTTGTATTATGAAAGTGTGTCATTTGGCTATATCTCCAAAGAAATTACACTTGTTTTTTAACAGTTAGGAGTCCTGGTATGTATCAAATAGGCTAAACAGATTCATCACCATTGCCAATAAATTTATTTCAACCGGTATATAAATAACAAGGAACTTCCAAAACTTCTGAACCGAATGCAAAGTAAAAGGGAAAACAATACCTCAATTTGAAAAGGTGATGTTGTTGGTTGGTATCTTTCAACAACTTTACCATTTTTGTGCACCAAGAACTTTTCAACATTCCACTTCGTAAGATCACCTAAAAACCCACCAGCACTCGATTTCAGGAACTGGTAAACTGGAGCTGTACTTGTCAAAAATCGGGAATTCTGCTTTAAACCTTGTACAAGCAAACTGCTTGATTTCTGGGTTTGATCCACGTTCTTGCCCACCAAACTGATTGCAAGGGAAAGCTAGAATCTCCAATCCTGCAATGAGAAAACAATTTAGGAGTATTATATTCATGAGAAAAACAATTTCATCCTTAAAAATTTTCCAAGTGTGTCAAAGAAACATCAACAGGATTTATTAATAATCAACACGAAATCATTTTTTTTCTTCTGGAACTACTCATATGCATTACAACGAAATGACTTATGTTGTCTTAAGTTTGAATAAAACAATGATTGATCAGATATACCCGAAAGATATCATAGATTTGCAGGACCAATAAAATTTATCACAGCTATCATCTCGTGGTTGGGACCATGTGTTGGCTGTGTGCGAGATATATAGTAGCAATATTATGATAAATACATAGTTCATGCCTCACGCTCATAGTACATGTACCAAAATGCAGCAAGAGAACAGGGAGGGTTGATGCCACGATGACTTGATAGCATATTTTTATGACAACTCGATACAGAAATACAACCCAACATGTTTAACTGAACTCCACATCCATGAACATTAAAGGTAAACATAGTTGACAGCCATTGAAAACTTGCTTGATTTTGTTACACTAAAATATGCACCTGGATGTTAAGGATTAATTATAATAAATGCCTACAAATACTAGGAGACTTTATCAATGTTGTCCTGTTTATACTTAAGAGTTTCTTCCATCTTCAATTTGATTGCTATTAATATGGAGAAAAAAGAAGAAACTTAAAATTTATGGGCATCTTTGGATACATACTCAGGAAGACATTTCTGAAAAGTACATAGACAGCCAGACACATCAATTATGGTTCAATTGGGTGTAAGTACCAACTTTTTAAAGATCTTTACAATAATTATAAACACATCTGGGAACTATCTCCAATTGCCACTGGATACCTTGAGTTTTGCACTTTTTATATATATGAGACAATTCTGAGTAATTTGCAGTCGTCAAACCACTGTGATTAAAAAAAAAAATCCAGTTATATCACAAATTGAAATGACTGACATAGAGACAGGGATTTTCAGTAGTTTAAACAAAAGAATTTCAAAGCTGCAAATCATCAATTAGGCGTGCATACCATTTTGAAGCAACATTGACAATCAAGAGAACCTTTCCCTTAAACTTGCTAAGAGAAACATCCTTCCCATCGATATCCTGCATCAACAACCTCCATGCATAAGCATGATATACTATTTTACACGTTCTTCCCGAAATTCAGTTGTCCTAAATTTTTTTGAAGATATAACCAGCCCCCATGGGAGAGAGATAGAGCAGCTTATGAATCTTATAATTGTAAGTCCAAGCTAAAGTTCACAACAATATTTTCCTTTCTAAACAAACAACATTAGAAACCACATGTACGTTTTCTTTTTTAAATCAATAAAGAAATTAGCAATGTAATGACAATTGAATTCACTTCAAGTCATTGATGCCAATTCACATATACACCCATCCAAAACAACTAGACTTTTTTGCCTAAAAAACACACACACACACACACCAACTACTAGACTTTCGTTTAACAGTGAGCCAGCTATAAAGTTGGCTATTTCTTCCTTACTTGTCCAAGTGCACCAATTCAAAATTTTAGATATTTTCCATTTGTCACATCTATTCTGTATATTACTAAAAGCTGAAGTAGCATTTATTGTTGCTACGCTCCTATTGAATCATATCAGCAGTCACGTCATTCATTTATATATATATATATATATATATATATATATATATATTTTTTTTTTTCTCTATTTAAACTTTTCTTCCCCCTATTTTCAAAAAAAAAAAAAAAAAAAAAAAAAACTCTTCTTCTCCCTGTTAGTTCACATACCTACTGTTACACTTCTTCCAACCTTTCACTTTCCTTTTTGCGTCTTTATTTCTCCACTACTTTACTGTTATACTTCCTTCCTCTTTTTTATATTTTGACTCTTCTTCTACCCATTTTATTTTGTATAAATTTGATATTGTTTTCCCATTCAATCTATATTTTTCCCGCACAAAACTGTGAGTACTCTATCTCTTTCTCTCTCGGTGAATTTTTGTTTTTTCTTATAACTCTAATTATGGTTGATGGTTTTTTTTTTTTAATATGTGCTTTGGTATTTTGTGTGTGTGTGCTTTAAAAAAAAAAAAAAAAAAAAAAAAAAAAAAAAAAAAAAAAAAAAAAAAAAAAAAAACCCCATCAGAAAGTCTTCTCTTTCTCTTTTATAGCTTTGATTGAATTTTAGTTTGGGTTAATACTTAATTTTTTTGGAAACAGGAATTTGAATATGCCTACCAATTATTTGAGTAATAAATTATTAAAAAGCCTATTATTTATTCCTTTACTTTCATTTTAATTTTGGCTAAGATAACATTGTAATTTTGTAATGAGTTTTGATTATTATGATAATTTCCTTATTCCTTAAGAGATGAGAAATTTGAATAATAAATTTGAAACATATAAAGTTTAGTTGTATATTAAGCAAATATAATACACTACAATAGAAGTTAGATGAATATGGTTCACCTTACAAAAAAATATTAGTCAAACTAAAAAAAAAAAAAATGATATATTTGTAGAGATAAAAAGATAAAAAAAAATACTTGTAGAAATATATATATATATTTTTTTAAATAGACAATACTTAAAATAATGGTTACTTTTTATATATTACATTTCATTACATAATATTTATATTCTCACGCATCACGTGGGTCTGCGGTTAGTCTAATTAAATGCTTGAAACTCCTATACATACACACACATTCAATTACATGGCATAAATACTCTCAAATGTTTGTAATTCATTTAACACCCAATAATAAACCAAAACTCAAAAACCTCAAAGAAGAGTCAAAATTCAAACAATAACCATAATTTTAAAACTAAAAAGAAAGAAAAAAGTGAAAGGGAACCAGCAAAAAATGAGTTCTTTATTGTTCCTCAAAACACTTACTTTGACATTGAAATCATAGATAGCCTTCTCTATAGCGGCTTTGGTGTTGATTGAGAAAGAACAAGAATTGAGAAGAAAGGCGGACCTAGAATTTCAAGCTAGGGGGCCAAAGCGTAAGAAAAAAAATCCAAATAGGTATCCATATAGTATTAACAAAATATCAACCAAGATATATACACAAAATCATTGTTTCTTAATACAGTAAGATGTATGTTAGGTTCTAAGGATTTAGGATCTAAATGTATTAGAACTTCAATGTGTAATGCTGGCAAACTATGATCAAAACTTAGAGTCTAGAATTAGATTGCTCAAAGTATGTTTATTGTAAAGTTGGAATCGAGTAATTGCAGAAAATTACTGTTCACTTTCTGCAAGGCTTGATCGATCGAAAATTAGACTCGATCAATCGAAACTCTTGCAGATTGTTTTTCTGCAGAATTTTCCAACTCAGCCCAAGCCCATATGACATGTAGGGTTTTATGTTTTGCCTTAAGTATAAAAGGAAAAACCTTAGCCATGTTTTATGGTTGTTGTTCATGCTATGTGTATGAATCTCTTATGAGATCTAGAGGTGTTTGCCTTCATACATACTTAGGGTTATCAAGATCAAAATTGATGTTGAAAGCTTGGTGATCGTTTCAGTTGCTGCATAAAGAGCTTAAAGAAAAACACAAGTGGGAGTACTTGTGGTTGCTGTGAATCCAAGAAAGAAGTAGTTCGTGGACTCGGAGTTGTCACGTGGTCATGGTAATAAGTTTTCTACTTGAGGTAGCAATAGGATGTTAGTGGTCTAAGTCGCTATTGTAAAACTTCAACTCTTTCATAGTAGATTTGTTTTACCTTAAGGATAGCTAGGTTAAATCCTCCCCAAGTTTTTTACCGGTTTGGTTTTCCTGGGTTATCATATCGTTGTATTCTTTATTTTCCGCACTGTTTCAATGATATGATTTACTTGTGTTAATCTAGATCTGAATAATTTACCTAAGTTAATCACTTGGCTAAATAACTAGGTTAATTTGTTTGTGTTTAAGGGGTCTAAAAACGTACAATGTAATCATCTACCAACAAAGACAAAACAATACAAAATAATATTGTTTCTTAAGAGCATCAAATTTAATAATTAACAGTGAGTGTCATATGATGGATGGAATTACAAAAGACTGGGACAAACTTTCTCACTTTCTTTATCTGAGAAGGAGGTTAGTTGTCTTAATATGGCTATCAATATATACTTTTCCACAATGGAGAAGTTTTTCACTAACGTTGAAGTTATGGCGAGAACTTTTCGTTCGAAGAGAGGTTTATCAAGTTAGGGATGCAGGTGATCATAACATAATGCTTTTTATTTTTGAGTTAGAATGTGATGTAGAAAAGGTTCTTTGGTGTGAACCGTGGTCTTTTGATTAGTCCCTGGTGTTATGATGGTGTTACTCCCTTGACAGATGACATTCAGTTTACTTTAACACAATTTTGGGTTCAAATCCATAATCTATTGATACTAAACTTGTCCTATAAGACTGCTGAAGAGATTAGTGTGGTCGCAATAAGGATTACGAATGGAACCGTGGATTCAAAGTTATTTGCGGATCAACAACAATTTGGTCCATGCATGGATTAGGGATGATTCTCCATAGAGGTAATTGTTAGGGTCATATTTTATGTAATTGACTAATCCTTTAACAAAATGCACTTTACTTGTACTAAGGTAGATCTAAGTTGGGTTTAATACTTCAAGAAATATGTTGTTCAAAGCATATCAAGTGTTTGTATTGAAAGTCATGAAGATTGGTCCAAGAAAAAAGTGAAGAAAAGCCATTCATTAAGTCTCGACAGTAGGGGTGTGCAGAAAACCCACCGACCCACCAAACCCGACCCAACCCAACCCGACCCGCCGGGTTGGGTCGGTTTTTAAGGCTTGGTGGGTTGGGTTGGGTTACAAAAAAAAAAATTTATGGCGGGTCAGGTTGGGTTTGGGTCATAAAATTACAAACCCGCCAAACCCGACCCGACCCACCCATATTTAATATATATTTAAAATATATTTTATATTTAATAATTTCTTTAAATCAATTGTAGGGCACTTATATATATATTTAAATATATATTATATATTTAATAATTTAAAAAAAAAAAACCAGCTGTAGAGCAGCATTTCCTCAGTTCCTCCTACTAATACTAATTTAATATATATATATATATAAAATATATTATGTAATTAATAAATTTTTTTAAATAGCCAGTTCTTCCTATCCTATATAAAAGCCAATTAGTTCACACAAATCCTAATAAATTACTATTGTTGTTTAGTCATTAGTGTTGTTTGCCTTTAAGGAGTTACATTAATACTAATCTTTAGGTTTTTTTAATATATTAATATTTTTTTTTTCTATTCAATTTAATAATAATAATAATAAAAATTTATCAACTCCATGGGTTCAACCCGACCCAACCCGACCCATGTGGGTTGGGTTGGACTTGTGTGATGGGTTGGGTTGGGTTGAATTTTTTTTGACCCACCATGGTGGGTTGGGTCAAAAAATCCCCTCAACCCGACCCGACCCGACCCATGCACACCCCTACTCGACAGATAGCTCGACAGATGTCTGCTATCGAGACTTAATGTGCAGCTCAATAGATAGTTCAATAGAAGCTTGATTAATCAAGAACTACGATTTTCAATTTTCCAGATTTGAATTTCAACCCAGGCTTATGGATTTGTTTAGGGTTTCTTTTCTCACAACCCTAGACATATATAAGGCTTATTATAAAAGCCGTTAAACACGAATACAGAGACCAAGAGACTTATTTTCTTTGTGAAAAGCTGCTACATTTGTACACTATTAGGTTTTGTAACCAAGTGCTTCCAGACCTTCATTATTGATGAAGTGAAGAACTTTGCAGCCAACAACATCTGTTTAAGTTGCTGGAGTTAGTCATGTACTAGGATCCGTGCAAAGGGTTAGTTATAGGTTGGAGATTTGTGCATCAAGGGAAAGAAGGCTACTACAAGATCAAGTCCAATTGGGTATTGAAGTGAAGGTTCAACTGTAGGTTGGTATTTTAGGATATGTCAAGGTAGTTGGTAAGATTCCTTATACTTGTAAGCGCTTGATTGTTGATTAGTAGTGGATTATTGGGAGTGATGACCTTAAAATCACCTGTTAGGGTTTTTGCCTTATCAGAGGTTTTTCCCATTTGTTAACAAATCACCGTATCTAATTTATTTTTCTGCTGCACTTAGTTTATTTGGTGATTTGTTGGTGTCTTCATGATTTGCATGCAATTGAACCTAATTAATCAAATTGGGTAATTGAATTAATTATCCGGGATCAAGCTATCTCAACCCAACAATAATCAAAATTCAATGGCTAATGAGTTTGAGTAACCTACGAAGGCACCAACACCAGTGGACTTATCTGTACAGGATTTGCATATGGTAGAAACAGCTAGTGGAGGAGATGGCCACGATGGATAACTGTAGTGGGTTGCTCACAGGTAAGGTAAGGGAAGTTACTACTTTTTCGGGTTTCAAATTTGGAATTTTGAGGAGGTCTTGACAGTGATATTCGCAGGGATGGGGGGTCAAGAGGTTTTCTCTTTCTCAAAGGTGAATCTTCCTAATCCAATTATAATGGTCTCTAATAATTCATTGTGAAAGTGGCAGCGGTTTCAGGAGTTGTTTATGCATCTACTGATAATTGCCTAACTATTTCTATTTCTTCTACTGTGGGCTCTTTTACTATGGGTAAGTCTTTGAGTGGTCCCAAGAAATCTGGGGATAATGGAAACAAAACCTTTCTCATGTCAAGCTAAAAAAAGGTAATTCAAATATAGATAGAGTTGTTTTTTTTTTTTTTTTTGAAAAACAATTCTATCTTCGCCAAGCTAAATAAAAGGGAATTAAACCATAATTTTCCAACTCATTATTTTAAGGTTGTTACCAAATATTGGAAAATGAGATAGTTTTCTAAAAATAATGCTTATGTGGCATTTGGTACGTGGTAATGTATTAAGATTCTCAGGAATGTTTAAAGATTCTCATGTTTGGTTGCAAATCACGCTAGGGAATCAAAGATGTCAGGGGAATTTGGATTCACCCTTTAAACCCCTCTTAGTAGGAATGCGGATTCCCTTTAAACTAGGTGGATATCCAGATTCCCAAACTTAAAGGAAATTGTCTTTTTTATAAATTGACAATTTTGAACCATTTTTCCTTATCATTTAAGCAATTAAGATAAAATATATAACAAATCATCAATATCTTTTCCCGCCAAAATAACATAAATAGGATAGAATACTCTGTTGATATATTCTTTAACAAAGTTCTATTTAGGTTTCACGTGTGGGAAAAAAAAAAGGTTTGAAGGAGACCCTCCA
The DNA here is from genome assembly GCA_028535165.1 of Quercus tomentella. Lineage (NCBI taxonomy): Eukaryota > Viridiplantae > Streptophyta > Magnoliopsida > Fagales > Fagaceae > Quercus > Quercus tomentella. The sequence goes on from JAPQVY010000155.1 coordinate 20,835,068, forward strand.
TTATTGCCAGGTATTCACTTTTGCTGTTGTGCGTGTGTGGCTCAACAAATTATTAATAGTTTATATTTGGTTTTTCATTATTTATTTTGAGGAATATTTTTTTAAAGGACATGGTAGTTCATATTCAAATCGAAGGATAAAATGGGAAAAATAAATAATTCATTTAAGATTCTTGGGAATAAACCAAACATTATTATCTCACATTCCTATAAATCTTAAGAGATTCCCAATAAAACCAAACATAGGAATAGCTACATTTCTAAGCATCCAGATTGCAAGAAATTACATTCCTACGAATCTAGATGCCAGGGATAATGTGAATTCCCCCATACCAAACATTACATTAGGGAAATGATTCATTTTCTAGAAATTTTATTGTTGTTTATTTCGATTTTTTTTTTTTTTTTGTGTGTGTGTGTTTTCTTGTGTCTAGTAGTATTTAGAAATAATGGGTCAAAGGAAAATTATCTTTTAACTTCTCTTATTTAACTTGGCACAAAATAGAGTTGTTTTCCATGTCAACCTATCTTAGTGAAAAATAATTCTATTCATGCCAACCTTTATAGCTTTGGTGAAGGAGGTATTGTTCGTTTGGCATTAGGATCACCTTCTCTCAGAAGTCCTAACAAGCAAATATAGTTAGAAGTCCCAACAAGCAAATTTAGTGTCTGATGGCTGATGCCTATGAGTCTTTGACAGTCTCAATTACGAATTCCAATTATAGTTAGTGTATCCATGATATAGTACTAATCCAAGAGGAAATTTCAAACCAAGCTTTGCATCCCAAGGTGGTTGCAGAAGAGACAATGTCTGATGATGGTGACACTAATGTTGTGAAAAAGCAATCGGGTTCTTGTGAAGGACCCAAGAACAGTTTGTTATGTTTGATCATGAAGACCAAAATTAAATTTTTTTTTCTTTGGATATGTTTGGCGATGTGTTTGATAGGCTAAGAATGTATTGACCCCTTGTGATAAATTAACCAATTAATTAAGTTAATTAACATGCAATATGCGCAGTAACACAAACAAATCACCAACTAAGTTAAATGCAGCGGAAAATAAATTTGATACAGGTGATTTGTTTACGAATGGGGAAAACCATCGAGGCAAAACCCCATCGGGTGAATTTAAGGTCACTACTCCCGAGAATCCATTATTATCAAAACAAGCGGTTACAAGTAAAAGAATCCAAGTACCTTATACCAACCTACAGTTGAACCCTTACCCCAATACTCAATTGGACTTGTAATGTAGCGGCAATCTCTCCTGTTAGGACATATGTGATTCATGTTAGGAACATATGTCAATATTTATGTAGTTGACTAATCCCTTGACAAAACGCACTTATTTGTAATTGGGTAGATTTAGGATATGTTTAATACTTCAAGAAACATGTTTTTCAAGTCTAGTATTAAAGCTATGAAGATTGGACCAAGAAACAAGTGAAGAAGGGCTATTCATTAAAGCTAGATAGATAGCTCGACACTTGTGGACAGATAGCTCGACACCTACGGACAGATAGCTTAACAGCTGCTCGACAGATAGCTATCTATCGAGATTTAATGAATGAAGCTCGACAAATTCTCGATTGATCGAGGTATCTATCTAGGTTACGGGAATTCACATTTCCAAATCTGATTTTTGGCCCATGCTTTTGTATTTGTGTAGGGTTTCTTTTTTCACAACCCTAGACCTATGTATGGCTTATTTTAAAGGCCGTCACATAAGAGAATACAGGGAGACCATATGAAAAAGGTGATCGATGCCTTATTCTCTCTGAAAAAAGCTACTGCGTCTTTGCGCCTTAGGGTTTTGTAACTAAGTGCTTCTTGATCTTCATTGTTGATGAAGTGAAGAACTTTGCAGCCAACAATCTTCTTCAAGTTAGTGAGTGAGTCACGTACTGGGATTCGTGCAAAGGAGTTAGTCACGTACTGAGATCCGTGCAACAAAAAGGATGGTGTTCATATATTGAAGAGTTCAGAGGTTTTGAAGCGGTAGAAGGTTTCTGCTGTAAGTTCATCTACGGGGATTGTAGAGTCTAGGGACAAAGGTTTTGTACTAGATCTGAAACTTCTCTTTACTATAATGGATTGCTTTTCGGGAAGGTTTCCCCCCAGGTTTTTTTACTGTGAAACTAGTTTGTTTCATTGGTTTTTGTGGGTCATCATATCTTGTCTTATTTATTTTTCCGCTTCATGATTTTGACATGATATTGATGTTTGTTTGTTTTAACAAGTTTTATTAATAATAAATCTAATTAACAACTTGGATTGAAAACTTGTTAATTCTTTCAACCGGGGTCTAAATTTCCCAACAAGTGGTATCAGAGTGGGTACACTCTGATTGGATTAATTTCCTGAGTGTGATCCTTGACCCCCATTGTCATGGATCGTGGGCAATCTCTTTTGATTTATCCTTTATTTGATGGAACTAATTATGCGTACTGGAAAGTTCGTATGAAAGTTTTTTTGCAGGCTCTAGGTGAACAGGTATGGCAAGCTGTTGAAGTTGGCTGGATTAAGCCAAAGGAAGCGCCGGTAGATTAGGATGAAGCAACAATCATAGCGGCAAATTTCAACAGTCGGGCCTTGAATGCTTTGTTTTGTGGGGCGACCAATGAGGAATTCAAGAAAATATCATCCACGAAAGTTGCCAAGGAAGCATGGACCATTCTTGAGACCACTTATGAAGGTACCAAGGCAGTAAAGACTGTGAAGTTTCAACAACTCACTAGTAGTTTTGAAGAAATAAGGATGGAGGAGGATGAGACCTTTGATGAGTTCTATGCTAAACTCAAGGATATTGTGAATTCTGCCTTCAATCTTGGAGAATCCATAGCAGAATCCAAAATTGTTAGGAAAATCCTTAGGTCCTTACCTGAAAGATTCCATGCCAAGATCACCGTCATTGAAGAAGTGAAGGACATTGATCAAATTCCTTTGACTGAGCCTGTAGGAAACCTTCAAACCTGTGAGATGAGATTAGGCTCAATGGGAAAAGGTGGAAAGAGTAAAAACTTGGCTTTTAAGGGTATAGAGGAAGAGATTGAGGACTCTGAAGATGAAGATGAAAGTGAAGATGAAGATGAAGATGATGATGAGGATGAGGATCTAACTTTCATAACTGATGAGATTATCAAGCTTCTTCAATTTAGGAAAAATGATAAGGGCAAACCTCCTAGGAAATTAAATCCTTAAGGAAGGGCAAGAATGAGAAACCCCTCATGCAATGCCATGAGTGCAAAGGTTTTGGTCATATGAGGATAGAGTGCCTAAACTACCTTATGAAAGAAAAGACTAAGGAGTCAAAAGATAAAGGGTTGGTTGCTACATGGAGTGATACTGAGAATGACTCTTCTAATGAGTATGTGGATGAATGTAGTCACATTATGGCCTTTGCTGCCTCAACTGATAAGGTGATTGTGGAGAGTACTAGTGACAGTGAGGATTCTTCTGATGATGAAGTACCCAAGAAGATGACCATTCAGGAAGCCTATGATAAGCTATGCACTGAATTTATAAAATCTGAAAAGACTTCTCATCTTTGTAGAAAAGAGCTTAATGAGATAAAAACTGAAAAGGCTGATCTGTTAGTCAAACTAGATGAGACTACAAGGTTAGTTAAGACTCTTGTTGTGGAGAACACCTCATTAGAAGAGAAGGTCAAGAATCTTGAAGTTGAGCTTAGTCAAGCTAGAACACAAATAGAGAGGATGTCTAGTGCAAAGCTTGATGAGGTATTGAGTGCTCAAAAGCCTAGTTCTGATAAGACTGGCTTAGGATATGCTGTCTCCTCCAGCCCCACCTCTTCCACGGCTTTTGGATCAAGGACTGTCTTTGTGCCCCAATCTGAGAAAGGTAATAAAGGTATGAAATCCAAAATTGATCTGGCTAATTCTAAATCCTTTGTTAGACCTCATGTTTGTCACCATTATGGTGTTTCTGGACACATTCGTCCTAATTGCTTTAAGTTGTATCCTCATAAGCAATTGTCCAAATGATCACAGGTTTCCTCTCAAGGACCTACACCTTTGTTTGGAGAGTTATTAAAAGTCTTAATCTTTTTAACTCAATATCAGGAGAATTATAATTCTTCTATGTCCTTTAGTAGACATACTAGGACACGTGCCTTTCAATCTTCACGGCCAAAGACTCGTGCTGTGTGGGTGAGAAAGGAGCCTAAGACTTAATTGTCTTTTCTGTTTGTCCTCTGATTTAATTCTTTCTATCTATAGTAGGACTCTCTTTGCTTGATTTCTTATTTGCTTTTGGAATCATGCTTTCATGCATTTGCACCTTTCTATCATGCCTTCATACATAGAGTTGTTTTAACCTCCCTTATTTAACTTGGCATGAAATAGAGTTGTTTTCCATGTCAACATACGCTTTGTTTGTTTCAGCAATGATGTTTTCTAGAAAACGAGTCATCTTCTAAAAAGCATTTTCTATAAAACTATCTCATTTTCCAATGTTTGGTAGAAATAGAAACTTTAAATGAATATAAAAACATCCTCCTAGCTTCCCTTATTTAGCTTGCTGTGAGATATAGTTGTTTTCCAAAAAAATTTAAGGGAAAACAATCTCTAACAATAAGTCATACTTTTTATGTTGGTCAAAGATAGTTATCCTTTAACTCATCTTTTTTTAGGCTACCGAACACTGGAAAACATAGAAATCTATCTGTACACATGGTTTTCTATCGTGCCAACCTAATATATTATAAATAGAAAGCCAAAAGATACATGAAGCAACAATATCAAACGAATTTTTCTCTTTCCTTTTACATTTCCACATGTCTTTGACTCATTAAATTCTTTAAAAGCCACTTCTCAATTGAGTTGTTTTCCATACCAACAATATCATTCTTGACAAAGAACTAAAAAAAGAAAAAGAAAATGGCATCTCCAATTAGTTGCCTATCAATCTTGGTTATCCCTCTACTAGTCACCTCTCTTTTCTACCATGTTTCTAATGCAGATCAAGCCCTTATTGAAAGCATTTGCAAAAGGTCCACGAACAATTCGTTTTGCTTGTCAGCTTTATTTTCAGACCCACAGAGTAGTACAGCTAATCTATATATGCTGGGAATTATTACTGCTGATTTGAACTTGAAAGTATTCGAAGAAGCCGATAGTCGAATCCCAAATCTTCTTGACTCACTCAAAGACTCAGTGGATCATTCTCGACTTTTGAATTGCCAAACCAATTTAACTATTGCACACGAGAATTTGAAAGCTGCAAGAAACGCTGCGGGAGAACAATCTTATACGGAAGAGGCAAATTTACTTTTGAATGTATTTTCGAACATTGCACATTGTAAGTCTCAATATGAGGACCCCCCAATACGTGAATCACCAATATCAGATCTCACTTCCAAAATGATGGACCTATTTGATATTTCTTCTCATATAATTGCAATGATAGATTCATCTTAAGATATTGTCAATATAATCTTATGTGATCTATAATAAAAATAGGTCTGCTAAGGTCCTTGTAACTCAATTGCTACCTCTTAGGGGGTACTATATAAAAAATATAATCAATAAAGACATATTTGTATTAATATTTATTTGTAATCATCTCTCTTTCCCTCAATCAATATGGTATTATTGCATTATATTTAATACATCTTTGTGTTAACATTATTTCAACCGTGGGTCACTTTCAGGTCAGTTTTGGCCTTGAAAACAACAGATATGGCCAATATCGGAGTAAAAAGATATGGCCAAAATACCAAAACTAGTCAAAATATTTCCATGCCAGGATTTTTTTTATTTTTGGCTCAAACAAATTTCTCTCTTTCCTTTTATGTTTCCACACATCTTTGACTCATTAAATTCTTTAAGGGTCCGTTTGGTTGGAGGGGTGGAAAAGTGGCAGGATAGAAAAGATTTTATTTTCTCTCATTTTTGTTTGGTTCGGAGTGGAAAAGTGGAGGGATGGAAAAAATGAGTTTGAATAAATTTACTCATATACCCTTGTTAAAGAATGATACCAATTTTTTTTTAAAAAAATGACAAATAACCACACAAAAAAGAGCAATCACCCAAAATTTTTTATAAAAATAAAAAAGTTCCAAAAAAAATCACATCCAGTAAAAATAAAAATAAACTATCATGCCCAAGCCCTAAAAAATCAAAAGAAAAAAAGATTAGAAAAAAAAGAGGCAATGTTAATGCCCAAGAAAAAAAAGTGACAACTGGCAACGTGATTACCCAGAAAAAAGAAAAAAAAAAGGCAACATTGTTGCCCAAGAAAAAAAAAAGAGGGGCAATGTTGCTACCTAGGGAAGAGAGAAGAAAGAAAAAAAAATGCAACTTAAACTGAGGGTATTTGTGTAAAGTGCATCTTTCAGCACTTTTCCCTCCTCATTTTCCTCCCAAATTGGGAGGATAAAAAAAGGTGGGCCCGGAGGGAAAATTTCCCCCCTATTTTCTGTCTCTCTTGTTTTCTTTCCTCAACCAAACTGTGGAAAATGCCATTTTCAACCCTATTTTCCTCTTCCTATTTTCCATCCTCCCTGTTTTCATCCAAACCAAACATACTAAAAGCCACATCTCAATTGATCTTCACCCTTGGATTCTCTTGGCTTCATGTCTGCATGATTAGCTCATTAGTTTTAATTTCCTACAAAAGAAATACATGAAATGAGATTATTTTAGAGAAACTAGAAAACTCTCATATTTATGTGTAAATGTGGGAATAAACTCAAAATAAATGTGATAATGCCTACCAAAAGTAAGATAATATTGTACTTTTAAGCTCTTATCAGCCGGACAAACATTTGTAAGAAATTTGAGGACTACAACTAACATCGTCTTGTCTCACTCTCAATTGCGATAACTGTTGACATAGTACAAGCTACGTATGATTGAATCCCATAAATTCTTAAAAAAACTCATGGATCTAGTGGATAAGGAACAAACTAAGGTTTACTTCTCTAATTATCGTGATCCACTATAGAAATTCAAAGGTGCATACATGGCTTCGATTGCAAGGTCTTACTAGGAAGTGATAGATTAGGTTAGGCATGGAGCTAACAAAGCTATAAATTGTGAAGATATATACTGAAGGATTCCCTTTATATGTGAATCATTGGTAACAGGAGATTAAACTAGCAAAAATTACTTTGATTATCATTGATCCTTTCATTTCAACATAATGTATCCACTTTGTTAGGTAATCCACAATAAAAATGGTTATCAGTTCATATTATTTGTGTATTAGGACTAGGTGATCCAACTGTACAAGTCCATCGAATTATAGTACTTTATAATGGGTTCAAGTTACACCTAGTGTAACTTTGCCAGGGACATTTTTACAATAAGGGCCAAAAATGCGAGAAAGTGCCAAATCTCCCCTTAGGTTCTTCAAAATTTATTATTTCTGGAGAGTGTCAAGCCTAAAATTCACAATTGTTGGGACATATGTGATTCACTTGTTAGGAACATATGTCACTATTTTATGTAATTGACTAATCTTTTGACAAAACGCACTTTACTTGTATTTAGGTAGATCTAGGATGTGTTTAATACTTCAAGAAACCTTGTTTCAAATTCAAGTGATAAAACCATGCAAGTCTGTCCAAGAATCAAGTGAGAAAGTGCTGAATTTTAAAGCTCGATAGCTACTCGACACCTCTTGACACCTGGCTTATCTGTCGAGCTCTTTAGTTGCTTCTTATCGCAATCTCAACACCTCTCGATAGCTAGGTCGATTGATCGAGCAAATTTCTGTCCCCTTGACACCTGCTCAACACCTCCTCGATCGATCGAGAATTATGAAATTCAGATTTCCAGATCTAATTTTTGGCCCATGCTGACATGTATGTGTAGGGTTTCTTTTCTTATAACCCTAGACATATATAAGGCTTATTTCAGAGGTCATCACATAAGAGAATACAAGGAGAACATATGCAAAAGGTGACCGATGCCTTATTCTCTCCGAAAAAAGCTACTGCGTCTTTGCGCCTTAGGGTTTTGTAACCAAGTGCTTCTTGATCTTCATTGTTGATGAAGTGAAGAGCTTTGCAGCCAACATCTTCTTCTAGTTGGTGTGTTAGTCACGTACTGGGAGTCGTGTATCATTGGTTAGTCACGTACTGGGATCCGTGCAAAAAGGGTGGCGTTCATATATTTAAGAGTTCAGAGGTTCTGAAGCGGTAGAAGGTTTCTGCTGTGAGTACATCTACGGGGATTGTAGAGTCTAGGGACAAAGGTTTTGTACTAGATCTGAAACTTCTCTTTACTATAGTGAATTACTTTCCAGGAAGGTTTCCCCCTAGATTTTTTACTGTGAAACTAGTTTGTTTCATTGGTTTTCCTAGGTCATTATATCTTGTCTTATTTATTTTTCCGCTGCATGTTTTTGACATGATATTGATGTTTGTTTGTTTTAACAAGTTTTATTCATAATAAATCTAATTAATAACTTAGGTTTAAAACTTGTTAATTCTATCAACCGAGGTCTAAATTTCCCAACAACAATGTATAGCAAACAAAGGCTAATGATACTTTAACAAGAGAGAAATCAAAATGCCAATAACAAAAATGCTGAAAAATGACTAGAAACGCGGTAGGTTCAAAACTTCAACCTGGAGTCAGCGAGAAAATGAAATTGAGAGAGGTTGTGAGGAAGAGAGGGAATGTTCCCATGTACCAATATTTCCACCCCTAAGCTTTGGAATTGTGAGAATGTTAGCTGGCATAATGTGCTTTTGCTCTAAAGTTTTAGCTCTAAGGATAAAACGTGGTTGGTTCTTTTTTCCTCCAATTTTGAATCTAAATAGGGGTTCATATCTTGAGTTTTAAGGTACTCTAAGTGATTGGTTTTTGGTCAATAGAAGAGGTTTTGAACCCCAAAGTGCTAAGTTGATTTTTGGTTCAGATTTGCTTTAGTTAGGTAAAAGAGTTGCTTACTTTATGCATGTTAGGACATATGTGAATCATGTTAGGACATATGTGAATCATGTTAGGAACATATGTCATTTAGAATTGGCTAATCTTATGACAAAACACACTTTACTTGTAATTGGGTAGATCTAGGACGTGTTTAATACTTTAAGGAACAAGAGTTTAAGTCCAAGTGTTAAAACCATGCAAATCTGTCCAAGAAGCAAGTGAAGAAGAGCTGGATTTTAAAGCTTGACAGCTAGCTCAACAGATAGCATCTATCGAGGTTTAAAAGGCTTGTTTAGCCCGATGCTCGATAGCTGCTCGATAGATAACCTATCTATCGAGATTTACGAAAATCAGTTTTTCAGATCTGATTTCACACTAATCCGTATATACATGTTTAGGCTTTCTTTTCTCACAACCCTAAACATATATAAGGATTATTTTAAGGGCTGTTACAACTGATGCAAGTGAGTGTAACTTGATGCAAAGGTTTTTCACAAGCATATTGTGACCGAAGACATATGCCCTAGTTCATCTTTCTCTTGAAGAAGCTGCTGCATTTGTACGCTGTAGGGTTTTGTAACCAAGGAGCTTCATGATCTTTATTGTGTTGATGAACTAAAGAACTTTGCAGCCAACATCCTTCTCAAGTTGGTGGTTAGTCACGTACTTGGATCTGTGCATTGATTGATTAGTTACGTACTAGGAGCCACGCATTGAAAAGGAGAGATTGTCACTACAGAACAAGTCCAATTAGGTATTGGGGTAAGGGTTCAACTGTAGGTTGGTATATGGTACTGAGATTCCTTTACTTGTAACTGCTTGTTGTGATAATAGTGGATTCTCGGGAGTGGTGACCTTAAAATCACTCGGTGGGGTTTTGCCTTAGAGGTTTTCCCCATTCGTAAACAAATCACCGTGTCAACTTTATTTTCTGCTGCATATTAACCTAGTTGGTGATTTGTTTGTGCTATCACGCGTATTGCATGTTAATTGTATTAATTAATTAACTTGGCTAATTAATTGGTTAATTTATCACAAGGGGTCAATATATTATTGGCCTTTCAATGCATAATTTAGGAAAGATTTGACTAAGCCCGCATTGGCTCCAAATTTTTAGTTGTTTTAGACTCTTGGGAGGCTCACCTAAGTGAGGGCTAGCAGTTGGAGTTGGCTTATGAGAGCCATATATTTTTAAAGGGAAAAATGGGTTCTAGCAAAAACTTTGGGTCACAGTCACCCAGAGCTTAAAAACTCTTTTGGGTTGGAAATTTTAGATACAAAACCTCCTCCATGAGCCCGAGGTGCTACCAGTGTCCCTTACCCACTTGGTAGCACGCATGGTCTGGTCTAATACAAAAGGTCCAAAAGAAACCGACCCATACCCTCCAAACCATATTTTATCAATTTCTCCCAATATGTCACATGGGATTGGACCATGCTTAAAAGATTAAAATATAATATAATACATGAATTGGGCCCTCAAAGAAGTTGAGCTTGGTTGAATCAGGCTTGTAAAGAATGTGAGGCGAAAATGAGTATTAACATCAACCCCAATGGCAGAGCTATAAATTTATCTTTGGGGGGGCCATGTATAATTTTTTTTTTTTTTTAGTAATGTACAATACTTCATAACTCAATATGTACTATAAGCAACAACTAAATGCATGTTAATATAGTAGCATATATGGTATATTTTAATCAAACTAATCAAGTACATTTGTAAATTATAATGCCATACGGTATATAATATATTGATGATTATAATAACAAATAATATAATATAAGGAAATCAAAACAAAGCAAATGAAAAATAAAGGAACACAGGAGCACGACATAGGGGTGAGGGGCCTACGGAAGCTTTAAGCTTGTCTTTCACTATTTTTTGTCTAGTCTAGTCACACAGAACTTTTACTTTTTATATTGTAAACACAAAATTGTAGCAGTGGGAAAAGGAAAAGAACTAACAGGACAAAAGAAGAAGAAGGCAAATGCCAACGTAGACAGAGAGAGAGAGAGTCACCTGTGAGAGCACTAAGAGCAAAATGTTCTGCAAAATGTGTGAGGGACTTGGTGGTGCGGCAAATCAACAAAACTTCTGACCTTTCAATTTTTCTATTGTTGTGGCACAAGTAAGCCCTAGATGTGTTGGGATGAAAATTATAATTTTTTTTTCCTTTTATTTGCTAAGGTAATTTTTGAAATACATACGTGTTCATTTTAAAGATGTTAAATTTTTTATTATTGTAATTTTTTGACATATATATTTATGAACTGTATTCTATTTAAATGAAAGTTATGTTTATTTTTAGACTTTCTTAATATATATATATATATATATATATATATATATATGTATATTATTGGGTATAGGGGGCCAAAATGATAAGGTTCATTTAAAAATTTTCAAATTATTTAGGATAATTCCAAAAAAAAAATTAATTTCTGATCATTCGCCACTGATCAACCCCTCGAGCACGCGTGACGCTTGCAACATACGTGTGAGTAGATGTTTTCCATTACTTGAAAATGTTGCAAGTTTGAGAATTAGTTTACCCAAATGCTCCATTTTTTTTTTGGTTGACAAGATATGGGTCGAGGAAGCCCATTTGTAGAAGTATCATGGCTCGTGGAGTCCACTTGTAGAAAGCTCACCGATTGAAGAAACCTAAGAAGAGTTGTGTAGTAACCAACTGAAGTTGCGTTTTGCCAACTTCAAGCTTCATGTCCACGTATCAATTTGGCCAATAGGCTTTCACATATAAGAATTATATTATCTATACTACTATTTAAGGGGCTTCTCGTTTGGACCGGATTTTTTTTGTTCTAAAATACCCTTACATCCCTATGTTTAAGTAGAAACAAAACTAAAGGACAATCCAGTAAAAATATAACCCTAACTTCCATTAAAACATTGCCTAAAAAATAAGGCCACTCTCTTGTTGATTTCAAATTTATTTATTCACTTATAAATTAGATTCTCAAAATAAAAATTATATAAATAAAATAAAAAACATAGATTTTTTTTTTTTTGGCTATGACCACTAAAAAAAAAAAAAAAGCCTCATTGCACGCGCGAAGTGGGTGTGATGAAGCTAGTTCTTATATTACTTTTCTTTAGATAACCTATAGCCTCCACGCCATTTTCCCTTCGTTTTTTATTTTTCTTTAGCTTTGCGTTTGTAATTTTGTATTGCTTTTTCTTTGTCAATGCAGCTTGTTAAAAACTGGGCTGGCTCATTTGTTAACAACTAGGCTGGCTCATTAGAGGCCCAAAGTATAATGTGGACCTAATGGTTCTTGGTCGCATAGGAGTCTTGAGTAATACCAAAACAAATGGGTGGCTCGCTCAATCGTTAACACTAGTGAGTGGTGGGCCCACTTATGTTCCTCTATTTTAAAGCTCTGGTGAAGGAGGTATTGTTTGTTTGGCATTAGGATCACCTTCTCTCAGAAGTCCCAACAAGAAAATATAGTCAGAAGTCCCAACAAGCAAATTTAGTGTCTAACGGCTGATGCCTACGAGTCTTTGTCAGTCTCAATTATGAATTCCAATTATAGTTTGATAGTTTTTAAACCCCTTAAAACACAATTGATTTAACCTAGGTAATTAGCCAAGTTGTTACTTAGTCCAATTTAACAAAACTAGGTTATCACAATAATAAAGATCATATCATGCAAAGCAGCGGAAAATAAATAACACATGATATGATCACCCAGGAAACCAAACCGGTAAAAACCTGGGGAGGATTTGACCTAGCTATCCTCAAGGTAAACTTGAATCCACTATCTTGAAAGAATCGAAGTTCATACAAAATGACTTACAAGCACCCCCGCTTGACTTCCTAATGCTACTAACCAGTAGAACTTACTGACACGATCACGTGCAAGCTCCGAATCCACGGACTCCTTCTTTCTTGGATTTCCACCAGCTACAAGCACCCCCGCTTGTGTATTCTTTAAGTTTTTATGGCAGCAACTGAATTGATCATCAAGGTGTAGAAAATATCTCCTCCTTGAAAACCCTAAGTTTGTGTAAAGGAAAGCTCCTCTAGATTTCACAAGAGATTTACACAAACCGCAATATGAGCAACACTAAAACGTGGCTAGGGTTTGCCTTTTATACTTAGGACAAATAAGAAACCCTAAAAACGTTTTAAAACAAATAGGGCTGAGTTGGAAAATTCTGCAGAAAAGCGATCTGCCCGAGCTTCGATCGGTCGAGCCTAAGCTTCGATCGATCGAGCCAGGCCGAAAGCCACAGTGCTTCCTGCATTAAACTCGATTCCAACTTTACATTGACATACAACTTTGAGCTAGCTTTAAACACTTCTAAACACATTGTTTTGATCATGGTTTGCCAACAATACAAATTAGAGTTCTAAATACATAAAGTTCTAAACTTTAGAACCTAACATAGTTTAGTGTCTCCATGATATATTACTAATCCAAGCTTTGCATCCTAAGGTGGTTGCAGAAGAGACACTGTTTGATGATGGTGACACTAATGTTGTGAAATAGCAATCGGGTTCTTGTGAAGGACCCAAGAACAGTTTGTTATGTTTGATCATGAAGACCAAAATTAAAATTTTTTTTTCTTTGGATATGTTTGGTGATGTGTTGAATAATTTGTATCCTTGATTGTGTAGGATGGATTTTCTTTGGGAAGTCACAGACCCAAAGCGAGGTACCAACTCATGAGGTTGAGTCCTTGTTTTAATTAAAGCCTAATTTCATGTCAAAATTGACTCCCCATTGATTCCAATAGTTGCAAGACATAGAAATCAGCGTCCACACTTGATATGATATTGAGTTAGCCTTGGAGTTGGGAATAGAATAAGTAATATGCTTGGCTAACAATTCGAGGAAGCACAGTGAAAGCTCGGCTTGGGTCCATATGAGAAGATTATGATGAACGTGAGGCTATCTTGCATCTCTATGTAAATTGGATTGCATCGAGCATGTGTCAATTTATGAGCTGCTTGCTTATTGGCCAATTTGATGATATTATGTTCGCTAGAAAATATTTCTAATGAAGCCGTAACCATGAGTGCTAAGCGATATTTCTGGCCGCCTTAGGATAGTGCATTTGAGATGGAATGAAGCGAAGATATCACTTGTCAATGTAGTATAGAGATAAGGCGTAGCCATTATGTGGGCTGTCAGCCCCTTATATCGTGTTTTTGAGACAAATGTAAATGGAAGTTAGGGTCACAAGTAGTTGCTTTGTGCTTGTTGTAATGATGAAGAAATAGTTGGTTGAGACACCATTGGGATGGGCGTTAACATTAAGACACTTGAAGGTGTTATTGATTGTGCAGCATTGAAAACAAGGTTCTTGGTGATTATGAAAGGGCAAGATGGGCGCCCTCAGTGGCGGGTTCTTGGTGACTATGAAAGGGCAGGAGGGGCGCACTCAATGGCTTTCCCTCTCTTCGCTCTAAGCATTATGCATTAAAACGTGATGTTTTTAAAGCTGAAGAAGGTAGTCGAGTGTTGAAATGTTTAGGAACTTACACATATGCAAGAAATATCATGTTTAGTGTATTATCATTGCTTGTTTGGCCTTTTCACCATTGTAAAGCGTCAAGTGTTGAGACTATTGCATAAGGCATGTTTTCCATAGCTTTGTTACTAGAGAGTGTTGGCGAAATCGAGATTGGTGATTCCATAAATTATCTATTCTTTGATCATGCTCAGAGTACTTCTCGTTCATTACAAAGATGCTTATGTTTGTGGCAATGCTTAGGCTGCTTGTGGCAATGTTATAGGCATTATTCCTTCTATATAGTTGTCGATGAACTCGATGCTTTGCACGAGCATCAGCTCCGTTTGTTTGAGTGCCAACATTGCTGCCAACCCCTTTTCATGCCAATAAGTATTGTTGAGTGCGTTGCATTGTTGTATTACGTAGAATAAGTGTACTTTGGGAGAAACGCCATTGTTGAGCGTGTATAATAGTAACTCACTTGGTAAGTCACATATTTTCTTCATTTTTATAGAGTATAATAGTATATTGAGTGCGTTATACTATGGTTTCTTGTAGGATGACTTCAATATAGACAATCGTGGTGCCACCATTGGGATTTTCATTCAAAAGTCCAATCTGCCAAAGCATCACCTTCTAGGGAGTACAGTACCCACTTAATCTAATCCATTAATTTATTGGTGTTCTAATCTTGACCATTCATTTAATTTGAGCAGATACCGGTTATCAGTAGAACATGTTACATATATAAACAAAAAAGAAAAAAGAAAAAAATGAAGAAGAAGTAGAATTTTCTTTTGCACTCGCACGCTTCTTTCTCGTCTTCTAACTCTTCTTCCATGCCCTCCTCCCTTCCAAAACAGTTGCTAGAAACCTAAACGGTGACTAAACAAAACCCTCTCTTTCTACGCTTCTTCTCTTCCAAATCAGCCACAATAAACCTAGACGGCTACTAAGGAAGACTCACAAAAGAAGAAATTGATCCTTTCAATTCCAGTCGTTCTTTGGCATTGAATCCGTCAAACAGGTTTCTCTTTCTCTATTTCTCCTAGGGGTGGCAAAGTAAGCACAAACCCATTTGCCCACCCAAACCCACCCACTCTAATTGAACCCAAACCCACCTAATTATTAGTTGGGTTAAATGGGCATCAACCCAATTAGACCCAATAATTATTGGGTTTTAACTAAAAACCCATTGAACCCCATTTAACCCAAATAAAATATACCCAAATTCAACCCAGCCCTTTCCATAAAATAAAAAATAAAAATAAAAAACCAGCCCTCAGACATTTTAGTGTTCCACCGGGTTTTCATTTTCCCTCATTTTCTCAGCCTCCAATCACGTTTTAGTTGGAGACCCAATAATCTTTTTTCTTTCTTTCTATTGACCATTTGCACTGTTTGGTCTTTGAGAAATGATCTGGTCACTGTTTAGTCGATCGATTATGCTTTAGAGCTTGGTTCCGCAATCTCCAGTATCTAACATGAATTTGAAGCGCATGGACCGCAACGACAGCTCTGGTGACGAAACCACCACAACAACGAAGCGTAGAAATCTCTCCGACGAAGCCTCCATTTCCGGCGAGAAAGCGCTCGTCAAAGAACTACACCGCGATGAGAGTGAGTCGAGTGCGTCTCCATGGAAAATCTCGACGACGCCACCGATCTCCTCCTCGAAATCGCCGAGCTCTCCTCTCCCTACGCTTCTTCGCCGCAGAGAGTAGGCGCATTCTTCGCTCATGCGCTCCTCTGTTTGGTTGCTGAGAAAGTGGAGGTAATGGAAGGAAAATGATGTTTGCTTAATTTTAATGTTGGTGTTTTACTGGCATTTGAATAATGAGAGATTTGGATTTCTCATTTTTTTAATTTTTCTTCCTATTTTCTCTATCATTTTATCGGCAACCAAACGCGGAATAGAGGTTTTGTCTTCTTTTATTTATTTTTTCTTTTTTTCTCGGCAACCAAACAGTGGACCATTTTCCTGTTGCTGAGCTGTTAATGTGTTTATGGGCATTTTGGTAATTTTGATAATTGGGTAATTGGGTGAGTTGGGGTTTAGCCATTATAATTGGGTTGGGTTGGGTTTGGGTTAAAAGCAATTAGTTAAATGGGTTTTAATGGGTGAATGGGTTTTATAGGAGATTCTGGCATTTTACCCCTTTTTTTAAAAAAAATTGGCAATATACCCCTGTTTCCAAACTATATAGGGGTGTACCCCTGTTTCGATACTCGATTACCTTAAAATCGAGTTTCAATTAAACACTCGATTTATAGAAAATCGAGTTATGCCCGA
Organism: Quercus tomentella; assembly: GCA_028535165.1. Lineage (NCBI taxonomy): Eukaryota > Viridiplantae > Streptophyta > Magnoliopsida > Fagales > Fagaceae > Quercus > Quercus tomentella. Next base: position 20,851,750 of record JAPQVY010000155.1, read on the forward strand.
TCAAACTTAATAAAAAAAAATAAAAAATAAAAAAATTGCATGGAACTTGAGTTCCATGCAAAAAAAAAATTTTGTGTGATCGCCCCATAAAAGGTTCAGGGAGCCCTATAGTGGCGTTTTTAAGCCCTATAGTGACGTTTTAAAGCCCTATAGTGGCGTTTTCCTGCAATTTTTTTTTTATAAGTGTGATTGCCCCATACCAGGTTTAGGGAGCCCTATAGTGACGTTTTTAAGCCCTATAGTGGCGTTTTCCAGCAAATTTTTTTTTTATAACTGTGATCGCCCTATACCAAGTTCAGGGAGCCCTATAGTGGCGTTTTTAAGCCCTATAGTGACGTCTTAAAGCCCTATAGTGGTGTTTTCCTGCAAATTTTTTTTATAAGTGTAATCGCCCCATACTAGGTTCAGGGAGTCCTATAGTGGCATTTTTAAGCCCTATAGTGGCGTTTTAAAGCCCTATAGTGGCGTTTTAGAACTCGAGCTCCCTAAACTCGAGTTCCATGCATTTTTTTTTTTAAAAAGTTTGATCGGGCATAACTCGATTTTGATAAAATCGAGTTTCGAAACAGGGGCACGCCCCTATATAGTTTGGAAACAGGGGCATATTGCCAATTTTTTTTTAAAAAAAAAGGGGTAAAATGCCAGAATCCCCTGGTTTTATATACCCAACCCAATTATGCCCACCCCAAACCCACCCATTTGACACCCCTAATTTCTCCTATTATAATTCTCGATTTTAGTCTACTTGATAAAAGTCTGATTTTGGGTGAAGAAAGTAACGAGAGAATTTGTGGTTACCTAAATATTTATTTTTTTTCTATACCCAATATTGAAGAAATCTGATATTTGCTTTACTCTGCTTGATAAAGAATTTGTGGTTACTTGGTCTATTCAGAAGATATTTGCTTTACTTTAATTAATTAATTGAACTAGGTAGGTGTGTATCTTAAGTTATATGGCCTCAATTGTATAGTTTGTGGCTATATGGATAATGTGCTACTGGTTTCATACCTTTTGATTAATATACATATAAATTATCCAGATCTACTGTAATCAGTATAACTAAGCTACCTGAATTTTGTTTAACAATTAGTAGTTTAAACCCTACGTAAAGGTTAGGTTGAGACTAAGTCAAAGTAAGAAGGAAAGACAATTGAGGTTTACAATTCTCTGCATATTTTATATGCAATTAACTAGTTGTTGTGATAATCACTTTCAGAAAGTGCCTGCATTCAATGTCTGTTGTATTTCAAATCATTGTTATTGATTCCGTTCCGTTCCGGCCGGAACGGCCGAAATTTTTCGTACCGGTATGCAAACTGGTACCGGAATACCCCACGTTTCACCTCGGGTCAAATTTCGGGCCGTTTCGGTCCATTCTGGTCATTCCGGCTAATTTCGGCCGGTACTGGATTTGGCTTGTTATTAACTTTTTTTTTTTTTTTTTTTTAAAGTTATATTTGGGAGTTCTTTTGATGATGAATTTGATCCTTCTCTCATGGATGATGATGAGGAGGAGGAGTAAATCTTGTATTATTTGATATTTAGTTATTGTCTTGTAATCTTCTTATTGTGTGATGTTAAATTGATGTTATATTTCAAGTTATTGATGTTTAAGACTTAAGAGTTAAGACTAAATGATTTGTATTATTTGATATTTAGTTATTTATTTATTAGAATTGACAATTTTATGTTCTACAAGAATATATATAAATTATTTTTTAAGAACTCCAAAACACCCTGAAACGGTACGCTGAAATCGACCGGTACCGAAATATTCCATTCCACTGGACAAACCGAAACGGGGTCCGAAACGGGGTCCGAAACGGTATTAATAACAATGTTTCAAATGTATTAGATTGCGCAGTTTATTACTCTTACAGATCCTTATTTACTACTATTCTTGATCCACATTTTCCAAACCTGGTTCCTCTAAAATATCCATTTCTTTTACACTATGTTCCGGTTTTGTTTCACCTTTTAACTTGAAAGTTCAAATAGTGTATAAAACACCTTGAATGTTTAGACCCCCAATTTACAAATTACCAATTCAAGCTTTATGACAAACAATAAGTGTACGGAAAATGAACACAAGCTATAAACAGAATTGGTAAACAATCTAAGCCAATTAAAATCATTCCCACAGCAGAAAATAAAAGGCAAAGATAAAGGGAAGAGAGATGCAAACACAAGGACAACACACGATGCGTTATCGAAGAGGAAACCGAAGCCCTCGGTGTAAAACCTCTCCGCCGCCCTCTAAGCGATAAGTAATCCACTAGAAAATGTAGTTGGGATACATGAACATCAATAGACCCTCCAAGCCTAATCTACCCAGTGTACCTAAGCCTTCCAAGCTTCTTGCTCCAACGAGGTTGCGCCGAACCTATTTCTTTTCTAGCTTCCCGGATTCCGCTACTTGACCATAGCATCAACCAATGTGAAATTGGTTCCTTCCTAACTGCTTCCCAGAACACCAAAAAGCCCTCTCACAGTAATGGATATGGTGAGAAAAGGTTTTGGTAAAAAGTCTCTCAAGGATTTAACAATGGAGAGGAAGAGAGTAGAGGAATTTGAAGAGTCTCTTATGTGAAGATTGTGGATGAATCAATCTTGTTTTTCTCTAGGGTTTCTCTCTCAAAATTCTCTCTGGAAGCTCTCTTTCTTTCGTGGGTATAAGGGGTATTTATACTAGGGTAAGAATGGAATGCGAAGAGTCAGGTTTTTCAAAACAGGGCTGGCTCGCAGCTTGACTGAGCCGCGAGTTCCAGCCGCGAGATAACTGAACGGCCAGTTGTCCTATTTTGTCCTGTAGTGCTCCAGCTAGCATGACGCTTCAACTTCTGGCATGCCTGGCACGTGTGCAGCTTCTGGCGGCTTGTAGCCGGGAGTCACCCGCGAGATCCAGTCACGAGTCTCTGTATTTCTTGCACACTCTTGAGCATTTCTTCACACTATCTCACTCACTACCCTTACAAGAATCCCACCTAAATACAGGGTTACTAATTGCTGAAATACAAGCAAATTTGGCACGGAATAAAGCCAATAAGATGGTTGATTAAATTCAACCTTACATAACTGTAGTTCCTCCATATCTTAATTTTTTAGAATCCAATTCTTCAAGTATATTTCTACAATTTCTGTCATCTTATGTTGAGATTTAACATGTTTCCCACTTTTAGTTCCTGCCCCTGCTCCATTTTTCTGGTGAATTTATATACGTGTAGATTTGGACAACTTTACTACCATAAAGAGGAACCAAAAATATAACACCTTTAATTCCTTTGTCTTTTTGTGATCCTTTTTCTTCCTTTTAGCCTTGGATTTTCCCTGTCCTTGTCTTGCCCCACCTCCTCCTTTGTGAGTACCCTTCTTGTCACTAAGATCAAGTGCTGACAACAACGCTTCTGTTGCAGCCTTAGACTTCTCTTCAACATCTTTGTAAGCCAAATCCTCTAGGCGTGCCTATAAAAAAATAATACTACTCTGAAAACATTAAATCATAGAAAGGAAAGAAGGTAACTATATAGGATTTTCAACAAAACTGCGAGGAGAATCCAACACAAACCTACATTAATGACTTCAGCAGGGGCACCATAATTGATCGGTAGTCATAAGCAGTTACTGAATCAATTTTCTTCCATGTCTGCTGCATAGCAATAGAAGTTGTCCTGATTATAGCATCAAATTTGTAAAGCTGCCACAACAAACATACTAAGATTCAATCATCCTATAGAATATAACAATTCATCAAGCAACATATTTAATATATTACAACAAACAACTTGGAAAATTTCACATGAACAAAATTTTGGCTATAAAAATTTGCTCAAGTTGGTTTGTGAACTGCCCTCATCTAGCTTAAAGAAGTTTTGCATATTATTCGATTTCACACAATTTTTTTTTCAAATTCTACAAGACTTGTGAGTGAATTCAGTGTGATTTTTTGAATGATTGAGGAACAATATGCTTGTGAAGCCTTGTACTCTCAAATTTTGTTTTTATAGTTCTTATATCATAAGTAATGAGGAGAGAAAATTAGTTTCTCGATATTGAATTTGTAATTCTGAAGGGTGAGGAAAGGGATCCAGCAAAAACATTTCTTGTTTGCATGCTTCACTCTTGCTAGGATTGCTTGTAATTGTTATATTTCTTCCATGCCTAAGTGGGAAAAGGGAAAATGTCTTTGCAAACATAATAGGTGAATGGCACAGCTACCTTTATAGGATTGGTTGCAACATGGTTATCAATGTGTGGTTCTCTATGTGATCTAATACCTTTGCATCTAGTTTAGTTCTAGCCACCAAAAATTAGTTTTAATCTATTGCTATTGGTTGTTGTCATTTTAATTTAATTTTTTTAACAATTTTCATATTTCAGGCATGATTGCGGCATGTATGTTATTAAACACATGTATACACATATTTTCAACACCAATTTACATTTTTTGGTAATATATTTCTTGGAAGTAAATTTTCTAGTTGTCACATAATTTGTTTAAACTGCTTCTTTATCAATAGTGTCTAATTTTTGTAGGAGAATTGGTCGGAACGTTTGCGATACAAGTTGGCATCAAATTTAGTGCTTTCAACGAAGAAGGAACAATGTTCCAAAATTATAGAAAATGCTTCAACAGAAAAGGAACAACAATCCAAAATTATAGAAAATGCTAAAAAAATTCCACCACATGATTATTTTCGATCACCCAAATGACAGTGATTTGTATAAAATGATGAATGAGAGATTGTTTATGATTTAGTGATTTTTTTTTTTTTCAATGGATGAATGAGAGATTTTTTATGATTTAGTGAATTGTCTTATACCTAGAAAAAATGACTTCTCATGTAAGATAATCTTTTGCATGAATGTGCATGATTGTCCATAATATCTAGATCAATTATGAATGTCCTCTCCATTGATAATAATTATGATGGAACAATAAAAATTATTTTTAGTTATATGATAAATTCATAATTTGCAAGTCCAAGTTGTTACCAATAGCAAATTATTAGTTGTTTATGATGACAGATTTTTAGTCATTATCTTGTCAATTGGGTTACCAATGGCTTTTTCATTATCTCATGTACTTATTTGTGGTACTACATATATTAGTTAAGACAAACCTCCCACACACATGCATAAATACATGCATGTGTGTGTGTGTATACTAGATAGTTTTTTTTTACAAATAACTTGTCATCTTTTAAATTACAATAAGTATACAACAAAATACAACAATTAAATGACAAAAGAAAATTTTAAAAGTTCCATCGAGACTTTTAGGGGGGGAAAGCAAGTACAGTGGTTATATAAAATTTTTATTGTTATTTTGGTCTAGCAAATAAAGGTTTCAAGGTCATTTTAGTCATTTTTTTGGTTTCGATGGCATCAAGGTTATTTTTTAGTTTCTAAGGGTATTTTGGTAATTTTTGAGAGTTTTGGGGGGTATTTTGGTCATTTTTTTAGGTTTCAAGGACATTTCGGACAGTTTTTAAGTTTCAAGTACATTATAGACATTTTTTTAGATCCTAAGGGTATTTTAGTCACTTTTTAGGTTACAAGGTCATTTTAGTCATTTTTTAGATTTCAAGGTCATTTTAATCATTTTTTAGGTTTTAAGAGTATTTCGGTCACTTTCTAGGTTTAGGGTCATTTCGGTCATTTTTTATGTTCTAAAGATATCCTAGTATTTTTTGAGAGTTTTGGGGGTATTTTGGTCACATTTGATGTTAGTACTACCCAATGTGAACAATAGAACCGTCAAATGTGAGAAAACAAATAAGGGAACCATTGAATGTGATAAAAGTATGGTCACATGTGACGTCAGTACTATCCATTTTGATGTCGATACTACCCAATGTGATGATGGTACTATGCAATGTGAGACTGGTACCATCAAATATGAGAAAAAAAAAGGGAACCACCTAATGTGACAAAAGAACTGTCAAATGTGATGTTGGAACTGCACAATATGAGGATAGAACCGTCAAATGTAAGAAAAAAATAAGGGAACCACCAAATGTGAGAAAGAACTGTCACATGTGATATTGGAACTGCACAATGTGAGGATGTAATCGTCAAATGTAAGAAAAAAGTAAGGGAACCACCAAATGTGAGAAAGAACTATCACATGTGATGTTGGAACTGCACAATGTGAGGATGTAATCGTCAAATGTGAGAAAAAAGTAAGGGAACCACCAAATGTGAAAAAAGAACAGTCACATGTGATGTTGGAACTGCACAATGTGAGGATGGAACCGTCAAATGTGAGAAAAAAAGTAAGGGAACCACCAAATGTGACAAAAGAACTGTCACACGTGATGTTGGAACTGTACAATGTGAGGATGGAACAGTCAAATGTGAGAAAAAAAGTAATGGAACCACCAAATGTGACAAAAGAACTGTCACATGTGATGTTGGAACTGCACAATGTGAGGATAGAACCTTCAAATGTGAGAAAAAAGTAACCTGGTATAGCAGGTTACCTACTAGTGGGTACCGTACCCCCTTTTTTTGGGGGGGGGGGGGGGGTATCGTAGAATTACCCTTGGTACGTGGTAATGTGTTAAGATTCTCAAGAATATTTAAAGATTCCCAGGTTTGGTTGCAAATCATGCCAGGGAATCAGATGTTAGGGGAAACTGGATTCACCCTTTAAACCCCTCTCAATAGGAATGCAGATTCCCTTTAAACCAGGTGGATATCCAGATTCCCAAGCTTAAAGGAAATTGTATTTTTTATAAATTGACAATTTTAACCATTTTTCCTTATCATTTAAGCAATTAAGATAAAATATAAAACAAATCATCACTATCTTTTCCCCTGTCTTTATCTTTTCTCGCCAAAATAACATAAATAGGATAGACAACTCTGTTGATATATTCTTTAACAAAGTTCTATTTAGGTTTCACGTGTGGGGAAAAAAAGTTTGAAGGGGACCCTTCATTATTACCAGGTATTCACTTTTGCTGTTGTATGTGTATTGCTCAACAAATTATTAATAGTTTATATTTTGTTTTTCATTATTTATTTAGAGGGAGATTTTTTTTAAAGGACTTGGTAGTTCATACTCAAATCGAAGGATAAAATGGGAAAAATAAATAATTCATTTAAGATTCCTGGGAATAAACCAAACATTATTATCTCACATTCCTATGAATCTTAAGATATTCCCAATGAAACCAAATATAGGAATAGCTACATTCTTAGGCATCCAGATTACAAGGAATTACATTCCTACGAATTTAGATGTCAGGGGTAATGTGGATCCCCCCGTACCAAACGCCACATTAGGGAAATGATTTTTTCCAAAAATTTTATTGTAGTTTATTTCGATGATTTTATTATTATTATTTTTTTTTTGTGTGTGTGTTTTCTTGTTTCTAGTAGTATTTAGAAATAATGGGTCGAAGGAAAATTATCTTTTAACTTCTCTTATTTAACTTGGCACGAAATAGAGTTGTTTTCCATGTCAACCTATCTTAGTGAAAAATAATTCTATTCATGCCAACCTTTATAGCTCTGGTGGAGGTATTGTTCGTTTGGCATTAGGATCACCTTCTCTTAGAAGTCCTAACAAGCAGATATAGTCAGAAGTCCCAACAAGCAAATTTAGTGTCTAATGAATGATGCCTATGAGTCTTTGACAGTCTCAATTACGAATTCCAATTATAGTTAGTGTCTCCATGATATATTACTAATCCAAGAGGAAATTTCAAACCAAGCTTTGCATCCCAAGGTGGTTGCAGAAGAGACAATGTTTGATAATGGTGACACCAATGTTGTGAAAGAGCAACCGGGTTCTTGCAAAGGACCTAAGAACAGTTTGTTATGTTTTATCATGAAGACCAAAAATTTTTTTTTTTTTCTTTGGATATGTTTGGCGATGTTTTGAATAATTTGTGCCCTTGATTGTGTAGGATGGATTTTCTTTGGGAAGTCATAGACCCACCACGAGGTACTAACTCATGAGGTTGAGTCCATGTTTTAATTAAAGCCTAATTTCATATCAAAATCGACTCCCCATTAAATTCCAATAGTTGTAAGACATAGAAATCAAGGACCACACATGATATGATATTGAGTTAGCCTTGGTGTTGGGAAATTGGATTTGTTAGGACATATGTGATTTAATGTTAGGAACATATGTTAATATAGAATTGGCTAATCATTTAACAAAACGCACTTTACTTGTGATTGGGTAGATCTAGGATGTGTTTAATGTTTCAAGGAACAAAGTTTCAAGATTTAGTGTTAAAGTCATGCAAGTCTATTCAAGAAACAAGTGAAGAAATGCTAGATTTTAAAACTCAACAGCTAGCTCAATAGCTAGCTCGACAGATAAGCTATCTATCGAGGTTTATGAAATTCAGTTTTTCAGAGCTAATTTCAATCCAATCCGTGAATACATGTTTGAGTTTTCTTTTCTCACAACCCTAAACATATATAAAGATTATTTTAAGGGCCGTCAAAGGTGGCACAAGTGTGAAGCAAAGTTGTGTTCATGCAAATTGTGACTGGAGACAGAATTTGTCCTAATTCATCTTTCTCTTAGAAAAGCTGTTGTGTTTGTATACCGTAGGATTTTGTAACTAAGGAGTTTCGTGATCTTCATCTTGTGATGAACTGAAGAACTTTGTAGCCAACATCTTTCTCAAGTTGGTGAGTAAACTGTGTACTGGGATCCGCACATTGAATTGGTTAGTCATGTACTGGGAGTCATGCATTACAAGGAGAGATTGTCACTACAGAACAAGTCCAATTGGGTATTGGGGTAAGGGTTCAACTGTAGGTTGGTATAAGGTACTAAGATTCCTTTACTTGTAACCGCTTGTTGTGATAATAGTGAATTCTTGGGAATGGTAACCTTAAAATCACCCGATGGGATTTTTGTCGTGTAGGTTTTCCCCATTCGTAAACAAATCACCATGTCAATTTAATTTCCACTGCATTTAGTTATTTGGTGATTTTTTTGTGCTACCACACTTATTGCATGTAAATTGAATTAATTAATTAACTTAGCTAATTAATTGATTAATTCATCACAAGGGGTCAATACTTTCTTGGCCTATCAAGTGGTATCAGAGCAGGCACACTCTGATTAGGTTTTAATCTTTGCTGTGTAATCCATTGACCCCTATTGTCATGGCTGCAACTGGCTTGAAGAGATCTTTTGTTTTCAAATACATCTTGTTTTTCTAATCTCTACTTATTTGAGTGTATAAGAAAATGCAAGTCTAAAAGTTATTTGAATGCTATTATGATGACTATTGGAAAAGATCTTAGCTTGACAAAGAAGAAACTAGATTGTCTCAGAATGAAAATGTGCAAAGGAGTTCTTCTAAGAAGAGTGAAAGTTAAAGGCTTTGTTCAAAAAAGATAGATGAGAGAAAACACCATTCCCACTGATCTGTCGTCTAAGCACGAAGTGTGCTTCATGATGAAGTTCGCATTTAAGGTTATGAACACGTGTTTGTGGTACCTTGATAGCAGCTGCTCAAGACACATGACTAGAGACCGATCTCTCTTCAAGGTTTTCAAGTCTAAGAAAGGTGGTAATGTCACTTTTGGTGGTGGGAGCAAATCACAAATTAAAGGAAAGGGAATCATCTCTCTACTTGGACTGCCGACATTGCAAATGTGCTATATGTAGAAGGTTTGAAAGTGAACTTGCTAAGCATAAGTCAGATATGTGATCAAGACTTCATGGTACTATTCTCAAAAGGAAAATGCCTTGTCATGGATGAGTCTGGGAAGAAACTCATAAGTGGTGTTCACATACTAGACAATTGTTATGGTTTGGTTCCTGATGCCAATATTGTGTGCAATAGCATTCGTTTACCAAATGAAGATCTATGGCACCAAAGGATGGGACATGCTAGTTACAAACATTTTTCAATAGTATCTAAGCATGAGTTAGTCTTAGGGATACTAAAGCTCAGTAGAGTAAACAATGTGGTGTGTGGACCATGTCAGCTTGGAAAATAGACGAAAGCTAAACATCCAGGCACTCAAACATCCGCTTCATCCAGACCATTGGAGCTACTGCATCTAGATCTCATTGGTCCAACCAAAACCGAGTCTCTTGGTGGGAAGAGATACGTCATGGTTGTGGTAGATGACTGTAAGGTTGAATTTAATCAACCATTTTGTTGGCTTTATTCTGTGCCAATTTGCTTGTAATTCAGTACTTAGAAACCCTGTAATTAGGTGGGAATCATGTAAGGGTAGTGTATGAGAGAGTGTGAAGAAATGCTCAAGACTGTGCACTGAAGCAAGGACTCACGACTAGATCTTGCGGGTGGCTCACGACTGGCAAGCCGCCAGAGGATGCACATGAGTGAAGCATGCAGAGAAGCTGAACCGTCATGCAGTTGTAGCACTACAGGACAAAAAGTCCAGATTGGCCATTCAGTTAGCTCACAGCTTGAACTCCGACTCAGTCAAGTCGCGAGGCCAAGTCGCCAGCCATCTCTGTTTTGAAAAACTAACTCTTCGCATTCCATTCTCATACAAGTATAAATACCCCTTATACCCATGAAATGTAGAGAGCTTCTACAGAGAATTTTGAGAGAGAAACCCTAGAGAAAAACAAGATTGACCCATCCACAATCTTTACATGGTGACTCTTCAAATTCCTCAACTCTCACCCTCTCCATTGTTACATCCTTGAGAAGTACATTAGCCAAAACCTTTTCTCACCATACCCATATCTGTGAGAAGGCTTTTTGGTGCTTGGGAAGCAGTTAGCAAGGGACCAATTGATATTGGTTGATGTTATGGGCTATAGCGGAATCCGGTAAGCTAAAGAAGACAAAGGTTTGGCGTAACCTCGTTGGAGTAGGAGCTTGGAGGGCTTAGGTACACTGGGTAGATTAGGCTTGGAGGGTCTTCTGCTGTTCATGTATCCTAGCTTGATTCTCTAGTGGATTATTTACCGCTTGGAGGGCGGTAGAGAGGTTTTACGCTGAGGACTTTGGTTTCCTCTTCAATAACACATCGTTGTGTTGTCTTTGTATTTGCATCTCTCTTCCCTTAATCTTTGCCATTTAATTTCTGCTGTGGTTGTGATTTTATTTGGTTTAGATTGTTTTATCAATTCTATGTTTAGCTTATGTTCATATTCCGCATATACATTGTTTGATAATAAGCTTGAATTGGTAATTTGTAAATTGAGGGTCTAAACGTTCAAGGTGTTTTACACACTATTTGAACATTCAATGACTTCACTAGGTACACGTGGGTCATCCTTCTACAATCCAAGTCTGAAACTCCTGAGCACATTGAAGCCTTGTGCACAAAATTGCAGAATGAGAAGAGCCTGAAGATTGATCTAATTCGAAATGATCATGGTAAAGAATTCGAGAACTCATACATGGAGTCCTTTTGCACGAGATCAAGTATATCTCAAGAATTCTCTACTCCTATTACTCCTCAGCAGAATGGTGTAGTAGAAAGAAATAACAAGGTTATTCAAGAGATGGCTAGAGCCATGTTGCACAACAATGGTGTGGCTAGAAACTTGTAGGGAGAAGCTGTTAACACTGCTTGTCATATGGTTAATAGGGTATATTTTAGACCCGGTACCAAGAAGACTCCATATGAGTTATGGAAGGGAAGGAAGCCAAATGTCAAGTATTTCAAAATTTTTAGAAGTACTTGTTTCATTCTCAAGGATAGAGAGAATGTGGGAAAATTTGACTCCCGAAGCGATGTAGGAATATTTCTGGGATACTCCTTTACAAGCAAGGCTTATCGAGTATACAATAAAAGAACCAATAAGGTAATGGAAACTATGAATGTTGTTATTGATGAATCTTCAAAATCTGGTTCTGAGAAATTTAGTGAGGAAATCCCTAAAGAAATTCTTCCTTCCGAGCCTAAGGAAGTTCAAGAAATTGTCAAACAAGAGCCCGCATCTCCAAGTACTCCCGGTACTCCAAGAGTTGTAGAAGATTCAGTAGACATATCTACTTCATCTGATTCTGAATCCCATAAAGAGAAAGGACCTTCCTCAAGGATCAAATTGAATCATCCTCCTGAAGTTATTGTGGGAAACATGAATGAACTTACACTAAGGAAGCATACAATTGATAAATGCGTTGCTAACTTTGTGTCTTATTCTTGTTATTTGTCACAAGTTGAACCCACTAAAGTTGAGGAAGCTTTTCAGGATGAAAGCTAGGTTGAAGCTATGCACGATGAACTGCTTCAGTTTTAAAGGAATGATGTCTGGACTCTAGTACCTAGATCGGAGGGTGAGCACATCATTGGCACAAAGTGGATATTCCGCAATAAGACTGATGATGAGGGTAATGTGATCCACAACAAGGCTCGTTTTGTAGCTTAAGGATACTCTCAAATGGAAGGAGTAGACTATGATGAGACATTTGCTCCAGTAGCCCGTATGGAGTCCATCAGAATTCTCCTAGCCCTAGCATGCCACTTGAAGTTCAAGTTTTACCAAATGGACGTAAAGATTGCCTTCTTAAATGGGTTCCTTAAGGAATATGTCTATGTGGCTCAACCAAAAGGATTCATTGACCCACACTTTCCAGATCATGTATTGTACCTCAAAAAGGCACTTTATGGTTTAAAGCAAGCCCCCAAAGCTTGGTATGATCGGCTCACACAATACTTGGTGTCACATGGGTTCACAAGAGGAAAAGCTAATCAAACTCTCTTCATCAAAAGGGAAGAAGGCAAGTTGATATTTGCTCAAGTCTATGTTGATGATATCATCTTTGGGTCGACAAATGATGAACTTGCTCATAGTTTCTCAAAGCTCATGCAGGCCAAGTTCGAGATGAGCATGATTGGAGAGCTGACTCACTTCCTTGGGTTGTAGATTTGTTAGCAAAAGTCAAGTATATTCATATCTCAATCTAAATATGCTAAGAACCTTGTGAAAAAGTTTGGTTTGGAATCTGCTAGTTCTGTTAGAACCCCTATAAGCCCAAATGTTAAACTCACTGTTGATTTGATGGGTAAGAGTGTTGATACATCTCTTTATAGAAGCATGATAGGTAGTCTTATTTACCTTACTGCTAGTAGACCTGATATTAGTTACAATGTAGGAGTGTGTGCTAGATATCAAGCTAATCCCAAAGAGTCTCATATGATTGCTTTGAAAAGAATCATAAAGTATGTCAAAACCACTGCCGATTTTGGTGTGTGGTATAGCAAAGACATAAATGATGTCTTAGATGGGTACTCTGACGCAGACTGGGTTGGGAATGCTGATGATAGAAAGAGTACTTCGGGGGGTTGTTTCTATATGGGTAATAATCTTATCTCATGGATGAGCAAAAAGCAGAATTCCATCTCATTATCCACTACAGAGGCTAGGTACATCGCTGTTGGTAGCTGTTGCACCCAACTTCTATGGATGCAAAAACTCCTCCATGATTACGGTATTTGTCAAGAGCATCTCATTATCTACTGTGACAATACCAGTGCCATCAATATCCATAAGAACCCGGTTCAACATTCTCGAACTAAACACATAGAGATTCGACTTCACTTCATTCGGGAGCTTGTCAAAGATGATACTCTTACTCTTGAGTTCATTCACACTGATGATTAAAATGCTGATTTGTTCACCAGACCTTTTGATAGCAAACAGTTTGAATTCCTTCGCCAAAACATTAGTGTTATCTCCATGGATTAATCTCCTCTTCTCCTTCTTCTTCCTCATGCATTTGCATCGAGAGGTGTCGAGCTCTATGATTTTCTATATATACCGTTCATCACGATTTTCTCTCATTTCCCCAATTTCTCTCGATAGATCCTGTCTCTTCACCTCCCAAAACCTTTCTCTTTCACTCTAAACTTCTTTCCCAAGTGATTTTCAGCCTAGATCTTGTTCTTCTTCACTGGTAAGGGTCCTTAATCCTTCATTCTTCATGCATTTCATGCATTAGACCTAGGTTTTTGGGTTTTTGAAAATTTTTTGGGGTTTTTCGAAATTGATGAAGTTTTGGTGAAATTTTTGGGATAGGTTTTGTGTAAATGATCCTAAATGTTCATGCATTGCATCACATTTGCATTTTAACTATATGTTCATGCATTTTAGATGTGTGATTACTATGTTAAATTGTTGTGTGCTAGTAGGTTTGGATTGGGCTAAGCCCATGATGTTTTTAAGTTTGCATGTCACATGTTCATGCACTTTTATGCATATGTACCTTCAATTCTTTATATTCTTTTATATTGATTTGTTTGGTGCTTTTCTGCGTGTCTCTCTCTCTCCCTTTCTCTCTTTCTTGCGTTAGTCTGCTTTATGGCACCCAAACGCAAATCCACTCCGTCCCAGAACCCTCTTCGTTCTGAGGCATCCACTTCTTCTGACTCCACTCCTTCTCACGTAAGGTTCTATGATGATAAAGCCTAGAAGGACTTTTCGGAGAACTTTTCTCGACGAGGCATTCATTCGGAACGCCAAGTCATCCTATCGGATTTTTTTGATACTGACCTTCCCACTGTCATCTATAGTTAGGGTTGGGAGTCACTGTGTAGCATCCCGGTCACCTGTCCCTTCGTGATCATATAGGAGTTTTACTCCAACATGCACGGATTCGACATTTCTATACCTCATTTTGTCACTCGCGTTCGAGGTACGCGCATTGTAGTTACTCTGGATATTGTATCCGAGGTACTACATGTTCCTAGGGTAGCACATCCTGACTACCCTGGCTACGATCGGCTGAGGACTGTGTCCAAAGACGAACTCTCGTCTTTATTTTGTAAGACACCTTCATCTTGGGGTGACCGTCAAAACACCCCTTGCTCGGGCTTTGCAAAAGGTCCGAGATTCCTTAACATGGTGATGACATTCATTCTTCATCCTTTGTCTCATTATAACTCTATTACAAAGCCTTGTGCTCGATTTTTGTTATCCCTCTTAGAGGACATTTCTATTGACTTCCCTTCTCATTTTATTCTATCCCTTATAAATGTTTATAGGGATACGGTGACTCGTGATAAGCTCATTTTTCCTTCTACTATCACGAGGCTTGTTCGCCATTTTTTTGTCTCCTTTCTTGAGTCACCTCATTTTTCGGTTATGAGTGCCATAGACATTGCTACTGTTAGACGGAGCGAGGCACAACTTAGACTGAGGCGGCCCCAGATCGAGACGGCGACTCCTGTAGCTTCTACCGCTCCATCCACCTCCGCTCCTTCATCTTCTATGGGTGAAGTGACTCTTGAGGCCATCATGGCACAACTTGTGCGCATGGATGCTCGCCTTGACACACTCAGTGATGAGTTATGTCAGGTGAATACCCGTGTTGGTCGTATTGCATGATGACAGGCTGCCATGGGTGGTTTCACTGCTTATACCTCTCCATCTCCACTGGCTTCAGAGGATGAAAGTGATGATGGCTCCAGCAATGATGATGTTGATGAGGACGATGATGTT
This sequence comes from Quercus tomentella, assembly GCA_028535165.1. Taxonomy (NCBI): domain Eukaryota; kingdom Viridiplantae; phylum Streptophyta; class Magnoliopsida; order Fagales; family Fagaceae; genus Quercus; species Quercus tomentella. The sequence goes on from JAPQVY010000155.1 coordinate 20,867,171, forward strand.
AGCTTGCCCAACGATGATGAGATGTCTACTTGATGTACTTACCCTTTGTCACTCATGACAAAAAGGGGTAGTAGTTTTGATATGAGAGTAGTCATATACATAGGAGGAGAGTTAGCATAGGAGATTTTTGTGATAGGGGGAGTGTCTATGAGGGATGTAGTGAGGTTTTTATGTATTTTCTTTTCTTTCTTTTACATTTACCTCATGTATATTGGTCTTTGACCATTTGACATACATTGTACTTATATTTGGTTTATATCTACTGATGTATGTTATTCACCTATCTTTACATGTGTTGTTTCTTTTCTCTCTTTATGCACATGATTCTTATATATTGTATGCAATCTATTATTTCTGTTTCACACTAAGATGTCATGATGAGTTTTGTTTAAAGTGTTTCAGAAATACAAGTTGTCAAAGTCTTCTTGCCATAAACTCTCTTCTTACAAAGGTTTTCAGGAGTTTGTGTTAGGATAGATTTTATTGTATTCAACAAATGAGTATAAGTTGAGTGATTTATGACTTCTCTCATATGTTTATTTGTTTGTTGTGGTTTTGTTACGGATTGCCAAAGGGAGAGATTGTTAGGACATATGTGATTTAATGTTAGGAACATATGTCAATATAGAATTGGTTAATCCTTTGACAAAACGCACTTTACTTATAATTGGGTAGATCTAGGATGTGTTTAATGCTTCAAGGAATAAGGTTTCAAGATTAAGTGTTAAAGCCATGCAAGTTTGTCCAAGAAACAAGTGCAGAAGTGCTGGATTTTAAAGCTCGACAGCTAGTATTTATCGAGATTTAAAAAGCTGTTGAAGCCCGATACTCGACAGATCAGCTATTTATCGAGGTTTATGAAATTCAGTTTTTCAGAGCTGATTTCAATCCAATCCATGAATACATGTTTGGGCTTTCTTTTCTCACAACCCTAAATATATATAAGGATTTTTTTAAGGGCCATCAAAGGTGGCGCAAGTGTGAAGCAAAGTTGTGTTCATGCAAATTGTGACCGAAGACAGAATTTGCCCTAGATCATCTTTCTTTTGAAGAAGCTACTGTGTTTGTACACCATAGGGTTTTATAACCAAGGAGTTTTGTGATCTTCATCGTGTGATTAAGGATGGCCATGGGTAGGGTATGGATCAGGTATACCCATACCCTACCCAAAATGTTTGCCCATGGATACCCGGATACCAATACCCATTAATATCCATACTCAATTCTTACCTGAATGTATTATCCATGGATATCCATACCCTACCCAAAACCCATTTAAAAAAATGCATAGAATATCATACACCTACAGACCTACCAATCAACAAAGCAAAAAAAATTTAAAATCAAAATTTAAAAAAAAAAAAAAAAAACACGAATATACATATTATCAAAATTTTGCTGAAATAGAAAAAAAGAAAAAATAAAAAAAGAAGATACCATTATATCTCACTCATCTTGCTCAGTAAGACTAGCCAAGTAAACCAGATGTTCTCTCTTTCTCCATAGCTTCATTTCTCAGTTTTTCTCTCTCTTTTGGAAGCCTTGTGATTTCACCAATTACTTTCTGTGAAATGCGGTATGAGGCGGAGAACCAGATGTGTCTCTCTCTCAACACCATGGCTTTGTGTCTTAAGAACCAGATGCCGAAACTGTAACCGCCATCAACAACGGCTTCACAGCAAGCTCGCGTAATGGAGAAAGCTGAGTTGAGTTTGATCAACCATGACCCATTCCAATCACCTTCTCTCGCTGCTCAGGTACATCACAGAAAGCTTCGATCCTATTCTCTCTCACGATTTTGAAGACTGATCGCCTTCTCTCTCTTTGATTACGTTCTCTCTCTCTAATCATGTTCTCTCTCATGACTGTTGATCTGGGTTGATCGAGGTTTTTTTTGTTTTTTTTTTTTGAATGGGTTTGATTTGATTGTGTTTGTGTGTTTGAGGAGAGGTAGAGAGCTTTGAGAGAAAGAAATTTAGGTTTTTTTAGTACGGTTCGGGTTGGGTTAATATCCATACCCTACTCGCAAAATTCAGGTAATATCTAAACCCTACCCGATTACCTTTACCCATGAAGAATCGGGTATAACCCGAAACATTTGGATCGGGTAGGGTTGGATATCCATTACCCAATGGGTATGGCCATCCCTACGTGTGATGAACTGAAGAACTTTGCAGCCAACATCTTTCTCAAGTTGGTGAGTAAGCCATGTACTAAGATCTGCGCATCGAATTGGTTAATCACGTACTGGGAGCCATGCATTACAAGGAGAGATTATCACTACAGAACAAGTCCAATTGGGTATTGGGGTAAGGGTTCAACTGTAGGTTGGTATAAGGTACTGAGATTCCTTTATTTGTAACCGCTTGTTGTGATAATAGTGAATTCTCGGGAGTGGTGACCTTAAAATCATCCGATGGGGTTTTCGCCATGTAGGTTTTCTCCATTCGTAAACAAATCACCATGTCAATTTAATTTCCGTAGCATTTAGTTATTTGGTGATTTGTTTGTACTACTACGCTTATTGCATGCAAATTGAATTAATTAATTAACTTGGCTAATTAATTGATTAATTTATCATAAGGGGTCAATACTTTCTTAGCCTATCAGGATTCATTTTGGGTTGCAATTAAAGTCCATTTTCAAGAAGAAGTTGGATTCATTTTGGGTTGCAAGCAAGCATGAAGAGAAGCAAAACCTTTCTCACTTCAAGCTAAAAAAAGTTAATTCAAATATAGATAGAGTTGTTTTCTTTTGAAAAACAATTCTATCTCCACCAAGCTAAATAAAGGGAATTAAACGATAATTTTCCAACTCATTTTAAGGTTGTTATCAAATATTGGAAAATGAGATAGTTTTTTAAAAATAATGCTTTTTGATAAATGATTCATTTTCTAGAAATTTTAATGTTGTTTATTTCGACGGCTTTTCGCGTTATCTTTTGTCTAGTAGTATCTAGAAATAATGGGTCAAACGAAAATTATCTTTTAACTTCCCTTATTTAACTTGGCATGAAATAGAGTTGTTTTCCATGTTAACATACGCTCTGTTTGTTTCAGCAATGATGTTTCCTAGAAAACGAGTCATTTTCTAAAAAGCATTTTCTATAAAACTATTTCAGTTTCCAATGCTTGGTAGAAACTTTAAATGAATTGAAAAACATCCTCTTAACCTCCCTTATTTAACTTGCTGTGAGATATAGTTGTTTTCCAAAAATATTAAATGGAAAACAATCTCTAACAATAAATCATACTTTTTATGTTGGTCAAAGATAGTTTTCCTTTAACTCATCTATTTTTATGCTATCAAACACTGGAAAACACAAAAATCTATCTGTACACATGGTTTTCTATCGTGCCAACCTAATATATTATAAATAGAAAGCCAAAAGATACATGAACTAACAATATCAAACGAATTTTTCTCTTTCCTTTTATGTTTCTACACGTCTTTGACTCATTAAATTCTTTAAAAGCCACTTCTCGATTGAATTGTTTTCCATACCAACAATATCATTCTTGACAAAGAACTAAAAAAAGAAAAAGAAAATGGCATCTCCAATTAGTTGCCTATCAATCTTGGTTATCCCTCTACTAGTCACCTCTCTTTTCTACCATGTTTCTAACGCAGATCGAGGCCTTATTGAAAGCATTTGCAAAGAGATGAGGGACAAAGCGTTTTGCTTGTCAGAATTATTTTCAGGCCACAGAGTAGTACAGCTAATCTATATATGCTGGGAATTATTACTGTTGATTTGAACTTGAAAGTATTCGAAGAAGCCGATAGTCGAATCCCAAATATTCTTGCATCACTCACAGACTCACTGGATCGGTCTCGACTTTCAAATTGCCAAACCAATTTAGCTGATGCACATGAGAAAATGAAAGCCGCAAGAAACGCTGCAGGAGAACAATCTTATAGTGACGAGAAAAGTTTAATTATGGCTGCATTTGTGAAAGTTGCAAACTGCAATAATGCATATGCGGACCCCCCAAAACGTGAATCACCAATATCAAAGCTCACTTACAATATAGCGGAGCTATTTAATATTGCTAATCAAATAATTGCAATGATAGGTTCATCTTAAGATATTGTCAACATAATCTTATGTGATCTATAATAAAAATAGGTTTGCTGAGGTTCATGTAAATCAATTGCTACCTCTTCCGCCTCAAAAAAAAAAAAAAAAAAAAAAAAAAATTGCTACCTCTTGGGGGTACTATATAAAAAATATAATCAATAAAGACATACTTGTATTAATATTTAGGCGAAAACACCATTTTAGTCCCTACATTTTAGAATTACGGTCAATTTGATCCCTACATTTTGGTAGCAGTCAATTTGATCCCTATTATTTTCAACTTGCATTTAATTTGGTTCCTACCGTTAACTCACTAACGGAAAATGCTTACGTGGCAAACGGTTTACACAGTTAACATGTTTAATATTAAAATATTAAATAAAATGCTTATGTGTCTAAATTTTAGTGGCTGATGTTGCCACATCAGTGCATAAATGGCAAAAAATAACCACATCAGCTTTTAAAAATATATTTCCTTTTTTACTGATTTATTTTTTTTAATTTAAACTTTGAACTCTATTTTTTTTTTTTTTTTTTTTTTTTACAATAAAACGATAGAAGTATATTAAAGAATAAAGAAGAAAAGAATACAAAGATTTAGCACCTGAAGGTTGTACAAGTAGAAAAAACCAACTCAGTGGGGGCTATCAACCTCAGGGAAAAACCTAAAGAATAAAGAAGAAAAGTTAAAATGAAAAAACAAAACTAAAAATGTATAAAAAAGAGGATGAGTTCCATAACAGAGCTCATCGTTTGTGAATGGCAATAAGTCTCTTGTTCTCTTGAACTCTTTACTTTTTCGTATTTTTAACTTTTTTTCTCCCACGTTAAAATATAAAAATGCATCTGGGGGAATATGCGATTAAAGTAGTTGAACACAATTGGAGACAAATTTTCTTATTAAACAAACACCTCTTAGTCTCTCTCTGTCTCCAAATTCAATGGTAGATCTGGGTAAAGTTTGGGGTTTAGTTTAAATTTGGGATTTGGGTTCTTTGGCCATGAATAAGAGATAACAAAAGATGAGAGAGAGAGAGAGAGAGAGAGAGAGAGAGAGAGAGAGAGAGAGAGAGAGATGAAGGCTTAGAGATGAGCTGAAGGAAAAATTTTTCCATGGCCACAAGAATCAAATCAATCCAATATCAGAGTAAAAAGATATGGCCAAAATACCAAAACTGGTCAGAATATTTCCATGCTAGGATTTTTTCTATCTTTGGCTCAAACGAATTTCTCTCTTTCCTTTTATGTTTCCACACATCTTTGACTCATTAAATTCTTTAAAAGCCACTTCTCAATTGATCTTCACCCTTGGGTCATTAAGGGCCAAAAATGCGAGAAAGTGCCAAATCTCCCCTTGGGTTCTTCAGAATTTATTATTTCTAGAGAGTTGCAAGACCAAAATTCACAATGTATAGCAAACAAAGGCTAATGGTGCTTTAACAAGGGAGAAATCAAAATGCCAATAACAAAAATGCTGAAAAATGACTAGAAACACAATAGGTTCAAAACTTCAACCTGGAGTTAGCGAGAAAATGAAATTGAGAGAGGTTGTGAGAAAGAGAGAGAATGTTCCCATGTACCCATATTTCCACCCCCAAACTTCGGAATTGTGAGAATGTTAGCTGGCATAAAGTGCTTTTGCTCTAAAGTTTCAGCTCTAAGGGTAAAACGTGGTTGGTTCTTTTTTCCTCTAGTTTTGAATCTAAATAGGGGTTTATATATTGAGTTTTAAGGTACTCTAAGTGATTTGTTTTTGGTCAATAGAAGAGGTTTTGAACCCCAAAGTGCCAAGTTGATTTTTGGTTCAGATTTGCTTTAGTTAGGTAAAAGGGTAGCTTACTTTATGCATAATTTAGGAAAGATTTGACTAAGCCCCCATTGGCTCCTAATTTTTAGTTGTTTCAAACTCTTGGGAGGCTCACCTAAGTGAGGGCTAGCAGTTGGAGTTGGCCTATGAGAGCCATATATCTTTAAAGGGAAAAATGGGTTCGGGCAAAAACTTTGGGTCACAGTCACCCAAAGCATAAAAGCTCTTTTGGGGTGGAAATTTTAGATACAAGGCCTCCTTCATGAGCTCGAGGTGCTACCAGTGTCCCTTACCCACTTGGTAGCACGCATGGTTTGGGCTAATGCAAAAGGTCCAAAAAAAACCGACCTATACCCTCCAAACCACATTTTATCAATTTCTCCCAATATGTCACATGGGATTGGACCATGCTTAAAAGATTAAAATATAATATAATAAATGAATTGGGCCCTCAAAGAAGTCGAGCTTGGTTGAATCAGGCTTGTAAAGAATTTGAGGCGAAAATGAGTATTAACATCAACCCCAATGGCGGAGCTAGAAATTTATCTTTAGGGGGGCCATGTATAAAATATTTTTTGAGTAATTTACAATACTTCATAACTCAATATGTACTATAAGCAACAACTAAATGCATGTTAATATAGTAGTATATATGGTATATTTTAATCAAACTAATCAAGTACATTTGTAAATTATAATGCCATACGGTATATAATATATTAATTATTATAATAACAAATAATATATTATAAGGAAATCAAAACAAAGCAAATGAAATATAAAGGAAAACAGGAGCACTACATAGGGGTGAGGGGCCCATAGAAGCTTTAAGCTTGTCTTTCACTATTTTTTGTCTTGTCTAGTCACACAAAACTTTTACTTTTTATATTGTAAACACAAAATTGTAGTAGTGGGAAAAGGAAAAGAACTAAACGGACAAAAGAAGAAGAAGGCCAATGCTGACGTAGAGAGAGAGAGACAATCACCTGTGAGAGCACTAAGAGCAAAATTTTCTGCAAAATGTGTGGGGGACTTGGTGGTGCAGCGAATCAACAAAACTTCTGACCTTTCAATTTTTCTATTGTTGTAGCACAAGTAAGCCCTAGATGAGTTGGGATGAAAATTAGAATTTTTTTTCCCTTTCATTTGTTGAGGTAATTGTTAAAATACCTACGTGTTCATTTTAAAGATGTTAAATGTTTAATTATTGTAATTTTTTGACATATATATTTATGAATTGTATTCTATTTAAATGAATGTTATGTTTATTTTTAGACTTTCTTAAATATATATATATATATATATATATATATGTATATTATTGGGTATGGGGGGCCAAATTGATAAGGTTCATTTAAAAATTTTCAAATTATTTAGGATAATTCCAAAAAAAATTAATTTTTTTCAAAAATTTGGGGGGGGGGGGGGGGGGGGGGGGGCGCACTAAGGCCCCCCTCGGTCCTGCTGATCATCTGCCACTGATCAACCCCTCGAGCATGCATGACGCTTGCAGCATGTGTGTGAGTAGATGTTTCCCATTACTTGAAAATGTTGCAAGTTTGAGAATTAGTTTACCCAAATGCTCCATTTTTTTTTGGTTGAGAAGATATGGGTCAAGGAAGCCCATTTGTAGAAGTATCATGACTCGTGGAGTCCACTTGTAGAAAGGTCACCGATTGAAGAAACCCAAGAAGAGTTGTGTAGTAACCAACTGAAGTTGTGTTTTGCCAGCTTCAAGCTTCATGTCCATGTATCAATTCGGCCAATAAGCTTTCACATATAAGAATTATATTATCTATACTACTATTTAAAGGGCTTCTCCTGTTTGAACCGGTTTTTTTTTTTTTGGTTCTAAAATACCCCTACATCCCTATGTTTAAGTAGAAACAAAACTAAAGGTCCGGTAAAAATACAACCTTAACTTCCACTAAAATATTGCCTAAAAAATAGGGTCACTCTCTTGTTGATTTTTAAATTTATTTATCCACTTTTAAATTAGATTCTCAAAATAAAAATTATATATATAAAATAAAAAAACATAGATTTTTTTTTTTTTTTGCTACGACCACTAAAAAAAAAAAAAAAAGCCTCATTGCACGCGCGAAGCGCGTATGATAAAGCTAGTTCTTATATTACTTTTCTTTAGATAACCTATAGCCTCCACGCCATTTTCCCTTCGTTTTTTTATTTTTCTTTAGCTTTGCATTTGTAATTTTGTATAGCCTTTTCTTTGTCAATGCAGCTTGTTAAAAATTGGGCTCGCTCATTTGTTAACAACTAGGCTGGCTCATTAGAGGCCTAAAGTATAATGTGGACCTAATGGTTCTTGGATGCGTAGAAGTCTGAATAATACCAAAACAAATGGGTGGCTCGCTCATTCGTTAACACTAGTGAGTGGTGGGCCCACTTATGTTCCTCTACTTTATAGCTCTGGTGAAGGAAGTATTGTTCGTTTGGCATTAGGATCACCTTCTCTCAGAAGTCCCAACAAGCAAATATAGTCAGAACTCAGAAGTCTTAACAAGCAAATTTAGTGTCTGACGACTGATGCCAATGAGTCTTTGACAGTCTCAATTACGAATTCCACGAATTCCAATTATAGTTTAGTGTCTCCATGATATATTACTAATCCAAGCTTTGCATCTCTAGGTGGTTGCAGAAGAGACAATATCTGATGATGGTGACACTAATGTTGTGAAAGAGCAACCAGGTTCTTGTGAAGGACCCAAGAACAGTTTGTTATGTTTGATCATGAAGACCAAAATTAATTTTTTTTTTCTTTGGACATGTTTGGCGATGTGTTGAATAATTTGTGTCCTTGGTTGTGTAGGATGGATTTTCTTTGGGAAGTCACAGACCCAAAGCGAGGTACCAACTCATGAGGTTGAGTCTTGTTTCAATTGAAGCCTAATTTCATGTAAAAATCGACTCCCCATTGATTCCAATAGTTGCAAGACATAGAAATCAGCGACCACACTTGATATGATATTGAGTTAGCCTTGGTGTTGGGAATAGAATAAGTAATATGCTTGGCTAACAATTCGAGGAAGCAAAGTGAAAGCTCGGCTTGGGTCTATATGAGAAGAATATGATGAACGAGAGGCTATCTTGCATCTCTATGCAAATTGGACTGCATCGAGCATGCGTCAATTTATGAGCTGCTTGCTTATTGGCCAATTTGATGATATTGTGTTAGCTAGAAAATATTTCTGATGAAGCCGTAACCATGAGCGCTAAGCGATATTTCTGGCCAGCTCAGGATAGTGCATTTGAGATGGAATGAAGCGAAGATATCACTTGTCAATGTAGTATAGAGATAAGGCGTAGCCACTATGTGGGCTGTCAACCCCTTATATCGTGGTTTTGAGAAAAATGTAAATGCAAGTTAGGGTCACAAGTAGTTGCTTTGTGCTTGTTGTAATGATGAAGAAATAGTTAGTTGAGACACCATTGGAATGGGTGTTAACATTAAGACACATGAAGGTGTTATTAATTGTGCGGGATTGAAAACAGGGTTGTTGGTGACTACGAAAGGGTAGGAGGGGCGCACTCAGCAGCTTTCCCTCTCTTCGCTCCAAGCATTATGCATTAAAACATGATGTTTTTAAAGCTGAAAAGGGTAGTCGAGTGTTGAAATGCTTAGGAACTTACACATATGCAAGAAATATCATGTTTAGAGTATTATCATTGCTTGTTTGGCCTCTTCACCATTGTAAAGCATCAAGTGTTGAGACTATTGCATAAGGCATGTTTTCCATAGCTTTGTTACTAGAGAGTGTTGGCGAAGCCGAGATTGGTGATTCCATAAAGCATCTATTCTTTGATCATGCCTAGAGTACTTCTCGTTCAGTACAAAGATGCTTATGTTTGTGGCAATGCTTAGGCTGCTTGTGGCAATGTTACAGGCATTATTCCTTCTATATAATTGTCGATGAACTCGATGCTTTGCACAGGCATCAGCTCCGTTTGTTTGAGTGCCAACATTATTGCCAACCCCTTTTCATGCCAATAGGGATTGTTGAGTGCGTTGCATTGTCGTATTATGTAGAATAAGTGTACTTTGTGAGATACACCATTGCTGAGCGCGTATAATAGTAACTCACTTGGTAAGTCACATATTTTCTTCATTTTTTATAGAGTATAATAGTATATTGAGTGCGTTATACTATGGTTTCTTGTAGGATGACTTCGGTATAGACAATCACGGTGCCGCCATTGGGATTTTCATTCAAAAGTCCAATCTCATTGCCAAAGCATCACCTTCTAAGGTTGAAGTTAATGCAAACAACAACATAAAGTTGCAATAGATGGTACCATGGCTATCATTAGTAACTTTGAACCCTTTTTGGTCCATTTCTTGTTGGCGTCGAACATTTGATGAACTTGCCGTCTTACTGTTTGTGGTTACTTTAACTTTCTCTATTGAGAGACAACATTTGATTAAGCTATAGATTGTGAAGATATATACTGAAGGAGTCCTTCTATATGTGAATCATCAGTAACAGAAGAGAATCACAAACTGATTAAGCTAGCAAAAATTACTTTGATTATCATTGATCCTCTCATTTCAACATAATGTATTTGCTTAGTCAGGTAATCCACAATATAAATAGTTATCAATTCATATTAGTTGTGTATTATGACTATGAGATCCAACCGTACAAATTCACAAAACTATAGTACTTTTTAATGGGTTCAAGTTACACCTAGTGTAACTTTAAGGTATGTTACACCACCAAAAAATTTTTAATTGAAAAATCTACTGTTGGATTATATTATTTTCGTATATTCTCTATGCTTGCCAAATTTTAAGATGATCAAAGATCAATAACTATGTCATCAATCAATCGTTTAAATTCAAGATTTTTATAATTTAAAATAATGTATAAAATATGAATTTATTGATTGAATGGTATATAGCATCCGATTGACATGAAAATTGACATGCATATTAAGAACAAATAGAACATGTAATCCAATGGTGAGATTTCTCAAATATGAATTCAATAACATATTATTGGGTTGTGTAAGATTTCTTAAAATTACACCAAGTTGAATTAAAGATCTGAATTAAAGCAATTTTTACTAATAACACAGCAGAAAATTGGGGGTCGGGATAAGAAAGGAAGAAACCAACTCTGTAAATTTTAAGTATATCACCAATAACTCGTAGAGAAAATACAACTATGAGATGAACAACTAATCTAGATATCTATTCTCATACATTCTTTTGCCTAATTCAACAGAAAATGCATGCATGCCTTTGCAGCTCTATGTTCATGCCGTGAGGAGCCTTTGGATATCCTTCTAAAATAATTTATGCAATGAATCAGAGAAGCATACAACAATTCCTTCCAGTGCTCTTTACATATGATAGGACACACACTCATTATCTAAAACTAAACAATTGATTTGAAGTTTCCATGCCAATTAGTCTTAGAAACACAAAAAAAAAATTTATATACACATGCCATCACATGATACCAATTATTCATTGGCCCTTGCATCTTAAAATCTCTCATAGTATAATTGATATGTCACAAAAGAACAAAAGGTTTCAATTTCAGAACTAGTTCTACTTAAGGGTGCTGCTTTGATAACTATGTCAGTGAATTAACTGCCTTTAGCATCAAAACAAACTCCACCCCCCCCCCCCCCCCCAAAAAAAACCTCAACCCAAAAAAAAAAAAAAAAAGAAGAAGAAGAAGAAAATAAATCAATGGCAAGTAACACACACCTCCATTGCCTTGTCGATACATGGATCAAGTGAGGCTTTAAAGTTCAACTTGCGTCTTTTGAAACTCATATTTTTTTGGTTAGAGATAGAAACTTGGTGCTTGAATTCTGAGATAGATCAATTGCAAGTGAGTGTTTCAAATGAAATAGCTTTGGATATTATTGCAAGTCTTGATCTTTTTTGAGTCCCCCTTTCTTTTTCATTTCTTTTGTTTCTTGAATTTGTTGAAACCTTGAGAACTCGAGTTAGTTGTAATGTATTATAGGGGATACTACCTTGGAAACATATTCTCTTGTATTTCACTTTTGTAGATAGCTCACTTATGTATAGAGTAGCTCTTATTTAGTGGTATTTCTTGAAACTTTGAGCTTGTGCTGTCATGGTTAGTAGATACAATTTGTATTTTGTACAAAGAAACACATATATGATGTCTCAACATATAATTTGGAATTTTGGAATGAAAAGAATGATTTGTAGCTCGATGTGAATTGTTTGTATGGTGTACCATGTGAATAGATTTGCATCTCTACTTAGGCTCAGTTTGGATCCACGTTGCGTTTGCTGCGTTTAAGTTTCCTGCATTTTCCACTTTTTTTTTTTTTTTTTTGCATGCCTTTTCCCCCAACAAGCGGCTACTGTAGCCGTAACTTTTGACCAGTCTTCCGTGAACAGTGCATCCGTGCACTGTTCACGGACCCACAAATTTCATTTTTTATCAATTTTTTCATTAAAAATGGGTCCTACGGCACTATTCACATATTTAAAAATTATTTTGCTACAGTGTTTTCAGTTTTCAGTTTCAGCAAAATAAGTTCTATCCAAACAGACCCTTAATAGGCTTTGAGCACATTTTGCTTGTGATTGAGTAGCATAGTTTTGAAAACTCATGATCGCGTCACCACATGAGAATGACTCGCCTATGTATTGATGAGTTGTGTACATCATTTTGAGAACGACTTGTTTCGACAAGATGTGAATACTTTGTCAATTTGGATATCTTTCCTTGACTAGTTTAGTGTATACTTGGAAGTGACTTTTGTTTAATATATCATTACATTTGCTTGGGCAAGTTAGTAGACACGTGGTTGCTACGTTATTGCAGACAGGTATTGGTGCAATGTACATCTTGCCGTTTGTGCACCATTTTTTCAGCGCTCTATTGATGGGCATATTTTAGTTTCGCAAACAACTCATATATGTTGAAAATTGCCTTGCCGCTTGGTAGTAGACTTATACTTGACCTGTGTTAGGTTGCTATTTCATTAGTTTCAACAAGCCCCACATATGGGCTGTGTTGAAAGTCGCGGTGCACTTGTGTGTCACCATTTTATAGAGGCTGATTGCGTTCTCATAGACAACGGCTTGTATTAAGATCACATTTTGAAGATATCACATTCTTTCATATAGCGACTTATAGAATGCACAGTTTTGGCATTTTCTTGAGGAGGAATTTTATCCTTGCATATAACGAATTATCATGTGGCAATGAGGTATGGATTTGTTGCAACGACTTTCCCATATTTTAAGGGATGGTTTTGCGACGACTTTCCCATATTTTGAGGGATGTTTATGTCCATGCATGTAGTGGATCATCATACTTGAACTATAAGAAAATTTTGGCTTTCCCTACCTTGTTGGGGGCATTTCACCCTTGCAAGTAGGGATTTTGCTACGTATGAATAATATGACATCTTGTTAGCTTCCTAATCATTTGGTAGGGCTTGCCTTTGAGGATGCATTGGCTTTCAAGGCTTACCATTGTGGGAGTATGTGATTGACTTTCCTTAACTTATTAAGAGTATTTTCACTCTCATGCAGAGGCATTGCCGTAAGAATAAATTATAGGTTTTCTTACCGCTTCACAAGGTTTTCCATTGGGAGAAAGCATTGGCTTTCCCTAACTTATTGAAGGCATTGCACCTTCGCATGTAAGGGTCTCACCATATTTGGATAATAAGATAGTTCGTAGGCTTCTTAATGTTCCATAGTGCTTGACTCTGAAAATTGGTATGAGCGAGATATATTGTTGTTGCTTATGATCTTCTGCGAGATGCCAAAACACCGACTGATATACTCCTTGATGGAGTTGCCTATAGCCATTCCCATTGCTTTCTTGAGTGGAGTTTCTTCCGCCCACTTATTAAATTACTTAGTGGCAGCAAAGTCCCAAATGTATTCGTTCAAGGGCGAATGGATAGGTTCGATGAGATTAAGCCCCAAAGTGCGGAACGCTTTAGACTTTACCTCACTCGTGGCCAGAGATAGTTTGAAATATCTTGGAGAGGATCTCTAGGCTTAGTAACATAAGGGCTTAAGTGAGGAATGGTGGGAGTCACTAACTTAGGCCTAGCTAGCAACTCAAAATAGGCCAGGGTTCCATCTGATAGGCCCAGATCTTTAGTAGGTCCCCTGATTTGCTGCACCTTATCATATGACAAATTATTGACCACGCCTGCCTTGATGATCCCCAAGAACTCAACACCATAATCAGGATGAATATCAAGTGATTGAAGGGATGATTTTTCAACCACCACATTATCACCACATGGATTCTTGCCCACTAGATTATCAAATTTCTGAAGATCACGATCAATTTCCTGCAACTTAGCCAAAAAAGGATCACCACCTTCAAACTGGCACGAATTTTTCACTCCAAAATTTGATTCAAAAGCGTGGACTTCCCAACAAAGTATCTCCTTTAGACACAGAAGCATAAGCTGGAATTTGGCCTCCATTAAGGAATGACTCAATATGAGGAGTGGACTTGGAGGAAACTTGAACCCAACCAACTATTGGGTTAGTACCCGATACTGAGACTGATTGGGAGAGATAATCTTCCTCATTGGTGGCTCTATCATGAGTATCCATTGCCATATTTGGATGATTCACCCCCGGGGGAGTGTGGCCAACATCCTCCGCTCTCAAGGTTGAGCCACCAACTTTCTCGATTGTCTTCCTCCTTAAAAACTGTCAATTTTATCGTAATAACTAGGGACAAAAACCATAGGTTTGTTATAGGATCTTTACAGGGACGCATGTAAACTTTGACCATATTGTCTCTGGTCAGGAGACAGGGTACCTTTGCTTTGAATCTATAGCACATAATCCTTATCATCATGGTCTAGGCAACTACACCAATAACAGATATTAGGCAGTCGTTCATACTTGAAACTAACCCAAACCTTGTTCCCATTCTCCAAAGTCACCACACGACCTCGGCATAGAGGCAAGGAAACATCCAGAGTAACACTGCATAAAACTACCTCCCTCCTTATTAGCACATCCCGTGGATCAACACACTAGCTCAATAGTATCACAAATACTTTCAGCAACAGTCTTGGTCATAAACCTGATACGGATGTCGTGAACTTGAACCCAAAATGTGGCTTGAGTAAAAGGATATCACGTATCGGGCCGTTATTGTCATACTTCTTCATAACCACCAGGTGTTTGTCAAAACACCATGGTTCACTTTGGATCATCTGATTCACATCAACAGGATTACTGAAAACAAACAAAACAATGTGGTCCTCAAGACTACGAATCTTAAAGCCACCGGTTGATCGCCAAAGCTGCCTAAAAGTTCTAGCCACCACATCCATGTTTAAGACATGTTTCGTCAACAACTTGGCAGCTATAATAAACTCAGAAGAATGAAATTGATTTCTAAGGGTGAAGCCTACACCTTCTCTTTCGTTGAGAGAAAAAGTTGCTCTAGTTGAGAGAAAGGTTACTCTAGTTTTTTGTTAAGTTCTCCATGAAAGAAAAAATAAAAAACTACTGTTTCCCAATAAGAACCCATAAGCTCAAGAGACATGCTTGTTGCCTCTGGAGGACTAAACACCTTCAAGATAAATGGGACAAAACAATTCTACAGCCTAAGAGAAGATGGTTGAAAACCACTCTTTCTTGGTGACAAAGAAACTAAGAGACAAACACTCGTTGTTAGTTTATTATTTGTTCATAACATACTACATCTATGAAACTGTACTAAGTTTTATTCAACTTTTAATCTCACTTTTCAGCCTCACAAATAAGGCAAGTTAATACAAACCCCAAGAGAGTCACTTGCTGTAGATTTAAATTAAAGCAATTTTTACTAATAACACAGTAAAAAATTAGGGGTTGGGAAAGGAAAGGAAGAAACCAAGTCTGTAAATTGTAAGTGTATATATATATGTATATATCACCAATAACTCACAGAAAATACAACCATGAGATGAACGACTAATCCAGATATCTACATATTCCCATACATTCTTTTGCCCTTGATTCAGCAGATAATGCATGCATGCCTTTGCAGCTCTATGTTCATGCCGCGAGGAGCCTTTGGATATCCTTCTGAAATAATTTATGCAATGAATCAGAGAAGCATACAACAATTCCTTCCAGTGCTCTTTACATATGACAGGATACACACTCATTATCAAAAACTAAACAATTGATCTGAAGTTTCCATGCCAATTAGTCTCAGAAACACAAAAAAACCTTTATGTACACATGCCATCACATGATACCAATGATTCATTGGCCTTTGTATCTTAAACTCTCACATAGTACCATTGATATGTCACAAAAGAACAAAAGGTTTCAATTTCAGAACTGATTCTACCTAAGGGTGCTGCTTTGATAACTATGTAAGTGAATTAACTACCTTTAGCATCAAAACAAACTCCCCCCCCCCAACAAAACAAAAAAAAGAAAAAAAGTAGAGGAAATTAAATCAATGGCAAGTAACGGCCTTATTAAATGTAAACTAACCAGAGAGTTTTGTAGTGGCTTAAATCTCAGTCTTGGTTGACTACATAAATTATAAAGTTCTGAATAATGTGTACTTATGGATTGAAGGTTATTAATACTTTGAAACTTATACCTGGCAAACAACAATTCTAACAGAAGTCAACAATTCATACCAGATCCCAAAAGGTTCATCCATTTACTAAAAGTCAACTTGGAGGAGTGAAATGCCATCAATAATCATACATTTTGAATGGATTGCAGTGAAGAGCAAATGTAAACACCTAACCATCATATTAGGGATATGAAACCTTAATATATACTAGAATACTAATAAAATTTCCTCGGCCAGTAAATTTGGGAAACCATTAGATGCATTTGAAACATGTTATGTAATGCAGGAGCATAACCAAAAGTTATCTCAATATTTCATTTTATATTTTCAGTGGATAATTTCAGATTGTAACGTAGTTATTTGTTTAGTTTGGATTGGTATTTGAGTTTGGTTAGGATTAGTAGTTTATCATTATCATTTGTTTAGGATTATTGGATTAGTATTTGAGATTGTTTAGGATTATCAAATTAGTATTTGAAATTGTTTTTGATTTGTTTAGGAGAGTTTATCCTTATCTTTGTGATTCCTGGAAGCTGCATATAAAGCTCCAGATGATTTCTTTTGTAGGACAGACTATTATTATTATTATTGAGATTATTTGCAGAGATTGCATCTTATTTGTTTGGTGGTGATTCCAAACACCTTAGGTGGGAAGCCTAAGGTTCTTTGGTAGGACTAATCTAGGTGAGAAGCCTAGGTTGTCCTATATCAACTTGGTATCAGAGCCCAACCCGATCACCCCTTTCAGCAACCCAAAATCACGATTGACAACCCACTGCCATACTCACCACCAGAAAACAAAAAAAACAAAAAATTCAGATCCACAACTTCAACCTAACAGATTAAGAACAAGAGAGTTGAAAGCCAACACCATGCCGCCGATCCCACCAATGGAATGACACCATTGCACAACCCACCGCCGAAACATTGCCCGCTGCCATGCCACTTCACGAAGCACTGTAATCTGACTCACCAGCTCTGATCTCCACCTTCGAGTGCCGCTGATGGTCATCGCCGACGAGCCCATGCTGCCTCTTCGCCGTCAACTCCAGCGATGTTTTGTGATTGCTCCGCCGCTTCTTCTCTTTTAGTTTTCCTCTGTTTCTAGTTTCTTTTAGGCCTCGTTTGGGAGGAGAGAATGGAATGGAATGGAAAGGAATGAAAAGAATAATTTTAGAATATTCTTCCATTTCCTTGTTTGGGAGTTTTAATATAGGGAATGAAAAGCTCATTCCCTTGTTTGGGAGTTTAAGTGGGAGGGAATGGAATGAGTAGGAGGGAACACTCATTCTTCTCTATTCCCTTAAAATCTCAAATTTTCATTTCCCCCGAAATTGGGAGGAATGGGAGGGAATGGAATTAGATTTAATGATTTTTTTAACTAAAACTCTCAAAATACTCTTATATATTCAACCATTTATTTTAAAATAGGAGTCTAATAGTAATATTGTCATAAAATAATTCCATTTCATTCCCTCCATGTTGCTCTCAAACAAGATTACTTACATTCTATTCATTTTCATTCCTTTATTTTAAAACATCCAATAAGGTTACTTAATTCCATTCCATTCCATTTTTTTCATTCTTTTCCCTTACTTAAATACATTCCATTCCATTCCATTCTTTTCCATTCCCTTATGATCATTCCATTCCATTCCCTTATGAACTCCCAAACGGAGACTTAGTTTTAGTGTTAAATGTTTCAGTTTGACGTGTTACTGTTTGACACTAGCAAATTTTAGTTTTATATTGTAGTCTTTCTTTATTGTATTTCAAAAAAAAAAAAAAAGTCAAAGGCAGAAAAGTTCCAGCAGACACTAGAGTTCAATTACAAGCCATGTTTATCAAGCCCCACATAATGATCAATACAGAGCACCAGCCAAAGCCCAGATTACCAAGCCCATGTTCATTTCAGATTGTTGAAAGTCCATTCCAGTGAATCATGGTAATCTCAAAAGCACCAATATTTGATGGACGTCCAAATCCATGGACCTTCATTAATTGGTTAGATGAGATGGATCAATTCTTTGATCAAATATGTCTGCCAGATGCTAATAAGGTTAGGTTTTCCAGGTTGAAATTGAGAAGTAGAGCTAGAGACTTTTGGCGTAGTATTGAGAATAATCTCAAAGGAAGGAGCAAGCCTGCCATAACTGATTGGAATGAAATGAAACAAATACTTAGAGAGAAATATGTTCCCCAATGCTATCAAGAGAATTATCAACCTCAATCCTCTCCTGGGAATTTTCTACACCACAGAGACAGTATTCAGCAAGAAAACACCTCATCCTTCCGTCAAGAGCTCACTGCCATAGCTCAAGACTTAAGAAAAATAATGGTTTTGCTAGACTCTTCTACTCAGAAAAAGGATGCTCAGGTTCCACCAAAGACTAATGTTGAAATAGAGGTACAAGTGCCAATAGATGATGTTTCAACATTCATGCAACAAGAAGAACCTATTATAGAGTCTACACAAGAAGAGAAATTTCAACAAGTGAGCGAAGATTTAGAGGGTGCACTTGATGTGGAGGTTGATTCTGATGAAAGTGGTATTGAGCCCTTCATGATCCATGAGGTTGAGGAACATCTACAGGTTGTTGAAGTCCAAAAGGTTGATACTATGATTCAAGATAAAATTGTGCATGTTCAACACATTGATTTTGTGTTTCCAGAGGAGTTCTATGGTGTCATGGAATTGAAGGTTATTCTACTCTCAGTGCTTCCTAGGGTGATTTTTGATCTGGAGGAAGTATTAAGCACCAAAGTCTTAATTCTTCATCACTACAAAACTCGAGGTCGAGTTTTCTTAAACCAGGGGAGTATAATGCAAGAGCATAACCAAAAGTTATCTCAATATTTCATTTTATATTTTCAGTGGATAATTTCAGATTGTAACGTAGTTATTTTTTTAGTTTGGATTGGTATTTGAGTTTGGTTAGGATTAGTAGTTTATCATTATCATTTGTTTAGGATTATTGGATTAGTATTTGAGATTGTTTAGGATTATCAAATTAGTATTTGAAATTTTTTATGATTTGTTTAGGAAGTTTATCCTTATCTTTGTGATTCCTAGAAGCTGCATATAAAGCTCCAGATGATTTCTTTTGTAGAACAAACTATTATTATTATTATTGAGATTATTTGCAGAGATTGCATCTTATTTGTTTGGTGGTGATTCCAAACACCTTAGGTGGGAAGCCTAAGGTTCTTTGGTAGGACTAATCTAGGTGGGAAGCCTAGGTTGTCCTACATCATTATGTTTTTAAATTTAGTAACACTCTTTTTCAAAGCTCTAAGTGTCAATAAGCAGGTGATCTAAAAAAGATGGTAGCTCTCATGTTAACTTCCAAACATGACCTAGTTTGAAAATTTTTCATTTTATATATCTCCTTTTTTTTTCTTTTTTTCTTTTTTTTTGATAAGCCATTTTATATTTCCTTCTTGTATTATGAAAGTGTGTCATTTGGCCATATCTCCAAAGAAATTACACTAGTTTTTTTAACAGTTAGGAGTCTTGGTATGTTTCAAATAGGCTAAACAGATTCATCACCATTGTTATTTCAACAGGTATATAAATAACAAGGAACTTCCAAAACTTCCGAACTGAATGCAAAGAAAAAGGGAAAACAATACCTCAATTTGAAAAGGTGATGTTGTTGGTGGGTATCTTTCAACAACTTTACCATTTTTGTCCACCAAGAACTTTTCAAAATTCCACTTTATAAGATCACCTAAAAACCCTCCAGCACTCGATTTCAGGAACTGGTAAACTGGAGCTGTACTTGGCCCATTGACATCAACCTGTTGTGCACAATTTATGGTATCTGAGTACTGCTCTCTGCACATTATGTTATATATATAGAGAAGAACAATGCATTTGACACACCTTATCAAAAATTGGGAATTCTGCTTTAAACCTTGTACAAGCAAACTGCTTGATTTCTGGGTTTGATCCAGGTTCTTGCCCACCAAACTGATTGCAAGGGAAAGCTAGAATCTCCAATCCTGCAATGAGAAAACAATTTAAGAGTACTATATTCATGAGAAAAACAATTTCTTCCTTAAAAATTTTCCAAGTGTGTCAAAGAAAAGATCAATAGGATTTATCAATAATCAACACAAAATCTTTTTTTTTTTCTTCTGGAACTTCTCATATGCATTACATCAAAATGACTTATGTTGTCCTAAGTTTGAATAAAATGATGATTGATCAGATATACCCAAAAGATATCACAGATTTGCAGGACCAATAAAATTTATCACAACTATCATCTCGTAGTTGTGGACCATGTGTTGGCTGTGTATGAGATATATAGTAGCAATATTATGATGAATATATAGTTCATGCCTCACAGTACATGTACCAAAATGCAGCAATGGAACAGGGAGGGTTGATACCACGATGACTTGATAGCATATTTTTATGACAACTCGATACAGAAATACAACCCAACATGTTTAACTGAACTCCACATCCACGAACATTAAAGGTAAACATAGTTGACAGCAACCGAAAACTTGCTTGATTTTGTTATACTAAAATATGCACCTGGATGTTAAGGATTAATAAAAATAAATGCCTACAAATACTAGGAGACTTTATCAATGTTGTCCTGTTTATACTTGAAACTTTAGAGTTTCCTCCATCTTCAATTTGATTGCTATGAATATGGAGAAAAAAGAAGAAATTTAAAATTTATGGGCGTCTTTGGATACATACTCAGGAAGACATTTTCTGATAAGTTAAACATAAACAGCCAGACACATCAATTATGGTTCAATTGGGTGTAAGTACCAATTTTTCAAAGATCTTTACAATAATTATAAATACATCGGGGAACTATCTCCAATTGCCATTGTATACCTTGAGTTTTGTACTTCTCATATATATGAGACAGTTCTGAGTAATTTCCAGTCGTCAAACCACTGTGATTAAAAAAAAATCCAGTTATATCACAAATTGAAATGACTGACATAGAGACAGGGATTTTCAATAGTTTAAACAAAAGAATTTCAAAGCTGCAAATCATCAATTAGGCGTGCATACCATTTTGAAGCAACATTGACAATCAAGAGAACCTTTCCCTTAAACTTGCTAAGAGAAACATCCTTCCCATCGATATCCTGCATCAACAACCTCCATGCATAAGCACGATATACTATTTTACACGTTCTTCCCGAAATTCAATTGTCCTAAATTTTTTTGAAGATATAACCAGTCCCCATGGGAGAGAGATAGAGCAGCCTATGAATCTTATAATTGTAAGTCCAAGCTAAAGTTCACAACACTATTTTCCTTTCTAAACAAACAACATTAGAAACCACATGTACATATTCTTTTTTAAATCAATAAAGAAATTAGCAATGTAATGACAATTGAATTCACTTCAAGTCATTGATACCAATTCACATATACACCCATCCAAAACAACTAGACTTTTTTGCCTAAAAAACACACACACACACCAACTACTAGACTTTCGTTTCTCAGCGAGCCAGCTATAAAGTTGGCTATTTCTTCCTTACTTGTCCAAGTGCACTAATTCAAACATTTAGATATTTTCCTTTTGTCACATCTAATTAAATGCTTGAAACTCCTATATACACACACCCATTCAATTACATGGCATAAATACTCTCAAATGCTTGTAATTCATTCGACACCCAATACCCATAAGCCAGAACTCAAAAACATCACAGAAGAGTCCAAATTCAAACAATAACCATAATTTTAAAACTACAAAGAAAGAAAAAAGTGAAAGGGAACAAACAAAAAATGAGTTCTTTATTGTTCCTCAAAACACTTTTACTTTGACATTGAAATCATAGATAGTCTTCTCTGTAGCGGCTCTGGCGTTGACTGAGAAAGAACGAGAATTGAGAAGAAACCCAGGAAATGGTGAGGATTCCAAGGAGAACCCACGTTGAGAAATGGCTGATTTGGAGGACCGAAATGAGGTTTTGATGGATGGGATCGATAAGGCAATTGAAGTCCATCTTGGAGAAGTTGGAATCATTTTGGGTTGCAAGCAAGCATGAAGAGAAGCAGAGAAAGGCATGGAAGCCATTTTTTGTCTGTTTGTTTTGGTTTGGAACTTTGGCTTCGGAGTTCGGAGTTGCACAACGTAATCAATCAAGGAGCTTGCTAGTTAGTTGAATGTGAATCGTGGACTCCAGAGTCCCGTGGCTACTTCAGTGGAGCTTGTGCTTACACGTGGTATTTTATATGTCATCTCCCACATGGATCACATTGTATAAACAAAATTCGAAACAATCTAAAATTTTATGGTTGACTAAGATATTGGCGGTCAATCTTACTTGCATTAAAAAATGATTAGTATCTTAATCTAGTGATAAAGAATATAATTATTAGAAGCGAACATTTTAGGTTGAAACTCTATAAAAAAATTATGAGTAATGTTATATATACAAACTTTTTCACAACATTTTTATATCCAACTTGATATAGTTTTAGCAATTTCCAAATAATTATTAGAAAGCAAAAGTGTGATATTAGTAGTAGGTCCATGTTAGAACTATTAAGAATTTTTTATATCAGTAGTTTATGAGAATGTTGTAAAATAATTTGTACCTCTTATTAATTGTGAAGATAATATGTAAAATTCAATTATCTAAATGTCCATAAATTTAAGATTTTATTATAACTAAAATTATATTATTAATTAAAGTGAGTTTGGGTTAGCACAACTAGTAAAGTTTATTATTATCTAATAAGAGACTAGAGTTCAATCTTCACTTACACTAAAAAACAATTGATGCTTTAACGTAATAAGTGACAATAAAGAGCAATGCAAATGATAAAATACAATTTTCTTTTAAAGTTTGAGATTGTTTTAATTTTTGTCCTTTACAATTCAACATTTTCATTTTGCCCTATATGTTTAATTTGTTTTCATATTGACCATTGCATTGTTTGATCCTGTTTTCATATTTGTCCTTTATGTTTCAAAATTTTCATTTTCATGTAGGATCAAACTAATTACTGAATCAAATATAAAGGGTCAAACTAATTACTGAATCAAATATAAAGGGTTAAACATCAAATTGAATCATACATGAAGGGCAAAATGAAAATTTTGAAATATAGAGGCCAAAAATGAAAACAAAGTCAGACATAAAGGGCCAAATAGAAAACTAAATAAAACATGAAAGGCCAAAATGAAAATTTGAAAACATAAAAGGCCAAAACAAAAATAACTCCAAAATCTAAGGACCAAAAATGTATTTTAGTCCAACTATGAAATTAGATTATCTATTTTTGGTTAGTGTAAATTTTATTAATGTTGTTAGATCATTAACAACTACGTCAAATTTTAATAGATCTAAAACTATGATGAATTTCACATGTACGTCAACACATGATTAAATAACTATGAGACTTAGCTTGATTCCTTGCTTCAATTTTCTCAATTTACACATAATTATCTATAGGAATCGTTTCTCTCTCTTGACTCTCTTTACTATATACTTTATATTCAATCACTATGATGAGAAAAACTAAAGATATTTTTTATAGGTATAGAGAGAAAACTAAATTATTTGTTCAATTTATCTCTACTTGCCCATCAAAGTAAGAATTACTTAAGAAATTACTTCTCTATTAACCAATAGTCAAGGATATGTAATTAAGTCCTTATAAAATATCTAACTTCACATTTACGTTATCAAATAGAAGTGAATAAAATTCTCTATAAAAAAATAATAAAAAAAGAATAGAAGTGAATACTATTTTGAAGCAACATGACCACCTTATCATTATTACTATTGAATGTTTTCACGTATAAACATGGGTTACAATCTCATTTTGTTAATGTTTAAGTCTTTGGTTGGTATCTACAAAGAATAAAATTCAAAGGGAGAACCAATATAATGGCCACAATAATGGAAACAGGAAAGGCAAAGCGATGGAAGATTGGCAAACATTGATTATTGTGGCAGGCACATATAGATAGATGAGTACATTGGGGGGTGGGGGGATTGGATTTGTGGCGAAGTCTAGAAAAGGCCTAAGAATTTTTGTCGGCAGTATTAGTTGCAGTATTGTGATAGTAAGAAAAATATTAAGTTCCTATTTGTGAGGGAGGTTATGATTCAAGCAAGAAAGATGGGTTTGCAAAATTTAGATTTTGTTAATCACTTCAAAGGAAATTGAGAGCCTAATTACTTGTAGTTTCTAATTTGTGGCAATGTGTAACTATATTGTAGGACATAGGAGATATGGGGTATAAAGGGGTGAGAACATGTGTTTTCGTTATTCTAAAAATTTCTAAGGCATGTTTGGTAGATTCTAAAAGCATCTCTAGCAATGTAGTCAAATTTTCACATTATTTGGAGAGTAAACATTTTTACCTACTTACTTTTCAAATACATTTTTCAACCGACTCTTTATTTTTTTCTCTATATCCCATTTTAAATATTATTACTTCATTAATTTTTTAATATTTAATCTTGAATATGTTTTTCTTTCTAATATCTCCCCACATACCCGATTTCTTCCCAAACCAAACTCTACCTATAGTCCCACACAACTTGAGAGAGGGAGAGAGAGAGAGAGAGAGAGGAAATCAATCGACAACATTTTTACCTACTTACTTTTCAAATACAGTTTTCAACCGACTCTTTATTTTTTCTCTATATCCCATTTTAAATATTATTACTTCATTAATTTTTTAATATTTAATCGTGAATATGTTTTTCTTTCTAATATCTCCTCACAGACCCGATTTCTTCCCAAACCAAACTCTACCTATAGTCCCACACAAACCTGAGAGAGAGAGAGAGAGAGAGAGAGAGAGAGAGAGAGAGAGAGAGAGAGAGAGAGAGAGAGAGAGAGAGAGAGAGAGAGAGAGAGAGAGAGAGAGGAAATCAATCGACAGCATGCTTCCATTGCCACTATCGTCCTTGCCTTCTGTTGTTGTGGTCATCCACCCTCCAAGATCGCCGTTCCACAACTTCTCCACACAACTCCACTACCTAGATCAAAATTCTCCCCTCCGCTCTAATGGCCTTCCTCCCATCTCCCTCTTTCTTTGTTTTTATTTTTATTTTTGCCTTAAGCCCAAGTCAAAAGAAAAATGGAAGGTTACTGTTTTGTTATGAGAAAAGTTTGAGAAAGAGAGGGAGAGGAGTTAAGGTGCACAAAGAAAAAGAGAGGTTGAATATTTTAGTTTTAAAAATTCATTTGGAGAGCAACCATAAGACTATGATTTTTGTGGATTTGCTCTTTGAAATGGAGAGGAACATGGCTTTGAAGAATCTATTGGAGATATGCTATAATGGTTGTGGGGGGTTAGGGCCCAGAAAATCAGTACCAACCCATTTAACTAAGGCCCAAGATCGGACTGAGTAGCCAAGGCCAGCCAATAAGAGGGAAATAGACATCAATCTCGGTAGAAGTGAGCTCAGCCCAAAAACACGTGTATTGGAACAAAGAAATTATTGTTCAGGGGAAACCCTATAGTGCTCGGCCTAGCACCAATTGATGAGATAGTGAGGGATCGAAAAAGAATTGACCAAGCTAAGGTCGGTAGCCAAGAGTTGTTAGTGCCTTTGGGGAACCCACTACCGAACGCTATTTTGCGTTTGGAACAAGTTTCAAGAGAATCCTCAGAAGGAATGATGATTCCTTGGGATTCTAATGAAAATGGAAATGCATGTGAATTGGAGAAAACAAGAGGAAAAACATAGGGAGGAGAGGGAGAAACACAGAAGGAGTGGATTGTGAGCAACAAGAGAGGAAGAATAACTGTGAGAAGGCGAGGTTTATAGGTTTAGAGGTTATCAAAAAAAGATACATCTTGGACTGTCTAGTTGTTACTTGGAGTCCTACTCGTAAGATTGCTAGAAAGCCCACAAATAAATAAATTGGGAGCCCAAATCCTTCGCTTAGTCGCCTAGTCGCGGAAGGTTTAGGGTCCACAATGGTAATGTAATATTTAATTCTATGGTTTCTAAAAAAAAAAAAAAAAAGAAGTTATTTTGTAATTTTTTTAATGTTTTATTACATGGAATAGTAATTTATTATGAATAGCTATTATTTAAAATGTAAAATAATTATTCTTCTTTAAAAGGGTTGTAAATTTGTAATAATTATTTATTAGTATGTGTAAGAATATCTAAAATTAATATAATTTCAAATATACAAACTTTTTTTTTTTGATAGCAAATATACAAACTTTTGATATGCTAATAGTAGGGGGTGTTTGATAGAGGAGTTTGAGTAATGTTGTTTGAGTATTTTTGATATACATGTGGATGAAAATGTGTGTGAAAATGTGTGTAATGTTGTTTAAAATGCTCAAAAATGTGTTCAAACACACTTACCAAACAGGGATTTAAATTATAAAAATACCAATTTTTCTCAAAGAAATTATACCCTAAAGTTTGAGGAGTTTTTCTTTAAATTTTATATCTTAAAGTTTCATAATTTGAATTTTACCGCATGAGATTATATTTTGTTTTGTGTAGTTTATCCAATAAAATAACGCAAGGTAATTTTGATTATGTAACATGTTATCATTTGATTGGACGAACTGAAAACCGGCAATAAAAAGGATTTTTCCTGTAGCAGAAGTTTCTCTTTTTCTCCTCCTCCTCGTTGCAGCTGGATTGTGGGAGTGAGAGAAAGAGATACGCAGACCAAAAAAAAAAGAGCTCTATGCCTCTATCTCTATCTTTTACAAATAATAATAATAATAATAATAATATCTCTATCTCTCTCTCTCAATCGGACGGCTATAATTATCTCATCCTCTTCCTGTGTCCCCCTTCCAGAAAACGTTTCGAAGTCACGGAGTTATGCAGGCGGATCAGACGGTGATAAGCTTGAGACCAGGCGGCGGCGGCGGCGGCGGCGGTCTACGTGGCACCAGATTCCTCCTCCCTCGCTTCGACTCTTCTTCTTCTTTTTCCTCCGATGTTCAGTCTCTCCGTCTCGCTCCCACACTCAAGGTCCCCCCCCCCCTCTCCAAAACCCTAACTTTTTACATACACCACACACAGTTGCTCTTTTTTCACATCTATGTTTGATTTTATATATATATACGTGGATTCATGCATTGTTTCATTTTACAGATCCGAGGTTATGATTTTTTTTTTTTTCATTGTTTAAGGTGCCACAAAATCTGAGACCAGTTTCAAATTTTATGGGTTTTTTGTTTTTGTTTTTGTTTTTGTTTGTCAGATCCAGAAAGTAATTCAGTGTTTATGTTTAGTGTTGTTTTGATGTAGTGTGTAGTTAGACTCAGAGGTTGTCTTGTCTCTGTAATATTGAATTAAGTAATGGAGTTGTAGCAATTACCTTAGCTAAACCTTAAACCTCTCAAATTCAAATTCATTTCATTTTGATTTCAAATTATTAATCACGTTTAAAAAAAAAAAAAAAAACTTATTAATGTCTTGTTAGATTTGAAATCTCTAAGATTGGGCCTAATTTTGACGCTTTTTTTTTTCATTATTTATTTTATACCTCAGATTGTAGTGTATTGTGATTTGAAATTTCTTATATTCATCAAAAAAAGTGTATTGTGATTTCAATGTAAAACTTTTTTCCAACGTATTTCACAATTGCCGAGGTGACAAGTTGTGAATGGTAGATGATATAGTGATGTCAGTGGTGGGTCTAGATGAAAACCAATAAAACTTGCCAACTCAACTGTTGTAATTTGTAAAAGAATGTTGTGAAAATCGTTGTGTATGTGGTGTTACTCATAAAACATAGCAAATCATGGATTCTTTAAATTATATGCAATTTTAAAATTCGGTTGTCCCAATTCTTAGCTGGGCACTCAAGTGTGTGTACCTGCTGTAAATATGGACAAACAGCGATATGTGGGTTTAGGTGGGCATGCAATGAGCAAATCATGCCCATGAAGAAACTACATTACATGGAGAGTTTCAGGCATCATTAAGAACACTAAAGTACTAAGCATAATATGCACATAATCTTCCCAAAATTGTAGTTGATTTTTAGATCTTTATTTTCTTAAATATTAATACAATTTATGTTGATAGAATTACTTACCAAGAGTTGTAGATTCTTCAGTGTTATGAGTCTAAAGGGGTAGAATAATTGAGCTATTCCAGTATGAGGGCTGTTTTGAAATATCCATTCAGTTTGGTCCAATGAATATTGCTAGAATAAATGATAGTTTACTGTTTACCTTTGTAGTGCCATGATTGGTCATACATAATTGGGCAAAATTTGTAAAATAATATTACTTTAATAATTATTATTTAAATTGGCACTGTTTTGAAACTATTTGGGGATCAGTTTTTTCACTTAAAATATAGTGGAGTCATCTTAATCATGAAATTGTGTTCCAAAACACAATTAAAAAGTAAAAAGCTAGATCCCCAAATAACTTCAAAACAATGCCAATTTAAATAATTAATATTAAAACTATATTATTTTGCAAATTTTGCCTACATATGTGGAATTTTACAATGAATTAGTATGGGTGCATTCTTTTAGTCTTGCATTTTACAAGATTGTTATTATTGATTCTAGAGGAAAGTTGCTTTCTGTAATGAAATAATCATGCAAGTCAAATTTGGTACTTGACAGCATAATCTATTTGTTATTGTATATTAAACCTGTCTTCTAGCTTTACTTGATTTTTACTTGTCAAAAGTCAGAACTAATCTTTGCATGTTCAGATTTGGAGTTATACTGGACTTCTAGTTAAAATCTGCAATTATCTATTTATTTTTCATGAAATGTGAATAAAGGATGTTTTATCTGCCAGTTTGTGTGCAATTAGATGAGTCACTTGTATGCCTATTGATGTGGCTCTCTATACTGATGCTCTGTTCTGTTCCAAACTTGTATTTTTAAAGCTTAGATGTGATTTACATCTTGTATAAATCCTGTGTACTTGATGTTCATTTTTCTTCTAATGCAACTTATTACTTATCAAAATAAAGTTCCAGATTTGCCATAGGGTTATAATAAACTTTTGTGCCATTTTCACTCTTTGTTTGTTTGCCTGTATGTATGTTTTTTCTGGCATATTGCTATATGATGAGTCATTAGAAAACTGCATGGTCTACATAATGACTTTGAATTGCTGTGTTGTAACTTGTAATAGAGTGGAGAGTTGCAGTTTGAAGATCGTGATCGTGTCCGGTACACCCGAGACCAACTGTTGCAGCTTAGGGAGGTACTTGTCACAATGATTATCCTACTAGTTTCTATAACTTCAGTTAGCAGAAGACAAAAATTTGGTAAATTCTTTTAATGTGTTACTTTATAGGAAACTCAGCTGCTGACCATCATGTATGACTAACAGTCATTAAGGTTTTCCAGTGGATTTGATGGTTGTATGTAATTATTACATCTTACTTCTTGCCTAGGTTGCTGCTATCCCTGAAGATATTTTGAAGATCAAACAAGAAATTGAAGCTGAGTTAGCTGGCGAGGATCAAACTTGGGTTCATTCAGATGCCAATGTGAGTTTAGCAAAAATTTTCTGATATCATTATAGTTTTTTTATTAGTTCTTTACTTCTTTATGGTTGGAAAAATGGTCTGTATGGACTGTCATTTCTATTGCAGAGAAAAATGTACATCTTATTATTTTTTTCAAACAAGTTTGCTTGTGTGTTGGACTTATTTTTTGTGATATTTCAGTATTTTGTCTCCTTTCTTTATTCGTAGCTGTTGGGAACTATAATATTTATTTATTCTTTAATCTTCTTTAGTTGCAACCTCAATCCCAAAGTCGTTATTCTGAGTCAGACAATCGTGACTGGCGTGGCCGTTCTGCTCAGCTCCCTGCCTCTGGAGAGGAGAGACCCTGGGAAGCAATTCGAGATAATAAGGAATATTCTAACCAATTTGAGTCAAGGCCACAGGAATTGAACAATGGCCAGTATATCCAAGGGGTAACTGCTTACATATTCTTCTTCTTCTTTTGTTTGCTCTATAGCAGAGAAATGTGTTTGTGTGACTGTTTTCCTTTTCCTGATCTTCTGATGTAAACTGTTTATAGAACTTAATAACCTATGGAGTATGGACATGAGCTACTTCTTTATGTGGAATATTACTTCATCAATTTTGCTAAATTTGTGATGGGGGCCCAATGATATGGGATATTGGATATCCAAGATTGATAGTGTAGAATCAAGCTCTATTATTTGGCCCCATCTTAACCCTTTTTTTTTTGTTTTTTCATGTTTTGTGGAGTTCTTGAGGTGAAGTTGAATTTTAAACTTAATTTTATCTTAATACTTGACTTTCAGTTAGCATCATTCTGACCTCTTGTGCTAATCAGGCTGGACCTGCTCCTACCCTAGTCAAGGCTGAAGTGCCATGGTCTGTTCGAAGAGGGACTCTCTCTGAGAAAGAACGTGTCTTGAAGACTGTGAAAGGGTAATTGATCCTCTAGTCACCATACAAGTCATATGCTTCTATGATTTATGACACTATCTTAAAATTGTTGCAAGGAAGTAAATATGGGTTATTTGCTTGAATTCTCCAATTAGTGGAAATTGTTTATTCATCATGTGTAATTTTTTGGAACTGCTTGAAATGCTATATGGATGTGTCATGACATTTTTTTTTTTTTTTTTGCATTTATGTATTCTTTTTCAGTATACTGAACAAATTGACCCCAGAGAAGTTTGATGTTCTGAAGGGTCAGCTGATTGACTCTGGAATTACAACCCCAGACATTTTAAAGGTTCTAATTGAACAAGTCTAAAATTCTTTCATTTGCGAAGTTATTTGTCATTTTATACAGTTTAATGAATTTGAGGGTTCCATTTATATTGCAGGATGTCATCTCTCTGATATTTGATAAGGCTGTGCTGGAGCCCACATTTTGTCCCATGTATGCTCTTTTATGTTACGACCTTAATGAGAAGCTTCCTCCATTCCCATCTGATGAGCCTGGTGGGAAAGATATCACTTTTAAGCGAGTGCTCTTGAATAATTGCCAGGAGGCGTTTGAAGGTGCTGACAGCCTGAGGGCAGAAATCAGGCAGATGGCAGCCCCCGAGAAAGAAATGGAACGCAGGGATAAAGAACGGTTGATTAAGCTGCGAACTCTAGGAAACATACGCCTTATCGGGGAGCTTTTGAAGCAGAGGATGGTGCCTGAAAAGATAGTCCACCATATTGTTCAGGTCCTTTTGGAGTTCTTTCATTTGGTATTGCCTTTTTCTTACTGCAATTGGAATGCTCCCTAAAAGCATTGTTGTGCGTTGTATAGGAGCTTTTGGGACAAGAAGGTAAAACATGCCCAGCAGAGGAGAATGTTGAGGCAATATGTCAATTTTTTAACACCATTGGCAAGCAGCTGGATGAGAGCCCAAAATCTCGGCGGGTCAATGATAGTTATTTTGGCAGGTTGAAGGAGCTGACAGCAAACCCTCAACTTCTTCCGCGATTAAGGTTCATGGTCCGTGATGTTCTTGATTTGAGGGCTAACAATTGGATCCCCAGACGTGAAGAGGTTAATTTTCCATTTCTTGTCAACACTTTTTTTTTTTCTTTTTTTTTTCCTTTGGTGGGGGTGGGGGTTGAAGCGAGGGCTTGTTTCCAGCATGTTGCTGATGTGAGCATTTTCAATTTATTTTTTATGTTTAAGATTTTAATTTTTAATTTTCCTTATAATTTCTCTAATTTGGCAGGTGAAAGCCAAAACCATCACCGAAATCCATTCGGAGGCAGAGAAGAATCTAGGGTTGCGTCCTGGTGCTACTGCATTCATGAGAAATGGCCGTAATACAGGGGCACTTGGGGGTATGAGCCCTGTAGATTTCCCCCCTAACAGACCAGGTTCTGGGGGTATAATGCCTGGAATGCCTGGGACAAGGAAAATGCCTGGAATGCCTGGGCTTGATACTTACAATTGGGAGGTTCCTCGATCCCGATCAATGCCAAGGTCTAATGGTTCTGCTCCGATCCAGTCTGCCAGACACATTCAGCCACCTTTGATCGGCAAAACACCCACCCTCAATTCAAAGTTTTTACCACAAGGTGGTGGTGGTATTGTTGCTGGTAAAACAAGTGCCTTGTTGCAGGGTGGTGGTACACCTGTCGAACCAAGTTCTCTTTCAGGAATCAAACCTGTTACTCAAAACCCTAAGCCTGTAGCTCCTGCTGCTGCATCAGTGGCACCTTCTCCTGAGAAGCCAATGGCTCCTGCTACAGGATCAATTCCTGTCAATTTTCATAGGAAAACTGTTTCCCTTTTGGAGGAATATTTCAGTGTTCGAATGCTTGATGAAGCACTACAATGTGTGGAGGAGCTAAAAGCCCCTGCTTATCACTCTGAGGTTGTTAAAGAAGCAATTTCCCTTGCACTAGAAAAGAGCCCACCGTGTGTGGAACCCGTCATAAAGCTTCTTGAGTACTTGCTCAATAAAAATGTTTTAACTGCTAGAGATATAGGAACGGGATGCCTTCTTTATGGCTCAATGCTGGATGACATTGGCATTGATTTGCCAAAAGCACCAAATAACTTTGGCGAGGTTCTTGGGCAATTGGTTCTGGCTGGGGGTTTAGACTTCAAGGTTATAAAGGAAGTTCTGAAGAAGGTGGAAGATGATAGCTTTCAGACAGTGATCTTTGGTGCTGCTATGAGAATCATTAATTCAAGCCCTTCTGGGCAACAAGTGGTGGCAGTGCAGGGAGCTGATATTCAGGATTGTGAGAGTTTGCTCCCTTGATTCAATTCAGTTTTACATGGTCGTCATGGGAAGCTGCCCAGCATTTTGTGAATTGCAGAATGCAGATATTGAAGAGTAGCTAATTTTGCTTTGCATACTTTTTTTTGAAAAAATTTCTACCCCTATCATTAAATTAGGGAACTGAAATTTTATTGAGTTGTATATTTTTTTGGGGTTCCATGATGAGTTTGTTTATTAAGTGAGAAACAAAATACCTTGTATTTTGCTCGAGATCTGGCTAATTCTTTTGTTGGATGTTCGAGATAAAACAGCGTCATATGTGACCCAGTTGCATTAAATTTTGAATTCATATGTACCAAGTACTTTCTTTTTGTAACTGGCCACTTTGTCAGGCCCAAATTTTCTCTATGGATAACGAAGACATTTTTGTCTTTAGCTTCAATAAACGTCCGCCTTATCTTTTGAGAATCTTTTATAGTATTGTTTGAAGATTTTCTTTCACACTTGCCATATTAAAAAGCTTTCATGGTTTTTGACATTGTAAAGGTTAACTTTTAATGGCTTTCTTGGCCTACAACTTCATTTGCCTGTCACCAGTGCTTGATGACTCACGAAGTTGGAATAAGAATATTAAAAAGCAAGTGCTCAAGGGTAATGTAGAGAAAGCAATTCTAACATATATAAATATGCAGGAACTTGGTTACCAAGCTGATAACTATACGTTTCCCATTTTACTGAAGGCAGCTGGGAATCATTCTAGTTCTTGTATTGGGTTTGCACTCCACGGTTTGACGATAAAAACGGGATTCTGTGGTCATGCTTTTGTCCAAACTGCCTTACTGAACATGTATTCATCTCTTGGTTTTATTGATGATGCTTGTAAAGTGTTTGAGAAGATGCCTGTGAAAGATGTGGTTGCTTGGAATTCAATGTTAGATGCATACAAGTCTAGTGGCCGGATGGATAATGCAACAGAACTTTTTGATTCGATGCCTTTGAAGGACCTTTCATCTTTCAATATCATGGTCTCCGGTTATGGAAGCGTAGGAAGAATAATACCTGCTAGAAGTATCTTTGATAAAATTCCTACCAAAGATACTGTCTCTTGGAACTCAATAATACTGGCATATACTAATGCCGGAGATATGGTTGAAGCACAAAAATTATTCAACGAGATGCCAGCAAAAGATGTCATAACATGGAATACAATGGTAAGGGGCTACATACACAATCAACTTTACGCCATGGCTGCTGATTTGTTTGAAGAAATGCAGGCTGCAAATGTAAAGCCTGATTTTCTAACGATGACTAGTGTTTTGTCTGCCTGTGCTCATCTGGGGTCACTTGAAAGAGGCATTAAAGCGCACATTTATGCTAAAAATCAGTGTCTTGACTCAAGTCCTCATGTCACAACAGCATTAATAGTCATGTATGCCAAGTGTGGAAGCATACTGAACGCCTTAGAGGTATTCTATAAGTCCCAATTTAAAGATATTTACTGTTGGAATGCCACAATTTCTGCACTCTCTCTGCACGGCTATGGATCTGCTGCTCTTGAACTTTTTGACAAAATGGTAGAGAACTGCATAATGCCTGATGACATTACCTTCATTGGCCTGCTTAGTGCCTGTAGCCATGCAGGCTTGGTGGAAGATGGATGCAAATTATTCAATAGCATGGAAAAGGCCTTCGGAATCACTCCCAAGAGAGAGCATTATGGGTGCATGGTTGATCTTCTGGGTAGAGCCAAGCTTCTTAACCAAGCATTTCAACTCATACAAGCCATGCCATTTGAACCGGGGCAGTCCATCTTGGGTGCTTTGCTTAGTGCCTGTGTCATTAATCGTGACCTTGACACCGGAGAGAAAGTAATGAAGCTATATTTTGACAGTACTAGTCAATTAAGTGATGGAGAGTTTATGATGTTTGCTAACTTGTATTCATCATGTGGTAAATGGGAGGAAGCTAAGATGTGGAGAGAAAAGATGAATGACTCGGGCATTGCTAAGACTGCTGGGTGCAGTATTGTCGAGCTTAATGGGAGATTTCACCAGTTTTTGGCTGGGGAAATTGGCATCGACTTAAAGCCTTGAACGGGGTACATGTGCTGTAGCTGCAATAGTAATAAATTTTGTGCTAGTTGAGTATAGATATATTACTTATTGTTACTTGTATTGATTTATGTGGTCCATTGGGTTGAGCTGTGAGAGCTTTATTTGTTTGTATTGACATGATTTTCAACGATTAGGTATCTACTTAAGATCTTTTTTTTAAACCTTGAGAGGGGAATCACCTTAATATATAAGTAGGGAGGTTGGTCAATTGGTAAAATGCATGTAGCGTCCTTATTAGAACAGCCTTTTTTTTTTTTTTCATTTTGCTGTGAAAATTTAGAGATGGGAAGATTTACCGTAGAGAAAACACTAGGATAAAGTTAATTATGAAGAGGAAGTTGGTGTGTACTAGAAAAGTAGATGTAGAAGTTTCAAAGCTCTTTAAGCAGAAAACGTTTAAAGGTTTGACAATTTTGTAATAAAGAGTTTAAGGAATCTTAAAAAGCTGAAAACAACTTTAATACTAAAATTGAAATTATAGCTCTACAATTCACACTGTTAACACTTTATAAATCTGTCCATTTGTCATTGTTGGAGGTAGAGGTTTATGTAGAATGTTTTTGCAATAAGCTTTATTTTATTTATTTATTTTTGCTGAATGCAATAAGCTTTATTTTGAAAACTTTTTTAGTGTTTTGAGTATTTTGGCAAATTACAGTGAATAGTACTTTAAAGTTCTCGACGTGTAAAGCATGAACAATAAATTATTGTTTAAAGGCTCAAAATTACGACTTTAGTCTTAAAACTATTTACAACCAACTTTCAAGATCCCCTAAAAACTCTTTAGTGAACTTATTAAAAAAAAGAAAAGAAATTTTGGCAATTTTAACTAAAAGAACTTTAAGCCTTTTAAAACACGATTGAATCCTTCCAAAAGAAAAACCAAACAAACTCATATATAGAAGTGTGTTGAGGTCTAAAAAAGATCACAGTGCCCAAGCCCAAAAGAAAATAAGCCAAGCCCAAGGAAGCAGGTGCAAGGGGACCACGAAGGAGAAGAAATGGCAGGCCCAAGAGGCTTGAAGCCCAAAAGAAGCATCAAGAAGGAAGAGAAGCCCACGTCAAGAGATTGAAGAAGAAATAGCCAGGATCCTCAACGACCACCAAGAGGCGTGGATCCTCCTAGGCGTATAAGCAAAGTCAAAGAAAGATTAAGACAGTTCGAAAGAAAAGGACAAAAAGAAAATAAGAAACAGAGTAGAAGCCACAAGCGCCAAACGACCCAGCAAGAAAAGAAGAAAGAATCAACGACCTCTCATGGCGCAAGTGGGAAGCGCCTCAGGGAACCAGAATGGAGAAGTATAAAAAAGGGAACAACAGCGAACGACTTTCAAACCGGCAGAATGGGATTCCGCCCGTCTGAGAAAAAAGGTAAAAGCGAAGAACTGCCAAAGAAACGGGATCAAGAAAGGCGTGACCTCAGCATGTCCCGAAACAGGTAGCCAGCCATAGACTTTCAAAGAAATTGAAACTAAAGGAAGAAAAGGATGAAAAAAAAACAGGGAATAGAACCTGTCGAGTGATGGGCACGATACATGCCCTGTGGACCAGAGGACAAAACAGGGGAACCAATGGTTCCCCTAGGATTCCAGAATATCACTATAAAAGAGAGGGAAAGATTGCGAAGAAAGGGAGATTTTTAGGAGTGAAAGAACTATTGATCAAATTCTGTAAAGAAGAGAAAACTCAGGGAAAATTAGTAACATTACTTCCCGGTATCCTATAAAAGCCACTATTGCACATACTCGGATTCAAAAAGAATCAAACTTTGCAAGTCTTGAAGGTTGGAATAGCCATTCAAGACTGTAATTTTTGAGCTTGCTTGAACCTTGTATCACGTCTTAGTGAGCGTATTGTAACCATAATAAAGAAAAATTCAATGAAATACTTTTCACTGACTTAAGGATCCCTATAACGTTATTTTGTGCTTTTGTTATTCTGTTCTCTGCATTTACTTTGCTGTTTTGATTTGTCATTCAATACAAATATCCTTGCTTGTCAGTTTATGTATTGTAGGAAGCATGCCCTGTGCACTACTTGATTCTTAAATAGCCTGTTAGCTATTCACGGTCCATCAAACCACAACTATTCAGCCCGGGATCCTTGGGCCTGAGTGTCACAAAAAAAGGCACTCTCACAAAGTGTTATACTATTAAAGATCTATCGTTATTGTTCTACTTACTTGCTTCCTACTAGGGTTGTCCATATCCAACCGAACCCAATGAAATTGTTTGACTTGAATCCATCTGATCCAAATTTTGACCGATTTGATCATTATGGTATTTGACGGAGGTTCTATGAGATGAAA
The DNA here is from genome assembly GCA_028535165.1 of Quercus tomentella. Taxonomy (NCBI): domain Eukaryota; kingdom Viridiplantae; phylum Streptophyta; class Magnoliopsida; order Fagales; family Fagaceae; genus Quercus; species Quercus tomentella. Next base: position 20,904,725 of record JAPQVY010000155.1, read on the forward strand.
ATCCGACAAAGTCGGTTTGAATCTTGGTTTTGAAATTTTTTTTTTTTTTTTTTTTTTCCATTTGGCCTTAAATTTTTAACAATATCGTTAGTGGTGATTTTTGCAAAACAACGTGGAAAAATAGCATCTCGAGTTTCTAAAACTCAAGTTTCATGATAGAACTTACAGAGTTGGCAAAACATAAATTATCCACGTGGAATCCACGTAGAACTCGAGTTTATAATACTCAAGTTCCTCTGTTTTTCAGTTCTGCGTTCTCCTCTGTTTTTCAGTTTTGCTTCTTTATTTTTCAGATTTGCGTTCTCAACTCCAAATCTCTATTCAGATCGTTTTGCGTTCTTTGGATCAGCGTTTTCCAGTTCAGATCGTTCTACTTTCTCCACTCCAAATCTCTGTTTTTCTTCTTCAAATATGCGTTTTTCAGATCGTATTTTTCAAATCGTGTCTTCTTCTTCCTTCGGATCTGGTTCTTTAGTTCTTCATATACTTCTCGAGTCTAAGAAACTCGAGTTCTTCATGGATAAATTACTCCATCTCAGCACTAGAACTCGAGTCTTTGAGGCTCGATTTTGTCACCGAACTCGAGTTTCAAAGACTTGAGATGCTAGTTTCCTAAATGATTTCAAAACCTTGCAAACTAGATCAGATGCTTGGTGGTACACTACTCCCTTGGCTTCACAGCTTATAAGGCAGAAAGTGGGGGGGTTTTCCTTCGATGTGGGATTCAAAGCCAAAATCGGTTACAAGCAAGCTATTGGCCGAGCTGAGGCAAAAAGTCTCCACAATAAATATTATCCCTTAATTTGAGGAAATGTATCCTAACAAATAATATGAAATTAATTTACAAAATAGTGAGAGTAGCCACTTGGCGCAACCACGGCTTCTAAGTCCAATTTTCATTATATAGTATAGTATATGATTATTTGTTCCTAAAATGTTGATAATAGTCTTTTAGTTGGTGTAGAAGTTAAAAGGTGACTTTTTTTTTTCTTTTTTTAAGAAAGAAAATGTGGGTTGTTGTTTGGGATTTAAGTTTAGATTTTTTTATAATAGACTTTTTGTTTGAATAGAATTTATATTTGTTGAAATATTCAAGTTTAGAAATTTTTAATAATAGATTTTTAATTTGAATAAAATTTAAATTTATTGAAGTTTAAATGATAGAGTTTTATCTAAATTAAACAATTGTTAAATATTATCCCTTAATTTGAAGAAATATATCATAACAAATAATATAAAACTAATTTACTAATTAGTTGTTCTTAAAATGTTGATAATAGACTTTTAGTCAGAGTAGAAGTCAAAACATAGGTTTTATTTTTTTATTTTTTTATTTTTTTTTTAAGAAAGAAAACATGGGTTGTTATTTGAGATTTAAGTTTAGAATTTTTTATAATAGACTTTTAGTTTGAATAGAATTTAAATTTGTTAAAATTTAAATCATAAAGTTTTACCTAAATTAAACAGTTGTTAAATATTATCCCTTAATTTGAGGAAATATATCCTAACAAATATTATAAAATTAATTTATTAATTAGTGAGAGTAGCCATTTGGCGCAACCACGACTTCTAAGTCCGACTTTTAACTATACTATCTATAAGAGTATTCCCTTCTTTAGACTGGACTTTTATGTGGTTTAGAAATACCCATAAATCATGTGTTTAACAAGGAAAAAACTTGAGGACAACCTTGTAAAAATATATCTCAAACTCCACTTAAAATGCCTACAAAATAGAACACTCTCCTACTAATCCATGTCTTCAAAAAAAACTTATCTAAATTTTTTTTTTTAAAAAAAAAAAAACTTCTCAATCCACTTTGTATATTTCCTTCCAGATCACCTTCCAACTTTTTTTTTTTTTTTACTTTACTAAGACTCACCAATTTCTTTTATTTAATTTTTGGGTTGTGTCATAATCTAAAAATTGAGACGAATGGAAAATTACGACACTAGACCAAAAACAAAAAAACCTCATCACACGCGTAAAGCGCGTTTGATGAGGCTATATAATTTGTTACACCACCACCTAATAACTTGTTATAGAATTCATATTTTGAAAATTTCACCGTTGAATTACATGCCTTATATGTTTTTAACATTCATTCTAATTTTCATGTCAATTGGATGTTATAATTTACTATTCTTTTTTTTTTTTTTGAGAAGCCAGCCAAACCGACTGGGACTTATTGAATTTAAAAGAATGCTTCAAGGAACATCAAAATCAACTAACTGGGAAATGTCTGTAGGTAAGTCACCCAACCATTCCCGATACCCGGCCAAACATTTGGCCTTCTTAGCTAACGCATCGGCAACCACATTACAAGATCAATGAACAAAAACAAATTGAAAAGACTGGAAAATAGAGACTAAGGAGCGGATGTCGTCAACAATATCTCCATATGAAGTCAGAACTGGGTTTTCTTGGACAATAGCATTAATAACTGAAATTGAGTCTCCTTCAAAGATAACGTTCTGCAGGTCCTTTTCAGCAGCAAACATCACAGCACGGCGACACGCAAGGGCTTCCAAATCCGTAACTGTCGAGGCTAGAGCAGTTGGCATAAACAGAGCTGCCACTACATCTCCACGCCAATCTCGGATGACAACCCCGATACCGGCCAAATTAAATGACTTGAACACAGCTGCATAAAAATACTTTGAAGTGATCATGCTCTGGAGGTCTCCACTGGTGTTGGATCACAGATGAGTGAACTGTCGGAGCATCATCTTCCTGGGCCGCCAAGAACTCTTGTAGCAGGTTATTAGCCAACAAGTTAATGTTTGTAATAGGCTGCACTTGACGCCCAAAGTGAAGGGCATTTCGCCGGTTCCATAGACACCAAGTAGCTACTGCAAAGATTTCCTTCCTGAAATCATCCGTTACCTGCAAAAAACGATCAAATAAATCGCAAAAGGTTAGGGGAGGGGGATTCACAGCTTGTTGGGCCCAACTGTGACAGCTCCAAACACTTTCCACCACTCGACACTTCCATAAAGCATGTAAGACATCCTCCTGGCCTTCATTGCACAACTCACACACCTTCGAATTGACTATGTTCCATCGAACCAGATTGCACTTTGTTGGAAGAGCATTGTGACAGGCCCTCCAAACAAAGTGCTTGATTTTATGAGGAACTCGAAGCTCCCATATTCCCTTCCAAAAACGTCTTTGTATCTCACGGTTAGAGCTGCCTTGCACATTTCTATCAGTTAGCAGCTTGTATGCGCTACTTGTGGAATAAACTCCTGAAGGTGTGTAGGCCCATATAACCCGGTCCTCTGTATTCCTCAAGCTCAATGGAATTCCCATAATCACCAACTCACTAGGCAAAGACAACTCTTGAATCACCTCTGTTTTCCACTCTCTCCGGTCAACTTCAATGAGGGAGCTAACGCTTGTCTCAGGTAGAATAGTAGGAAGGGGTGAAATGATGGAACTACTATCTTTTTTAGGCAGCCATTTATCTTCCTTTACCCACACGGATTGGCCATCATCGATTCTCCAAACCTTGCCTTTCCGGATCACATCTCTCGCACTAAGAATGCTTTTCCAAGCATAGGATCCGGCTATGGAATCTTTTGCTTCCAAAATTGAACAATTTGGAAAAAATCTAGCTTTAAACACTCGAAAGCAAAGTGACCCTGGGTTATTAATCATCCTCCAAACCTGTTTTGCTAAGAGAGCGTCATTGAACTTTTCAATTTCTTTGAAAACCATTCCACCCACCTCTTTCGCTTCACAAAGCTTTTCCCAACATACCCAATGCACCTTTCTTGAATCACCACTGTATCCCCACCAAAACTTCTGGATAAGGCTTTCGAGCTCCCTAACCAACCCCTTGGGAAGTTTAAAACAACTCATGGTGTAGGTTGGGATAGCTTGAATGATAGCCTTGATGAGGACTTCCCTTCCCGCTTGAGACAATAACTTCTCTTTCCACCCCTGCAGTTTCTTCCAAACCCTCTCTTTTAGGAAGATAAAGCTTTGTTTTTTTGCTCGGCCTACCAAAGCTGGTAACCCTAGATACTTTTCATACTGCCGGATTGCTGGGACACCTAAGAGCTGTTGGATCTGCTCTTGTAAGGGCAAAGGAGTGTTCAAACTGAAAAATAAGTTCGTTTTTTCTCTACTTATCTTTTGACCAAACCCTCTCTCATACACCTCCAAAATCTCCAATATTTTATTGCATTCAGCCTTTGTAGCTCTACAAAACAGCACATTATCATCTGCAAAGAATAAGTGGGAAACTTTAGGACCATTTCTACAGATAGCCACCCCTCGAATATGCCTTTCCACTTCAGCCTGATGAATCAAGCTCTGCAGCCCCATAGCGCACAGCAGGAACAAGTATGGAGATAGGGGATCCCTTTGGCGAAGCCCCCTTGTGGGTTTTATATTGCCCATCGGCTGCCCATTGAGAAGAACTGCATAAGAAACAGACTGCACACAAGCCATAATAATTTTGATCAACCTATCCTCAATACCCAGGTGACGCATTATCCTTTCCAAAAAAACCCATTCCACCCTGTCATACGCTTTACTCATATCCAGTTTAAGTGCCATATACCCCAAATTCCCTTGAGTCTTCCTTTTTAGAAAGTGAAGGGTCTCGAAAGCCACTAAAATATTGTCAGTGATCAACCGCCCTGATAAGAATGCACTTTGGGAATCTGGAATTATTTTAGCCAGCAACTTTTTCAACCGGTTAGCCACCACTTTTGCAATTAATTTATAAACAACATTGCATAGACTTATCAGTCGAAATTCTGAAACTTTCTTAGGGTTTTTAACTTTGGGAATCAGAGAGATAAATGTGGAATTAAGGGATTCTGGGACAATACCTGAATTCAAGGCTTGGAGAACAACTGCAATTACATCCTCACCAACAATGTGCCAAAAAGATTTGTAGAAAATGGGCGACATACCATCAGGGCCAGGGGCAGTATTTGGAGCCATTTGGTCGAGAGCTTGCTTCACTTCAAAAGCTTGAAACTCACCCCCCACACACGGATCCACATCAACATTCACAGGGTATGGGATACCATTTAAAATTCTATCCAATCCAGACGGGTTTGAGGTGGAAAAGATATTCTTAAAATACCCCTCTACCACACCACCCAAATCGGTTTCATCCTCTACCCACACCCCATTGTCATCTTCCAATCCCAGAATCAAATTCCTCTTATTCCGTTGATTAGCTCTACAATGAAAGTAAGCAGTATTACGATCACCTTCTTTAAGCCAAGTGTTTCTAGCCCTTTGCTTCCACATGCATTCTTCCCTAGATTGGAGGCTACCAATTTCCTTTCTGAGCATCTGAATACGGCCTGGATTAGTTCTATAACAGTCCCCTTCTTCAGCTTCCTTCAAGTCAGCCATCTTCCTCTTCAAAGCAGACCAGACATGACCAAATGTAGTTCGATTCCAAGCTTTGAGGTTTTCTTGGCAGGCCATTATTTTTCTATTAAACCCCCAAACTGAATCATATGGCTGTCTAGAATCCCAGGAATCTCGAATTACACCCTCACAAGAATTATCCTTCAACCACATAGCTTCAAAGCGGAAAGGCCTACCTTTTCTGTAGAACCTTTTAAATTCAGAGTCTGAACAAAGCAACAAGGGTTTGTGATCAGAGTGAAAAGCATCCAAGTGATGTATACGAGTTGAAGGGAACCTCAAAATCCACTCAACTGAAGCCACCCCTCTATCCAACCGAATCCATACATTCTGACCACCCGGCCTTCTATTGCACCAAGTAAATGGGAACCCATTGAAGCCCAAATCCCTTAATCTACAATAGTCCAGAGCATCCCTAAACCCCTGCATCTGTCTCTCTGGTCGAATGAGCCAACCCTGTTTCTCTTCAGCAAACAAAATCTCATTGAAATCCCCCATACAAACCCAAGGCAAATTGAACTGCTGGCTAAGAAGTCTCAGTAATGACCAGGAGCTTTCCCGGTTGGCAGTTTCAGGGTCTCCGTAAAATCCTGGGAACCGCTAAGCGTCATTCGCTCCAAGGTCAATGATAGCATCAATATGTCTGGCTAAGAAAGTCTGAACATTCACAATCATATCTGCTGGCCAATACAAAGCCAACCCTCCCCCAGTATTGTGACGGGGGACTACAAACAAATTACTAAACTGAATCTTACGGCCAATACGTTCTAAAACTACTTTTTCCACCTTTGTTTCCATCAAAAACACCAACTTGGGATCTTTGTTGCGCACCATCGCAACCAGCTCATCTTCTGTCTGTGGGTTCCCAAGCCCACGACAGTTCCAGCTCAGGCAACTCATAATGCCCGGTGGCGTTGGAACCCAGCTGCTACCTCACCATTTTCTTTATTCGAATAGCTGCTGCCACTTAAACACTATTTTTTACCAGCACTCCTATCAAAATCATCCAACACAGGCCTCCTATCCACATTCATTGGTGAAGGAGACACCCCACATTGACCCACCTCCCTAGCAAGTTTTTTCCATTTTCTTGTGGACCCCACTGAACCAGAGTTAGTGATTTGATTTGTGCAATCTTGCATAGGCCTCACGTCACCCTTCCTTACCTTAGCACCAAGACCCACGAACATCTTCAAACCTTCCCCATTTGTCTCACCCACAAAACCATCCAACTTATCATTTAAATTTAACCCCACCACTATCTTTTCTAATCTGTTGGTTGGCTTATTTGCATGCAAGCCGTGATTCACCTCATGGCTTTGTACCCCAAAGCCATTTACATTATTCACGTTACTCCCATTTCCACGCGTTGGCTTGGAAATCTCAACATAGTCCATAGCCATATTTGTCGCCGAGTGAGCCGATGACTGAGTCTCCTTAGAACTGTCTGCATTCTCCTTTGATGGACCTTTATTGCTATCCCTCTTCCTCCACCATGGCGCTTGGCTGCGTGAAGTGCCCGAAACCACCGCCACAGTTTTGCGAGTGCCTCTCAACGGCTCCGCTCGAAGCCACTCACCATACTGTTGTTCTTCCTTCCTCAAAGACCCTTTACCTCGTAGCCAAACTTCACAGTCCCTTTCTCCATGAGTCACACGGCCACACCAGTAGCAGAAATTGGGTAACTGTTCATACTTCAGCCCAACCCAGCCCACCTGTTTCCCCTCCGATCGTAATTTAGAGCAACAAAGCAGGGGTTTGGATATGTCAATGTTTATTCTAACCCTCAGAAACTCACTGCCAGCGCCGTCGTCTTCCGGGTCGGCAACTTGGATAACCCTACCGATGGTCTTACCTATCAACTCCCCTATTTCAACCTTCAAACTCCTCTCCAGAATATTGTGTATTTGAACCCAAAAGGTAACGCAAGAGAAATCCAGGAATGGCACCGACTCGATGTAGAAAACACGTTCAAATTCCATAAGATGTTTATCGTATGACCATGGTTCGAACTCCAACACTCGCTCAAGATCCAGTACATCCTCAAATTCAAACAACAATATATGCTCTCCAATATCTCTAATCTTAAGTTCACCGGCTGTTCTCCATAAGGGCTTGAACATGCGAGCAACTGCATCCACGTTAAGAACCCTCTTCGTAAAAAACCGACCAGCTAAACGGTATACACTCTCTTCCTCTTCCTTAGGGACCTTAGCACCCCCCTCTTCTTCTTCCGTAAGCGAGAAATGTGCCCACATCTCGTCTAAAGAAGCCATGAGAATTACAACCCTTGAAAACAAAGAAACTGAAACTGAAACTGAAACAGGTACTGCACCACCGAGCACTCTAACAGAACACTACACCCACCGAACAGACCGTCCTATCAACCCACGGAAGGTAGAAGGGAATAGATACCTAAACTAGGTTAGGGACTTAATTCTACAGGCAGCTGAGTAAGAGATAAAACCCTAACCCTAGTGCACCAGAGAAACCTCCACCATAAACTCATCTTTTATGCATTATTTTAAATTACAAAAACTTGAATTTAAACAATTGATTAATGACATGATTATTAATTTTTGATCACCTTGAAATTTTGCAAGCATGGAGAATATATGAAGACAATGTAACCTAACGGTGGATTTGTCAAAATTCGCATCCAATCAAAAAAAATTGAGTGGTATAATATTACTTAAAATTACATCAGGTGTAATTCTATAACATTGAATAATATATATATGTCAAATATATATATATATATATATATATATTTATATATATAATCTAGCAAAGAAGCTAGTACTTCAGACAAGGAATTATAGAATTACCAAAGTCAAAAGAACAAAGACCGTTAGAGCATCCGCACTGGGCATGCTAAATGGCATACGTAGGAGTTTTTTACCATTTTCACACAAAAACCAAGCTCCATCCGGACTTCTAAAAATCAACTATTGCAAATTTTTTTGCAATAATGCTACACTGCAATTCTACCTTTGGAATTGCACTGTAGCACAATTCTAAAACAAAAAACTAATATTTTATTGTGTCAATTCCTCTCTCTGTCTCACGTCTCTCTCTTCGTCTCTCAATCTATGATTCTCTCTCTCCTTTCAGTCCTTACTCACTCCCTCTCTTCAAACTCAAAACTCCATAGCCACCACACCATGGCCTGACCCACTGTCACTGGCCATGGCAAACCACCACGCACTCATTATTTCTCTTTTCTCTCTCGTTGCAGATCAGTGTGGTGGTGTGGAGATTGGTGTTTGGTGCAGAGATCGGTGTTTGGGTGTGGTGTGGAGATCGGCGTTGGGCTGTGGGTTTACCATGGGTTTTGTTTGGGTTTGTCATGTTTGGATTTCTGCAGGTGGTTTTTGGACGATGATTTCTGCTGGGTTTGGTTTTAGTGGAAGAGAGGTAAAAATTAGAGAGATGGGAGAGAATAGATATAGTTTTGGAATATATTATTTTATTGGGTAGATATATTATTTTAATGAGTAGAATAGGAAAATAAAAGTTGGGATGTTGGAAGTGTTGAAAAATGGTATGGTATAAATGATAAAGTGGGTTTTGAGATGATAAAATAGAATTTTTTGTAAATACTAGATGCGAATGATCTTAAACAAGGAATTAAGGAATTATCGTTGAGTGAACCATCTATCTTCAAGTCCACGGACATTGTCCTTACTATTTCTTTGGGAATTGTGAATTGTGACTAATTTACTCTTCCCAAATGAACCAAGACAAGAATTTGGAGCTAAACTAAACTATTAAAAGCCAAGCCAAGGTACAAATGAACCTAGGCCTATGTTGTTACTTGTTACTCCACCTCCCCTAGATACTTCATCCCCGAAGGGAAAGAAAAATAAAGTTTTGAAGGAAATATTTAATGAAGGATTTTGACAGCTTAGAAAGATTATGTCTTGTTTGGTACAGCTCCATAACCAATATAGATCTGAAAAGAAGAAAAAAAAAATGTCCACACAAAAAAGAGGAAATAATTTTTGAGTACTTCTGGTGCCTCATACAGTATGTGTTAGACAATGACTGTTTGCTTGTCGCTTTTACATAGACTTGTCATTTTTTCTCCACCACTTACAGTCTGTCACGTGAACAATTGTAGTGCAAGTTATGTCATTTTACATGGTCTTAGAATTTTTCATAACAAAACCTTTCAATACTCAGAAACTTGTAATTAAAAAAGAAAAGAAAGTAGAAAGTATCAATAGAGAGACAAAGAGATCATGTACAGGTTACTCAAGAGTCAAGAGTGGGTTGCACTAATGATTGATGATATAAATCTGATGGTTTGATGGGCATTATTTTTGATAGGGGACAGGTCAATTTGCTTAAGCGATTGGCACACAGATCTCCAATTTTTTAATTAAGCTTTTCTAACAGAATTCAAGTATCTGATTGATCTTTCTCTATACACCTTTCATTATAAAATTGCTTCTAAAGATTTGGTTCAATGTACAAGATGATTTCATGCTCCTTTGACTGTAAATATTGAACCCACACGCTTATACACACACATAGAGGGAGAAAGATTCCTTGCTAAAGAATTAGGTACTTTCCAATTGTTTTATCATAATCTTCACTCATATATTATAAACTAACAAGTTGTATTAAAAAAACTAACAAGCTGTGATGTATAATACCAACACAAAGTAGATCTTATCCTTATTGAACCAAAGTTTAACACCAACTTTTTTTACCCATTATAGAAAAGCAATAGTTAAATATAATTTTCCAATTACTTTAAGGCCTAATAAGGTTTGTCCCTAGGATTTAACTATTCTTTCTATACTCTCATGGCCTTAAATGAAAGCTATCCAAAAACAACCATTCTTATCGTTTCCATCATCTCCAAGAAGAAATGTGTGTATACCAACTATACCCGCCTACCAAAGTTGAAAATCCCAACCGAAATTTATTGTAGAAAAAAGTTTAGAAAAATGAAAAACCATTTTGGCATATATGGATTCCTTCAAAATTCACAATGCTTTGGTCTTTGTTTTTAAAAAATAATAGTACTATATTGCTACACTATAAATCTTCTATCATTACTTTCTTATATTATCCTTTTTTTTTAATAGATTAAACTTTTATTATAAGAGGATTAGATTGTTTAAGAGTTCTTAGAAAACTCCATGCACTAGAGTTTCCTTAATCTTAACGGCACTAATAGAATGCATGACTTAGATGCTTCCACGTCACTCACATTTAAAAAGTGATATTGAAGAAGTGGTAACCAAAAATCATCTTATTTTCTTCTTAAAAAAAAAAAAAATCCTCTTATTTTGACTATATTTAGAGAAATGATTTTGTACACCTATGTTACACCATCTTTCACATAAATGTGATTTTTTATGTAGACTGTAGTAAAAGAGTATTGATTCTATTGAATAATAATAATTTTTAAAAATTTTTTTAGAAAGAGGATAGAAAGGGGATAGACTTTTGTTAGTCAAATTCTGTCTTACCTTGTCGCTGAGTGTGTATAGATATATTTATTTAATATATATAATCTTCTTTATACATATTCTATTATCGTCAATAAATCTCTCTCTCTCTCTCTCATTAGTGCTAATATCACATTCTTGGGGAAGGCAAAATGCCTCCATCACAATCGTCCCTATTCCTGCCTTGGACTTGTTCTTGTGCTGTCTTAATAAGGTCAGGATAGGGCACGTATGGTTCGCCCCACCCTGTGATGTTGACATTCCTAACTATGTTTATTATTTATTGAGGCTATCTTCAAAATTATATCATTGTTGAAATTCTCTCCTAATTTTTCTTAATTTCCAAGTCCATACTCAAATTACAATATCTTTAATTTGCAAGCAACACAGTAATCAAGATTAATTTGCAATGTCCATCCTATCATTCAAAATTAGTTTTAAATTCAACAAATTAGTGGGCACATTAATATGTCAAAATTAATTGATTAATTCTCATTATATGCAAATCAACCCACTAATTTGTTAATTTTAATATTGATTTTAGATCATGGGGTTCGCAATGCAAATTAATTTGAAACAGAAGGCTGAACACAAATTTTTTTTTAAAAAAAAAGTTAGGGTGAACATTGGTACATTATCACTAATGATCCCATAATTCCATATAAAAGCTATAATTAATTCAACACATCAAATTTTCTCAAAAAAAAAAAAAAAAATCAACACTTCAACTAAGTCTCAATCTTCAACACCATCGCGCACCCTTGGTATGATGATTACTCCACAAGTATAAGTACTTGTGGGGTGTGGTGGGGGCAAGGGCCGGGGTTCAAATCTCTAGGAGGGAGCTTCACATATATATACACTTAGATTAAACTAAAGTAGAATTTCTATCTTGTATAAAATATATATATATATATATATATATATATATATATATATATATATATATATATATAAAATCTTCAACTCTCTAACATTTAAACTAAAAATGGGAAATGAGAAAGATGTAAAGTGTCACTATAAGTTCCTTCAATAATGAGGATTCCATAGACAAGCATGATGGCAAGGAGAATTTTTTTTTTAATTATTTTTTTTCATTTAACAATTACAACAACAAGGGTGGGGGAATCAAATCCTAATTCTCCTCGTGAATAATAGCATGTAATGCTACTGATCGAGAGCTACAGAACTCTTGACTTCAATTACAGTTTGATCTCATTAAAAAAATTTACTGGAAATTTGGGATTATAATGTATAACACAATTTATAAGAGTTTGATTCTCATAATAATTTCTTGCTAATGTAAAGATGATTAGAAGAAACAACAAACATCAAAACATACAATAGGAGATATTAATGAAACTAGAGGGGAAAATCATGCAAGTCTAAGGAGGTGGGGTTGGCAGTTTTAGAATGTTTGTAACACATTATTATGCATTAATCACGTGTGATCCATCCATTTCACACTCACCCTTTGGAATAAGGGAGCTTTATGTCTTAGAGTTTCTCAAGAAATCCAAAAGATCTAACTAGAATATTTTTTTATATAATTTTATATACATATTTCCAACTACAAGCTTACCATGGCCAGCACATTATAATCTTCATTCATTCTTTCATTTTATTTATTTTTTCAGTTGATTTGATTATAGTTTTAGAAATGAATTGGGGACTTTTATATACCTAACATTTGGATTTGGTAATGATTGTCAACCAAACTGAATTTGTTTTTATAAGCATGCATGTTACCCGTGTGTGCTTGCAATATTTTGCTTTGTCACATAAATATTTATTGTAATCTTCTTAAGGACTACTTGAACCTTTAATATACAACACACTCAGTGGAGATAAGGCAAGAATCCTACAATTGGGAGGTCATATTAGAAAGGAATAAGTTGTATATGACTCAGGATTTGAAGGCTACATCTTATACTGTAATACATAAATATTTGGAGACTCTTTTATATATATATATATATATATATATATATATATATATATATATATTTTTTTTTTTTAAAGAATAAGCTTTGAATGTAAGGCCTATTTTTAAAAGCATTTCACCAAAGTAGCTCCGTGACTCCGTCCATGCAAACCCACCTACTACATCTACATGTTCACAAAATATTAGTGAAAAGTACATGATGATACATTGATAATTAAGATTTTTCCCTTCTCAACAATTTATTATAATTCTTTTTTTTTTTTTTTTTTGGTTTTGTTTTGTTTTATTTTTATTTTTATCTTTTTCAATGCTGGTAAGAGCATTCCCATTACTATGAGGAAGTTTGTCTTGTTCCCAACCCAACTCTTTTTATTTTTTTATTTATTTACAGCAGTGTATATCGACTCTCCAATTACAAGGGTTTCGCAAAATTTTTCATAGCATGGTGAGTTTAGATAAATACCAATAAACTTGTCAAATCATCAGTTTTTGTAAAAAATTGTTGTAAAAATTATTGGGTACACAATATTACTCTTTAACTCCCTAGACTTTACGGTTTGAAACTCGAATGCCATGTACTCCCTGAAATAAATCTATGTAATACAAATTTACTAATACCTCACAATCTCTTCTTGCTTGTGTTGGTACTTTGGTCCAGAAGCTAATAAAAGTTATTTATGGGATCATTTAATTGCATGTTGCAAGAGGACCCTCGATATTAAATGAAATTTAAGTCTGTATCTTTTTTCTTTTTTCTTTTTGACAATTGTTCTCAACCTTTTTAGGTGAAGGAGATATTTTGATGCATTCTAAATGTTAACTGCTAGACAGAGACATTTATAAATAAGTGAATAAAAATCTTGGCCAAAACCAAACGTCAAGAGTCACTTAGGACTTAGGGTTTCATTGATCCATTTGTCTCTCTTCATGTTTCATACCAACCTTTGTTGTTGTTGTTGTTTTTTTTCAACGAAAACAGGAATAGCTAGAAAATAAGAAATAGGCTTCAACATAAAGAGAGGAAATTTAACACCTATAGTGAATATAGTAATTTTGAAAGAGAGAATAAAATAATTTTATAGTTTTAATTAATCGGAAGTTGTAATCATCTAAACTCTAGAACAATTATTGAACTAGAGAATTATGGATACTTATTTTTTCCATCTTAATTTCACTATGATTTAGACATTCAACTACCTTTGTAAACATGAAGACTGAACGTACGTAAAATATTGTAATGCTATTCACCGAAAAAAAGAATCGTGAAATGTTTTTAACTTAATTTTGTGTTTGTTTAAGTTTTAAAAAGGGTTTCTATAATCTATTCTCTTCTTTTTCACCCATTTTTCTGATGACTATTTTTTTTTTTTTTCTTTTTTTTGAGGAACCTGATGACTAATTGTTAGTGCACATTTCTTGTTGCACACAAAATAAAGAAATATACGTAAGTTTGTTTTTCAAGTCACATTTTCAGTTTAAAAACAAACTTGTATGTACTTTGTGTGTAATAAACATTGTCTTTCTCTGATATAGGGAGCCAACAATCTTGCCATATGTGAACACTTTGTCTCTATACTTATGAGTTTGGTTCCGTTTTCTAAGATCCACATTGCTCCACCTATACTCCAAATGTGTGAATATGATGTCCCAGTCTTACACTAGCATTTAGGAATGTGTCACTGGGGGAAGTACTTTGCCTTCAAAATTTTATACTCAAAAGTGATTTTGTTCATTTTGGAGTAGCCACCAAACCTATTTAGCTAGTAATATTTTATACTCAATAGTGATTTTGTTCATTTGGAGTAGCCACCAAACCTGTTTAGCTGGTAATATTTGGTACTCAAAAGTGATTTTGTTCATTTTGGAGTAGCCACCAAACCTGTAGTTTAGCTAGTAATATTTGGTCAAAAGTCTCAAAATCTTTGAACCCTAAGCCACTCCATTCTTTCTTTCAACATAATCTTTCCCAGCTCACCCAATGGATTCCTCGATCTCCAGCATTATTCCCCACCAAAATCTACCTATCATATATGGCATTAGTCTCCTTGATTGCATGTTGACACCAATAGTGATTTTCAAAAAAAGACACCAATAGTTTGAAAACACTTTTGACATATGTGGAGATGGCTTGGCCCACTGCTTTTACAAAAATTTCTCTCCCTGCTTTACTCAATAATTTTCTCTATTTCCATTGCTTTTATAGCTGTTCACTGCTATTAACATCTTTTTCTTTTTTCTTTTTTTATATTTTGCTTATGCAATTTGCTCTTTATAAATCATAGGAAATTCTTTCTTATAAAACAATTTTTTTTTTTTTTTGAGTTATAAAGTAGTTAAGAGCATTCACACTAGATGTGCTAAATGTGCCAAATGCCAAATATTTGGCACATTTGGCACACCAAACAAAAACCCCCTTTTATCAGATGTTCCAAATGCCATAATTTTTCCACATATGAACAGTGTCGTTGCATATTTGCCACTGTACGGACGAGAATGGTATAACTGATTAATATTTTTTTATTCTCTTTTCTCTCTCCTCTCTCTTCAGTTTATTCTTTTCTCTTCTCTCTCACCGATTCCCTCTCTCTTATAAATTGTTGATCTTGATCCGTCATCGCCGATCCATCATTGCCGATCTCTCACCGGTTGCATTTTGCATCATCATCGCCAATCTCTTCAGGCATCGTCATCGTCATCGCCGAACGGAATCGACGTGGGCATCGACGTTGAGGTGAGGTGAGATCTTGATCGTGGGTTGCCGGTGCTAGTGGGTTTTGGTTGCCGGTGCAAGTGGATTCGTGGCTTTGGGTTGCCGGTGCTAGTAGTTTCGTGGCTTTGGGTTGCCAGTGCTAGTGGGTTTTGGTCATGTTTTTTGGGTTTGAGTTGCTGTGTTTTCTGGGTTTAAGTTGCTGTGCTAGTGGGTGTTGCTCTGTTTTTAATGGGTTTTGTGGTGGGTTGTTGATGACGGTGGTTGTGGTGGTGGTTTTATTTTTAGTTTTTTGTTTTGCAATGAATTGTGGCTGCCACGGTGGTGGTGGTGGTGGCGGCGGCAACAGTGTTGTGGTTGTTATTTATTGTGATAGATATATTATTTTATTGTGTTGTTTATATTATTTTAATGTGTAGTAAATATTATTTTAATGTATAGAATTGAATGATAAAACATCTGATAAATGAGATGTTGTAAAATGATGTGGTAAAATAATAAAGTAGGTCTTTGGTGTGGTAAAATGACATTTTTTTTACAACATCTATTGTGGATGCTCTAATAGTAATGATAAATATGATATCACTGCCATTAATTAACTCCTTTTTAATTTTTTTTTTTTTTTTTGAGTTTTAAAACAAATTCTTTCTTAAACTTTAACAAATATAAAACAATATCATATTCTTTATAAATCAATTATTTTACACTTTGGGTTTGGTTAATGAGTGTCAAAGTGTATTGGACATTGGTTAATTTTGAGTTTTATTGCAATCGAACATTTTTTTCTAGGGTGTCGCACAACTTTTAGTTAGATAATTATTTGTTTTTTATTTTTTGGATTTTTTTTTTCTACTTTCCAATACAACATAACCCAGTCAATAATTTATCCTTAATGATTGCAGTTGAGCACCTTATACCATTTTCCTAATACCTTTTTTCGTTTTTTGGGTAGAAACATTTTCCTAATACTTTTATATATGGTGTCTGTTGACTTTATCTTTGTGTGACATGTACAACTTGTAACCTTTGTGTTGCTTTGTTATTAAGTGTGATATGCTAAAATAGACTGTTATAATTAACACTCCAGTCTTTCTATCTGAAATCATTAAATTGTTTTTTTCCCAGCGTATAACAAATGAGGACGTAGGAATTGAATCCAGATTCTTTCTATTAAAAAATTATGAAATTGTCTTTACACGTTGAGATATATTAATAAAGATATTAAATTCTTTAAAGACTTGGTTTAAACCAAAAATTATAAGGACTTAGTTTACACCCTCCAATAAGAACATATCACATCATCATATTACTAAAATATAAATACATCTAACCAGACAAGATAATACACCATATTTTAGATTTTAACTTTTAAGTAAAAGATTTATATGATGTTATTAGATGCTGTAGGATGCATTAAGTTTTAAGTAAAAAATTGATATGACAATATTTTATTGGATGGTGTAAAACCAATATTTTACTAAATTTTGGTATGCCACGTATTTGATTTCACCCCGCATGATGAATTCAAATCGGTTTACTAAATTTTGGTATGTGACAATATCTTATTGAATGGTATAAAATATTAGTTTTACACCCCATCTTTACCAAATTCGGACTCATTAATAAATGGTGGTTATTTATTAATAAATTCATGATGAATTCAAGTGTCTATACCATTTTTTTATATTTTCCTTTATACTCCACTAATTTTGGTATGTTACGTATTTGATTTTTTTTTATTCTAAATTTTAGTTTTATTTTTTTGATAATTTGATAGTTATAACGGGAATGGAGAATTTGAACCAAAGGGATTCAGCTTCTGTCCAGTGGCTAGTGCCACTGGATGCGTTGGATACGCGACACGTGTCCAAGACTGGACACGTGTCGCGTATCCAACATGTCCAGTGGCCACTGGCCACTGGACAGAAACTAGATCCAAACCAAAGATGTATCTATTGTAAGCATACAAAAGTACCAACTAATTGAGCTACAAAACTTTTGATAAGCTTTAGTCATTTTAAAAGGAAAATAAAAGGAACACATGAGAAATTGTGATACAAAAATTAAGTGGAACATCAAAAGTGATAAAAAATTTGTATTTGTATATGATAGGAATACATTGGGTTGTGAACACCTGTTAATGTAGTCCCGTCATAATGTTTGTTACGTCTTCTCTTTTGTTTTATTCTTCTTTTATCACTTTATGGGTCTTTTATTACAATCACGTACAAATTAAGTTGACACTAATTGCACAAAGCTTGATAAATTTGGAGCAGACAAGCTTACGTTAATGAAAGATGAGTCATCCTTTTGTCACTTGGCACACAGATAAGGTTACATACTTAAAATGGGAGAGATGGTCCAATCCTTGAATTGCTTAATGTGGATTGAAATATCATTATCCAAGAAAGATGAGTCAAATCCTTGAATTGCTTAATGTGGATTGAAATAACATAATCCAATCAAATGTGTCTCAATACAGAGTTAATTATACATGTTTGGTCTGGAATGCCCCAGACTCAGCTATCGGAGATAGAAATGATACATGTTGATTGCAATTTGCTATCACTATCGTAATTAATTACACGTCGTTTTTATGTTGCTTGCTGCCGACTCTGTCATATCACCATTAAGTGAGAAGTGAGTATCACCTAACTACGACATCTCCCATTGAAGAGCATGTCATACAAGCTCCTCACTCCTATCATATCATCTTAACGATCTTTCTTGAACCAGCAAGTCGTTTCTTTGTAGACTGAATGGGAATTGAATTCTTTGTTACAAACCGCTTCCATCGTACTAGCATTAATTTTTACTGGTATGTAATTTTATGCATATATACAAATATGATTAAAAATAATTGTAATTAATACACACATGTATATATAATATATATGTTTCTATCTAATTAGTAGCGGACGGTACATATTTATAGTATTACATAACTGACTTATCAATCTAAGTTATTTTAGTTACACAAAAAAATGGCTCATAAAAGTAAAATTATTTAAATTCTCCATTCTTTTAATTATATATATAGAGTTAGATTTATGATTAGGTTTTTGATAGTTTATTTATATTGAACTCCTCATTTTTTATACTGAATTAACTCACTTAGTATAAAAACTAAAAAATGTAGATGGGACACAGCGCAAAATTAGATTCTAATTGAAATCTAATTGAATTTTCTCTCCGTTTTGGCTTTATATATATATATATATATATATATATATATATATATATATATAGTCATCGTATTGTGATTGAGGCACAATATTGTACAAAATAAATCTAATAATACAATTTTATTAGAAAAATTGTTACTATAAATTAATATATTATGATTTATGCACTACACAAATCATAGGAATGATAAATTTATATAAAAATAATTATCACACCACTCACATTTATTTTGTTTTTAGTTGTTAAAACTTATACTAGTTAGAATATTCACATTTTATGAGCTAAAATAGCATTTCAACCCAAATATGTCTAATAAATATAAAAGAAAACCTACATTGGATTATCAATCTGTTGGCCAAAATGATATTTTGCTACTTTGCTTCTCCAAAAATTGGTAACATTGTATCTTAGCCAAACCATTTCTTTCTTTCTTTTCCTTTCATTGTACCCAATATTCTCTCTCTCTCTCTCTCTCTCTCTGTTGCTCTTTGTCTTAGTGAACTCTCTCTTCCCCATGATGCAAGAAAGTTCTAGTGAGACTGACAACCTAAACCACTCCGGCGAGACAGAGACATGTAAGCAACGCCAAATTAAGTTGATCGCTAATCTTGCTACCTTATTGATGACCCAATCTGCTTTAACAAGATAGAGACACATAGAGAATCATAGCGCATTCAAAGAATTAAAGCTTTGTCGCTAGGTTTTTGAGTTGGTATTTGAGAGAGAGGTGTAGATCATATATTACAATTTATTACGTGAATGGCGGATTTATATCTATTTGTGTGTTTCTATATATTTATATTTATTGGAATTTGTGTAGGCTTTCATTTGCATTTTGCAGTGATTTGTGCATCTTTCATTTTTTATCGCATTTTATAATGATTTGTAATTGAAAAATAAAGTAAGAAATAATATTTAAATAGAATAGAGAAATAAATTATTAGTTGAGTTTGTGGATTGATTAGGTTAAAAAAAAAGGAGCAATGCACTAGACTTGTTTTAATAGGTCCATTGCACTGGAGACATTGGACCCAAGCTGTCTCAGCCAAAAAAAAAAAAAAAAAAACTACTTAGCACCAAATTTGCCTAAAATGTAGGCAACTTTTTCCCACATGGATGTGACCGTTCTTAGAATTATAAACATGATAAGGTTCAAGTGATACCATGCTAATGCAGTGATAATGATATATATATACTTTTTTTTTTTTTTGATAAAGATTAATGCTTCTAATTTAAACAGAGTGTGTGTTAATTTTTAGGAAAAAAGTTTCTCGGGTAAATTTTTTTTTTTTTTTAATTTTGTTGAATTACAATTTTAACCCCATTTTTATTTTTTAAGAATAAGGATTATCTAATTAGATTAGGGATATTTTTGACATTTTTTGAAACAATAACTAACTTTCTAAATTCTCTTAATATATAGATATTATAGAGATAAAAAGGGACAAAAGAAATAGATAAGTCTATCTCTTTTTTTTTTTTTCTTTTTCTCAAAAAAATTCTCTCTTTTATAAGGTAGAAACAGAGAAGTCTTGATAAAGAAAAAAAAAAAAAAAAGTAAAAACATGGGGTGAGTGGAATATGGGAGAGATAGGAGAGTTAAAGATATGGAATAGTAGTGGTTTTTTAATAGTAGGAGTTTTTTATTTTTCAAAATAAAAAAGTGGAGATTTGGAAAAAAAAAAAAAAAAAAAACCGTGAGATTAGAGTAAGGATAAAGGAAAAAAGAAAAAGAAAAAGAAAAAAGTAAAAACGCGGCGTGAGTGGAATGCGGAAGAGATATGAGAGTTGAGTTTGAAAAACCAAAGGTAAAAGTGGTTCTATTTATAGGAAATTCGAGATATATTTTTACGAAAATGTCCTCTTTAAACCTAACTCATAGGGATTTTTTTTAACCACAAAATTATAGACCCCAAACAAGAGAAACTTTTAAATATAAGTATAGTGGGGGCCAGTTAGCCAGAAGGTACTATTAAAACTGTACGAATTGGGCCCATGGCCCAATCTGAGGATATTAACTAATTCGAGAATGGTCAAATAAGATTATTATGGGAATGGTATAAGAAGAAGAAATAAGGATTGTATATGATAGTCCAAAATATATCCGAGGAGAAAAGTCATCTCGGAAACAGAGATCCGAGGTCAGTAAGAATGTCTTATTATCCTGGACATTCTTCAAGGTTGTATCACGATTAGAAGTTGGACATTGGATAAGGGAGGAGTAAAGGGAGGCAACAAATATCTTCAAAAACTTACCTCCACATTAAATGCATCCCAGCTAACTCTCTGGCCGCATTAATGTGGAGGTGATACCTGAACAATGGTTAAGCAGTCTTACAGCTGCTAGTTGAAGGTTCTGGGAGGTCTTGGATGTGACAAGAAGGAGTTCCTAGTGTATGGTAGGGATGATACCAAAATTGTAGTATATAACATAGAAAGGTGGCCAAAAGAAAGGGAGAGGAAAAAATCAAGAAATCTTTGTAATACTCCTTTGAACTTTTGTAACCTTGATCATAAGCTTGACATTATAAAATAACTCCTCGGACTGTGCCGAAGACAGATTTTCTTATCTTACTTGTGTTTGATTCTCTTAAATAAACAACTGTTATTATCTTTCTTACCAAATAGAACTAGTTCTTTCATCCACACTCTACAAATTCATTGTTTGGACTCGTTGAGCTAAAACTTGATCCTATATTAGTTCCAATTCAAATTCAATCCTTACAAGAATAAATGAAAACAATCTTATCAATTGGCAATACCACCGATTATTAGGTGAGAGTGCACGACAAAGGATAAAACTGAAAGACAAAAGAGTCAAAAAATTAACATAGGAGTCGGAAAAACTGGAGGTTTTTTACGCGGTTGATTATGTCACATCCGGGCCGGCCCAGTTCAAGTTTAGGAATTATTGAGCTTCTGCTGTCTCTGTAGTAAAGAGTAAGAGACAGAGTCTGACAATGAGAGAGTGTGTGTAATAAACTAATCTGATTATAAACAGTGATACGCAAAGAGAGAAAATAAAATATTAAAAAAAAAAAAAAAAAACAACAACAACAGCAACATTGTACTATTACTACTTCCAAAGGAAATTAGCCGAGGATGATAATTTAGAGAGAGAAAAAGAAAGAGAAAGAGAGAGAGTGTGTGTGAGTGTTTGGAAAAAAAGACATTGGCCACACCACAATACATCCCATTCACATTCAGCACAATAGTCCATCAACAGTCACCGGAATCTCCCAGACTTCAAATAAAAAGTCCCCTCTCTTTTCTCTCTCTCTCTGTGTCTATTTTTCTCTATTCAATTTGTTGTTTTTTTCCCTGTTGAGTTTCTCTCTCTCTTTCTCTTTCTTAAAAATATCTTCATGTGTGTCTCTTTGGTTCGTTTCTTCTCTCACCCATTTCCTCAAATTTTCTTCTTATAGATTTCATTCATTCCGTGAGGGTTTTTGAGGCTTCTAATCTCCAACCCTTTACAGACAGCCCCAATCGGGCGTTTTGTGAGTAAGCCCACACCTCTACTTTTTCTTTTTTTCTTTTTTTCCCCTGTTGTTGTGTTTCAATGGAGGTTTATAATTAATCTAGACACAAATTTGGCATCTGGGTCTTTCTTATTTTATGCTTTGGTGTTTTTTTTTCATAATTAGATCTTGAATGAACATGTGGGATTGCTTCAAACTTTTATTTAGATACAGATTTTTCTTTTTCTTTTTTTTAAGTTTGTTTTGTGGGTCTTGAATGTCTATGAGCCTTTTCAAATGATGGGTAATTCTTGTTTTGGGCCTTAGATCGTTGCTAAATTGGTTTGCATGATGTGGGCATGTTGTAATGGTTTTTGATCTCACAAGTCAGGTTTGATCTATTAATAACTTAATCTTAATTCTTATATGTTTAATTTATTTTAATTACCAGAAAGTGACAAGCTGTTATTTAGCCTTTGTCTAGTGCAGATTCTTTCTGTATACAGTCTCAATTAGGATTCTGAATTTTGTTTGAACTTTTATTATATTATATTTTTAATTTTTACATTTTGTATATTCGGTGGGGGTGTTTTATTGGCATGCTTTTATTCCAATTTTTAACTAATAGTTACTTATCATAAACAGAAGCTATGGTTTATGGTTTCAGGTAAATATGGGTATATACCTCAGCACTCCCAAAACTGAAAAGTTCTCTGATGATGGTGAGAATGATAGGCTTAGGTATGGTTTATCATCAATGCAAGGTTGGCGTGCAACCATGGAAGATGCTGTGAGTAATTTAATGAAAGCTTTGCTCTTTCTAAATTACTACATAAATCCTGTTTTATTACAGATTAACTACTTCTTTCCTTGTTTCTATATCCGGTTTATGTGATATAAGTGGAATTGGGTTAACTATAAAGTGATTGGGCATGAAAATATACTGCACTGTATTATCCACTGTTAATTGTAATCTCCATTATCCAGGTGTGATGGAAAATATCAATACAATATCCATTATCTCCTCCTCTGTATACGTTTTTTCTCTTCTCAAATTTTGTTATCCCAAATTCGGTGATCTGCCACATGATTGTCACTGAGAAAGGGGAGAGCAGGGGGTTGGGTATGGGGGATAGGGGGTCGGACGCATCCTCATCATAAAAGTCAATGAGCCCCAAATGATAGAGGAAGCAAATGTACTCAAAAATTCCAAATTTGGAATTTTAAACATTTGTAAGATTAAGAGGGTAGATTTTTAGGATACGTTTGTGCCTTTTTCTTTTGTTCATCTTTTTAACAAGCAATACCAGTACCTGAAAATGGTGAATGTTTGAAGTTTTTGAAATGGGCTATGATTGAGAAAAATTCTGGCTTCTTTTTAATTATCATTTTCTGTTTTAAAATAATTTTGGTTACAAATTTTTTATGTGCATTATCTTTCATGAGGTAGTTGCAGCTGTAAAATTTGTACCTTTTCAACTAGGCTAATTGCTATACAATCTGTTTAGTTTTCATCCTGATTACAGAGTAATGGACTCATTTTTTTTATATTTGGTAACATATTGCACATCAGCCTGAATCTTTCCCCTATACATGTTTCCTTACCTCTCCCTGATCCTGCAGAAGCGAGAGCCTTATGCATTGCATATGGCCGTTTTAAGATGTCAACTGTTGTCATGAGAAATTTGTGGTGTGCATGTCAGATACTTGGATTTACATTTCGATTGTGAGTGTGTTTGTTACGTGTGTATACACACACAGACACACCCATATTGTTTATGTATATTTTTTAGGGCTTTAAGTTTATTGGATGCAGTATACCTGTATCAGTAATGTTTTGTTGTTATTGCTTCATATCTGTTGATAATTTATGAGGTAGCTTCTATAGGAATACAGAAATAAATATTTATCTTTGTGACTTGTGATATTCACATTATCTGGACTTATTTTATTCATCTGTTGACTTAACTTTATTATTATTATTATTGTTATTGTTATTATTATTATTTTTTTTTGTTATAGATTTACCATTAACCTGTTGGTTAATATGATTATTATTTCTGTTAGCATGCTGCGTTCCCTGATCTTGATCCATCCACTTCATTCTTTGGTGTTTACGATGGCCATGGAGGTAAGAATTGGCAAGTTCAAGTACTTGAATCTATGATAGATGGCTGATTCTACTAATGTAATAGGGACTTGTATGATTGGCATCATAGTCAATTTATCTTTGTGTTACTTTCCAGTTATTAGTTATGCTGTTATTAGGAATAGTATAATTTGATTAATTAATCCACAAGTGGTTGATTACATTACAATTTGAAGGGGATTTCATCAGATCTGATCTGCCTTTCTTCAGTTTCCTTTTCGGAATTCTAAATTGTATTTTCTTAATTGGAGGATTGACTAAACTTTTGTTGTATGCGTTAATCATGCAGATTGGTTGCTATGATGCAAATTTATGTATTTATAAAATTATAATATAATTTCAAACATAATATATTTGGATTTTTGGTGCTATTCTCAACTGGTTGCTACTGGTTTCATTATGTGTGGTTAGTTATGGTTTGTTGTTTCTAGTTTCAATCTCAAATCTTAGAACTGTGAAAATTTGAGCTCTATTTTTTCTCTTTTTATTAACTTTAATTTAGCTTCAAATATATGTGCATGCTTTTGCTTTTCCAGTGAAGGGCAAGAAATTGTTTATTTAGCAGTTCATTTGTATGTAAGATTTCTTGCAGTATCCATCTTTAGGCTTTGTCCATTATAAATATATTTTCTGAAGCTGTTTGAGAGCTCATATCTGGGTCAGCAAAGCTAAGGAAGTAACACTGC
Source organism: Quercus tomentella (assembly GCA_028535165.1). Classification (NCBI taxonomy): domain Eukaryota; kingdom Viridiplantae; phylum Streptophyta; class Magnoliopsida; order Fagales; family Fagaceae; genus Quercus; species Quercus tomentella. The sequence goes on from JAPQVY010000155.1 coordinate 20,929,724, forward strand.
TAGTTTGTCTGTATGTAATTTATATAATCATTTTGAGTCTATAGGTGAAAATGAAAAGATGTGTGGTGCTTAGAATAGAGTCTCATCCCAGTGTCCAGAGCAGCAGGGCTTGATTCTACCAAATGGCATGGATTTTAGGTCTTCTCAAGGTTCAACACGTAATAAATATAATTCTTATATCTAGAAGGATGAAAGTCTTGTTTGTTGTGCTTCTCAAGATTATAGATTATTAGCCTTGAGGAAAACTGATGTTCCACAATTCAAGCTTTAGATTCTTGGGTGCTTGGGCATTTCTATTTGTTATGCTTTTATCCTGCCAATTTGCTTCCTGTTAGCAATTATCTTATCTTTGTGTAATAGTAATTAAGATAATTGTACTCATGTAAAATCCAATGGCATTTCAGGTAAGGTGGTTGCAAAGTTCTGTGCCAAGTATCTTCATCAACAGATGCTTAGGAATGAAGCATATTCAGCTGGAGACATAGGAAGTTCTGTTCAGAAAGCATTTTTCAGGTTAAATAATTTAGTTTTTTGAGTTTTAGGTTCCTTTTCATCATTTCCTGGTGATTATTGTTACATATATAATAATTGTCTATAGTGGTCATACAATCTGCTGTTGTGCTTCATAATGTCATACCCAACACTGTGCTCCTGATTTTTTTATATAAGTAATTGGTTCTGCAAATGCATCATTAGAATTTTGGTAGCATAATATATATATATATATATATAAATACTGTGCATGTATGCCTGCCTGCTTGCTTGCATGCGCACATCTGTGTATGTACTGTCAATGTGTCATCTCAAATTTTTTATTTAACATCAGATAAGTGTAATTTTATGACTTGAATACCTAAATACTTTCTTGTATGTAATTAAGTTTGTGTGTGTGAGATATAGAATATAATAAGCTCATTATTTAGGCCCTTTACCAATGGCTTTCAACATTTTTATGGGTTTATAGCTCCATTGTCATGCTGCTACCTTTGCACTCATGGTCTCATTTTGCGGTTCCAATTGTTACTATTTGGGTTATGCAGAATGGATGAAATGATGCGTGGACAGAGAGGTTGGAGGGAGTTGGCTGTTTTGGGCGATAAAATAAACAAGTTTACTGGCATGATAGAAGGGTTGATTTGGTCTCCAAGGGGCAGTGATAGTAATGACCATGTTGATGAGTGGGCTTTTGAGGAGGTAGGTGCAAGAATCAAATAAATTATCAAAGTGACTGTCTTCTGCAGTCAGCATTGATCTGGTTGATCCATTTTTTGCTTTTATCTTATTCATATTTACATCGCTCAGTAAATGGAGCTCATTGCCATTTTACATTTAGGTGTGACCTTCTGTATACATGCTTGACCTTTTTTATTTTTTATTTTAATGAAACCTAATTGTTGACCTCATTTCCATTTCGCATCTAGGTGTGACAAATTCTGTATACATGCTTGTGTGTATGCATACTACATGCACAAATGCTCTCATCTACAAACATATAATTGCTTATGTGGTACTCTCATGAGGTGAAATCGAATTTGTAATGCGATACATGATATTCCTGTATTACATCTATCAATTTGTTCATCATTTGATACATAGGGATGCAGAGTATTTCATTTGTTCTTTCATTTAATTTTGAGGATGAATTTTTTTTTTTGTTTTTTGGAAATTCTTAGTAGCAATCATCTTAATCATAAAAGTGCGGTCATCTTTGTAAATGAGTTTATAGGATATATGTATAAAAGACAGATGACGTATTGGGCCAATGTATAATGTGGTTCTTTTGGTGTATGGAATTTGAGAAAAAGTAATTAATTTGGCCATATCTTCTTTGTGTTTTAAACACACTTTTTACCAGGGGCCTCATTCTGATTTCGCTGGACCAACTTCTGGGAGCACAGCTTGTGTTGCCATTATTAGAAACTACCAACTTATTGTTGCAAATGCTGGTGATTCTCGTTGTGTGATATCTAGGAAGGGTCAGGTAATTTTATAATTTACAGGAGTTCTTCAGCATGTTTGTTGCTGATTATTAAAAAACATTATTATTAGCCATGGATGTTTAAAGACATGTTCTAATTTGAACTATAACAAGTATACAAAGATTATATCAAAATTATTAGACAATGATAATATGCTAAATACTGGAGCAGATCCCAAAAAAAAGTAAATAAAATGAAAGAAGTTCTCTATTCAGAATTTTAATTCCTGGTTCTTATTATGGCTTCTGATTCTCTCTCTCTCTCTCACTGGGATCTGTGGCTTCTCTTTTTCAGGCATACAATCTGTCTAGGGATCACAAACCTGATCTTGAGGTTGAGAAGGATAGGATTTTAAAGGCTGGTGGTTTTATACATGCAGGACGAGTCAATGGCAGTTTAAATCTTGCTAGAGCTATAGGTATCTTATCAACATGCATGTGAACCTCTAAAAGCAAGCTTTTGAAACTTTAAGTCGATCTTTTGATATTTTGCTTTAAGCTGCTGGCCTGTGCTCATACCTTAAGCTGAAGTGAAAGTCTGAAACTTGTGGACGTGGTCTGTGGAGCTTCTTCAGTAGAGGCAGTTAGATACCACTAGTACAAGCCCAGTGCTATCTTTTCTTCAAATTGAATATACATGCATATATCCGCACACATGTATATATATATGTATGGGTCATAACATGTGTTTCTAGAGAGAGAGTGGGGGATGTGTTTTATGAAGTTTACAGACTGATGTAGTTTCCATTTACTGCAGGTGACATGGAATTCAAGCAGAATAAATATTTGCCTGCTGAAAAGCAAATTGTAACTGCCAATCCAGATATAAACACTGTATGTATATCCTGTCATAAGTTGATGACATTTTTAATTACATTTTGTGTTTTTCTTTGCAATATTGTCACTTTGGAGATCAAATCTCCAACATTTCTACATGTTTTGCATTATTGCTTTAGCATCTCTCTTATTTTAATTTATTTTATTTTTCCCAAGATTGAAACTTCTTAAACATTGGTATTCAATTGATTATTATTTTTTTTCTCAAGGTTGAGCTTTGTGATGATGATGATTTTATCGTGTTAGCATGTGATGGTATCTGGTAAGCATCTTATGCTTTCCCTTCCAGATTTGGTTTTGAAGTTTGTCAAATCTTTTAAGGAAGTTGGGCTCACTAAGCCAATGTATTTTATATGTGCTTCCAAATTATTAAGACATGTTAGCTACTAATAATGAATTTAAGCTCCTCTTGTTTGAAACAGAACCTCTTGAAATGGAATTTCATTTGATGAGGTGTATGTTATTGCAATTGTGATTTTGATATGCTAGATTTATGTCATTGTGGCTGTGTAAGTAGTTGGTACACGCTCTTGTTGCATTATATTTGTTACACTAGAGGAAAACATGCATAGCTAGCCCAATGGATACAAAATGTCAATCTAGGTATGACAGAAATTAGTTTCTTCTCTCTATAGCTATATAATGAGAAATCATGGACATTATACAAGGTGGGTGGGGAGAGAGAGAGAGAGAGAGTCTTTGTGATTTCAGAAAGTTTTAAATTGTCGTCAAAAGAGTATTAACGTTTGATGATATTGTTATGATTTGTAAGGTTTCTTGAACCGTAACTACTGTTGCCTTTGGCCAAAATTTATTCCAAGTGATCAGACACCCAAAAAAAAAAAAAATTTATTTTTTTTGCTGAGAGACAAAGATTAATGTTGGTGGATTGTAGGTTGCATTTTACAAAATTCTACATTATAATTGAATCCCTCTGAGTGGATGTTTAGATGGGAGCAAAACATAATATAGGATACAATAAGGAAGAGAATTAAGCTAGGTGCATTATATCAACGTAGATTTTCAATATCTTTTACGAATAATGGTTGCTGGAAAATTTCTAATGCTATTAACTGACCAGTATTATAGTATATTAAAATTCTTTTTATTATCCTTAACTTAGTTTCCACCTTGCTCTAATTTTTAGTTCTCTTAGTGAGGCTTTTTTTAAAAAGAAAATCATTTATATATATATATATATATATATTGTATCTGTTGATTTTATTTTAATAACTTGGTTGCTTTCAGTTTATACAAATTTTAATTTATGATGTTTACTGTCCTGTTAATTCCTTTCAGGGATTGCATGTCAAGCCAGCAACTGGTAGATTTTGTTCATGAACAACTACGAATGGTGAGTGCATAGGTCTCCTCTCTTTTTAAAAACTTGACAATGCAGTTTGATTAATATTCAGCAAGTCTTACCAAAAATAAATAAATAAATAGAGTGAGGGATAATGACCTATCAATGCATGAATGTTAAGCTAATACTGAGTTAAAAATTTGGGATCACAAATGTTCGGTTTCAAAGAAATTGTGAGAAGAAACAGCAGTTCAGTTTTGTCTGTGCTTTGGTTATGGTAAGAATTTTAAGTACTGACCTGCCATTCAAGTGGTGCCTGAATAAAATGTTGCTCAACAACTGATTAAGGAATACTATATATATTTGGCTAGTTGATCCAATGGGACTATATATGCCTTACAATTGTAATATTTCAGCCTGTTTGACACTGAAAACTATAACTCATGCAGGAAAACAAGCTTTCTGTGGTGTGTGAGAGAGTACTTGATAGGTGTTTGGCACCATCAACAGCTGGTGGTGAGGGATGCGACAACATGACCATGGTCTTGGTGCAGTTCAAGAAACCCATTCAGTCCCCTCCATCTGTGGATGAGCAATCCTCACCATCCAAAACAGCTGACGCTGAATCAAAGTAGCTGCAGCAGTCTATCCACATATCAGATCCTATACTGCATAACTCTCATTGGAAGAAGAAATTACGAGAATCCCCTACGTTCTTGATATTGAGTCCTTGGATCTGTAACTGTAGATGGCTCTGTAAGAAAATGGAAGGATCAAATATTAAGAGAATTCGTTTTTGGCTCTGCGTGTTTAGGTTTGAGAATTCAACAATATCACTACTTAAAATAACATGTACAGTTTATTAACAACCGCATCTCTGAATGGCATCTATGCATATATTTCAATGATGCTATACAAGCCAGCTGCATATGATTCAGCTTGATATGAGCAAGGAAAAAATGGCATTACTAATGTGTGATTTTCTTTCCAGTTTATTATCACACACACCTTTCAGTTCATCTCCCACTCTGCACACCCAGTAGGAGAAAGATAGTTGAGGTTGCTTTGGCTGGACAATGCTAGTTGCACACAATTGCAACTATACATGCATAGCTGTTGTGTACTCTAATTTTCTTTTAATAATTATTTCATGAATCGAGTATATGCATTCTTTCTATCATAGTCTGTGGATTTCACAATTGTATAGGATATACTCTCATTTTCTTTTTTCTCCCATCTCACATGTGACAATGTTGCAAATACTCATCCTAAAAAGAAAAAGGAGAATGATTATCATTCAATTTGCAAGCTTCTACTTTTTTCAAGTAATTACTCATTTGGAAGTTGCTTTTTATTTTTGGTGGGCTTTTTAACCGTCCAAAAGTTTGTTTTGTAATGGATCAAGAATTGGAGCAAGGGATTAGATAATCTCTGTTAGGATAAATGTAGTAGAGCATCTTTGGGTTTTATCTTTTTTGGGGTTCTTATATTATGATCAAAATGAAAATTTAGGGCTTTGAAAATTATAGATCCTATTTGATAAGATAGTAATATGGTTGTTTTTCTTTAGGAAAGCTAGGATGAATGTACAAAGAATATTCATATGGTTTTGAAATTGATTTGTCTTTATCAACAGGCAGAGCCAAGGTTTTCTCAAGCGGATGCAAACTCTAACTAGATACACACACACACACATGGATTTGTATTTCTTTATATGAAAAAGAAAATTCTATTTCAAATCAATAACTCATTACAATTGATTTTGACAAGTTTTACATTCTAAACTATCTTCCAAGTCAACTTCAACTTGATGTCACTTCAAAAATAATTTCGTTGAGTATCGAGATTTCTAGTTTCTTATTTGATGTCAACTTCCCTTGAGAAATCTCTTTCCTTCTCTCTTATGTATTCTATTTCAAATCAATAACTCATTACAATTGATTTTGACAAGTTTCACATTCTAAACGGCCAAAATGGCCCAATACCATCTATTTTTGAAATTTTTAGTAACAGAACACTGTTTCGGAAATTATTGGGGATCTACCACTTTTTCTAGTACTCGAGCTTGGTGAGCTCGAGTACCATATTTTTTAATCCACCATGGCACGATGACATGGAAAGCTGGAATTAAAATATTCCGCTTGGTACTCAAGCACCTGAAGCTCGAGTACTGGTGGAACAGTACTCGAGTCCTACATACTCGAGTACCATCTGTTCATTTATTGCACACCCCTTACTGACAAGTGTAGTGCATGTACTACACCAGGTTGTGTAGTACTACATCAGGTTACACCTGGTTTTGCATCAGGTTTTGCATTTACCACTTACTGACAGGTGTAGTTCATTTATTGCACACCCACTTGTGTAGCAAAACCTGATATTATACATGCAAAACATTTATTGCACAACCATATGTACCAAAACACTACGCAATCACAAGAAACCTGAAAGCTGAAAGCGGAAATTACATATGCACCAAAGCACAAATAAAATTGATATGGATTGATATTAAACTTTGAGAAATACGTGGACTTTTCAAAGGTATTCGTGGTAATTAAAAAAAGTTTAATACTTTTTTTTTAAAACTTTTTTTTATTGATGTCTAATAAGTCACTATTATAAATCCGGTTTAAAACATAAATATTATTATTTTTGTGTGTTTTGATAAATATTATAGTTTACTAAAAAAAGAGTTTTTAATCTCTCTATTTTTCTACCATCAACTAAATACACACAAAGAAAACTAAAACATTTTCTATTTTTTCACTTTTTTATTTTTCTCATTATTTTCTATTCTACCATTTTTTTTTCATCTTCGCCCTAAATTTAATTTTAAAAAAATCTTATCACAAAATAAATATTTTACATTCGTGGATCCCATATTCTCTCTTGTAATACCTTTTCTTAAAAAAAAAAAAAAAATGAAGAGGCAAATAAAAATAAAACATAATTGTTTGAAAAAAAGAATTGATTAGATTGAAAGGTTGTTTGTTTGTCTTGTTGTTTGTTTGTTTTTTATACCTGCAACATAATGTCAGTTCGCATGGGCTTCTCTTAAACCTGATGTAGTAGTACACAACCTGGTGTAGTACATGCACTACACCTGTCAGGATTTTGGTAAATGCAAAACTTGTCGTGCATGTACTACACCTGTCAGTAAGTGGTGCACAAATGAACAGATGGTACTCGAGTATGTAGGACTCGAGTACTGTTCAACCAATACTCGACCTTCAAGTGCTCGAGTACCAGGCGGAATATTTTAATTCCAGCTTTCCATGTCATCGTGCTACAGTGGATTAAAAAATATGGTACTCGAGCTCACCAAGCTCGAGTACCAGAAAAAGTGGTACATCCCCAATAATTTCTGAAACAGTGTTCTGTTGCTAAAAATTTCAAAAATAGATGGTATTGGGCCATTTTGGCCCATTCTAAACTATCTTCCAAGTCAACTTCAACTTGATGTCACTTTAAAAATAATTTCATTAGTATTGAGGTTTCTAGTTTCTTATTTGATGTCAGCTTCCCTTGAGAAACCTCTTTCCTTCTCTCTTGTGTGTGTGCATTTGTTTGTCAAAAAAAAAAAAAAAAAAAAGCTTCCCTTTGAGAAATTTATTCATAACTTATTCAAAAATAAGAATTTAATAAATTTCAAATACTTCTCTGTCTCTGGTTAGGTTAAATTGATAGGTATTATGTGGAGGGGGGTTTGGGGACAACATGTGAATAACAAAGGATCACTTTTGTTTGGGAGAAGGGAGGGACCACATATAAAGAAAGTACATTAGTACCTACTATAAGTTCTAATTTTTTAAATATATTCTCATATATTTACAATACCGAATATGTACATGTTTCTTTTAGTTCTTTTTTTTTTTTTCTTCTTCTTCTTAAAATTGAGTTAAGAAGTGAGCATAAAAAAAAAGGAAATAAAAAAACCCTGTAAATAGCATAATTATGTTATTATTATATTTGGATAGTTTATCAAAAACCAATTAGTTATTTAATACGACTAGTATATGTGTTTTTTTTTTTCAATTTTTGGTAGTATTTTCAAGAAAAATAACAATAATATTATTTATTGTCTAATGTAATAATAATTTAAAATGATTTGGTTTTTGCTTATATAAAATCAAATATACATACATATATAGTACGCAGTACATACATACATATATTTATTTTTATGAAATTAAGATTCAAAATCCAATTAATTTTTTAATAATAAAATTTAAGGAAAGAAATTCAAGATTAAGATATAAAATATATATATATATATATATAATTTTGATGTTTAATATAAAAAATAAAATTAAACAATATTGATTTTAATCATTTATGTTATATATATTAAATTAATAACAATCTTTGACACAGTAAACAATCATATTTGTAAATGTTTAATAGGTATTTTAAAGCATTTCGTATAATTATAATATGGTATATGTATAATAAATATTTTAATTTTTTTAATTACATCAATTGCGTATTTTTCAAAATATTTTTATTTTGAATTAAATAAGAAAAGACATATCATATTAGTGTTGAAAGCGCTCTCCCGAAGATGAAGAAGTCATGCTTGGCTATGGGACTACATCCCTAATGAAGGAAGCATTGTATCCTTTGGAAAGGTTAGGACTCAAAATGATACTTGAAGATATTATTCTAATTTTGAAAGTTTTCATTCATTTCTTTTGTTAGTATTTCTTTGCAATGTATTAGAGCTGCTCTAACAGCTGCTAGTGTCGCATAAGTGAAAAAGAAGGCATTATGCCATTTTTTCTTTTCCCAATTGTATAACGTGATTATGAACAAATAAAGTCTGTTGTCGATTTCTCTGAAGAAAAAAAATTATTAAATCACTTATCAAAAAAGAAAAAGAAAAATAACATTACATTGAGATGATTTTGAAATGGTTGGAAAAGTTAATTTGAACCTACTTTAGAATAGGTTGTGATTTGTGAATTATGATATGCAATAACATGATAAAAGAGATGTTACTACTAATAATAGGTACTAGGGATTCAAGTAACTATTAAATTATAAGGTTAAATCTTGTTGCACACTCTTTATTGTACACTGCCATGAAATCGTGTGTTAAAAATACAAAACAATATCGTGTGTAATCATCATCGCTCCAATTATAATAGTGTCTTTTTCTCACCCATCTACCTAAAAAACTAACTTTTTGAATATTAGTTGAAGATTACAAAACTAAGGAGTGACATGTTAAGATTTCAAATTTGAAAGTTGGTGGAGTATAGGAGCTGAAAAGAATACTATTAACATTTACATTCGGGTATCTAAAAAAATACATATTTTACACTCTAAAATGCTACTTTAATTATCTATTTTACCAACTCATTTAACAATACTTCCAACATCTCATTTCTTATTTTTACCTATAACCCAATAAAATAATATAAACTATACAATAAAATAATATAAATTACACTTCTCTCTCTTCCCTTTCTTCCTCTCTGTCTCTGTCTCTCTCCACTGCCAAGTGACCAACCAACCACCACCAAATCACCACCACCACTAAACCATCAAACTAGCCATCCAAATCGCAAATCAATTCAAACCCAATGCAACTACTGAAATAATACCGACCACCAAAAAAGCACCAACGAAACTCTAAAACCAACCCTAGATAATTATACATTATTATTACAATTTTTTAATTTTTAGGGAGAACAAATTACGTTCAACAAATTTTAGAGAACAAATTATACATTATTATATTTCAATTACAAAATAATTATTTATTCCCATGCATATTAAAACCAACGGCACTTTACCACTACATTACATATGCCAGTAGTGTTTGTCAATGAAAATCTTTTCTTTCATAATATCATAATTACAAAATGCTTAATTAGGAAATATCAACATATAATTTATAGCATTTGAGAAAGAAACTAAAAAGTCAAAAATTGATTTCATCAATTCACTTAAAGAGCATTTATTAAATTTTAATATTTTTATCAAAATAATCCAACAAAAATAAATAGTGTTAGAGTTGTTGTATGATTATGTGTGATGATTGAATAACGAGCAAAAGCATAGAAGAGAGACTTTCTAATGAGAAAACCCTTAACTGCTGCATACTTGTGTTATAAAGAACCCAAAGTTTATATACTATGAGAATATTTTATTAACACTAGACTAACCAAACTAATTTAAGATCTCATCAAAAAAAAAAAAAAAAAAAAACTAATTTACGATCAAGTTGCTTGTTCTACAAGTAAGCGACCTACACAGAGTTTCCAGCGTAACCAAGGCCGATTACTTCTCTCTCTGAAACCTAAATTTGGAGCACACACAAACTCTGTGCAGCGTAGTTTCCATGGAGTTCAATTACAGAGCAATGGACAAAAGAGCCTCCACGCACATCCCTTCTTCCGCTTCAACCACTCAGCCTCGTCGGCCTCTTCCATTCAATGCCAACAATAACCTATTAACCGCAAACATGGCTTTAAACAACAACAACGACATAGCATTGGCTCGGCAGCGCCTCCAGTTGGAAGAACAGGAGATGAGGAGAGCAGAGATGATGATGATGATAGATCAGCGAGAGAGGCAGAGACTGATAAAGATGATGAACGATCTGAGAGAGAGGCAGAGAAAGATGACAATGATGATGGAGCAGAGAGAGAGGGAGATATCTTATATGAAACAACTCCCAAACCCATCGGAAGTTGGCTTTTTTGACAAGTTCTACAACTGCATGGGCGTGGCCAAGAACAAGTTCCTCCCTTCCTTGACGGTGAATCAGCAGCACCGCAGCCCTACCATGCTCTCGGGTAATGTGGCGGCGCTTCAGATACTGACTGCTCAGCCCGTTATTCAGCCTTTGTCTGAGGATATAAAAGAACCTCTTGTTGAGTACAAATTTCAACTTTCTATGTTGTTTTTTTTTTTTTTTCAATCGCTTGCTTTGTCTTCATGTTTGTTAATTATGCCACTGTTCTCTTCTTTATCAACTTAATTAATCTGTCTCGGTAGTATTGGTGGTTATGAAGTAGTTAATAACTTATAGTATGATAAACCATCAAATTGTGTATTCAAGACACGATTTCATAATTTCAAAATTGTAACTGAAATTATGTTTTGAACACATGATTTTCAAGTCTGTGTGTACGATTGTGTGCAACAAGCTGATGATCAGGAAAATATGTAGTAAATTAATGATTTTTTTTTTTTAAAGCTTTAGTTTGGCCATGAACAAGTTCCCCTTCTTGATTATGTATCAGCAGCAGAAGCAACTCCGCAGCCCCACCGAGATCTTGAGTAATTTGGTGGCGATTCAGAGACCGACTCGGCCCGTTATTCAGCCTTTGTCTGATAATATAAAGGAATCAGTTGTAGAGGATAAGGTGAGTGAATGTCTCAACTTCTATGTTGTTATTATCAGTTACTTTATGCTTTCACAACTATTATGCCACTGTTAAACAACTTAATAAATCTGTTATTTTTTATTTTTGTAATTGTTTAAGTGTACTGTTTTGTCATACTCGGTAGTTAATAACTTATATTATAATAAAGCATCTGTCTTTATTAGGGCTTAGGAGTTGTATGCTATAATATTTTTTTTAATAATTTGATAGTTATAATGAGAGAGGGGGGATTTGAACCCCGGATGGCTCTCTTAGAAACACCAAGAGAGATGCTGTGTACTGTGATCCATCAGTTTTGTGAAGCTTAGGAGTAATTGTTCATTATTTAGGAAGAAATGCTTGCTCTTCTCACAAATTAATCATGGACTCATCATTCATGCGAAAGGAGGAAGCTTTGCTGTCAAAATATTGAATATTTTTTTGAAGCTAAGGATGATGGTTAGGAAAAGCTAGAGTATTGATTGCCACATATGGGAAAGTTGGAGATTAATGTTGGATGGAATTTGCTATCACATATGGGAACATGATGAAGCATGTGCTACTTAGTCAACACTACTTCTGAAAATATATCAGATTAAAATTTTAAAATTTATTCTCTTTTTGAAAAGTAAAAGAAAGAAGATTTTTTCTATTTATCTCATATATTTTTAGAAGTGGTATTGTCTAAAAGGGTTTCAGGATGTTTCCAGGTGGTCCTTAGTTTTAAAGAATATGCGGAGATCATTGATGAGGTTTTGGTTTATAATGTTGCTCATCTCTGTTCTTGAATGATTTATAAGCCTTAGTAATCAAGCAAGGCAAGACCATGAAGCTATATAAGGATAAGTCCTCTTAGTTGGAGAAAGCTAAGATTACCAAATTCATCAATAATTCTTTGATTCTTTTCTTTCATAGAGATCTTAATATTGTTTTCTTAATTGCCTCATTCTGTTTCCTCTCTTGCTTTGGATGCCAAGAGAGAAGGTTATCTTTGGCTGACAGTGAAAGCACCCTTAAAACTGATATTGGGAAAGTTTCCTAAAAAATTAAGGAGTATGTCCATATTGAAATTTTTACTTGTGTTGATTTTGTTATGGATCATGCAAACTTGATAGTCTAATTTTAACAATTTGCTGCCATGTTCAAAAAATGGAAGGTTATGCAGACAAAGTGTGTTGACTTTGATGTTGCTGAAAAGAGGAAAGCTGAAACACCAGTGGTTGCAGATGGTAATGACCCTAATGAGGCCCCTTCACAAAGTACTGGTAAGAAAAGACGAATTGAATGGAGCTGCTCTCTCTGTCAAGTAATAAACACAAGCAAACAAAACCTGGACCGGCACCTGAAAGGGAAGAAACACAAGGACAAGGTGGAATTGTCAAATGCTAGTAAGTCATCATCACTAGAGGAGGAGAGTAACAATGATGAAGGGAAGGCCAATTTGGCATTGTTAAATGCAAGCAAGACACCAGTTGAGAGTGACAATGATGAAGGGAAGGCCGAGGAGGCATTGTTAAATGCCAGTAAGACACCCGAAGACAGTAACAATGATGAATTCCCAGTAGATGGAAGTCACAAGCATCACAAATTCTGGTGCCAGATGTGTAGGGTTGGGACTACTACTGAAGCTTTGATGAAAGAACATCGCAATGGGAACGAACACATGAATTTGCAGCGAAAATAAGGAGGGGCCATCATTGCCTTATCCACGATATCAGAGGATGTCCAAGAAGTTGAAGACACAGCTGCCAAAAACTGATTAATATGAATAAAAATTTGGTAACTTAAATGTATTGATATGGGAGTTTTTTTTTTTTTTGAACAGATTGATATGGGAGTTGATTTGGAGATAAGGAGTTAGTCGTATGTGGAATCCCACATTAATAAGGAGATGGATTCCTTTATTATAAGTGTAGTGATATGTATTGAAAAAGAAATTGAGTTAGATATGTGCACAAGAAGTATCTAGATAATTCATTATCTAATTCATTAAAACATGTACCTTCACATCATCAAGATAGTGTTCAATTATTAATCTTAAAACTCCCACTAAATCAAATTAAATGGACCTTATTAATTAGATTAACTTGTGTAATCAAATTCATGAGGCACTTTAACCTATAAGTAGACTCATTCAAAATCATTTGTAACATAACAACAGCAGCAAAAATAACACAATACTATAAAGCATTCGGACGCACAAAAATAGAGGTTCTTGGCAAAGAAGGGTGTTCTCTTGCGCATCACTCCTAACAAAAATTGTGTAATTTGTGGTATAATTGTGTAATTTCTCCCAAACAAATATTATCCCGTATTTTTAATTTAGTTTCTCTTGTACTATTCCTAATTTTTCTTGTATTTACCCCAACAGATAGGACTTCCTTGCATCTCACATGTGACTACTTTGCAAGTACGCATCTTAATCATTCAATTTGCAAGCTTCTACATTTTCACGTAATTACTCTTTTAAAAATTGCTTATCTGATGAGTTATATGTTTTTCCTTAGAAAAGCTAGGATGAATGTACAAAGAATATTCATATGGTTGAAATTGATTTGTCTCTTTCATTAGGCAGAGCCAAGATTTTCTCAAGTGGATGCAATCTTTGACTAGAAAAATATTTAAATACGGGAATTTTATAAGGTTAAAGGAAGAAGTTGGTAAACGGTCAGATCCTCTTTCAGGTGGATGGGTTTAGAACTTGATTTGGGAGTAGCTGATACCAGTTATTTTGATTTTAGAACTTGGCTGAAACGGTGTAGATTAGGATTGGTGTTTTGTGTTACATTGGGCAAAACGGTACTGTTTGGATTGTGCCAAGTTTGCTCTTGGTCTTCACTAAAATAGTACGGATTGGGGTTGATTTGGCAAAAATAAAACATGTCAACATGCACATGTGTCACTTAACATCAAAAACTAACTGTGGAAAGTGAATTGTTAACGAAACCAAACTTTAGAATATAAAATCAAAATTTTGAAACGTTGGAATGTAAAATCCAAATAATCCAAAACTTTAAAGGTGTAATTTATAATTTACCATATTTTAAACTATTTCCCTAGTCAACTTCAACTTGATGTCGCTTTAAATAATTTTGTTAAGTATTGAGGTTACTAGTTTTTTGGATAAGTGGTGTTTACTCTGAGTTTTCTTTTGAAAATTTTTTATTCATAACTTATTGAAATCTAATAATTTAATTAATTTATTAGCAAAAACCCAAATGAGTTTAATTAATTTATTAGTAAATATAATAATTAATTTACTAGTCTCTAACTCTTTATTAGCAAAAGCCCAAACGAGTAAAGCCAAAGTCAAACGGTCAAACCCACAACATTTATTTCTTAACTTCTTTTTTTTTTTTTTTTCTATTAAGTAATGGTAGGACGTTTCTCAGAAAATAAAAAATAAAAAGTAATGCTAGGATGATAATTTTTGTCACAACTTGCTATATAGTGAGTTATGATTGATAGAATTATGAACTATATAAACCCATCATTTTTACTCCACTGGTAGGCTAGTCGCGGCAAAAGTAGTGCTATTTTCCAAATGCTCTCTCGCGTCTTTTTTATTTATTTATTTATTTCAGGTGTTATTGTTTCGTGCCGATACACTCATTTCGCTCAGCATGCCGAAATTTCGGCCGGAACCAAATCTTCCCTCCATCTACCTTCCTATCAGAAAGGTTTTGAAAGTGAATCATGTGAAGGGTGTGTGTCAAAGGTCAAAGATTACAAAACTGAACAGTGACGTGTTAAAGATATCAAAGTTGAGAGTCGGTGGAGTATTGTGCAGTTGTAGGAGACTAGGAATATTACTACTAATAGGAAAAGGAGTTTAGCTTTGTATCTGTCTCAGACAAAGAAACCAGAACAGAGTCCCAAATCGAATCAGATATGTACATCAATAAATCTCTCTCTACTCACAATAAATACTACAGAATCATAGAAGTAGTAACAATTACTAACACACAAAACTTAAATTTTCACTTCAAAACTTTCTCCGAGGCAGAGCCAAAAAAGGAAAAAAAAGAAAAGAAAAAAAGCACACACTTGTTTATTGTTTCAGCATATATCAGTCAAAAACTTTGGGTTGTGTAGTGTAGATGGAGTTCAGGTACAGAGCAATCGATGAAAGAGCCTCCAATACTCAGATTCCTCCTTCTTCTTCTTCTTCAACCACTCTGCCTCTGCCTCTGTCTCGTCCTTTGCAACACCTTACTGCTATCAATGGCAGTGTCAATGATACCCTAATGACCCAAAACGCTCTGAACAATAACAACGACATAGCTTTGGCTCGGCGGCGTCTCGAGCTCAAAGCAGAGGTGGAGAGACAGATGATGGTAGAGATGGAACAGAGCAAGATGTCTTTGCTGAGTCAACACCAGTATTCTTCATCACCTTTTGGATTTTCCCAAGATTTTTACAACAACTACATGGGCATGAATCCCTTCTTGATGATGAATCATCATCATCAGTTGCAGCAGCAACACCACCGCAGCAGCCCTGCCGAGGTCTTTGGTAATGTGGCGGCGATTCAGCAGCTGACGACTCGGCCCGTTACTCAGCCTTTGTCTGAGGATATAAAGGAACCAGTAGTGGAGGACACGGTAAGTGTTTCAACTTTCATGTTGTTGCTTTCAATTACTTGCTCTGTTTTCTTGTTAATAAATTTGTTTTTTAATAATGGTTTTGGGATCTTGCTTTGTCAGTATTAATAATAACTTATATTATAATAAAGGGTCTGTCTTTGTTATGACTTTGGAGTTTTATATTGATACTATTGATATTATATGTAACACGTGCCTGATTGGGTGAAGTTTACCAAGGAGCATTGCTTCCAGAGTATTGAATATTTTTTTGAAGCTTAGGACGATGATCAGGAAAATATGTAGTAAATTAATGATTTTTTGTTTTAGTTGAAGCTTGATTTGGGATGCAAGGGTGCTTTTGCTTTCATTGAAGAAAGCTCTTCTTTACTGGCAATCAAAGCTTGGGGTAATAAAGGAATGTAAGAGTTAGAGATTAATGTTGGATGGAATTTGTTAGCACATATGGCTAACATAATGAAGCATGTGTTACTTAGCCAATTTTACTATTTTTTTTATAAAAAAAAAAAATCTAAAGAAAAAGGAACTTTTGTAAATTAAATCAGAGATATATTCAGAAGTAATCTCATAAATTTTTGGGTAAAAGGGTTCATCATTATGTTTCCAGGTAGTCCTTAGTTTTGAAAGATATTTGGAGATCAGCAATGAGGTTTTGGTTTATAATGGTGTCTCTTCTATGTTCTTGAATGATTGTTAGGCCTTGCAATTGCCTTAGAAAAAAGCCATGTTAATCAATAGAAAGCATGTATGGCTATATAATAGAGTTTAAATATAACAGTATTCTTATACCTCACCCAAAAAAAAAAAATTCTCCCGTTTTATCCCTTGAATTCAGTTTGTTGTACCTCACAGTTTCATGTGACAGTCTTTTTCAATCAAATAGAAGTTTCACGATATGAGAGCCATGACTAAAAAGAAGTTCAAGCACTGTATCATTCAGTATATGCTAGTTTTGTGAATTTGACTTTAAAGTTTAAACCCTTTTTTTGATATAACAAAAATAAATAAATAACACATAATCTTGCCAGAGACCAGTGGCAATATTGGTGGTTTATCATGCTAAAATTGTCATTAATATTTTATGTTAATGTAAGTTTTTGCTTTTTGGTTGTGGCAATATGTAATTTTTATTGCCAAGGGTTCAAGTTAGTCATACAAAGGTAAAAGAATTAGTGATATGAAAATTTCCACTATTGCCTATTCTCTCTGATAGTTGTATATTATTTTTGGTGTGGTTGGTTAAAAGGTCAATCCGATAGTGTTGGTTTGTCAAATTGAAATTGTCTTTAGTATCTTATTTTTGTGCTAGTTTTTCATATGAAAAATATGTCAGTTTTGCTTGTCATGTTCAAAATTCTTGCATGAAAATAATTGCCAATGATCATTTTGGTGTGGTAAATCACCTTATTATCTACTCTTTTTTATATGTTGTCTTCTTCAAAATAGATTTTATTGCAATGCTCTTTTTGGACATATCAATTAGGGTCAGTTAGGCTTATGAGCTATTGATTTTAGCTTATTTGTTATTAGAGCTCAAACTTGATAATTTTGTCTTATGGGTAAGCCATATTTTGGTCCTAGCCAACCTCTTGATGAGGTATGGGTTCTTAGGAACTCTCCTGTGCTGCCACCACCTCCTCCACTCAACACTGCTGCCGCCGCTACCACCACCACCACTACCACTCCCTCCCTCACTCCTCCCACTTGTCGTTTTAGTTGTCTAAAATGCTCAAGGTAGCATATGATATTGACAATAAACTCATAGCTTGTTGTCTATGGGTTGGCCTATACCTTTTCTCCCTTCTATTTTATAATGACATTACCTGTGATCAGGTGCTTACAAAAAGAAAATGAAGAGCTTCCTACCAAATCAAGTGAAAGTTCATACTTCTTTAGCTTGACATTTTTATTGGATTTAGTTCCTAGGCTTGAGATTCACTTGCCAGGGTTTTATTATGGATTGGGTAGCCTTCATATGGTTGTTCTGTTTACTTGCTGTGGTGGAAAATATGGGTAAAACTTGATTAAATAAATGCTGTGTAGGTGTCTATCTTATGTTTGTGTGTTTTAACCCTCTAAATTCTACAATCAACATTCTAAACCTATTTCAAGATTAATTTATAGTTTTTCTTATGGTCGAAATTAATTGCTTAATGGGAACTATCTACTCTAAACTAGGGAGCATTTTATGCGTGCTCCCTAAACTACAACAGTTCTACAATGTCCTAATTTTAGATTTAGTTGCCTACTAATCTGATCATTTGGATAGTGGATTGACATTGTGAATTAATGTAAAATTAGGAGGGTGTTGATTACATTGTAGGGTGATAGCTGCAATTGATCCTTTTTATTTTCCACTAAAATTGCATTAAGGAATATGTCCAAAATGGAATTTCTACTTATGTTGAATTTGTAATGGATCATGTAACTTGATAGTCTAATTTTAGCAATTTCATGCCATGTTCAACAAAATGACAGGTTATGCAGACAAAGAATGTCAACTTTGTGGAAAAGAGGAAAGCTGAAACACCAGTGGTGGCAGATGGTAATGACTCTAATGAGGCCCCTTCACATAGTGCTGTTAAGAAAAGTCGAATCGAATGGAGCTGCGATCTCTGTCAAATAATAACCACAAGCCAACAAACCATGGAGGTTCACCTGAAAGGGAAGAAACACAAGAACAAGGTGGCATCATTGAATGCTAATAAGTTACCAAAGGATGAGAGTACTAATGATGATGAAGGTAAGAAACACAAGAACAAGGTGGCATCGTTGAATGCTAATAAGAGACCAGAGGATGAGAGTGCTAATGATGATGATGAAGTTAAGAAAAACAAATTCTGGTGCCAAGTGTGCAGGGTAATGACTAACAGTGAAGCTATGCTGAAAAGTCATTGCATTGGGAAGAAACACCAGGCCAAGGAGGCATTGTTAAATGCCAGTAAGACAATAGAGGAGAGTAATGGTGATGAAGAGAAGAAACACGAGGACAAGTTGGCATTAGTAAATGGTGGCAAGATACTAGAGGAGGAGGAGGAGGAGAGTAACAATGAAGGGAAGGCCAATTTGGCATTGTTAAGTCCAAGCAAGACTTCAGATGAGAGTGACGATGAAAGCCAGAAGCATCACTTCTGGTGCCAAATGTGCAAGGTCGGCACTACCAGTGAAGCTTTGATGACAGAACATCGTCATGGGAATGAACACATGAACTTGCTGCGAAAAAAAAGAGGGGCTATCATTGTCATATCCATGATGCCAGAGGATGTCCAAGAAGTTCAAAAAACAGCTGCCAAAAACTTATTCAAATAGAGAACATACTGGATTATCAAAAAAAAAAAAAAAATAGAGAACGTACTCATGAAAATACAGAAGTGGGAGATGAACACAGATTGCAGAAGATTCTATTTCTTTTAGTTAGCCCTTTTTTTTTTCTTTTTTTTTTTTGTTTCAATGAAAATATAACTTGCATTTCTTTATTTTTCACATTTGTCCTTGGTCGTTGGAAGGTGGGTTAGTGTTGGGCAGGGGAATAGAAACCTCTATGTATATTTTTATCTTCTGCAATCCTAAAGCTCATATTTATGCCATTTTTGTTGGGCGGGCAGTCATATTTTTTGGTTAAAAACTACTGAATTATTAGCAAAACTAAATTGAGAATATATAGTGTTAGCAAGGCCTGGGGAACACAAACCTTATGCATATTTTTATCTTGTATTTAAATTAGGTATTATTGTGTTCAGTTTGAATTACACCTACATTAAAAAGAAAGTTATTGGTCTTGACATGATAGTAAATAACAATCATCTTAGAGGCAGACATTATAGATTCAAATTCTATTATGTTTGTATTGACACTTTTATTTATATATATATATATATATATATATATATATATATATTTATTTATTTATTTATTTTAGAATCCATTAAGAACACATTTGGTATGTAGAAATATTTTCATGAATAAAATCGTAATCATTATTCAGATGTGTTTTATTACAGAGAATAGATATTATCAAAAAGGAGGAATAACTATTCCTTACTAAAATTATCATAATAGCTGAAAAAACATAGTCGGTTGCTACTACTTAAAATCTTTTGCCTATATACAAATGTAAGATTAATTTCAATAAAAGTAAACAAATTAGTTAGAAAAACTATTGATAAGTAGAAGTTTAACTAATTTTATTATGTGTGAAATTTAATATAAAAAATAATAAAAAAAAACAAAACAAAACAAAAGCAAAAGCATTTTTTAACGTATTAATTTAAATTTCAAATATGTATTAACTTATTTTTTTTATCAAACATGTATTTTTTTTAATAAAAAAATCAAGTTTGTTTTATGTATCATTATTTTAGTCAAGTAAGAGAATTTATTAGTTATTAGAATTTAATATTTAAGAAGGTGTTGTCAAATAATTTTCTATTTTTAACATTTATGGAGATACCAAATTTAAACAAAAGACAATGATATAATTATCTAATATACATAATTGAATGTTCAAGGAGATCCACAGTGTGAGTGCCAGTTAGTTTAACCCAAAAACCGATCTGTGAAATATAGTTTTAGGGTTCTAATTTTGTGATATCATCAAACAAATGCATAAGAGTAGTTATTCATTATAACTTCTTGTATTCATTGTAGTATTTATTTTCATTCCCAAAAAATCTTATATTAGTGTCAAGCTTTTCTCAAGTATTATTTGCACTCAAGCAAAAGAATTCTCCTCTCATCTTACCTTCTTTATCATTATCTACAACAAAATCTAGTTTTTATTATTGATCTTTGCAACCATTAATACCAAGATCTTGTAAAGCAACACTATATAGTATGCTTTTTTTGTGTGTAAATATAACAACTTATAATTCTAATATTTACATTTTTTTTAATTATATTTTGATCATGTATCTGCATATATTCGACTAAATTGAGAAAACCTATACCATATTTATAACTTATATAAGAGAATACAATTTTTTGGTATCCACGTTTTAAATGGGCAAAATATGAAATATCCTCACACATTAATCACAAAACCGACTTATGAGTTATGAGTTATAGTGCATGTACGATGTGGTCCATCTCATTGTTCTGTGTTATTTGTAATTTTGTATGTTTATTGTGTACCATTTTGTCGGTGATTAATTAATTTCATTTTGATTCTCAAATTAAATATATATATATATATATATATATAAATCATTTTAGTTGAACAAATATATTCAATGACCAATGACCAGTCAAGATTTTGGTCCAATGCTGGTAAGAGTAAAAGACAAAATTGAAAATAGAGTTGAAAATAAAATTAGTTCAAAACATGTTAATTTAATGTAAATAATACATAAATAAAAAGTTTTAAAAAATAATTAATCATCACAAAATAAATATAATGATAATTTTATTATATTTTTTCATGTCTTTAATCTATATTAACAAAAATTATCACAATATATTTATCAATAGAATAACTTTAAAAAAGAAATCTAAATAAAGAAAAAAAAATTGACAGCTTAAGAGTTAATTGAGAAAATAAATGAATGTAGAAGTATAAAAAATTTGACAACATACACAAAAATTTTCAAGAAATTTTATATGTACTTTGATTTATTTTAAGAGTTTTTGCAATACCTAATCTTTCATATTTCTACCCTAAGTCCATAGCTTTCATTTCTAATTATTAAAATACCCTAAGTCCCTAGCTTTCATTTCTAATTATTAAAATACATGTATGATAGAAAACTCCAAAAGATTGTTGCTGTAAAAACATAATTTTTTATAAAATAAATAAAAGAAAAAAGATACATTTCTTAACAATCAACCGTGATTCATATTGCGAACCACTTTGTTTTGTTTGTGAGCCTATAGCTCACCATACACTTATGACTCTCCTAAGAGCATCTCCAACAGCAAATGTAAAACCAAAATATTCTCTACAATAGAGAGTGAAACCATAGAGAGCGAAACCAAAAAATAGGTCTCCAATGGTTTCTCTAAATATCAATTTTTTTTTTGCGCATGAACAGTATAGCTCACCAAGTTTGATGAGCTATTGTTCATTAGCAATTGAATTTTTTTATTAAAAAACTCTAGCAGGTAGTTTTATATCAATTCTTTCTTTTTCTTGTTGATTAAAAAAAGATGAAAAAATAATGAAGAAATAATATTTAAATAAGATAGAGAAAGGATGGAGAGTCTATTGGAAAGTGTATTTGAAAAAGTAAGTAAGTAGTTAAAAGATAAATATAATTGTTTACTCTCCAAACAGTACAAAAATTTAAAGAATTTACCAGAAATGCTCAAGAGAGTCTAGCTTCAATCCACAAGCAAGGTCTTGCAAATAATTAAGCCAAAAAAGTAAAAACCACTTTTCTTTTTATTTTTTATTAATTTAAATGCATGTCATGCTACATGAACATTTATATCTGTTTAACCAACCAAAATTTTCTCTCAATTAGAATAAGAATCTACTTTTTGTATTTTATCAAACAACCTTTCAAAACACTATACATCTAACTCTTTATTTCTCTCTCTTTTATTCAAATATTATTTTTCTTAGTTTTTTTTTTTTTAATTTTTAAAATTATTAGTTTTTCTCTCTTCACACACAACAATCCACATCCAAATCTCTCTTCCTTTATTGTTTAAGAAACAACCCACATCCAAATCTTCACACACAACAACCCATATCCAAATCTCGTCACAGATATTTTCTTTAAAGGGAAGCTTGTGTCTTTTAGTTACAAAGAGATCCTTGTCATAAGTTACGAAGACCGAAGATCTTGTTGATCTTCGGTCTCTCTAAGAGAGAGAGAGAGAGAGAGAGAGAGAGGAGCATCATAGCAAAATGACATTTTGGCTAATGGATTGATTCAAATGTGGGTGATTTTGGGGGTTTATTAGGCATATTTTAATTAGGATGATGTTTTGGGGCTAAACCAATGTGGATCCTCTATTGGAATTTCTAATGACCAATACATATAAAAGCCTCAAAATATAGCAGGGTGTTTTGGTACCTTTAACTCCTTATGTTAGTTGCTAGTTACCACTCCAAGCCATGTAAGTCTCTCCTTGGCTACAACTGCAACTCAAGAGCAAACAGCAGCCATTTATTATCTCCTGACTTTTCTACACCACCCCATGCCCTCTCTCTATCAACCTCTATGCCATACCCAAATCTTCCAAAAACTATAAGATTTACATATATACATCATACATGTATATGTATATATTTACACACAAGATGTACAACCAGACCCTCTTCTTTGTCTCTAAGAATGGTCCAGCTGGACCTGGACCAAGTTTTGTAGAGAAGGAAAAAAAAAATAAAAACCAAAAAAAAAAAAAAAATTATGGAATTGGAAGGATAGGGAGGAAAGAAAGACAGAGAGATATGTCTCCTATTATCCTCCAACCACAGCTCTCTCCCAAACACATAATCCACTTCCCACAAATGCCCTTCTGCATATCCCATCTTCATCACTCGTTCCTTCCACTCTATCTCCAACCTTCATGGGCCTTTTCGGTTTCTTACATTCATGGACTCCACACAGAGACCCAATTCAAGATTCTCAGTATCCCATCTTTCCATAATTACCTTTTGTTATTATTACTACCACTCTCTTTTTTCTCTCTCTATAATCTCATACCTTATTTTCCAACTCCAATTGGGTCTCTGTTTTTTTCTTTGCTTAATCTCCAAGTTTTGTTTTTGTACTTGTGGTTTCAGAGAACAAGTTGAGAAAGGTTTTAATGGGTTCTCATCAATTTTCTGCCTCCGCCTCTATCTCTCTCTAAAAACATAGGTTTCATCTTCTTTTTTTTCTTTGCGTTATATTTTAGAGTTGTGGCTAAAGATTCAATTTTGGAGTTGAAGGTGAAAAGGGTTTTGAATTTTTGTCATTATATGTAACATAAGACTAAGTTTTGATGTTGAAGAGGCAATTTTGAAGACTAAGATGAAAAGGGTCTCCATGGATTTTCATCAATCTCGTCCTATTGATGGAGGGAGGGTTAAGGTTAAATATCAAAATTTATTGCAAGATTACTTGGAATTGCAAAAGGTTAGTATTTTCTTTGCTGATTACGTTGTTTAAGGTTTTGTTTTGTTTATGTTTGAACTTTTAACTGATCATCTGGGTGTGACTGAAATCTTTTGTTGTCATGTGTTACTGTTTAGTGAATTGGTCGATTGCTATATGGTCCTTAGTGCTTGTAATTGTGACTATGGTTGTTAACATGTTGTATGTCCCTCTGTTTGGTTTCTGAGAGAGTGGTAAAGAAGCACATAAAATTCTGAATAATGTTTTATGGAATCCACAACGCCAAAAAGTTTCTGGATAAAAATGAATTTTACACAATTATTGTATTTGCCTTAGCTGCGGAAAGCTTTGTTCTTCAGGGTCTATCATAGAGTGAAAAAATATGATCCAAAACTATAAACTCTTCTTTCCCCATCGTTTTTTTTTTCCAACTAGATAATTAGTGGGGGAACAATGGGTTTTTCTCTAATTTTAGTGTGGTTGGTTGCATGTGGTTCATTCGTTAAATGTGTATTGTCAAAATTTGATAGGAATTTGTTTCAAAGAAGAAAAAAGCGCAGACTGTAAAGCTATACAGAGAGAACCTTTTGGCTGAAGTCCAGTATGTCTTCCTTCTCTCTTGTCCTATTTTCTTGGTTCGGATGGATTTTGATTTTTTTCTCTTAGTATAACAACTGGCTGCTTCCTTTATTCTTTGATACATTATTTTGGAATTTCAGATTTTTGAGACAAAGGCAAAGACATTTATTGAAGTTACAATCGCCCAAAGGCAAAGCAGAATTTGTACAACAACAGAACTCAGATATAGGCATTCAATTGCTTGCAAATGAGATTGACAACAATGTCAATGAAGCTGTTCTAAAACATCCATCTCCAGTTCTGGCTATGACGCCTGTTTCGGTAGTAAACTTGGGACTGTTTTGAAAATTAGAATATTAACAAATATGTTTATTCTTAATGAGTTGTATAATGTTGATTGTGATTTTTCTGTTGCAGAATGATGAACAGGAACTGAAAAGGAAAGAAGACATTGTTTGGGAACCACTGAGAGTAGGGAAGAAGCCTAAGAATTGCATGATCAATGACAAAAGAGTTGGGAAGAAGAAAATCTCATTGCAAGATCAGGTTGCTCTGAAGGTTTAAATTTCATATATTCAGCTCTGTTGTGAGGAGATAAAGAGTTTATAATTTATTGTCGATGTGATAAAAAATTATTATTTAATCTCTTTTACATATAGGTCTCCCTTCATTCCCTTAAATTCTATGTGAACTGTAGAGTATATTTGATAATTGCCCATGTAGTTGGGATTAAGGCCGAAAGTATAGATGAAAACTGTGGAACACCCTTTGATAAGATCAATATAATTGTCTTTATTTCCAACTTCTTATCTTATGCATTTATATTATTTAATTGCCAAGACCTGGAATGTCACGAAGAATTTAAGTTTTTTTCTTTTATTCTTTCTCTCCTATGATTTCTTAGCAATTAAAAAAAAAAAATTCTTAATGGTCCAATTGCATTCTTGATTATGGGTTTGTAACATAATGTTATCGTCATTAATGATGTCAACTTGTCATGCAATCTCATGTTTGATTTACTTTGTTATCATTATTTCCTGGGGAGGGACTGCAGAAGCAATTTACTCTGGTGATGAATCCGTTATCTAATTTATATAAGTCCTTGTATATATTCGGTAACTTTTGGTTCAAATTGATCGCAGTGATTATAATTTTAGATGTAATGATTATATGAAGAGGAGAGAGAACTTGCAGGCTTGAAGCCTAAAATTTTTTTGTGTATGTATTATGTAGTGATAGTTTGAGCTCTTCATTTCATTTGGCCCCTACTGTATTTTAACTGATCAGATGACCATAGCAGGAACCCTCATCTTCCACAAAGGAGAGTTCAGGAAGCAAATGAACTTTATATTTAGAGAGAGGATGGACATTTGATGAGAAGAAATAGTATGAGCTTTGTTGTACATTCATGAAAAGAAATAGAATATGGACATTGATGGGATCTCTATAAACAAACAAATATGGCCAAATATTAAAACATAATACTGATAATTCTACATTTCAAGCCAGAATTGGGAGTAACAAACTTTTCTGAACTACTTAGGGAAATTGAATTTACTTATTTACATATGAAATTAGCAAAAATCAAAATGTGCTACTTCCTCACAACACATCTTCTAGCTTCTTGCTATTGGAAATCGTTTTTCCCCATTATCTCCATTAGCAATTAGAATCCTTATGGAATCTTAACCTCCAAGTAGAGTTTATTGATTATTACACAATCTTCAGATCCATTCTCTACATCTCTTCCAAGGCAATCTTCAGCTTCATACTTTGCAACTTAAACTTTGGACATGAAAAAACAGAGTGACCAGGCAGTGTAGCATATTCTTTTCGGTTCTGTCCTCCAAATATTTTACTTGGAACATCACAAAAACATTCAATGAAATGCAACCAGAACAAAATCAGATATTGATTATCATCCCACGTCAAAATTTGTCCTGCAGCATAGGTAGGGAAGAGACAATGAATCCACTGGCAGCCTGTTGAGATAGGCTCTACTGGTTGAATAATCACGGGCACATTATCATGGCATCGGATGACCCCTATCATACTTAGAGTGCTCCCATCTTTGATGTGCCTGATAGACAACTTTCTTTCCATTACAAAGTATTAAACTTTTAAAATAAAAAAGTTTGAAAATACAAAAAATCAAAGTCATCAACTTCTATACTGTTCTATATATATATATATATGACATGGAGAAGCACGGCACTAAGAGGACTCAAAACAAAACAATCGGGAGCATACCCTTCTCTGAGACCCTACAGAGAGGTGGGCTCAACTAGTATCGTGAAAGCTTAGACAAAAGTCTATTTTCCTTTGTTACATCAAGTATAGTTATTGGCTTAACAAATGGAGCTACCTTAGGCCCATAAACTTTTACTGGTGCTCTTAGTCAAGACTAGAAGTTTGCAATGTAAAAAGAAGTCAAATTGCACAGTATATTGCAGAAACTTCTACAACAAATAAAATTCCAAACCGGTTTTCTATTTTCTAATGCAGCAAATAAATTTAGAGATACATGATAAATCATAACAACAAGCCTAAGAATACTAGCTGATAAGAAAATTCCATAAACTTGATGAACTCATTCTTTATAAATGCAATACTATCTGAAGTATGTACTATTCATATAGAACTTTTGAATGAATTCACATCAAAATTTCATTTAAGACATACCTAATTCGTTGACTATATAGAATACATGTGCTATGAGTATCCAACACTCAATAAGAACAAGAAAAAATGAATCTCAATATGTGATTGCAATTGTAAAATAAATCTACTCCTAAGTTGATCAGAAGGTGCAGGGAAAAATCGACAAAAACCATAGAAGCAAGATTAGAGGGAAGAATTCAACCTCGCACAAGGATGAAAATCTTTGCATACGATTATCATGTATGTACAGTGATTCGAAGTGTTTAATCATCTACACCATTGCTAAGAAAATTGAAGCTACCAAAATTTGATTGCCTCAACTAAACATACTATTTTTCTTATTTTGTATTCCATCTATCACTAAACCCATATGGTGATGCTTGTTTCAGTTCCATAATCCAATAGAAACTCAGTTCCCTAGATCAAAACAAATAAAAGATCTAATATTCGAAGTCTTAATTCCTTTTCGCTTCCTTAAATTCTATCACCAAACAAAGATCCAAATGTGCACAACCCACTCCCAACAAAATAAACAATCTTCAAGGAGGGGAAAACCCAATTACCCTCACTAACCAACAACCACATTTTCTCAACAACCAAACACCCCGACAAAGACTAAAAAAACTGCATCCACAAATCAAGGACAAAAAATAAGACCAAGCAAATCACTAACCTCAGTAAATGGGAGTGCCGATACTGATACGGTCAAAAACTGGAGATGGACTTGAAAGCTTGGGCTTGTCTCGGCTACTTTGACTGACCTTGCGGAACTCATGCTTGGGTTGCTGGGTTTGATTTGAAATTTTGAATGTGAGAGAATTAGGAATCATTTGGAGAAGAGGGTGATCTGACACACTGACAGAGACAGATTTGAACTTTGGATCTGAATTTTGAGATTAAAATTTTTCCGAGCTATTCTGAAAATGCTCAAACATTCATTCCAATGGTGTTAAACAGAATTGGATTTTCCTTGTTTATTAGGATCTGACTCAGAAATTTAAGCACAGATGAAGGCTTCTTATTGGTTGAGAGGACCATTGGACTAGAGTGACGCAGTGCTCCGGGGAACAAACTTTATTTAAGCGCAAATAATTTCTCAAGTGAGGTGAAACACTTTTTTTTTTGATAGGTAAGAAAGAAAATATTATTAAATAATGAATAGAAGGAAAGATACACAGAGTTCACGATAATGAACAAAGAGCAAACAGAAACAAATAGGAACAAACAATCACTAAACTATTCCAAGAGACAAAAGAAAATCCATAAGAACAAAACAATCCAAGAGACCCCAACATTGAGACCAATCAAAGAGAGTCCGTTGGCACAAATTTAACAACTAAGCCTGAGATTTCTTTAGTATCTGAAAAGAACGCCGATTACATTTAGTCCAAATAGTCCACATCAAACAGCTTGGAACCAAAGTCCAAATATAAGAATTAAGTTTCCCAAGCCCATGATACCAACAAAATAATAAGTCTGCAACTAAACCTGACATGACCCAATCAATCCCAAACAACTTAAGCATATACATCCACATAGAATGAACTACTGGACAGAAAATCAGCAGGCGATCCACAGATTCTTCTTTACAATAGCACATACTACAACGATATGTCAATATTTACATATGATTTGATTGGTCCCTATAAAATTTTAAGTTAAAGATTAGAATTTTCCTCCAAACAGGTTTTGAGAAAAATTCCTTTATCACATTATCTATTTAATGTGACTATTCATGTATCTATTTAATAATCTGTAACATGAATACTTGTTCCAAAAAGAAAAAGGAAAAAAAACACACACACACACAAGAATACTATTTTAAATCACCAAATAATGGGTTGGAGAAGATAAAATATGTTCAAATTGATATTGGTAGAGTAAAAGTGGTGTAGACATAGTATAACATAAATGTAATGTTTTAGTTTACAAAATGATGACAAGGTCAATGATGATACAAGAAATAGTAGTTACACTTCAAAATCACCGTATTGCATTACTATCTTACATACATAGTATACAAAAGTAAGATACTCACAGTTCTCAGGCTCAAAAGTTTTAGAAGACTTCAAACAGACCTAACAAGCAACTTCTATATTAGGACCAAATATTATAAAAACCGTTCCAAACCAGGACAGATTTCTTACCACCAACCTTGCAGATACATCTAATAGCCGGACAAAGTTGTTTCCACAACATTCATTGTCAGTTGGTACTGACCAAACCCATTTACTGCTGTTAGGGTAAAGCATCGCTGAAAAACCCAAGTTAACAGACATAAGTAAAAGGGAGAACCCCAACACATACTCATATAGATCCATCAAAAGATGATGGCCAAACTTTTATTAGTGACATTTAAAGAAGATTTTCAGTGCTTCAAGGAGAGTGAAAAAAAATTATACCCGGTATTCCTCAAGTACAGAGATCACCAAACATATACAGTTGAGTGGCCCCGTGAGTATCTCAATAAAGTCAAGACTGATTAGGAAGCTGTGCAAATGTTCCCTTGTTAGGGCTGCAGCCCCGAACCATCATTTTCTTGTAGACTGCATAGGCATGGTCTGGGTTTCCTGACGTACAGTATCCTCGAATGAGAGCATTATGGGTGAACACATCAGGTTCAAGACCTATAAGTTGTAGTTCTTCATACATATTCCCAGCTTGCTCCACCATTCCAACAATCCCAAGATTGAAGATTAATGAATTATAAGTGTAAAGATCAGGAGTAATGCCCTTATTTCGCATTTCATTGAAAAGAGAGAGAGCTTCCTCTAACCTCTGTGATCTTCCAAGTCCATCAATTATAAGATTGTAAGAGATCAAGTCAGGATCAATGCCAGAAAACTTTAGTTCCTCAAAGTAATGCAAAGCATCATCAACTCTCCCTGCCATGCACAGGCAATCCACAAGAATAGTGTAAGACTTCAAGTCCGGTCTTATACCTTCTTTGATCATCCTTTTGAACAACTTGCAGGCAGTTTCCAAGTCACCAGTCTTCCCAAATCCATTTATAAGAACATTGTAAATAGCACAATTAGGTTTGCATCCATAATCCAGCATCTCTTCAAAGAACTGCATTGCTTCCTCCAGTCTCCCTGACTTCAAAAGTCCATCCAGGAGAGGACCATATGTAAAAGGTGTGGGAGAAAAATCACCACTTATGAGATCATAGTATAAATCCATAGCCTTATCTAAACTATTAGATTTCACAAGACCAGAGATCACTATATTATGAGTGACGGTGTTAGGCTTGCATCCCCTACAATGCATCTCTTTGTACAGGTCAAAAAGTTTATTGATCTTCCCAGCTTTTCCATGAGCATTAAGCAACAAGTTGTATGTGAAAACATCTGGGGCACAACCACTATTCTTCATCTCCTTAAAAAGATCCCAAGCTTTTCCAGTACAATGGATTTCAAGAAGCCCATCAATCAAACAGTTATATGCTTCTAGTGTTGGGTTAACTCCCAGATTTTTGGTAAATTTCACAAACAAATTGTGGGCATCAAGGGCTTTCTTACGCTTGCACAAAAACACTATAAAAGGTATCAATACTGAGTCATCTTGGCAAATCCCATTGCACACCAATCTTTCAGCAAATAATATGGCTTTATCTAATTCAGCTTCAGTCAAAAGACCTCCCACTAAATCTTCCCAAAAAGGCCTGTCTGTTTGAACCCCAACCTGATACACAAAGTCCTCGACAATCTTGAAAGCATCCTCAATCTGCCCATCCTTTACAACTCCAGGAAGGAGGGTGCACAAAGTCACATGATCAGGATACAGAAATTTCTTCATTTGATGAAAGAACCAAAATGCATCATTAACTCTATTTTCTTTAATCAAGCCATAAATGATAGTGTTGTAGGTCAAAACATCAGGAACACAGTCCCTTGTTGTCATCTCAAAATGCAGTTTCAAGGCCAAATCAACCTCTTCATTCTTGCCAAGACAATCCAGGAGTATGTTGAAAGTTATCGTGTTTGGAGGACACCCATGCCTAGTCATGCTCTCGAACAACTCGATGGCTTTTTGTACTTCACCCTTCTTCCCTAGCCCAGCTAATAATGTATTGTAGGTCACAACTGTAGGAGCAAGCTTCATGTCCTTTATTCTGCAAAACATTTGCCATGCTTCCTCAACCCGGTTAGCCTTGTAAAGTGTGTCAATCAAAGAATTAATTACAATAACATCTGGTTCACATTCGTTTTCCATCATCTCAGAGAGTAATTTAATGGCTTCATCTACTTGGCCCAGCTTACTGTGGCACTTCATCATCATGTTATAAGTTACTGAATCTGGAGCAATCCCACTATTTTTAAGCCCATTAAATATATCTGTTGCTTCTCCAAGCCTACCCATTTCAGCAAGGCTGTATAAAGATGCATTACAAGCAACAACATTAGGAACAATTCCTTGAATTTTCATTTCCTGAAAGGTTTGAAAAGCTTTGGTAGGATCACCTGACTTTCCATAGTAGTCAATGAAAAGGATATATGTATAAGCAGTAGGTTCAACTCCCAAAGATCCCATATCACTGAAAAGCTTCAATGCCTCATCCAACCTACTTACCCTTAAAAGTCCACAAATCAAAGTATTATAGGTATGAAGATTTGGTGAGATCCCTTGCTTCTTCATAACATCCAATATGCTAAATGCTTTGTCAACATTCCCAGCTTTGCATAAGGCATCAACAAATATGGTAAAAGTAACGACATCAGGAGCATAACCATCCACTTCCATTTCACTCCAAATTTCTTTAAACGTTTCAAAGTCTCCGGAGTCACTAAACTTGTTCAGCAAAGTAATGTAGGTTACTCGGTCAGGCTTATGATGGGTAACTTTCATCTTTGCAAATAATTGCTTGGCATTATCAAGTTTCCCCGCATTACAAAGAGCATCTAGGATAACTGTGTAAGTAACAACATCAGGTCCACATCCCTCATCATCCATTCTCTTAAGAATTGCATACACTTCATCAAATTTCCCAGCCCTTCCAAGTGCTCTAATGCATATAGTGAATGTGTATATATTTGGCCTCAACCCCAAACTTTCCATCTCTTTTAACAAATCCATTATGGTTTCAATATCCCTTCTCTTCCCCAATGCCACCATAAGCGCCGAGTAAGTCTTCAAACTAGGCTTATTTCCTTCAGAGACTGCTCTTCTATAAACCTCCAAAGCCTCCCTACAAAACCCAGATTGAAGTAGCAAATAGATTAACCCATTATACGAATATGCATTTAGAACAAAGCCAGCTTTTTGCATCTTTTCTAGTGCAATTGGTGCTTGCCGAATCCCACCTCTTATGTAAAGGCCTTTAAAAATAGTCCAATAGGTTGTCAAATTTCTGTATATGATTTGCTTTTGCATCAAATCAAACACAAAAGCCATATCTTCCACCCTCCTGTGAACCCTCAAGACTTCAAGCATCAAATTACACGTTTCAGTGGTGTGCACCACACTGGGCAACTGTGCAATAGACTTAAAGTAAGACAAAGCACAATTCGGGTCCGAAATCGACTTTAAAACACCAATAACTTCCTCAGAAGACACTGAATTTCTTGACTTTGCCTTGGCCACACCCACCCCATTTGGACTTTTCATCACAAACCCACAAAAACTCACTAGTTTTTTCCTAGGCTTCTTCCATTTCACCACAGACCCAGATGGAAAAACCTTTAAAGTTCTACAATTTCTTCCACCTACTAACCCATTGTGGCTTAAACCATATACCTTACTATCAGTGAGAGCACAACTATAAGTGATACTACTACAGCAAACACTAGAAGAACAGAGGATTAACTCAGCCATGAAGGAGTTGTTACCATAAACAAAGGAGTGACCAAAAGAGGGTATGTCTTATAAATCATAAATGAATTGGTTTGTGCATGTTTGGTGACTGTTGAATTGCTTATGAGAAAAAGCAAAAGAAACGCAGATATATACAAACTGGCATGTACTAACCTGTATTTATGTATGTATGACTTAAGGTGGGGGGAGAGAGAAGAGTGTAGTGCTCTGGAAGTGGTAAGATGATATCTGCTATGGTGGATATGTGAAGGTTAGATGTTTGAATTCTGAGAGTGTGGTTTAGCTGAGAACTCCTCCATGGCCATGGGCTTTGGATAGTTTTCTGTGGTTGAGTTGGGTGGAGGCTTTGGATATTTATTTCGAAATAACAGAGACAACAAGGCATAGTATATAGTGTCTACTGTACAAGTGCACGCCGTCGTTTTAGCATTCCTAATTTTTAATTTTAGAATTAAAATGCACAAACTCGTTTGTCTTCTGATCTTATATCCTCAGAATTAATTTAAAAATGGCGTACATTGAACCTACACAAATACAATTGCGTACATTCTTTGAAAAAATATTTACATTGAATGTGTAGAACTGAAAAATCATGCATTTGAATATACAAAATTGTGTATTTTCTTTTAAAAAATTGTATTACGCAAAATGTACATAATTGTGTACATTATTTGAAAAATTTTAGTTGTTGATCATACATAATTGCGTACATTATTTGCACAATTTTGCACATTAAATGTACATAATTGAAAATTTGTATACATTTAATATACAAGAATTGTGTACTTTCTTTAAAAATTGGGATTTTTTTTTTCAAAATAACCCTGAATCTCAAATAATTTCGTTAATTAACACGTTTTCAAAACAATTTAGCAAACTAACATCTCGAGTGCTGGGTACTCGATTCTATTGTGCTAAATCGAGTGTGAAAAGCTTGAGTTCCATGAAACTTGAGTCTTTGAGACTTGATTTCCCTATGAGGCAACGAACATCATTAGACCAAAGAACAAGAAAAACAACGAAGCATGCATCATCAAATCCAAAGACCCAGACAAGAAAAACAACGAATTAGAGGAAAACCTTCATCTGGAGCTTTGTCGCCGCCTCCTAGAACCTCTGGTTTGTGTTTCTTCTTTGTTTAGTCTGGGTTTCCGGGTTTTCTCCTTTGGTTTTGCCTTCTTCGTGTAGTTCTTCATGTAGTTTCTTCAATTTTGTTTGGTCTCTTCATGGAACTCGAGTATGTAATGCTCGATTTCCACGCATAGAACTCGAGTTCATTATACTCGATTTAGCACAACAAAATCGACACCCTTAGACTCGAGATGTTAATTTGCTAAATAGTTTTGAAAATGTGCTAATTAACGAAA
This sequence comes from Quercus tomentella, assembly GCA_028535165.1. Lineage (NCBI taxonomy): Eukaryota > Viridiplantae > Streptophyta > Magnoliopsida > Fagales > Fagaceae > Quercus > Quercus tomentella. The sequence goes on from JAPQVY010000155.1 coordinate 20,964,285, forward strand.
TTGTTTGAGTTTTAGTGTTATTTTGAAAATAGATCCCTAAAATTTGTGTAGGTTAAATGTACAAAATTGTGTACATTCTTCGAAAAATTGTGTACGTTAATTGTACGTAATTGAAAATTTGGGTATATTAAATATACAAAATTGTATAAATTCTTTGAATAAGTATGTCATTGAATGTACATAATTGAAAATTTGTGTACATTATTTGAAAAATTATATGTATTGAATGTACAAAATTGTATACATTGAGTGTATATAATTGAAAATTTGTGTACATTGAATATATATAATTGTGTACATTTTTTGAAAATTGTATTAGTCGAATGTACAAAATTGTGTTCATTATTTAAAAGTTTATGTACGTTGAACATACAAAATTGTGTACATTTTTTGAAAAATTGTGTACTTGGAATATGCAGAATCGTGTATAGTATTCAAAAATTTGCGTACATTGATTGTATAAAATTGTATAAATTCTTTGAAAAATTGTATACATTAAATGTACAAATGAGAAAATGAGTACATTAAATATATAGAATTGTATACATTACGCAAAAAACTGTGTTCATTGAATATAGAAATTAAAAAATTTGCGTATATTGAGCAAACAAAATCGTGCATTTTATTTGAAAAATAATATGTATGTTGAATTTGAAAATTTGTGTACTTTGAATATAAAGAATAGTGTTCATTAAATAGGCTATGTATGTCGTGTCATGTTATCTATTTATGGTTGAATACTCAAGTTTAGCAAAAAAAAATGGTTGAATACTCAAGAGTCGATATTACCCGAAACTGACATGACCACGGATGGATTTTTAAATTTAGACTGAGAGAAATCCTAGCAAATAACATAAGACATGTTCTTCCGCCACCAATCAAAAAACAGAAAAGAAAAACAAACAAACGAACAGAAACGTATTAATTAAACCTTCCAAACACAGGACCGGACCCCTAGCTAGCTAGCGCCTCTTCAGACTTCAGAGTTTAGAGAGGCAGCTAAATCATAAATAAAATCTTGTGTGTTGGTCGCAGAACTCTGATTCTGTAACAATGGAAGGAGGTGGAAGAGAAAGCTCGGTGATACCAGACTCAGTGATGGACTCTGTGAACCGAACCTTAGCTAACGTAGAAGATGTTCAGACCCATTTGCTCAACTTCTTGTCTCTCTACGACCCACATGTCCTCTCTCAAATGCCGCCTCTCCAACGGGCTCAGACTCTGCTCACCCTTGCCAAAGCCACCACTACCCTCTTCACATGTACGCCAACTCCTCCTCCTCCTCCTCCTCCTTCACTTTTCCCTTTTTTTTGTTTGTGAATTCGCTTAAAGGTTTAATTTTTGGATTCTGTTTTTGGTTTTTGTTCTTTTACAGTGAGGTTGAGATGTACTGGAGTTCACCCAGATGACCATCCAGTCAAATCAGAGCTTGTAGGTTTGCTGATACTGTGAATTTGTGTTTGTTTCTATGTTTTTTGTCATGTGGGTATCAATGTTTTGAGGTCTTTAATGATGGGTATTGTGTATTTTTCTTTGATATTTGGGTGTGACTGTTTGGGTCTTTCTATCTTGTAGATTTTGATTAATGGGTATTGCTTCAAGCATGTGATTTTTATTTTCCTGCTGGTCTATACATGTGGGAGGGGACCAGCTCATTATTTGAAATTACATGCTTTGCCTTTTGGTTTTGATTGCTTGAGAACTGATTTTTTTTTCACCATCCATGTATTGTAGGAAAGATTAAGTTTGTATGAGGACAAACTTGAAAGGCTCATAGACTTGAGTAAAGGTACATTTTTGTCTTTAAAAGCTGCCATTTGCTGTTAATTTCTTGTCATAAAATGTCATCTTGAATGATGCTTCACTGCAATGGCACTTCTAATACACACACACACACACACACGTTTATTATGCAGTGACACTTTTAATCTTAATCATTGATAAAAGGGATTTGTTTTATGATGAAAAAGGAAAGTGACTGGGCTAGGTCATTTAAGATGCATAGTATACTGTTGTATGTTTTGGATTTGAATTCATTTTAGAAGTCATTTCCTACAAACATTATTCAACAGTTGTTTGTAGTTCATTTTCCTTTAATTGATTGCTTGATTTAAAATTTGTTCTTGAAGCACCGCTTCGACCTTCTGCTACGTTGAATTCTCAGGCAGCAACGCGCTTTATTGAGCATGCTTTGCCAGACCTTTCCTCAGGTAGTTGGTCCTTTCCTAATTGTCATTTTCATGAATCTTTTACCATCTTAAGATCTTTCCATTGAGAAACTGCTCATTTTGTGCAGAGCAAAAGCAAAGTATGAGAAGTATTAGTAGAGGAGAGGGGCCAACCATTAAGTATCTTGAGAGGAGTGTCCAAAAGAAGAGAAAGTATCAATCATCTGAAAAACAATCTGTTCAAACTGCTGCCAAGGAATTTCTGGAGAAGGCAGCCCGTGAACTCCTTGGTGATAATAAAGGTGGTTTAGTGGGACCTCTACAGGCTGAGGCTTTAGATGATGATGACATGCCTGTGAGCTAAATTTCGTGCTTTATCCAGGTAGATTCTTAGTTTAAAGCTCTTTTTACGTTATTTTCATTGCCGTTGATATTTACAGTTGTCTTGATGTTCTTTGTGATATGTAACTTATAATCTCATCCCCCCCTCCCAAAAAATAAAAAGAACCTTCTGATGTTGGAAAGGTTCTGAAAATCTTGTAATTACACACCCAAGTATACAAGAGCTATCCAACAACCTAAGACCTAAATTGCAAAGATCTAAGAATTCCTGAACTGAAGAACATTTACCCCAAATGCTCCTAAGCCAATTGTGAAGGGATCTAAGAAAGAAGTATTATATCCCTTTGAAGTTTGAACTACCTAGATTTATGTTCCTTCTAAATACACCACATAAGACAGAGGGATGGCTTTCCAGGTGTCCGCAATTGGATGGCCCTTAAAACCAGCTCTCCAACAAGTTGAGAGATCCTTCATCGTGTATGTTATGACCCAAGAATTTCCAAATAAAGAGAACCATACTTCCATAGACCAAATATCCCATATATAGAACAATTAATATCCCCACTGATCCTAAGCCAATCATAAATAGTTCTAAGAAAAAAGAACTTCAATCAAAACAATGGGAATTATCCTTTCAAAAACCTAGAATTTCATTCCTTCCAAATACACCACATGGGACAAAGAGGGATGGCATTCCAAATGTCCGCACTTTGGTGGCCTGTAAAACCTGTTCTCCAACAAGATAGGAAATCCTTCTCCAAGGCATGACTTAAGAAATTCCAATAAGGAGAACCATAGACCAAAAATCTCATTTGATAACACATTGATCGAGGAGATGGTTTACTGTCATCCTTTTTGCACATACAACACCAATCCACATTGATGTTCGTTTTTGAAGGTTGTCCATGGTGAGAATTATACCGAAATTTCTGTCTATCCAAAGAAAGCAAGCTTTTTAGGGATTTTAGTCTTCTGAATTGCTCTACAAGGAAAACCCTGCTTGTGGTCTTTATGTAAAGTCCTGTAGAAAGACTTCACATCAACTGTGGTTTTAGGCAATACCAGATAAATCTAATACCAACCTCTCCTTGAAATATGAGCTAAACTAATAGTGTCAAACAAATATTCAATAGTTTCAAGTTCCAAATCATTAAAGTCCCTAATGGAGGTAGGACATCAGTGAACTGTATCATTTAGCCTATACATATGTTGAGCAACAATGGCTTGTTTATTAACTGCCAAAATATGTGGGTCAGGAAAAGATATTTTTAAGCGGTTCATCCCCACATCACACATTATGCCAAAACCAAATGAAATACAATTCCCAACAATGAATTTCACATGAAATTTTAATGGAGACATCTATTTTCTGAGGAAGGACCTTGTGTAGATATGAGATAATAAAGGGAGGTAGCTCCATCCCTTTAAAAGCCACTTCTGAGTGTTATTTGGAGAGAACTAATTTGTCTTTGGTTCTGTAAAGTCACTATCATTGCTAGGAGAATGGACTCCTTTGGCATTAACATGAGTGTTTCTTTAGCATCATAAAATAACTTTTCCTTCGTACATGGGAAGCCCATTAGACCTGTGGGTTTTTTAAGTAGTATTTTATGGTGCCAACTTTTTTTTGATAGGTAGTATTTTATGGTGCCAATTTAAGTATGCACCCTGTCTTATTCCAAATAGGAAAGTTGTGAAGAGCAATTTTATCTCTTCACATAGGAGGCTGGCTCCATTCATTTATTTGCTCGTGCTTTCAAATACTTCTACAACTATGTAAACTCATGTAATCTAGCCTGGGATCACATAAGTAGCTTGTGCAAGACTAACCTACACACTGAAAAAAAAAATCGTTCAGTATGGAAGACCTCTCTGCCCTTCCTTGTCTGCTATACTGACGTGATTAAGCATTAAATAGTAAGGATTTATTAGATACTTGAATGTACGGTTAAGAGTGAATATGGCAACATCTTCAACCCCTTGAAAAGGTATATATTTTAGACTTATCAAATTTTCTTCTTAGTAAGGGAAATTAGAAAAGTTATGTGAATTTGAAGGATAATTACATTGATAACTAATCAGAGATATTTTCCTAATGGTATGCATTACATGTGTATATGCTTTATATAACTGTGATATGCAAATCTCTATTATAGGGTGCATTCTGATTGTATGCTAGCTGCTGATGAAGAAAAGCTTTATTGGTTTGGTGTGATCACCTGAATAAGATAGTTGTGAATGTACATTTTAGGGAAAATTAATGTTTCTATCCCTAAAGTTTGCCTCAAGTTCGCCTTTTGTCCCTAAACTTTCAAGAGTTATATTTTTGTCCCCACTATTTAAATGTCACGTTTTCTATCATTCTTTTCACTACCATTATTTTTCCATTATATTTGTCTATTAGAATTATAGTTAAATGATTAAATTCATCATTTTTCTAATAACTTCAGCTTTTGAGACGATCAATAATTTATAATAGTATCAAAGTAAAAGGTCTTAAGTTCAATTCCTGTCTCCACTCTACCTCCCATTTAAAATATAAAAAATCCTACGTGTTAGGCCCACTTATTAAGGGGGAATTTAGGCCCACACCAAAGGGGGAGTGTTAGAATTATAGTTAAATTATTAAATTCACCATTTTCCTAATAGTTTTTTTTGATAAGTAACGAAAATTTTATTAAAAAACAAAAAACAGCCAACCCGAGTACATTGGGAATGTACTATGGGGGCATAAATCAATAACCAAGATTACAACGATCAAGTAAAGCTTTTGGGAAAATTTTGGTAATTTATCAGTGTTTGAGAAACGGAATGCCTTGGTGGAATTATTTAATGACTAAACTGCGTTTTCTATCCTTCTGTTCACTCCCATTAACACTCCATTATACGTGTCTAACGGAATGCCTAGGTTGCGTTTTTTAATGACTAAACTGCATTAGTTAATCTGACATGGCCCAAAATATTTTTAAACATATTCCCTTTTTTTTACCCTTATTTCTTCTCTTTCTCCTCCCTCTTCTTTTCTTCTATACAAAGGTGGCGATTCTGGTTATCCTCGGCTTGGATGCCCCAACAGATGGTGTCTCTTGTGTTTGTGGATGCAGGGGAAGAAGTTGAGGTTTCTCTCTTGTGACTTGTGAGACTTCAGAAAATCATTTATATCTCTCTATCATGGTTGTTGTTGGAGGGTTCCATTGCCAACAAATTCCAGTGTATAAAAGGCATGGGAGTTGAATCAGATTCAGCTTGGTTAGGGTTTGAAATCACATTATTTGTTCCCTCTGTGGTGTCAGGATGCTTAGCATCTTTGTCTACCTTTCAGACTTCATTTTCTCCTTCTGCAGTGGCTTGTTCAATTGCAAAATTGAGAGATCTGTCAGTTTTGAGTTCATTTCCTTATTTTTCTTTGATGTAGATTTATGCAAGGTTGTCTTGGGGTTTGATTGGTGATAGGTTTGGCTTGGGTGTTTGATGATTTGTGAAATAAGGCTGAATGTGTTTCACAGTGTGGGGTTTATGAATTGGGAAAAGACAATTAGATGACACTTAAAAAATAAAAAAAATAAAAATTGTGGACCATGTCATATTAATTAATGCAGTTTAATCATTAAATAATGCCACCTAGGCATTCCGTTAGACATGTATGATGGAAGCTTATTGGGTGTAAGCGGAAAGATAGAAAATGTGACGTTTAAGTAATTTAGGGGCAATAAAAAAAATACCGTTTTAAGGTTTAGGGACAAGAGCAAACTTGAGGCAAACTATGGGACGGCAACAATATTTTTTCTAGATTTTATCTTAGGAAATTGCTTTCTGATTTAGGAAGATGTAATTGTGTGTATTTATATAGACTTTAGGAAGATGTAATTGTGTATTTATCGTTATTTTATTTTATTTTTTGACAGTAAGCTAAGCCATTTGCATCACATAGATCAGTTTTGTATATTAATATTGATACCATGTCTGCTCAGCCTTGGTACTAAGCTGATGGTTGGAGTACAATGTTCTCATAAAGCTTGTAGAGTGACTAATTGGTTTTCTGGTTTGATGCACTTCATACATTCATGTTAATTTCATCCTAAAAGGCTGTAGGATCTGAATCAAATGCCATAAATATATCGTTCACCAAGCAACAACTAAACCTGCGAGATATCCATTGTAATACGTATAAAAAGTATCTGGTTTTGCATCAAATATGGAAACAATGGATTGATGATAACTAACTTGTGTCAACTAAGCCTTAATCCTAACTAACTGATCTGGGATCCATGGATCCTTTACCCACTTGCTCCATCCAGGGCCATATTTCCCTAGCTACCTTTCCAAGAATCATGTCTTTCCCCTCTCTCTCTCTCTCTCTCTCTCTCTCTCTCTTTTTAAAGTTATACGTGCACCCAGTCTGTCTTGAACTCACGGCTCACCCTCCACCTATCTCTTATAAAGGGAAAATGTTCCATTTGATCTAGAGCTCATGTCTTTCCTTACAATTTCTACAAATGTCATTTTCGGCTTCCTCTTTTACTCTTTTTGCTCTTTCCACATTAATATAAGTGTTCTTTTGTCCATATTTGTAAAAAATTTGGGGTTGATGCATAGCCCTCGTACATGAAAAAAATTTTGAGTGCATGATTAGTAGTTTTTTGTGCACTTGATGAGGAAAGGCTTTGTAGATATTAGTATGGTTCAAACTATGACTAGATCTAGGTAAACTTACTATGAAATTGAATCTATCTACTTATGGAAAACAGAAAGTGAAATCATATGTTGGATTACTTTTGTTTAATTATGATAATCGGTTTGAAGATTTATAGAACTACATTGGGAAACAGTTGTGATGTATTATGTTTAGGAAAAACAACAGATCCTGCTGGCCAATCACAATATTGACTCAAGTTATGGAAACTTGATTAGATAGACAATGTGAGGGACACTCTCCTAATAAATCCAGGACAAAAAAGTTCCGGTCTGGACTGACCTATATACAGTTCTGGTCTGGACCGGCTGAATTTAATTTTAACTTAAACTGGCTGGTGTTTGGAAAACTAAAACATCCTCAAGATAATGAATGTGATAAATATGCAGCTTTCTGAAGGTTTTCTTTAGCAGGGTCTTATCTCTCATGCTCTTGCCCTTTTTGTACCTCCTTTGCCAACATGGATGATGTGCCTTTTTTTAAGAGGAAAAATAATAACATAAACTAGTTTCAAGGATAAATTTGAAGGATGCGCTGCATGTATGTTTAGTCTCTCCTGGTTTAATTCCTTTCAAACTCTAAACTTGCTCTGGTATTGTTTTTGAGAATTGGATTTATGATTTATTATTTTGGCATTTTGACAATCCTTTTGTTTGTATCTTCACAGGATTGAGGAGACAGACCGCCCATGTTCATTATTGTCTTAAAGCAAGTGTTTATTTCAATCTCCTTATGCAGGATTCTGCTTTTTAAATATTCAATTTTCCCAGTAATTGGTTTATAAACTGCTGAAATTTACATGAGAGATGTCCAATATTTCAGTCTTTATCACCATACCAATAGTTGAAGTTGTTTCCTGAACTGTGATGATTGATGGGGAAAATTGTTTTGGTTATTGAGTTCTCCATCCATTTGCATCAGTAGCTCTTTTTCCAACAGCTGTACAATCCACATATATTTGGATTAAATCTTATCTTATATAATGTTGATGATGACTATGGTTTTGAATTTATGATGAGAATGTGATCAATGGATTCACCATGTTTGGTACATATATTTTTTCTTTTTAAATTTCTGGTCAAAGGTTCTAGTGCTACTGTTACACCTACAAGTCTTATATTTTATTTGGATAATATATGTACGTGTGATATATGTTTCAGTTTTTTGAACTTCAGAGAGATTGTTTTAGGAACCATCCTGCAATAGATTTAAGGTTATTGAGCTGGAAGCCTTGTTACATTAATCTGGTGAGTGTGAGAACTAATTTAGGCATTGACAATAAGCAGAATCAGTTTTCACATTTGTTGAATACCTAGGGCCTGTTTGCTTGGGGAGAGAAACAAGGGTCGTAAAACATTTCCGAGGGATTTTGCGTCCAACTTGCCAGTTGACATCCTTAGCAGAAGCCTCCAACTTCAAGCAGTAATGGTCCATTTGGGTGGAAAATGAAAGTTTTCCATTGTTTGATTTGGTGGGAAAAAAAGGGAGGATGGAAAAGGGGTGGGTGGAGTTTTCTATTCTTTCAATTTTCCATCATCTCTAACATTTTTTTATCATTCTACTTTTCAATCTTTCCTCTATTTTCTATCCTCTCAATTTACATCCTCCCAACCAAACAAACTCTAAAGGGTTAGTTCCACACCCTAAAGGGTCAGTTTGGAACGGAGGGAGAGCACCGAAACATAGACGTCTCAGAGAAGCCAGCTGCTGTGATGTTCTTGTATTTTATGGTGCTCTAAGTGGCGCTTGCCTTCTATATTACTAAGAACTCTCTCTCTCTCTCTCTCTCTCTCTCTCATAATGAAAAGATACAATTTTGTCCACTTCTGAACAGAAAAATGGTGATCACCTGCAAATTTTTTGGTTAGTCTTTTATTCTTTTTATAAACTTAAAACATGCACTACAAGTCTACAACCCAGTGCATTTGTTCGTGAAAACCTCCTTTGCCAACATGGGTGATGTGCCTTTTTTGTAATCTGAGTGTCTCTCTTTCTTTGTTAGTAACAAGTAGTGCAACTTCTAAAATAAAGACAAAACTATGACTACTAACTCCTAATTTGGTACACTCTATTTGGAACTATTTAATGAATGAATTACTTTGACTTCAATTATTCTAAAAATTCAAATTCAATTGAATTTCTTAAGATCAAATTAGTGGAAGTCTAAATTCGGGGGAAAAATTAAGATGAATTGCATTGAATGGGGATGTGCATAAATCATTGGAACCTAATAACCCAACAAGCCCAACCCAATTTAAAGGCAAAATAATTTGGTTTATTATTTTTTTAAGGGTCATGTTAATGATTGTTTTTAGGGTAATTATTAATAAATCATATTAGAAAATTTTTTAACACCACTTTTATGAGAAATATAAAAAGCTGTCAGAAAAATTAATTGCTTTATCATTTTCCCATAAAATATTTCTTAAAATAATTCTCAAACCAATGCCTTTAAAGCATTCATTAACATTTTCATTTTTTTTTTAATTTTAGTTTGGTTTGATGTCAGGCTTGTCAGCTTTGTATTTTTCTTAACTTGATGAATTGAGCCAAACTGATATAAATATTTTCATTACATGTGTCCGCTTTCTCTCATTTCTTTTTTTATGTCGATTTGTGATAACGTTCTCTATCAAACTTCTAAATCACGGAATTTGTTTGATTCCTTGCTGACTAATTCACATAAAATTCTAGTTTAATTAGAGTCATATAGACAAGCTGAGATTCCAAATCACCAAATTTGTTTGATTCTTTGCTAACTAATTTACATAAAATTCTAGTTTAATTAAAGTAATATAGACAAGTTGAGATTCCAAACATTGAAATTGAAAATCACACACACGTATGTGCATATATATAAATTTTAATACTAAAAGCATAAATTAGGAAATTTCCAAACAGGGGATTTCTGATTTGCTATTATTACAACTAGTGTTTAACCCGCGCAATGCGCGGGGTCATTTTATGATTTAGGGTCAGCTTTACAACACTCACCATAAAAATCCTTTGATAGGTTTGGCATTTGTCTTTCGTATAAGACATGCAATATAATACCCTATATTTATGTTGTTGTCGTTAAAAATCTTGAGTTTGCATGTCATCAATATGTGTTGCAATATAAAAGAAATTTTTTAAAGAAACGTAAAGGTTATTATAAATTTTTTAAGTTGTATAAGTAAAATTGATACCTTTGTCTCTAAGTTCCATTCCAAGTCTTCTATTTCAGTGAAATGTTACCTTTATAAATATTCACAATAGCTTAAATGACTATTACAATGAACGACCCTTTATATGTTTTGTAGAAATCATAATCTTTCTTATCTGCCTTTATTGCTTTTACAAAAACGTGGAAAAAAAAAGGTATTTAGAATGGATAAGACTCTAAAAACTAAATTTCATTTACTGTATGTATACCAGTTTAACAATTATAATTATCTAAAATCCAAAAAAGCTTGTTGTGTTTAAACAAATGAACCGTAAAAACACTTTTGAACTTTGTTTAACACCAAACTCAATTTTAACTATTTAATTTAATATTTCCATTCATATTAGAGTGGAATAATGAAGTCACAAAATAGAGTATATATGCTTGGACAATGAAAATAAAACTGAACATTATCTTGATGAAGGAATTAAAGAAAAAAAAGAACCATAAAATTCCATATTCAATCATTTTGACAGGAAGCCAACTTATTTAGAACTACCACCTAAAAATTAAAGAATTAAGATACCTACTTTGGCATTATAGGATATCTTAAGAATTTCAATATCGTTGGAGTCTTAAATTTGCTCACAACTGTAAAATGATGTAAAAAAATATTTTACATGGTACTAACATGCGTTGCGGAGGAACGAAACCTATCGTAAACAAAGATGACCAACAATCCAAACATGTGTGATCATAGCTAGAAAAAATAAGTACCAAAATAGTTCTCATCATAGTCAAACTTTCTTTAAAATGTTGATTTTCAATTGGAAATCTTATAAATTATATGTTAGCAATACTATTAACCACTCTTCAATTGGCATATCTGATCCACATATAAGGAAAAATGTACAATAGAGAAAACATTGAAATTAGAGACTATGTATAAAATTGGATAAACAATAGTTAACATTACTATAACAAAGCAGTAGGGTTCAGTGAGTGTTCATGCATTGCTCCATTTAAACATCTACAATAATAATAATCTCTAAGAAAATGCATCAATTAACCTTTTTTTAACCACAGTAAAACAAATATGTACAATCTGCGAATCTCAACAATAATAGAGGATTTAAAAGTTCTTTGACCAAATAGAATAACATCCCAAAACAATAAATAAATATATCCTTCTATGTAACTCTTGTAGACGACATCCATCTCATATAGCATCTTGCCAAAGACAACATGGCATTCCATCAAAGGGGAGAAAAAAAGAAAAAAGAAAAAGAAAAAAGACAACATGGCATTCCATCCAACCTTTTAAAGGAAACAAAAAGCAAGTATGTAAGGAAAGAAAAAAAAAATACAGGTTATAAAAAATGTGCACTAAACAGATTGTGTAAATTACCATTGTTCAAATACATTTTAAAAATAATATAAAAAATCCTCCACATGTTGCTAATTCAGCACATAGACACTCAAATTCATGTAATGAGTCTACCCACACCTAAATATGAAAAAAAGACCTTGATCTACCTTAATCAATAAAATCTTCAAATTTGAACTTGAATCAAACCATTTACTTACAAACCAACAACTTTAAGTACAACACTACTTATTTAATAGGAAAAACAACAACTGGAGCCTATGTTCAAAAATTAATGAAATTAAGATGGATGCATGGAGTTCCAAAATAACTCTACAAAACAAAGTATTCAATAGTATGAAAGATAGAGACTAACAATTAAATAGATACAATAGAGAGAGAATTTTGAGTTCTTAGGCTTCTTAGATTTTATTGTTCTCTCTTCATACCATAAATTGAACCACAATACACACATACATAAGGTGAGCCAAAATTCCAAGGTTCAGTTAATTTTCCCATATGAATTTTAAAATATGGGGACAACATTAATAACATGAACAAAAATGGAAGTCAAGTTTTTTTTTTTTTTTTTTTTTTTTTCCTTGTAAATTTAAGTCAAGTCATTTACTTGGAAATTCTTCACAACCACTCATTTTCTGACCCATGGATTCCTTGAGGAGCAGCACAACAATTGGACCCATCTTCTACCAAAGTATCATCTGTACTTACGTTCAACCTAGTTTCTCCAAAGGAATGGCCCATGTCAACATCGATATCTAATAATCAAATGTGAATTGAAAGTTTTATTTTCAAATTTTTAAAAAAGAATGTTTAAAGAACTAATAAGTACAGAGTGGCAGAAAGAGAAGCGAACCTCTTGACGCATAAAAGTTTATACTTGTACCAAGTGAATGCAACAAAGAGCAGTCATGAGTTATTGCCATTCTATCCCTGCTTTTTTTCCTAGCCTGGGTAATTTTATTTTGTAAACTATCTTCTCTTTCATGCCATTTTCTTTTGGATCGTTTCTCAAACATTAGCATTCGTCTTTTTAGGTGTGCTTCTCTTGCATTTTCCTTTCTTTTTTCTTTTTTTCTTTTTGCTATCATATCATGGTAAAGGAAAGAAATAAGTTTTAGCATTTATTTTTAGAATCAAAGAGTCCATATTTGATATGTTTAAAACTATTTTACTTTTACTTTTTTTTTTTTTAATCAGTCATTAACAAAGGACAAAGAGTTATAAACTAAATAATAGCTACAAAGAAAAATTAGGCTTTCCTTACCTTTCAATTTAATTCAGTAGTTCTTCTCGAATAGTAGCCAAAAGTCTTATAAGTCAGGGATGACTAATCTGAATTAACATGTGAGGGAAAATATGTTATTATAAATACAGAATTCCTGATAAGAGTCAATATAAATGAGGTGCTAGAAACTAAGATCCTATAAAACATGTGATTGTGTGTCATATAATTAATTATAATTATCTAAAATTCAGAACACATGGCAGTTTTATATAAATGAAACATTACAAATTTTGAATCAATACCAAACTCAAATTTAACAACATAAAGTAATATTTTATGCTCTATTTTGTATATAATGATTCTGCTTTTGGTTTTTGGTCAATTTCTGCATTATCTAAAGCAATTTAATACCTTAGTTTACAACAATAAAATATACTATTAGGATTAACTATGCTTTCTAATAAGTTTGCCTAATCTGTTGCAATAAGCACATTCTTTGACGCTCGTACTCATTCAGAAAGCAATTAGAAGGAATTGCTAAGTAAAGGCTGAGGGAGAATTCGGGTATGATCATCCAATGGGTGGTCTCACAATTCCTTGCAGTGAAGACATCTTCATTGATCTCACTTCTCGCTTACATGAATTGTGATATGGTGCCTCTAAGATGAAACAGTAGTGACAATTTTGTATATCTATGTAAGTTCTTTCTTTCTTTAGGCAGAAGAAGAGATGGGGATTGTCCATCCACAAAAGATGTTACAATTAGAAATTCTGTAGCCCTTCTCACATTCTCCAAAGAAATGTAAAATTGAGTCATCTTTTTGTTGGAAGGGGTTCTTTTTGGTTTTATGATATTTCTTGTCCTTTTAATTTGATTTAACATGCCAAGGATTTCTTTGGGTAATAGTGATCTGTGCAATTATTCTCTTTAGAGACTATGATATATCTATTCCCTTTAATTTAATTTAACTTCGCATGATGTTTCTATGGATAATAGTGATCTATGCAACTTTTTTCATCTGAAAGTCATCCTCAATGATTTATTGGAACAACTTTTTTTTTTACGTACTTAAGAATGTCCTTCCATTGTTCAAAGAATTCAGTTGAAACCAAATAATGAAATCATCTAATTGAGTTGGTTTTTGGTTTGCACAGCATGTGAAACCAAAAAATGACATCTCTTAACCATTAGAGCAGAGATTGCAAACTATTTTTCTTGTTGCATCAAGTACTGTAGCCTTACTTCCTACTTTTAAAGTCCTACAACAGAAGGTAAGATCCAATTCATGTCTAGTGGAATTTCAAGTGCATTGTATCATGCGTGTGATGTGTAACTGGTGTGCTCTATCTTTTACTGCTTTACAGGTGCAAGGTCTGTGCAAAACATCTTCCTTAGCTCCACTATTCATAAGATTTTAGTTTCAAGTTTAACACTTTTACTACTGCTTTGGTATCAGTTTATGTATTTTTGGTTTTCTTTCTTGGTTGTGGTGAGCACTTTTGTATACCTAACTATTCTTAGTAAAACTGCAAAGAGGACAATCCATATAATTGCAGCCATTATTTTTGATTGCTCAAAAAAAAAAAAAAAAATTCATAGCAATTTTAAATTGCAGCAGAGAAAGATGAAAGAAATACCGCAAACGAAGCCTAAGAAAACATTGAAAATATGGGTTGAATTGTAAAAATTAATGCAGCAGTTCAGTGACAATTTAAATCTGTAAAATGAAGGTTTGGACCACAACGAATCAAACCTTGATTCTGCATTTTTTAGTGGTTCATGTACAACCCAAAATTCAGATAGCTACAAAATCTATCCTTGTAACAATAACAATAAATAAATAAATAAAAAGTTATTCCGTCCTTGAGTTGGACTAAATACACTAATTAACTTAAAATTTAAGGAAACATATATATAAAAAGCACAGGTGAGAAGTTCCAAGAAAATCATGCGTACCTTCCTAATACACTGTTGAAGAGAAGTGATGGGGGCAGACAACTAACAGAGCAGAGAAACATAACCCTAAACCAAAATCACCGTTGAGGCTGTGATTGAATGGAGCCGGAGATGGGTGGTGCTGGACCAAAAACGTAACCCTAAATCAAAATCAAGTCTTTCAAAAGACTAAACCATATTTAAAATTGAGAAAAAAAACATTTTGATAGAGAATCCAAAAACCAAAAACAAAAATGAATCAAATCTAAACCTATCCAACAAAAAAACATAATTAAAAGTAACCTTTCATACCCAAATCTGGAAACTGACTCATCAAACTGTTCCACAATTGCATCCCCAAACCCTACCCGTAAGTTGTTCTCCCTCTCTGCCTCTCTCTCAAAACCCCAAAACCCTAACCCTTTAGAACTCTTTCTGTTGTGACTCTAAACTGTCCTGATGGCAGAAATCTAAGCGGGCAGGTTTGCACTCTGTTGCAGAGAAGAAACAGAACAGAGAGCAAAGCAGATCGGCAGGGAAGGTTTAAAGAAATATCAGCATAACATTAAATTCTATACTTATCCCAATGATTTTGTTCAGATTAGAAATGGAAGTACAAAAGTAAACCCGAAATTTCATGGAGAAACTATAAAACGGTGCAACTGAGAGAATAGCATAAAATTGAGAAAAAAAAAATTTCGTAGATAACCCAAAAACCCAAAACAAAAACGAATCAAAGCCAAAATCAAAAATAAACCTATACAACAAAAAAACTCAATAAAAAGTAACATTGCATACCCAAATCTTAAAAATAAATAAATAAAATGTACCCGTGCCGGTTCCGACAAAAAAGCTCAATAAAAAGATAGATTTCATACCCAAATCTAAAAAAAAATGAGGAAAACGTACCGGAACCGGTTCCGACGATCTGATGGTGGCAGATATGTAGCCTAACGGTGTTGATGCCCATAGATTTTTCTTCCTCTATGTGCTTGCAGCGGTGCTCTACGTCTGAAGAGGAACGGAGAACCCTCTACTTCTTTCTGTATCCAGCGCTTTTTTTTTTTTTTTTTTTTTAGTATTCCAAGCCTAAATTGTATTTGGGCCGGTTTTTTTTCTTTTTATGTGAGAGAGGTAGAGGCTATCATACGGTGTGTTATCTTTGGGAGGTAGAGGCTATCATACGTTGTGTTATCTTTGGAAAACAATATAACGTTTCGCTTTTTAAAGTTACACTTGTCTGAATTTTAGGCAGGGACTTTTCCTATTTGTCATTATCTCCTTAATTCTAGGAACTCATTTTCTCTCAGCTTCTGCTTTTATATATACTAGTGTTTAACCCGCGCAATGCGCGGGATCATTTTACATATTAGAAGACAATCAAAACTTATACAGTTAGCTCAATATACTTCACCTACTTTTTTTTGAAAAATGTCATCCAATAATTTAACATGACATTATTTATAAATTGTGTACATGTTTTAGAGATGATGCTTATAAATTTTGTTTTCCTTTTTGTTTATTTTCACAATTTGTTCGATTATGATAAAAAATTGAATATTTAACAAACAAATATAAAATAATGTTAATGCATAGATTGAACACCACAATGGTCATGATTTGCAATAACTAAAAAAAAAAAAACCCACCATGTAAATAGAATAAATTGTTCTTGCATATGCAAAATGCTTTCATCAATAAAATGCTAATTAGTTCTTTTATTTACTTTATTAAAATTCCCATGACCTATATGGAAATTTTGGCCTATATGCAAAGTTCATTAATATGTAATAGTTGATACAATTGTATAGGCTAAAAAGGAAAAAATGCGATACCAAGAAAAGGCTTAAAAAAAAAAAAAAAAAAAAACTGTATTTTCTGAAGAAAGTAATGCTTAAAACTAAAGCTACATTAAAGATAATGGTAAAATTATTTGCAACGACAATGGCAATCTTTGTATTTTTACTGGCTCAAAGCCAAAATCCAAATTCAATTTTATATACAACTTCATATTAAATTGTAAATCAACCTCACTACACATATCCACTTTTTCCTTTAATGTATCTTGTTGATCATACACTATTCAATAAACACTAATGCCACATTTATCTATCTTCTAGGTATTTAATTTACACGGAAGATTATAGCAACCACAATAGGTATCACTGTTGCTCAATGCTATGACAATCTTTTGATTCAAGAAGTCTCCTTCCAAAATCTGATCACTTTTCTTTATACCTGCACATTAATAGTGAGAAAACTTTTATTTTCCCAAAATCAAAGCTAATCTACAAAAGTCTATAAAATCCAATCAAACACATTTGATTCAAGCATCTCTTCTGAAACTTTGACTGAAATTATGAAAAAAAGGGGAAAAAACCGAAGTTCATAGTATTAAGACACTAAAGGAAATAAAAATCTGCCATTATTAAAAAAAAAGAGAGAAAAAACAAAGTTCATAGTATTGAGATACTGAAGAAAGTAATAATCTGCCATTACAAAAAAATGAACTAACTTCATAAGAAATAGAATTGGTTTATTTTGATCATGTCCTACAGGAACCCGCGTTATACTTTCGTACTTCTCTTTTTGATGATAATACAATATCTGCTTTTTCAATCTAAAATAATAATAAACAATCAAAACAGAATTGAACTCCAACTGTTGAACCTGATTTGGTTTACTAAATAGAGAAAATCAATCACCCCACTAAACATGTGGCATAGTATTCTTAAATTTCACTTCTAATTTGCAAGTTGTAAAATCTGCACTACTAATTAATGAAATTAAATAAACAAAGAATCAATCCCAAAAGAAAAAAAGAGGAATGATTTCGCTTTGGTCGTTTCCTATTTCAATTGTATATATTTTTATATTCCATGGCCATTGATCCTTATATCCTCACTTTTGCTTAATTCTTCCAATCTAAGTTGTGTATTTGTATAATCGGGTTTGTTCACAAACTTTGATAAATCAGTGGGTTTGGAACTTTGCACTGGCTGTCATTGTGTTTGATATATATAATAAAATTTTGATATTGTAAATTTTCGTAGATGTTTCTTTACTTTTATTTATTTATTTAACATTTGCTAAGCAACGTACAAATAATCTATTTATGCATTAGAAGTCAGAACAGTGACTAACTTGAAGGAAGAGAGAGATTACATGTTACCATACCCTATCACTTCCAAAGCATCTTTAATCAAAGGTTAAAATGAAACTACAATTCAAAATAATTCCAGCAATTACCCGTGTCCCAAATTCTAAGTTTCACCATTAATTGTGAGCAGCTTAATCTTAAAATTTCATCTCTCCGGAATTTTTTTTTTAAGAAAAAGGGAAAAAAAAAAAAGGGAAAATGAGATTATTTTATGTGACAAATATATACTTATGAATTTCAGAACAATGTGATACATATGATAAAAAGGCACGTAAATAGCCCCATTACATTTTCCACCTCAAATATTAAATAAAAAGGAAAAATCAAATTCAAATTCAGCTATCTTCAAAAAATGAAAATCCAAAATCAAAACAAACACTTTAAACTCCAAGCAACCATATCAATTCCCGCTCTGTTTGTAGGAAAAGGAAAAAGGAATATTACTTGTGTCTTACATTTGAGCACTAACAACAATGGTAATCCTGTCCTTAGAAAAAGCATGCAACCTTAGTAAAAATGAACATTATAATTGGCAAACAATTTTAACCACCATTGACAGCTGGAACCATATTAATCAGTAATTGATGATCATAAAGAGGATCTAAAGCACAACATCAGACTTATAACATCAAGATTACATGAGAAAACACAATTCTCATGTAGTTGCAGATATCTCAATAACATGGCACTACACAGTACTAAACATTACCTCAAATTTGTTCAGTTACAATGGCGTAATGCTTGTCGTGCTGCTTTTTCTTTTAAGCTTTATTTTATGTCGGGTTCCCGGACAGCTTCTACATCTGCTTGCCTTCATGCTTCCACTCACCTTAAACTAAAATCAAAATTAAGAAACAATTGACCAGAAATTCAGTTCAAGCCTTTTTCCGAATAGTTTGATGGGAATTGAGAAACCAAGGAAAAAACTGATTCAAAAAAAACAAAAATAGATAATGGAAAATCTTTAAGAGAGAGAGGTTGAAAGTACCAGCGAAAGTGGAGATCGTTGGAAGCACAGTCAATCTGTGTTTTCTATGCCATACAACGATAGAGACAGAAAATAATTGAGATTATTCAACTGGTATGATTATTATTTTTCCTGCTAACCCTTCTTAGGCAACATTCATGTTCTTTTACTTATTTAATCAAAAGTTTCAACTGCGTGTACTTTTATACACTTCTGAACTTTAAGTAACCAACAATAAGTCTAGTAGTATGGATCCAAATCTAACAAAATATTGTTTCAAAGCTAGCAAAAAACAGAGAAATCCTTAAATACCGAAAACTGGAATGAAAGACAACACAAACCAGAATTTTTAAAACGGGTACAGGGAAATACTAATGGACCACAGATATTCACTCAGGAAATAAAAGAAAAAGAAGAAAACAATTATAACATTCAATTTACCAAAGCTGTACCTATTCACCAGGACGTCTCTCCAAAATTTATTTTCTCTTTATTTGCAATAGGATTTCTCTTTTCGGTGATGTCAGCCAGTAAAGCGCCGTCAAATCAACTTTAAAGGTCAGATACTTTTTTTCATATGTATGGTAAAGATAAATTTAAAGATAAATTGGGTAAAATTAAAACTACAGGTGAATTATAGAGGTGACAATAAGATATATCAAGTAGTATAGTATTTGTATCAAAAACTCATAGAAATAAGTGGAAATCATCAACTAATGACTTAACAAAATCAATTGATTCTATTAAGGGAAAATATCCACTAAATGAAATTGTCAAATTACGCCCATCTTAAACCCCAAACCAACGTAGAGTATTACAAATGTAGTTTTACCTCTTTAAAAATTGTGGAAAGTGCTTTCATTTCTCACTGTCAATTTATCTAATCAAGATCGTAATCATCCTATATATAATTATTAGAGACTCTAGATTATTTTCTTTCACATATCAGATGAGTCTTTGAACTTTGAATGTATTCTATAGTGTGAAACTCAAACAAAATCTAATAGCAATCACATTCTATTAAATTAAATGAATTACATAGAATTTCTGTAAATTTAATAGCAATCACATTAATTGTTTTATAAATGAAAACTCACCTACCAGCAACCATAAAGTTACAATAACAAAAATACATTACACTTTCATATTTCAATGTTTTTCAATTTCAATCACTCTTCAAAAACAGTAGATCAAGTAGGATGGAAAACAGTTTCGAATAGTGATAATGTTTTCTCTTTTTTAGCGCTCCGCCTTCCCTTGAATAGTAAACAGTCGGTAAATCTTTGGTTTAAATCCAATAATAAGTAAAACAGGTTGAAACCCTTGTTTTTACTAACATGACAGCAAGTACAGAATTGGCAGCAAGGAGTCAACTAAATGACCAAAGCATGAACCCACCTATTAAAACAGGTCTGTTTAACTCTTCTTTTGGCTTAAAATTGTGCCACAATACACTGCCATCTTTCATTTAAACAGCCAATTTTGAGAAATTCATCTAACCCTTCTCAAATTTATGTGAAAAAATAACTGTTATAAAGTCCTCTATAAGTGGATTATGAAAAAAAAAAAGAAAAAAAAAAAAAGAAGTCCTCTAGAAGTGCACAATTACCGCAATAAAGATGAAGCAAACATCAGACACCAATGCTTTCAAGATTTCTAAACCTTGATTATCCAAAACCAATTATAAATACCCTAAAACTAAACCAAAATCAAACACAAAATTAATTGAATCCAAATACTCACAAAAGTTTTTAGTATACTGAGAAACTAAAATGAATCAAAAAATCAAATCAAAACCTAATGTAACTCAAAGACATCAAACAAACATATAGTAAAAGACAAATAGTAACAATGAATGCAAATATTAATTACGTTACAATTCAAAATTTATTTTTTCTTATTTAAACATGATAAGTCACAATCCAAATTGAGTCATGTGAGTTCAAATGTAAAGAGAACACTTCAATCTTTGCATTCATTAAGGATCTTAGTTCTAGCAAGAACCAAAGAAATTAAAATCTAACTGTACCTTTTAATTCTTTTATTGCAGAAGTCCCAATGTCTTTATCTGGCACAGGGAAACGGTATTCTGCAACTGGAGGGAGAAACAGAAGAAAAAAACAAAACAAAAAAAACAATTCAGAAATTAATTTCAGTGGCAAACGAAGATAAAAAAAACTGCCAAACACGAACAAAATTCTAACCAAAAAAACAATAATTGACAAAACAAAACCCAAGAAATTGAAAAAATAAATGGGAACGGAGAACTCTCTCCTTCTCTCTTATTTCTCTGTTTTTGCCCTCTCCAAACCTAAATCATATATAACCCCATATTTCAAAAAATCAAATCAAAACTTGTTACCCAAATACCTAAATAAAAATCAATCCAACCAAATTTCTCAAAACTAATTCATATTTTAAACCCATACCCAGATCTAAGAAAATAAAAAAAAATAAATAAAACTTACCGGTGGTAGTTCTCTCAATATCTGTCTCCTTCTCATCTCTGTATCGCAAGGTTTATTTTTTCCTCCTCTATTTCTGGATCGCAAGCATCGGTGTTAAGAAAATTGAAAAGGAAGCGAAAAGAAAGTATCCGAATAGGAGAAACGGAAGGCGCCCTTACGATGATGGCAGAAGACCTGGTGGCGCCCTTCTCTCTATCTCTGCCTCTCTATTTCTCTGTCTCTCTTTTCTCTCGATCGCTCTTTCTCCTTTCTCCGTGAACCAATCTTTCAATGGGCTTCTGTTTTTTCTTTTTCATCGGTAGGGAAAATCTTTTCTTTTGGCCGTTTGTGTTAACAAATGGAAAGAATGGATGATTGTGTGTTTTGGGTTTCAGTTTTTAGAGCGTGCAGTTTTTGATCTCTCGATCTCTCTCTCCTCCGTTCTCTGCCTCTCTATTTCTCTGTCTCTCTTTTCTCTCAGTCTCTCTTTCTCCTTTTTTTTATCCGTGTAGCAATCTTTCTTTTTTCTATCTTCAGCAGTTAATTTCCTTTTATACCAAGAGAGGGCTCTAATGAGCGGATTGGTGTCTGAAAGTGAGTCTTTCAGACGCACCGTACGATTTTTTTTTAAAGAATTAACTATACGTGTCAGAATTTTAAGTGGTAATTTTTCCTAACGTGTCAATACCACGTTAAAAGCTTCTGCTATTATATATATATATATATATATAGATATAGATCATTATTGAGAACTGAAAGAATAGGGTAATTCTAGTATGGTAGTACCACACACTTTTACACACATTTTCCACAATTATCTTATGTAATAGAATATAATTGGATGTTAGTCACTATTATATAGATCTATCATTATTTTTTTCCACTACTCACTGTCCGCATTATTGAGAAATGAGAGAACAAAGTAATTCTAGTATCACACACTTTACTACAATTATCTTACGTGACAAAATATAATTGACTATTAGTCATTATCACCATTGAGTTATAATTTTTTTTTACTACTCACAATCAGACAGAAGAGCTACAGAGTCTGATACTAGAATTATTCGTGAGAATGGAGTACCACCCTAAAAGAGAAATGATACGAAACATAGAACTTTGGTACGTGGTCCGCTAAAAAGTCAAAGAGGCGAGTGCCACCCTAACCAAAATGGCAAAAAGATCTTTCCCCATATGTTCAAGCTCTCTAATAACTACAACACTTCTTTGACTTTCTAGACACACAGGGAGTTGTAGTCATTGTAGGCTTGTAGGACAGTACTAGTTTAAATTCTGGTCCAAAGTAGGAACCTTTTCGCCACCATCTCTATTTGTTTTCTATCTATCAAATGGCCCCGACAGCTGCTACTCTAACCTCACAAGTTTTTAAGTGCCACCCAATTGGTGTTGGACTCGGTGGTCACCCCCAGAAACCAATCTCTCTCTTTAAGTGTACATAAATCCCTCTTTAACATTAATCAAAGTAATACTACACTCCCTACTTTTGTACTACTTGTCTAAAATTAAAAATATTGCTTCTCTCATACCATATCGTTTGTGCTTAAACTGAATCTCCAAATTACAATTCATGTAGTAAAATTTATTGTATTCTGTTTGCTTCTTTTATGAACCAGTTAAAAGAATGGTAACTCATATTATTACATGGGTAAAACAGTATGGAGTTGTGAATTTCACAAAGACGAGACACCTGTGGTGCAAAGCTTGAGGAATTTTAGGAAATGCGTGTCTGTGCTTAGTGTCATATAATTTAGGGTGGTACCATGATGTTTTGTTAGTATACTCCCAGCGTACTTGCAGGTATTTTTGTTAATAATTTTTTTTTTTTATCACCTATATAAAAAAAAAGGTTGCACTTATTGCAGTCAGACTTATATAGCATACAAGCTTATTGGGCAAAACTGTTCATTCTTCCAAAGAAGGTTATCAAAGTTAATGAGAAAAAAATTAATAGCTTCCTATGGAATGGAAATGATAAATCTGCTTTTGGGGCTAAGGTATCTTGGGAGTTAGTGTGTGTGCCTAGAAAGAATGGTGGTTTGGGCTTGAATAAGGCAGTAGTAATGAAGTGAAGCAGTAATGAAACGCATCTGGAATCTGTTTGCTAGAGCAGGTTCTCTATGGGTTTCTTGGGTTCACAAAAATCTGTAAAGAGGCAAGAGTTTCTGGTTTGTGAAGGCTCCACAGGAAAGAAAATGGGGGTGGAGGATAATCTTAAAGTTGAAGAATTTATTAAGGCCTTTTCTGAGATTTGAAGTGAGGAATGGACAGAACATCTTTTATGGAATGATAATTGCTATGATCCTGACAGGATTTTGTTTTTAAAATATGGCTTTGCACACCAAACTGTCTAGTGCATTAAAGAATAGTAATTGGTTCCGGAAACCTACAAGATTGGAAGACTTGCATATCATACAAAGTCGACCTTCCTTGGTTCAAGTTAAGGGGTGGACTAGAGTAAGGTTCCCTACAACATATGGAATGTACAGTTGTGCTGATACTTGGGAGGCTATACGAGCTAAACAATCTGAGGTAAATTGTGGAAATTAATGTGGTCTGTGACTGCCATTCCCAGACATTCCTTCATCAGTGGGTTAGCCTTCAGAAATAGATTGGCAACAGGTGGTAGAAAGCTGCATTGGGGGTACTTGGGAACTACAGCCTGTGTGTTCTGTAGGGGATGTCTAGAGAGTAGAAATCGCTCATTCTTTCATTGTTACTTCACCAGAAGAGTTTGGAAAGAGATGCTGAAATGCTGTCTGGTCAGGAATCCAATAATAGCATGGGATGAGATAGTGAATTGGGGAATAAAAACTGCTGAGGCAGAAGCTTCAGTATTTCCCTGTGTAGGCTTGCTTTGTGGGCTGCTATTGACCATGTTTGGTTAGAAAGAAATGCTAGGCTCCATGGTGACCAATTCACGTCAGAGGACAACATTGTTCTTGCAATAAGATTGGAAGTTAGAGCTAGGTGCTGGCTAAAGGGAACTACTGTAACTCAGTTCTAAATAGGGTCTTATATTATAATTAGGGTAATCCTATATGTCAACAGTAGGACCTGAGATGCTGTTTTGCTTTGGCCTATCAGCTGTGGGCTCTGCAATACAATTTGGTTGTGTTGTTAATAAAATTTCTCTTATTCATAAAATAAAAAAGGAAATCTGTGGACACATATATTATGTAAGCTTATATTCCAACTGAATGGCATGGGGTAGCTTATGATTTTGAAATATCTAAATTCTTTCTTGTTATACTTGTTGGTTTTAGGAGGCACAATAAACTCTATTAAATCAATTGAACGTAGTTCCATTTGAGTGCATTTTCCATTACCATGCTTTTGGCTTATGGGACAACTTAATGAATTATACCTTGACTTCTTCACGTATGCTAACCTTCAAAGGTTATGGTCGAATTTGATAAAGAGGGTGTCATGAGACAAGGAGGCTTTTTTTTTTTTCCTTTAGAAAATATGTCCGAGTTTATAGCGTTTATGTTAATTTTTATGTTTAATTTATAAAATAAAAAATAAAATAAAAAGATTGTAGATTTTGGCAAAGAAAATAGGTCACTCACATCAAATGGACCAGTAGTTAATTACTGTAACTCCGTAAGTCTTTTGCTCCACCTTGGGGGTGGGGGGGGGGGATTTTTTCAATTTAAAAATACAAACTAAACAAATCTCTCTCTCTCTCTCTCTCTCTCTCTCTCTCTCTCTCTCTCTCTCCCCTTGGAGAAAGGATTGATGGGGTAATAATTCACATGCTAAAACTGCAAGCATTCAACTAAAAAGATCGAGTGTAGGACTACTTGGATTACAGTGCCAACACCAATGGTTACATGCCTACTTGGTGATGTGTGTGTGCTTGCACAATGTGTTAGCTGACCTTAAAAGCCATTGGAAATGTGCTGCATCCTTGAGGTCCTTTTGACAACAATAACACCCTTACCAGTGTTGTTAAATCGGTACACTTAAATGCAAAGTGCTATTATAGTTTAGGTGCAAGGCACAAGCTTGTGCCTCATTGAAATAAAGTGCACATTATTTAAACATAATGTATAATGACTTGTGATAGAAAGATTCACGACATATAATTCAAATTTGAAAAAAGAAAATCAAAATGGTAATATATTAGTTATTAGCTTCAAATGATTAAAGTGTTGGCCTTGGGTGTTCATGCTTTTCGCTTTAAGTGTGCCTAGGTGTGCTTTTTATTAATACTGACCATCATGCTAGATGCATATCCTTATACAGTGTAGCTTCATGCTAGAGACATGCCTAAGTTAAAAAACAGGGCCTAGGGTGCTTGCCTCAAGCTTTTATGCAGTGGAACATGGCCATAGGGCACTAAATGTTAACAAAGAAAAGTAGGTTATTTTAGGTTTTTCATTGTCTTCTACCTTCATTATCTTCTATATTGTTTGTCTCTGTCACTAATACTTATTTTGGCCTTCTTTTTTTGTTTTCGTTTGGTAGATTAGCAGAACTGCTTTCTTCTATTTTATATTTCCATATGTTGATCACGGTTTTCGTTCTTTGAGTATTTTCTCCTATGTGTGTGTTTCAAAATGAAATTATTCTTAGTCTAGGAATTTAGTGAAATAGAAAGTGAACCAACAGCAAGTTTTGTCCCTACTATTCTTAATCCTTTTTCAACAAACAAAAAAAAAATAAGGCCGTTCCCAATACACGAAACTCCCACTTTTGTGAGGTTCGGGAGAGATGATTGTTAGGCAGCTTTTTCAATGTTTATCATTTTTTTTCACATATGCTCCTGTTTTTAATTATCATATGTATATTTGTCAAACTTAATAAAGAGCAATGCTTGAAAAATTGGTGAGATCAAATTTAGAACATTAAAACCTGGGTTCAAAACTCATCATCAACTAGCCTTGAGGATGAAAATTCACTGAACACCTTGACAAACAATTCATCATTGTTCTTCTGCATAAAAATATCTAGTGGCTCAGTATTTCAATAGCTCTAATTTTTCATGGTGATCAATAATGAATAATAATCTTTTATTTTTATAGGTAATAAAACTTTTACTGCTATCAAAAGTGCAATGTGTTTACGATTGTAAACTCAGCTAAAAAAGAAAAGAAAAAAAGAATACAATCAAATCAAATGGAAAATCTAACCAAAATAATGAAATCAGACAAGGAAATACAAAGTGTGAGACCCCAAATACAAGACCACTCAAATAAAGTCCTAGCTAGCGAAGACTTCAATAGATCAACAGGTCTCTCAATGTCCTCAAAAGTTTGGGCATTGCGTTCCTTCCATGCTAACCATATAAGACACGCCGGTACCATATTCCAAACATTTGAAGAATAATTCCCCAACGAATTCCTCCAAGCGAAAAGAAGAGAGACAACTGTACTTGGCATAACCCACTGAACCCCAAACATAAGAAAAACCTCACTCCACAAAGCATGAGCAAACTTGCAGTGGAGTAAAAGGTGATCCACAGTTTCCTCATCACACCAACAAAGGCAACACCAATTGACAAGAGGCAAGTTCTTAACAAGGTTATCTATTGTAAGAATACCATCCCTAGCAGCAGTCCATAAAAAGAAAGACACTCTTTAGTAATCCTGCAATCAGCATGGTGCCAGTTTGCTCAAGTTTCGTCATTTAGAATTTTTCTTGTGTGCCATTTATTTTGTGCTGCTGTAAATGGATTGTGCCTTTTCATCTCAACTTGTTTAGAAATTTATGAAAGTAAATAAATTGTTTGGAAAATTATGAAAGTAACAAAAATTGCATGCTTTTTCTTGTTCTTAATGTTACTTTGCAACATTCTTTTCCTGCCTAATTTTTCTTGTTCAAACTTATTTCTCTGTTGAATTTGGTTGAAGTTAACTTATATGCATATCCAGCTGGTCCTTCAATTTTATCATGGCCTAGTTGGAAGACTGGAAGGACACCAAGATCTCTCAGTTTGTATGGTTTATTTGGAGGGAAAAAGGAAAATAATGGAAAGCATAACTTCCATATAACTTCCATCTCCTAAATTAATGTTATCTCTCATATTCTTCCTTCCACTTCTTAACTGTATGTTCATCCTTTATTGTTCACCATATAGTTCTTCTTTGATATGCAAAATCTATTTGAAACCGTTAAGAAGCTCAAATGGTTGAAGCGCGTGTGCAGAAAGAGCTTGCTGCATATGTTCTTATTATCCATCTTTGGCATTTTTTTTCTTCTCTTTTTGCAGAGCTTGATGGTTATTGTGAAGGGCTTAAAGGTATGATTTTTCTTCATTAATATTACAAAAATCAGCCTGAATGTGGGCCATAAAGTTGGTTGATTTTTCATGTTTGGTATAGCACAACATGAATAATTAACTGGGTTCATCTGGGTTGACTGCCGGTTAGACGAGACAACGTGAATTTACCTATCAGTCTAGGTTGGAAGTCTATTTCTTTCTTTATGCTACAAATTTATATCTATGTTATTCACACAAGGTGCTCTCCATCTCAATGGCAGGTGCTCAAAGCATTTGGCGTGATTCTAAATTGTTTCTATAGCATTTCTATACTACTTGTGAAGCCAAATATAGAAAATATAAAAAAGTTCTCTTGATGGCTAGAGATTGTATAAAATAAATTTAAATTAATATTGGGATATAATCTGAATCTGGATTACATAAGATATCAGAACAAATAAAAGAATGCCCCCCCCAAAATATAAGCTCGAAATCTGGCAATCACTTTGCCCTCTTTCTCAAATCTCACCCTCAGAACAACCCCAAAACAAAGATCCCCAATGCAACCAACAACCCGCTCTGCAACTTTGTAGCACTGCTAGTGGGAGCAACAGCAGGACCCTCGAACTCCACCGGAGCAGGAGCAGGTGCCGGAGAAATACCAGTGTACCTGCTTCTTGGAGAAAGAACCACCACAACCAACTTCTGACCCTTCTCACAGTTTCCCTTGGTTCCACTGATGAAGTAGAACGGCCCAGATCGGCTGAGCTTCACCTTGGTGTTCCCATCCTTGTACTCTTCAATGGGGTTAGAAATATTGCAGCTAACATAGCCTTCCTTGTTCACTTGCAGCACTGAGTCTTTCCCACTGTCGTATTTCCACACTGAGACAAAAACCATGAAAAAGGGTTTGTCAGAAAAAAAAAACTGATACCATGATTTATGAAAACAAAAGACTATAATTTGGTTGAATATTAAAGTTACCAAGAGAGTCGCCGATGTGAAAACGAGTACTTTCAGCCCATTGATTGAGGGAATCAGATTGAGAGGATGGGATCTTCCAAGCATCTGCCTTGCCTCCTACCAAGATTTCTTTAGCTTCACAGGAGCTGAAGACTACCAAGAGCACCAAAGCTGAAATAGTTCTTGAAAAAACTGCCATTGGAAGCTGAGAGAAAGAGAGAGCAATAGAAGTTTGTGTTTTTGTGAGGTGTGTGTGTGTTTTGTGGTAGAGAGAGATGATTGTGATGTTGGTTCAGGTGTTTTGGGGGGTATTTATGGAGGAAGAAAGGTGAAGAAAACTAGCCGTTGGGGCCTGGGACAGAGGTTAGTGTGGGCCACTCTGCCTTTCTGGCCTTTTGTTGTACGTTACAATATTGTAACGGTCAATTTCTTTTTTATTTTTTGGCCTTGGGGTACAATGTCAGTAACGGTAAAAATAAGAAGCAGGAGAGATTTTGAACGTTCAAAATGACGTGGAAAGCAGGGAGTCTGGGGAAGAGCAACGGTCAGAATTCAGAAAGGTGAGAAAAAAAAAATCTGAAAAGTAAAGGGGAAATTACTTTTACTTTTAGACACCGTATACACATACTGGTTTTTAATTGAAATCATGATTTGAACCGAAGAACTAAAAACGACCAATAAAAAAAAGGGTTTCACTCCTATCCAAAAAAAAAAAAGGGTTTCACTAATGTATGTTAGTAAATCATCTTAAAAATATTTCATGAAAAAATAAAAAAAATGTGACTAATTTTTTTTTGACAGATTTTTTAATTTTTCATAAAAATTTCTTAAAATAAATAATTAATATATATTTTTAATGCATATACTACTAACCGGACCCATGGTAACTTTGAAATATTAAAAATGACCGTGTTATTTCAAAGCCTTTTTTTTTTTTTTTTGAAAAAGATATTTCAAAGTCTGTTTGATGTTGATTTTTTTCTTTCAACTTATTAGTTTAATTTTTTTAGTTTATTTGTTTGTATACAATTTTTAAAATCCCATTTTTTTTAGTTACAATCAAAACATTAATCAATATTAAGTATTTGTGGGGTTGGGGGAAGAGTCAGGATTTAAGTCTCTATGAGGAAGTTTCATACACATACACATATATTAAGCTAAGCTATAGTAGAATTTTATCTTATATAAATTAAATTTAAAAAGAAAAAAAAAATTTTGCAAGTTAAGTACAATTATACATTAATCAAATTTCAACAAATAAGGTATAATTATACTAATAAATCGTATCAAAAAAAAATTATACTAATAAATGCGAGTATAATTATACATTAATCAACTATAATAAGCAAATTTCTTACCTTTCTCTCTCCAACCAAAAAAAAAAAAAAAAATCAACAAATAAGCAGTCAATAAAAAAACTACTTCTAAACGAGCATTTAGTTTTTATTACCATAATTTTACTAATTGATATTGCAATATATCAAACAAGTTATCAGTTTGGATAGTTTATTTGATTAAATGTGTGTCGGGGACGTTTTGTGACAAGGGCCGAAAATGCGAAAACAACCTAAATCTCCCCTTGGGTTCTTTAGAAGTGTTTATTTGTGGAGAATCAAGCCCAAAATTCCAAATGTATAATGAACAAAAGGCTAATGGTGCTTTGACAAGAGAAAATCAAAATGTTAATAATGAAAGTGCAGAAAAAGGCATAAAAAACATAACAGATCTGAAACTTCGACCCACAGTCACACAGAAGAAGGAATCGAGGAAGGTCGTGAGGAGGAGAAGGAAGGTTCCCCTGTAGCCATATTTCCACCCCTAAGGTTCAGAATTGTGAGAATGTCTCTTGGCTCAGTGGGTTTTTGCTTTGAAGTTTCAGGTCTATAGGGGAAACGTGGTTTAACAGGTCTGAAACTTCGACCCACAGTCACACAGAAAAGGAAATTAAGGGAGGTCGTGAGGAAGAGAGGGAAGGTTCCCCTATACCCATATTTCCACCCCCAAGCTTCAGAATTGTGAGATTGTTAGCTGGCTAAATGGGTTTTTGCTCTGAAGTTTCAGGTCTTTAGGTAGAACGTGGCTCCCCTATTTTGAATCTGATTGGGGCCTTTTGTATTGAACTTGGGGTGCTCTAAGTGACTAGTTTTTGAGTAGTGGAAGAGGCTTTTATCTCCTATGATACTATTTTGGTGTTTTGGCTTGGGTTGCTTTTGTTTAGGGAAGAGTTTGGTATGCTTTTAGCATGATTTTGGAAATAAAGTGGGTTTTCTTTAATTGGTTGCCTTTGGTCAGAAATTTCAGACCATTGGGAGGGTCACCTAAGTGAGGGCTAGCAGATGGAGTTGGCCAATGGGAGCAAACTATGTTTAAAGGAAAAAAAATGGTTTGGGCAGAAACTTTGGGCCACAGTCACACAGAGCATAAAAGCTGTTTTGGGGTGGAAATTTTGGATACAAAACCTCCTCCATGAGCCTGAGGTGTTACCAGTGTCCTTTGCCCACTTGGTAGCATGCATGGGCTGAGCTCATGCAAAAGGTCCGAAAGGAACCGACCCATACCCTCCAAACCACACTTCCTCAATTTCCCCAATAAGTCGCATGGGCTTGGGCCATGTTTAAAAGAATAAAATATAATATAATACATGAATTGAGCCCACAAGGAAGTCGGGCTTAGTTGAATCGGGCTTGTAGAAAATGTGTCGCGAAAATGGGTATCAACATTAGCCCCCCGAGCATGCGTGGCGCTTGCGATATGCAGTGTGAGTAGTTGATGTTTCCCATTACTTGCATATGTTGCGGGTTTGGAAAATAATTTACCCCAAACGCTCTATTTTTTGTTGAGAAGATGCGGGTCAATGGAGCTCCTTTGTAGAAATAACGTGAGTTGTGGAGCTCGAAAAAGTCGAATGTAACCTGATGAAATTTATTCGGGACAACTTTAAGCTTTAGGTTGCGTTTGGATTGGGCGGATACGTCTGCGTTTGCGTTTTGTTTGCTTTTTTTTTTTTTTTTTTTTCACGCATTTTTTCAGATTGCGGCTACTGTTTATGCACTGTTCAATGAACAGTAGCCGCAAACTTTGACTTTTCAAACTTTTTGGACCAATCAGTGCACATCGTGTACTGTTTATGGACTCACAAATTTCACTTTTCAGCAACTTTTTTATTACAAATAGGTCTCACGGTACTATTTACACATTTAAAAATTATTTCACTACAATATTTTTCAGTTTTCAGCTGTATCCAAACGGACCCTTAGTCCAACTATTTGACCAATAGCCTTCATGTCCGCACATCTCAAGTCAACGCCTCCATAGTATCTTCTTATTGTTTCTACGGTTTTACTATGCACCACCAGGTAACTTTAGTATTCCTTCAATTGGATGGTGTGTGGCTTTAAGCCCACCACGTCACTTATGCTTTGCCATATAAATCTTGGTTTTTTGACTTGTCTTTAAAATGCTCACTTTTCATTTCCTAATTTTCCTTGGTCTTCTCCAGATGACTCCATTTTAGCTTTTCCATTTCACGCCATATGCCTAGGAATCTATTTCATCAATTGCTTTTCATTTCTCTTTTTCTTATTGTTTGTTGCTGTCACCTTCAGATGCATCCCACGCCTTTTCCACTTGTGATGTATATCACTATAACTTTGCTTCTTTCTTTAGCTTCTTGGCGTAAATCACTTCTCCAAGAGCTTCAGAACTCCTTTTTCGCCCAACTCTTGAAATCATGTTCTTGTAAATATTTTATTTTTTAAAATCCCTCAAGCTCATCAAATCTTCCGAAGCCTTGTTATACCCACCTTCAATCTTGCACCTATGTGGCCAAAACCCAATGAGGATGGTGAGATGGTGATTGCAAAATGAAGGAGATCAGAGCGACGACATTCCACCCCAATAATCAAAGAAGTATAAAGATGCTCGTTGCAGGATCTAGACATGACAAAGCGTCACCACCGAAGAAGCGAGAGAACCCATCGGCGAGGAGCGAGGTTGTTTTGTAGACAGCGTTTAAGGCATTTTGCGGCAGCTCGACGCCCATGGCCACCGGACTTGATTGTACTAATTTCAGCTAAGCAATGTTGATGGCAAAGAGAAAGGAACACACTCGCCATTGAGAGGCGAGGTTTTTGTTGTAGGAGAATGATGCTGGATGCGGCGACTAGGTGTCGAATCCATTCTTCGTGCAAGCTTGATAAAGTCGAGTGCCACGCATTCCTTGGTGAGCTTTTTTTTTTTTTTTTTTGGCTGATCTCTTGGATATACTTGGCGATGTGTTGAATAGATCGTGTTGTTGATTGTGTAGGATGGATTTTCTTTGGGAAATCACAGACCCACCGTGAGGTGCCAACTTATGAGGTTGAGTCATTGCTCTCATTGAAGCCAAAGCTCATGTCGGAGTCGATTCCCATTGATTATGATAGTCGCAGGGCGTGGAAATTAGTTTGCTGTATGGCTATACTTGACTCTGAGTTAGCCATTGTATTGGAAGTAAATTGTCCCCACTGTTGTAAATTTGAATGAGCAAATTGGGTCCATATGAGGAGATGATTATGAATGAGACATTGGGGATGCTTCAATTTTTTGGTTGCTTTATTGTTGGCCAATTTGGCAAGATTGTGATTTGCCAAGATTAATTTTGATGATGCCGTGACCATGAGCGGTGAGCAATACTGCTAGCATCCTTGGGATAGCGTATTCGAGATGGAATGGAGTGAAGATATCATTTGGCGATGTAGTATAGGGGTGTAACATAGCTGCTGTATGCGCTGGCAGCCCCCAATATTGTGTCCTTGCGGCAAATGCGAATAATAATGCAGAGTCACAAGTTGTTGTCGCTTCATGCTTGTTGTAATGATGAGGAAATGTCAGTTGAGACACCATTAGGATGAGCGTTAACATTAAGACATCGAAGGTGTTACTGATTGTGCGACATAGAAGACAAAGTTGTTGGCGACTATAAAAGGATTGGAGGAGCACACCCAGCAGCTTTCCCTCTCTTCGCTCCAAGCATTATGCATTAAGACGTGACCTTTTTAAAGCTGAAGAAGGTAGTCGAGTGTTGAAAAAGCCTAGGCTTACTCATATGCAAGAAATTTCATGCTTAAAGTATTATCATTGCTTGTTTGGCCGATTGATAATTGTAAAGCATCAAGAGTTGACGCTATTGAGTAAGGCCTGCATTTCGCGGCTTTGTAACTAGAAATTGTTGGCAAAGCCGAGATTGATGATTCCATAAAGTGCTTGTTCTTTGATCATAGTGCTGCCATCCATAATAGCCCTTGCATCTCGGGCCTTGATGGGGCAAAACAGACCATGTTGGCATGAGATGACGCCTTGTAAAATAGCCTTTGCGTATGCTAAAAGTGATTAATGGTGCAACTTGTAAGCAAGTGAGAGGTTCTTCTTTGCTGTGTGGCTATAAAAGATATTGTTCAGTGAAACATAGCTGCGCCAAGATGCTTTTGCTTGTGGTGATGTCGCAGCCACTACTCCTTTATATAATTGTCAACGGACTAAAGATAGCACATAGACATTAGCTCCATTTTTTTATCCGATAGTCTTATATTGAGCCCCAAGCTTTGAAATTTCGAATTAATTGAAGTGTGTAATATGGGTTGCTGCCTTGGAGACAATTTCTTTTGTATTTCACCCTTGTGGACAACCCACTTATGTATAGAGCAGCTCCTATCTAGTTGTATTGGTGCCAATTTGAGTTTGTACTGTCATGGTTAGTCGACACAATTTGCATTTTATACAGAGCAAACATATATGACATTTGGATGTAAATTTTGTATTTTGGAATGAAAAAATGATTTGTACCTCAAAGATATGAATAGTTTGTATTTTGTACCTTGAGAATGAGCTTGTACCTTTCTTCGAGAGGCTATGAGCATGGATTTGCTGCGAAAACAGCCCTTGTATGACTATGAGCATTTGAGTATGCTGTGGAAATCTTGCTTGGAAAGGTCATGTGCACCTTGTGATTAGTCTCTTGAAGATTACTTGTGCTTGATTGGATAGCTTGTGAATATGGCTTTGCCTTTTGCAAGGACAAGTTAGTAGACATGTTGCTTGGTTGTCATGCCTTTGCGAACAGGTTTTGGCTAAGTGCACGTCTTGCTGTCTGTGCACCATTTTTCAGTGCTCTATTGACGGGCAAATTTGGTTTCACATACAGCAGGTTATATATATTGAAGCTTGGTTCGCCGCTTGATAGTCGACTTATTCTCGACATTGTATTAGGTTGCTATTTTGTTAGTTTCAAGAAGCTTGAAACACCATCTCTTCGCTGGTTCCCCATCTTTGGAGGCACCATTTCTCTTGTGTTAGCTGCTTGACTCCCCAGCGGAGTCGCCAAAATGTCGGGGACGTTTTGTGACAAGGGCCGAAAATACGAAAACAGCCTAAATCTCCCCTTGGGTTCTTTAGAAGTGTTTATTTGTGGAGAATCAAGCCCAAAATTCCAAATGTATAATGAACAAAAGGCTAATGGTGCTTTGACAAGAGAAAATCAAAATGTTAATAATGAAAGTGCAGAAAAAGGCATAAAAAACATAACAGATCTGAAACTTCGACCCACAGTCACACAGAAGAAGGAATCGAGGAAGGTCGTGAGGAGGAGAGGGAAGGTTCCCCTGTAGCCATATTTCCACCCCTAAGGTTCAGAATTGTGAGAATGTCTCTTGGCTCAGTGGGTTTTTGCTTTGAAGTTTCAGGTCTATAGGGGAAACGTGGTTTAACAGGTCTGAAACTTCGACCCACAGTCACACAGAAAAGGAAATTAAGGGAGGTCGTGAGGAAGAGAGGGAAGGTTCCCCTATACCCATATTTCCACCCCCAAGCTTCAGAATTGTGAGATTGTTAGCTGGCTAAATGGGTTTTTGCTCTGAAGTTTCAGGTCTTTAGGTAGAACGTGGCTCTCCTATTTTGAATCTGATTGGGGCCTTTTGTATTGAACTTGGGGTGCTCTAAGTGACTAGTTTTTGAGTAGTGGAAGAGGCTTTTATCCCCTATGATACTATTTTGGTGTTTTGGCTTGGGTTGCTTTTGTTTAGGGAAGAGTTTGGTATGCTTTTAGCATGATTTTGGAAATAAAGTGGGTTTTCTTTAATTGGTTGCCTTTGGTCAGAAATTTCAAACCATTGGGAGGGTCACCTAAGTGAGGGCTAGCAGATGGAGTTGGCCAATGGGAGCAAACTATGTTTAAAGGAAAAAAAATGGTTTGGGCAGAAACTTTGGGCCACAGTCACACAGAGCATAAAAGCTGTTTTGGGGTGGAAATTTTGGATTCAAAACCTCCTCCATGAGCCTGAGGTGTTACCAGTGTCCCTTGCCCACTTGGTAGCACGCATGGGCTGAGCTCATGCAAAAGGTCCGAAAGGAACCGACCCATACCCTCCAAACCACACTTCCTCAATTTCCCCAATAAGTCGCATGGGCTTGGGCCATGCTTAAAAGAATAAAATATAATATAATACACGAATTGAGCCCACAAGGAAGTCGGGCTTAGTTGAATCGGGCTTGTAGAAAATGTGTCGCGAAAATGGGTATCAACAATGTGAAACAAAAATTGACTTTTAAGTATATAAGTCAACTTTAAATATAGCCAACTTATTTGTTTAAAGTCATTTTTTATCTCACTATCACACAAATAAGCTTCTTTCTTTTTTCTGAAAGAGAGATTATCACACATATTTATTGTAACAACAAAAAAAATTGTATCCCTAGTATCACTTCCTTTACCCTCTAATAATCTATTTAGAATGAGGAAATAGAATAAAATGGACCTTCTAAGAAATATTCAATACATTTTATAGCAAAATATTTAAGATATTTAAAATCTATCATCCCAATATATCATCTCTCAAGTTTATTTGGTATTTTAGAGCAAAGTAATATAGTTAACCCTAATATAATAATACAACCCAAGAAAATGAGTTAGTTTTCCAAAAAAAAATATTTTAATGTTGAAACTTGAGAGACCATATATTGAGATAACACATATTTTAAATATCTTAAATATCCAGTTTTACTATATTAGGATGACAAATTTTTTAGAGATGAGGCCTTTGAGAGTTGCATGAGAATTCTTAAAATAGTGGGAAAATTATAGATCATTATAGCTAGCTTTGATTTATGATTTATGATTTTTTTTTTCCTAAGACCGAGGATGTCCAATGCTTTTTAAACATTTTACTATTCCTTTAAGTGTGTGTAGTCCCTCCGCATCACACATACCAAGTATTTAAGTGTGTGTAGTCCCTCCGCATCATACATACCAAGTATTACATAGAGGAATCCCTTGATGACATTGAAACTATCATCAATTTTTCACTGAACCTATGTATTGTTTGTATTGTAATGGATGACGGTGAGGTGAGTTTGTGACTTGTAAAAGCATATCTGCGGAAAACCATGTAGCAAAACTCCTCTTTCAAAGTTGAAAATTTACCTACTAGTATGTGTGTTTTCCAAACTTGTATGAATAATCCATTTCACATTTATATTATAGAGCAGTTGATTTTGGAATATCATTTTGGTTAAGGCTTTAAATAAGCCTATTGCTTTGTTAAGTATTAAATATTCAAGCTCAGTTCGTGCTCAAACCAAGCCTAGGAACAAATGTTTGGGCTTGAGCTCGTCAAAATGTCCAAAAGGTAGAGCTTGACTAGACTTAACTTAATTCATTCTTAAGTCAAGCTCAAACTTGAACTCAATATCTAACTCTTGACCTTAGATCTAATACAAGTACATTATGAAGCTCATATCAAGCTAATTATCACCTTAGATCTAATACAAGTACATTATGAAGCTCATATCAAGCTAATTATCAAGCCCATTTTTGTTTGGATGAGTGTCTCAACTCTAATAAAATTTAAAGACTTAGTAAGATATGAATTTATTTATTAAGTTTGTATCAAACTTACTATTAAGTCCATAAACGAGCCTATGCTCAACTTGCATTTTATCAAGCCCTATTGTTTACACAATTGTTAATAAAATTGTTTTTTTTTGCTTGGGCTCGACTCATTTATTAAACGAGCCTAGAACTTCGAATCAAATCCTAGATATTTATGAACAGCTTAATTAATTTACAACCCTAATTTTGGTCGGTATCATAAAACATAAGCCGGACAATGGTTTCAATTAGGTTCAAAGCACAAGTTAGGCTTGGGTTGGGTTGGTTTGGTTTGGTTAAACTGGGTTTGCACAACCCGTTAGAAGGGCACGTTGACTGGTGTCAACAGTGGCGACACCACGTATAGGTCAAGGTGTTCCCAGGAACACCCTGACCTGAAAAAAATTAAAAAAAAAAAAAATATATATATATATATATATATATATATATATTTAAGCTAAATTAGGAACACCCTCAAATTATAAAAAAAAATAAAAAATAAAAAATAAAAAAATTATCTATTCAACTTTCAAGCAAAAAAAAAAAATTGTAACAGAGCCAAGCCCACGGCGAGCCCAACAAAGCAAACCCACCCACGGATTCTCAAAACAACAAAAAAAAAAAAAAAAAAAAAAAAAAACCCAACATAGAGAATCAGAAATCAAACTTACCCATCGTACCCACGGTCACGTCGCTGGCAGAGAAAGCAGAGAAAACCAATCCCCAATACACTGATACAGTCTATACAGAGCAAAAGCAAAACAAACCAAAACCAATACTATGTTTATCAAAAAAAAAAAAAAAAAAACCCCAATACAGAGCCTTTGTACCAAAACCAAACCAAAAAAACCCCAATACTCGCTCGTCGTCGCCGTAGCTCGCTCCTCCTCGTCGTCGCCGTAGCTCGCTCCTCGTCATCGTCGCTGTAGCTCGCTCTCCCCTCGTCATCGTCGCTCGCCCCTCA
Source organism: Quercus tomentella (assembly GCA_028535165.1). NCBI lineage: Eukaryota > Viridiplantae > Streptophyta > Magnoliopsida > Fagales > Fagaceae > Quercus > Quercus tomentella. The sequence continues at coordinate 21,002,810 of JAPQVY010000155.1, forward strand.
ACGCAGATCGTAGACGGTAGATCGCAGATCGCTCTGCTCAGCTCCGGTGCTCAGTGCTCGCAGATCCCTCCGGACCCTCCCTGAACTCCCTCAAGGTATTTCTAATTTCTCTCTCTTTTTCTCTCTGACTCTCTCTCAGTCTCTCTCTCTTTTATCTCACTGAAAGTCTGATTTTCTAAAATAATGAATGTCTCTCTCTCTTTAGTCTTTATTCTTTAAGACTAAATTAACTCAGTAACTCTCTCTCTCTCTCTCTGATTGGCTGGCCGAATGAATAGGGCTTTATTTATATTTTGCTTTTTCCTGTTTTTTGTCTTTTTGAATTTGGCTTTAGTGTTTATCTTATCCGTTGGTGTTGGTCAGTGTGTGTTCACTGTGTTGGTGAGATATTAATTGTCTTTTAGTGTGTATTGTGATTTGTGAATCTGTGATTGTGAAATTTTCTGATTGGCAGGCTATTGTGATTGGGGCATCAGGCATGAGGCTTGTGCTTGTCCATTGAGTGGGGTGGGGGTAGATGGGCTAATGGGCACATGGGGCCGGGAGCACAATAATTAAAGTAGTGTAATGTGCTGCACATTACACTGCTTTAATTATTGTGCTGCACATAGGATGTGTAATGTCAGACTCTTTTAGTGTAATGTGTACAAGGGGCTAAACAATATAACAAATTAAAGTAGTATAATTAATGACAAACAAATTAAAGCAATATAGTTTATTGTTACGCTAAACAACAATAATTAAAACTGTATAATTAACCAATACATTATAAAAGACAAATAAATTAAATTATGTTAGGCTAAATAATAATTAATAATTTTATGATTAATGAAATAACAATATAACAAATTATAGTTTATAAAATACAAACAAATTAATGAAACAACTAAACAACAATAATTAATAATTTTATTAATGTGGGGCCCAGTAAGTTGTGGTCCTGGCCCATCCATTCGTCGGGGCCCAAGGCCCGAGCCGAGGAAGATTATAGCCCAGGCACGGTAGTGTAGGTACGAAATGGCCTTGGAACACAGCCGAGGACGATTCAGTCCTCGGCATGTCCAAAGTCTTACTAAAAGAAATGGGTAAAAATGGTACAATAACAGCTGGAACAAAATCTAAAATATCTAAGTCAGTAGAAAAGGGTACGCTGGAAAGTGCAACAACCAGGGAAAGCTGCCCTTACTGCCATTCAATACTGTGCACCTGACAGAGCCATACTCCCCAGCTTTTACAACCACCTCCAACGACTTTGAGTATGGGCTGATGGGACAAGTATCAATCCTGAAAAGTCGACCCTACACGTGGACGAAGGATAAGGAACACGGGCTAGTATAAAAGAAGAAGTAAGCAACCCTTGGAAGGGGCTGGGAAAAATGGCCAAAACCAGAGCCTCCCAGCCCACCTCTAGGAGGAAGACCCCCAGAGCGTGCACGACCTATCTATGTATGTACACGTTTTATTTATGCATGAACACCCCGGAAAACCGCCGTCTCGTGATCAAGGCCTAGCCTTTCAAACCCACGCTCTATAAATGATATTGTGAGGGCCTATTTACGTGCGAACCCAGTGTCGTTCTTGGGTCGCTCCAAATCGTGTCCTTACAATTGGCGCCGTCTGTGGGAAGGCTTGTGCGTTGGCTCAGGCGTTTGGTCGAAACAACCTCCTTGTCACTTCTAAACAGCCGTTTATATTGTATGGTGTTAGCGTAAAGTTCCACCAGGGGCTATGTTTCTTTAGTAGGGGCTGCGCTGGGTAGCATCAATAGCACGGATGGTTCTACGGGCTTGGCCGAGGGGCTAATTCCCCGTGAACCAAGGTCTCACGCCATAACCGAGAAGTTAATTCCACTACTTCTCAAAAATTGGGTTTTGGACAGAACCAAGGTATTGCATGGTCCTCGGACTCAAACCTAACCAAGGTATTGCATGGTCCTCGGACTCAAACCTATGGGGAAACCAACTACTTCTAAAAATTGGGTTTTGGACAGAACCAAGGTATTGCATAGTCCTCGGACTCAAACCTATGGGGAAACCAACTACTTCTAAAAATTGGGTTTTGGACAGAACCAAGGTATTGCATGGTCCTCGGACTCAAACCTATGGGGAAACCAACTACTTCTCAAACCTATGGAGAAGTCAGCTACTTAAGAAGAATTCTAAGACGCTCAGTCCTCGGACCAAATACCGGAAAAAGGTCAAGGCTATGAAAGTTACTAAGGAGATGGTGAAATGCCTTGTTACTCAGCAACCAACAGGGGTTGCACATTTTGGGTTATATATCCTCAGATAATTGCTTCCTACACGGCATCAAACATTCAGCCACCACCTCGTTCAAATTTGGGGGGTATACAACCCGATTTCAGGTTAGTCTCATTGTGCACGATAGCTCCAACAAAGTTTATATTGGTATCTTTTATCTTAGTAAGGCACTTTTGGCCCTAAGTATCGCTTTCTCAGGTCGGCATTATTGTGCCGAACAATTTCATTAAGTTTGTTATAGACGTCTTTTTCTCAGTAAAAATTTCTGCCCTAAATGTCGCTCATTGAAGTTGACATTATTATGCCAGATAGTTCCAATAAGCATAGAGCAAGATCTTTTTATTAACTGGGATTTCGGTCCCCAAGCATCGTTTATAGTATAAAAAAGATTTTATTTACAAGATAGTACGTCTATTCACAGCATAGCTATTTCAAAAGAAGAAACAGAGTATACGAAATCAAGAAATAACGACCTTTATTAATGTAAAGAGGTGTTACAGCGTACAATAAAGGGCTTAAATAAAGCCTATGTAGAAAATGAGTTACAAAAAAAAAAAAAAAAAAAAAAAAACAACAACAACAACAACAATATTGCAAATAAATAGTCAGACGTCTTCTTAAACTCGTCTCTGAAGTCCTTCCAAACTCTGCCCCAGTAGCGCCCATATTGAGAGGAGGACCTTCTTCAGAAGAAGAAGGAGGAGATGAGGAGAAAGAAGGAGGAGAAGAAGAGGAAGAAGGGAAAGCGCCAGGATGGATCTGGCGGTGGAAAGAAGAAGAAAGAGAGGCAAAAGGAGGCACCAGTGAAGGAAGAGAGGAAGAAGCAGAGATACTTGGTCCCTGCGTCAGTCCTGACTCCTAACACGCTGGTGCCATGTTAGCTATGCTCATGAGAGAGCGGCTGGTACTGATAATGGGTGACCCCAGCTCAGCCGTGTCGAAAGTTTGACGTGACGAGCCCCTGCTTCGGATTTTGGCTGAAAGGAAGGTAAGAAGGATCTTGATTCTCCGCCATCCCTGCCCTGACCGAGCCATTTTGAGCTTCATAAGAATATGGTGTTTCTGGGAGGGGTATGGTTCCTTCATTACTTATTCCTATCTCGAACGTATCACAATTTAAGGTGTAACTAGCAGGTAAAATAAACTCTGAAGGAGGCTAAGGGTTTCAGATTTCAGAAGGATGGAAAGAGTCTCTGTATAAGAGAAATAGCCTCCTGCTTTTCTTCTTATATGAAGAACGAAACGGAGGGTCTTTAATCTGCCCGAATCTCCAGGGAAGGTGGTAAACAAGAATATACCCGTTCCACTTCCCCACACCATCGGTAACCGTCGAAATTAAATGGTCTCGTAAAGGGAAGCCATTAAAGGCGCGTTTCGGGTAAGCCAACGACAGGAACACATTGTAAATTAATTCAAAGGAGTATCCCATAACCTGGTATGTTTCCTGGGTAAATGAAGGGACGCCAACATTAATGAAAGGCATAGCTAAACGAGCCGTGGTGAAGGCTTGGCATTTCCAAAACCTTCCTCTCCAACCAAAAGGTTGGACAGCAGGATTTTGAGGGGCTATTGTGGGGCCCAATAAGTTGTGGTCCTGGCCCATCCATTCGTCGGGGCCCAAGGCCCGAGCCGAGGAAGATTATAGCCCAGGCACGGTAGTGTAGGTACAAAATGGCCTTGGAACACAGTCGAGGACGATTCAGTCCTCGGCATGTCCAAAGTCTTACCAAAAGAAAAGGGTAAAAATGGTACAATAACAGCTGGAACAAAATCTAAAATATCTAAGTCAGTAGAAAATGGTACGCTGGAAAGTGCAATAACCAGGGAAAGCTGCCCTTACTGCCATTCAATATTGTGCACCTGACAGAGCCATACTCCCCAGCTTTTACAACCACCTCCAACGACTTTGAGTATGGGCTGATGGGACAAGTATCAGTCCTGAAAAGTCGACCCTACACGTGGACGAAGGATAAGGAACACGGGCTAGTATAAAAGGAGAAGTAAGCAACCCTTGGAAGGGGCTGGGAAAAATGGCCAAAACCAGAGCCTCCCAGCCCACCTCTAGGAGGAAGACCCCCAGAGCGTGCATGACCTATCTATGTATGTACACGTTTTATTTATGCATGAACACCCCGGAAAACCGCCGTCTCGTGATCAAGGCCTAACCTTTCAAACCCACGCTCTATAAATGATATTGTGAGGGCCTATTTACGTGCGAACCCAGTGTCGTTCTTGGGTCGCTCCAAATCGTGTCCTTACAATTAATATTTCAAATGAACTTATAGTTTATTGTTTATTCTTTTGCTAGAATTATGGACAAATATTTGATAAGAAAACCACGTACCCAAGATTCATCTCCTATGCAAGATTCATCTCCGGTGCAAGATTCATTTCTTGTGCAAGATTCATCTTCATCTTCTAAGCGAATTCATGTTGACTTTAACTTAGAAAATCTTCCTTCAGATCCTGGGCTACGACAAAAGATATCATCTTATCATCCTAATAATCATGATGAAATAAGAAGACATTATTTAACAAAAGGCCCTTGTCAACCTGTTCTTCATGATTTTCCTGTATCATATTTTTCTAAAAAGCCCCTTCGATTTAGATCCGAATGGTATGTGGGTAGACAGTGGTTGGAATATAGTATAGACAAGGATGTGGCATTTTGTTTTTATTGCTACCTATTTGGGCGGCAAGATGTTGGTAAGTAAGGAGGAGGTGAGACTTTTGTAACGAAGGGATTCAAACTTTGGAATTAGCTTGCGAAGTTAGATTCCCATATTGGAGGGGTTAATAGTGCTCATAACCAAGCTATCAAGAAGGGTGAAGATCTACTGAAGGAAAAGCAACACATTCAAAGTATTTTGGTTAAGCAATCAAATAAAGAAAAACATGATTATCGGGTTCAATTAAATACAATAGTTGATTGCATAAGATTCCTTTTGTGCCGGGGATTAGCTTTTCATGGTCACGATGAATCTCAAGGTTCAAGTGATAAAGGAAATTTTCTTGAGCTTGTACAATTTTTGGGGGATCACAATGAATCTATCAATGAAGTGTTGCAAACAGCTCCAAAAAATTGCAAGCTTACCCACTCGAATATTCAAAAAGACATTGTGAATGCAATTGCACGTGAAACATCCAAAGCCATCATCAAGGATCTTGACAATGGGTTCTTTTCAATATTAGTTGATGAGTCACGTGATATCTCAGTGAAAGAACAAATGTCACTCGTTCTTCGTTATGTGAACAAAAAAGGAATTATTATAGAGCGGTTCTTTGGTATTGTACATGTTGCAAGTACCATCGCTTTGTCACTCAAATGTGCTATTGAATGTTTACTTTGTGAACATAATTTGAGTTTGTCAAATCTACGTGGGCAAGGTTATGACGGGGCTAGTAATATGCAAGGTGATATCAATGGTCTCAAAACTTTAATTTTGAAAGAGAATAAGTCAGCATTTTATGTCCATTGTTTTGCTCATCAACTTCAATTGACACTTGTTGCCGTTGCTAAAAATCACATTAACATTGCTGAATTTTTTTATGTGGTTAGTAATTTAGTAATTGTTGTTGGAGGCTCTTATAAGAGACGAGATGCTCTTCGAGATGCACAATTTGCCAAAATTAAAGAAGATTTAGAGAATGGTGTACGTAGAAGTGGGCAAGGTTTGAATCAAGAGACAAATCTTAAACGTCCTGGTGATACACGTTGGGGATCATATTATGGGACCATTCTTAACTTGATTTTGATGTTCTCTGCTGTTGTTAATGTACTTGATATTATTGAAGAAGATGGCCTCTTCGACCAACAAGTTAAAACTCGATCTATTATGAGGTCAATTCTATCTTTTGAATTTGTCTTTGCCCTACACTTGATGAAAAAATTTTAGGGATCATAAATGAGTTGTCAATAGCATTGCAAAAAAAAAATCAGGATATAATAAATGCTATGGATCTTGTTAAAGTGTCTAAGTAATGATTGCAAGTGATGAGAGAAGATGAATGGAAATCTTTATTGACTGAAGTATCTTCTTTTTGTACCACGCATGATATTTCTATCTTAAACATGGATGAAACATTTGTAGTTAGTGGGAGGTCGCGACGCAACACTCAACAAAAGACAAATTTACATCATTATCGTGTTGAGCTATTCTACACAGTCATAGATATGCAACTTCAAGAGCTTAACAACCGTTTTTCTGAGGCGAATACCGATTTGCTACTTTGTATGGCTTGCTTGAATCCAAGTAATTCATTTGTGGCTTTCGATAAGGAAAAGTTGATACGTCTAGCTAAGTTCTATCCCTCTGATTTTCTTGAGACAGATTTTTTGGCACTTGACTCTCAACTGCAGAATTACATTTTTGATATACGCAGCAACGACTTCTTTTTAGAGCTTCAAGGAGTTAGTGAACTTGCTGAAAAGTTAGTGAGCTCAAGGAAGCATAAGACTTATCCCTTAGTCTATTTGCTTGTGAAGTTAGCTTTAACCCTTCCAATTGCTATTGCAACAGTAGAAAGAAGTTTTTCAGCAATGAAATATATAAAGAATGAACTGCGCAATCAAATGGGAGATCAGTGGATGAATGATTGCTTGATTGTGTATATTGAAAAAGATGTAGATTGTAGCATTGATAATGAGACTATCATGCAACGATTTCAAAATATGAAAACTCGTAGAAGACAATTGTAAATTTTATGTATTTGCGTGTTTTTTTATTGTTGTTGTTATCAATATATAAAATTTTCTTTTTATTAAATTGTGTAATTTATCCTTGTTGAGGAATACCCCGACAAAATTTCCTGGAGTCGCCACTCGGTGTCAACATACACACTTGTCCAGCTACAGTAACACCACACAGCTACGTGTTCAACAACAAAAACGACAACAACATGCCTGGATTAAATGTGGCTATTCGCTAATCTACCCCTTCCAAGTGCAAACATACACAAACACAACAAATTTATAACTCACGGAGAGAGAGAGAGATATACATCATGGTAGGAGACGAGGAGTGGAGAAAAATGGCAGACACCCACAAAATGAAACCAGAGGATGTAAAAGCAGCGGGTGTAGAGGGATCAAAGAGCCCCCCCGAACAAAACCCAGGGGAAGTGTTGCACCAGAGGCGCAACTTTCCATACAGCTATAAAACCATGGCCATCGGTGGCCTCCTTATTACTGCTGCCATTGGATATTCCACCTTGTATGTCAAGAAAAATCCTGAAGCCACTGCCAAAGATGTTGGCAAGGTTACTGTTGGAGCTGCCAAACTCGAAGACACTCACCCTAGGAAGTAGCAGTAGTCGTAGTAGTGGCAGTATTATTCTAGAGCTAGCTATGAAGGTTTTGCTGCTGATGTTGTAATTGTTTATTTAATTTGTGGACCTTTTTGTAGTGTTTATCTTTGACTACAGACATGATGTAGTTTATAAAATGTGGATATATAAACTGTTTATATGCTGATAACAGTTGCTGAGAGAAAGACCAAGAAACGGGAGAATGAGGGTGTAAGAAGATTATGGAAGATATAAAAGATAATATGAAAATATGGGATAGAACACAGCACAAGATATAGCAAAGTAAGAGATATTATTAAATTCAACAGTTTTTTTTACATTAGACATAAAAGACATTGATGAACATCTTACCAGAACTGGTAATCTTACAAGGACTTCTAAGGGTTTTCTTGTCTCTCTTCACTCTTGCCTCTTCAGAGTTACAAGGACTCTATTTATAGACCACAAATCTTAGAGATAATGTACATTATAGATTTCAGAAGAAAGTAGGGGCCTAAGCCATGGATTTACAAGTGGCAAAGAGGTAGGGGCCTGACTGGAGACGTATCTTCTTCCGGATAGAGCTCTATAATGGTAATAATTGTGGACATCAAGATAAGGTTCACATGCATCAGGAGTAAAGGTCCTGGCTGGAGCTGATGAACAAGTGTCAAACCAAGTAAGGAAACTGTCTACATGGGTAAAGTCACTCAGATATGTTTTTGACAAAGGAATAGATATGTGACTATTGAGGATAAGAGTGCTACGTCTGAAGACGTTTGTGGGACCTTTTTTATTTATTTATTTTTTTTTAGTGTTAGAAATATCTAGTCCCATCCATGTCTTCTTTGGAACCATTCTTCATCAACATCAACATTGACATCTGGATTATGGTTATGGTAGTAGGGGTCATCATATCCCATAAGAGGATTGGGCATTTTCCAATGATCTTCATGTAGCCATTGCTGTCTACAAATTTCTGGATCCATTGGTACTATTTCAGGTAAGATTCCCTTGTTTAGGGATTCTGTCATTGTGAGAGCATGATAACAGGATACCCAAGATGTGTCCCGATGTGTGTGTAGAGTGCCATCTGGATTAGTGACCCAATGTATTTTTGCCGGGTGGAAAATTCCTTTTGCACGAACATCATTTTTGAAATTAAGCTTGACAATTAGACTTGTTGAAGTGATATTGCTTCCAAATCTTGGATGTTCTGTGGTAGGATATTTTATCCATTTTCCATCATAGGCATCAATTTTCAGAATTTCAAACCAGGAAACGAATCATTCGTCGTGGAGATTCCTTAGACTCATTTTTTTTTCTCTTCTTAGAAGTATTTTTCTTTTCAGGTTTTTATTGTTAGCATAACCAGTAATGATAAAATCAAGGTCGTTAGAGCATCCACAGCAAATGTGGCAAATGCCAAATATTTGGCACATTTGCCACACCAAACACAAAAACGTAGCTTTATCAGATGTTCCAAATCTCAAAAATTATGCCACATTGCTACAGTACCATCTCAAATATGAGACGGTACGGACAACAATTGCAAAATGGGATAATATTATTTTATTACATTTTTCTCTCTCCTCTTCCACAGATATCTCTCTCCCTGTCGATTCTATCTCATTTCTTCTCTCTCTGTCACTCTCTATCTCTTCCCTCTCCTCCCTGCTCAAGAAAGTTGCTCAAGATCACTCTCCACTCCTCACCGCAATCTTGCCGTATATCTCACTGCCTCACTTTCCAGTCCTCGCCGCCGATCTTACCAGTCCTCGCCCCTGATCTCGCCGCCTCATTCTCCACAACTCGCAGCCGATCTCATCGTCTCATGCTCCAGCCCTCGCCGCTGACATCCACAGCCCTCACCGCCGACCTTCAGATCTCTCTTAATCGGGTTGTGGGTGTGAGATTTGAGATGGGTTTCGATGTGGGTTTTGGGTCGCCATTGATGTGGGTTTTGGGTCGGCGTGGGTTTTGGGTCAACGTTGATGTGGGTTTTGGATCGGTGTTGATGTGGGTTTTGGGTCGACGTTGTGGGTGTGAGATTTGGGATGGGTTTCGATGTTGGTGTTGTTGCTGTTGTTGATCGGCGTTGATGTTATTGCTGTTGTAGATGATAATGGGGAGGAGATAATATATTATTTTAATGTGTAGTAAATATTATTTTAATATATAGAATTGAATGATAAAACATCTAATAAATGAGATATTGTAAAATGATGTGGTAAAATAATAAAGTAAGTTTTTGGTGTGTCAAAATGACTTTTTTTTTTTGCAACATCTGCTACGGATGCTCTTAGAGATGATAATCAGGCTAAGATTACAGCCAACACCAGATTGCAGTCCATATCAGTAAATTAGTATTATAATAGATTGGTGTAATCATGATTGTAAAGTATCTTTATCTTTTCCTTTTTACTTGTAATTATCACATTCGGTAGTGATAAATATCACTTGTACATTGATACTTCTATAAATACAAGCATGGACAGCTAATATGTTTAAGGCCTGCCATTTTCCGCAAACATCATTTCTTACAAGGTCTTTATTGGTGGGTTGACGTTTCGAGAAAGAATCAATAATAGGATCAAACCCAAAAAGGAAATTAAATGGGAAGAGGCACATACATGATACATCAAACAAATATGCAAAAATAGAATATAAAATTTGGATGGAAAACAACGAAATCAAATTATGCTACGTACTTAATCTTAGCCCACCTTAACTTGATCCTCAGTCCCCAAATACAACATAATGGGTTGCAACTAGCTTTCTTCAGAGCCCGGCCCCCTTGGCATCCACTTCGAAGTGGCTCAATATGCCAACCAGCATTACCACAATTGAATTGAATAGTACATAATTCCTTTCAGGCTGCATGTTTTACGAGCCGAACCCTTATACAAAGAAAGATGATTGCACTTTTGACACTTACGTTATACGCATCACCCATAAATTTGCCCCACAAAACTGAACACATCTGCACAAAGCACGCTGCATTTCTTGCTGATATTCTATTTAGCTTTTATAAATATTTTATTAAAGCTGCTATGAAACCAAAACAATCTTTTTCAAGTACAAACCCAGGATACATTTAACCTATTCGTCAAACTGCTTTACATTTTTTTCATCTAACTTTCCCCAAGATCACCTCATCATTTCCCACATCATTTAACAAGCATATAGTAAGTTGCCTTGATATATACCCCCATCTTTTTCAACTTTGCAATCACAAGGAAATGGTTTTGGTAAGTCAACTTATTTTTTCGAAAGATTAAGATTGTGCTTGGCAATCTTCTAGGTACGGAATACCAAAGAAACAACAGCAATTATGTAACTAAAATGTCACATACCACTCAAAAAATCTACACTAGAAGTCCAGACTAGTAACGAAAACAAATATTCTAGGAGAGAATCATTCATTAAATATTCAACAAATAAAAAGCTACTGTAAACACCAAATCATGGCCTTGTCAAAAATCATAATTGAGTACAATGTTACATCTGAAAAGCATAATTGTAACTTAATTTTAATTCTTATACAGATAGATTGTGCAGCCTATGAAAGATACAGACCATCCAACACACCTTATTGCATTATTTAATCTATCTTAACCGAGGAGTAGATGAGCCTTGTGAACCAAAAGCATGCATAGAATCCGATGGTACCAGTCAGAACAAAAAATGAAAATGAGGCAATTAGCATGTATCCGAAGTATAATATCCCGGACACCAGCTTTGTGATTTCAAGCTTTGTGAAGAAGTAGAATGTTGCATAGAGGAAAAGGTATAGTGCAGAAGAGCCAGATGTAAGGTATGACCTCCACCACCACAGATAGTCCTCACTGCACAGTTGGAAGTAGCAGAGCACGACGGTTATTTCAGCACAAGTGACAAGGAGGATAACGAAGACCAAAAAGAGGAAGCCGAAGATGTAGTAGAACTGGTTCAGCCAGATTGAGGTAAGAATGAAGAAGAGTTCGATGAAAACAGCTCCAAATGGGAGTATTCCTCCAATCAGAATCGAAAAGATTGGGTTCATATACCAGGCCTGCTCAGGAATCTGCCTTGGGATTTTATTTGTCTTCACAGGATCCTCAATTGCTGGTTTTCTGAACCCAACATAGCCACCCACAAATACAAGTGGGACTGAAATCCCAAACCATAAGAATACCAGAGCAAACATGGTACCAAATGGCACAGCCCCAGATGATTTCTGTCCCCATATGAGGGCATTTAAGACAAAGAAAATGGCAGAGACAGTTGCTGGGAACATGATTGCAGTCCTGAAAGCAATTTTCTTCCATTCTGCTCCTTTAAACATCTTATACAAACGGGCTGACGCATAACCAGCAAAAAGGCCCATGAAGACCCAAAGCAAGAGCATGGCTGTCATGAGACCACCCCGGTTTGAAGGGGAGAGGAATCCAAGGATGGCAAAGATCATAGTTACCAGTATCATCCCAAAAAACTGAACACCAGTTCCAACATAGACACAGAGCAGTTCTGGATTATTTGGGGGCCTAAAGACATCCCCATGGACAAGCTTCCATCCTGTCTCTTCTTGAGCCTCTTCTTGGGTCTCAAGGTCATTATACTTGGAGATGTCACGGTAAAGCGTTCTTAGCATTATCATTGCAACCATGCCCGAGAGGAAGAGAACAATCATCAAAGAGTTGACGATTGAGAACCAGTGAATTTGGTCATCACTCATTAGAAGATAGGCATCCCATCTAGATGCCCACTTCACATCACTCTCCTGAAGGTAGACATAAAGAAAAAGAAAATTATAAATACAATAGCACTGGACTCATAAAGGAGCATATATATATATATATATATAAATTCACCAGTCCCCATTGGCGTCTGTACTATTAGGTGGGAGCAATAATGATAATAATAATGATGATTATAAAAGAGATTTCATGCTCAAAACAGAACGATTGTAGCAAAAGAAAGCTATAATTAAAATTATGAGTTTACCTGGAACTCAACATCATATGTGAATATAATATCTTGTTTCGCTTCAACCTCTTGAGGAGTGTTGGAATTAGCAACCATGTGTTTTGTGTGAGGGTCACAGGTTGTTAAACGTGTATTTTTCTCATCCCATTTTCCTTCAAATTCATGTTTAACACTGTATTTATCCAGTAACCAAGTAAAATCACCACTAGATAGTATGGGACACAAGAATAAACAAGAAGCAATCATTTAATAAGAAATAAGGGACCAGGAAAAAAAAACTGACCTAAATGGTTTAACCTCAAATCCCACAATTCTTGCAGAGTCTGTTAGTGTATCTCTATGATACTTGACAGTAAATGCCAAATGGTTGTGGATGAAATACTTGTCACCCTTGTTCTGTGCAAAATAATTTATAATAAGAAAAATAAGGAAACAAAATTGCACATCCACAAGAAAATACATATATCCTAATAAATGAAGTATATACCCCAGCAATTTGGCCTTTGAGACCAACATGATAGCCAAGCTGATAAACAATAGGAGATTCCTGATCCACCCTTCGCATAGGAACAACCAGCGGAAGATTATCAAGGATCCTGTCACATGTATGGCAGATTCATTAGAAGAATGCAACTTGAAAGCAGATCTAACAGACATTAGCAAATAAATATTTATCACGAATTGAAGAATCCCATACATGTTAACCCGATACTCATCAGCAATCTTCTCTTTAAACTCCTTTGCAGATTTGGCATCTAGTGTAATCCGGCAGGCAATACTGCACATTTGCGGTTCTCGCATTTTAAACTGCAAAAATTCAAGTCAACTTAGAAAAGTCAATAGTAATGGAATTATTTATCAGGTTTAGACTTATAAAAGAAAATCAAAACTGACCTCATAAGGAGAGTTTTCAATACGATCACCACGAAGTACTTCCCCAAGATTCTCTGCACTGTCCACTATGTTTTTAGGCTTACAATAGGGCAGAGAATAATATGAGTAAGGAAGCTGAGTCTTTATAGAGGTCAATTTGTTCACTTTTACATTCAAACTATCACCCTGCATGTAGAGAAACACCCCCCCACCCCCCAACGCACACAAAAAAAAGTTAGTAACAATTGTTTTTGAATGAATTCTAAAAAATATTCAGGCACAAATAATAAATCCAAGCATCATCAGATAACTGTTTTAATTGAATAATGGCAAATGCAATAAAATGAGTAACATGGCTTAGAAAACATAAATTACTAAGCATGAATTAGTGCAGGCTCATATTTCTTAACAATGTCTCATATTTTTAAAAATATGAGCTCCAGTGGAGATTGGAGAGAGTCATATGTGGCATAGAGCCATAGAATACTTTTTTATGATAATTTGATAGTTGGGGGAAGGGGGATTTGAACCTTGGACATAGTTATTGAAAACACCAAAAGCAGTGTTCGTAAAAGCGCACTTATGCACAAAGTGCGAAGCACCAAGGCTCCAGCGCTTTTCAACTCTAAAGCAAGGCACATTCAAAGAAGCATGCTTTAAGTGCCCTTTTTTTTTATGCTTATTCAATAAGCTCAATGCGAGCTTTATTGCGCTTTTTTATATTTTTCAAAAAAAAAAACCAAATCTGAATTGTAGACATAGGATCTTAACACTATTGATATAGACCATTGATTTGGTGTATAAAATTCAACGATATGGTGTGCTGCTATACATTTTCCAATCCCTCCAACTTCACAAATTCTATGACACCCATTTTGGGACCACAATCACTCAACAATCCCCCGTTGACCTTATATTGACTAATTCTTATAGACTTATGCTCATTAAGTGATTAAATTATTAACTAATATTAGTGATTAGTCACGGGCATTATGGCTACCAGAGATTCAAGAAAGGTTATTGCATGGATGTACTCAAATCTAGCTGATCCAAAAATAAAAATAACTTGACTTATATAAATTTTATATGAATTGCAAGGGGAGAGGCTTATATAAATTTTATATGAATTATATAAAATGTCTTATTTCAATTTTTATGAATATTTGATCGCTTGATTGTTGTATTTCCCAATAATAATTATTTTATAATTTATCAAATTATTTTTTAAAAGATATGCCCTTCACTTTAATCAAGCGAGTACTTGAGCTTTATGCTTTGAGCCTATGCTTCAAGAGGCCTTTGCGCTTAAGCGTGCCATGTGCTTTTACCAACACTGACCAAAAGGTGGCAGTTGAGCTACAAGCCTACAAGGCTCTTGGCACAAATGTACATAATACTAAAATAATTGTAAATTGAATGAGTGAATCCAATAAATTTTCCCCAAAATTATACTTGGCACAATCCACATATTGGTGGCATTGTCCACAAAGAAACCACCCCAAAGCCAAGTGACTACTGTCTCTTCTATTACAGGTATGGCGCTAGCTATGCTTGTAATTTCCGTAGCTCCCAAAAAGCTTATCCAACCCCACACCCCAATGTAAAACATTTCAGTTCTTCATGCACTCTTGCCTAGAGTTTGAGTCCATCAAAGCCCAGCTCCTGCCCAAATCTCTCAGCCTACTCTAGATATATTGCACTCTCAAATCTTACAGCTTAAGAGATTCATCAGCAAATCACAGGCCCCACGGTTGGGAACTAATGATTGGAGCTACCTACACCTATTTTGGATTTCCCCTGCCCCTTGTTAATCATAATCCTCTCCATTTGAAATGGATCTATATTCAAGGTTCAGATTAAATATTACAAATCTAAACACATGTATCTAGTGCCACATTATATAAATATTTAAATAATGTGGCATTGTCAGATCCAAGAATAATGTCTTCTCGAAATGAAGAGGATCATGTTTTCCCGTGAATGCACACGGAGCCAAAGAAACAGGCCTAAAAATTCTTCCAAAAATGTTTACAGCATTTAAATTCTTCATTAAGCATCAAATCCAAGCTCCTCTACCAGCTACAACTTAATTAGCAGATCATTAAAAACCACAGAGAGAACCAGAATCAAGATCACACAGTTCTAAAATGCTCATCGATAAACCTTTCAAGTTATTAGATGTTCAATTCTAAGATAAATTCCGAAATTCCAAACATTTATTTAGATCCGGTGATAGAATCATAGAAACACAGTTGCAATAAATACCTAATCTTAATTTGGAGAATCAACTATTAGTAATTCAACAGGATAACCTAAAACCTCCGGTTCCAAACATGAACTCTCTTTTTCATTTTTAAAGTTTCTCGGCATCCAAACAAGTGAAATCATATGAAACTCAGATCCAAAACACGAATTCAGATCAAGCAAGCACAGCAAGTATATATGAAGAGAGAGAGAGAGAGAGAGAGAGAGAGTTGACCTTTTCGAAATCCTCGGGAGCGACGCCGGGGAGATAGAAACAGAGGCTGCCATGGAAGAGAAGGAGAAGGATTGCGGAGATCGCGGAGAGAGACGTTCGAAACGCCATGGCGTTTCGTTTTCAGAGAGAGAGAGAGAGAATGGGGGATATGGATCTGTGAATTACGGTGAGAAGGAGAGAGAAAAGGGAGGTCTTCGTTTGTTTTATATGAGATCGCTCTCACTAGTCACTCCACGATAAATTTTTAGAAATGAGAAGCATAAAGGGGATTGTGGGGCTTTGAGATTCACTTCTCTCCAGTTGTGATTACTACGGTGACTCCAGCTCATAAATATCATATTTTAGCCCATCACGGTCAAAATTCACCGACACCAATCTATCGTAAAATTATATTATATGTACAAATACAAATGTAAATTTACCCTTAGGCTGTGTTTGGTTCCATTTCAAAAAATGCTTTGAAAAATATTTTCTAGTGTTTCGTTGTGTTGCTGAAAATGCTCTAAAAAACCCACTTTTATCATGTTTCTCACATTTTCTTAGGATCCAAACAAATATTATTACAGATAATCAAAATATATAAACAACACAAGAAACAAAAATCAAAACAGAAAAATCAAAATCACAAGACCAATCGTGAGAGAGGGACAGAGAGAGATCGGTTCGTGGGTGCGACTCGCTGGTGGACGAGGTGGGTCGATCTGAAGGTGGTGGGTTGATCTAGGAGTGGGTCACTCACTGGGTGGGTCGATCGGTTCATGGGTTCGTGGCGTGATCTCGCCGGTGGACGAGGTGGGTCGATCGATGGGTGGGTTCGTGGCACGATCTCGCCAGTGCTGGGGTGCAACTCGCCGGTGCTTGGATGTGCGATCGGAGCTCTCGCTGGTGCTTGGATGTGCGATCGGAGAGGAGTGCGTGTGAGAGAGGATGGAGAGTACCGTCGGACTGTGTGAGGAGTGCGTGATCTGTGAGGAGCTTGGAGTGTTGTGTGAGGAGTGTAAATGGTTTGAACTGAAAATAAAACCGAAAATGCTTTTACAGGAGTGAGCCCTTATTTTACAGTCAACACAGAAATGGTTTTCGGTTTGACCCAATTTTCGGTAACTACCAAACACATATATTTACGGAAAACCATTTCTGGAAGTGGTTTGAAGCCAAAACAAACGCACCCTTATACTATTCAAGAACGAAGGAAAAGAGTAGATGATGATTGTTGTCTGTAAAGAAAGAAAAGCAAATAAATAAATCAGGAAATGTAGTATAAAATAGATAATTTTACGTGGAGTGTTTTGGAAAGTAAGTATGTAAAATAGAAAAAATAGGTTTTTATGCTAAAATAGACATAAATTTTTGCATAAGCTAATGCGAATGGGGGAAGGATCACCTCCAGTTTTAAAATCTTGAGTTTCCTCCAGTTTTAAAATAGATGAATGACATGTGTATATAAAATGATCCAATGGTTTGGAAAAACTTAACAATTTTTCATATCTCTGTTGCCACTCCCTTCAACATCTCTGGAGCCAAACTGATCTACTACACATCACCACTATTCAACCCAAGACTACTGCTGCCTTCACCACCTCCACAAGGCCTCTTCGCCGCTGCCTCGCCGCTATCAAAAGCCACAACTGTCGCATCATCAAGTTCGAGCCTCCCTTCAGATCTATTATTTTTTCTCAATCATTTCACGAAACCAATGCTGCAGATCTTTTCTTTGGCCTCCGATATGCAAAAACCAAGAGTCTGAACTCCATATGTGCATGTGCCGCCACGCATGGTGGCCGTCGATCCACGCACCGTCACATTTTCTCCGTCGACTGGTGGTTCACGAAACCAACGCCATGGTTCTCTTCGTCAACCTCTGATATGTAAAACCCAAGAAGCCGACCTCCATCTTTGATCTCACGTGCCTCCACATGCGGCCTGAAATTTGGCTGCCGATCCACGTGCCGTCGAAGGTTGCCGTCGACTGTTGCTCTAACTCCAACGAGCCCATGCCTTCTTCTTGCACTTTTTATCTCAAAAAAGGTTTGCTTTTGCATCTATCTTTTAAAACACAAATTGCTAATTTTCTAACCATTGGATCATTTTATTTACACATGTCACTCGTCTATTTTAAAACTGGAGGAAACTGGTGGTTTTAAAACTGGAGGTGATCCTCTCCCATGCGAATGTTCTATACTATTTATTACTAGTCCTCTTTATGCTAGCTTAAACAATCGGAGCATTCGGATAAGCTTGTGCAAAATTTTTTGTTTATGTTAACATGAGAACTTAATTTTTTTCTATTTTACATGACCGCTCTACAAAATCACCCACGTTATATTATCTATTTTAAACTACATTTCATTAAAATATTATTTCTAGTATTAGATTTTTATTACTCTCTCAAATCATCTTTATCTTTATGTTTATGTATATGAGTAAAGAATTATTTAAAAATTTGATTTACAGTAACCAGGTATATTTACACAGTTATTGTAGCAAAAATGTAAATATACACATTTATAAATGGACTAATGTGGGAAATTTTTAAGCTTTTTATTTTTAGAGTTTCAACTTGTGGCGTCTGCTCCCGATGACAGCTCTTTGGTGTATGCGGAGATTGAACCCGAGATCTCTTATACAATCATCAAAGATTTTACCAGTTGAGCTAACTAAAACCCACAACAATTTTTAAGCTTAAGTGTGTAAATTTGACACATTTTTCTATTATACATTCACTATGTGAGTGCTCCACCATTAGCTAGCTAGCTTTCTTTATTGGCAAAGCTTGTGCATTAGAACTTAATATGTGGTCAAAAGTAAACATGTGCCAATGTTGTGGCAGATACCGTGTTTAAAGCATTGAACCCAAGTCAAGTCCATTTCTTTTTTTCTTTTTTTTTATTGTGTGTTTTTAGGTTTTTGATATTATTATTATTTTTATATAGTATCAATGTATCACAGTCGTTGACTCATTGGCCAAGATATTTCACTCCCTACATGACTTTTTTTTGGTTAAAATTAAAGAGGTGCTTGCAAAGTGTGGAAGAGAAAATTACAAGCCCATCCCAGTCAGCCTTTCCAGTTTTGAATATCTTAGAACCTTTGGGCCAACATGCAAAAAGCCTCATTAGATCAAACGCAGAACACTTGAACGGTAGAACCACATTGGTTTTGTGATGGAAAGGGTAGAAGTGTGTAAACTGTAAAGCATATGAACTTTATAATGTTTCCCATTGCTCATTTTCAAACTGGAAACAAATCTCATAGCTGCAATCCTGAGTTCTGAACGATTAAGCAATGTTAATTGTTAAATGTTACTTTTTTAGAAACACAAAATCTTTGATCATACCAAGTGTACTATACGTCTGTGGGTGACTACACACACAATCACCCCCACAGTGTCCAAGTCATTTGGTGGTTGCTTTACAGTTGATAGCTGTTTGTGGCCAATTTTTAACACAGCCCAAAGCAGATAAACCTAACAAGGAAACAAGCACGGCTTGATTTGGATCCAATGTTTATAGTAAATGAAGGCCAAGTATTGGACCATTGGCCCAGCCCAAAGCCGTTAAACAGCTCAATAAACTCCAATCCGGTCAACTAAAAACATTATGGAAAGAGGATAAAGTATCAATTATGAAATTATTGCCTAGGGGATAACCATATCTGCTTGCCCATTTGAAAAATGAATATTATACAAACTATTTTACAATTTTTTTTACAAACTATTAATCTGGTGAGTGATTATTGGTAGATGAAAAAGTGATAGGCTAAAATCCAAAACTGACCCTCTAAGTTTCAATATTTGTCATTTCAATCTTCTAAGTTTCAGTCCTGTCATTTCAATCTTTTAAGTTTCAAATTTTGTCAATTCAGTATTCTATTATCCTTCAGTTAACTGTTACCATTGACTAAACCAAGCTCCTTTTTTTTTTTTTTTTTTTTTTTTAATTTCGTAATTAAAAAAAAAAAACTGTTTAAAAAAAGAAAAACAATTAACTTGAAAATCAAAACAAAAAACCCCACCTCACTGATACCCTAGCCTCATCGATTTCTCAGAATCACCCTTGCAATTCCAAAACTATAGCATACATTACTAAGGGTCCATTTGTTTTGACTGAAAAGGGTTTCAGGAAATCATTTTACACCCCTCTATGTGTTTGGTAAGCACATAAAATTGGGTCAAACGAAAATCAATTTCCACGTTGACTGTAAAATAACCCTCTTGGCCCGTAAAACCATTTCAGGTTTTATTTTACCTTCAAATCATTTACACTTCTCACACACTCTCTCGAAGCTTCTCACACGCATTCCTCACAAACACTCTCCAAGCTCAGTTGTGACCAAGCTCCACAGAGCAAGACACGCCAAACGCAAGTCGCCCTTTCCCTCACGCCAGTTCGAGCTCCACCCACAGTCCGATGATCCACTGTTTGAGTTTCCTCCAATCTGCCGATCCACCCACGGTGAGTTTCCTCCACTGTTTGAACAAAAGCTGTCCAACAACCTCACCATTTCAGTCCGATCCACCCTCTATTTCACTCCGATGACCTCACCTCACCTCTGATCCACCCACGGTGAGTTTCCTCCACTGTTTGAACAAAAAATGTCCGACAACATCACCATTTCAGTCTGATCCACCCTTTATTTCACTCCGACAACCTCACCTCACCTCCGATCCACCCTCTATTCAGTTCGACGACCTCACCTCACCTCCGATCCACACACCTCCGACCCACCCTTTACAAAAGCTGATCCACATCCCCTCAAACCCATCTATCCAAAATCCACCCTCAAACCCATCTAGCCAAAATCCACCCTCAAACCCATAAACAACCCAAAGCTACTCTCACTATCTCGAATCCGATCTCTATATATATATATATATATATATATATATATATATGTATATATATATATATTTATTTATTTATAAAATTATTTATTTAAATACATATTTATTTATTTACTTTTTATAATTATCCATTTATTTATTTAATTATTGATTTAAGAAATTAACTTTTGTTGGTGTTACAATTATACAGAAATATATGTGCATAAATTTTGTGTTGGTTGATATCAATGTGATTTGGATGTTTTGGTGAATGTATATGGCACCTTGTGAATACTGTGGACACACTACCACAGTAGTTGTGTCTTTTCCCTTGATCTTGAACTGGGCTTGTTATGACATTTATGTGAATTTGGATGGTTTAACAAACTTTGAGCATGGTTGTATATACTGATTGTGTTAGAGATCACGGGTGTTGTGTTGGTTGACAAGGTGTGCTCTACTGTTTTCTGTTTGTGGTTGTTTTTATATACTATGTAATCAATAGCATGCTTGTTTACGTACCTCTTAGACCACAATGTTTGTGATTTTTTAGATGAAGAAAAAAACCAAAACTGCAATTCTTGCCTTAATTGCATCTGTCCTCCTTGTGAGAGTTGCATTGGTAAGGAAATTGCGGCTTAGACGACTGCCTAGGGCGTTAATCATGCAGCCGAAAGAGAGCATTACATAAATAGTATTCTGCATGGAAGTGAGAGACTTTGTGTGAGTCAAATTAGGATGAAGCCTATAGCTTTCCACCAGTTATGTCACATCCTCACTAAGGGGGAGCACATACGCTTGACTATTCACATGTCCGTTATGAAGCAAGTGCTAATTTTCTTCCACATTATTAGTCATAATGTGAGGTTCTGTGTAATTGGTAGTCGATTCCATAGATCGACTAAAACTGTTCATAGATACTTCAGGGTCGTTCTTAGGGGGATCCTAAAATTATATAGAGCTCTAATAAGACTGTTTAGCGAAAATACACCCCCAGAGATAAGGAATAGCAGAAGGTTCTATCCATATTTTAAGGTAAATATTGCGACTTGTGTATTTTTGTAAATTGTGAAGATTTGTGTAATTTTAAACCATTATGTCTGTTGAAAATTAGGATTATGTTGGAGCAATAGATGGTACACATGTTCGTGCATTTATGCTACCTGAAATACAAGGAAGGTTTCGTGGTCGCAAAGATGGAACCACACAAAATGTGTTAGCTACCATTAGTTTTGACTTGAAGTTCACTTATGTATTGGCTGGATGGGAAGGTAGTGCACATGATTCACGTGTGTTAAATGATGCATTTGCTAGGCCAATGGGATTTTCAATTCCCGAAGGTATTATAGGATTATTTCACCTTTTAGGTTTATTAGTTTAATAAATTTTGTGCGTTTTCCTAAGCATAGTAGTGATTTGGTTTTATTTTTGAATATATGTAGGTAAATATTATCTTGGTGATGCTGGGTATGATAATAAAAATGGAATTTTGTCACCTTATCGGAATGTGCGATATCACTTGAAAGAGTTTAGTAATCGTCCTCCTGAGAATGAACGAGAATTGTTCAACCTTCGACACTCTTCATTAAGAACTACCATTGAGCGAGGGTTTGGAGTGTTGAAGAAACGTTTTCGAGTGTTGGATGCAGAACAATTTTGGTTTTTTCCTACCCAAGTGAAAGTAGTGTTAGCATGTTGTGTGATTCATAATCACATTATGGGGGTTGATCCTACTGACTATATTATGGAAGCTGCAATGAACCAAGTAGAGTCTAATGGCTCCCAACAAGAAACACAGTCACATTGGGACTCCATTGAAGACAGTAGAGTGTGGAATGCTAAGAGAGATAAGATATGCCAAGCTATGTGGTCTGATTATACCAGGAGTGGAGAGTAGTACTTTATTTAGATTTCTATGATTGTAATAGGTGCTGTATTTTTCTTTTTTGTGACGACAATATACTTACTATAGACTTCTGGTGGTGTAAGGAAAAAGTATTTTCATCATTACATTGTTATTTCCAGCATTACATTGTTATTTCCAATAGTTGTTTCGTTATGTTGTGCACATCTATAAGCGTGGTTGTATGTGTGTTTGATTTGTTATTCATATTCGAAGTGTAATTACTAAATGCTACTCTCATTATTAAATGCTACCCTCACTATACAATTTTCATATGTAGTAATGTCGAAAGGGAAAGAGAAGCTGGGCACTAAGCACTTCAGGTGGCTGCCCCCAATGCACACGACCTTGCTTACTCTACTTGCCGAAGAGGCCGCGAAGGGCAACAAGCCCTTAAACACTTTCAAGGCCGGCTCCTTTGCTTTTGTAGCCAAGGAAATATCTACTCAGTTTGGGGTAGAGTGCCACCCCTCATATGTTGAGAATCGGATGCGTACTCTAAAGACCATGTGGACCACTATTCAAACTCTTCGAAAGAAGAGTGGGTTTGGCTGGGACGATAACTTGAAAATGATCACATGTGATGCAAAGACCTATCAAGAAGAAGTCATGGTATGGCTTCCAACTATATTTTCTTAATATAAATGATAATATATTTTTTTAGCTTTTATAATCTATGAATTGAGAACAAGACAAGGCTGCTCAAGTACCCTCTTTATATGAAATTTATAGTGTCATTCTTTTTAGGATTCCATTGCTTTTACAAATTTTCAAATATAACTTTCATGTGCGAATCTATTGTAAAATCTGGTCCTAGCATTTGTGCATTGTATTTTCTGTTGTACTTATCCCATAAAGCATGGGTTATGTCTCCTGTTTCCTAACAGCTTTTTTTGCTTATCATTGACATAAATCATCTAATGGCATCTATATTGAATTGAATATTGAATTTATGAGTGAAGTGATTATTGCATTGTTATTATACGTTCCTTTCTCCCTTACAGGCGCATCATAAGCATGCAGAGTATTTGAACAAACCAAACGCAGGAATTGACTTTCCGTAAAACGAATTCTGAGGCAGCCAAACAGTGGAATTTGTTTTCTGCCCTATTTTCCATGGTGCAACCAAACAGCCTGAATACATTTTCTTTACGGGAAAACAATTTCCCCTGAAATCATTTTACGCTCGGAATTGACTTTCCGTTGAACCAAACGCGCCCTAACTTGTCATAATTTGGTTGACAAGTATTACAATTTTTCATTTACCAATGAAGCAAGCAAGAGGCAGAACACAACATCCATGTTCCACCCAAAAGAATCAAGCCATGGAAGGGGGGATCCCAACTAGCAACTTCTCATCCTTATAGTTGGTTATTGCAGACCCAAGTTGAAGAGTGGCTTACCTGGCCAAAGATAAGAGTAGCAAGGAAATATTGAAAGGATTCAACTCTATCACAGACCACAATAGGACACAGGCAACAATGATGGCTACAACTTACGAGGGAAGCTAGATTCCAATCTATAATGTGAGGTTACCCAAACATCACCATTTTGACAAACTTCAATCAACTTCAGGAGAACTTGAAAGGAAGGAAGAATATAGGCTAAAGCCCCACTCACTTTTTTGTGGAAGATTTGCAGAAATGCATGCCTCTCGGAATTTCACTATTTCTCAAAAATCGGTGAGGCTAATTAATTTTCAGGTTAATTGTTTTTTTTTTTTTTTAATAACATTTTTTCTTTTCTTTTTTAAATTACGATTTAAAAAAATAAATAAATAAATAAATAAAAACCAAAACGGCGTCGTTTTAGCTTAATTAACGGTACACTTAACTAAAGGGTAACAGAATACTGAATTGACAAAATTTGAAACTTAGAAGACTAAAATGACAAAATTGAAACTTAGAGGACTGAAATGACAAAAGTCGAAACTTAGAGGGTCAGTTTTGGATTTTAGCTAAGGTGATATTAATGGTGAGCATAGATGAAAACCAATAAGAGGTTGGCCACATCAATATTTTATAAAAATGTTATAAAATAGTTGTCCAGGGTTCCTTTTACATTTCTTGTACTTTAGACACGCATCTTAATGTCATTGAACAACGCTTAGTCTAGGCTTTTTCTAAGAAAGAAGTTGGGCCTAGCGCTCTATGGAATGGGCTCCAAAGTACCATTCTGCCGCTACCAGTTGTGCACAATCGTTGAGTCCAAAGTCCAAGGGAAGACTCTGCAAAGTGGGCCTATCCTCTATTTTTGCCGCAGAATGAACTTTTCTCCAGTTTTTGCCATAGGACTGACTTTTCTAGTGTGCAGTAAAGCTTTTTGCTGTGCAATAAAACCTTCTGCTGAGCAGTAAAGCTTTTTGCTACGTAGTAAAGCTTTCTGCTGTGCAATAAAATCTTCTGCTGTGCAGTAAAACTTTCTGCACTTTTTTGCAATGTGAATGACTACTCTTCATTTTTTACTACAAAAATACTTTTCTACTTTCTGCACAAAAACAAATCTAAAACCCAAAGAAAATACCCATCAAGCAAATGTTAGTTTACATGGGTTAGCATATTCTCAAATATATACATACATATATTTGTAAATACACTTATAGATATTCGCATATACATATATAAAACATATGGCAAAACATGAGATACAATGTATATGTATATGTACTTATGGCAGGATAATGATTAGTTCGTGCCAAAAGTAAAACACGTAATAACAAAGAAATAAGAAAGATTCAATAGAAAAGGTTTAGCTAGTATAATAGCTAACACAATAAATATAATAAAAAGGTGCTACAGCAGAATAACTAGTACGGTAAATAAAGATATCACAACAAGACAACTGATGTAGCGAACGTGATAAAAAATGTGCTACAACATAATGACTAAATACAGCAGATATAAATTCTAACGAGTGAAATCAAATATATTTGTGATCAAAATCAAGTATTGAATCTTCCCATAGAATAAGTAAATCAAGAAGAAACCCAAACCCCAACTTGAACAACCTTGTTATAGGCTTTTGCCATCAAAGTTGTGCATTTTGGAGAATAGGCCTAAATGGCTACTAGCTATTACTTTTGGAGAACTTCAAATAGTGGGTTTGCTAAGAGGGAGGGAAAAAATAGTCTATTGATGCATACCCCTATTACTGCCGTGTTTTCTCTCTTCTTTCTACCACTTTCTTTCTCTCGCTCTTTCTTTCTTTCCGTTCCTTTTTTACTCAGTTTCTTATTGATCTCTTACCATGGATTGTTCTCTCTTGGGTCTTTCCTTTTCTTGAGTCCCTCTCTCTAGGTCTCTCCCCCTTTAAGTGCCTCCCCTAGATGTTTACTGCTCTCTCTTACCATAGGTTCCTCCTTCCTTATCTATGGCTACCTCCCCTTTTTATAGTGAGCTAATTCAATGAGATTTCTCCCTTTTACCCTTAGGGCTTCACCAACTGTTTTTGGTTTATTGTGGACATTCTTTCAGGACTACCCACCAACCCATTGGTGGCCCAGCCACTTCCACTGCTCAATACGTTCTCACTTCACCACTACTCATTTCATGACAAAACTCCATTTTGTTTGTTTTTTATGTATACCTCTACCTCTGGGTTCAAATGGATAAGGATTGGGCTACCTTACCACCTACCTCTATGGCATGCATCAGATGGTCCTAGCCATTTACTACCTCTTTTGGGTAAGATACCATCCTAACAGGGTATATTCTCAAAAGAAGTCACGGTTGAAAACCTAATATAGACCCCTTTTCCCCCCACCACCAAACCACACCCTTCGAATCCCCTTAGTTGTGGGCCCACCTCCCTTGTATTGGCTGGGTACAGTTTGGTGGTGCTCTGGCCCTTGTGTGCTTGCTCCACTATCTTCCGTTTTTGTCTTCTTTCGTTCCCACGCCCTTTCTGCTATGGCAAAATAGCCTGGTTTCGTTCTGTTGCGTGTCTCTGTCTTATTTCTTTATGCGTTTCCTATTGTGTTTGTCATTTCCTTTGGTTTGGCTTTTCTTTCCTTCACACAATTCCTACTACTTACACTTTTTGCTGTTCCTTGTTTCTTTTCATTGTGCTTTTTCATATTAGTTTTCATACCTATACTTTTATACAAAAGGATTTTAGGCCCAATTTGCCTTGATCTGCCAAAGCCATTCTGCTGAAAAACTGTATTTTGCGGCAGATCTGTATTCTGCTGCATATCTGCATTATGCTGCAGATCGCTTTCTCTTGCATTTCTTTCTTTGGACCTTTCTTTCTCTTTGGTCTTCTTAGTGGGCCTTTAGGCCTTGCTTTTCATTGGGCTTTCCTCCATATGGGCTTTTGAGTCTTGCTTCTTATTGGGCTTTCTTCCTCATAGGTTTTTGGGTACGGATTTGCAAAAAAAGGCATCAACAATAATTTATGACTATAGCATTACTCTTTGAAAAAGAGGCTTCGGTGTAATTGCCAAATCAAAAATGGTGAAATTCGATATTACCCTATGTTTGGAAGAAGGGAGATGACATCTCCTTCAGTTCCAGACATACCAAGCCAAAAGAATGACAAGTGGTGTTGATCTAATAGAATTCCCATGTATTTACAAGTAGAAAAGGTAGTTACCTCGAGTGACCATCAGAGGCATCAAATATGAAGACATGTGTGCTAAGTAATCAAGAGCAATATGGTGACAACTGTCTTAAAATGGTTAAGAGAGGTTACCAAGCCTTGTTGATAATAACAAACTTAGCAATGGATTGATATTAAAGAAGTGACACGTGGCGAGAGGAACTAGGCATAAGTATCAAATCCTTAAGTATAAATGGAGGCTAATTTTACAAGAGAAGGGATCACGCACAATAAAGCATAAACAATGGTACTTCTAAGATTTTATGCTTGTAAGTTCATTTCCTTTGTACTTGTGATCTCATTTAATCAAGTATTCAATTACTTTGATGCAATAGTTAGTTGTTTGTTTAAGTTTAATATGATTTCTTTCCTGCTTCGAATCAATTTAGTGTTAGAAATTAATTAGTCTTGAATTTGTTATATTTGTTGCAATTTATTTTACGTTGAGATTATTTGCTCCGGATTAGTTCACTTCAAGATGATTTACTTGGAGATAGTTCACTTCGAAATAATACATTTTGAATTAGCTCACTTCAATTAGGTTTGATAACTTAGGTTTAGTAACTTAGACTCAATAATTCAACTTAGTCAATTAAGAAGTTTGTCACTTGGGATTTTCTCATTCTTATTGTTAACTTGCGCATTTCTTAAAATGTCCTATTAAGTTAGGCCTTTCTAGACTCCAGACCTTAGTTTTCGAAGTCAAATATTTGCTTTGAGCTACCTAAAACCAATATAAGGAGCTAAGGTTAATTAAAAATTGGTTTATACTTTATACTCAAACAATATCTCCACCCCACCATTAACACGTTGACTAAGAAATTAGGGAACATTTCTTAACGATACGCCATTTAAGGCCCAGTACAAATTGGGTTCATAGTTCATATCTCTATTCAATATTTCACTTTCATCATGTGTAGTTACTGTTTATCATTCCCTTCCTACATCATAGACTAATTGAGTTTTGCTAATAAAACTTTATTAGAATCCCAAGTATTTCCAATAGCCAGGCCACCAATTGCTTTGATTGGAAGATTGATTTCCATGACTTTAGAAAGAGTAATGCTATAACTACAAATTATTTTACAACATTTTTACAAACTGGTGATGTGTTCAACTTCTTATTGATTTTCATTTAGGCACACTATTAACATCACTTTTTCATTTACCAATAACCATTCACCACATCACCACCAAATTGTAAAAAAGTTTGTATCTATAGCATTACTGCTTTAGAAAACTACATGAATTGCACATTTCACCAAAAGAGCCAAAATTAATCAATTATCACATGTTCTTCCATGGAAGCTGGATGTCGGTGGGGGAGGGGGTTTTGAAGCTGGGCTACAACGTCCCTACTCTCCTCTGTCAACTAATTACGGTCCAAAATGAGTTTGATGTGGGCAAGGTATAAACAGCACAGTATTCTTTTTTCTCTTTTTTTGTTTTTGGTCTGAACTCTGAAGGGCAGCCTAGTTGACGTCACCATCTTCATTGTCTTCGCGTTTGTCCAAGAGGGCTCAATGCGGGCCAGGACAGCCAAGTCTTTTTAACCTTGGCCTCGCTAGCCATCTTAAAATTTAATTAGAATGCTCTATTTGTTATAGCGATGTTGTTTTCTAAAAAGCAAGTAATTTTTTAAAAATTACTTTTTATAAAATTATTTTATTTTTTAATATTTGATAGTAACTTTAATCGAGTTGAAAAACAATTTTTTAATTTTTTATTTATTTAGTTTGCTGTGAGATATAGTTGTTTTTCAAAAAAAATTAGTGGAAAACAATATCTAAAAATAAAACATTTTTTTATGTTAATTAAAAATAGTTTTCATTTGACTCATTTTTTTATACTACCAAATACTGAAAAATACGAAAAATTTTATTTACACAAAATTTTCCATCGAAACAAATAGAGTGGAAAGTTGTGCTATGGGACATAACAAATTTTCACAACAAAGTGAATTATTCCCCTATCATCTCCTTTTTTTTTTTTTTTTTTTTTTTTTTAGCCATACCCTCTACTTTCCATCCCTCCAATCTTTCAAACAAATTATTAAGAACTAGGAACTCTCAATAAGCATCCCATAAGATGTTTCACTTTCATCATGCTCACCCACTTCTTATCCTTTTTCTTTTTTCTTTTTTTATTACCATACACGAGTTATGCTAATAAAATTTTATTAGAATCCCAATTCCCAAGTATTTCCAATAGCCAGGCCACCGATTGCTTTGGTTGAAAGATTGATTTCCATGACTTTAGCAAACTACATGAATTGCACATTTCACAAAAAGAGCTAAAATTATCACATGTTCTTCCTTGGATCAGTTGGATGTCGGCTGGGGAATTTATTTATTTATTTATACTTTATAGGTGGGGGAGGGGGCTTTGAAGCTGGGATACAACGTCC
This sequence comes from Quercus tomentella, assembly GCA_028535165.1. Lineage (NCBI taxonomy): Eukaryota > Viridiplantae > Streptophyta > Magnoliopsida > Fagales > Fagaceae > Quercus > Quercus tomentella. The sequence goes on from JAPQVY010000155.1 coordinate 21,032,408, forward strand.
CTACTCTGTCAGTCCAAAATGAGTTTGATGTGGGCAAAGTAAAAGGCCCAATATTCTCTTACCCCTTTTTTTTGGGTTTGGTTTCCCTTCACTTTCTTTGATTTTGGTCTGAACTCTTAGGGCCAGCCTAGTTGACATCCTCCATCTTCACTGCCTCCCTGTTTGTCCAAAGGAGCTCAATGCGGGCCAGGACAGTCAAAAGTCTTTTACTTGGCCTCACTAACCATAATAAAATTCAATTCCAGTGGTCCTATGACACAGCAAATTCTCATAATATTTTCATAACAACTAAAATGCCAATCTTTCATAGGTCAAAAGAAGATTAAATAAAATATTAAAATATTATACTGAGACCCACCACCACAACTAAAAGAAAGAGTGTTGTGAAAATATTGTAATATTTTGTTGTATTCATAATCTTTCTCAATTCTAATTTTTTTTTTTTCTTTTATTTGTGGAAAACTTGTAAATAAGATGAAAATATAGGTACAGTAAATTTGGTGCAGCACATTGATTATCCCAATAAAATTCAAACATATAAATTGATTGCATCTAATTTTTCTTGAAAAAGATAGTGTTGTTTGTATGGTATAGTCGTATGACTTGTACTGGTCAATAAAGACAAGTTTCTGAATCTAATTGGAGAAACTAATGTATTATATCTAAGTTATGTCGTAAACTAAGATGTGCATTTCTTTAAATATCAATATAGTGTTGCATCTCAGTCTGTTCCTCTTTCAACTTTCATAGATTCCAAAGTATCACCATCCCTACGTGTGTGTGTGTGTGTGAGAGAGAGAGAGAGAAGGAGCAAGCAGGCAGGGGGCAAAGGTAGATACATGGGTTGTGTAGTTGGTACAATCATGCCAAGCTTTTAGAGCATAAAACCTGGAGAGAATCTACAAGTTGCAACCCAGGGCCAGCACCAACAGCACCAATTGAACCCAAAATGTGGAACTCATTCTAATAACAAACAAAAGAAGGGTTGGGCATAAAGGGGGTCATATGGTCCCCCACTTTGGAGCCATTGCTAAGTAAAAGCCCATCCACACCCCCAAACCATTATAAAAGATTGGGACCCTCGCCTCCCCCCATCTTTCCATCATCATTAATTTATGATGCTTTTATTCTCACGCCTAATTTCACCAGCAATTTCTTCTATGCACCCACACATGGGTGTTATCATTTGACTAACAACTGCCTTTTTGTGATTTAAATAAAATATTACACACAAATCTCTGCCCATTGCTAAAGCAAAGCACTTGCCAAACACCCACTACTACCAATGTCTCTTTTAAAAAGTTTTTAAGTTTTCACCTATGATTTCATGTGCATACCAATTTTCCTTGTCTTTTTTTTTTTTTTTTTTTTTTTAATTAGTTCTTATTATTTTATGGAAAAAGTTTTGTTACATAAAGGTTACGTGATAGCAAAAAGAAAGTAACATGTGTCCAAAGGTCATATACAATACACATAATCAAATAGTTTCTTAAACACTCGTCCTTATTTTTTTTGCTATCACATATCCTTATATACAGCAAAACGTTTTCCTTGTTTTATTTTGATAGCCACTAGTTATACTATTTTTTTTTCCTTTCTAGCTACATTCACAACAAGGCAACTGTAATGGATAAGGGACTTGGCGACTGTGCTGAATATGAAAAGGAATTGGTCTAAGGAAAGTTTAATGCATGGAGACTAACCTAAGGTCCCCTACTCCTACCCCAACATGTTTAGCTCTTTGGGACCATGCATAGCTTAATTATATGACAGTGAAGTGGCAAAGAAAAGGTGCATAGCTTGCCAATGAATGCATATACTCAACTCCCTATTTGACATGACTATAAAGTTGACTACATTTTAGCAAAGCTAGCAAACATTGGATATATAATTATAAAAAATAAAAAATCAATAAATGCATTCTAAAATTTCACTATACACTATTTTGGCGGTTTGATGTTCAAAACAAAATTCCCAAAGGATCCCTAGACCATGACTGGTACCTACTTTTTTTTTGAAACCAAGAGCTTTATTATATAGTTTAGGTATTCATGCATGGCAATGGCATATATCACACAGAAATTTATAAGATACAAAAAAGTATTGATGAGTATCGGAAAAGCACTTAATTCTCTGGACCTCGGACGGTCCCCCTTGGGACAACTACCACATCGGCACATGTATTTGCTTTCCTGCTCTGACAAAATGCAATGCTAATATATTTTCTTATAAGCAGTGATAATTACACATTGTGTGTATGATACACATAATTGATATCGTGTTTTTTTTTTACCTATGATAGTGTGCAACTCAACGTATACGATAATAATTAGCGCTTTTTTATTACATATTGTTTCTTTTTAGGGAATATACTTTCCTGCTATAGATAAATTGATTGAACTTTTATCCATTGCAATGCGAAATCTAGGGGCGAGCTTGAAAATTTGTGGAAAATGGTTTTCGATGGGTCTGAGAAAGATACTATAATTTGCATGGAGAAGAGCTCATGGGAATGATTTGCTACCTGTAATGTACAGCTTTTGCAATGCTGTTGAGAATTGAACCTATCTTTTTGGTTATGTGGTCCTGATAGAGTTTATTATGAACCCTATATATTTCTACTACTATAAATAACCAAAATTATCACATATCCACACATAGATGATGTAATGTTTAATGATGGTTTTGTGGTCCAAGATGATAAATTATAGTAGAATAAAAAGGAGGCATCAACCAACCATTATCATTAATTTGGCCGATTGAGTAATGACTTACAAGTAAAGTTCCTAAATACATCTTTTTTTTTAAATCCTTTTCTTTTTCACCACGCTAACCTCCCAATGACAAAGAGTGACATCTTCAAGTTCCTCTAAATATCAAACCAATTTTTGCAATGACATTGTTTTATATTTGTTTTTGATTTCCTTCTCCATCTATTTTTTTACTTTTGTTGGAGTAGGGACCTCAATCTTATAAAAATCAAAACAAAAAAGAAAGCATGTCAGCAAATTCTTTCACTTTTTTTGGGTCAGGGTTTGCATTGATTCAAATTCTTTGGACAATTCTTATGTAGTCTTAGAGTATTGCTATGGGCTCTCACAAAGAGAGTGGCCCCCATGGTGGGTATCACATTTAGGATCCATCCTTTATGTGAGAACCCGGAGCAGTGCTCTGGGACTATCTAATTTTTTTTTCAAACTTTTGTAATTATGTGTCATAATTTCATTTCCGCTTTCCTTATGTGCACAGCTACTCATAAATTTTACCTTTTCTATAAAAAATAGTTTTAATTTTACTGTTTTATATATAATAAGCATTTTAAACAAAAAGAATTAATTAAGCCATTGGAAATATATAACCTATCACAAACACAAAAGAGATTTTATTGTATAACATATATAGTGAAGGTAAAATTCACTACCCAGTTGCCCATGTGCAGCAGGCTAGGTCCCTCAGCAATGATATGTGAACTTAAATTAAAATTGTAGTACCAATACTTTGTGATGATCTAGTACATCACATTCATTATATCCATCACTCATATATCTCCTTTATTACTAAAATTAGCAATGGTGCATGCATATCTTATGCTTAGGATTTGGGGTAGGGCTAGCTATTAGATATGTAGAGTTTAATCCAACAACAACAATAATTATATTACAATTAGACTCCAACCAAGTCTGATCAGCATATTCTAGAATTAAAATTGTCGATGACAATTAAGTTTTTGATTTGGTTTAGTTTTTTTTTTTTTTTTGGGTATGTAGGTTTAGTTGAGATCTCACATAACATGACTAGCACTGATGTTATAGTCAAAAGTTGAATAATAAATATTGTGGGGATAACTTAAGCTTATTAATTTATGTTGCGTCTAACTACATTTTAACTAACCCTTTGTTTTAATTTACATCACTAATGATGCAAGTGTTTAATCAAACTATCTTGAAAATTAGAGTACTTATTTTGATTGAATTCAGCTTAAAGCTTATACATTAAAATTAGAGCTGAAGTTCGACAAATGGGAGAGGGAGGAGAAGGGGTAAAGTGTCACTGAACTTTGAACCCTTTGGCAAGTTTTATCTTTTTGTTTCTTCATTTAGAGGTAACAATTTAAATTGCCATTATTGAAATCTGAAAAGATAAGGAGTGCAAGGTAAGTAAGAAGAACCTTTACTATCCCACTATGAACTAAGTCTTATCCGAAAAAAATAGGGACATTTTGAAGCAGAACCTTAGGTGACAAACTGCCAATGCAGTATGACATCAATTCCGTTGGCCAATCTGACCTATCAATGCCAAGAATTTTGTAGTTTAATTATTACTTCTTGATATTTTCACGAAAATACTCAATGGTCATATCACTCTCCTCCAACTATAGGTTATTAAAAAAAAGGGCATATGAACAATTTTGAACTTGTACCTCAAAGTATGGGTGTTCATTAAACCGCTCGGACTACACCTAAGTTGACCAAACTGCCCACAAAATAGAGTAACCACATCATATTACGAGTGGAAGTGAAAAAATCACATTGCACCATGCCCATATATATGTGTGTGTGTGCGCGCGCTTTGTTTTATATTCATATATATTATATGAACCAAGTGTTGATCACTTGATTTTTTGAATATAAAAGATGAGGCGTTTCACACCTAAAAACTTATTGGGTTACTCTTAATCATTCCAAAATAAAGAAAAATCAACCAAACATTTTAAAGATAGGCCAAAAACAAAGCAAAAATTTTGCCAAAATTTTGAAAAATATTCAAACCCTAAACCAATCAAATCACACTGTGATACACGGTATAAAATTGCACATATAACTGTAAAACTAAGATGGCCAAACTACACCTTGAAGTGCAATAATGAACACCCCATTTTAGAGGATTAGAGTACATGACTACGGACCAAGGTGTCGATGTTTGAATCCCCAATAGTTGATAGTGATACATATAGATTATAGACTAGGGTTCTGCCGAAGATGACATAAGTAACAGTAAAAGTCTTTAGTCAAGGTTGTTTGACTAAAGACTGAAAGCTTTAAATTATATAAGTAGATTATTAGGTAGTAGTTTAATAAGTTTACATGGATCAGATTCAAGACAAAAGCAGGTATAATTTATGGTTTGTTTCACTTGGCTGTAGCCTGTAGGCTAAAATTATTTTGGTTTGACGGTGGTTTGGTCCCTTTTATTTGTATCATTGTCATTTTAATCCCTCCATTATTAAAAATTGTAATATATCTTCTAATTAACCATCGTTTCATTGTAAAATGAATTGTTAAATATACCAACACTACTTCGTTTTATTTTTTTAACAAAAAAAAAAAACATTTTGATAAATTTGATAGTTCAAAGTTTAAAGATTTTGATAAATAACCGCAATAAAGTTGGAGGTTTATATTATTAACTTTGATACTCAAAGTAACCAAAATAATAGTGTGTTAGAAATTGGATGGACCAAAAGTTGTCTTAGTCAATTGGTTAATAAAGAAAAATTGAATTGGAAATGTGTTTGTGTAAGCTCTAAACCATCTTACCAAAGAGATTAAGAAAGGTAAGTAGTAGGTACAAGGTAGAAGAATAGACAAAATGGTCTATATGTCACTAGCTTTTTGGTTTAGATTTTAGTTTATTTTGTTTATAAGCAGTTTTTTAAAACTGCACTCGTTCTTTCTTTCTTGTTTTTTGTTTCCAAAGTATCAATTTTTAGCAAAACACCAAATAAGCTAATGACAAACGTACAAGAATTATAAATTTTGGGATTTTAGTCTTATCCATGCAAGTAAGTAACATATTGTTATTCCCCAAAGTGGTAGCACAATCGGTTAAAGACCACGTCTCTGGATCATATGTTTTCAAATCTCTCCTTCACCTTCTCTTGAGAAGAAAAAAATGAAAAAAAAAACTTATGAAAAGTAAAAAGTAGCATGTTGCTCCTTGAGCACAGAAAAATATAGTGTTTCTTCCTATAATCTTGACCAAAACAAATCTTTGAACATGTTAATGATGATTACTGTATTATTACTTTTGGATGGTAGATGATAATTGAAAAAAATTAGAAAAATCAACCTCACTGTGCTAGTTATTCATGTGTTTGTCATGATTTAGTTGACAAATTGTTAGTATTAATTAGTTTATAAATTTAAACTATCCTAAATGGACACAAAATGACATAATCTTATTACGCCTACGTTTGGATTGCATTGAAATTATTTCAATATTTGTGTTTGGCCTTTTTAGTGAGTCTTGTGTATTGTTTACGGGATTCATAAGTACTCTCTTCAGCAAAATTTTCATTAAAACTGAGTCCTACGACACTATTTACATATTTAAAAATTAATTTGTAATAATATTTTCAATTTTAGTTTTCAACGATAAGCGGTATCCAAATAGACACGTAAAAAATTTTCTTGAAAGGAAGTTTTTGAGCAAAAATAAAAGGGTGAAGCTTGTGTCTAGCACTAAACATATTACAATATAAATACGTGTTAGAAATTAGAATCCTAACGGTCCAGTGACCAACGGCCACCGGAAACAAGTCGGACCCAAAATGAAAAACCTCATCAAACGCTGGTTTTACTGTTTTAGGCTTTTAGCTCGCAAATTCAAATAAGCCATGCATGTAGGCCTGAGGCTAAAAAAAAAAAAAAAAGGGGGAGTGAGAGAGAGAACAAATATTTACACTGTATATGGCGCATTAGTACTACTGCAAATAGAAGAATGTACCACCATCTTGGACAGTCTAGTTTCTTTCCTTGTCGTCATTATAAATGATATGCAGTACATTATTATAGAGGGCTCATGTAAAAGAATAAGTCCAGTGCCGGCACAACTTGTGCCCAAGTTGTGGCCCTGTACTTATTCCATATAAAAGCCTCACAGGGTGCTAATTTATGGCAACGTCTGGGTGTGTGTTCATGGAAGGCCACACACACAAACAATGAGAAATGGTGTTGGTCTCTGCTTTATTTATATCCATGGTGCATTATTCACTGAGCTTGACTCAATGTTATAAATACCATTCCGTACCGATGACTAGCATGACTGGTTTTTGTATTAACATAAAAACTAAATTAAAGAAACACATTCTAGCAAAGAGTTTTTAGTTCAACTAACGCCTTTTTACGTTTTTAATAAAAATGTACACGATTTAAATTCTCTCTACTAACAACTAATTATAAAATAAAATAAAAATCCAAATTTCAAAAATGAGTTAAAATATGATTCCACAAGATCTAGTTTCATTCAAGTAATGAATTTTGGTACCATTCTCGTGACCCACATCGAAATAATGCTTTATTAGTAGATGTCCAGTCAACTGCTGTACCTCAACACATTTCAAAGAGAACCAACTATAGCTCTAGTAATAAAAAAATAAAAAAATAAAAAAAAACCTTTTGAATAAAAAAACAAAATAAAAAAACAAAAACAAAATTATAGGTTTTGGCTGGTATTGACTAATACGGGATGTGTCGAGCAAGTTTTCAAAAAATACCTAACAAAATATCAACTCAGTACTGGATGTACCAGTTCATGCGTGACTATATTATGTGTGTGTGTGAACATTGCTCTTTCCCAATTTCCAGTACCTAAAATGCTCTCAAAGGTCAAAATGACAAAGTCACAAAACAAAGCTTCGCGGCAGACACAGAGTACATATATAGTCACAACACAGCCGCATTGCTATAGCTTGTAACGTGGACTGTTATAGTTCAACAATTTGTATTATTAGATTATATTCAGTTTTGAACTTGGTTAATTTACTTGGTTCTCAATACACTGACAATACACATTCACACATAACAACAATACACAACTTGGGAAAGAAAGTTGAGGATTCTTTAAAAAGAGAGCGCATAGGAGAATGAAACCAAAACCAAACGACCATGTTGGGACCCCAGATAAGTACTCGTCGTAATGTGCTTGGTAAGAGTATATTATTATTATTTTCTTCTCTCTCACTTTTGTTGTTCAAAGAGAAGGACCCAAATCTATTTGTATCATCTCAACCACTTTTGTCAGTGCTATTAGTTGTTGTTTTTTTTTGATCCAAAAAGATTAATAAAACTGACAAGTGACACCCATATTGATACGATAATAATAAAACAGAGCAATGGAACACAACACACAACAACATTAAAAACCATAGTTGAGGTAAAACTAAAAGTGGTAGACATGAAAATAGAGAGAAAAAGAAAGGGTAAAAAGGTAAGAAAATAAGGGGTGGCGTGCTTTAACGGCAGAGAAAAGCTTCTTTTAAAAGAGGAGAGAGAAAGAGAGAGAGAGAGAAAGAAGAGAAGAGGTCTGAGCCACCCTGTAAACACAGTGCTCTGCTCTCTCTCTCTCTACTCTACTACTAATACTAATACTACTACACACTCGCAAAGCCTAAGCCTTTTTTCTCTCTCTAAAACTCTCTCTCTTTCTCTCACTTTCCCTCATTTTTGTTTTGCTGAAAGAATTCAGGGCTAGAAGGAGACAAGGGCATCAGAGGACTTGCTCAGAGTAGAGTGTATAGAGAGAGAGATGCATTGAGATTTGCGCCAAAAAAGAAAGGATCTTCAGCGGATCAGAGTGATTTAAAGCAAAGGCGGCGACAATTTATGAGCGTTTAGAGCTCATAGAGTAGAGTAGACTTAGAGAGAGAAACCCAACAAAAAAAAATTAAAGAATTTGGATCGTCTCTCTCTCTCTCTCTCTAAGTCTCTGCTCTCATGCTCTGCTTTTTTTGCTTGTTTTTCTCTCTAAAACGCTGACGCCAATTACTTTCTCGCTTTCACTCGTCAGGCTCAGAACTCAGACTCTCTTTTAATATTTGTTTCTGTATTCCAAGCTTTGTATTCTCTTCCTTTCTTTCTTTCTCTTTCTGACGCCATTTTCCTTGTGTGTTCTTCTGGGAAACCATTGCTCTCTCTCTCTCTGCTCCATAGGATTTTAGATATTCTCTTTCTTTCTTCTCTACCAGCGTCATCAATGCCATCATAGAGCCTTGAAATCAATCAATGGGAAAAGCACGAAGATCGAGACATTGGTATAAAGGTAGAGACTTGTCTCTCTCTGGTGGTGGTGCTGGTTGTGGTTGTCACGGTCCTGTGGAAGCGTTCTTTTAGATAGAAGAAGAAGAAGAAAGAGGAAGAAGAACCGCCATTTCTGAAGTGGGTTTTTGGTTTCTTCAACTGGGTTTGTCTCAAAATCTGACATTTCAGAGTGACAAATTTGCTATTTGTGCTACTTAGGAGGGGTATTCAGTGGTGAACAAAAATGAAGTTTATGAAGTTGGGTTCCAAGCCTGATGTGTTTCAAGCGGAAGGGAAAACTATCAGGTGAGTCAGTGAGTGAGGGGTTTTTCCTTTACCTCAAATTCTAAATTCATGTACAAGTTCTTTTGTGTGCTTTTTTTGGGTTCACTTTTTGTTTGATTTTGGACTTAATGGTAATGCTCTACTGGTTTAAGTTTTCTCTGTAAGAATTCTAGATTTGCTTGTATTTCTTTGTCATGCTCTGGAAATTTTCAGCAAAAGCTTACACTTAATTCAGTTTTGAGATTTGTATGTGAAGCGGAAAAAATGTAAAGCAGACATTTCTAACTTTTGAAAATTGTAAAACTAATCAAAACCTTTGTAAATTCAGTAGAAAAACCCTGTTAAGTACAGACTTTAAAAAATAAAAAGAAGGTATGGATGTGATATAATCTTAAGTCCATTCAGGAGGTGGTCCTGCCATTGAAAGGTGTCATCTTTGTGAAGAATTTTTGGCCCAGATCAATAATATAATGTCATATGGGAGTTCCAAGTTGTTTTTTGGGTAACTTCTTTACACGTACAATGACATTAATTCCACCAACATTTACAATTTCTACCTCCAAATAGGTTGTACTGGCGATGCTACATGCAGATTTCCATTTATCACATCATGTGTCTAATTAGTCAGAGGAAAAGTTAAACCTGTGCATGGATGGTTTGACCATCACCAATCCAGCTCTGTTGCCTCAAGGGCATCTTTAATAACGAAGTCTCATAACCTCTTGCATGTGCACTATCTTTGTCTCGTTGCATAACGAAAATCAGACAAAAACAAAGCTAATTTGGTGGTTAATTCCTTTAATTATGGGTTCACATGTTATAATGCAAATTGCATTTTTTTTTTTTTTGGGGGGGGGGGGGGATTGGGAGGGGTGGGGGCCTTGATTGTGATGAGTTTTGTTTACTTAAGCGAAAAAAAAGGGTGGTAGATATTGGAGTGTTATTACCCCATAAAATGAGTTTTCAGACCTTTTGGTTCATATCTCACATGCATGCTGTGGTTTTGATTTTAGATTTTTGGGAACCAGAGGGGTGGGTTTTCTTGACTTTTGTCTGTAAATGCAATTCAAATCCACCCATTCATATACTTAAGCATCAAGCATCAAGCATAATTTGTATATGGGTTTTAGAAGAAAGCTCTTATCTCATCCATTGGGCTTGTTATTTGGGTTAGGCAGTCCTGGTACTCAACATTTGTCTCATTATTCTTTAAGACATGTATCTTTAAACTACAATCAATCGAATGATCATACATGCACCAGCTAACATTCAATTCACTCTTGCCAATAGCCTTGTAGCTCAACTAGCACCTCTTGGAAACACTGAAGACGTCCATGGTTCAAATCCCAACTTTTGAATGATCAAACAAAACAAAAATTACTCTTCTTTGAGTTGTTATGCTCTTTGCATTTAAGACTGGATGAAAATTGTGCTGCTATGTCACTGTAACTGTTATTTGGGTTATCAACTGTGTGTAAGAGAGCAAGTAGGGCTGTTAAAGAACTGAGTTGTTATGAACAGCTTAGACTTGGCTCAACAAAAAACTTGTTTATATTCGCTTTGTTAGCAAACAAGCCAAGCTCAAGCCTAGGTTTAGGCTCATCTATTCAACAAGCTAAGCTCAAACATAATAATGTGTTATGAACAAGCTTGTGACTATGAGACATAAAAATATGCTTATTAGACTTGAGATCATATTGTGCAAAGTTGTAAATAAGTATATGAGATATCAAATTATTATGTGTAATTTTTTTGATGATATAAATAGTTCATGTCATAGTAAAAATTCTATAATTTTTAACAATATAAGATTGGTGAATCTAATTTATAAATTCATAAACAGAAATCATTCTATCTAATTAACATTAACAATATAGTTTCTACTTAAATTTAGTTATTAATTATTAGCATGAATTTTTGAAAGGGTAAATTTTTTTTTTGTCATGGTGTTTAGTACATATGATGGACAAAATAGATTATTCAAAGTAGCTTGTGAAAAGCTTGAGCTTGTTGAATATGAAAATGAACCAGGCTTGAACATGTTATCTAGCTTGGTGACGAGCTCAAGCTTGGCTTGTGTTCGAAGTAAAATTAAATGAATTAATCTTGAACTTTAAATACTTGGCTTGACTTATTTACAAGTACAACCCTAGGAGCGGGGTGAGGTCCTCTAATCAAGGTTACACCCAGCCCTTCCTGATACCTTTATATTACATATTACACTTTTTTTTTGAGATTGATGCCTGGTTCTATGGTCTTTGGATATTTAAAACATTTATAAGGAGAATATGTTCGGTAAAAAAATAAAAGAAGAATATGTTATATCTGTTGCATCATGTAGTGAAGAGTCAAAACTTACAATTTATAATGATATTACCATCAAAAGAATCATAACCTCTTTATAATTTTAAAAAAAAAAAATATTTATTTGAGGTTATAAACCATGAGATGGTCATATGCATTTCATTTCATTTTTAACTTTGTGGTCTCCACCCTCTTTAATGGCTTGGCATATCATGTCTGTTCATGCAGGTATGTGTCATCTGATTTGGCTACGGATGTCATCATAAATGTCGGTGAAGTGAAGTTTTACCTTCATAAGGTATGGTGTTCTTTTTATGCTTTTCCCTCAAGTGGGTTGAATTTAACATTATCTTAGCTAACTGAATTGTTTTATTCTACTTATCTAAAAAAGAATTGGTTCAATGTCTTATTATTTTAAATTGGTCATGCTTTTCTGCTTTGGTGACCACCTGTAAAAATATTCAAAAGTAATGATATTTTCATGGTAACTAATATGCCAACTGTTCTGAGAGGAGATAATTTTATCCTTTATGCAAACAAGCATGTGAATAAAGTGAAGCCACACTAACTCGACATTAGAAGATTGGGTGACAGGTGGCTACATATGCATATCTTTTACAAAATTTACGGGTTTCTGTTTCATTGCAAAAGAATATGAAAATAGAAAATAAATTTGCTAGATTGAAGCTATTGTTTAAGGGCTCATACAACAGCAGTTAAAGCATCTCTTTCCAATAATCCAATCTCAAGTGAAATCTATGTGTTCATTGTTGTGATTGGAGAAACATACCTGAAAACATCATTTTGGAATCTATTTTATGTTGTGTTTTTAGATGGAGATAAACCGTTTTTATTATTTTGAAGGCTTGACCAAATGGACAACAGTCAAACAAATGATCAAATTAATAGGAAAATAACTGTCTTAATAAGAGGCATGTGGTATATGATCTGTGCTTCAACCAAGACAGGGAGCATAGGTCTCTGAATTCGGACTTCATAATGTCGTCATGGCTGGTTGAGGTCTCTTCACAGGCTGTGTTAGTACCACCCAGGAAACAGCAATGTGAATGGCATACAAAGAAAGATGATAACACTCTTTCTCGGAATCTTTTGAAGTGCAAAATTTTGTTCCTCTTACATAGTTGCCTAATTATCACTTGTAGAAACTTAAATTATGATCTAACGAGGTTACTGACAAAAAGTTATTTGCTCTGTATACAATATGTCTCTATGAGCATGAAAGATGTATTCTATTTTTGAGGACCCCCCCCCCCCCCCCCCCCCCCCAAAAAAAAAAAGTGACTATTTTCCACCAGCTGTATATTCTGGTTTGTAATACTTTGTCTTTGTCTTTGCAGTTCCCTCTCTTGTCCAAGAGCAATCGCCTGCAGAAACTAGTGATGAAGGCCAATGAGGAGAGTGATGATGAAATTCACATGGTTGAGTTTCCTGGTGGGCCAAAAGCCTTTGAAATTTGTGCGAAGTTCTGCTATGGAATGACTGTTACTCTCAATGCATACAATGTCGTGGCTGCTCGTTGTGCCGCTGAGTACCTTGAGATGACTGAGGACATTGATCGAGGAAACCTGATATTTAAAATTGAGGTATTTCTCAACTCAAGTATCTTCCGTAGCTGGAAAGATTCCATTATTGTTCTCCAAACGACCAAATCTCTTCTACCATGGTCTGAAGACCTGAAAATTATTGGAAGATGCATAGATTCCATTGCCTCTAAAACTTCTGTGAACCCTGTGAACATCACCTGGTCCTACACATATAATCGGAAATTAGCAGAGCCAGATAAAATTGTCGAGGATGGAGTGAAATTCCCTGAGAAATTCGAATCTGTTCCAAAAGATTGGTGGGTTGAAGATATATGTGAGTTGGAGATTGATCTTTACAAGCGAGTTATGATTGCTGTAAAATCAAAGGGAAGAATGGATGGTAGCGTAATTGGGGAGGCACTAAGAACTTATGCAGTTAGATGGTTGCCGGATTCTGTTGATGCTTTGGTTTCTGATGCTCATGCTTGGAGGAACACATCTTTGGTAGAAACGATTGTTTGCTTACTGCCATCTGACAGAGGTGTGGGTTGTTCATGTAGTTTCTTGCTGAAACTATTGAAAGTTGCAATTTTAGTTGGAGCGGATGAGTCATCAAGGGAAGATTTGGTGAATAGGATAAGTATGAAGTTACATGAGGTTTCTGTTACAGATTTATTGATCCCATCTCGGTCTCCTCAAATTACTACATATGATGTTGAGTTGGTGCAATGCATTGTAAATCGATTTTTGATGCATGAAAAGTCTAATTGGGATATGGATGTTGTTGGGAAGAATGAGAAGGGGGTTGATAGTTTTGTCTTGGGGCATGGATCCTTGTTGAGTGTTGCTAAACTGATTGATGGTTATCTTGCGGAAATTGCACATGATCGAAATCTTACCCTGTCTAGTTTCATTGACTTATCACATACAATTCCTCAGTCAGCAAGATTAATTCATGATGGATTGTACAAGGCCATAGACATTTACCTGAAGGTATGAACTGTTGGATTTTATTATGCCATGCACACCAATTTAGTATATTTAATTATCTGAGTTAAGCTCTTGAAATATATATGCGTAAACTGGGTTATGCTTTCTGAGTATCAGTAAAGTGGCCTTTTCTCATGTATTATTATACAAGAAAATTACTATAGAGCTTAGGTATTTCAAATTCTTAGGGCTCTGAGTAGACCAACCAGACATTATCTAGCTGTGGCATTAGACTTATATGCTCTGCTGTGGTATGCAGAGTAATTTTTGTCTGATAGCTTCCAGCATCGGATTAAAGTGGAACATTTTCACTGCTTTGCTTCTCATATTTCCAACACAAAATATATAAGACTAATACTGTGAAATATTCTAACGCTGAGATTAGAATTATACTGATGCATTTTGTCTTGTATTTGGCTAACAAGGTGTTCCAGGCTCCTTTTTGTCTTACTATTGCCTGTACACCTGTAGTGCTCCTATCTCGCATGTATTTGGTAATCACTAGAATAAGTCCCTGGGGTTGGCCACCACAAGGGGTGGTTTTCGGTTTTCAAGTTGGGCCAATGCTTGCTGAGGTGTACTGATTGCAAATTGAAGACTTGCTCAAACCAAGTCCTTGGGGTTCTTTTATTTATGTTTCTGGGAAATGCTGTTATTTTCTTTTTGTAAATGTTATCTTCTTTGTGTTTTCTTGTTCAACATTGTCGATACATCATTAATCAAATAAGACAGGGTGAAGATTTTAAGTCACTATAATACCTCAACTCTTTTTGATTTATAAATACATGGTGCTCTCTTGTGAATGTGAACCAGACAGCTTAACTCATGATTTAGAAGATGCAACCTATATGGATTTGAACACATTACCTGAATGAATTTCTGACAAATTATTGTGTTTTCAGGAGCATCCTAATTTAACAAAAGTTGAAAGGAAGAAGATATGTGGACTTATGGATGTCAAGAAACTGAGTATGGATGCATCCATGCACGCTGCACAGAATGAGCGCCTGCCACTTCGGGTTGTTGTCCAGGTTCTCTTTTTTGAGCAGGTTAGAGCATCTGCTAATGTTCGATCCATTAACAACAATCCCCGTGATGCTTCACGTTCCACGACAAATACAGATGAAGAATGTGAGAAGACAGCAGCTGAAAGCTGCAGAACCCTTAAAAAGCAGATGAGTCAAATGAGGATAAAAGAGGAGGAGTTCCGGAAGAACGGGAAATTGGCTAAGAAGAACAGCAAAAATGGCAGAAGTGGCATTCAGTTACTGCCATCACGGTCGCGTAGAATATTTGATAAGCTGTGGGTTGTGGGTAAAGGGCATGGAGATAACAAGAGCTCTGAGTCATCTGGGAGTTCTCAAAGCCCGACTTCAATGGCTCCTGGAGACACCAAATCGTCTGGCTCATCATCAAGACACAGGAGGCATTCCATCTCCTAAAGGATTTTGGGAGCTCATTTCAAACGAAAAAGTGAAGAAGATTCAAACTGCTTTAAGTGTAAAAAGTGGTAGGTTTTGCCATAGCTGATAATGGGTATTAACCTTAGCTGCAGTGCACAATATTCAGAGAAGGGGGTTTTCTGCAGAAAAATGTAATGAGCTTTTTGATTGCTTGATCTCTCTCTCACATCTGTTGGTTTCAAATGTAAGATCGTCTATCCTATAAAGTCAATGTAGGTTCTTTATGCTTTCTTAATACTTATGTTTCCTTGTACAGGATCTTGATCCCCTAAATTAAAGGTCGTAATGATTCAGACTTTCCATTTCCCTAGCTTTCTCTGTGGTAGTATTTTCTCTTCCAATATCTTATTACCAATCCTCAAGATTGACATGAGCCATTTCTCTTACCTCAACTTAACATAAAACATGTTTCCCTGAATGTGATATGACACTACTCAAATGTGATACAAAATTATCCTCCCTATCCTCTTTTTCATTTATCCCCCCTCATATGCTGCTATAAAGTATGATATGTGATACAGGAAAACAAGTCTAAGACAGCCACATTAGTATAAGATTAGGCAACCTGCCACATCATCGCAGCTTGAACGAATGACTTGGGACATGTTGGACGGGGTAACCAATGAAAGGCAGCATGCTTACTCTTAGAGCTTGGACCTCAAATCTCGAAGCTCCTAGGACAAGCATGACCTGAAAGACGACCTCTTTGTCTCAGGCACACAATCTTCATTTATGAGAACCAATGGTCTAGAGGCCAAGAAACTCGCCCATGATAGATGCAACCCTACTAATCACGCTCATAACAACAATATCAACTAGACCATTAAGTTCACTATCAAACTGAGGGCTACAATCAAGAAGCGTGCACTCCTAATGAGCTTAAGAAATTAAGGTATACAAATACGCGAGTGCATGTGCATGATACCTCCTAAAAGCTATTTCTTGGTGAGATCATCATACTTACTTAAGCATTGAAGTGCTACTTCCTTGCTAAAATGTGGTATTATATGTATCCAATACATGCATCTGTCCTCTTACATGTAGTACCCATGTAAGAGGGTGAATACATGAATCAAATACATGATAGTTTTTCTTCGTTGCTACAAGTTAATCTTGGTTTTTGCAAGTATTCCATTGACATGTTGAGCACCGGAACATTAATTTATCATCAAAATGCATCTTTACTTGTGGCATTAGGACACTTGTTAACGAAATCTAAATATATAATAATCCAAATATATAACAATCCAAATAAAGGGAAAATTGTAATCTAAATTGTATTTAAAAAAATGTAGTGTTAGAAGAAAAGACTAAAGAGTTGAAGCAATAATTGTGATTATTCAATAGTAATTAACTAATCCTCTTGAAATCTAAATTGTGGGTGACACGATATTTATCTACATGAGACTTAACGCACGGCTTTCATTAGTTAGGACCACAACCTATTTTATATCAATTTTCATACCACAACCTATTTTATATCAATTTTCATAATTATCTTATGTGATAAACTATCATTAGAATAATAGGAGCTTCTAGAATATTTCGGTTTTCACTTCTTGGAGGATAGGGATAGCCGTGAGTCTTGACTTTTGAGAGTGACTTTCCCATACTTCCTAGAATCATCAGCCAAACAACCTCTGAATATTCCCTTTGTTGGAGTGGTTTGACTCTCTTTCTGTGTCTGTCTCTCTCTATAAGAGTATTGTCTATACACTTTGCACTTTGGTACACGCGAAAAGAGAGCGAGAGACGGGAAAAAATGAACGTAAGCTATAGTAAAAGAGCCAATATAATTGGTTCCCGTTAATGTGTGCTCTAACACACATTAAACTATCCATTTTTAGGAACATTTTCTCAGAAATTAAAAAAACTGTTAATACTTTTTTAATTTTCAAAATAATTTTTTTTTAAAATAAAAATTATTATGTGTCCTAAGGACACACATTAGTAAAATCCATATAATTATTGCTCTCATTATCGTGGCCAATTTTTCACTGCCACATGTTTCTGAATCATCACAAGAATGCAAAGGATGGCTAGTCCAATCAATCCCCATAGACATGCCCCATCTCCCTCGTGTACCTGGCGTCTTATCTACCGGTATGTTTACACTTTACACTAGTCTTGGTACAACTTTTCAGCTCTGTTTGGTAGGCTAGAAAGTGTTGGAAATCACAAAAGAGAATATATAATCTTTGAATATATCAACGTTTTCAAATATTTCTACTATAAAATATTAGCAGGTGGAGTTAGTAGTCAGCATTTCACACTCCATTTCATTGTCATTGCCATTTCCTAGGAAATCGAGTCTAGTGAGAATCTTTTGTAAAAATGAAAAGAGAAGTAGAATGCAAGAACCGCAGCTTAGCAAAATACAGTCGAACTTTGATGATTTATACAAAGTTGGTGATCGATTATTCCAAATGCGTAAACTCTTCGGAAATGGTAAATTTAATTATCTAATAAAACAATTCTAACGTAATGAAGTGATGTAATTGGTTAATATAGAAATTATTTTGATAATGAAAAACAATTTTTTTATAACTAAAAAGGAGTTTATTTAACAATGTAAACATCAGCAATGTAGCTTACTAGTTTTCTCTCATTTCGGACATTTGCTATAGTTGTAACTGTTGTATATTAGGCTTTTTTTCCCCTCCTAAGTATGCTAATTGCTACATGATAAAAGAAAAAAAATTTCCAAGTCAAACAAACAATTCCTTCACTCTAGCAAATGGTATTAGGGATCAATTTGACACACAAAATTCAAGTGAAGTGAATGCTCAATGATTTTTTTTTTTCAAGAATCAATTTGACTTTCAAAGGGATAAACTTGAGAAAACATGTACTTTAACTTAAGAATTAAAACATTAAAGTGGTATTCAGTCTAGTAAATGGTATACAGGACCAAATGGTATTCATTCTAGTAAATGCTATACAAGACCAATTTGAAAGTTAAATGATTTTTTTCTTGAAAACATGCATAGGAACCGATTTGATTTTTAAAGGGTGAACTTGAATTTATATAGTGAGCTTATACTAAACTAGTCTATCACGTAATTTATTATAAACTTTTCAGCAAAGCAAAATAAAATTACTATGTCATCATTTTGTTTCTTGTTTGAAACAATAGCATCTACTGCATCATAACCTTTTCTTTTTCTGTTTTAGCTATAGAAAAATGATATGCATAATGGGTATATCTCTATAATTGTGATTAACTATAGCCCCCTAAACTAAAATTCTCCACCAATGCTCAGCAAGTTGTGTTCTGAAAAAGGCTTTTAATTTATGTGTATAGATAGACTTATTGCTTTTTTACTCTATTCTGATAATCGACGCATATGGTGTGAGCTTTTGTGATGGAATGTGATGGCTTACAAGAATCTGGTGCTAAAGAAGGTTATGATGTATACAAGGCTATAGAGAATGCTGCTGATCGCAATGTTAATGTTAGGTAGGGTTTTTTTTTAATTTAAATTTAGTATGCTTATGTTATAAAAGCCACAATGGTCTTTTAGTTTCAGAACTGTTCTGCAAATTTGGTAAGAGAAACAAGATGATGATGTAGCAGGTGGGTATTGAAGCTCACAACTCTTGCATGTAACTTGCAAATTTCTTAAGTGTGCGTGTGTGTGTATATGAAAGTTTCTTTTGTAGTTCTAAGATGAAGGCAGTTTTCAGTTATTATGTATGCAATATCATATTGCTATAAGGTGGAATGATTCCCATATTAAGTTGTTTGGTAGTCAATAGCCTTATCCTCATGTTCCTCTAGGAGCTTTACTCTGTTGGAGGTGATCCTCCCCTTTTTTTCATCTCTTATACTATAATTGATAGTTATTGTGGAGTGGTCTCTATGCCTTTGATGGCTTCTGGTCACTTGACAAGCTAAAGTTTAACTATTGATTTATTTTAAAGATGTGTGTGCGTCTGTGTGTTTGAAGACTATACTTATCAAAATAAATATGTGAGCATACAATGCAGAGAATAGTCTGTGGAAAAATGCTGAAATGGACACGAGTCTGTTTGGTGGTTGAAAAGCCAATTTTCTAATACAAAGTTGTCAAGCTTTCTTTTTGGTGGGGGGGGGGAAAGGATTATGAAGCACGGACGCGGCTGGGAGGGTGCCGCACCCAAGTCCGACACGGCTGCCTGCACGTCGGTGCCACGTCTGAGCTTTTTTTTTTTTTTTTTTTTTTTACAGATTCGCGCCGAACCGGGCCGAATCGGGTCATATCGGCCGGCAACCGAAACGGCCGAATCAAGCCGAAATCGGCCTTAAACCCTCACTCTTCTTAACCCCCAAAACCCTTCATAAACAAAACCTTCCCTTTTTGCCCACCACAACCATCAGAACCAGGTTCGTCCCCAATTCTTTTGCTTTTGTTTGTTTGTTTGTTTTTTTTTTTTTTTTTGCTGTTTGGTTAAGTTTTGATAATGTATGATACAGATGTTTTATTTTTGAGTGAAGGGTATGTTCTTAGTAGTATAATTGAGTCCACGATTTTTGTTTATAGAGTTTACATTTTGTTTATAGGGTGACAAAATTGAGGAAGAGAAGTGCAATTCATGTCATAAATGTCTCATCTTTATTGTAAGGACCAGAAAAAAAGGTTGGGATCCAAACCCACTTAGAATAGCGAGATGTTCCCTTCAGTTCTAGGCCCAAACCAATAGAATTTGTTAGAGATGGGGAAGGATAACAACGATGGGCTGTGCCCGAGGACACTAATGTTCAAAGGTCAGGCTTGCATTCAATAAACAAACAAGCAACAAGCTTTACACTCAGGCTCTCCAAGAAAACAGAGTTCCAATTCCCAATCACCCCCTTTACCAATGCCCTTACCCCTCCTTATATAGCCCTTCCCCAGTGTATCTTCTCCGTCCATTTCCACCTGATCTTCATCCCTTTCCAACACCTGTCGCCTTTTGCATCTGAAGTAGATGGTGGCAGTAGCTTGCGTAGCTGTGGCTAGCACTGTTCAGGTCACCTCCTCATTAATGCGGTTGATAAAGCTGGTGTACATCATTTAATGTGGATGCGACAGGTAGTTCCATCCCAGAGATTCCTTGTCTTCCATTGATTTCTATCTACTTTCAGCTTGCAGTCCCCTCTATGGAGTACCTTAAGACATTATGGCGGGTCCGTCTCCCTCCTCGGGTGTCGTTGCTCCTCTGGCCCGCGTCTAACGGCATGTTCCAATTAACGCTCCAACCTTTCCTATCCCTCTTCGGGCCTCGGCCCAGTGCTTCGACTCTTCAACTTCCTCCTTGGTCCTCGAGTACCCACATTTATGTTTATTTTTGTTTTGTGTTTCTTGCCTTCTTCTTTCTTTGTTTTGTAAATCAAGGCATAGTAATGTGTTTTTTAAGAATATTTTAATAGTAAAAATATATAGAAAATATAAATAAAAATATTTTTAATAATTTTTTAATCACCGCACCCGCACCCAACTTTTTCAGAAATTGTTGAGTCCCGCACCCGAATCCGGAAACGCACCCTTGCTTCGT
This sequence comes from Quercus tomentella, assembly GCA_028535165.1. NCBI lineage: Eukaryota > Viridiplantae > Streptophyta > Magnoliopsida > Fagales > Fagaceae > Quercus > Quercus tomentella. The sequence goes on from JAPQVY010000155.1 coordinate 21,053,528, forward strand.
ATATGGATTTGGGAATTGCATTTTGCTTGCCCCTTTATTAATAGAAAATGATTGTTATATGTTTACATTCCCTTTTTATAGAATGATGCTATCTTCTTATTTGCTTTAAAATTGTTATTTTTTTAATTAATGATATTTATACACCATTTACCTGCAAATGAAAAATAATCCTTGTACTTTAAATAGTTAAATCGACCATTCTCTATTTGATGCATATGATGCAGACTATTATCACACTCAGGAGTTTATCCTGAGTATACCACAGAACCATCCAACCTTGCTTCAGGAAGGCCAAATGTGAAGAATGTGACTTTGTTACTTGGTGAATGGTATGGGTCAGGCATAGTTCATGCAAAAGTTTGGATTTCAGATCATCGAGATGTATATATTGGATCTGCTAATCAAGATTGGAAATCTCTCACACAGGTATTGTAATAAATCATATTTCTTGCATATTTGGTGATGACTATCGAGGGATAACTTCTCATTTTCTCAAAGCCAAATCATTTTGTAAGGATAGTAAGAGTAGGTTCTCTGGTGATTACATCTGTGAGGATCAAAGCACTTATATAATACCGTAAATAAAATTAATTAGAGTGAACAAGTCTAATTATCAATCATGCATACTTTATTAATAAAAAGGTGTAAGAACTTGAATATATATCAGCCAAATTTGATGGCTTCAAAGGTCAGATTCTCTCCTTTTACATCTTGCATGAATCGACCAATGTCGGATTTGACCAAGTATCTAATTGAATTTCTTTTTGTTTCTTTACTATGTAGTAGGGGAATCAAATTAATTTATTTTAAAAACCCAGGTCTAAAACCATCTCTTCAGTTTGTTACTTGCCCTTGTTTAATTATTTTACTACTTCATAGTCATCAACAGTTGCTCTATACTTGTGGGGAAATCCATCCTTTGTTGTTAGCTGTTGCCTGTTGGTTGATGTATATGTAATAAGCGCAGCTACAAAATCTACTTAAGATATCTTTTTTTTTTTTCTTTGTCCTTGTCTTCATCCCCATGCATGTATCTATTCATCAAGATTTTTTTGGGGAACTTTACGATTGCAAAACTATTTGTTTAAGTTGTATAGTTTACTCTTCTAATTATGTCGTGAGCTATGAGCATGTTGGTTTTCTATAAAATCATGCCATAGTGTGTCCTGATTATCAAATGCTTATAGGTGAAGGAGCTCGGAATTTATCTTGCTGGTTGTCCAACAATAGCAAAGATGGTTGAGACCTACTTTGACAATCTATGGAAACTTGCATTTCTTAATTCTTCAGCTCACACAAAAACAGTTTGGGATGAACAATGGCAAGTTAATAGAACAGTTCCTTGCTGGTCATATTTCATTGATCCCAAAGAGAGGTGCAGGTATGTCAAATGCTTATTGTGAAAACCATGTACCAATTTTAATCATTGTAATTAATTTTATGTTCTGATATAGATTGCTCTGCCTGAAGTGTCTAGATTTTTTGTTTATTTACTATCATATATTGGTGTTTTATAGGGTTTTGTTTGCCTTTGTAATTCTAGTATGACTTTCTATATTTCAACAATTATGGAATTCATCTCATGGGTTTTTTGTTAATGAAGAGAAAATGACCTATTAGTATAACTAGTCACAAACCCACGCAATGTGTGGAAAAATGTAATATAATTACTTTATAAGAAAATAATGGAAAATTTGTAGGTTAAATAATGCAGGTGTTATTTAAGTTTTTTTTTTTTTTTTTTTCCAAATATCTAGTTTTTGCAAAAAAAATATTATTGAAAAGTACCCAAAGTTATTTTGTTATATACCCCTTTTGGAACTCGAGTTCCAAGTGAAAATTGAGTTTAGCAAACTCTAGTTTCATGCCGATAGCTTCTCACATGGATCATCTGATGTGGTATTTTCAATCAGACGGCAGCTATCTACTTGGAACTCGCGTTTGCTAAACTTGATTTTTACTTGGAACTCGAATTTAGCAATAACAAAACAGCTTTGAGCAGAAGCTTTTCAATAACATTTTTTTGTAACATGTTTCATTAAGTTTAAATTATTATATAATTTAAGAATTCTGTTAAGGAACTGTTTGCTTCACTTTGGGTGATTGTAACCCTAGGTTTTCTATTTGTAGTTATCATCAAAATTCAAAGGCTGAATGTTGAGCTTGGCAATGAGCAAATTATGACTTGATAACTATTTTTGGTTGCAGTATTGTTGGTAGACTTTGGAAGAAGAAACTCTTAGGACAGTTTTTTTTTTTTTCCCAATTACTTGTATATAATTATGTCTTCACAGGTCTCCTCTTCCTCCATATGTGGAGATTCCCCTTGTAGCTGGATATCCTACATTGTCAGATCCCTATATGTTTAAGATGTCAATTCAAACTCCTGGATACAGTAATTCAACTCTGCGGCCTCATTTCAACTGTCTTTCTTTTTCTCCTCCAGAGGTAATTCTGCAATTACTTTTTTTTATTTTTTTTTTCCAAAGCTCATATTTCTGGTATCGACTATGATGTCTAAAAGTGTCATTTGGAAATTGGATGATATATAAACAAAGGAAAATTCATAATTTTAGTATAGAACTATTACAAATGATGATACATAACTAAAATTGAATCATTTGGAATGAGATCTCATACATGCTTGTTAGAAATTAACCCAAATTTCTATTTTGACTTTATTTGAGTTGACAAATGAAATGAGAATGGATAATGTTTTATTGAAGGATCAATACTATCTATTCTGCTTTGCATCTTGGAATTACATCTCTTGTTTTCTATATCTAATGCTGTTGTACTTCTATTTAAAAAGAAAAATAAGAACCTCCTAAATTAATAAAATTGATGTGTTAATTTTAACATGTTTATTCTGTTTTATGCTTCATTTATCTTGATGTGATTTGTGGTTGGCAGTTATTATTTGGAACATATCAAGCTGACGAGCAAGCATGGGTGGATACAATTAAATCTGTAGGAAGTGGATCGATCGTTAGAATTAATACCATGGATTGGCTTGGTCAATCTGAGTATATGACCCCAACAGTTTATTGGTCATCCATTTCCTCTGCAATATCAGAGGTAACTTCCAACGTCATTGCTTTATATTTTTGCCATACATATTTTCTTTTCATAAATAATTAGTTTGCAAATTAACATTAGCTATAGGGTGTATACTCCTTCTCTAATAAGTATCCTTCCATGTATCAAAGTTTCATATTTTTACAAAGTTATTATTGTCAGGTAGTCTTCTTTAAGCAAGCAACAGTGAAGTTATTGGTAGCATACTGGAAATATTCTATCAGCAATGCAGATCAATACTTGAAGTCTCTCCTCGACTCTAACGTTCTCTGCTCTTCTTCAAAGTACAATGACTGTGCAGGCAAAGTTGAGATCAAGTACTATAAGGTTCCTGGTTTCAACTTGACAGGACCTGCCAAATTTCCAAATGGAACTAGCACAGGAAACATCTATCCTGGTTTTACAAGGGTCAACCACGGAAAGTATGTTGTTAGTGATGTTCGAGCCCATGTTGCCACAAGCAATCTTGTGTGGGATTACTTTTATGTGACAGCCGGTGTTAGCTTCGGGACTTACACACCTGCCATTGTTTCACAATTGCAGCAAGTCTTTGGTGCTGATTGCTGACTGGAATTCACTATATGCTGTTCCAATTAAAGCTTTGCAACTGTCATGCTAATTCAAGATAATAAGATAAATATACTAGACAATAAACAGTAAAAATATAAACAAACAAATAAATTTTGGTGACAATGACATACTTAAATTTTTTGGATTTGGTCTCTTCCAAATCGGTGAAGGATGCTTGAAACTAAATGTACATTGATATGAACAAGAGCTGATTACATGAGCTTGAATAAGACCCATCATAAAGCTTCAAACACTTTTTTTCCCCTCTTTCGTGAACCTGTTACCTTTGGAGAAACTAAAATAATATGATGTAATATCTAACCTAAGAGGAAAACGCAATTGTTTTCTGCTCATGAAATTAGATAACATTGTTGAAATTGTTGTGGTGTGGTTGAGTTTGAGAATGAAAGACAATAGATAAAGTGAATGGAATTATATAGAAATTAACATGGTTTGGCTTAAAAGGCTTATGACTATAGTGGAAAGTCATAAACAACTAAATAGTTTCTATTAATGTTGTATTACATTGAAATTAATGTAGGCGTAGAGAGGGAAAATTTTCGACCTATCACAAGCTGACACATCATATTACCAAGTCCACAAAGTACGGCCAATTACAAAAGCACCACATACTGTTACTAGGTTTTGCTATCACTATTCAGAAACCAACAAAGATTTGCCAAGTGTCACTGAAATAAAAGCATAAAAAAGCATGCAAAACCAATCACACATTGGCACGTCTAAGCAATGACATAGGCTACACATCGACGCATGTAAGTAGTGACATAGGCAATCCAATCGATTGCTGACATATGTCATCTTGAAATTAAGACATTTTGGCCGATCAAACGATGTCATGTATCTTGGAGGAAAAGTCTTAAAGCTGCTCCAATTAGGCTATGACATGTCTCACCAATCAGACTCTGTCACGTGTCCCTCACCCACCCCCAAACTCCTATAAGTAGAAGCCTTCCTAAGGCATTTCTACACACCAAGACATCTTGGAAGACACTAAGACATCCATGCCACAAGCAGCATCGAAGAAGATTCAGAAGTACATAAGCTCTACTAGAATCAAGCCCTAAAGCCTTCAGGAACTTCAAGAACTTCAACCTCAGGTACGAAGAACATTCGAACTAGAATCATCCAAACTACCTGCCTAGATCTTAAAGTTTGCTGGAATCAAGCCCAAAAACCTCCAGAAACTTCAAGAAACCATAAATCAGCGAAACTCTACAGATTCAAGCCCCAAAAGTTTCGAAGAACTTCCACCACAAACAGAGGATTTGAAAATTTGAAAGAAGCAAATCTTCATTTCGTGGTTCGATGTATTTTTCTAGATAAGTTTCAATGAATTGGAACCTCCTATTTATAGTGGAGAGACGAAGAATGGTAGACGGGTACGTTAAATGAGAATGGTGGATGGGAATTTTTGGTGGGAATGGTAGATGAGAATGTTTGGCATTGAATGGGAATGATAGGTGGAAGACTGGTAGGCACCAAATGGGAATGGTAGGTAGAATTGGTGACTCAATGTAACTTCAAGGAGGGCTCATGTATGTAATCCTTTCCTTACGCCCCATGGTATTTCATGGGTACCAACTGCGCAATAATGGATATCACCACTAATCGAACCCGAGACCTTGGCCTTAGGGGTGACAAAGGCATCCAACCGCTATGCCACACTCACAACTGGTGACATGGAGTGGGATGAATTTTTCTTTATTCGTACGCATTCAAAGGTAATGGGAAGGCATCATGTACCTTTGCAGCATTGCAGTGGCCAATTTAAGCTCTTATCAAGGAGCAGTTCTCGATTTTCAAGTGTAAAAGTGTTGCAAGAGTAGGGTTATAGCAAATGACTAATCCTAGGGTTATAGCACAATATAGAATTACACTTTAAGTATTATAGTATTAATAGTACCACCGATGATAATGACATGGATAGTTGGAATGATGATATCGATTATGGATGGCATCATTTGGATGGCATCATTGGTGGCTGGTCAACAATTGATTTGAGAGGCACTTTGTGAGGTGCACATGTACAAGTTTATGGCCTTTGAGAAATCTTTTGCGTCAATTGAGCTAAAAAGAATGACTGATGCCCTTTCAAGGAGATTTAGTGGCCTTAATTGTGAAAATGGACATCATATTTTGAATTTACCAAAAACTTGGTGGAAAAGGGGCTGGTTTAGAGGCAAAATGGTATTAAAAAAAGGTCAATGACTAGTCAATGGTGGTAGTGTGAGAACATGATATAACCTAACCACATAAGAATTAACGTGATTTGACTTGAAAATTTACACCTATAACAAAGTCCTGAACAATTACATTTCTATTATAAAACTTTGCGTTGCAATAGATTTAATCTAGGATATCAGGGTAGCATTATGCTTATCATACAAGTATTGTAAATAGACCTAACAAAATTGGACCTCGACCATTAAACGAACCCAAATGAACAAATAAGGTATGAGAAAAATGAATAGCTACCTATTTTATTTTGATAAGTTTTTGATCCTAACCCGATTTCGACTTGACCTAGCTAGGCTAGGTCCAACCCTTACCTTACTCAACCTGCTCATGAAGCCTTTATTATAAAATTTTTAATTTATTTTATTTTATTGACTCATTTTCAATATATGTTTATATACTAAATTTATCAATTTAGATGGGCATTTCTCAAATACAAATATAAATGTTTTCAATGTTTGATCAACTGAGTAGTTTTTAAAATTGATAATAGATTATCAGCCAGGTGTAATTGTTGTAGTATTAGTTGTACTGCCAGTACAAATGAAAGCTTGAGAAAGAAATCTGTAGCAAGTCTAAAAAGAGATTGTTTATAAGTTGTAACTTGTAAGGATTCTCTAACTTCTAAAAGGAGAAAAGCAAAGCAAAAACACCTAAAACTGAAAATTTGCAGGAAACTAAAAGGTAAAGTAGTAATTTCAACATCGATATCTAGTATTTGAAAATGACAACGGAAAGAAATACTGGAAGTGGATAATAGCATAATAATAATTCATAATAGCTTAACCAAGAATGCAATATTCACAACATTTCCTTTTTAGAGAAATGTTATGTCGAGGTATTTTTGCAACAAATCATAAATGGTAGGTTGTTATTAGTTGTAATAAGTGAGCAAAAAAAAGTAATTTCAGTTATGAATTTAAATTAGAACCAATAACAATTTACCACCTATTTTAGACGTAACACTTATATTTGTTATAAATGAGAAAAAGAATAATATAAGTTATGAATTCAAATAAGAACCAATAATAATTTATCACCTATTTTAGACGTAACACACACACATACTAGCCTTTGAGCATGCGTTCACGCGCGTGCTCAGAGGCTCTTCTGTTTTTTGGGGTAAAAGTTAATAATTTGTATCTATTATAATTTTTAATTTTTTTTTTAATTTTTCAAATAAATAAAAAGGATAAACTTTAAAGATAAGCTAATTTCTTTTTTGAACGTGAAGGAAAAAAAATCCTAAATTTTAGGAATTCTTTTTTAATTTAAAATAAAATTCGTTATTTGACACTTATGATTTTATTTCTAAATGAAGTTACCCTAAAAGTCTAGTTGAAAGAGGAGAATTCTCTTATATAATATATATATATATATATATATATATATATATATATAACACTTTTTTAACAAATTCTTAAGGTTATTTACCGGTGGGCAAAAATGAATTTTTAGTGTGTTCAAATTTCAAATTACAACCGGTAATAATTTATGGTGTAAAATTTGTTAAACACACTAAAAATGCATTCTTGCTCACCATGTAGTTTGAAATTTGAGGGACCAACACTGTAGTTTCACCAAATTATGAATGTTATAGCGTACATTATTAGTTTTTTTTTTTTTTTTTTTGAGAATAGCGTATATTATTAGTTATTAGTATATTATTTGATTGAAGCGTATAATATAATATTAGTTATATAATTCCCTGTAGATTAGGGAGGAAACGCAATGATTCCATAAAGATATTCTGCTCTATTTCATTGACCTTCCAACTTTTCGTTTAGACTTCAACTTCTTCATTACAAATACTTAACCCCCCTCACCCCACGCATTTTAGAAAATTTGAGAGAAAGAGAGAGAGAGAGAAATGGAAGTGAGCATTGGCAACAGAAGTAGAAGAAGCAGAACCACCATGTTTGTGGTTTTAGTATTTGTGTCAGCCACTCTGTGTTTGCCACATGTGTCCGTGTCTGTATCAGCACACCAATGCAAAGCATGGTTGGTCCAATCCATTCCCACCGACATGCCCCACCTCGCTCGAGTCTCTGGTGTCCTCTCCACCGGTAATAATATCATATATATTAACATGTTGTTTTTGTTTTTACGAGTGTCAAAAGTGTATACTGATTTTGGGTTTTTTTTTTTTTTTTTTTTTTTTTTTTGGCTTAGGGGATGTGTTTCGCTGGTTAGCTCAGAACTCGAGCCATAAACTGGACATAATAGCTCAGTACTGGCAACTGAATGCGCAGCCCGAAGACCCTCGTTCCGGCGACTATGGATATTCAGAAGCTGATATGAGCAGATTCGGTGCTGCTCAGGGGTCTCAGGTTTACAAGGCCATTGAGGACGCAGCTGATCGCAATGTTTCCATTAGGTACAATACGCAACTCAACTCAATGCACGCAACGTTTCAGTTGTTTCTGTCTTTTTTTAGTTGATTGGTGTCTGTGTGATGATAGATACATATATCATAGGATGCCTTTCAATAATTCAATTTCATGTCTTTTTTAAAGCTACTTACTTACTTCAACCGATTTCTCAAGCAAAAGAGATGCATCATTATATTTGGACAAATTACAAAGTGTAACAGAGTGCTTCTCTTCCTGTAAAACCCCATCCACTTATATTGTTCTTCACTTCACTTAACAAAAAACAATATATATACAGTAGTATATGAGGTGGAAAAACATATACAGTGATTTATGAGTTGGAAAAAGAATATAATCAATGCTTGATACGCACACCCACTTGTATTTTAACTGAAATTGTTACTTAAAAACAAGGTGTGTGTAAGAGTAATTACTGAAAATAATATATGCGGTTCAGAATACATTACTTTTATAACTAATTTAATGACTTGTGACCAAAAGTGAAACACAGGACAAGATAGTCTAAAGAATTTCATCCAAAGAGTTACAAGCAAATGAATGAGATTATATGTGCAATGGTACTATCATTGAGACCTGAGTAACAGCAGACCATTCAAATAGTAATCTAAAGAAAGATGTCTTCAATTGCATCTACAAAGCTTTTGTATCTTCAGAACTCAGAAGTGTGATTATTCCACTCCATCCACAATATCCAATATTAAGCATAAGCTGGTTAAATTCCAAATGGTGGAAGAGTGATTAGAAAACCAATTTCTCTAACTAGCCAATAGGTCAATCATTCTATTCGGCCTCACCCATTGAGCCCCAAGCACGCACAAAGAACATAGCTCAACAAAGAATATGCAAGATCACAATGAAGCGACAAATGACCCAATGTCTCCCTGCTGCATCTACACATATAGCACCAATCTACTAGCTTGATTCCTGTCTTCTTAAGATTATTAATCAAAATTTTCCCACATGTTATTGTCAACACAAAGAAAGTGACCAACTTCGGAGCTTGGCGCATCAAATGCCTTTGCATGAAAACTAAATCTCTATAAGCTACAACCATGAGTTCTTCGCACTTGCTTCATTGTCCAGCCTCTCCAATCCACCTCATACTTTATTGCTACAACTTGTTTCCAACTTTCCATAAATGCGTTTCTTCCTCCCTAAAAGGCCAAATCTACTTTCCTAGGAAAGTTTGGTTAAAGGTGCTTAACTTGCACACCCCCAAATCCCTTCTGACAATTGGGGAACGCATTGTATTCCAATCCACTAAATGGAATTTGAACTCATTTCCTAGACCAATCCATAAAAACTCTTTTACAACCTCTCTAACCTATTTGACATAGGAAACAATGATAAACAAGGAAAGATAGTAAGTTGGAAGACTTCAAATCATACTTTTTAGTAGCGTCAACCTTCCCCCTTTTGACAGGTATAATTTTAATTTTTTCCAACCTAAACAATCTATGTTCCATTTTCTCTAAAATGGGATTCCACACTGTTGTTGCCTTGAATGATGAACCCAGAGGCATGCCTAAATAGTTCATTAGCAAACTCCCAATTCTATAACAGATAATATTAGCTAACTCATCCATACTTCCAACATCTCCTACAAGCACTATAACACTTATACTCAAATTTACATTTTCAAACTTGTAACAGCCTCAAAGCATTTAATATATTTAGTGTGTGTGTGTGTATTCAATTTTATTTTGTATGATGAATGGAGTTTTTTGTTGAAAAATACATATGTTTTTAACATAAAATATACTATGTGTATTTTACTAATTGTGTGAACAATTATAAAAACTCAGCCATTAGTGGGTAATGTGTCATTTTTCTACCTAATTGATGGATAATCATAGAAACACATCAATATCATGGGCATGGTTCATGTTAGGTTTGCATTTCTGCCTCTTTGTTTTTGTCAGTTTGCATTTACTATATTCTACATATTTAAACTAATTGTTCTTTATATGAAATTGATTACTCTGTAGGCTAGTGTCACACTCAGGAGTTTATCCAGACTTTACAAAAGAACCATCCAACCTTGCTTCACGAAGGCCAAATGTGAAGAGTGTGACTTTATTGCATAGTGAATGGTGGGGTTCTGGCATAGTCCATGCTAAAGTATGGATATCAAATCGTCGAGATGTATATATTGGATCTGCAAACAATGACTGGAAGTCTCTCACACAGGTATTCTGACACAGTTTTATCTTGTCATGTAGAGAAAAACCATAACCTCTTAGTCTCCCAGAGCAAAATCATTCAGTAAAAAATAGTAAAATCTAGAAGTTGGTATTTATCTATAAAAAGTAGTAAAAGCCATAACCAGATAAAGACGTGGGGCGATTTGTTAGTCAGTAGCTCAAAATAATGATAAAGAGGTGAGAGTGAGAATCCTGCAAAGAGAAGAATTGGCAAAGCGGCAGATTAGGAGCAATCATAAAACCATATTGAACTGTTTATTTTAAAAGTTCACTCTTCTAATTGTTTCAGTAAGTTGGTTTTCAATTCAACCATGTTATAAGGTGTCATTATTGAACGGCTATAGGTGAAGGAAGTTGGTATTTATCTTGTTGGTTGTCCAAAAATTGCAAAGAAGGTTGAAGCCTACTTTGAAAACCTGTGGCAACTTGCACATCTCAATTCTGCAGCTTACACCAAAACAGTGTGGGATCAACAGTGGCAGGCAGAAAGAAAAGTTCCTTGCTGGTCACGCTTTGTTGATTCTGAAGAGAGGTGCTGGTAAGTCAGAGGCTTATTTCGAGAAACAACCTCTGTTAAGTTTTTATCTTCAGAAGTGCCAATCATGTAAAAATGATTTCTCTTCCCCAAGTGCTTAGATAGTTTGCCATCTTCGCTTGGTATTATTACTCATGCTTACAGGATATCATTTTCCGTTGATTTTTCTTTTTCTTTTTTTGTGTGTGTATACATTTTGAGATTACTATGTATCTCCTTTTTCTCTGGAATTTTGCTATTAAGGAAGGGAGAATAGTGTAAGTGTAAGATAAATATAATATATACATTACATCTGCTTTACAATTAAGCTGGTACTTTTCTGCAAAATTGCTTGCAAAATCAGTTTGCTTGTCCCTAATTTAGTGATGGCCCCTTCTGAATGGTGACCTCAAGCCTGTGAGACCAATAATAACATTTTGGCTTATAGATGTACAAGAATCTTGTTTGCAGGAATTTAGAAATAATGGGTAGCACTATAACAAGAAATTAGTTAAACTTTAAAAAAAACTATTTTGCTTGAAATTGACTGGTGGTGATTGCTTGGAAAGAGAGAGAGAGAGAAGCAAGCAAGCTTGCTGAAGGCTCCCTCCCCCAATTTTTTTATTTTATAATAATTCCTAGTGTATATGCTGAATTTAAACTTGATCTACCCACAGAAGGATTTCTAGTATAGTCAAAATTCCATCTCCAAGTTTCTTATAGAGCTTTCTTTTTCATTTTGTAAGAAAAATTACAATCTTATTTATATTTTAGAGAGCTTATTTCTGCAGCTACTAGTTTCGTTCTTTTACCTGATCATCTAGCTTAACATGCACACTGCAGCTATATTTATTCCCCCCCACTCCCCCACCCTTCTCTCTTCCCAATAAAAAAAAGATATTTTGGTCATTTATGAGCTTGTATACCATTAGCAAAGAAAGCCTAATGATTTGCTTGAATGGCACAATTTTATTCATCTTTTTTATGGTCATTTGTCTTGTTGGCAAGCAAATGAAGTGAGGGGAAAAAAGCTATGATAGTTAATTGATTTGTATCGTCACAGGTCGCCTCTTGATGATCATTTTGTGAGGATTCCCCATGTAGCAGGATATCCTACATTGTCCCACCCTCATATGTTTAAATTGCCAATTCAGAGTCCCGGGCAGAACTATTCAACTTTGCAGCCTGAATTTAGCTATCTCTCTTTTGCTCCTCCAGAGGTAACTGGGAATTCCTAACATTTTGTTGGTGATGTGGCTTTTGTTTTGTTCTGTTATCTAATACAAATCTAGGGTTGCTTAGAAATTGAATTTTCATTATATTAAGTAATATTAAGGCACAAACTCATCATTTAGATTGAAACTATTACAACCAATTATAATGTTGAACTGAAATGACATTAGTTGGTAACCTATTCAATACATTCCAAATGCTGAGCTGTAATGAACTGGAATACCAAAGCATGTAATGGCCTTGGAACAACACTTTTTTGCATTAGTACCAAATGGCACATATGCAGAAAGTGATTTTTGTCTAATAATGATGCCCAAAAGTGATTTTAGGCAAAGGTCATCAAGTGCAAATGCCTAATAAAGGTGCATCTTACTCAAAATCATTTTATTTAATATTTGCTTAAAACCCTCTATAAAGTGTGAACAAAGGGGTTCTAAGACCATGAAGATGTCATAGAAAACCCATTGGGGAATATATATAGGGTTGATATTATCTGCACTTATAGCCTATTTTTAATTGTTAACTCATTGCTATTTCTGGAAGTGATGTTTAGCATTTTGGAAGCATTGTGTTTTATGCTTTAATTTTGTTGCAATTGTGTTTGGCAGCTATCATTTGGCAGATACCCGCCAGATGAACAGGCATGGGTGGAGACAATAAAGTCTGTAGGAAGCGGAGCAACTCTTAGAATTAGTACCATGGACTGGCTTGGTCAGTCCCAATATATGAAGCCAACAGTTTATTGGTCATCCCTTTCCTCTGCTGTATCAGAGGTAACTATCAATGTCATTGCTTCTTATATTCTTGAAACATTGTTAGCTTCTTGTTACAACCGGTTAGCAAAGTAGTGTTGGCCAATTTTTCTAGTTTCTTAGGAGTGTGCTACCATTACATAAGGAGAGAGGTTTAGGGTGACACCTTTGAGGCTGATCTGTGTGTGTGTGTGTGTAGATAACAAAACTTAGGGCCTGCCTTGGCCATGAAACACCACCCCTATTATCTATTACATTTTATTTCTTATTGTGGATTGGAGGATTTAAGGTTTGTTTCAGGCACTTTTTAAGAGTAGGGAGTTCCACATTCAATGCCAACATGATCTAAAGTAGTTGCCTCCAATATAGTTTGCATGACTGCTTTTTGGGCTCCTATTGTCATATTCTATGCAAAGAGAAAATTTTCCCCTTCTTTTGTGCTTATCTCTATGAAATCTGTCTCCCCCCCCCCCCCACTTCTGATTTCATTTGTCACAACCCTAGGAAAGTGCTACATCGAGACTCCTTATGATCGCTTATATGGCCTAATGTGGAACTAAACACACACCCACACGACACATAGTCATAAAATTTAATCCAATTCAAACAATTTGGGGTATCACATACACCAATTCATGTATTAACACATCAATTCGAATTGTCTTGTAATTTTTCAATTTATTTCCATTTTTCTAAACTTGAGGACTTGTACTCTGAGATTGGAACCATGTGCTTAGAGGCTTACTGTTCATCTATTTAATTGGTTTGCTGGGAAAGTATGGTTCAATGGCCAATCTGCCACCACACCTAACATTTTGTGTATGTGTTCTAGGTTTGGTATTTTCAAATACCTTATTCATAAAACAAAAGCCTGTTCACTTTCAAGTTAGGACATAAGCAATTGATGAGATTTTATACGGAAAAAAAATTACAGACCAGCTTCTGATACTAGTGGAGTTTTTTATGCCAGGCCACACACCCTTCCTTTTCTAAATGCACTGGCATCAGCCTGATATTGGTGGACCCCAATATTAATAGCAAGCTTTAAGTATTCATTCGAGTTTTATTCTCCAGTGGAGGATTTAATGGTACTCCCTTATGCATTCCTTGAAAAAGAGTTTCTGTAGCAAAGTAGTGAATAGCGATTGATAATGCTGTCATTGTTACTTGTCCATGATTCCAATATGCATTTCCAGGACCATTTAACATACCTAAGTCATTCAAATAAAGATTCTGACCATGTTGAAAAGAAATTTGTCCAGAAAAATCTGGACCAATTATCTTATATGCAGTAAATATATATATGGAGGTTGGTGGCTTGGGAACTTAGCATGAAGAACCTCCCCCCACACCCCCCCCCCCACAAAACCCACAGAGAGAGAGAGAGAGAACTCCCTAGGTTTTGGCAGCTTGTTTAACACCTGGTGAAATGAATTCATGCTATCTTGCTGTTTCAAGTTTCCTTATCTTTGAAGGCACAAGAAGTGTTCTTTCTATTGGCAAGGAAAACGAGAGACTTATTTCAAATGCTACCAAAAGGTGGAATGGATTATCTTTCATTGTTAGCAAACATGATTTTACTCATTTAATAGATTTTCACCTGTTTATATCTTTATTAGAACCTTCGACATTCCAGGTTTTATAGTCTTGCAAAATTTATGATTAGTAGGTTGTCTTCTCCAAGCATGCAACAGTGAAGATATTAGTAGCCTACTGGGCACATTTTATCGACAATACTGATCAGTACCTGAAGTCTCTCCTTTACTCCAATGTTCTCTGCAATTCATCAAAGTACAACAAATGTTCTGGAAAAGTTGAGATCAAGTACTACAGGGTTCCAGGTTTCAATTTGACAGGACCTGCTACTCAAAAGGGAACTAGTACAGGAAATGTTTACCCTGGATATACCAGGGTAAACCATGGAAAGTATGCAGTTAGTGATGTGCGAGCCCACATTGGCACAAGCAATCTTATTTGGGATTACTTCTATACAACAGCTGGGGTCAGCTTTGGAACATACAACCCTGCCATTGTTTCGCGACTTCAACAAATCTTTGATGCTGACTGGAGTTCGCCATATGCTATTCCGGTTGAAGAGTTGGAGGTTGGTCATGCTTGTCCAAGATGAGGAGTAATTGAACTTGTTGATTTGTGTTAGTTCCAAATCAGTAAATAATGGTCTGAAATTAATTAAAGCTGAGTAGCTGCTGAACTTGTTGCTTTAGGCAAGTTCCAAACCAGAAAATGATAGGCTTGAAACAAAGGGTTTAGTACATTTGATGTAAATTAGTTAAGGAATTGGATTTGGTATTGCGAAGAATAAAAGTTTGCAATTGAATAATTATTCTTATTTATGTTTTTGGTTTTTAACACTAGAACAAAATTACATTTTAGCCAATTTTTATAGATATCCTTATAAAATTATATTTAAATTTTTTGTGGGTCTCAATTAGCATCCTGTTATATGAAAATTAAGCAATTGTATAGTTAATGTCTCCATGAACATTAAAAAAAAATGGTAGCATCTCTCCCCAAAAAAAATTATTGTGGCATTCAAACAAGATACTGTCAGTAAACATCACTGGATTTTATATTAGAACCCCAATCAATGCCAAAACCAAGCTTAAGCCTTTGAAATACCTCTCACCTTCACTTTTATTTTATTCAATACAAACAAAATAAATAAATCCAAATGTGTGAAAAATAAATAAATCCCATAGAGGGAGAACCCAAATTCAACCAGTTCAACACGTGCCAAAACCCAGTATTCCCAATGATCAAACCCAAAATTCGGAACCACAAATAATTAAAAGTTCAACATATGTAAGAGATAAAACTAAAGCTAATGAGGGTATGTTATTTATGTAAGAATTCAGGATAAAAAATTGTGATCATTCATGAAAATTGGTTGTTCATTTGATTAATTTATCGAAAATGACAAGTTCCATGAATTGTGGGAATTCTACATCTCTCCTTTTAAATTAAGGAGATATCAATTCTCAGATATCTTACATCAGTGAGAATTACTAGTATGAAATTTTAATTTTTCACAATTTTCCCTTAAAATTAAGTATATGTAACTAATTTCGGAAAATAAAATGCTTCTTTTTATTCAGATCATACATTTATTAATGTCATTTTTTTTTCATATTTTTAAAAAATTTATAATATTTAAACAATTAATATTTTAGTTACTAATAAATTTGTATAAAATTATCTTAAATATCATATAGCAGGCCTCTTTTTATCAAGGCCAATCCTCTTTTCTCATAAACACACGGCAAAACCCAGACCCAACACAATGGACACTAGGCCCAATCTTAAAATAGACCAAGACAACCCACACTTAAACAAAACAAACCCACCCAAAGACAAACCCATCAGTCAACATTTCAAGAAATAACAAACTTCTTCTATAGTGACATGGATTATGGAGTGCTTTTCTTTTGAAGATTTCTTCAAAAAGTTTCCATTATTCTGTGAATCAGCATGTTGCTTTATTCTTATTGTTATTTTACTGCTTTGTATTATAGAGATATATTTGTGATTTATTTATTTATTTATTGTGGTTGTTATGGATACAAGTGATAAACTAATAATCAATCCTGTTATTAGAACAAATAGGACTTAAACTCAATATTTTCAAAAAGAAAAATGATAGATGCAAAATTCTCAACAAAAAAGAAAAAAAAAAAAAAAGATACATACATAGATTAATGACCCCCCCACTTATTTAAAATTGATTGTGCGTAATTATAACAACTTAGCTCAAGTTAAAATGTCTTTGTGAATTTTAGTTAGTTCAATTGGTAAAATTTCTTATAGTTTTTTTTTTTTTTCTAAAAAATTTTTTATAATTAAATAAGAAATTTGAGATTTAAACCCTACCTATACCAAATTACTAGTGTTTTAGCTTGATAAAACAAAGATTAAAGAATAATCAACACGGAGTAGGCATCCAAAACAAAAATTAAGAGGCCTTAAAAAAAACTAAAGTAAAGCCCAAACATAATACAACTGGGCTACACTAAAGCCCGACCATCTAAGAATGTCAAATTTATTACCCGACAAAATGTGTGCCTTACAATACGACGTAGTATGAATCGTATGATGACCAAAGTAGCACACTGGTTGAGGTCGAGGGTTTAGAGAATTTGAGAGAGCTGAAGAAACCAACCTCTACTGTTCTGTTCTGTGATTGTGACTTAGGAGGAGAGTGTGTACTGTGTAGTGTAGTGTAGCAGAGACAGAGTGTGTTTTTGTGTTTGTAGAAGTAGAAGATGCAGAGTTTGAAAGCTTTGGTGGGTTTGAGAAGTAGAAGCAGTTGTTCATTTCAAAGACCCAGATTTCTATCTCACCATTACCAAAGACCCTTTTCTGCTCAACCAAACTACACCCCCCAAAACGATGATCTCGAAGACCAGGTCTCTCTCCATTTATCTCTATCTATATGTTGTTGTACCTCTATGTATGTACTCACTTTTAGAGATTTCAATGCCTGTGCTCTCTTTCCTTTTTTTTTCTCTACAAATTTTGTTCATTTTGTTTCTTAAATGAAACCCCATTTGTGGGTCTTGCTCTATTGATCTCAAAGGTTTCGAATTTGCGTGTGCTTTCAGGTTTTGGTTCAAGGAAGAGCTAAGTCAAGAGCTTCCATTCTCAACAGACCTTCTGCTCTCAATGCTCTCACTACTTCTATGGTTTTTTTTTCTTTCTTTTTGTTACATTTTCTCCATTTTCCATCACTTTCTCCTTGTGGTTGTTTGTTCATTTTAGTTCATGCCCATTTGGTAAATTTTTTAATTGGAGTTTTTTTTTTTTTTTTCCCCTTTTATAATTTTGTAGGTTGCTCGGCTTAAGAGATTGTATGAATCATGGGAAGAAAACTCGAATATCGGCTTTGTCTTAATGAAGGTATTACATTGTTTCCGGTTGCCCTGACACACACAAAACTCTTTGTTCTTCATCTATATTTTGGGGGTGGGGGGGGGGCATGGTTGATTTCATGTTCAATAACATCTTCTACAAGTTTGCTGTCTATGTCAAGAGTTGCTAATATTGTTTTATGATTACACTGAAATTGGTCAACGTTGTCATATGACAGCGAAAAAGGCATGAGGTGTGGAGTGGCCCTGGCATTAGGAGGAAGAAAAAAGATTACATTGAGAATGTAGATGGACTCTAATCTTGGGGATGTGTTGTGCTCTTATTTTCTATTTAAATGATATATAAAAATGAATACATGGAAAGCTGCTTTAGGATGTTTCCGGAGGAATGCATTTTTAAAATAATTTTCATGAAACTGTTAATGGAAATGAGCTTCAAAATGTATTCTATGTGTCTAATTCATTAAAATCATCTGTGTATGTGCTTTTGAACATGTAAACATGCCCCTATGCTTCAAATTTGGTCACCTTGATGTCTGAGATGCTATCTTGAATTTTTTTGAAGGGTAGTGGCAGGGCTTTCTGTTCTGGTGCGGATGTTGTTACCCTTTATCAGTTAATCAATGACGGTGCGTTGCCTTTTGATCTTTTCCTTAATTATTAGAATCAATGTCCTCCATACTTTTCTTTTTAAGGTATTATTAAGAGTGATTAGATTTACATAATGTAGTCACTAATTTTGGAACCAATGCAAAAGCAAATTTTTTTTTTCCTTTTCTTTGGAACTTTCTAAGACCTACTTTCATTTTTCATGGCAGTGGGTCTAAAGAATTCTGCCTTTTTTTTGTGGGTATGAACTTATTTACACATCAACAAGCACTCAATTAGTAAAATTGTTGTTTCAGATGTGCATATCTGGCTAGTTTTCATTATAGAGGAGAAGAATACTGATTCTGGTCATATGCCCCATTGTTTAACTAGGTCAGTGTCATATTACAGCTTATAGTAATGATGAATCAGATGGTTATTTAGTATGGTTCTCAGTAATCAGGCCAAAATGTTAGCATTGTATTGAATCTTACAGTTTGTTCTCAACAAGTAGAATTGCTTATTCATCACCATCCAAAAAAAAAATAAATTGAAGATCTTAATATCTTATAGATTTTTACATTTAGTGGCTTATGGATTTGATATTCTTACTTTGGATAATCTTATGCTTCGTGGTCGTCCTTTGGTGAATCGTTGTTGCTTGTGTTGTTGCAATGCGGAATCTGTGGATCACCTATTACTTTTTTGCCCGATAACTCATTCTTTGTGGATGTATATGCTTCAGTTGTTCGGGATTGATTGGGTCATGCCAGGTTCAGTTGTGGACTTATTATTTAGTTGGTATCATTGGATTGGGAAGCATAGCTCTGATATTTGGGATTTGGTTCCAGGCTGTTTAATGTGGACTATTTGGACTGAACGGAATCAGCGGTCTTTTGAGGATGAGGAGAAAACTGTGGTTCAGTTATTAGAGTTTTGCCAGCGGACCCTCTTTGATTGGTCTCGATGTCGGGGTTTCACAGATTGTTCTACCCTTTTGGATTTTCTTTCATCTATTAGAGTAGATTAGGGGCTACATCTGCCTTTTTGTTCCTTTTTCCTTTGTTCACTACCGTGAACTCTGTATTTCTCTTGCTATTCTCTTATTTATAATATTCTCTTCTTACTTATCAAAAAAAGATATTCAAACAATGGTAGTTATAATCTAAAATCCAGTAAATAAATATTTTATGTCTTGGACCTCTTGTTTGTTAGTGCTAAGCACATCAGTGAAGATGTTATGCTCATTTAAACCAGGTTTGGCAGATGCGCTATAGAACAAAATTAACATTGGAATTCTGAATCAATTTAACAAAAGGGAGGGGGGGGGGGGGGGGGTGTTAAGAGGTTGTCCAGAGGTGCTTGCCATGGTTTAATTTGGATTTATTTAGACGAAAATGTTCCACACATAGTTGTATATTTGGGATCAGCAAGTTTCAACAACTATGTATAAGGTGTAACTGGTGTCTTCTTGACTATTTGTGGTTTCAAATTTCTTATTACAATATTCTTCTGGTCGGGAAACAGTTGTCACCTTCATGGTCTCATTAGAAATTGAGTTGGTTGTTAATATCTTTATATTTATTTTGATTATACGCAGGGAATGTTGAGGAGTGTAAGAAGTTTTTTGAAACACTATATAAGTTTGTATATCTTCAACGAACATATTTGAAGCCACATGTAAGTATTCCTCCTTTAGTTTTGGAAATGTCAGAAAATTTTAGTTGATCTCCTACCTTTTGAATTTGAAATTTTAGAAAATTTTAATGAATAATCTAATTATCTGAGATGTCAGTTTTCTTCTTGGGGGCATGGCCAGGTTTCAATCATTTTAATGCCTGTGATTCTGTGAAAATATTAAGGATTTAGACCATGTATTTTCTTGCTTGTCCCCTTTCCCCCTCTGTATTGGTGTAATGTTACTAAAGATATGGATAATTAAATTATTTATTTTTAGTGAGACATTATGAATAACTGAAAAATGTTGGTAAAATACCGCATAGGCATAGTGAGGGTAAGCCCATATCTAAAGTATTGAGGAAGCGCTAACATAATTTAGTCTGGCTGCTTATTAAGCCTCAGTAATGTTGATCTAATATAAAATGTATCATATATTGTGTCATAAAAAACATTGGCTAGTGTCATGTGTTAATTGCTTCTCTCATGTATCATCACTAAAATAAGTTTTGTTATCAACTGCTTTATCTTGTTAGGATGTCTGTAGCATTGACTATGGTATCTTGCATTTGATGTTTATGTGATGGAATGATATTTCATTATCATTTTTTTTAATCATGTGATGAGTTGTAGCATACTTGTGGTTTCTTCTGTCTTAGGGGAAAAAAAATCCTTTTACCCATATGACTATCACTGTCCAGATGGCAAATTGATGATCATTTAATTGACATCTATACAGGTGGCTATCTTGGATGGTATCACTATGGGAGGTGGGGCTGGAATTTCACTTCCAGGAATGTTTCGTGTGGTGACTGAAAAAACAGTATGTAACTGCTGCTACTCCCAACTGAATATATAATATATAATTATTTTTTCCTTTTGAGCTATCAATATCCTCCTGTTTTATATGAACTGTAAAAAGTTAAGCTAAGTGAAGCTCTAGGGTTGTTGACGGGTCGGGTTCAGTCGGGTTTTTGTTCAAAGTGCCACCTGATCGCATCGTGTCAGGTTCAAACATTAGTAATAATGCCGAAGGAACGGTGTCTTCAGGTATTCAGTTGGTTGTGTTG
The DNA here is from genome assembly GCA_028535165.1 of Quercus tomentella. NCBI lineage: Eukaryota > Viridiplantae > Streptophyta > Magnoliopsida > Fagales > Fagaceae > Quercus > Quercus tomentella. The sequence continues at coordinate 21,074,749 of JAPQVY010000155.1, forward strand.
GCTTAGCAAGTTGATGAAAACGACAAGCAGCCGACATCGAGGGAGGGAGAGAGGGGGTTCACTGTTTTCAGATCTCAAACTTGTGGAAGTCAGACCGGCGTCCCATGACCACAATAGGGAGTGTCTCACCTGCAAATGGTGGTGACTGTCAGAGAGAGAGAGAGATGCCTGAAGATTGTTTGGTTGTGTTAATCAATTAAACTTCCTTAAATCTGATACCTGCACGGATCAAATTTGCTTTTATAAAATTCAATGCCAACCAAACTGGCTGGTGATATCGTCCGAAAAGGGCCAGGTTGCTTTGAACAGCTGTATGAAGAGCGCTATTGGATTTTATGCTATTATCTTGACTAATAAAGATAGTATATAGCCTTAACCTTTGGATGAGATGAAAAGCGCATAATCTTGATTGTGTGAGAATGTTTTTGCTGTTTTGTTAGGACTTCCAGATAGAATATGTATGTTCAGTTTCCTCAGGGAGATGAGGATCACGTTTTAAAATTATTTTTACCAGTATAATAACCAAGTAATGAAATATAAATCCCTAGAATCACTCCATGATATTACCTCTAGTAGCAAAAACTCTATGTAGCATTTTTCAATCTCCCAAACATCAGCAAAGCATCCTGAACTTATCAAAAAAAAAGAAAAAGTAAAGCATCCTGAAATTTTTGCTCTCTGGTGTGCTTTATATACTTTTGTATAATCACCATGTTTTGGTGAAGTAGATGCATAGTCAAAAGCTTCTAACCTCAGCATGAAATTGCAGGTTTTTGCCAACCCAGAGACTCAAATGGGCTTCCATCCTGATGCAGGAGCTTCCTATTATCTTTCTCGTCTACCTGGCTATTTGGGTAAGATATTTTGTTCAATTTGAAGTATGCAATATCTTCAAGAAAAACTTAAACACGTGCTTGGATTCACATGGTTTTTATACTGTTCAATCACTAGGACCGAGCATTTAACTTTTTGAATTGTTATCCATTTCTTCTGTAAACATGAAAACAGATTTGCAAACTGTTGGATTCTATTTTCATTGCAGGGGAATACTTAGCTCTTACAGGAGACAAGCTCAATGGTGTAGAAATGATTGCCTGTGGCCTTGCCACACACTATTCATTAAATGCAGTTTGTTTTCACTTCCTTTACTTCTTCGTTTCTGTTTTCTATGTTTTTTCTTCATTATTGGCAGCTTTTAGTTTTAGCTATCAACTCTCTCTGACAGAGACTTGCTTGGGTTGAAGAACGCGTTGGTAAATTGATCACAGATGAACCTTCTGTTATAGAGACAGCCCTTGCGCAATATGGTGACCTTGTCTATCCAGACAGGGGGAGTGTTCTTCATAAGTAATGATCTGACAATTACATCTTAGTTCTGCAGATTTTTATCAATTTTATTGCCCATCATGCTTGTGTAGAAATTCTTTAATGTTTAAAGTAGAGTTATTAAGAATAAAAGTAAAATTATATTTAGGGCTGCTAGATATCTTTGGCTATGTTCATATTGCAGATCATTGTAAGACTGTTGTTTGTTTTCACTTAGTGTAGTATGGAAGTACTGGACATTGTGATATTACTACTAGAGTGAAAGAAGGGACACTTTCATTTCTCTAAAAGATCATAAAGACCCATAATTTGATTGCTGGGACATCATTGATTTCAGTTCCATCTAAAACTATAATACCTGAAGATGTATCAGCTGGTATCTAGTTATCTATTATACACTCGTAGTGTAAACAGGTGCTTTACACATCTACTTGTCATGCTTTAAGAAACTGGACAAATCTATTTAGTTTGTTGCATTTGAAAAATAAATTTTCAGTTTCTCAGATTTTTGGAATAAGAAAATTGCAAATCCACCTTGCTTTGATATAACTGATATCCAATGGCTCGTGTTGATTTGGTTTACTATTTTTGTTACATGGGGCGCCTAATTGCATGAACCATGCATGAGAGTGAAGGGAAAAGCGTGCTTCTAAGTTTCAAGTTGATATTCCCCATGGAAAACATAGTTCTCTGTGCAAATGCTCCTCTCTGCCTCTATAAATAGTCTGAAATCTTGATTTTCCATAATATTGATCTGTAGATCAAAAACATTAACTGATGCTGATGGCATTTTCTGTGTAAATTCATTTTTGTTCATATAAATTCTGTATTCTTGAAATAAGAGGATTCAGTAGTTGATGGTCTGTTTTAGAAATACATGCAGCGGCACTGATGTCTCTGACTTAATTTACTTGCCCGTCCTGTTTTGATTTTGACTCAGGATTGACACAGTTGATAGATGCTTCTGCCATGATACAGTTGAGGAAATTATTGATGCTTTGGTAAGCATAAAACAATATTTCTTCACTAGGTACTTGATAGAGTTGGATGATAGTGAATATTTAAAAAATTAATTTAATTTTGTCAGATAAAGGTCCACCGCCCAGCAAAATTAGTTGGTGGTTGATTCTATTCTTGTAGATGAGCATTGTCTTTCCTTTTTTTCCCCCTAGAAATTTTCTGGGGTTTCTGTAAAAGATAAGAATCTTTTTTAGTTAGAAAAGAATGTTCAGTCAATTTTATAAATTTATGGTAATTTTGAAATAAATTCCACATCCTGAAGTTGATTTCTGTTGGCTAATCATGTCTTTGTGACGCTTACTGAATCTAGACTGTTAGTGTGAACCATATTCCTTTATTGGTTCATCATCATCATCATCATTATTTTGGTTTTTCCACTTTATAGAGTATAATGGAAATATTTTCTGCCTTCCAAATAGGAAATTTGGTTCTATCATACTTATAAATTAAAAATTAAAAAAAATTAAAAAAAAAAAAATTGGTTCCATCATAAAAGTTATGATGAACTTCTTTAAACAGTCAGTGATTATCTTGTTAGGCACTTTGTCTCCCTTTCAGTGGGAAGCAAAACTCCATCACTGCTCTCAGAATATTGAGGGCAACAAATTGCGTCAAGTACCTTATTAATGTTTAGTCCATTATCAGCTGGATTTGTTAGGATTTAATTATTTGTAGCACTATCTTTGCAGAAGTCATAAAACTTAATTGCTTGAAGTACCATGATTGATTTCATATAGCTGATATTGTTATCTCATTCTGATTTATTTGTTGATATGCCTGATTTGCAAAGTGGGTTCCAAGCTTAATCATTTTATTCTGATGGTTATATAGAAAGTTTTACTAGAAAACTAATGAACTCTATACAAAGAGTGGTAAAAATTAAGCCTTGGATTGAAAGATATAATACAAATCAATCTTCAACTATCAATTTGTATTCGCCGCACATCAGTCTCAGGCAAAGAGCTGGAAGACTGGTATTCTGCATTTCATGAGGCCTGAAAAATTGTTCCTTGCAATGAAGAGACAGAACACATTTTTAAATTACTTGTGATTAAATTTGATTTGATAGATAGCCAACTCTGGTGGGGCAATTGTTTGTGTGGATAACATTTAGCAACTCTTTTTTATCTCAAATTTTGCTAGAATTTACGTCCTGATATATTTTTCTTTGATAAGTTAGACTATGCATCCTGATGGATAGGTTGTTTCTTCCTACCAATTTGCTCAGGAAAAGGAGGCAGCGGAGTCTTATGATGAATGGTGTAAAACAGCCCTCAAGAAACTAAGTGAAGCCTCCCCATTAAGCTTAAAAATTACTTTGCAATCTGTGAGTTACCTTGTTTGCTTACATGTGGTTGTAAACGGTGTTTGCTTTTACACTCCATGCCTTGACTTTCTCCTTTGCAATTAGATACGTGAAGGTAGATTTCAAACTCTTGATCAATGTCTTGCTCGTGAATACCGGATTTCCCTTAATGGAGTTTCTAAACGGGTTTCAAATGACTTTTGTGAGGTATGGGATAAACCATTTCTAATGTGAAGATCACTGTTGAATCTGCTCTTACATTATCCCTTCGTTTCATTCATCTGTAGGGTGTTCGGGCACGATTGGTGGATAAGGACTTTGCGCCAAAGGTATCTGATCTTTCTTTGTCCATAATTAGTATATCTTAATCATTAAATCATGTTTCAAGATAAAAGAAAAGTGTGAATTATTTTTTAATTCCCTATATGCAGTGGGACCCTCCTAGTTTAGCAGATGTATCAAAAGACATGGTTGACTGCTGCTTCTCCCGGCTTGATGAGTTTGAGCCTGAACTGCAGCTGCCCACGGCTCTGCGAGAACCTCACATGTGAGATACATTCATAAATACTGTGTAATGATTATCTGCCTTGGTGGTTGGTTTTGAATAAATGTAGCCATTTCAAGGTTTTTCTTAGAGAAATCATTTTTGGACATTTTTGTTGTAAGTAGCCTATCATTCTGAAAGCACTCAAAGCAGTCTTTCATGACCATTATTTTTGGAAATAGTTTTTTTTTTTTTTTATGGTACATTAGGTGTACAAGTGTATTCCCTGGAGAACTATACATGAGGGTTTGTGTTCACATGGTCCATGGAAGTGTTGTTCCCATGTATTTTGCATCACTTCTTGACTGAAACTCATTATGATTTCCAATCCTTTTGCTCTATCAGCTGCAATGGTTTGCAAATATGATTATAGTATAACTACAGTCACTGTTAGCTTACTGGTACTAAAAGATGATTATATTGTACCTTAAAGCCACTTAATGGTAAAGTTTGAGGTTATTACTACACAGTATTTTTACAATATTATCCTACACTTAATGTAAACTATTCCGTTACTAACTTTACAAATCCAACTATAAGAAATTTTACCAATTCATTCATTTAATTTTACTTAACCATTTTCCACCCCTTTTTTTTAATTCTTTTCCCCATAATTTACTATCTAACCATTATTCTTACTCCAACTCTTCCCTCTCTTTTTGGCTTTTCTTCCCATTATTAATCCCCTACCTTAATGTTATTCTTCCTCCCCTTTTTTTTTTCTCTCTCTCTCCCCATCTTCTTTTCTATAAATTTATTAGTACTCCCTTTGTACATTTCTCTCTTATTTAGTTCATGTTTTGCCCATAAAAAAAAAATGATTACTCTCTCTCTCCTTTGTTTTGATGGATTTTTTTTTTCTCTCTCTTGTAGAGTTTTTGTATTTTTGAATTTTGACTACTCCAATTTGGATTGATGTGCTTTAGTGGTTCCAGTTGTGTTTCGTAAGTCTCCATCACATATTCCCTCTCCCTTGTGTTTCGTAATTCTCCATCACATATTCCCTCTCCCTCTCGTGACTTTGGCTAAGTGAAAATTTTTAATTGTTAAATACTTATTTATTTTGTAAGCATATTTCTTCTGAAAACAATTTATCATAATATATTATTTTCAATAAATTATAGATAATAAATTACAAATTATATCACATTTCAAAATAATTATATATTCCCTAGCATATATATAAACACTGTTGTTAATGGGGTAAGACCTTCCTCACCCAAATCAAAATCAAAATCAAAATCAAAGGATTCTTGTAACTTTATAACGATTGAACAACAATCCCAAACACAAAACATTGCGAATTTTGAGAGTCAAAACTAAGCAATAACCCAAACTCAAGCTGAAGAGCAAAACCATGAACCAATACCAGACAAGCTTTCTAATCAGTGAGGTCCATCTTGTTCCTGATATTGTAACTTTGTTGTCTTTGTTTGTTTGTTTTGATAAGGTAGTGGTCACTCGCAAGCCTGGCATATAGATGCATTTGGATGAAAAACCCAACCCCTGGTTCAAGACTGTAAGTATAGCATGAAAATGCTTTAGCCACTCATAGCACGTGCCCTCCATCTCCAGTAATATCACTGATAAAACCTAATTTTATATGCTGCCTACGAAAATAACTCAGCCAAAAAGTGTCATGATTATTGTGCAGAGACACAATAACAAATGACCTAAATAGTAAATTCTACTTATTTAGGTTCCCCATCATTTTGGATCCCTTTTCTAGCCTTGATGATTGAAAGAGACCAGCAAGTAAATTTTAAAATAAACACCATCAACTGGGATATACAGAAATTCAAGGGAACCTATTCAAATATTAACAAGATAATACTGGTTGACATGCAGTTCAGAAGTAGCACAAACCAAAAGACAACCAGCAGGAAGACTCAACAGAGCCGGGTTTCAAACTTCAGACTTATGCCCATGCTGAAAAGCTCCTGGCACAATAACTTGGCCCCATAAGGTACATTAACCTTAACAATGTCATCTACTGACTCACAAACCCGGCAATATGGACCCCTAATCTTACGGCCACCTTGCACAGTCCGTTGGATCACATTCGCAACATTTTTGCATTTCTGGCAAATGTGCATCTGGGAGGAGTCACTGAGCGTAAAGAGGCGTTCATGCAAGTTTCCTGAGGCACCATGGGCTATAAGGCAGTCACGCTCCATCTCACCAAACTTGATCCCACCAAACCGCTTCCTATCTGCCACTGGTTGTCGGGTAAGAGGATGGACTGGACCTGTGTTGCGAAATTTTACTTTGTCCTCAGACATGTGAGTCAGACGCTGATAAAATGTTGGACCCATAAATATGAGGGAACGAACCATTTCACCAGTTCGTCCATTGTATACTCTCTCATTTCCCCATCTTGAAAATCCAGCCCTGCCACATATTTAACAATACAATAATCAGTTTATTCAAAAATTATTATAAAAAATTAAAAAAAAAAAACAATACAAGAATCAGTCTGGTGAACATTTGAAGCCAAAAAAAAAAAAAAAAAACTGATTCCGAACAATAGGAGATCAAATAAGAAAATAACCCCTGAGACACAAATAGAACTGCAAGAATAACATGCAACCTATCAACTGAGCACATAAATCTGAGAAGGAACAGAATCACAGTACTAAATACTGATACCATATCCTAGACAAAATAAATGAACATGACCTCCAAAAAGGTAAGCCCAAATGTTTAACACAAGGAGATTAAATAAGAAAATAACCCCTGAAACACATAAATATCACTTCAAGTATAGCACGCAACCTAGCAACTAAGCACAAAAATTTGACAAGGAACAGACGAACAGACAATCATAGCATAAAGAGCCAGATCCTAGACAAAATGAAATGAAATGAAATGAACATGACATACAAGCAAAAGTGATGCAAGACAACTAAAACGGATAAAAGTAGTACCCAGTGCACTAAGGTCCCAATTTTGCAGTGTCTAGGACAGATCATGGTAGGCAGCTTACTTCCAATTTATTGGAGAGGCTGATTCCCAGACACATCAACAAAATTGAAGAACATAAAAATAAAAGATAGATAAATCAACACCTATGCTTGCTTGGAGTCTGCACCAAGCAAAAGAGAAAAAAACCCGAGAGTCAGTACCTAGGGTTGGCTAGAATCAGCACCAAACCATTGGAAAAATTCCAAGAGAAACTATATTGATCAATCAAACTATAACATCATGTCTCCATAGAATCACAATACTATGCTTATATAGACTATAAGTTAACCCCAATTCTGGTTAATTTAGGAAACCCCAATTCTAAGTGACTTGGGATATCCCAATTACTGACTTACAAAAATAACCACAACTCTAGGAAATTAATAAAATAACCGACTAAAATAATAATACATAAACTGAAAGACAATTGACCAATAAAAATAAAATTTCTTTGCAAAATCGAATAAAACTAAATTAGAATAAAATTATTAAAAAGTTGAAAGAAAAAAGACTTATACTTAACATACCACAATTTAATGGAACTGTTGCCGAGTCCTCAAATGGATGCACGGATATATATGCCTTACATGCCATAATGGTGTCTTTTATATTTGGTGTGTCCCAACATGAGCATCCATTGTTCAATGGCCAATTCATTAACTATTTTATTTCTATATTACTTCATTTATAAAATTAAAACAAAACAAAATGTGCTTAGTGCTCCTCAACTGTCAAAGCCTTTAATAAAGGAAATAATGGAAATATACTACAAGGATCTGAATCGTCCTTGCATTAATGTCTTTTCTTATTAAGCTTTGTGTTTTGTCAAATAAGGCACTCATTATTGCATGGAGGGAGAACGCACACAACAAAACATAATTTTTCTGGATCCACAAACTTTCTTTTTTCTAAAGCAACCATGTAAGAAGAAAATTCAAAGAAACTTATTGGATGGTGAAATGATATTGAATAAATAATTATGCCCGAGTACTAGTTACCTATGAAGCTGTTCAGTGATGGCATCAACAGAGACTGTAGAGAAAGGGGTGGCATATCTCATTGAACCACCACAGGCTATTCCCTTCCCTAAAGCAGCCTCTAGGAGCTGACCCGGAGTTTGTCGTGAAGGAAATGCATGTGGATTTATTACAACATCTGGAACTATCCCTTGTATTGTGAAGGGGAAGTTCTCTTGAGATTCCAAAAAACCCAAGACACCCTTCTGACCATGCATGCTTGAAAACTTGTCTCCAAGACATGGAGAACGAACCTGCATTAAAATGTAATTAATGAACAGGAAGTTCAATCTTTCTAAAAAAGATAGTAAAGGTGAAAGCCTATGTATTCCCACATCTAGTAAATGACTAATATATAGACATTATCGACATAGTGCACATTGTGCACATATGCATAAAGGTACATGCGTGTGCATGTGTCTTGCACAAACATAAGTACATACGCATATAAACATGTGTTTGCATTAAGGTTCAAGTACAATATGGTCTAAAATTACCTGTCTCAGGGACACCACAGCAAAATTCTTTCCCTCATCGTTAGAAGACAGCAAAACTTTCTGAACCATGCCCCTTTCAGTGTGCTTCAGTTTTATACTGTGATCAGACCCAGATTCTGCACACCTCCCTATGACAATGTCACCACTCTGCAGGTTTGCACCAATGAAAGGGAAACCGTCATCATCAAGGCTGTCAACACGTCCAATCTTACTTTGAATCTTTCCAAAGTTTACAAAATCCTCAGGCTTCCGCTTTTTTTCTAACGAGTCCTTGTTGTCAACCTCAGCCTTATAACTTCTGATATGCTCAGACCGAAACATTCCACGCTCCAAAGAAGCCTTGTTCATCACCAAGGAATCCTCTTGGTTGTACCCTAGGTGAACATTGACTGCCACAATAGCATTCTGGCCATTGTAGAATTCAGGCTTTGGCAGCATTCCATGATGACCAAGAGGATATCCTGGTTTTCCAAGACAATCAGAAGTCATCGTACGAAAAAGTGGCCTTTGCGGATAATGTAATTGGTGAGACAGAGTATCCACTCTAATATTAGGATTTGTTGTTGAAAAGCCAATAGCCTGTGAAGAGTGCTTCTGAGATTGATAAAGGACCCTCCTTGCATGGTCATGATTTGCAAATGGGACAAGTCCACAGCTCAAACCTAATAAAAACGACATGTCAAGTTCACAGTGGGTATATTTATCAGATGACTTCCCTCCTTTTTCCATGAACAGATATTTAATGCCCCATGCAGTGCAACAATCTTCTTCTTCTTCAGTTCCGATTAAATCAATGATTCCCTTGTCCAAAAGAGATTGGAAGGTGTAATTTTCACCTTTATCTCCTTTAATCTTTCCTAAATTCTCTACAACTAAAAGTGGACGTAAAATCCTTCCAGCATCAGAATATATACGTATTTCTTCATGTTGTTCATCTCTTTTAATCTCCACCTGCAAGAGTAAATCATTATTAAAAATGATGGGTATATATACATTTCTTCATGTTTTTCATCTCTTTTATAACACACACATGCACGCGCGCGTGCGCACACACAAGCGGAAATACAATAAAAGATAAGATACGAAATGAAAAATTCATTCACAGATAAGGGTGGAACCTATTGATGAAAAGATGAGAGTGAGTCGCTTGAGATGGTTTGGTCATGTGCAAAGGAGAGAAATTAATTCACCAGTGAGGAAGAGGGATTCTATACAAGTCAAAGGGAATGAAAAGTGGTAAAGGAAGACCTAGAATAACACTAATAGAAGTAGTAAATTGACATGCTAATTAAGGATAATGATAGAATGATAGAGAAAAATTCATGTAGACAACCCCAATTAGTCTGTTGAGAATCAATAATCGACCTCAAAGTTTTGGGACTAAGTCTTTGTTGTTATTGTTAATGCTATATACATAAAACAAACCAACTCAAAATCCACAGCAGAATTGCAACTGCGGGATAAGAACTAAAAGAAGACTAAACCATAATCAAAGACTACTCCATTAGTTCAACCAAAAAACAAAGGAAATGAAGATAATTTACATATTTGTCAAAGCATTAGCACAAAGAGGACCAAGATCCAGAATAAAACTGTAATAAGATCCATAAAGAGGAAAGGTTCAAGGTTATAAGGTTTGACTGGAACTATGATGACATAATAATTCTTTTATAATTAATTAATATAAAAATAAAGAGAATAAATGGCCAAAGATTAGTAATCTTAACCTAAACAATATTTAAAGAGGTTCAAATATATCTTGATTAAAGATGAGATCAACTTCCAGCTTTTTTAGTGAATTTTTTCATGGAAGAAACCCTTATTAGACCGGTAAACCCGTGCCCGGTTTAGCTGGGTTTGACAGCAGTTCAAGCAGTTCCCAGTAAAATAATGAATTTTAACTTCCAAAACCTGAACAGGTGGCTGGTTCCCAGTTAACCTGGTCCACTTTTTAAAACCATGACAGTGACAGACCAGCATAGATAATACTAAAATAAGAACTTATAACACCAGCACTGCATCACACATGAGCAGGACACAGCACTGCTGGTGGCATAAAATTATTCAGAATATGTTGAAAAAACTTGAATTTGCATTGATTGTGCTATTCATATAATCTAATGAAGGAAATGTTATAGATGTTAAAAAAGGAGCAAAACAACAGAAAATGAGATATAGGGTGAGAGAAGGAACTTCCTGCAGTTAGGAATTCAACCAGAAACTTACTAAGGCATCCACTGTTGGATAGCCTATACAAATAATAGAGCTTGGCTCCTCACGCATATCTCGCTTGCAGTGACATTGTACACCAGGATAAATCAAAGTCAAACCTTTTATGTATATACTTTGCAAGCCAGAAACAGCTAACCACATAGAGGTTAGTTTGCAGAACTAACTTCCCCAAGCTCTTGTAGAATATTAACAACTATTTACCCAAAGTAATATTTCAGATCATGATTTAACCTTCCACCTCAACCATAGCAAAAAAATATGGAAGCATATAAAACCAAAATAAAAGAAATCTGAAAAGCCTCTAGGGAAATAGGGAAGACTTATAATGTACCTGATGTGGCAATTTCTTCCTGCGTCGCTTATACCTAAGCTCTTGAACAAATGAAATGGAATCTGTGCAGACACCAACCCATTCCCCATTCAAAAATACTTTATACTTTTTACCCAATGGAGCATCATCCCCCAATTCCTCCAACCCACAATCAAACAATTTGGAAGTTATAGGCTCCAATATGTTTGTGCTTACTAGTCCGGTGATGGCCATATTTTTTACAAGCCCACAATTTTCACCATCTGGAGTAGAGAGAAAACATACCCTCCCCCAGTGAGAAGGATGTCTGCACACACAAAATTCAATCAGGTATATTACAGCCCTTTTTGACAAATCACTCAAAAACCAAACCCAGTCAACCACTCAGCACTCCAACAATCAAATATGCAAAAGTTGAGCATATACAATTTACCATCCAACACTAGGACTCAAACAATTAATAATATTGAATGCATACACAAACAGAGGAAACAGCTCAATCAAATGATGATAGCAATATGAACTTAATTTAACCTCACGTAAACACACATCCCTTTTCTTTCTATAAGTAGCAAATAATTATATCTTTTTTTTGCTAGGTAGTAGCAAATAATTATATCTGGCGCATCTAACACCAATTGATCCAGGATTTCACTTCTGACATAATTTCCTTCTTTTTTCCATTCCTCATTTAATGTACTATCTTTGCACATGTTTGTTTTCTTATCATTCACCTTCTCATTTCCTCTTAATTATATCAGTTCCAAAAAAAGAAAATTTACATCTAAATTGAGAAGCCTGATAGGAAGAAGAGATTAATGGAGGAGGTACTTAAGAGAAATCAATATACATGCCAAGAAAAATTTCAATTGCTTTCCTGTTCCTGCTTGATCTTCAATTAAGGTGTGAAAGAACATGCATCTGCTAAAAAAATGACCAAGTGGTAAAAATACATTATGTAGAGTTCTTTTTTTTTCGGGGGGGGGGGGGACTGGGGGAGAGGTAATTTAGTCTTATTTAATTTTAGGAGTCAATTGTAATTTTATTGGTAATTTGGATTTCATTTTAGGTCTTAATAATTAATTAGGTCTAAAAAATATTCCTCATCTTCCAAATGATTTTGATTGGAGAAGCAAGGCAGAGGATCACTTTGCAGCCACATTCACCACCATGTGGAGAGAGAGAGAGAGAGAGAGGTATTTTCATAATATAAATCACAAATAAAATTAAATGTAGACAGACAAAACAAAACAACTTAAGCCTCCTAGCAACCACCTCCCCCCCCAAAAAAAAAATCCCTCTCTTGCTGCCTCAAACCTTCATGACACCTCTGGATATTGGGTCATGATTCATTTCAACCCCTCTTTCCTATAAGGATTCCCCACTCTTCATTGTCAAATCTCTATTAACATCTTTACTTCCAAACAAAAATGGTGAAAAATAATTTCTTCATCATTTTCACAGTTCTAGCCAAACAACATAGAATAAGTTATTTTCCCGAAAAATATTTTCTAATGAAATCATTTCCAGAACAAATGGAACCTAAAAAGATGCTCTTTTGCTTTAGTGGGATGCTTAAATAGTTTTATCGTTAATTTACTCTTCTGAAAATAAATCTGATCTTTTAAAACTGTCAGCATTGTCAGTTTTTATCTTGATACATGACTAGCTGTTTATATCAAGCATTAATCTGATTTTAAAAAAAATGGTCAGTTTTTATCTTGAGACATGACTAGCTATTTAGATCAAGCACCACACATTGCACACACAAACCTTGTGCACCAAAGCCACCACTAAAATATTAACTTTGCTTTAAAGGGAGAAGAATGTTTAATGCCAAATGAAATGGACCAGGATATATTTAGAAAGAATGTTGATGATAACATTAACTTCCCAGCAGCCTATTTCAGCATAAATATCAAAAGGAGATTGTTTGGCACAATAACTCAAGCATATATCATTCAACCAATATATCAGCTATGTTGAAGGTATAGCCAGTAACACATTGAAATTCAACACTCAATATAAGTTCAAATAACTTACGGATATCTGGCATCTCCAACCTTCCCTGTGTACTGAACCTGCTGGCGTGTTCTCCTCATTTCAGCCATCGTCTGCAATGGGTTTGTTCGCCCTAGCGTTGCCACCACACCAGAAATCCTTTCCATCCTCTTGAAAGGATGAGACCATGCGCCAGTTGAGAAGGCTCTTGAAAGGCCATTGGTGATTATGGAAGCGTCCAGGTAGTGTTCAATTTGACGTATATCACGATCTCCATAAAGGTCTCTCTGCAGAGCCTTCTGCATGCGCCTCCGTGCATGTGCAATATGCACTTTCAGCTCTCGCTCAAGCAGCTCACCAGCCAAGTCAAACCTTTTGTTTCTAAAATCATCCCTGTTATCAGATTTTCTTTGGCCATTATAAGCCTGTAAGAGGCACTTCACCATATACCCAAGAAGACGAGCCTTTTGCTTAGAGCTTTGGAGACTGGGAAACAGATACATGTTAATGCACTCTTCAATAGCTTCCGCAGGAGGAAATTTGGTGTCCTTTACGCATTTTTCTACAAAATTTAGAGCTGCCTTCCCTCTCCGGAAGCCCCCATAGTTCTCGTTGGCATCATGAATTGAGGCAAATAGAATATTCAATATGCTGGCATCTTCACTGTCATAATCAATAAGATCTATGACTTCTCTGTCTGATGATACCCCAAGAGCAAAAAACAATATCCATATAGGGATTTCTGTTGACAAGAAATATACAGTAAGAACTTGCTCTCCTCCTTTAATATCTTCAACTTTAGGAACCCCCACTAGCTTCACAATTAACCTGTGCTTCTTCACTTCAGACTTGTATGCAACAGTCCAACCTTGATTGTTCAAAACCCAAAGCCTCCTCATACTAGTCTGCTCTTGTGCAATAAATGTCTGCAATAAACACAATATTTTTTACATTAATATATATATAATTGGCGGAGTAAGAAGAAAATAAACGAAAAATATATATCTACCTATAATTAAAATACTGCATGGCATATTTAAGTTACAGTTAAAATTCAGCATAAGAAGTGGAGGAAGAAAAGAGAATTTCAGAAACCTAAAATTTCAAGCCCAAAGGTGACAGAAACTTCTCCATGAAGGGAATTATCAGCTAATAATGTAAAACAACAAAGATGGCATTACGAATTCACACTAAGTGGAAACCATGGATAACTTGCTTTTGCATTGTCCAGTCGCTAAGGAATTATGGGATTTTTTATTTGTTGCCTTTGGGATGAAGTGGGTGATGCCAAAGAAATTGAAAGATCTGTATCAATGTAGGCACCGCAGTTCCAAGTCCTTGCAAAATCATGCTTAGAATGTTGCTACCTCTTGTTTAAGGTGGCATGTTTGGAGAGAGGAGAATAGGAGAATCTATTAGGATCAGGAACTACTTATACAGAGATTCAAATAACAGCATTATTCTAGAGGCTGTTTTTAGATGCAAGTAGACCATCAACATTGCGTGACTTTATTTATGCATTGTATTTGTAACTGTTTGTAAGGAAACATGGGGTATACTGCCTGTATATTCCATAGTTTCCCTTGTACATTTCTTTAGTTTTAATAATTAAAAAAAAATTATTATTACTTACAAAGAAAATAAAGTAGTTGACCACACGTCATTTATTTGGGCCCTTAGAAGTTACTTTGCAACAAGTGTCATAGTTTGATATTAAAATCATTTTGATCTTTTTTTTAATATAAGTAAAAATTTCATTAATGAAAAGGAAGAGAAGGCATAGCAATGTACATAGGAAGTGTACAACAGGTCACCAACATCAAGCATTAAAAGTACAAGTATCAAGCATCTCAAACAAAGAATTGAAAGAGAAGGAAACCGAAGCATTTATCAACTCAGACAAAGTCTTGAGTAATAAAAGCATCAAGTTAGAAATAGAAATTCTGCATCCTTCAAATGTCCTAATATTCAGCTTTTGCCATATGCCCCACATGAAACAATGGGGGATCATGCTCCAAAGCGCCACAGTATTCCTCCTACCAAACATTCCTTGCCAACTTGTTAACAGCTCAACACCCTTTAGCATAACCCACCTAACCCCAAAACACGAGAATACCATGCACCAAAGTTCTCAAGCAATAGAGCAATGGAGGAGAAAGTGATCAATAGTCTCCCCATCCCCCTAAAACACTTGTTTGTTCCACTTTAAGTGCCATAAAAGAAAATCTATTAGAGCTGCAACCATGAATATATAGGACAGAAACTAAAAGAAACCATAATTCAAACTTACCTTCTCTGCACCCTTAATTAAAAAGTAGCCTCCATGATCGAAATCACAATCAGCATTCTCAGCTCCTTTCATGTAGCACAGGTCAGACTTCACCATCACAGGAATCCTTCCGAAAAAAATATCCCTGTTTTCTTCACTTAGGATCTCCCTATCAACGAATTGATCCTTCCCAGTTTTAAACTTGTCACTTCTGACTAGTTTCTGCGTATATACCTGGTAAATTACATGGGTGCAACACAATGTCAGGTCTTTTTTGGCTGTCAACAGATTACACAATAAATGACGCATGTCACATAATATACATAAACAATTCATCAAATAATACTTTGCACAGTATTTCATCTGTAAGATCCTTTTCATAAAGAGTTCACACTTTACAAAAAGTAAACTAAATTGTATCATAGTAATAAGAAAATCAAGCATGACCAAGATTAAAAGCAGTGTATTTGTATTTAATAATGGACAACACCTTGAATTCCATATCCTGCAGATGAAAATTATGAATAATCAGAATGTATAAGCTTAAACTCATGGGGGAACCAACCGCACAATGCTGCACTGGTTAGTTCAATCCTCAAACCAATAACGTACCAAGCACCGCATCTAGGAGAAAGCAAATAATTTTGAATTATTGCTAGTAAGGCCCAAGTCAGTTGACTGGCTTACTAGAACAAACAATCATGCACCTATCACCTTCAGCTAGGCACATGGCTACCCTCATTTTCTCAGAATTACATTAAGTATTATCCAATGTCACACAAAAGTTACAGATATTCAGCAACTAAGTGTACTTATTAATATAGCATAACAACTCAAGTGCACTCTAATACAATATGCAAATGTTAAATCAGCATATGGAAATTATCATACAGAACCTAAGCTATGATAAGTGGGATAGCTATAGCATCAACAAGAATGTCAAGCACTTGTCAAAATGAAATGGGAAAAACTGTACTAATTCAATTAAAAAGTTAGATTTATTGACCTGAACATCGATATTCACTTTCATCCTTGCTGAGTATGTCATGTTCTGAAGCCGGGCATGCCTAGGAAGCATATTAAACTCCTTCACATTTCCTTCACCACCCCAGAAGATCGGCGGATCAAGGGTCACCTTCCCAAACCTTACCGAAGCGTAGCGCCACTCACCCTCCCCCTTCTTTGATGGGTCGAATCCAGGCTCAACTATGATCTCACCAAAAGAGTCAAAGGCCTTCTGGATACCATTCTTGATGAAGTCATTGTACGAGTTGATTTGGTGACTTATCAAACCATACTCATTGAAGAATGAAACCGCTGCCTTCTTACAAAAAATTTTCAGAAACTTTTCACCCAACTCATGTATGCTAGTCGACTCGAGAAACTCATCATCATCGGTATCCATCTCCACCCCATTCGAATATGCTTCACGCTTACTACTCATGCCTATTTCTTCCTTGGCATCCGATGACGCCCCCATTGGCTTCAAAATCTGTGAAAAAAAAAGGACAAAACAACCAATATTTAAATTAAAACCATCAAAGCAATTATGTCAAAAACCCTTATGCCAAAATTAGCAACAGAGGCACTGGTGGAAAAGAAAAGAAACATAAAGCTTGAACATGTTGGCTCAACAGCAAAAAAAGTGAGAACCACACAGACAAGGCATTGCACAGAATCTTCCACAAAAATAAAAACAGATAATAAACCCAAGGCCCAAATGTAAAAAAATTCAACATATGTAAGCAAGAAATGCACCAGTTTCTTCTCTACTACCTGATTCTCTCTTTTCAAATTAAATATAAGCCAAATTCTCATAGCTTTATTTATCAGTTATTGATTATATTTCTAAAAAAAAAAACATCTTAAACATGCATTAATTAAAAGCTTTGAACCTTATGTGTCATAGTTTTGAAGTTTACAACTTTTTAGTTACAAACAGACCTCTAAAAATGTGGACACACTTATCCTTTCTTTAAGTGCCTCAATCATTAACTAAACCCAAAACCTTCAAACATTCTGAAATATTACTTATTTGCGTACCCATGAATCCCACAGCAAAATCAAATAAACCCACATGCAAAAACCAGTTTCTTCCTCTCTTGTACAATTTTTTGCCTTCCAAAAACAAAATGAATTATAAATATAATAGAGTATTTAATTTTTCCCTCGCCATTTTTTTCTTTAATAATTATAAACGAGTCCATCCTATTACCTTGTTTCCAAAAACAAAGACCGTTGCTTTCCTATAACAAATCAATTTAAATGCACTTCTTTTTAGTACATCCAGCACTTGCATTCAATAAAAATGCTCATACTTTTTTTTAGGAAAAGATAGAAACTTTTTCATTGGAATAACCTAAGAATTGATTACAAAATACTCCAAACTAAAAGCCTTTTACTTTTTCTATGATATACATACACCAAACCGATTCCAACATTTTTTTTTCCCAGAAACTACAACGTGATCATTTAAAAAATAAATAAATAAAAAATAAAACCCATTTTAAATTTTTGTTTTTAAAAAACAAAATCAGGGTTAGCAACATTTTACCTAGAGTGAGAAGAAAAAAAAAAATTAGAAATGAAGGTAGGGACTCACATTAGAGGCTGTCTGTGAAGTCTGAAAATAAAACCCTAAACCCTTTTTCTCTTCAAAATCTTCAGGAAAAAAAATCAGGAATTTGCTTGCTCACAGTCACTGCTACAGCCACACAATGTGTGTGTGTGTTAGAGAGTGTGAGGTATCTTTCACACTCACTCCGTCACTCACTCTCTGTTTTTTTTTGTGTGTCTGATAAAAAGGAAAGGAGTGTAGTGAACATGGAAGGAAGGAGGAGATGAATATATGACTTCTGGGTTCCAAGAGCTGAAATGACTAATATATCCTCTATTGGACTTGACCTCTGTGTTTCATTGGGTCTTGGACCCTGCAGTGGGCCCACAAAGGTGAGGGTGTTTTTGGATAATAAGAAATTATGCTGATTTATAAGATAATTCCGGCTAACTTTAACGAATAATGCTATAAACACAGCAGTTTTCGCTACAAATTTTACTTTGGCTGAATTGCCAAGTTTTTATTTACTTTTATATAATGAAAAACCATCAATACTTTATTATCTATCATTAAATACATGTAAGGTGATATTGGTTGAAAATTTTGATTTACCTATAAATTTATTTAACCTTTACCCTCAAAAGAAAATCTCAGTTGTATCTTTATAAGTTACAACTTACGATCCAAATTTCGATTTAAATCTCAGTTATTTCTTGAAAATCTTACTAACACCAAAAAAAATGAAAAAATCACAATTTAAAATTGTAATAGCGTATTTTAGCCCAAAAACACTTAACCAAACAGGCACTAATTTCCCATGTCCTACCACAAAGGTTGCTTATTTCTCAAGGCCACATGCGTCTTTTAGCCCTCATTTTTCTGTTCAAACTTCAAAAGATAGCTAATGCTCTTCTCCAAAACAAAACAAAAAAAAATTCAAACTCTTTTTTTTCTTTTCAAACTCTTTGTTAATTCTTTTAAAAAAATACTTTTTGTCAAAGTTTTTAAATTCCATTTCAATACCATATTGGCCAAAACCTTTGTATAAAGCCTTATATTTCACTCTATCTCACCCTTCTCAAGTAGTAAATTGTGTTGAAATTTCAGATTTTTTTTTTTTTCCAATTATGTGTAAATATTTAAATAGTCATAGTTCTTAACAACCAAATCTTCACTTGCCATTATGATGTTGAATAAGTATAGTGACACAACTTTTTCATAACTTGTTGAGTTAAAAAGTTACGAGAACTTGTTTATTAATTTTTTTTATTTTTTAGAAAACAAAAGTTACGAGCAATCAGTAATAAAAGTAGTGTAAATGGTAGACCTAAATGAAATGAATTACCCACTACTACCAACCTGTTATCTTAACAAGTAATAGAAAAAGTTATGTCAACAACAAATTAAATTTTTTGTGGGATTGTAAGGCCCAATACCTTAATTTCTTTATCAATAATGTATGCATATATACAGGACAACTCAATACATTTTAGGTCCTAAAGTGATAATTTTAAGTTGGACCATTTCTTATATTTATATATTAATTAAATAATATTTATTTGAATTTTGATAATGAACATTGGATTTCATTAATGAGTTTATTTGAAAAAACTATTAATTTTATTTTAATTATGATAGAGAAATGAATAGTTTATTCACCTTCCATGTATTTAGAAGATAGGAAATTTCTGTGCTCACTATAAACGTGAAACACATTATCACACATTATCAAAGCGCACAACATTTGAAGAGAGGATAATTTCAAAAAATAATTTTTGTTAATTAAAATATTTGAGCTTTAATTACAATTTTTGCTCTGTAAGACAAATGAATAATGCTACATCCATAACATTCACGCAACAAATCTTAAATTACAAGCTATCACTAGTTCTAATATGAGCCTACTGCTAAAATTATTTTTTGGTCCACTAATTACAGCCTAACAACTTGTAACACAAGATTTGTTGTGAAAATGTTATGAACGAGCATTTCTCAAGACAAATAGATAATGCATTCTCTTGACCAGTAGTGGGCCTTGAAATTATTATTTTATTTATTTGGGAGCCTTGGCCCATTGCCTAAAGGTTGAGCCAGCCCGTATATATAGACATCAATATTATGATATATCCAATGATGGATAAACGTTGATAAGTAATAAAATTTAGGCTAAAGTATAAAACACAACCTTAAAGTTAAGAGGTTTTTGAATTTCACAAAATTTGATTTTCCCCCTAATATTATATGCTATTTGGATTGCTACCCCTCCGTCAGTTTTTTGTTTTTTGTTTTTTTTTTGAGAAGGAAGTTAACTATTTTATTAATCCAAATTGGTTAAATCAGCCTGAACACAATGGTGGATGTCTGGTGGTACATCTTCTATCCAGACAGTTAAATCAATTTCCCTAGCAGCCCTTCTAGCCAAAGCATACGCGACACTATTCCCTTGGTCACGTACATGAGAAAAACCAATAAATGAAAGAGTACTTGATAGAAACTTAATGTCCTGAAGGATATGCCCGTGTAAAGCTAGAGACGGGTTTGGTTCATTTAGCTCCTTGCAAATCACTTCTGAGTCTCCCTCCAAAATCACTCTAGTAAAGCCAAGGTCCAGTGCAAAGTCCAGAGCTCTCCTCGCAGCCAATGCTTCAACTTGGGCCACAGTCGTTGGGAGTGGCAGTTGCTGTGCCATCGACGCCATTACAGCGCCGTCTTCATTCCTGATGACAACGCCAATACCAGCTCTTGCTTGCTGGACAAAAATGGCTCCGTCGTAGTTGATCTTGTAGAGGCCTTGGTCTGGTGGCTTCCATCTGACATGATTCCTATGCTGAGGCGTTCCAACCGGTTTATGGAGAAGTTGAAACTCATTCTTCCTGTCTTTGGATAAGGCATGTATCTGCTCTAGCGGACATGCCGTTTCATTGAGTCGAACCCGGTTTCGTCTGTTCCACACAGCCCAGCTCGTGAAGGCCAACAGCGCCACGTCCGTCTCCTCTTCAAAGGCTCGAGTAAAGATGTCTTTTACACTTCTTCCTGATATCTCCGAGAGCCAACGCCATTGAGAATCTGCGTTCCACATTTCCTGCACATCAACACAAAAGAAAATAGCATGTGAACAAAACTCCTCCCCTGTTCTGCATATTTCACACCGACCCTCAGGGATGATCCGTCGACGGCATAAATTTGCTTTCACCGGTAACGCTTCTCTACAGGCTCGCCAAACAAAGTTTTTGATCTTGCTTGGGACCTCCAAACTCCAGATTTTCTTCCACAAACCAGCGGCTTGCTCTGTTCTTTGAGGTTGTGTAGAATTCTCAAAAAGAAACCTATAGCCTGACTTAACCGAGTAGTTGCCGGATGGTGTAAAAGGCCAAACCAGCACATCTGTTTTTTGTTGATGTATCTATTAAGTGTCATACCAGTATTTTCTTAAAAAAAAAAAAAAAAAAGTGTCATACCAGTAGCCCAAAGAAATTATTTTATTTTATAGATTTTAGGATTTATTTATTTTTTAAAGATTTTTTAGTTAATTTAATTACGTGTAAATGTTAAATGTTAAATACACGTTATAAGCTAATGTAGCACTTAACAAACATATATGCAAAAAACTAACCAAGGGGCTAATGATCCAAACGACATATAATATTGGACCGTAAAATCCAAATTCTAAAACTTCAAATATAAAAACTCCCAAAATTTAGGGGTGTGTTTTGCACTTTAAACTAAATTTTATTCAAATAAAAGATCATAAGTACACGTGTATTATACCAGATGTTAATCACATCTAAGCTTAAATAGTACAACTATCAAGAAATTCCAATAAGTTTGAGAAAGAGAACCTCCCTTCAAACAACATCCCCAGGAAGTGCACCAGTCGTGGATACACTGGTACACATATTCAAGCAGACGAGTTTTCTTCATTAAACACAGATTTCTTCACTGGCCTTTAATATGATACTCAATTCCAAAATCACCATTCTTGAATAAGCAATTATGATCATCAGACAAATTCAATTCTTTGAAACTCCATCATATTAGTAGTTGATACATGAAGGAAAAGTAGGCTTCAATCAAGGCGTCGTAGTAGGTACTCGACTTCAACATGCTTGGTAAGAGGCATTATCCAATCCCCATAGAGGCGAGAAACTACTGATGGATCAACCTTGTACTTTCCATGGTTGCCATCCTTATTCAGAGTCACTTCTTGCCCAAACATCATGGCCTTCTTAGCAACCCTCTTCATCACTGCCTCCTCTACTTTCTCAAATGTCAACAATTTCATCAGAGTATCTCTGTCCTGAAAAAACCAACACATTATCTGAGTAAAACGCATGACCTTTATGTTTAAATTTGCCATATGTTCTCATTTTCCTCAAATGCCTGTCATAGTGTAAATGAATTCATTATTGTATTTAAAAAAAATCAATTTATATTGTCATAGTGAATCTAATTTATTGCTTAAGAGTTAAGACTCACAGGTTCTTCAATCTGCTGATCAGAACAAGGCAAATATTCTAGCAAAACCTTATTTTCTATGGTACTTAATGATGCACCTATATTACCTTAGCGCGAATTGCAGGCTCATATTCTTGAGGGGATTCCCTGAATTTCACCTCAGCTACTAACTTTCCATAATGAATTCTTCTGGAGAGGGCCTACAGGAAATACTATGTATTATTCATTGTGAAAAACTCAAAATATGGCTTATGCCAGTAATCAAGAATTTACCTTCTCGAAGAAATTGTTTAGAAGGATAACAACATATGACTTTGCACAACAATCCAAATGATCATAAGCAGCCAGAAAATGTTTAATTTTAACAACAGCATAGCAGAACACTGAACAAGTTCACATGCACCATTACCTGTAAACACACTAGGTCACTAGCAGCAGTTGATGCATAATTGCCATCGTCGCCCGGTGCAACAAACAACTGAAGCAGTTTATTGATATACGTATCCCATATGTCCTTGTTTATGTTAATTGAAGCAGCTGGAGGATGCAAAAACTGTAGTTGGAATTAGATCAAGAGAAACTGACCATTTCAAAATTTAAAAGCAAAACAAGAGTTTGCAGCATATGATTACCTTTTCAAAGTTGTGAGGTGGCACCACTGAAGGTGGTAAATCTTCTGGAAAGAAGGGATGTTCTTCAGGGTTTGCAAATCTGCCAGCCTGCAAAATTCCAAGTCATATTATAAATAATACTGAAGTAGAAAGTACCCACGCAACACAATCCAAACAATTATCTGTCGCCTGAGATTCATTACTGTGGTTCTACTAAGTTCACATTTGGCATTTACACTGAACAAAAAAGTAGGCATATCAAGGATACAACTTAGTAGATAGAAAGCTGGAACAAACGAAATTACATACAGTAAAGCAATTTATCTCAGGGCTAGATTTTCAGATGCTGCGTTCAAATTTAATTTGCTTTGGGTGCCCTTGTCAGATATGTTTAACAGCGTGAAGACTGAAGAGTCAGTGTGGCGTAATAATGACAACAATGTTCATGTTTTCTAATTAAAATTAGCCGATGACAATACAATATAAACTTGATGTCGTTTGATACAATTCTACTAAGAATCAAAGAACACAAACCCAAATTTCCCAATGGAATGTCTGGTCAGTCCACCCCATTTGTTATAAGAAAAAAAGGTTCTCCCTTGGAGATCTTTCATATTATTGGTTCTCCAAATTTTTAGTGTGTCCCTTAACTGGCTACATCTATGGAAGCAAGAGTGACTCTTCACTCCTTCCTACACTGTGTGAAATGTGATGATCAATTTCAACTACAGAAATGTTACCATATTGAAATCTCTTTGCCATTTGTCTAGCCAAGCATTAGAGGATGCAGAGGCTCGATTAGTAAAAGAGCACTATCATAAAAATATATAATTAAAAAAAAAAAAAAACCATACATACATACAGGGAGACCCAAAAAAAAAGGAAAACATAATTTCCACTAGACCTTTATTCACATGGTAGGACCATCATCAATTCATCGTTGGGAACTGGGAATAGTATGGAAAAATGGAAATAGCACCACCCAAAATAAATGGTGAATACAAAGTCCTAGGCTAATATGTTTGTA
Source organism: Quercus tomentella (assembly GCA_028535165.1). NCBI lineage: Eukaryota > Viridiplantae > Streptophyta > Magnoliopsida > Fagales > Fagaceae > Quercus > Quercus tomentella. Next base: position 21,098,884 of record JAPQVY010000155.1, read on the forward strand.
CTTATATATATATATATATATATATATATAAATATAAGTTTTGTACTTTGGTTTCTGTATCAGTATTAGATTAAAACATCACCAGGGTGCGACAGCATAACAACAAATAAGAGGGGGAGTTCTCCCACATGGCCCAAAATCCAAATAGTGTCCACACACAATGTGGTCCGTCTAATTTGACACCACAAGCCCAACTTCAAATTTTTTTTTTTGCAGACATTACAAAACATTAATATATTTTTTATTATAATGATAGTATCAATATTTTATTTATTAAAATATGAATATTTTGAATGAAAAGCACAGCGCATACATACCTTAGCTAGGAGGGCTTCGGTTTCCTTAACAACAAAGCGAAGCAAAGGACCAGAAAAGGTGTGAATGGAATTTGAAACGTAAGACTGGCTGTAGGTAGGAGAATTGATGGGGAAGTGAGCTCGTTCTATGAGACCGAAAATGATGCTGTCTTCTTGTCTTATCAATGAATGTCTCACCGATTCAAGCGTCAGACAATTCCTCGCCATGCTATTTCTAACATTATGGGATGCCACACAAAAAAAAAAAAAAAAAAAACAATAAGTAATAATAATCGGGACATGTTATGTTACATGTTAGCAACAATTTTGTCAAAAAACAACTAGGAAATTAAGGAATTTTTGCCATTATTATTATTATTGGGACTTGGGATATATGTAATTGTTTTTTTTTTTTTTTTTTTTTTTTTTTTAATAAAAAAGGCACCCTTTGGTGAAGCATTTTGTTATATGGTTGGTAAATAAATAGAAAATGGAAAAGGTCAAATAAAACATGAATAAAAAAGAAGAAATTATAAGTACCTTTGAGTTTGGTGGGACTTTGTGGTGATGGAAGAGTCAAGACTTCCGGGATAGGATTAGGAGGTGATGTTAGGAAGCGGTAGTGGAGGAGAGAAAGAGGTAAGAGAGAATGGAATAATGGTGATGGTGTTTAGTTTTCTATGACTGACTACTCTGGCTCTGAGTTCATGATAAAAGTCATGAACTTAATTATATATGGAAACGAAAATCGTGGGAAAGAATCAAGGAAGTGGGGTTTGATGGAAGCGGCCACTTCTATTCTTAATATGCGGATTTTGCGTGTGTACCAGTAGCGTAGCGTGATTGCAGATTGTATGTATTACTTAGGTAGGAAGATAGGTAAGCATCCATCAAAAAAAGGAAGATAGGTAAGTGGGGACCCACACGCACCTTCTTTATTTCCAACTCTTGCTGGTGTCGCCTCTAGTTAGCGCTTTGAATAAAGATCTATTTAGATACTGCTTATTTTGTTAAAAATTAAAAATTTATTACTGAAAATACTTTAGCAAAATATTTTTTTTATGATGAATAGTGCTGTGGGTTGTAAAAAGTTCCACTTATATGTATTTTTGCTGAGTTTTTGACTAGACCATAAACAGTACCGTGGGACCAACCAAAAACACAAACGCACAAACACTAACATTCATTTGCACGCAAATGCGCGCTAAATGAATAAAGCTGTAGCTATTCATTTTGTAAATACTGTAGGTTGTTGATGTGATATATTACATTATTATTTTGTGAGTTTATTAATAATATAATCATTCATTTTGTTGTAAACATTCATTGATTTGTGAGGGGGTCAAAAATTTTAGTCATTGTTTTGTCATATATGTGAAAAAATAATTTTTTTTTAAGTAAGAGAAAAATAATAAATTAGTCAAGTAACTACTAGCTACTAACTAGCGAAGAAACTTAAACTTGTTTGATAAGAAGATAAATCAAACTTGAACATATAATTTTGTTCGATAAAGAGGTTAAGCTTAACTCATGTTTGAAATAAAATTAAATGAATGAGGCTGAGCTTTTAACACTCAGCGCAACTTTTGATATAAATTCAAATGATCACTTCCAAATTAATTCAAACAAAAATCAAACTAAAGTTATAAAAGGGAGAGAGACTACTTAGGATAGGGAACTAAAAAACACTACACCAAAACTTATTAACCCAAAACAAAGTTATAAAAAACACAATGATTCATCAGATTAAAGTAGAGTTGCAAGAAATAATACAAAATTGAGAGAGAGAGAGAGAGAGAGAGAGAGAGAGAGAGAGAGAGAGAGAGAGAGAGAGAGAGAGAGAGAGAGAGAGAGTAGCAAATTCATAGAAAATAAAAATAAGAAGAAAAAAAGTAAATATAAAATATATGGTAATAAATAGCAAATTATCCAAGCCATGCTATGTAATAGAATAATATTATATTCTTATGTACTATCTTTATATGCAATAGGATAACATCTAACAATTAAAAAAAAGATAACAGCTTAAAAACACAACTAAATTCCATCAACCAAAAGTAGAGTTCTATAGAATATAAAAATTTATCATCCTAAAGTAGAGATGCAAGAAAAAAACCACCAAAAAATAATTAAAAAATTAAGAGAGAGAGAGAGAGAGAAAGAAATAACCTTCTTACGTGAAAATTTATAGTAAGAGAATGTGAATAAGAAGAGTCAAAATTACGGAAGATAAATAGATAAGGGAAGAGTGACATAAAGGTAGAGATTATTATGAAGATGAAAATGCAAAAAGGAAGAGGAAAGGTGGGAGAAAGTGTAACAATCCGAAGGAAAATTAATAAGAGGAAAAAAAAAGTTAAAAATAAGGAAGAGAATGTTGGAGATAAGTGAATGATATGACATAATGTGAGAGTGTAAAAATTAATTGCTACCCTTCAACTTTTAGATAAGTATAGATAGATACAGATATAGATATAAACTAGCTAGTTATTAACCGTGCTTTGCACAGTTTATTTTATTATTTATTAAATTTCTTTTAATTTATAAATTTGTAAATATTAGAAGTAAAAACGTTTGAAGAAAAAATATTATTTATTATTATATAGAGAAATTTTTTTTTGGTGGTAGCCTCTTTTAATTCATTACTAAATTTGATTATATATATATATATATATATATGTGTGTGTGTTAAAAAAAAAATATCAGCTGTATATATTAAATTGTATGTTGCTTCTTGCCTAAAATTATTTAGTGCATATAAATTTTTTTTTTTTTGATAAGATAGTGCATTTAAGATCATGTTAGCAATATCTGATTGTTTCTTCCGCTCAATAGTATAATGTCATGTTGCCAATTAATTGAGTCAGATGTTTATCATAATCAAGATATGTCAACATCCTTATTAGTTTCAACACTTTTCTTGCTAAATTGGACAACATCTTTATCAATTCTTTATTATTATTATCTTTTCCTTATCAATTCTTTATTATTATTATGATTTTTTCAGGAAAATACTTTCTAAAAGATTTAGTGTTGATTAGATTGATAAGTTTGGATTAATTTGAAGATTTGTTTCTATGAATGGTAAGTATATGCTCTTCGACAATCAAATGAGTTTAGCAGCGCGATTAGGACCATCCATCGTGCCTTTATCCAAGTTATGTGTAGCTTTTGTTTGATTAAATGTAATTTCATGGTTTACATTAATTTGATTTTTCTTTTCTTCCATAATATTGTGAATGTTGTGATGGTGTATTTTTATTTACTTTTATTTCGGATAGTATACTTAGGATTTGTTTGCCACATGACATTATAGTATTGAGTGTGTGAAAATCTCCCCTCCTACATGTGTCATTAGATTTGGCACTTTCTTGCTAGCTAAATTGGACAACATCCTCATCAATTATTTGTTATTATTAGGACAAAGTTTAGCTACAAAATTGGTTATAGCGTTAAACTACAACCTTACTCAATAAAATAACAATTACTATATATTTTGAAAATCTAACTGTTGAATTGTATGTTCTTTACTCTCTTAATACACATATCAAATTTTGTGTCAATCAGATATTATTTACTATATGATTCATAAGCTTATATTTTATGCATAATGTGGAGTACGAGAATTTAAATAAGGAAATCGCGTCACGTGTCAAACCCATGGCCGAGGAGGCCACAACCTCGGACAATAAAGCCACGTTAGTGGCATGTTACTAGAGAAAGAGTTTCGGAGAAGGGGTTAGCCCTAACGTGATTGAAGGGATGGTGGATGCCACCACATTTAATGCATCCTACCAAACTTCCTAGTTGCATTTATATGGAGAAGACCTCTGAACAGTACTACCTTAGCTGCCGCAACTCACAAGGGGTTTGGGAATGTGTATGATAGGACAAGCAATGAAGTAATGACCTAAACAATCAACAAATAGAGGGTCAAGATCATCTAAAGGAAGTTATATAATGTAAGAAACCCTCCAGGGAAAAGGGATCAGAAAATCTGTAGAGAACATACTGTAGCAACAAGAACTGAAATTATATCCAAGTCTAAAAGAACTATATTCAAAAATCATTCTTCTCGGACTTTGCTGAGGAAGGATTTCCTTGCTTAGAACTTGGCTTTCTTTGCTTTCTTAATATCTTTAACTCATTGTGCGTGTTGCATGATCCATTGAAGCCTAGCTTTTAAGCTCATTCTCTACAAATTCACTGTATTAGGCTCTTTGGGCCTGAATCCTTCTACCCTTTGGGCTCAAGAACCAAAACGCCGCCTATACACATAATTTTAAACTACAAAAACTTGCAATTTAAAAACTTTATTGATGACATAGCTATTAATGTTTAATTTTCTAGAAATTTTGCAAGCATGGAAGTTATAAGAAAAAGATGTAATCTAATGATGGATTTGTAAAAATCCACTTCCAATAAAAAGATATTAAGTAAGGTTGTAGCCTTAATCTATAACAAATTTTGTAGCTAAACTTTGTCCTTATTATTATCTTTTCCTCATCATTTTTTTATTATTACTATCCTTTTTTTATTGTAAAAATACATTCTAAAAGATTTAGTGTTTGATTGGATTAATAAGTTTGGTTTAATTTGAGGATTTAAAAAAAAAAAAAAATTTATCAAGGGCAGCTATATGCTCTTCAACCATCAAGGACGTTTAGCAACATGATGGTTCCAAGCCATTAGGAACCATCCATTGTGTCTTTCATGCAATTTATGAGTACATTTTGTTTGATTAAATGAAATTTTCATGGTTTAAATTGATTTGAATATTCTTTTCCTCCATTTTATTGTGAATGTTGTGATGTGGTGTATTTTTATTACTTTTATTGGATGGTGTAATTAAAATTAATTTGCACACATAAAATTAAAACACTGAGTGGCAGAAATCTCCCCTCCAATTGTAGCTATTGAATTAAAATATAAAAATAAAAAATTTGATCATTGGATCTTGCTGATGTGATCTTCCAAGTACGTAGAATAATTTCTCGCAATCTTGTATTCATTCTATAACAATTGTTAGCGCACTATACTCATTTGTAATGCATTTAATTGGGGAAAATAATAATGGAAAGACATAAACATTTTATAAGCATCATTTTTAATATTTATTTTCTACAATTTGTAGACATGTAGATCACTAGGGAAAAATTGACACTAACTAATTCAACCATGGTGTTTTCTATATTGGTGTTATATCTACACTTTGTAGTTATATAAAAAGTGATTTGAAATAAAAATAGAATAAATTTTTTGAATTTACCTTATGGATATTGGCATTAATCTAAAAATCATAAATACAAAACTAGAAGGAGTGCTTCTATTGGCATAAAACTATATAATTCTCTTAACTTATCATGTGATGACAGGCATGCCTTATGCAATTTGGATCTGTAAAATTACAAAAATATGTTATAGGGAAGAATAATTTTAAAATTTCATTTAAACAAAGAAGAATAATTTGAATCTATATTATAATTGATTATATTAAGAAGATTGTTAAAAACTTCTTTGTTAATAGCAAATGATTTTTTTTTTTAAATTTTTTGGAGAGAAAAATGGAGTTTCGTTAAGAATAATTCACCATAAAAAAGTTAAGAATATTTCAAAAATAGTATTAATAGGTATGCAAATTTTATTTGTCACAGCTACACATAAATCACATTCTTTTGGAAGCACAGGACTTATAGGAAAGGAATGGTATAGGGCATGTCAAGAATTATGTGATACCTAAAAGAAAAGGAAGAAGAAGAAAAATTTTCCTAGTTTAATTTCACTCTGTTGCAATTTTTGAAGTGTATTATTCTTCTCATTTGTCATCATTACACCTTGTTACAATTTATATCCCACACTGTTACAATCCATAAGCCAAAAAGCCAGACAGATAATGTTACTCATCATCAAACACCCAAGTATAATTACTCATGCATGATGGATTGATCAAAATCTCACTCAAAACCTGTTGTTTACAATATTTGATGGTTAGGAAGTTTCTGAATTATGTCAGGAACCAAATCGTGAAGACCCTGGAACATGCTGCGAGATAAGTCGTGCAGTGTTTTTCCACCAAGAAACCTCTATTTCTTTCTCACAAAGCTTGTGTATGATGGCACATTCTAGAGCAACTTCTAGCTCTTCTACTCGTTCTTGCTGTCTTGCTTCCAGTAGTTCATGCAACCTTCTCTCGAGTTCTGTGGGTGGAACTCCATATTCCCTTTCAGTACCTTCATTTTGAGGGTCAATTACTTACCCAAAACTCAAACTGTGGCTTCTGACAGAAGCAGTTTCCTGAGCAGTCACTTGTTAGTTTTAGAGTACAGATGTTAAGAAAGTTTTAACAGAGAAATTGATCTTTCATGATGTGTATGAACTGCAGACAGGGGGTGTGACGAAAAGAAGGAAAATGCTACATATACAAACTTTTTTACAAAAAAATTTACAAATTGTTGAGTGATTATTGGTAAATGAAAATTAATGTTAGTAGTGGGCCCATATAACTCATGAGAACTAGTAAGAAATTGACCACAACAAAAGTTAGTAAAAATTCTGTAAAATAGTTTATAGCTGTAATATTACTCCAAAAAGAAAGACAATAATTAACTCAAAAGGTGATTCTCCCACAGTGTTGAATAGTTTGAATAATCTTTTACTAGTGTACAAGAACAAGGATGACAATATTTGCAGGAATCATCACCAAAACTCTTAAGGTCTGTTTGGATAGAACTTATTTTGCTAAAACTGAAAACTGAAAACACTGTAGCAAAATAATTTTTAAATGTGTGAATAGTATCGTGGGACCTATTTTTAATGAAAAAGTGGCTGAAAATTGATGTTTGTGAGACCCATGAACAGTGCACGAATGTACTGTTCACTGCTGACTTGGTCAATATCTGCTGCTGAAGCAAAAAAAAAAAGGGAGAAAACGCAGACTTAAAACGCAAACGCCATTTCAATGCTATCCAAACCGCACCTTAAAGTACCTCTATTTGCGCAGGAGGCAACCATACAAATTAAGGGTCCGTTTGGATACAACTGAAAACTGAAAAATACTGTAACAAAATAATTTTTAAATGTGTGAATAGTACCATGGGATCCATTTTTAATGAAAAAATTACTGAAAAATGAGGTTTGTGGGTCTCGTGATTGAAAAGTTGCTGAAAAAATTACTGTATATACACTGTCCACACCCCAAAGTCAACAATCACAGCTTGAAAAAAAAAAAAAAAAAAAAAAAAAGTTGAAAACATAAACGTGAATGCTTGGGAAGCGCATTTTGCGCTTCCCAAGCGTACACTAAATGACGGAAAAATCGGTTCAAATTAACTCACCTCTTTATATCGAATTATTAAAATTTTAAAAAAAAAAAAATTTACAAAAACTTGACCCATCTAACCAACCCGGCTGGACCTGATCCATTTTAGATGGTTTCACCCAATAAATAGTTCTTAACAACAAAGTCTTCGCGCACCAATATAATGCTGAATGAGTACAGGGATACAACTTTTTCACAACTTGTTGAGTTAAAAAATTATGAGTAGTTGATAACAAAAGTAGTGTTAGTGAAAAGTATCCACCACTCACAACTTTCCATCTCAACAAGTTATGTCAACAACATATTATATAAATCATTTTTTTAGGATTATAAGCCTCACTACCTTCATTTCTTTATCAATAATGCATGCATATATATGTACATCAATATCTCTGTTGGATACACATTCAAGTAGACGAACTTTCTTAATTAAACTCAGATTTATTCGCTAGCTTTTAAAATGATACTCATTTCAAAATCATCATTTTTTTTTTTTTTGGTTAAAAAAAAAAAAAAAAAAAAAAATCATCATTTTTAAATAAGCAATGATCATCAGAAAAATTAAATCCTTTGAAACTCCATCACATTATTGGATGATTCATAAAGGAAACAGCTTCAATCAAGGCGTCTTAGTAGGTACTCAACTTGGACAAGTTTGGTGAGAGGTATTATCCAATCCCCATAGAGGCGAGAAACTACTGATGGATCAACCTTGTACTTTCCATGGTTGCCATCCTCATTCAGAGTCACTTCTTGCCCAAACATCATGGCCTTCTTAGCAACCCTCTTCATCACTGCCTCCTCTACTTTCTCAAATGTCAACAATTTCATCAGAGTATCTCTGTCCTGAAAAAACCAACACATTATTGAAGTAAAATGCATGACCTTTATGTTTAAATTAGCCATATGTTCTCATTTTCCTCAAATGCCTGTCATAGTGTAATTGAACTCATTATTGTATTAAAAAAAAAAAATCTAACTTTATATTGTTATAGTGAATCTAATTTATTGCTTAAGAGTTAAGACTCACGGGTTCTTCAATCTGCTGATCAGAACAAGGCAAATATTCTAGCAAAACCTTATTTACTATGGTCCTTAATGATGCACCTATAATACCTTAGCGCAAATTGCAGGCTCATATTCTTGAGGGGATTCCCTGAATTTCACCTCAGCTACTAACTTTCCATAATGAATTCTTCTGGAGAGGACCTACAGGAAATACTTGTATTATTCATTGTGAAAAACTCAAAATATGGCTTATGCCAGTAATCAAGAATTTACCTTCTCGAAGAAAATTTTTAAAAGGATAACAACATATGACTTTGCACAACAATCCAAATGATCATAAGCAGCCAGAAAATGTTTAATCTTAACAACAGCATAGCAGAACACTGAACAAGTTCACATGCACCTTTACCTGTAAGCACACAAGGTCACTAGCAGCAGTTGATGCATAATTGCCATCATCGCCCGGTGCAACAAACAACTGAAGCAGTTTATTGATATACGTATCCCATATGTCCTTGTTTATGTTAATTGAAGCAGCTGGTGGATGCAAAAACTGTAGTTGGAATTAGATCAAGAGAAACTGACCATTTCAAAATTTAAAAGCAAAACAAGAGTTTGCAGCATATGATTACCTTTGCAAAGTTGTGAGGTGGCACCACTGAAGGTGGTAAATCTTCTGGAAAGAAGGGATGTTCTTCAGGGTTTGCATATCTACCAGCCTGCAAAATTCCAAGTCATATTATAAATAATACTGAAGTAGAAAGTACCCACGCAACACAATCCAAACAATTATCTGTCGCCTGAGATTCATTACTGTGGTTCTGCTAAGTTCACATTTGGCATTTACACTAAACAAAAAAGTAGACATATCAAGGATACAAGTAACTTAGTAGATAGAAAGCTGGAACAAACGAAATTACATATAGTCAAGCAATTTATCTCAGGGCTAGATTTCCAGATGCTGCGTTCGAATTTAATTTTGCTTGGGTGCCCTTGTCAGATATGTTTAACAGCGTGAAGAGTCAGTGTGGCGTACTAATGACAACAATGTTCATGTTTTCTAATTAAAATTAGCCGATGACAATACCATATAAACTTGATGTCGTTTGATACAATTCTACTAAGAATCAAAGAACACAAACCCAAATTTCCCAATGGAATGTCTGGTCAGTCCAACCCATTTGTTATAAGAAAAAAAGGTTCTCCCTTGGAGATCTTCATATTATTGGTTCTCCAAATTTTTAGTGTGTCCCTTAACTGGCTACATCTATGGAAGCAAGAATGACTCTTCACTCCTTCCCACACTGTGTGAAATGTGATGATCAATTTCAACTAGAGAAATGTTACCATATTGAAATCTCTTTGCCATTTGTCTAGTCAAGCATTAGAGGATGCAGAGGCTCGATTAGTAAAAGGGCACTATCTTTCCCATATAATAAAATCATAAAAATAATTTTTTTTTTTTTTAAAACCATACATACATACAGGGAGACCAAAAAAAAAAAAAAAAAAGGAAAACATAATTTCCACTGGACCTTTATTCACATGGTAGGACCATCATCAATTCATCAGTGGGAACTGGGAATAGTATGGAAAAATGGACATAGCACCACCCAAATAAATGGTGAATACAAAGTCCTAGGCTAATATGTTTTGTACATTTATATATATATATATATATATATATATATATATATATATATATATAAGTTTTGTACTTTGGATTCTGTATCAGTATTAGATTAAAACATTAAAAATCATCAGGGTGCGACAGCATAGCAACGAAAAAGAGGGGGAAGTTCTCCCACATAGCCCAAAATCCAAATAGTGTGTGGTCCGTCCAAATTGACACCACAATCCCAACTTCAATAAGCTGTTTGTAGTGAGATTGTTTTAGCCTTTCAATCAGGGACAGTTCCAAATTACCTGAATGAAACCCTTATAGCTCTCATTCCAAAATGTTAGAATCCAGAATCATTGGGGAATTATAGAACAATCAGCCTGTGCAACTCGGTCTATAAAGTGATCACAAAAATCATCACTGCTCGACTGCAACCTTTCCTCAATACTCTGGTTTCACCATTACAGGCTGGTTTTGTTCTGAGTAGGAGGGGTATGGACAACATTGTTATAGCACAGGAACTCATTTACTCCATGGATAACAAGAAAGGAAGGACTGGATTTATGGCAATTAAGGTGGACCTTAAGAAAGCATATGATAGGCTTGAGTGGAACTTCATTCACAAAGTCCTTCGAGCCTTTCACTTTCCTAATCAAATGATAAAGCTCATTATGAGCTGCATATCCACTACAAGTATCTCTGTACTTTTTAATGGCGAGACCTTGGACAATTTTAACCCCTCTAGAGGCATCCGCCAAGGCGACCCATTATCCCCTTACATCTTCATCTTATGTATGGAGTATCTGGGAAGCCTAATCGAAAGAGAATGTATGGATGGTGACTGGATTCCCATGAAGGCTTTAAGAGGAAATCTTGAGATTTCGCATCTCTTTTTTGCCGACGACCTAATTCTGTTTGCCAAGGCAAGTGAAGAAGGCGGTGAGGTTATCAAAGATGTGCTAGACAGATTTTGTGCTGAATCTGGACAAAAAGTGAGCTCTGATAAATCCCGCATCTACTTCTCCAGGAATGTAAAGGCAGATTTGAAGGCCAAAATTTGCAGCAATCTGCAAATCCAAGCTACCAATGACTTAGGCAAATATCTGGGATTCCCCATAAGACATAAAGGGGCTACAAGGAATCAATTCAATTTTATGGCAGAAAGGGTTATCAACAATTTATCGGGGTGGAAAGCTAAGCTTCTGTCCTTCATAGGTAGGACAGTCCTAGTGAAATCTGTGATGTCTGCCATACCAAACTATGTGATGTAAGGGGCGGCCTTACCAATTCACCTTTGTAATAAATTGGATAAAATCAGCAGAGATTTCCTTTGGGGATCCGTTTGGTTGGAGGAGTGGAAAAGTGGGAAGATAGAAAATTGTGGGTATGGAAAAGTGAGGGGATAAAAAAGATTTTAATTTCTCTCTTTTTTGTTTGGTTGGGAGTGAAAAAGTGGGAGGATGGAAAAAAATGTCTTTGAATAAATTTACTCATATATACCCTTGTTAAAAAATGATGCCCTATTAAAACAAAACAAAAAAAATAGTGACAAAAAAAGCAAATCACCCAAATTTATTAGGAAATAAAAATCATATCTAGAAAAGAAAAATCACATCTAAAGAAAAAACAAAAACAAAAAATCACCAAAAAAAAAAAGAAAAAAGAAAAGCAACGAAGCTTGCCCAGGAAATCAAAAAAAAAAAAAAAAAAAAGAGCACCGAAGCTTACCTAGGAAATCAAAAAAAAAAAAAAAAAAAAAAAAAAAAAACTACAGATTGGACAAGCACATGGGTATTTTTGTCATTTACCTAATAAATTCCTTCCCCTAAGTTTTCTCTCTATTTTGGAGACAACATTTTGGTGGAGCCGGAGAGAAAACACCTAAATCCCACCAATTTTTTTCCCTCCCCTCTCTCCAACCAAACACCTACCAAAAAAGTTTTCGTTCCCATATTCTTTCCAAAGTTTTCCATCCACCCTATTTTATCTCCAAACAAACACACTCTTGAGAATCATCTCAAGGAAAAAGCAAGATGCACTTTGGTAGGTTGGAATAAAATAATCAAATCCAAGGAGGAGGGAGGTTTGGGCATTCAAACAGCAAGAGCAAAAAATATTGCCCTATTGGCTAAGTTTAACTGGCGGCTCTATCATGAAAAGGAGGCTTTGTGGGCGAAAGTTTTGTTAAACAAATACTGCTCTCAGTCTAGGAGGAACTCCATTAACCCCGACAAGCTTCTTTGCTCTCCAATCTGGAAAGCAGTCAAACAGGGGTTTCGTGTCTTCTCTAAAGGCATTGCATGGAGTGTAGGCAACAATTCTGCATTGAAGTTTTAAGCAGACAATTGGTTAAAAGGGGGCAGTTTAAGGGAGCTCATTGAAGGTCCATTACAGCATATGGAAGACAATATAACAGTAAAAGACATGTACTTTAGAGATGGAAAATGGAAATGGAATGAGCTGTCCTTTCAGCTCCCAACAACTGTGAAGGAAAAAATTTCAGCTACGCCTATTCAATTATATGGAGTTAAGGAGGACACCCTAATTTGGGGGGAAACCAAGAATGGAGAATTCTCTACAGCTTCGGCATACAAGTTGGCGAGACCTAAGGACGATCAAGAAAGCACCTTTTGGGTAAATGGGTCTGGGAACTGGACACAATGCCTAAAATATCACATTTCTTATGGTTGTGTCACCATAACAGTGTACCCGTGAGAGAGGTCATTGCTGCAAGAGGTGTGAACAGCTATGAAGCACGGGTGCGTTTCGAGACTCGGGTGCGGGTGCGGGTGCGGGTGCGGGACTCGACAATTTTTGAAAAAGTAGGGTGCGGGTGCGGCGGGACTTGGCGATTAAAAAATTATTAAAAATATTTTTATTTATATTTTCTATATATTTTTACTATTAAAATATTCTTAAAAAACACATTAATATACTTGATTCACAAAACAAAGAAAGAATAAGGCAAGAAACGCATCTGAGGTCAGAATTTCGGCCTCTCCGGCGATTTTCACGGCCGATTTCGGCCTGTTTCGGCCGATTCCGGCCTGTTTCGGCATATTCCGGCCTGTTTCGGCCGTATCGGCCGTATCGGTCGCCGGCCGATATTTACCGATATGGCCGATACGGACCGAGTCGGCCCGATTTGGGCCGCGTCGGCGTCGGCCCGAGTCGGGATCCGCCACGTGGCGCGACACGGGACGGACGCGCGGTCTGTGGCGTCCCTCCCGCGTCGCCGCGTCCCGCCGCGTCGGACGCGGGTGCGCCGGCCTGGGAGCCGCGTCCGTGCATCCTTGGTGAACAGTGAATCCACCTGCCCCTTGTGCAGAAATGGTATTGAATCAATTAGTCATTTATTAAGGGAGTGCCCTTTTGCCGTAGACTTTTGGAGGAAGATTGGAGTGCCTGCCTCTCTGGTTTCCTCATTCAACACAAACTGGTTGGAATGGTTGAAGATTAATAGCTTGTGCAACCACCAAATCCAATCCCACGGATATCCTTGGAGGAACTTATTTCCTTCTGCTGTTTGGGGCTTATGGAAGCACAGGAACAAAGTGGTCTTTGAGAACACCACACTGAATCACTCTCTTCATAAATCTTGTATTAATCAGGCAGCCGAGCACTTCTTTTGTGTAGGCAAATCTGTCCGACCTCAGCAACAGGGCTGCATGCAGATCAGATGGAATAAACCCAACGTGGGTTGGCACAAGCTCAACTACAGATGGAGCCTCGATGGGGAATCCAGGAAAAACAGGAGGAGGAGGGGTCATTCGGGATCACAGAGGGAACTGGGTTCAGGGTTTTGCCCGAAACATAGGCTTCACAACAAGTGTCATAGCTGAGTTTTGGGCTTTAAGAGATGGGCTGACCATGGCTGCACAATTGGGGATTCCTTTCCTAGAAATACAGATGGATGCAAAGATAGTAGTTAACCTTGTCCTCTCTAATTCTGTTTCTAACAAAGAGTATTCTCCACTGCTGAATGATTGCAGGTCCCTCCTCCACGGATTCCAGCAAGTCAAGATGCAGCATGTCTATCAGGAAGCGAATAAAGTCGCAGATGGGCTTGCGAGGAAGGGATGTTTGCAGCAAGCTGATTTTGCAGTGTTCACTGATTCCCCTTCCCCTGATATTACCTCTTTTGTTATGTTTGATGCTAATGGTCTGTACTCCTTAAGGCGTTCTACCACTGTCGTAACTGCTTTGGACAGTTAGTTGTTTTATGCATTCTCCTTTTAACCAAAAAAGAAAAGCACAGCACAGCACATACATACCTTAGCTAGGAGGGCTTCGGTTTCCTTAACAACAAAGCGAAGCAAAGAACCAGAAAAGGTGTGAATGGAATTTGAAACGTAAGACTGGCTGTAGGTAGGAGAATTGATGGGGAAGTGAGCTCGCTCTATGAGACTGAAAATGATGCTGTCTTCTTGTCTTATCAATGAATGTCTCACCGATTCAAGTGTCAGACTATTCGTCGCCATGCTATTTCTAACATTATGGGATGCCACAAAAAAAAACAATAAGTAATAATAATAGGGACATGTTATGTTATATGTTAGCAACAATTTTGTCAAAAAACAACTAGGAAATTAAGGAATTTTTGCCATTATTATTATTGGGACTTGGGATATATGGTAATTGTAATTATTATTTTTTTTTTTTAAAAGACACCCTTTGGTGAAGCATTTTGTTATATGGTTGGTAAATAAATAGAAAATGGAAAAGGTCAAATAAAACATGAATTAAAAAGAAGAAGAAGAAATTATAAGTACCTTGGAGTTTGGTGGGACTTTGTGGTGATGGAAGAGTCAAGACTTCTGGGATAGGATTAGGAGGTGATGATGTTAGAAAGACAGAGGAGAAAAGAGGTGGTGGAGGAGAGAAAGAGGTAAGAGAGAAGAGAATGGAATTGTTGTGATGATGTTTTGTTTTCTATGACTGACTACTCTCTGGCTGTGAGTTCATGATAAAAGTCACAAACTTAATTATATATGGAAAGGAAAATCGTGGGAAAGAATCAAAGAAGTGGGGTTTGATGGGAGCGGCCATTTCTATTCTTAATATGCGGATGTTGCGTGGGTACTAGTGGCCATAGCGTGGCGTGATTGCAGATTGTATTGCTTATTAGGCAGGAAGATAGGTAAGTGAGGACCCACACGCACTTTCTTTATTTCCACCTCCTGGTGGTGTCGCCTCTTTAGTTAGCACTTAGGGTAAATGAATAAAGCTGTAGCTATTCATTTTGTAAATACGGTAGGTTTTTTTTTTTTTTTTGAAAGTTAGGTTTTTTTTTTTTTAAGCATAAATACTGTAGGTTGTTGATGTGATATTTTACATTATTATTTTGTGAGTTTATTAATAATAATCATTCATTTGTCGTAAACATTCATTGATTTGTGAGGGGTCAAAAATTTTACTCATAGTTTTACCATATATGTGAAAAAATAAATTTTTTTTTTTTTAAGTAAGAGAAAAATAATAAATTAGTCAAGTAACTACTAGCTAGTAGCTAGTGAAAAAATCTTAAACTTGTTCGATAAGAAAATAAACCAAACCTAAACATATAATTTTGTTCGATAAAAAGATTAAGCTTAGCTCATGTTTGAAATAAAATTAAATGAATGAGGCCGAACTTTTAACACTTAGCACGACTTTTAATATAAATTCAAATTATCACTTCCAAATTAATTCAAACAAAAATCAAACTAAAGTTATAAAAAGGAGAGAGACTACTTATGATAAGGAACTAAAAAATACAACACCAAAACTTATTAACCTAAAACAAAGTTATAAAAAATACAATGATTCATCAACTTAAAGTAGAGTTACAAGAGCCAAAGGCCTTGTAGCTGAATTGGCACCTCCCCATGCACAAAGTGCTTGGGGGTCTAGGGGGGAAAGGGTTCGAGCTGCGGAGTTAGCAGCATGTTGTAATTATTTCTCAAGAAAAAAAAGTAGAGTTGCAAGAAATAATACAAAATTGAAAGAGAGAGAGAGAGAGAGAGAGAGTAGCAAATTCATAGAAAATAAAAATGAGAAAAAAAAGTAAAGATAAAATATATGGTAATAAATAGCAAATTATCCAAGCCATGCTATGTAGTAGAATAACATTATATTCTTATGTACTATCTTCATATGCAATAGGATAACATCTAACAATTAAAAAAAGATAATAGCTTAAAAACACAAAACTAAATTGCATCAACCAAAAGTAGAGTTCTATAGAACATAAATTTATTATCCTAAAGTAGAGATGCAGGGAAAAAACCACCAAAAAATAATAAAAAATTAAGAGAAAGAGAGAGAGAGAGAGAGAGAGAGAGAGAAATAACCTTCTTACATGGAAATTCATAGTAAGAGAATGTGAATAAGAAGAGCCAAAATAACGAAAGATAAATGGATAAAGGAAGAGTGACATTAAAGTAGAGAGTACTATGAAGATGAAAAGGCAAAAATAAAGAGGAAATGTGGGAGAAGTGTAACAATCCATTGGAAAATTAATAAGAGGAAAAAAAGTTAAAAATAAGGGAGAGAATGTTGGAAATAAGTGAATGATGTGACATAATGTGAGAGTGTAAAAATTAATTGCTACTCTTCAATTTTTAGATAAGTATAGATAGATACAGATATAGATATAAACTTGTAGGGACGGTTTTTGGAGCCCAAGCCCAACAAGTAAGTGGTTCTGGCCCGAAAGCCCCTAGACAATGAATTTGTAGAGAGCGGGTTACAGAACTAGGGCTGGACGAAGTGAATTATTAGTTAGTTGTATGCCATGCAACGATCTGAACGTGAGAATATTCCACTTAAGTTTACGGGATACCGGTCCGAGGAGACGAATAAGTGCACCTCTTGCTCTTGCTTTGGTTAAAGACTACAGAATTCTTCAACCTCTCTCTCTATTTTTCTCTCAATCTCCCGATCTCCTCTTCATGGGGATTCCCTTCTCTTATATAGCCTCCTTAAATTGATCAGGACCTTACACTTGTTAACCATCAGGACCTTCACTTGAGTGCCTGTCCCATCGGACATCCACTTTATCTTTCTGTGAGTTGCACTGGCCAATGTAACACTGTCCGCCTGTCTTCTCCACATTAATGCGGCTGAAAAAGTAGCTTCCTTGCATTTAATGCGGCAGTTGTGGCTTCTCCCTGGACGTCTTACACTTTCCGCTTTCCTGCTGTGTGAGACTCATCCTACTACCCACATTCGTCTGGGATGGTTCTTCACTGTGGAGGGGGCGCATATTGGGCCCATATTTGTGTGTCCGAGGAGACATTCCTCCTCGGAAGTCTTTTAAAATAAACTGGGCTCAACAGGATTGGGCCAGAAGTCTTTTGGTCCCCCTTTTCCCTTTGGGTCATGATTGGGCTCCGTGTGGGGCCCAAGGCCCACTGTTGACTTTGAGAATTTTACCCCTACAATAGCCCCTCAAAATTTCGGCTCCTTCTTTCTTGTCCGAGGAGGAAAGGCGGGATTTTGACATTCATAGGATTATTTATTGTGGATTCCTACTTCACCCATGCGGAGGTATGCTTCTCACGTGCCTCATTAATGACGGAGGTGTTTAATGACCCATGAGGCGCTAATTATTGCTTTTAGCGGTTTTACATCTTTTCAATCCGACGGTTGGATGCTAGATCAACGGTTGGGATTATTTCCGTTTCTCTAGGCGGGAGTATGTCTGTCCAGCTTCTCCCGGATATATAAGATTTTTCAAAGGCGTTTCCTTCTCATTTTTTGGACAAGCACTCAAGCACTCAGAGCACTCCAGTACTTTCCCCTTCAAAGTGTTCAAGCCTTCACAGTCGTCCCCTTGAAGATTTCCTGCAAGTTCCTTACCCGTAAGTGCACATTCCTTTTCCGTTGCCCTTTCCAGTGTTATTCCTTAAGTAAATCGTCTTTGCGTCACCTAGGATTAGGGGGATGGGTAAGCTTGAGAAAATGGTAGATTCCCTGACCGGTATAGAAGGCTTTAGGGCTAAGTACCGTATTCCGCCGAAGGTAGGTCTAGAGTATTGTTCTCTGGAGGAAGTCTTAATCAAGAGAAAAACGGGGCAGGTAGCCATTCCAGTGATAGCCTTTGTGGAAGGAGGAATGACCATCCCTATGGGGAGGATAACTAGGGATTATTTGCGTGGTCATAGGTTGGCCCCTCACCAATGCGTCGCGAATATGTTCCGGATTCTGGGGTGCGTAGACGTCTTGAACAATCAGATGAACCTCGGCCTTTCATGGCGTGACGTGGTTCATCTGTACGAATTGCACAGCCTCGGCGACTCATATTACTTGAAGTCCAGGTCCGATGAGGTGAGGTTGATATCCTGCCTTCCCAAGTCCAACAAAGGCTTGAAGGACGACCTTTTGATCGTCTCCGGACAATGGCACGACGGTATTCACTGCCCGGTTAGGGCAGGAAAACCAGGTGGGGCACCATAGAGTTAGATCCCTTGGAAGGGATCTTAGTTTTGATCTTTCTTTTTCTTTGTTTCAATTTTGACTTCGCTTGTTTGCCTCCTCGGACTAACATAATCCTTTCTTTGGGCTTCGCAGACAAGGCACATACGACTCCTCGGCTAAGTTTGGTCAACGTCCAAGCACTCAATTTCCTTCTAAGGTCTAAGATTTACGTGAGTACGGACGGGCAATTGCGGGCTGCACCTCTGATTTTGGAATACGAGCCCCTTACTCGTGCTCTAGTGGAGGCCGGTCAAGCAATCAGGGCTGGCAGTCCGCGATTAGCACGAATCGACATTTCCGTACCAGGTTTTCTCGCTTCGAGGGATTTACCTCCCGTCCAGCTGCCTGCTCAGCGTGCCTTTCCCGCAGTAGTTGCCCCAGTGGAAGAAGCCGGTTCCTCGCACTCGTCTTTGGAAGATCAGATAGACCAGTTCCATTTCGCCGAGGAGGGAGAAGTGTCAGCCAAGACAGTAGAGCTCTCGGATTCTGATTCTGATTTAGACCGCGCCTCGGCAGCCCCTGATCTTGGTTTAGTAATCGCACAAATTGATACCAGCCAAGAGCTTGAAGAAGAAGGAATGGATCTGAAACAAAGGTCTGGTCTCAGGGGCCTCCTTTCCAAAAGGAACAAAGGGCAGTCCTCCAAGGATGTCCCGAAGGAATAGCCGACCTCCCAGGCTCCTCCTCCTCTTCCTCCCACATCGGATGCTGTACCGCAGCCTATGCCCAATTTGAGGCGAAAAAGGTCTGTGGAGGAATTGGAGGAGGGCGAGGTTGGCCAAGAAAAAGCCAAACCTCAGAAGAAGGGCAAAGAGACCAAAGAGCCTAAAGAGAAGAGGACCAGGTCCATTGATAGCCGAGATGAGGCGGCTATTCGGAGGGAACAGCGAATATGGTCGCCACGGCTCAAACTGGACGGCGCCCCGATTTCCTAGGATGCGACCCTGTGGGAATCCCAGCGAGGGCAGGCATCATTCTTAGCTGAGGCCCTGCAGCAGCCTCTTCTTCTGCCTCACGATATGAAGGGGCTCCGGGATACTCGGCAACCAGACCTCTTCATGTCGCTGAAAAGGGACATGGCTATGGTAAGTGAAAACTTCTACTATCTCGTTCTCTTGTTACGTACTTATTTATTCATCATTCTCTTTCAATTAAGCCTTTACTTTTCTGGCGCATGTCACTCAGCAAATCTTTGTTGCTGAGGAATGGGCCAAAAAGGCACGTGAGGACCTTCACAGTGAGGCTCAGTCCCGCTATGCTGCCGAGAGGACTGCTGGCGACCTCAGGCAGGAAAATGATCGCCTGAGCAATGAAGTAAAGGAGGCTAAGAAGGGCCACGCGAGCGCGGAAGCCGGCCTTAAAAATGCCACTAAGCAGGCTGAAGATCTGCGCCAACAGCTCCGCCAGTCCGAGGCAAATCTCGTGACAGAGAAGCAGGCGGTTTATGATCTTAAGGCCGAACTTGCGAAGGTCAAGGGGGAGGCCCGTCTGGCCAAGGAGGCGGCCGAGAAAGCAGTGGCAGCCTCTTATGATCGCGGAGTCAGGGACATTGAGGTCAGGCTGACCGAGGAGGTGGCCGCTGTATGCAGGGAATACATCACCCTGTCTTGGGGTGTAGCCTTGGATCGGGCAGCAGTCCCAGCGGATTCTGATCTCAGGAAAGTTGAGAATATCTTTTTTCTGGAGGACATTCATGAGAATCCCGACATGGTTGCCCCTGAAGAGCCTCTCCCAACGAAGGCCTCGTCCTCGAACCCCCCTATGCCTGAAGCCGAGGACGCGCAGCTGGCCGTGAAGGACAAGTTGCCAGAGGACAGTCTTTCAATCAGGGAGGTAGTTGCACAGGCTAAGGAGGCTGTTCTAAGAACCCAGACAGCAGACAATCAACCCGGGCCTACTCAGGGTTCAGACTTAGGAAAGTAGTGTAGGGTTTTGTTTGTTTTGCCCTTCATATTATGTTTTGTTAGTGTTTGTAGAAGGACCGCTTTTGGATTTTAATGAGAAGAGTTGTTTTCCTTTAAATCTTGTTGTTTTACTTTCTCTTCTGTTTTCTTTATGAATGGATGTTTATTCTGTCATTAACTGTTGAAAACCAAGCATAAGTGAATGAATATGTGGAAAAATGATAGTCGATAATTAGACAAAATGGCTGCGAGGTTAATTTCCCCCAAGTCTATGGTCCGAGGAGCCAGGCAGGACTTGGGTTCTGTTTAACACTTAGTGAAAATAGCTGCGAGGTTAATTTCCCCCAAGTCTGTGGTTCGAGGAGTCAGGCAGGACTTAGGTTCTGTTTAACACTTAGTGAAAATAGTTGTGGGGTTAATTTCCCCCAAGTCTGTGGTCCGAGGAGCCAGGCAGGACTTGGGTTCTGTTTAACACTTAGTGAAAATAGCTGCGAGGTTAATTTCCCCCAACTCTGTGGTCCGAGGAGCCAGGCAGGACTTGGGTTCTGTTTAACACTTGGTGAAAATAGCTACGGGGTTAATTTCCCCCAAGTCTGTGGTCCGAGGAGCCAGGCAGGACTTGGGTTCTGTTTAACACTTAGTGAAAATAGCTGCGAGGTTAATTTTGCCCAAGTCTGTGGTCCGAGGAGTCAGGCAGGACTTGGGTTCTGTTTAACACTTAGTGAAAATAGCTGTGGGGTTAATTTCCCCCAAGTCTGTGGTCCGAGGAGCCAGGCAGGACTTGGGTTCTGTTTAACACTTAGTGAAAATAGCTGTGGGGTTAATTTCCCCCAAGTCTGTGGTCCGAGGAGCCAGGCAGGACTTGAGTTCTGTTTAACACTTAGTGAAAATAGCTGTGGGGTTAATTTCCCCCAAGTCTGTGGTCTGAGGAGCCAGGCAGGACTTGGGTTCTGTTTAACACTTAGTGAAAATAGCTGTGCAATAATACGGCGTCAAGAATGATGTCTTTCATTAATAACAGTACCTTTTCAAGTTATTTACATTCCAAGGGCGTGGCACTACATGTTCATCCAAATCTTCCAAAAAGTAGGCTCCTATGCCAGCTACGGAAGTGATACGATATGGGCCTTCCCAGTTTGGTCCGAGTTTTCCCCATGCAGGGTTCCTCGCGGTGCCCAGGACCTTCCTCAGTACTAGATCCCCGGGCGCCAATGGCCTTGACTTCACCTTGGCGTCGTAACCCTGTTTGAGCTTTTGCTGATAGTATGCTAGGTGGACCATTGCACTTTCCCTTTTTTCTTCGAGGAGGTCCAAGCTTCTTTCTAGAAGCTTGTTATTAGCAATGAGGCTGAAGGCAGTAGTCCTCTGTGTTGGGAAGTTTATCTCTAGTGGGATGATAGCCTCAGCTCCGTACGTTATTGAAAAGGGGGTTTCTCCCGTGGACCTGCAAGGCGTGGTGCGGTATGTCCATAAGACGTGGGCTAACTCTTCAACCCACCTCCCTTTCGCATTGTCCAACCTCTTTTTCAGCCCATTAATTATGGTTTTATTGATGGCTTCCGCCTGTCCATTACCCTGTGGGTAGGCCGGTGTGGAGTATCGATTGATAATTCCCAGCTCATTACAGTATTTTCTGAAGGCTTTGCTGTCAAACTAGAGGCCGTTGTCCGAGATCAGGGTGTGTGGGGTCCCGAACCTAGTGATAATATTCTTCCAAACAAACTTCTTGACATCGACGTCCCTAATGTTTGCAAGTGCCTCAGCCTCGACCCACTTTGTGAAGTAATCGGTGCCGACGAGAAGAAATTTCTTGTTCCCCGCCGCTTTGGGGAATGGTCCTAGTATGTCTAGGCCCCATTGTGCAAATGGCCAAGGGCTGGACAGTGGGTTAAGTTCTCCGCCTGGCTGGTGTATGTTCGGGGCGAACCTTTGGCACTGGTCGCACTTCTTCACATATTCCAGAGCCTCTTTATGCATGCTCGGCCACCAGTAACCCAGCATTATGGCCCTGTGGGACAGGGACCTACCCCCCGTATGACTTCCGCAAATTCCTTCATGTAACTCCTCCAGGATGAGTTCAGTAGCCTCTGGGTGTACACACAGCAAGTATGGCCCCGAGAATGAGCGTCTGTAAAGTTTGGAGTCCTCGGACAGCCAGAATTGAGAAGCTTTCCTCCTGCCTTTGTCGGCCTCAACCTTATCATTTGGCAAGGTGTCGTGCTTTAAGAACAGCACCAGAGGGTCCATCCAGCTAGGTCCTGCCCTGACGTTGTGTACCCGAATTTCGTTGGCCTTCTCTGTTGTTGGGCGGTAAAGATCTTCAACTAAAATGACCCGCGGAAGGGGCTGGGCCGAGGAGGTGGCCAGCGTTGCGAGAGAATCAGCATGGGTGTTCCCACTCCTGGGTACATGCGTTAAACGGAGGCGATAGAAATGGGTCTGCAGGTGCCTAGCTCGAGCCAGGTACTCTTGCATTCTTTCATCCTTCGCCTCCAACTCCCCGTTTACTTGTCCCACGATGAGTCTCGAATACGAGAACATGTTTACCAATTTTCCACCCAATTTCCGGACCATCGACATTTCTTCCAATAGCGCCTCATACTCGGCTTCGTTATTCGTGGCTGAGAATCCGAGCCTCAACGACTTTTCTATGGTTATCCCTTCGAGAGAGACTAGAACGAGCCCCACCCCTGAGCCCCTTTGGTTCGCTGCACCATCAATGTGTGCTTTCCACCAATTGTGATCATGTTGAGAGACTGTGCTGATCAGTTTCTCACCAGCACTTGGTGATCCCGACACTTCCATTCCTTCTAGGGTGGGCTCTGCAAATTCAGCTACTAGATCGGCGAGGACCTGACCTTTTACGGCGGTGCGGGGCATGTATCTAATGTCAAAGGCACCCAGGATCGTTCCCTATTTTGCAATTCTACCTGTGTAGTCGGCGCTGCGGAGGACGGATTTCAACGGAAGTTGAGTTAGCACAACTACTGTATGTGCCTGAAAATAGTGGGGGAGCTTCCGCATGGCTTGTACGACGGCCAAGATAGCCTTTTCGAGGGGGAGATACCGGGTCTCTGCCTCCTGCAGCGATTTGCTCACGTAATAGACGGGTCGCTGCGTGCCGTTGTCCTCTCGGATTAGCACTAAGCTCACCGCATGAGAGGCTACCATGATGTAGGCGAACAACACCTCGTCGGCTTCGGGATTGGAAATAATCGGTGGTCGGGCGAGGTATTCCTTGAGCTGTTGGAAGGCTAAAGCACACTCGTCAGTCCACTCGAAGCCCTTCCACTTGTGCAATAGGAGGAAGAAAGGCCTGCATCTGTCCGCTTAGTGGGAGATGAAATGGTTTAAAGCAACTATCATGCCGGTGAGCTTCTAGATTTCTTTGGGATTCCGAGGAGGCTGCAGGCTATGAATGGCTCTTATTTGGTCAGGGTTAACTTCTATTCCTCTATGGGTCACCATATAGCCTAAGAATTTTCCTGATCCCACCCCAAATGAACATTTGGATGCGTTCAGCCGTAGCTTGTACTTTCTCAGAATTTGAAAGACTTCGCCGAGGTCTCTGATGTGGTCGGCCACCAATTTGCTTTTTACCACCATGTCATCTATATACACTTCAACGCTCTTACCCATCTGCTGTTCAAACATCCTAGTCATCATCCTTTGATAGGTCGACCCGGCATTCTTCAAGCCGAAGGGCATCACCTTATAATGATAGTTTCCAACTAGGGTGACAAAAGCAGTTTTTTCTTGGTCTTCGGCAGCCAGGGATATCTGATGGTAGCCCTGGAAGGCGTCCAAGAAGCTCATTCGGGGGTGTCCGACAGTCACATCTACCAATCGGTCTATCCGTGGCATTAGGAAAGGATCCTTCGGGCAGGCCTTGTTTAAGTCCGTGAAGTCTACGCAGACCCGCCATTTCCCACTCTTCTTCTTCACCACGACTGTGTTGGCTAACCATTCGGGGTAGAATACTTCTTTGATAGCCCCAGCTTTCTTCAATTTTGCAACCTCTTCTCTCACGGCGTCTGCTTGTTCTTTTGACGGTCGCCGAGGAGGTTGCTTCTTAGGCGTTATAGCCGGGTTAACATTAAGGTGATGGCATATGAGATCTGAGTCAACCCCGGGGGCCTCATAGGGATCCCAGGCGAATACGTCCACATTCCGTCGGAGAAAATCAATTAGTGTTGACTTCTCCTGTGGTGGCAATTCTGAGCCGATCTGAAAAAACCTCTCAGGGTCTGATCCGACGAGTACTTTCTCCAGCTCCTCACAGCTCACCTCTGTGGTTGGTCCTCCACCACCCGCAGTTGGGACCGGGATCATTGATTGCTATAAGCCGTTCTCGGCTGAAGTGGAAGGTTCACTATTTGGTCGTCGTGAGATTGCCGACACCATGCATTGCCTAGCCATTCCTTGGTTCCCTATTATTTCTTTGACTTGACCTCCTAACGGATACTTCACTTTTTGGTGCAAGGTTGATGGCACGGCCCCTAGTGCATGAAGCCACGGTCGGGCCACGATAGCTGTATAGGGGGAGTACGCATCTACGACAATGAAGTTCACCTCTACCACGTCGGAGTCTGGTTGCACAAGTAGCCTAATCATGCCTTTCGGGGTGACGGTTTTTCCTTCAAAGCTGACCAGAGGGGAATCGTATGGCGACAGATCTTCTGGCTTCAAGTTCAACCCCTTATACAAATCAGGGTACATTACCTCCACGGCGCTGCCTTGATTAACTAACACCCTTTTCACGTCATAACCTCCAATTCTGAGCGTGACGACTAGGGCATCATCGTGGGGTTGAAGGGTTCCTTGCTTGTCCTCCTCCGAGAACCCGATTAAGGGCGTGGCGCTCACTCTGGCTCTCTTGGATTCCCTGTCGTCCGGCTCAGTCGGGAACCTGCCCACTGACATTACTCTAAAAGGGCTGGAACCGGTCCTTCCAGGTGCGGCAAGAATAACATTTATTGTGCCAATAGGTGGCCTCAGTGTGCTTTGTCTGGTTTCGATATTTGACTGTTCCTGCCATCCGTCAGGGCGATGCAACAGATGGCTCAACTTCCCTTCTCGGACAAGCCGATCCAAATGGTTTTTCAGATTCCTGCAATCATCGGTGGTGTGACCTGGCTCCTTGTGGTACGCGCAGTACAGATTCTGATTACGTTTTGAGGGGTCGCCTGCCATCCTGTTCGGCCACTGAAAGAAAGGTTCGCACTTCACCCTCTCTAGGATCTTGTGTAATGGTTCTCGGAACACAGCATGGACTACCTGAGCCCCAGTAGATCGGGACTGTTCTGCGTAGTCCCTTCTCGGCCTGTTACTGCTGTTAAAGCGGTCCGACCTGAAGTCCCTCCTCTCCTGAGGGACAACCTTCGCTTTACCCTTCCCCAGCTGCTGGTCCTCCTCAACCCTTTTGTACTTGTCAATTCTGTCCATGAGTTGGCGCACGCTGGTGACTGGCTTCCCAGTGAGGGACTTTCTTAAGCCATGCTCCGTCGGCAAGCCCCTTTTGAACGTACTAATGGCGACGTCATCGTAATTTCCTTCTATCTCATTATACATTTCCCAGTACCTGTCTGAGTAGGCCTTCAACGTCTCTCCTTCCTGCATGGACAAGGATATGAGGGAATCGAGGGGCCGAGGGACTCTACTGCTGGTGATGAAGCGGGAACCAAAAGCCTGTGTCAGCTATTTAAAGGAATCTATGGAATTCGGTTGGAGGGCATCAAACCATCTCATCGCCATAGGTCCCAAGCTGGACGGAAACACCTTACACATTAATGCCTCATCCCTGGAGTGGACGGCCATCCTCTGATTAAATTGGCTTACATGCTCTACTGGGTCAGTCCGACCATTGTAGATGGCAAACGTTGGTTGATGGAACCGCCGAGGAAGCACTGCCCTCTCTATTCCATGCGTGAACGGCGACTGGGAGATGCGATCCAGGGCCTTGCTCATGGCATCGTTGGCAAGGCCTTGGTAAGATGGGCTTTTGTGGCCGCGTTTGCGAGGCCGTTCTTCCTCATAGGAAAAAGTCTCACTCGGAAGGGTTCTTGATCTTCGCCTGTATTCGTTATTCTCATCACTGCTAGTGTTCGAGCCGGGTGATGGACGTTTTCGCTGCGCTCTGAGCAGCTTCTTCTTCAAATCATCGATCTCTTGCTGTAGAGCCTTTCGATCGTTTTGCTTATGGGATGCATGACCTTTCCCTTTTGAGCGGCTTCTAGTCGTGTGAGAGGTGTTCACACTGCCCTCTCGTTGCTTATCTTGGTCCTTCTCTCGTTCGAGATTCAAAAAATTGTCCTACCGTTGGGAATCTGCACGTCCAGTTTGGCGCGGACCTGATCTTTCCATTTCTTAAAGATTCACTTGTCGAGACACAAGTTCTCCCCACGGTGGGCGCCAATTGTAGGGACGGTTTTTGGAGCCCAAGCCCAACAAGTAAGTGGTTCTGGCTCAAAAGCCCCTAGACAATGAATTTGTAGAGAGCGGGTTACAGAACTAGGGCTGGACGAAGTGAATTGTTAGTTAGTTGTATGCCATGCAACGATCTGAACGTGAGAATATTCCACTTAGGTTTACGGGATACCGGTCCGAGGAGACGAATAAGTGCACCTCTTGCTCTTGCTCTGGTTAAAGACTACAGAATTCTTCAACCTCTCTCTCTATTTTTCTCTCAATCTCCCGATCTCCTCTTCATGGGGATTCCCTTCTCTTATATAGCCTCCTTAAATTGATCAGGACCTTACACTTGTTAACCATCAGGACCTTCACTTGAGTGCCTGTCCCATTGGACATCCACCTTATCTTTCTGTGAGTTGCACTGGCCAATGTAACACTGTCCGCCTGTCTTCTCCACATTAATGCGGCTGAAAAAGTAGCTTCCTTGCATTTAATGCGACAGTTGTGGCTTCTCCCTGGACGTCTTACACTTTCCGCTTTCCTGCTGTGTGAGACTCATCCTACTACCCACATTCGTCTGGGATGGTTCTTCACTGTGGAGGGGGCGCATATTGGGCCCATATTTGTGTGTCCGAGGAGACATTCCTCCTCGGACGTCTTTTAAAATAAACTGGGCTCAACAGAATTGGGCCAGAAGTCTTTTGGTCCCCCTTTTCCCTTTGGGTCATGGTTGGACTCCGTGCGGGGCCCAAGGCCCACTGTTGACTTTGAGAATTTTACCCCTACAAAACTAATTATTAACCGTGCTTTGCACAATTTATTTTAATTTATAAATGTGTATTAGAAGTAAAAACGTTTGAAGAAAAAATATAATTTTTTTTCATATAGATAATTTTTTTTTTTTGGTGGTAGCCTCTTTTAATTCATTACTAAATTAGATTAAATATATATATGTGTGTGTTAAAAAAAATATATGAGTTGTATATATTAAATTGTATGTTGCTTCTTGTAAATGTGTAAATATTAGAAGTAAAAACGTTTGAAGAAAAAATATTATTTATTATCATATAGATAATTTTTTTTTTTTTTTGGTGGTAGCCTCTTTTAATTCATTACTAAATTAGATTTTATATATATATATATATATATATATATATATATATATATATATGTGTGTGTATGTTAAAAAAAATATATGAGTTGTATATATTAAATTGTATGTTGCTTCTTGCCTAAAATTATTTAGTGCATTTAAATTTTTTTTAATTTTTTTTTTTTTTTTGATAAGATAGTGCGTTTAAGATCATGTTAGCAATATCTGATTGTTTCTTCCGCTCAATAGTATAATGTCATGTTGCCAATTAATTGAGTCAGATGTTTATCATAATCAAGATATGTCAACATTTTCTCAAAAAAAAAGATATGTCCTTATTAGTTTCAACACTTTTCTTGCTAAATTGGACAACATCTTTATCAATTCTTTATTATGATTATTATTATCTTTTCCTTATCAATTCTTTATTATTATTATTATGGTTTTTTCAGGAAAATACTTTCTAAAAGATTTAGTGTTGATTAGATTGATAAGTTTGGATTAATTTGAAGATTTGTTTCTATGAATGGTAAGTATATGCTCTTCAACAACCAAATAAGTTTAGCAGTGCGATTAGGACCATCCATTGTGCCTTTCATCCAAGTTATGTGTAGCTTTTGTTTGATTAAATGTAATTTCATGGTTTACATTAATTTGATTTTTCTTTTCTTCCATAATATTGTGAATGTTGTGATGGTGTATTTTTATTTACTTTTATTTCGGATAGTAGACTTAGGATTTGTTTGCCACATGACATTATAGTATTGAGTGTGTGAAAATCTCCCCTTCCTACATGTGTCATTAGATTTGGCACTTTCTTGCTAGCTAAATTGGACAACATCCTCATCAATTATTTTTTATTATTAGGACAAAATTTAGCTACAAATTTGGTTGTAGTCTTAGACCACAACCTTACTCAATAAAATAAAAAATTACGATATATTTTGAAAATCTAACTGTTGAATTGTAGGTTCTTTACTCTCTTAATACACATGTCAAATTTTGTGTCTATCAGATATTATTTACTATATGATCTATAAATTTATATTTTATGCATAATTTTAAACTACAAAAACTTGCAATTTAAATAATTTATTGATGACATAACTATTAATTTTTAATTTTCTAGAAATTTTGCAAGCATAGAGGTTATAAGAAAAATATGTAACCCAATGGTAAATTTTGTCAAAATTCACCTCCAATAAAAAGATATTGAGTAAAGTTGTAACCTTAATCTACAACAAATTCTGTAGCTAAATTTTGTCCTTATTGTTATGTTTTCCTCATCAATTCTTTATTATTACTATCCTTTTTTTATTATAAAAATACATTCTAAAAGATTTAGTGTTTGATTGGATAAATAAGTTTGGTTTAATTTGAAGATTTAAAAAAAAAAATTTATCAAGGGCAGCTATATGTTCTTCAACCATCAAGGACGTTTAGCAACATGATGGTTCCAAGCCATTAGGAACCATCCATTGTGTCTTTCATGCAATTTATGTGTACATTTTGTTTGATTAAATGTAATTTTTATGGATTAAATTGATTTGAATTTTCTTTTCCTCCATAATATATATTGTGAATGTTGTGATGTGGTGTATTTTTATTACTTTTATTGGGATGGTGTAATTAAAATTAATTTGCACACATGAAATTAAAACACTAAGGGTTCGTTTGGATACTACTTATTTTACTGAAAATTGAAAACTAAAAATTGAAAAAAAAAAAAAAAGTTATTGTTCACGTGCGGGTTACTATTCATTTGCTTGTTTGCATTGTTCATGTCTCATGAACAGTACAAAAGGTGCTGGTCCTTAAAAAAAAATAAAAAAAAAATAAAAAAAAGCAAACGCAGCCAAATAATTTGAATCCAAACGCTCACTAAGTGGCAGAAATCTCCCCTCCAATTGTAGCTATTGAATTAAAAGATAAAAATAAATAATAAATAAATAATTTGATCACTGGATATTGCTGATGTGATCTTCTAGGTATGTAGAATAATTTCTTGCAATCTTGTATTCATTCTATAACAATAGTTAGCGCACTATACTCATTCGTAATGCATCATTTTTAATATTTGTTTTCTACAATTTGTAGACATGTAGATCACTAGGGCAAAATTGACACTAATTAATTCAACCATGGTGTTTTCTATATTGGTGTTATGTCTACACTTTGTAGTTATATAAAAAGTGATTTGAAATAAAAAGAGAATAATTTTTTTGAATTTACCTTATGGATATTGGCATTAATCTAAAAATCATAAATACAAAACTAGAAGGAGAGCTTCTATTGGCACATAACTATATAATTCTCTGAACTTATCATGTGATGACAGGCATGTCTTATGCAATTTGGATCTGTAAAATTACAAAAATATGTTATAGGGAAGAATAATTTTAAAATTTCATTTAAACAAAGAAGAATAATTTGAATCTATATTATAATTGATTAGATTAAGAAGATAGTTAAAAACTTCTTTGTTAATAGCAAATGGATTTTTTTTTTTAATTTTTTGGAGAGAAAATGGAGTTTCGTTAAGAATAATTCACCATAAAAAAGTTAAGAATATTTAAAAAATGGTATTAATTGGTATGCAAATTTTAGTTGTCACAGCTACACATAAATCACATTCTTTTGGAAGCACAGGACTTATAGGAAAGGAATGGTATAAGGCATGTCAAGACTTATGTGATACCTAAAAGAAAAGGAAGAAGAAGAAAAGTTTTCCTAGTTTAATTTCATGCAATTTTTGAATGTGTATTATTCTTCTCATTTGTCATCATTACACCTTTTACAATTTATATCCCACACTGTTACAATCCATAAGCCAAAAAGCCAGACAGATACTGTAACTCATCATCAAACACCCAAGTATAATTACTTATGCATAATGGCTTGATCAAAATCTCACTCAAAACCTGTTGTTTACAATATTTGATGCTTAGGAAGTTTCTGAATTATGTCAGGAACCAAATCGTGAAGGCCCTGGAACATGCTGCGAAATAAGTCGTGCAGTGTCTTTCCACCAAGAAACCTCTATTTCTTTTTCATGAAGATTGTGTATGGTACATTCTAGAGCAGCTTCTAGCTCTTCTACTTCTACCTGTTCTTGCCCCCTTGCTTCCAGTAGTTCATGCAACCTTCTCTCGAGTTCTGTGGGTGGAACTCCATATTCCATTTTAGTACCTCCATTTTGAGGGTCAATTACTTACGCAAAACTCAAACTGTGGCTTCTGACAGAAGCAGTTTCCTGAGCAGTCACTTGTTAGTTTTAGTCTACAGATATTAAGAATGTGTAACAGAGATGACCCAAACCTCATTTGTTTCATTGTCTTTGGGTCATTTCTTCTCAAGCCGTTTAATCCATCTGGACCAAAACCTTTGTATTAAGCCCTATATTTCACTCCATGCCTTACTTACCCTCCGCAGGTAGTAAATTGTGTTGATAGTTTACATAGATCAACTCTTGAGGCAACAAGCTGTTTCAAAACCGTTCTTTTTTTCTCCAATTGTGTGTAAATATGTAAATTGTCATGGTCTTAACAACAAAGTCTTCATGTACCAATATAATGTTGAATAAGTACAGCAATACAACTTTTTCACAACTTGTTGAAATAAAAATTATGAGTAGCTGATAACAAAAGTAGTGTTAGTGAAAAGTATCCACCACTCACAACTTTCCATCTCAACAAGTTATGAAAAAAGTTATGTCAATAACATATTATATAAATCATTTTTTTAGGATTATAAGCCTCACTACCTTCATTTCTTTATCAATAATGCATGCATATATATACATCGATATCTCTATATATCCAATCATGGATACACATGTTCATGTAGACGAACTTTCTTCATTAAACGCAGATTTATTTGCTAGCTTTTAAAATGATAGTCAATTCGAAATCATCTTTCTTGAATCAGCAATTATTTGATCATAAGAAAAATTCAATCCTTTGAAACTCCATCATATTATTGGATGATTCATAAAGGAAACGGCTTCAATCAAGGCGTCTTAGTAGGTACTCAACTTGGACAAGTTTAGTGAGAGGCATTATCCAATCCCCATAGAGGCGAGAAACTACTGCTGGATCAACCTTGTACTTTCCCTTGTTGTCATCATTATTCAGAGTCACTTCTTGTCCAAACACCATGGCCTTCTTTGCAACCCTCTTCTTCACTGCCTCTTCTACACTCTCAAATGTCAACAATTTCATCAGAGCATCTCTGTCCTGAAAAAACCAACACATTATTGAAGTAAAATGCATGACCTTTACTTTTTTTCTTCAAGAAGTAGCACCTAAACAATTTAGGAAGTTAAAATATGCTTAATATAAAAATCAATCCATATGTTCTCATTTTTCTCAAATTCCTGTCATGCTGTCATTGAACTCATTATCATAATAAATAAAAATCCAACAAAATATTGTTATAGTGATTCTAATTAATTGCTTAGAAGTTAAGAATCACTGGTTCTTCAATCTGCTGATCACAACAAGGCAAATATTCTAGCAAAACCTTATTTACTATAGTCCGTAATGATGCACCCTTAATACCTTAGCACGAATTGCAGGCTCATATTCTTCAGGGGATTCCCTGAATTTTACCTCGGCTACTAACTTTCCATAATGAATTCTTCTGGAGAGGGCCTGCACGGAATATTTTGTATTTTTCATTGTCAAAACCTCAAAATATAGCTTATGACAGTAATCAATAATTTACCTTCTCAAAGAATATTTTTATTTAAAAAAAAAAATGACTTTGCACAAGAATCCAAATGATCATCAGCAGCCAGGAAATTTTTAATTTTAACAACAGCATAGCAGAACACTGAACAAGTTCACATGCACCTTTACCTGTAAACACACAAGGTCGCTAGCTGCAGTTGATGCATAATTGCCATCATCACCCGGTGCAGCAAACAGCTGAAGTAGTTTCTTAAAATAAATATCCCATATGTCCTTGTTTATGTTAATCGAAGCAGCTGGAGGATGCAAAACCTAGAGTTGGAATTAGATGAAAACTAATGGACCATTTCAAAATTAAAAAGCAAAACAAGAGTTTTTCAGCGTATGATTACCTCTGTAAAGTTGTAAGGCGGCACCACTGAGGGTGGTAGATTATCTGGAAAGAAGGGATGCTCTTCAGGGTTTGCATATCTTCCAGCCTGCAACATTCCAGGTCATATTATAAATAAAGCTGAAGTAGGAAGTACCCCCGCAACCCAAACCAAAGAATTCTGTCAACTGAGTCTCATTACTGTGGTTTTACTAAGTTTGCATAATCGCATTTGGCATTCACACTAAACAAGAAAGTAGACATATCAAGGATACAAGTAACTTAGTAGATAGAAAGCTGGAACAAACGAAATTACATACAGTAAAGAAACTTATCTCAGTGCTAAAGTTTCAGATCCTGCATTGAAAATAA
The DNA here is from genome assembly GCA_028535165.1 of Quercus tomentella. Lineage (NCBI taxonomy): Eukaryota > Viridiplantae > Streptophyta > Magnoliopsida > Fagales > Fagaceae > Quercus > Quercus tomentella. Next base: position 21,132,428 of record JAPQVY010000155.1, read on the forward strand.
ACTTGGCTTGGTTGCCCTTGTCAGATATGTTTAACAGAGTGAAGAGTCAGTGTAGCGTACTAATGACAACAATGTTCATGTTTTCTAATTAAAATTAGCCAATTATGGTCTTGCAGATATTGATAATCATGTAAAGGCTTTAGCCAATGACAATATCACATAAAACTTGATGTTGTTTTGATACAATTCTACCAAAAATCAAAGAGTACAAAGTACAAACCCAAAAGTTCCAATAGTCTGTCTGGTCAGCCTGCCATTATGATGATGTTCAACATGAAGTGTGAAGCAACATAGTTCATCTTCTCCAAGAGCCTTGTAGCTCAATGGCGACCTGGTTCTCTCTATGAGGAGAACTTGGGCTCAAATCCCCCCAACCCCATATGTTGTAAGCAAAAAAAAAAAAAAAAAAGGTCACCCTTGGAGATCTTTCATATTGTTGGTTCTCCAAATTTTTAGTGTGTCCCTAAGTTGGCTACATTCATGGAAGCAATAAATAACTACCTTGGCCACCAAAAACTCTTAACTCCTTCCTAAACTCTGTGAAATGCGATGATCAATTTTAAGTAGAGAAATGTTACCATATTGAAATCTCTTGCTACTAGTCTAGTCAAGCATTGGGATGCAGAGGCTCGATTAGGCATTGTACACAATGTTTGAACAACATTGTAATTTAGATAGTTCGCACACTCCATTCAATTAGCACTTATCTAAGAGTACAACCATATGAAATCAATGGAGTCATGGTAAGGGCACCACTATCTCTCCCTTAGAATAAAATCATAGAAACATATAAAGAACCATACATATATAGGGAGACCAAAAATAAGGGAAACATAATTATCACTAGACCTTTATTCACATGGTACTTGGGAATAGTATGGAAAAAATGGAAATAGCACCACCTAAAATAAATGGTGAATACAAATCATAGGCTAATATTATTATGAAACTGATATAACAAATATTATTAGTAATAAGATCATTATATAACAAATATAATTTTGTTTTGTACTTTGCTATAATAATAATAATATTATTATTATTAAATTAAATAACTACTAAAATCATTTTGTTTGGTACAGGTGACAGCATAAGATAATAACAAAAACGAGCGAGTTCTCCCACATGGCCCAAATACAGTCTACACACAATGTGGACCATCCTATTGACACGATACCACAAGCCCAACTTCAAATTTTTGCGGACAATACAATACATAGCAAAACAAAACAAAGCAAAGGACAATGATAAGGAAAAAAAAAAAAAAAAATTGCACCAGAAGTCGAAGACCAAGAAAAATTAAATTATTTCCTTTGAAATATTAAATATATTTTTTAATAGCACATACCTTAGCTTGAAGGGCCTCTGTTTCCTTAACAACAAAGTGAACCAAAGAACCAGAAAAGGTTGGAGTGGAAACGTAAGATTCATTATAGGTAGGAGAATTGCTGGGAAAACGAGCCCTCTCTATGAGACTGAAAATGATGGTGTCTTCTTGTCTTATCAAAGACTGTCTCAACGATTCAAGCGTTACAACATTCGCCATGCTGTTTCTAACATTATGGGACCATACCACAAAACAAACAATGAGTAATAGGATGGACATGTTTATATGTTAGCAAGAAGAAAAGGAATGAGATGAGGCCAAGATTATTATTGGGACTTGGTATATATTGTAACTGTAATAATGTTCAATAAAAAGGGCATCCTGTAGTTGCCATATATAGAGGTCAAATCTTATTAATTAATCAAGCATTTTGCTGTATAGTTGGTTAGTAAATATAGTAAATAGAAAATGGAAAAAGTCAAATAAAACATGAATGAAATGGAGAAGAAATTCTACGTACTTACCTTACCTTTGGAGTTTGGTGGGACTTGTGGTGGCGGAAGAGTCAGGGAGGGTAGGAGGTGATGTAAGAAAACGCAGGAAAAGAGCTTTGTGGATGTGGATGAAAGAATGGAATGGTGATTGACTGTTCTTATATGCGGATTTTGCGTGTGCACGGGCAAGGCGTGAGGAGTGAGGAGGACCCACGCGGCGGCCACGCACTTCTTTATTTCCACCTCCCGGTGTAAATGAAACAAGCCCAACCTCGAGCTCCATCCGAGAAAAGGATTGTCTACGTTAGTAAATAAATTAATCTTAAACCTAAGTTTAAACTCTATTATTAAACAAGCTTAGCTTCTTCTTTTTTTTGAGGAAAAAAAATGGGGGATTTATGGTTATATTACACCCCCGGACCATAGCACGATGGTAAGAAGCGTGATAACCCACCAACGGACTCCTAAGGACAACGGGACTCAAACTTAAGTGTGTTGCACGAAGCGTCCAAGCCTTACCCACTCAGTCAAGCCCCCATTGGCTAAACAAGCTTAGCTTAAACATAATAATTTGTTCTTGAACAAGCTTATGAATATGAGGCCCGGTTTAAGTGTGTGTATGTGTGTATATATATATGAGAAATGCTACATGTACAACATTTTCAAAATATTTTTTTTTTTTATTTTAGAAAGTTTCAACTTATGACGTCCGCTCTTGATAATAGCTTTTTATCATCGGACCAAGGCACCAATCAGTTTTTGATGTATGCAGGAATTAAATCTCAGATCTCTTATACAACCATCATAGACTTTATTAGGTGAGCTAACCAAAACCCATTGTTTTTCACAATAAATCCTAGTTGACAAGTTGTTAAAGGTTTTTAATTTGAATTCACCACTAAAATTACTTTCTTACCCACTAGTAACAGCATGTAACAACCTGCTATATAGGATTTGATTTTGTAAATTTATAAATAGGTTGTTGATATGATATCAAAAAAAAAAAATTTTAGTTTATTAATAATATAACCAATTTATTTATTGTGAAAATTCATTGATTTTTGAAAATGTAAACAATTTTAGTCATGATTTTAATATATATGTGAAAAAATATTTTTTTTAAATAATAAGGAAAAAGAATAAGTTAATCAAGTAACTCATGAACAAAATCAAATTTGTTCGACAAGAAAATGAACCAAGGTCAAACATGTAATTTTGTTTGATAATGAGCTAAGGCTTGACTCATGCTTTGTTTGGTTGGTTTTTGATTTTGAGGGAAATGAATGCAAGTGGGACGGGGAATATTGAGGACTGATGCTCTGTTTTTTTCAATATTAACAATTTTTGGAAAAAGAATTATTTTTCAAATAATTTTTTTGAAAATAATCTTATTTTTCTATGTTTGGTAACAATCTTAAAATGAGTTGAAAATTTATCTATTGACTTTCCTTATTTAAGCTTTGTGCAAGATAGAGTTGTTTTCTAGGAAATTTTAGCTAAAAACAATTCTATCTCAAGCTAGGCTAAGTAAGGAAAGTTATAAAAATAAATAAATAAATAAAGTTTTCTTTAACCCCAAGGGGTTAGGGTAATGGTTTCTAAGATCTCATAATATCCTTGAGATCCTAGCTTTGAAACCTCTCGCCAACATCTTGAGGTCACCTCCATAGGATTCCTCCCTATAATAACCTGATGCATGTCACATTTTCTAGTGTTTGGTAGTATCAAAAAAAAAAAAAAAAAAGTCAAAGGAAAACTATCTTTTAAATTCCCTTAGTTTGACATGAGATAGAATTGTTTTGAGCTAAATTTTTTTGCAAAATAACTCTATCTCTCACAAACCTAAATAAGGACAGTAATTAATAGTTTTTCAACTCATTTTAAGATTGCTACCAATCATAGAAAAATGAGATAGTTTTCTAAAAAATGATTTTTGAAAAATAATTCATTTATAGAAATTGTTAATATGAAAACAAACAGAGCATTAGTCCTCAATATTCCCCATCCCAATTGCATTATTTCCCAATGCGGTTTGGTTGGTTTTCTTATATATTAAAAAGTTATATTAAATATATGTTACATGTATATTAAATATTAAATATAACTTATATATTAATAGATGTGATGTGGGTTTTTGTGGTTTTCTAAAACAAAACCACACCGCACTTATATTTGTAGTGTGGTTTTTGCACCTCCACCATAGTCGGCAGTGTGGTGACCATAAATTACGGTTGGTTTAGGTGCGATCAGAACGGTTTTTTGTACCGTACTAGTAATAATAGATTTTATACTTGTGTCTGACCCTAAAATGTGTTGAGACAACCCTACACTTGACCCTATTTTTGTGGACTATGGATTTGAGCGATGTTTGAAAATATATATATATTTTAAGTTGAATTGAGCTATTTCCATAAATGACACTATTTAGAATTTAGAATTTTTTAAAACTTTTTATTTTATATTTAAAATACGCATATGAAAAATCTTCATAGTACTGTGGCCATATTTTGCATGAAATGCATTTAACATGTCAATATTGTAGTTAATATTTCATGATTTTGGCATGAACATAGTTGTATTAGTACAAAAAAAACCAATTCAATCAAGGCTAAAATTGCTATAAAAAAAACAAATATCAAATTGATGGCTTTTCAAAGAAGTATTCAACAAGTTGCACCATTGGGCTATTGGAAGAAACTAATAACTTTTCATTAAACTTCTTACTTTAGATTATCACCTTAACTCAAAAATGTGTTGAGCCGGTCCTGCTATTCGGATAAATACTTCAATGATATATGGGATCTAAAACATGATGCTATGTCTTCTATTTAGGTTTTTGTTTCTACACACTCGGTGTTTATTAAGTGGGAAGTCAATTATGAGGAGTCCATTGTATAGGCAAGGGTTCAATGGCAAGTACGGCCTCCTTATGCACTTTGCCAGTGATACTTCTACAAGAAAAAACTCTTAAGAATAGATTGCATAAAAAAATATTTATTTGGCAAAAAATCTGAAGAATAGATTGCATAATGACCTATAAACCGTCACAAAGAAGACTTTGCTAAAGGAAAAGTGAAAACCCTAGATGTATCACGGTCGCTGATATCAAGTGGTAGAACTTAGTTGTTCATCACAAACCTCAAGAGAAGAATTGCCATTTTTTCAATAGTCGAGGGAAAAAAAAAATCCTAAAATTTCAATAGAGGTTAATGTAATTTAACAAAAAATAAATAAAAAATACAATGGTATATGATTGATGCAGGAGGCCGTGGAAAGACATTTATTTTTATTTTATTTATCCTTAAGTTACAAAGCAACTTTGTAATTTAATAATTTTCTAGAATGAGTTGTGCTAATAGTCCATTGGGTTTTATTTTAGTTTAATTATTTAGTTGGGCTTAGTAATGAAAGCCCAATGAGTCATAGTTTTCTATTTAAAAAGTTGTAATGCTTTCTATTGATGAAGAAGAATAATAATAAAGTCTTCAATTTTTGAAGAAACTTGTTTGTATGATGCAAACTTCTAGGAGTCTCTTTTCATTATTTTACATTTTTACTATTCAAGAGTTATTGTTCACAACACAAGAACAACTGCCTAAATATGATTTTTCTCGTTCCTTTCATCCCCAAACCCTACTAATTTTTGTCCCCTTTGGAAACTCATAATCCCTATTATTTTCCAACCCTTTTCCCCACCAAACCTTCACCCTAATTATTATCATTGCTACATCAGATAAAGAAATGAAAGTAAATTCAAATTCAAAGAGCTTATTCAAGATCAATGATACGCTTCAAGAAACCAAGATTCTTCATACTTCAACACTTCAAAATTCGAGGAAGAGTTTTGACCAACCAGAGGAAATGATGTAGGAGGCAATGTTAATTTTATTTTATTTATCTTTAGATTTTAGGGGCAACTTTGTAATTTAATAATTTTTTGAAATGGACTTTGCTAATAGTCTATTAGGTCTTATTTTAGTTTTATTTTAGTTAGTTATTTAGTTGGGCTTAGTAATAAAAGCCTAAGGAGTCCAAACCTTCTTCAAGATATCTTAGTTCTACTCGGAATAGCTAAGTCTTCGATTTAAAGAGTTGTAATAGTTTCTATTGAAAAAGAATAATAATAGAGTTTTCAAATTTTGAAGAAGCTTTGAAGCTTGTTTGTGTGATGCAAACTTTATGATGGAGCTTGTTTGTACAGGAACAGCTGCCCAAATCTAATTTTTCACCTTTATTTCATCCTCAAACCCTACTAATCCTTGTCCCTTTGGAAACTCTATAATCCCTATTATTTTCCAACCCTTTTCCTCCAAACACTAACCCAAATTCCTCAAAATTGAAGCTATACCAGATTTGCCCCAAGAGTTCTAAATCTGATTTTGTAAGGTTGAATTTAATCAACCATCTTGTTGGCTTTATTCCGTGCCAAATTTGCTTGTATTTCAGCAATTAGTAACCCTGTATTTAGGTGGGATTGTTGTAAGGGTAGTGAGTGAAATAGTGTGTTGAAATGCTCAAGAGTGTGCAAGAAAAACAGAGACTCGCGACTGGATCTCGCGGGTGACTCGCGGCTTCAAGCCGCCAGAAGCAGCACATGTGCCAGGCATGCCAGAAGTTGAAGCGTCATGCTAGCTGGAGCATTACAGGACAAAATAGGACAACTGGCCATTCGGTTATCTCGCAGCTGGAACTCGCAACTCAGTCAAGCCGCGAGTCAGCCCTGTTTTAAAAAACCTGACTCTTCACATTCCATTCTCACCCCAGTATAAATACCCCATATACCCACGAAAGAAAGAGAGCTTCCAAAGAGAATTTTGAGAGAGAAACCCTAGAGAAAAACAAGATTGATTCATCCACAATCTTCACCTAAGAGACTTTTCAAATTCCTCTACTCTCTTCCTCTCCATTGTTAAATCCTTGAGAGGCTTTTTACTAAAACCTTTTCTCACCATATCCATTATTGTGAGAGGGCTGTTTGGTATTCTGGGAAGCAGTTAGAAAGGAACCAATTTCACATTGGTTGATGCTATGGTCAAGTAGCGGAATCCGGGAAGTTAGAAAAGAAATAGGTTCGGCACAACCTCGTTGGAGCAAGAAGCTTGGAGGGCTTAGGTACACTGGGTAGATTAGGCTTGGAAGGTCTATTACTGTTCATGTATCCCAACTACATTTTCTAGTGGATTGTTTACCGCTTGGAGGGCGGCGGAGAGGTTTTACGCCGAGGGCTTCGGTTTCCTCTTTGATAACACATCGTGTGTTGTCCTTGTGTTTGCATCTCTCTTCCCTTTATCTTTGCCATTTAATTTCTGTTATGGATGTGATATTATTTGGTTTAGATTGTTTATCAATTCTGTATTAAGCTTATATTCATATTCCACACATTAATTGTTTGATATTAAGCTTAAATTGGTAATTTGTAAATTAGGGGTCTAAACGTTCAAGGGTGTTTTTACACTAATTGAACTTTCAAATTTTGTTTGTTCCCCCTGGTCCTATGTCAATGATTATCGATTTAGTAGCTGTACAATAACACATCTTAAAACCTATGTGACAATCAATCAATTGAATGCATCATTTATCATATGCATAAGAGTAGGATCATTCGAGACGCATAACATAAGTATGAATTAAACGTCTTCATTTTAATTGGTATGCAAATTTTATTTGTAACAGCTACACATATATCACATTCTTTCAGAAGCACAGGACCTATAGGAAAGAAATGGTACAAGGCATGTCAAGAATTATGTAATACCTAAAAGGAAGAAGAAAAGATTTCCTAGTTCAATTTCACTCTGTTGCAATTCTTGATTGTGTATTATTCTTCTCATTTGTCAGCATTACACCTTTTTACACTTTATATCCCACGCCGTTACAATCCATAAGCCAAAAAGCCAGACAGATACTGTAACTCATCATCAAACACCCAAATATAATTACTCATGCATAATGGCTTGATCAAAATGTTGCTCAAAACCCGTGGTTTACAATTTGCTGCCTACCTCCATAATTAAGAAGTTTCTGAATTATGTCAGGAACTAAATCGTGAAGGCCCTGGAACATGCTGCGAAATAAGTCGTGCAGTGTCTTTCCACCAAGAAACCTCTATTTCTTTTTCACGAAGCTTGTGTATGGTACATTCTAGAGCAGCTTCTAGCTCTTCTACCCGTTCTTGCTGTCTTGCTTCCAGTAGTTCATGCAGCCTTATCTCGAGTTCTGTGGGTGGAACTCCATATTCCATTTCAGTATCTTCTACCCGTTCTTGCTGTCTTGCTTCCACTAGTTCATGCAGCCTTATCTCGAGTTCTGTGGGTGGAACTCCATATTCCATTTCAGTACCTCCATTTTGAGGGTCAATTACTTCCCCAAAACTCAAACTGCGGCCTCTGACAGAAGCAGTGTCCTGAGCAGTCACTTGTTAGTTTTAGTCTGTGATATTATGAAAGTGTAACAGTAAAATTGGGATAGAAGTATAGAACAACATACCAAAGATTACTCCAGAAGAAAAAATAAAAGGAGGAAGAGGGGGTGTCGCCACAAAGTTGGGGAAGTTGGTCAAAATTTCAAATTTTCTAACAAAAGTAAGTTTTTGTCTTAAAGTTCTTTCCTATTGATCTTACATGATGTGTTTGAACTGCAATCAAAGACATTGATTAACTCAAAAAGTGATATTCTCCTGCCGTGATGAATAGTTTGAATAATCTTTTACTAGTGTACGAGAACAAGGATCACAATATTAGCAGGGAATCATCACCTAAACTCTTAAAATACCTCTATTTTTGCAGGAGGCAACTATATAAATTAAAAGACCGAAGAATTGGTTGACAGTTCATGAGGCCATCAACATATATAAAGTCAACGAATTAAAGCTTACAATGAAAATGTCAAGGTGGGAAAGTACAGCTGTTCTACTCAGATGTATGACACAACGTACCAAAACTGAAGGAAGAAATGTACTTGTAAGATACAGGCCAAACATAATAGAAAAAGGAAGACTATGCTACAAGATTTTGGTGATCATCTACAACTGATGTTGAAATAGGTGCAACCAGGTTGATGACCATGCAATAGTTCCGACAACTATCAAAAGGTAAAACCTCTTCTAGTTAATCACTAAGACACTAACCTTGCACTTCCATAAATTAAAAAAAAAAAACACATATCCAACAGGTGCATGTGCTTACACGTACAAAATACATGACTTTTTTTCATTATTGGTAAGTTACACACACTCCCAATAAGTTCTAAATTTATGATCTCACTCTCCATATACTCTTAAGGGAGGAAGAAGTGCCATTCGAGCAGAGATAGCTTGATTAAACTGATAAAAACATAAAAAGGAAAATTCTCAAATCAATACTTTGCCCATTTGTGCTCCTCTTTGCTGGTACCAGTCCTGATTTAAGGCCACTCAAGATAAAAAAGTTTCTATAATGCAAGCAAATCTCATCGTAATTTATCAATTCACTCAGGGACACATGGGCATCAATTACAGATTAAAGAAAGAAACAGAAATGTAATTCCAGGTACCTTTATCCTTTGCTGCTGTGGATGTTTCGTCGAATTTTCTCTATCCAAGTGGATCTGCAGAAGTTCTAACTCAGCTACAAGTTCCGCCTCAAGTTCATCCATTCCTTCTACATGTTCCTCTTTTTGATGATGATTACTAATCAAAAGCTGATCATGTACAATGCTTTCTGAATCTTGTAAGACATGTGATGTAGTTTGTGACTGAAGTGAAATTCTGCTGTTAGAGTTTGAACCTTCTTGTATATCAGTGGTGGAATAAGCAATTGTGTCATTTGACTCAAATGGCTTACACAGTGCATCCTTCCTTTGTAATTCCACTTTGACATTTTGAAGAAGCATTTCCACTTCTTGTCGCAACTCCACCATCTTAGTAAGTTCATTTTTACTCGCTGCAATGAGATATAGCAAACTACACCCGAGTCCCAAGTTGAACGAAGCATCTTCTCTGCACTGTCCTGCATATATTAAAATATTTAAACGATTTAATTCATTCTTAACAATAAAGAAACAATAACTGTAAGGAGAAAAATCAAACAGGCACACAGTCACCAGGCCTTTATATGAAATCATGCCCTCTCAACATGAAGAAACCAATGATCAATTAAACTCACATATGGAGAATTATTTCTACAAAAACCGGCTTCACTTATGACATATCTTTTAGTTTGATAATTGATGAACTTAAATGTTCGAATTCAAAATGCAGATTTTGATTGCTATTGTTAGTCTGGTATTACCAAAGGAAGCTCGTATGTTTCATTTACCAAACGGTACTCAAACAGGTAATGTCTGAACTCTATACAACGAGAAAGCAAAGATAGTGATGCAATGGCATGGCAGTTTACACATCTTTAGATACCCATGTACTATAGTACAAATGGTCATGAGGCAATCATAATGGCACCATTGCCATTAATCTAGATTTTAATGACACATAAGTAACAAGAACAAGCCAGATAAGCTTTTGGTGGTTGTTTATTTAAAAACTAGGCAATTTTTTTTCTTTAAATTGTAATATTTGGAAAAGCCTCCTGGGCATAAGAATAAACTGCGTCATTAATCTAGATTTAAGTGACACATAAGTAACAACAAGCCAAATAAGCTTTTGGTGGTTGTTTATTTAAAAACTAGGCAATTTTTTTTTTCCTCTAAATGGTAATATTTGGAAAAACCTCCTATGCATAATAATAAACTGTGTAGCCCGAACGGGATAAAAAGATCCTGGATTACCTAATAACTAGTTCTAACAAGTGAAGTCAATTGCGTATACCTGAGGATTGTTAAACTTAATACTCTATGTCTAACAACTAATCTTAGTGAAGTTCTCATACGTCATTAAAAAAAAAAATAGTAATATTTGGGAAGCAAGTTATACAATGTGAGAATCTTAAATATTTGATCATATAACAAAAAGTGAAAGATTAAATTTGAGACTATGAGAGGCATTCTAAGCATAAAAAGTAATTTTTTATTTTAAAAAAAAAAAAAAAAAAAACCATTTTGTTCAAAGAAACATCAAATGAAACAATCACAAATTCAATAATCAAAAAGCAAAGCAAATAGAAAGCCTCACTTTCGGAAGACGAAAGCGACGAACCAGGACGGTCCTCGAGACCATCGACCGAACCCCTTGTACGCAAAGGCTCATTCTCCTCCTCCTCCTCCTCCTCCTCCTCCGTCTTCCTAGGCGGCACCACATTCACAATAGACCTCTCCTTGTTCCGCCGCCGCCGCCACACCGCCGCCAGCCAGCGAGCAACAATCCGGCGAGGCGACCAGCACTCCATGCCTAAATCTCTAACAAAATATTCGCCGTCATCATCATCAGCGAGTATGTCTGCAATACGAAGATGTTGGTTCTTGAACTTCTTGTTGTCGTTGATATTAATGTTCATATCTTGGGATTTGGATTGGTGTTTTATTTCGTTGGGTGAGAATTGAATGTGAAAACTGATGAGAGAAACAGTGACAGATGAGAACATAGGACTAATCAAACCAAAGTGTTTTAAATTAGAGAGAGAGAGAGGGAAAAATTTTAATTGGAGGGAAAGAGCGTTTGGTTTGTACTTTGTACAATACCAATATTTCGATATTTACTGTTGTGTTATTGATTGTTATATTTATTGTGGCCAAACATGAATCATGAAAAAGCTGACAAGTATATTTACTTTTCAATCCAAAAAATTAAATTCCCTTATCTGGTTTTTGATATTACTAGTAATTATTTGAATGAATCAGATAGCAGTGCTGGGTGCTGACTGACAGCATCTTCATTATTGCTGCTTGCTTGTTTCAAAATAGTGTACTATTTTGAATTTCCAACACTTTTGAATGGAATATGCTTTTTTTTTTTGTTTAATAATGTAATTTTAAAAAATTATTTGGTCAAATAGATTATAGAATTGTTTCAAACTCTCAGACCCTTAAAGAGTTTTTTTTTTTTTTTTTTTTTTTTCAGGTTATATATTGAAAATATTTTTTATTTAGTTGAGATTGAGAAGAAAAATTAAGATAGAAAATGATATTTGTCTAAATTTGTTCTCATAATCCTACTATTACATAAAAAATAAATTTAAAAAAAAAAAAAAAAGGAAAAGAAAACTATAACCGTAACATTGTAAACATATGGGAGAAAACAAAACACCTTAAAAATAAATAAATTTAAAAATAAAATAAATAACCTAAATTAAGCCATTGTTTCTCCTCCATTTTCTCTACGATTTGGGAGAAAACAAACCACGCTAAATTAATGGGCCTGAGTACCAAACAAAGGCACTATTCAAACTTTTCTATATTTTTTCCTCCTATATTCCATCCTCTAAAATCACCCCAACCAAATGGGTTAGAGCACATCAGTCATTCACTCCAAAAGAAAAGCTTCACATTTGTCGTAATCACTAATGCTAATGCACATATTTGACATAAAACTCAACTCATGAAGAGTTGTGTACCAAAAAGAGAGTATTTTTCGATATTGGTTTGAAGCTGTGCTATTTGGTCAATAATGTGAACAAAAATGCACTTGCCTTTCGTTAATTAAATTTCAAATGAAATGAGTGAATTTTCTGGAATGTTTTCATAAAAAATAAATAATAAATAAATAAATAAATTGCTTATTTAAGTTTAAAGACTTTTTTTTTTTTTTTTTGGTTAATGTTTGATATTTACTGTGAGAGGGGGAAGTCCAAAGAAAGAAGATCATCAACTGGGCTCGACCCGAGGAGCAGTCAGGCCCAACTATTCATCAGCTCAAGCCTAGCACAGTTAGGATAATGTAGATAGTGAAACCGAGGAAGGCGGCTTACCTGAGGAGCCCAAGGAGCATACACTTCTCGTGAGACTTTAGACAAACCACCAAGCCATAGGACTAAAAGCCAAGGAAGGAAGTAGAGACGTGCAAGCAATGAGAGGAGGAAGCTTCCAGATAAGGCACCCATCACCTCCACATTTAATGCACTGTACCAACTCAATTTGTCGCATTAATGGCAGAATGACCCCTAAACAGTACCCTCACAGCTTGCATCCTACTCTACCATCAACAACAAAGCAACGATAGGACAAGTATCCAAAGAATGATCAATGACTATCCAAGTGGAAGTTTAGGATGCAATTCCAGTAGCTATACATAGTAAGAAAGATCCTCCTAAAGGGAGGATCAGAAAAAGAAATAGAAAGGAAAGATAGCAGAATTAAAAGTTGTATAATCGAGAAGTGTATAATCCTAAGAACCATTGCTCCTCGGCCAGCCCAAGGAAGAATTTGAATAAGAATTTGTGTTTTTCTCTAGATCGTTCTCTTCTCAAACTATTGTCTTAAACTATTTCCTTTCGTTAAATCACCAAGTGAAGCTATTAAGGCTTGAAGGGTTGGCCTTGATAACCCACCTCTACAAATTAATTGTATTAGACCTGCTTTTGAGCCCATTCCTCTTTTGATTGGGCTTGAACACTGGTTACACCCCTTACATTTACAACAAATGATTTGAACCATGAATGTCTTTATTAGAAACATTAGAAAGTACCAATTAAACTATAAAGCTCTTAGCTTTGTTTTTTTGTTTTTTTAGAGAGTTTTAACCTATGGCGTCTGCTCCTAATGATAACTCTTTATTATCTGACCAAGACGCCAATCAATTTTTGTTTTAGGTGAGGATTAAAGTATAAGACTCTTAGCTTTGTTGTATATATTACACTTACTTAATTTTAATATATATATATATATATATTAAATAAGGCAATATTTCATATTCACGTTTAAGACTAAATAGGTATATAAAGTTAAAAAAAAAAAAAAAAAAAGTGTATACAACCAAATTTGCTGTAAATTTATCTTTTTTAATCATGTTATGCATTTATTGTTGAAATTCATTTATACTAATGGTCCATTTGGATTGAGAGGGAGAGGGAGGGAGAGGGAGTAGAGTAGAGTAAATTTGGCCCAAAATTAGCCTATTTTAAGCCAACTCTATTCTACTCCTCTCCACCCCCCCCCCCCCCCCTTCATTCCCCCCCTCAATCCAAACAGGCCCTAAGTTATTTGCTTCAAAGTGAAAAACCAAAACAAGAAACAAGTTTGATTGTGAATGTGTTTGTGTGAGCTATACTTTGACTTATTTTTTAAATGCACACAATTTACTTATGTACAACGATTTAAAATATCACTTCTCTATTTAGTTGAGGAAAAATGAGTAAATGGTAGATCAATATATCAAGTGTAAGAAATAGAGACTTGCAGCGGAATATAAACAATTGGTTTTTCAGCATACCTCTCTTGGCCTAAACCGACAATCACACATGAGCTTTAAGATTGTTCTACGCTATCTAGAGCCAGCCTCCATGCAAACCAGCTATTCAAAAACGTTTTGAATTCCAGTTTGTATAACCCACAGACCAAAAACATTTCTCGGCGGTGTTGCACACTACTAGAGTGATGCAAACATAACCCACAACCTAAGAGCCTCACAACACTTTGTAAATACTAGAGAAATGTAGAATTCATTCACTGTTCAATGGGTACCACTCTTAGTGTTTATATACACACTACTCCATTAATATTGAGTGGGATAGTGGACTTAGTGGGGTAGAGTAACGGTCTAAACCATTACTCCATAACTCCTGGATGTTGCAATTATCATGAGGTATACAGAGGGACATGCCCACTTTGGGTGTCTTTCTATATTCTTTTCAGTTTCTAACATCTCCCACTCATCCACTATGGGCATGGCACTGGCTTAGTGACTATGTCATGCCCCAAACCCGGCTAGGGCCTAGAGAGAATGAATCATTGAATTATCTAACTCATATACATATTTGTTTGTTTAATTTGAGACCATCCATGCATGGAAAATAAAATAATACTCATCAACTAATATTTTTATGTCATGATTGACAGAGCTCTAATCCCATTAATAAACTATTAAGAATATTTCCAGCCACAACGATAATGAAATCTTCCAACCCAAAGGAGGTTCCAACAAAAATAATCAATTTCCATAGAGTCCAAATTTCTTGTGGATTTTTATTACATTAAATTTTCTCCAAAATAAAACATCTACAACAAAGACCAAATTAAAATTCCTTAAACACGTAACCAAAAGCTCATCAGTCTTATTGCAATCGCCTTTACCCAAAAACTCTCTAATCCATGATTGCCTCAAGAATCTGTAAGGAGGAGATATTACCTAGGTCATGGAAACAAGCAATTTTAATAGAATACCTTTTCGATAAATCCACTACTTTGCAAAAACAGTTATATTGCAAATATAGATATTTTTTAAAATAGCAATGTAGGTAGATATCTCAAAACATCAAGCACAGATATGGAAATATTTCATAAAGCAATATATTTATGTGAGCAAAACATCATTCATGACTTGGCTCTGCTTCACCTCACCCTAATTAAGAGGTATTTTTGGACTTTTAGGTCATTGTGAGAGACCTCGAAAGTTGCCTCCCAAAAAAGAGTGATTTTTGGAGGGCTTTTTAGGGCACCTCTCTTTTTGGGTAAGTGGTATGAAGTTGCTACTTATTTTTTATACAAAAAAAGAAAAAGAAAAACTAAATACATGACTGAATTATTCTCTTCATTGATTGAATAAAAAAATTACATATTTGGAAAATTGAAAAATTACATGGCTTTGAATCCTAGTTACAAACTACCGAATAATTACATGGCTTTTTGTCCTAGTTACATTCTACTCAAAATAAAAAATAAAGACAAGGCTTATATCTACTTAACCAAAGACCTAAATTCGGAGGCTAGGTTACAGAATGGGAAGGTGTTAGGCACTCATTCCGCCCAGATAGAGTCTGGTCTTCTAGACTCTTGTGACCAATGTACCTTTTTATGCATGTCATGAATGATATGTTGAACATGTTAAATAAAGATTAAATCACATAAATTTATTTATGAATGAAGTCTCTTCTTTTGTTTAAAAAAATTCAAATTTGTTTTGATTGGTAAAAAAAAAAATTGATTTTGATTTGTCAAAATACTAGATCTATTTTGTAGGATGTAGAAAAATGTGGTTTTTGGAGATAGAAAATTCAGATCTGTGTTTATCACATGAAATAAAGTCTTTTGATTTGAAAAATATTAGATCTTTTTTTTTTTTTAAGAACTAAAAAATGGTTTTTGATAACATGAAAATCAGATCTGTTTTTTTATATGTTTTAAAAGCATGAAAAAGATTTTTTACGAAGAAAGTTTCACTCATAATCTAAATATATGCAACATGAATTAAATAAAACAAACACAAACACAATCATGTTTAATTTTTTCCTTTATTTCAAAAATTTGCATATGTTAAAGAAAAATCAAATCTGTATCTAAGAAAGATACAAATCAGTTTTTTATTTAAGAAAAATTCAGATCTGCATGTAATGAAGATGCAGATATGTTTTTGGATTAAGAAAAATTCAGATCTACATTTAAGAAAGGTGTAGATCTATTTTGTTTTAAGAAAAATTCAGATCTACATCTAAGACAGATGCAGATCTGTTTTTGTTTTAAGAAAAAGAATTATTCACATGCAAATTATTGGAATTAAGAAAAAAATCATAACAATTGTATAAAAATCAAGGTCATGCTTTAACAAAACAATAAATAATAATTCATGGATAAAGAAAAACATTCATCATCATAAACAAGAAGCATAAAAAGAAAAGGTGATTGAAAACAACCTCTTGCATGAGCGCTCCTTGTTCTTGAAAGGATGTTTTAGGGTTCAAAAAAACTTATTCGGTTATCTTTGAAACTTAAAAACCCTAATTTTAGCAGCAAATCTCAGAGAGGATTAGCAAATATCAGCAATTGGAGAGCCTCAAAACGTATGCCTCTCAGAGCGTAAAAAAAAAGGTGTTGAATTATGAGATTCAGTCTCTATTTATAAAGGCCAGAAGACTCTAAAAAATAGGTATAGACGATTAGGACGTGAATCTGGACGCATCTTGACGCGAAAAGATTGAAAATGGTGTGCCTTATCGTTACCCGAAGGGAGTTAGGCCAAAGCCCAAAAGGAGCCAATTCGGCACTCCAAAAGTGCCAAATGGGCTCTTGGACACTAAACGTTCTTCCATTTTCGGGTGCGTTTTGGACTCTCCTTCTAGGGTTTTTTTGATCCGGTCCCCACACCTAGATGTGTTTTCATCCTTAGTCTATGATTTTTTTTATCTCTTTTTTGGATAATTTAGGCATTTTCAGGAATAATTATCTTGTAGATAAATACCCTAAAATAAATCTTGATAAATTTCAGATTTTCCACAATTTTATTGTTATCCAATCATCCCTTTTATTCTTATGCATGCATTCCTATTTTAAATACTAATTATCCACCAATCACAAATAATTAATTTTAATTGCTTAACCAATCAGAATTAATTTAAGTTGATCATGTGTGGTCTACTCTACCTAGACATAATACATGTTGACTGTGCAACTTGATAATGCGATATCTTTCGATTCGATGGTCCGATTTGGAAACCAGGCACACCATTGTGACTGTTAGAACTTCAAGATCATTTTTATGATATGCAATGAATAAATTGACGCATGTAATGCAAAAACAAATTGATGCATGTAATGCAAGAACAAATTGATGCATGTAATGCAATCATGATTTTTGGGATACATGGATGGTCATTCAAGTCATTCTCCTTGATTAAATCATGGGTGCAAAATTGAGTGTCTACAGTCACCACAATGAAATAATATTATATAATAGATCAAATATAATCACATAAAACAAGGCTTGTTCAATAGATCGACTCCCTCTTTAGAATCATGATCGGTAAATTCCCCATTTGGAGCTACCAAAGATGCACTAGCTATGGTACCATGCTTCTACTCATGAATCATGATTTGCCTTAGGGTTTCAAAACTATTTCTCAAAGTGCTCACAACATATTTCAAAATTAATTGATTTCATATCTACCATTGATATCTTCAAATCATATACTTCCAATCTTATAATACTTTCCAATCATTTTAAGTAAAAATGAACACATATCATATCATAAAATAAGTTCTCAAAGACAAGATTTAAACATAATTGTACAGGCACCAAGTATGGACCCAACCCATTAGCCTTCGTATGGTTAAAGGTTCAGGGCCTAGAGCCAAGTCGGGGCCCAATGCCAGGTCGGGGTCTAGTACCAGGTTGGGGCTTATATCAGATGGGAACAGTAATGCCTTGGGGGAGATCGCTTGCCGAGTGCCATTCGGCAACAATTGCAAGTTTCAAGGAAGTCACGTCAGTCATGAGTAGTGGGTCTTATCTGATCAGGAATATATCTCAAAGGAACCCACTAGTATGGAAAACCACCCTTCCATCGTAACGCCCCTACTAAGGGATAAGGACTAATTGGTAAAGGGGAAGGGTTTGGCATTTTTAAGGAGGGACACACAAGTGAAAAGTGAGGAACAAAGAGAGAGAGAGAGAGAGAGAGAGGGTTTCAACTTGACATAGCTTGAATCTTCTCAGGAAGCACACACACAGGGGAACAGAATGCAAAGTGGGCCTAAAGCACCTTCCCTTGGGCCATTGGGTTGCTCTAGAAGGTTTTCCCATTGTAGCAAATTCCATACCAATCAAAAACAAGTAATTGGGAATCTAACCGAAAAACTCATCAGGAATCTTGGGCTAGGCCCTACAAAGTATTCATAATCCTCAAAACATCATGAATGAAATTGAACAATCGCTTTCTCAAGCAAGCCATAGGCAACTTAAACCAAAACATATAGGAACATTTATACACTTGGAAATGTCTCATCAACACATACGTATTCATATAAAATTAAGCTCGCACCATGACATTTTCAAATATCACAATTAAACAAAGTTTTCTTTTATTTTTTCCCTCTTTTGATAGCTAATGTTTACTTAAATTTTATATCAGTTTTGACTCTAGAGTTTAATTTGTTACCTTTTGTTGATGGCCATTTGTGAGAGTCCAGGCAGACAGAAAGAAAGCCCAATAATAAGGGCAACAAAGAATTGACAAAATAGATAGCAAAAAAAAAACCATTAGACCCAAGCGGCAGGAATAATGGATCACGGGCTCAACAAATAAACAAATGGGTCTTGAAGAGGCAAGTGGGCTCAAAGAAGCCCGAAAAGAAAGAAATAGCATCCCATGGGCAGTGTGTGAGTTAGAAAAGTGAGAAAGGGCTGCCGTAGGCCCAAGGCAATGCAAACTAAGAGAGTAAGGGGTTTGTGGCAGGCCCATGAACACTAAGGATGAGAATAAGGTTATTGGGTCAGGGAAGCCCAATGAAGTTAGTAAAAAGCCCATGGGAGTGTGGAATTAGCAAATGGGTCGGGGAAGCCCAAAGAAAGCAAACGGGCCGTGGATGCCCAAAGGAAAGCCCAAAGGAACATAGGAGCCCATAAGTAAAAGCAAAACAGTGGCCATGACAAGCCACTGAAAGAAGGAATAAACGGCTGGCCCAAAAGAGGCCTAGTAGGCCTAAGTTATTACGGCAGGAATAACAGTACAACGTTGCAAGAAATAAAGAAAGCCGAGAGTGGGCCAAAGAAATGTAAGGCCCATCATCAGACAAAGTCCAGCTCTTGAATGGAGTGGGAAACCAAAGAAAAGCCCACATAAGAGGTCAGAAAACACGAACGGAGAGTCTCCAAATCACGGCAAACGCATGAGCAGCAAGCAGACTTTTGGACATATCTGAAAGGAAAGCACGCGCAAGGTCCAGGCACCACCAGCCTGTACCCAGCCAATATGGGACGTGGTGGGGCCATGGGCCAGAGGTAAGAGGTAAATGGGGTATGGTTTGGTGGTGGGGAGAGGGGAAAAGACCTATTTTGCGACTCTTGCCCAAGCCCTTTTGGGAGGTATGTCTTGCTGGGATGACAGACCACCCAAAAGAGGCAAGGTTGAGGGGGGAACCGATTAGGTGCATGCCTTGAGGAAAAGAGAGAGAAAACATTTATGCCATGGCAAGTAAGAGTGCTACGGTGGACTGACGAATGAAACAAACCTGCCTTTGCCTGGCAAGGGTGAGACACACAGACGAACCCTTTGGTGGTCAGCAAGTATGCCCAGACCAGACAAAGGCGGTTAAGGGGCAGAGTGGTAAAACATTGACCATGACAGGCACTATAAAAGGGCTCTTGCCATGCCCTGAAAAAGGATCGAAAAAATAGAGGGTATTCACGGAGTAAAAAAAGAAAGCAGAGTAAAAAGAAAACAAAGAAAGAAAATAAAAAGATAAGAGAGAAAACAGAGGAAAAAAGAGAGATAATACAATGGGTATGCACCAATAGGTCGATTTCCCTCTCTCCCCCTTTAAATCCTGCTCTCTTCCAAAATGCAAACAAGGATTCCTTTTTGGGCAATAACCATTCAGGTCCGACTCCCTCAAAATCATTAATCCCCACGGCAGGATCTTTTCCTGGGAGATTATTTGCATTGAAAGGAGGCGTTTTCCCCTCTTTGGTTTTGCTTCGGCGGGCCAAAACTTAAAACTTGATTCTATGCCCGTTCTTGATTAGTTCATATTATTTTCTTTCTCCTTTACTTTCTCTGTAAATGACATTATCACGACTGTAATCATGTTTCATAAGTAGGAATTACTTGGCCATTTTTATTAAATAGTCATAGTACTCTGTTTTGCTATTATTACTATATCTGTCTGCCGTAACTCATCTGAAACAGTTCTGCTTGCCGTAAGCCTACTCCTGGCAGACAAGGCACAGTTTGTGCACAAACCGGCCCAAGTTGAGTTACAATTGGACCGGCCCCAACTCCTTTACTCAGAAACATTCGGGCCCATTACCGCAGGAGGCAGCCCAGCCCAACGCATAATACGCAAAAAAGGCCCCTACACCTTTCAAAATTTCAAGGTTCAATTTGATACTTTTGAAACTATGAGGTTTGATTTTGACTACTCCTAAAATACATGCTTTAACCCTGAAATTAGCCCAAATTTGTTTTTAAAAATATGAACCAAATACTCTGAGCTTATACTCTAGGTACATATTATCTATATCTATGCTACTATTTAAGGAGTTTCCAAACTGTGGACTCCAAGCTATGGACTTTAAGCTGGCTTCCAAGCCATGGACTCT
Organism: Quercus tomentella; assembly: GCA_028535165.1. Classification (NCBI taxonomy): domain Eukaryota; kingdom Viridiplantae; phylum Streptophyta; class Magnoliopsida; order Fagales; family Fagaceae; genus Quercus; species Quercus tomentella. Next base: position 21,153,363 of record JAPQVY010000155.1, read on the forward strand.
AAAATTGCTAAAAATTAGGACATTATCTATACTACAGTATAAGTTAGTGCCAACTATTTGGTCCTAAATTTTAGTTTTTCAAAAAAGAAAACTAGCAACCTCATCCCTCTTTTTTTTTTAGTTAAGCAGCAGCCTTATCCCTTAACCACAAAGAAACGTGCAATCCCACTAAATCGGCATTTTTTTTATACAATACTTACCTTTTTTTTACACACACATACATACATACATGCGCACACACACACACATATATTCTCTTTCACTTTTATTTCCCCTATACCAAGCACACATGATAGAAAATTCCCACTTTTTTATCATCCAGACATTGTCTTTCCTCAAACTTTTCTATCACTTAGACCAAATATAGCCAAATTTGATAATTATGTTAATAGATTGGGTAAAATTAAAAAAAGACTACCATTAGGTTTGGGCTAATGTTTATTAGGTTAGATAGTACAAATTTTTTCCAAAAATATATAATTTGCTCCTAAAGCAAAAACACCTGTTAACACTTTTTAAAAATTCCCTTACTTCCTTCTCAATTGGTGGCTTCTATTTATCTAACAATGACCATAATGTAGTTAATGTGAGACCTATGCAGTAAGGACAAGTTGTTTGAAGGAAGTAGTTGACTTAAAAGAATAATAAATTCTCAAACAATATTAAGTGTAGTTTGTGTTTAGGGGAAAAATTGGATATTTTTGAAAATTTTTGATAGAGCCAAGTGTTAGTCACTAGTCAAAACCTTAAAAGTGGTTTTTGTATTTTATACTACTAGGTTTACCTTTTTATGAGGGGAAGAAGAAAAAAAAAGGAATTTTGAACTCTAATTTAAGTTCATTTGCACTAATTATCAATTAACAATTGTATTGATTCTAAAGTTAAAGAAAGTTTAGAAAATAAATTTAGGGACACCCCAAATGTGAGTGGTGGATAGTGAACGATTTCTGTTCACCCTTTTTCACTTGGACGGTTGGACCATTACTTCTTTTTTTTCCCCTATTTAGAGCATCTCCATCCGGATGCCATATCTCATCTTATTTTACCATCCCAAAAAGCAACTTTATCAATTATACCATACCATTTTACAATACACCCAGCATCCGAACTTTTATTTTCCTATTCTACTCATTAAAATAACATTTCTACACAATAAAATAATATATCCCACAATTACCATCATTTACAATACAACACATTATTTATTATTTCTCTCTCTTTATTTCTGTTCAACAACCACAATCACCACCACCGACTACACACACCTGACACCACCACCACCACCACCACCAACCCATAATCTACCGTCAACACCAAAAAAAAAAAAAAAAAAAAAAAAAAAAACCCAATCAACAAACCCACTAACCCAAAACCCACTCTGACGGAGCCACAGACACCCACCCCACCATCGGCCCACCAGCCACAACTACTTCCACCACCTCCAACGTCGGCCCACCAGCCACAACCACAAACCCTAGTAGTTGAACCAAAAAAAAAAAACACAATCCAACGCCAACACAGCACAGCCACCACCAACAAACCCACAGCCACCATAAAACAAACCCATAACAACAAATCACAAATCAAACCCACGCCACCGAAACCCACGCTGATCAAATCACAAATCAAGCCCAAACACCGAAACCACACACTGATCTCAACCTTGTGGCATCCTTGTTGCTGCGTGAGAGAGGCTGAGCGTGAGATGGAGTGAAAAGTTAAATGGGGCTTGAACGGACTGGCTTAAGTGAATCGATAAAGGGATCGGAGCACCGATGCCTCGTCGGAATCACTATCGGAGAGAGAGGGTCATCGGAGAGAGAAGCATCTAACTTATCTGAGAGAGAGGGGCATCAGAGAGAGCTTGGGTCTGAAGAGAGCGGAGAGCAAATGAGAAAGAGAGAAGGAAGAGAGAGAAAATAAGAGAAATAATGAGAGAGGAGAGAGAAATTCCTGGGTTAAAAAGTATTAAATTTTTTTTTTTTTTTTTTTTTATACCATTCAGCTACAATACCATCTTACATTTAAGATAGTACTGTAACTATATGTCAAAAAAAATTTAGCCTTTTGGCATATGACCTTCCTGTTGCTGGCGTTTTTTGGGCTTGCATGCCAAATATTCCTTATATTTGACATATGGCAAGTCCACTACGGATGTTCTCCAATCAACCATTTTAGAATATTGTAAAATTAGGTGGTCCGTAGTATCGTTAAAAAAAAAAAAATGTTAGTAGATGTTAAGTTTGAGTTCCTTCCCATGGACTTGCACGTGCTTATCTATCAAACTATGAAATTAAAATTAAGCAAGTTGTTTACTTTTTGACTGAGTTTTGAGGGTTTTTTACTTTTCATTTCTTTACGACAATAAAGTTATTTTCTGGCAACGAAGTGCCTTTCACGGTTTGTACAATCATATCATTTTCTGACCGACAACAACAACTATATATAAATAAATAAAGGGAAAGTCAAGAAAAGAGAAGAGAAGAGATGCATCTAGTAGTAATAGTTAAGGTTTCTACCAAAAAAGAAAAAGAAAAGAAAAGAGAGGTAACAGTTAAGGTGATGTGACCTTAACTATCAAAATGTGACCTTTGATGGTGTTTAGTGTTTAATCATGTACTTTATGTCTTTAAGACTTTAACAAACACGTCAAATAGTTGATTCTTTAGCAACTAAAAAAAGCATAAAAAACACCAAATTGCCAGCTCCAAACGAGAACTGCATAAAGTGTTAACTGATTTGGTGGACCAATTAAAGCGGGATTTGGGTTCTGTGTTGCCAGGTATTGCGCCATGTTTTTTGCCAAGAAGAAGAAATCATTTAATTAATCTTAATTGTTCATTACTCATAATAATAAGAAATTAAGATCCTGGTGTACTTCATATTTGACGTTTTATTATTATTATTATTATTTAAATTTTAGATATGGCAACATGGCTACCACATTTCGTCACTCAATATGATATGATATCAGGACTTTGGTGGGGTTGCTATTATTAGAAAAGAGGAGTCCACTATTTAACTATTAGACTTCATTTTAATTATTTTAATTTCCCCCCTCCCCTCTTCTCTTTTCTCAAAGGAATCATATCCCAACCACATTGTTGCCTCCAAACTCATTCATCACAAACACATCAGTTACCATAAACCCATATTCATAAATAAAAATGCCATAAAAAACTTAACATAAGCTATCAAACAAGAAAAAACAGCTTATTGGCGTTTTTCTTTATCTTTTATTTTTTATTTATTTTTATAATACATAGAGCTTTAAGCCCTTATTTGAAACTTTTATTTAGTTCGTGCAAACATTAGAAAGGCAAGCAGGGTGTTTGTAGAGGTTACATAGAGAGTCTAGAGCTACAAAGATTTTGTGAGAATAGAATATTTGTTTTGTGATAATTCAACATTGACAATGAGGATTGAGGGATTTGAACCCTGAATGTTTTCATTATAAAAATCATAAGGTATCGGTTGAATTATAAATTTTTTTTTTTAAGGTAAAGGGCAGAGAGCTACAAGATTCTTGACGAGTATAGACTATTTTATATGTTCATTTATAGTGATTTTTTCCATTGAAGGGGGATTTTCATTGATTTTTCACTTTGTTATCAAATCTTTGATTTGATTGTTACTACTTTATCTTTATTGCTTTGGATTTCTTATTTGATATTTGTGGTTAATATAAATTATTACACAAGTTAACTACAATTCCATGCACAAGTAAATATCTATTTTCAAAAAAAAGATAATTACTTGTGCATGGAATTGTAGTTAACTTGTGTAATAATTTCATTGATTATGTTAGCATAAATTGCTTGGGGTTCTAAATTTGATTAGGCATTGGTGAGGGGTGCCTTTGCCTACCATCGATATTAATTTTCATGATTTTAAGCGTAAGTAAATACAAGCGAAAAACTATTAATTAAACTATGTGTTTCATTTAAAGCTTGCTCATATATCAATTTGGCTGCCATTAAACACATAATTAGACTATTAGAGAGAGAAATCTCCATTTATGGAAAGAAAGTTTTGCTCATAGTGAGAAGGTGTTTGTTTAAAAATCAGGGTACCTAGATGAAACAAAAATTTTTATCAATGACTTTTTGTTTAATTTCTACCATGTTCTTTCCAAAATAATCAAAATGAATAACAAATATGCACAAGGGTTTTAAAATAAAAAAAAATCATAAATTGGAGACTTTAATTAATAAAATTAAGAGTCTAGGACCTAACTTGAAAAGGGTATAAAACCCTAAACATTTTATGTAATTTTGCCATTAAATTTTTTCCTTTATCTTCAAGTTTTAATCATAACTTTTTGAAATTTATAATTCAATTTTAAACTAAATTTAAAAGGTAGTTTGTAATCAAATTTGAACCCTAGAAAGGAGAAAATATTAGTAAAATACAATTTAACCACACTACCTTATTGGAAGAATAGATTATAAATTGTGTTATACGTTCCTTTTTTTCTAAAGTAACTTTTATATTTTTTGTTGGGTGTTCCTTGATGGGCACACATACACACGTGCCGCACAAGAGCAACCAAAGTACAGATCTAATCCAATGTCTATTCTAACGTGTGGAATAGAGAATGTTTAAAAAAAAAAAAGAAAAAAAAAAAGGCACATCATTATCATCAATCTTTTCTTCATAACACAAAACAAAAACACACAAACACAAACAGAGACAGAGACAAACCTCAGATCCTTGGATCCCATATCTCTCTCTCTCTCTTTCTTAACTACCTCCATTTCTGACTCTTATTTCTTAATATATATATATATATATATATAGGAATAGAATGTACCTATAAACCAATCTCTCTCTCTCTATCTCGAGCTCCTTCTATCTTGATTGAAAGCTAAGTCTCTCTGATACACAAAAGTGTGAATTTGAAGGCAAGGACAACAGCAATACCCAGAAAAAAAAAGTATTCCTTCAAGACCCAGCAAAATCTGTACCTCTTATACCTGAATATACACATAACAGACACTACCTTCAATACCATTATGACCGTTCTTAATTTATTTCATGTGGGGTTTGTGTGATCTGAGATGGGGGGTTGAGCTTTGTTGCAATGTGTGTTGTGTTTAAGCGTTCCTAGGTGTTGTGTTTTGGTTGGTTGTTCTCTGGGATCTTGAAAGAACATGGCTTTGTTCCGCAAGTTCTTTTATAGGAAGCCACCAGAAGGGCTTTTGGAGATCTCTGAAAGGGTTTATGGTATGTTTTTCTTTCGGTTCAGTTTACTTGGTTGACCAAAAATGAAAGGGAAGGGGTTGAATATTAATGGGGTTCTCTTAAATTTGTGATTGCCATTTGATTTCAGAGTTGTGAATTCTTATGCATTGGTGTTAATAGTAGTGCCTTTTGACATTATAAGATATATATTGTGTTTAATTATTGTGAAATACATAATGGTTTGTTCATGTTATCATCATAGGCTAACCGGGAGTTGCTAATTTTGTAATTAACATGTGTTTATATATTTGGAGACCAAGATTTTCTCTAATAGTGGAAGCACTAAGAATGTTAATGAATAGAAAGTTGAAGTGGGACTGTCAAATGAACAAAATGGTGTCAGTGTCACAGTCTATAGTAAGGATTTGTTGGTCAATTTTTCCAAAGAAAATCTTTGGGAAGAAAAGAAGAAAAATAGCTTCGTAACATTGTTCTTTCTGGGTGATGATGGAGGTTAGAATGTAATAAAATTTACCCACACTTGGCAGTAATTTTTTTCTGAGAGAAATGAGGCATAGAGAGAAGGTAATTTTCCAGAATCGCTGCCAACAACTCATTTCAATTGAAATCAGTGGTGCCTTACCCAATCCATGTCAGTGTTCGTCACACAGATTCTGACTGGCTGCTGAATTGTATTATTATCTGAAGTGAATTTAAATTGTTTCCTCTGGAAACTTGACCTATTGACAGTCTTTGAGTGAAAACCAGTCAAGAAGTATTCCCAGTTTGTGAACTATCATAATGTTAGAAATTTTCCAAAATCTGCATTGGGAAAGTTCTTAGGGGCTCTATGACCTCTTATAGATTTTGGACGTGCTATATTTGCCAAGGATTGTATTGCAATTAATGCCCTCCACAAATATATGTATATATGTAAGCATGAATGTATGTATATGTAGACTGTATATGTGCATCTGACACACATGAGCGTGTGTCTTTGTTTATGTTCTTCATTTTGTCCAATACTCTGATATATAAATTAGTTTTCTGAAGATGTATGAATTAAATTATTTTTTGATAGGTAATAAGACTTTTATTGAAAAAAAAAATTGAACATCATGTTCACAATGGTGAACACTCTGAATAAGAAACAAATACAATTTGAATTAAATTGTAATTGTTGTATAAACAAAGAAAAATGACTGCCTTATATATGTAGCCTTTGACGGTTGCCTTGTTTTGAATGTTTTGTAGGAAATGAATGTGTCTTAGATCTGTATATATATATTACATTGTTCATTTTCATGCTGTAAAAGAATAGACAAATTTTTTTACTTATATGGCTGTGATCACTATGTTTGCACATGTGTAGTATTTGATTGCTGCTTCACAACGGATGTTTGGGAAGAAGATGAATATAAAGTCTATATAGGAGGCATAGTTGGTCAACTCCGTGAACACTCCCCTGATGCTTCATTCATGGTCTTCAACTTTCGAGAAGGAGAGAACCAAAGCCAGATATGTAACATATTGTCTGAATATGATATGACGGTGATGGATTATCCACGACACTATGAAGGTTGCCCGTTACTCACAATGGAGATGATCCACCACTTTTTGAGATCAAGTGAAAGCTGGCTGTCACTCGGGCAACAAAATGTGCTTTTGATGCATTGTGAACGTGGTGGATGGCCGGTATTGGCTTTCATGCTGGCTTCCCTCCTGATTTACAGGAAGCAGTACACTGGTGAACAAAAAACTCTGGACATGATTTACAAGCAAGCACCACGGGAACTTTTGCAGTTAATGTCACCACTGAATCCATTGCCTTCGCAAATCAGGTACCTTCAGTATGTATCCAGAAGAAATGTCGGCTCAGAATGGCCTCCACTGGACAGGGCCCTTACATTAGACTGCGTCATAATTAGATTCATTCCTAACATGGATGGAGCGGGTGGTTGCCGTCCAATATTTAGGATCTATGGACAGGATCCTTTTATGGCTGCTGATCGGACAACCAAAGTTCTGTTCTCGACTTCAAAGAGGAGCAAACTTGTTCGGCACTACAGTCAGGTCAATCTAAGTCTTTTAATTCTTGTATATATGATTACCCCCCCCCCTATGAACTACTGAAGAAAGAAAAGAAAAGAGAAGTGTTGTTACTGTCAAAGCAGGATCCTGGGGGGATAGCTTGTGAACTGCATATGATGTATCAATATAAAAGCTGTTCTCGCCATTATCATATAGTATATCTGTTGCATTTTTAAGTCTTGCTCTTTAATAGTTGCCTCTAATGGAGAGGATATCTACCTTTATAGTTTTTAAATCCATAATGTGATCCCTAATCCCTTTAATATTCACTATGTTCTAGCAAAGACATTCTCATTAAAAGGGGGGGGGGGGTTCCAACATGAACATATCGTGGGTTCTCCTATTGATAAACACATGCTAGTATCATCTGTCATTTAAGAATCTACAAAAGGATCTTATTCTGGTCATAGGTCAGCTAATAAGATGAATCAACCATGGAATAAATAGAAAATTTACCCCCTAATAGTTCACATGTTGTTATTATTATTATTATTATTATCATCATCGTCATCATATATTCATTCATTCATTCTTCATGTTATTGCTAATATATTATAATAATAATATTATTGTTGTTGATAAACTATCATTAGTTTTAAAAGATTAAGCTGATAGAAAATGATAAATTTAATCACTTAACCATTATTCTATCACTCCCCATTCGTGTGTGGGCTAGACTAACCCTTAATAAGTGGGCCCGATATGTGGAATTTTCTACCTTCAATGTGAGGTAGAATGGAGAAAGGGTTCGAACTTAGGACCACTTGCTCTGGTCCTAAGTTCGACTAGTCCTAAAAGCTTAAATTGATAGGAAATGGTGAATTTAATCACTCGACCATTGCTCTAATAGTTGTCATCATTATCATCTATTTTATTAGTGAATATATCTATAACACAATGTATGGATGGGTAATTTCTGCTTTAAGAGAGGGAGATTAGAGAAGAACAACTCCATAACAACTCACAAATGTTTTGTTTAAGCAAGTGGCCTAGTCCTTCTTCATTTCTGGGTATTTTTCGACTTAAGATTTTTTTATTTTGTGGATTTTAATTTAACAAAACTAAGCACATATACTTGCTATTTTAATCAAATTTAAACTGGTAGCAGTGACCTTGAAGTTAAGATCAAACCCAGTTTTATAACAAAAATTAGACAGGATTAAGTGGCTTATATACTTCAATTGACTGGGTTGGTACCTTCTCACAATTTAATGTTTAAGATCAACTATCACTTCTTACCCCACTCAGGAGCATTAACATTTGCTTCTCATGGTTTATTTTTTTTATATGTTGTTGCATTGCCTATGAGAATGAGTTGTAAATTGAATTTTCCCCAATTTACATGTAAATTATTCTAATGAGATTTCTACTATTATTATCTTATTGCAGGAAGATTGTGAACTTGTTAAATTTGACATCCATTGCCACATCCAAGGTGATGTTGTTCTTGAGTGCATTAGTTTGGATGATGATCTGGAACGTGAACAGATGATGTTTCGGGTTATGTTCAATACAGCCTTTATAAGATCAAATATTTTGATGCTTAATCGTGATGACATTGATGTCGTATGGAATGTGAAGGATCAATTTCCCAAGGATTTTAGAGCAGAGGTATTGATCTATCCTTCACTTATGCTTGGCACAACAACAAATTTGTTATTTAGTGGCAATTTATGTGAATTCTGCTACTTCTCTTATTTGATCTGACCTCTTTTTAAGGTTCTTTTTTCGGATATGGATGCTGCTGGTCCTCCTACTTCAATTGATTTGGCTGGTTTTGAGGAGAAAGAAGGGCTTCCTGTGGAAGCATTTGCTAAAGTTCAAGAGATTTTCAGCAATGTGGATTGGCTAGATCCAAACGCTGATGCAGCACTAAACGTTATTCAACAAATCACAGCGTCTAATATTCTTCAGGAAAGTCTGGAGGCCGTTTCTGTTCTCACTGCTGAAACAGGTAGCTCTTTGCAAGATTCAAGTCATGAAAAACTAAAATCAGAATCCAGTGCCTCTGAAAACAACATTAGGTGCCTCACATCGGTGGATATGCTCCAACAAATCAAAGTATCAAATGCCATTCAGAAAATATTGGATCCCATGCATTCTGCAGAAGTGGGTAGCTTGTTGCTGGATTCAACTCCAGAAAATCTAAAATCAGAATTAAAGGACTCAGAAAAAATAACCAGGAATCCCATGTTGATGGACCAGGGAAAACAATCTACAACCTCTTTTGAATCATCTCTAGATTCTCTTTTAGTTAGGAATAAGATTGAACCCCAAGAGTTACGGTTTGCTCTCCAACGGCCTGCCCAACCTAAGATCATATCCCAAAGAGGACCTCAAACTTCCCTATCTGCTCCAGTTTCATATTCTAATTCTTTGCAAGGTTCACCTGTGCCTATATCAAGATACCATAGTGCGCCCTCAGCCCTTGGCATTACAGCTTTATTGCATGATCATGCTGCTTCTAGTAGTGAAGAGGTTAAGCATGCATTGACAGTATCTTTACCTTCTCCCACTTCTTTGGCTGCTATTTCAAGTACACTCAAACCTGTACAGCCAACTAATGTGCCTATTCCTCCAACAACAACACCTCCACTGCCCCCTTTCTCATTGCAATCTTCAATGGATGCTCCTACATCTCAGTTAATGCCTCTACCAATTTCAAGTGCGGCAGATTCTTCACCTACCCAACATCCTGGGACCACTGTACAGTCATCATTACCTCCTCCTCCCCCTCCACCCCCTTCTTTAGGGGCATCTCCATCCTTTGCTATCAAGAGTTCATGTACAATGCCCTCTCCCCCTCCTCCACCACCTTCATTGGCTGGGGTGCCATCTTTGTCTGTCAAGAGTTCATTTTCAACTCCCCCACCCCCACCTCCACCTCCGCCTACTTTGACTGGAAGATTCCCATCTTCCAGTATCAGAGACTCATTTTCAACTCCCCCTCCCCCTCCTCCCCCTCCTCCATCCCCTGGCATTCCTTCTGTACTACCTGTAAAGAACTCAGCAGTTACATCTGCCCCTCCTCCATCACCTCCTCCTCCTCCACATTCTAGATTTGCTTCAGGTCCTAATAAAACATCTTCAGCACCAGCACCACCCCCTCCTCCAGCTCTGTTTGTGAATGGGTTAACGAAAGTGGGTAGTTCCGCTCCACAGTCTTCCTCTGTAGTTAGTAATGGAAATGTATCTCCAATTCCTGGACCACCTTCTGGTGCTCCATTTAGTGCAAAGGGACGGGGCCTATCACGTATAGGTTCTAGAAATCTGGCTCAGCCTAAAAAGTCTAATCTTAAGCCATATCATTGGTTAAAGTTGACTAGGGCCATGTCAGGAAGCTTATGGGCTGAGGCACAGAAATCTGATGAAGCTACTAAGTATGCATCTTCATTGTCAACCATTTCTTCCCTCACTTTCTGAAAAGAGTGTTTTTCAGTTCGTACAATTCTTGTGGACATTTAATTGTTCTTATCCTGTCTTGTCTGTGCCAGGGCTCCAGAGTTTGACATGTCAGAACTTGAGAGTCTTTTCTCTACTGCTTTGCCAAATTCAGATCATGGAAGCACAGGAGGAAAATCAAATCGCCGTGCCTCTGGACCTAAGTCTGAAAAAGTTCAGCTGGTTAGTGTCTAATTCTACTACAATGGAGCTTATTGTTAGTTCTCTACATTTCATCAACTCAAAATTTCAGTTCTTACACATTGCTAGAACTGGCATGACTTGTTTTATCCTGTTAAACACCCAGGCTTGCCTGGTTCTGGCTGGTTATTTTCTCAAGGGGTTGTGTTGGGTTAGGCCCTTTGGCCCATACAGTTAATTACTGTGGGTGAACACTTGAGTTCTTATGTTTTTGAAAAATCAATATTGGGCATATGTGATAGAATTTATCATCATTAATTAATGAATCTGGTTAGTTGTATAATACCATTTCGATGCAGCAATTTACATTTTACACTGAGGGTGTTCAAATTGCTTTGTAACTCTTGTAATAGAAGTAAGGTATTAAGTGATCATCTGTTCATCAAAATTCTCCTACGTCATAAAAAACAAAAATCTGTTCATCAAAATTTAAATTGTTTGAATCCCACTGAAGGCCCCCAATTATCAGATTTGGTTTCTACTATATATATGTGTGTGTGTATATATATATTATATTATATTGATAAGTACGTCTCTCTCTCTCACTATATATATATATATATAAAAAAAATTCTTTTGGGGTGGGGCAAAAGGGGAGAACAATTTTTGATCTTTACTTACGTCATATGCAGTATACTCTCCTGGCCACCAGGAAATTGCTTTATCACAAGCTAGTGAGGTCTTAGCTTTTTCTTAAAACATATGTTGCACGGTATCTTTTTTAATTTCTATATTTTCCCCTATTCTGACAAACAAATATAGAGAAAATATAAGAGAAAAATAAAATACAACTGGAACCTGTCCTGTTCATGGCATCCTACTTTTCTTTCTTGCAGAGAATTCTCTCCTGAGTTTTTGATAGACATGAATACATGTTATCAAAGCTCGTTAAAATGTCAACACACTTCCATCCTAAAATTCAATGGGATATGAAAATCATGACTCCTAGTTGTTAGTTTTCTCAAGAGCTCTCTCCTCCTGAATCATATATCATTCCAACTTGGATTTAAGTGCATGAATTTCCTTTGAAATTCAGGGGAAAAAGGGAAGTGTATAAGGTTGAATATGTAACATATGAAGGTGAGAGAGATTTGTTAAACAGTGGGAGATTGGATGTTAAGTGCATGAACTCTTAGAAAATACTAGATGTATATCCTTGGAAATTCAGGGGAATAAGGCAGTGTACAATAAGGTTGAATATTTAATATATGAAGATGAGAGAGATTGTTAAAACAGAGGGAGACATTTTGGTGGGGTTTGGATTGGGCGTCTGCGTTTACAAGTCTGCGTTTTCTGGCTTTTTTTTTTTTTTTCAGCGCATGAACAGTAAAATCACATGAATTTACTGTGCAGGAAACAAAAATCACTGTTCACGCACTGTATCAGCACTATTCATGCATTGTAGCAGTACTGTTCATGTATTTAAAAATATTAAAAATGGGTCCCACGGCACTATTCAGACATTTAAAAATTATTTTGCTACAGTGTTTTCAGTTTTCAGTTTCAGCAAAAATAAGTTCAATCCAAACGTACCCGTTGAGTGCATAAACTCTTGGGAAATATTAGGCGGAGAGTGAATTTGTGGTTTCAACCAATTGGGTATGTGTGTAACAAAAGAATAATAATTAAAAAAGAAATGTATTGGAAAATGTAATTGGAGGTGCTGATTATCAAAAGTGCAATAAGGATAGATTGAGAAAACTTTAGCAGCAATAACTAGTTGTGAATAGGAATTTCAGGGGTACAGCGCTCTTATCCTGTTTAAATAATAAACCCATAACTTTTTGTCAAAATAAAATATCTCCTCACATTGCTGCTTCTGGTTGCCCTTTTATGATGCTCTAAAGTGAGGATATAAGGTAATAAAGTGATAGGGGACACGTGGAAAAGGAAGCAGGTATATGAGTCATGTCATTTGAGGTGTTTGAGCTTGAATTTATGGCAAGCAGTAGATGAGGTGGTTGATTGATACCTCCACTGATCCAGTAGGTGTCAGAGGATCTTAGTCTCTTGTAAGAGGCCCTCTGAATGTGGAGTAGAAAATAATGCTGGGGATAGGATAGGGTCTAGAAACAACAACTTCATATTAGGTCGCATTTGGGTGATCAATTTGGAGTGATATGGTCATATTACCTGGTAATTGTATTTTTATTTGGCTTATCATATAAATAATTGGAAAATCATTCATAGTGCTGGGTGATGGAGAAATTAGGAAGCACGAGTGTGGATTCAGGTTCGAGTGTGGGTGCGGTGTGGCAACTTAGCAATTTTTGAAAAAGTAGGGTGCGGGTGCAGCGACATACGTTTATTAATAAATTATTAAATATATTTTTATTTATATTTTTTATATATTGCTAAACATATTTTTTCATATAATGGTAAACATATACCAATTTAAGAATAGTAGATAATAATGTGAATACTGAATACATAACCATTTCATGATGTTCAGTGAGGCAAAGGAGAGATGGAGGGAGTCTGAGGGAGAGTCGTGGGTTAGAGAGAGAGAGGAGACGGAGAGAACGAGAGAGTTTGAGATGAGTTTAGGGTTTTTTCTTTAAACTAGGATGTCAAAACGGTGTGTTTTGACAAATTTTTTTATGTTTTTTTTTAAACACTTATTTTGGCCCAGATCGGACCGATTCGGGGCCTGTTTTGGCCCGTTTCGGACCGTATCGGGCCAATTTGGAAAATGAAAAAAAAAAAAAATTCAGTCACAGGCGCACATGCGGCCGTGGACGCGTCTGTGCATATCGGACTCGGGTGCGCCGACCCAATCGGCGTACCCGTGCTTTCCAGTGGAGAAATGGAACTTCATTCTAAATCTGCACAGACAAATTGTGTGGTGCCTTTTCTTTTATAGGGATAACCTCTTCTTGATTGTATTTTTGCATGTTTGATGATTTTTGCCTTATAGCATCTCACATTATATATATATGAAATCATTAGTCATCATCATTAGAACATCTAGTTTTGCTATTTCATATTGAATTTATTGGTTCTTGCAGATTGAGCTAAGGCGAGCATATAATTGTGAAATCATGCTTTCAAAAGTTAAAGTCCCTATTCCTGATTTGATGGTAAGCTACTCCTTATGGCTTTTCTCTGCATTTAAACTCTTCTTTCATGGAATTGGAGTTGAGGTTCTATAGAGTTATCTGTACCATTTTTTTTGATAAATTAGAGTTATCTGTACCATTATAATTCTTCTCATTTGGTGTCATCATTTGAATACCCAAAACAACTTTAGGGAAAATTAAATACTTATTAGAAGTTCAGAGATGTGCAACTAAGATTAAAATAGTTGAAGAAAAACTCAAGAATACTTAATTATATGGGCTTTTTAGTAAACTTCTAACCCATGTTCCCTTGTTTCTCCTTCACTCACTCTCTCTCTCTCTCTCTCTTATGTTACTAAATAACTTCCCACATCTATTCACATAATTCCTTATATGTCTTATGCTCATTGTGCTACATTCTCTTTAGCTACACACACACACACACTCTCTAACTTCTTACGATTATAACTACACTTTGTCTGTTTTAGCCCCCCCCCCAAAAAAAAAGAAAGAAAAAAATAACAGAAAAAGAAAAGAAAAAAAAATACTGCACTGTCTATATATAAATAGTGTTGAAAAAGGCAAAAAAAAAAAAAAAAAAACCCACATGCACTGTGTGTTTCCACATCTAGTATGGGTACAGTTTTGAATTGCGAAATATTATGTTTCTAGTTTGTTCATTTTATATAACGTTTGACATATTATTTTCTAGTGTAGCCAATTAATTCCTTTTGTGGTATTCATCTTGATCTCTTGGGCGTGTTATTTAGGTATTTTTCTTGGCATGACTGTAACTATTGTTTGTATCAATTGAATCTTAATGTGTGCACTTTTAGGAAAAAATTGTTGCTGCTTGGACAATGGTGTTTTTTTTTTTTTTTGTGTGTGTGTGTGTGTGCGCGCTTATTTACGCCATCTTTTCTAATTATAAACTTGCCACCCTAGTGTAGGAAAAAATCTCTAATGTATAGGTACTATATACTAGGATACCTTCCAAATTGTATATTATTTTGGCAGAAGATCAAATGGAGGTCTGGAAACAGGAACTACGGATGTCATGGATTTTGTGAAGAATGAGTTTGGTTCAAGGTGGAGTTTAACTAGGGCGGCGGTTCAATAGTTACCATATATTCCAACTTTGTAACCATACCATCATGGAGTCTCTTTTATAATCCATTTCCCTCACCATCATTGCCCTTCACCACTGGTCTGCATTATTTAATTACCTTTTCTATTTGACATCATGACTCATTCCGTCAATGGAATTTGGTTTCAATATGTTCTCAATCTAGATTTCCAATAACTTGAAATCAGGACAAATTCCAATTTTATGTTCCAGTGTAGTAGAGTTGATTGTGTTAATATTAGCTATTTTATATTAAAAAATTTCTAAATATGTTTATTGAATAGCAAAAATTAGGAAAGTGTAGCTCATGATTTTATTGTTAAGAGTATACAACCTAAAAGCTTAAGCTATTAAGAAGGGATGCCTAACCAGTATGTAAACCCATATCAAATTTTAAACACAACCAATCTGGATTTCTTAGCACATCTTCTCGAGTCCAAGTCCAACCTAGACTAGAACTGAGACAAATGGGGTGGATGACCAAGCCAAAACCGAAACAAAAACAAACAGGCTTGCCATGTGGAGTGAAGAGAGAACAAACTGGGATTCGATATTAGAGCATCTGTCATTAAAGCTTAAGCTATTTAGAAAGGCCAACTAGCACATAAATTAACATTAGGTTCTATACATGACCAATATGGGATTCTTTAACAGTTACCTATTAGAAAATTTGTTAGGATATTGGAATTGTCCATAATTTGTTTGTAATCTAATGGTCTGATCACTTTTATTTTTTGGCGATTCCATATAATTTTTTTCGTTTTGCATTGATAGTTCCTATGAAATTGTGTGAACCATATGATAATATTTCCCGGATCAATTTGTGAATTTATGATGGGGCCTCATTCATTTTTCTATAGATCGGTAAGATTACTTATTGGTCAAAACCGTTCAGATAAATCTACAAGCAATATAGAGATAGACATCTTCTAAATTTAAGAATTAGTGGCTAGGAAATACAGATACTCCATTTTTGCTATTTGCTAAAGTACCCGTATCCGATACGTCTTCGTATCAGATACTTTTGGGATACCTCTACAAGTGTGTCCCAATTGTTTTTTTTAAGTGCCGATATGTTCGGGGATGCTCTTGTGGTACAGCTCGGATATGGCGTAACTCATAACCCAACCCTTTGATAGTTAGAGATAGCCCAAACTTGTGAGGATTTTTGTTTATATTTTTTATATATTCATTTCAATATTAAACATTTATCTAGTTATCTTTTATTTACTATGTTGGATCTTAATTTGTATGCTAAACATAATTTAGTGGCTATGGATTCACTTTAGTATCAATTATGGCTCTTAAATTGATATATATATATATATATATATCTGCTTATCAATATTTAATAAATAAACGCTTAACAATATATACAAAATATAAATAAACATATATGTAATAATTAATTGATACATGTATCTCTACCGTATCCCGTATTGTACCATACCCTAACCTGAAAAATGTACCCGTGCTTAATTTAGTGGAACCAAATGGTTTTTTTTTTTTTTTACTTAAGTTTCAATGTTTGATAACAATGCATATATGGTAAAATCAGAACATTTTTTTAAAAAATATATATATATATTGTATTTATATTATATACACACACACACTCACATAGAACGATAATTTATATATGTATTTTGCCCATTACTATCTCTTGTACGAGAAGCATTAACTTGTTAGAGACTTTTTGTAATATTGTTCATACCTTGCTTGCTTGAATCTTGTTTCTTTTTAGTGCGTCAAAGACACAACTTATATCTACCATCCTTGGATATTGGGGAATTTGAAGTGATGCACAATGAATTATTTAACAGATTTCATCCCATAAAATGAATCTTTAAATTAGCTTCTTACATTATTTCTTCTTTGCCCATGTCATTTAGAGTTTAGTCCTGGCCTTGGATGAGTCAGCGCTAGATATTGATCAGGTTGAGAACCTCATAAAGTTTTGTCCAACAAAAGAAGAGACAGAATTGCTAAAGGTATTGGATTTCTTTTTCAGTTGATATATTCCATTCTATGTTTGCATATCATACCCACTGAATATTTTATTTCCATACTGTGAGTACTGTACACATATTTTCTCATGTTTCTTTTGTGTTGTAATCATGCTTTAATGTTCAGGGTTATGGTGGAAATAAGGAAAACTTGGGAAAATGTGAACAGGTAATGGAGCTAATTTTTTTTTGACTTGTAAGTTTTTCTTTGGGTAGCAGGACTGCTGCCACTATTAAATTGAATGTACAGATTGTATGTCTTGAGTTGTACTTAAATTAAGCTTTTAGTAGATCAATATAGGACCAGGAAGGAAGATGCAGAGACAGTCATCTATAAGCTGCAGTTGCACAATTTTTTAGCTTATCATTCAAGTTAAGACCATAAAATTTAATCCAAGTGGTCTACCTCCCATGGTAGACCCCAACCAAAGTTGAACCAGCATAATGAAGCTATCAAAAGGGCAAGCCTACAGTTGGATTATTTCAGCCAGAAAAATTTAACCAAAATTTTTCGAATACAACTAGATCCCTCTTTTGAAGGAAAAAGCAAAGCTTGAGGGAGTCCTTCTGTATTAGTTCTGATAGTCTGCGTGTGACGTGTATGGGTTAATTGTGAAATTCTGAAAGGATATGTCTAATATCATCAAAATAGCTAAAAAAGAAAAAAAGAAAAGAAAAAGAAGAACTTTAAGTCACATGGTGAAAGAACACGTAATACCAACAATGAGCTACGTGGTGGAAGCCTGGCATGTGAGACAGTTTTGATCAAAACCCAAAGTTATAGGAGATTATTAAAATATTTATGTATAAAATTAAATGTTAAAAACTTAATTTGAATTTCTTTGAACTTTTGATAATAGTTTCAATTGGAGTAGCATTTTAATATTTCTTGGAACCTTTGGCAAAATAGTTTTACCTAGAGAAAATTATCATAATAATTGTAGTTGATAAATTTTGAAAATAGTGGAAAAAGAAAAACACCATGAGCCACATGGGAAAATAAAGTGGATACTGCTTGTAGTGAGCCATATGGTGAAAGCACATTATACAATGTGTAGCGCTTACCATGAGCCACTTGGGGATGGACAATGTGTAATACTGAATATATGAATCAATTTTATCTTGATGAAGTTGGGATAATCACTTTCATAAATATTTCAATTCTCTCTTTTTTTATCATATCTTAAATAACTAACTAGTATGCTTTCAGACAGTTCTTTTGTAGACAGCCTGTATACCATAGTCATTCCCTATGTTTTTCCTTAATTTATTTGTTTAATATATAACAAAATGTTTCCTTACAGTTCTTCTTAGAATTGATGAAAGTGCCACGGGTAGAGTCAAAGTTGAGAGTTTTCTCCTTTAAGATACAGTTCCGTTGTCAGGTCAGATGACAATCTATTTATTAGTTTTCCACATACTTTCTCTTGTTGTTTGTGTTGTTACTTGTTAAGCTTGTCTCGTATTTCTATCAGGTTTCCGACCTTAGAAAAAATTTGAACATTGTCAATTCTGCATCTGAAGTGGTAAGTTACTTTTTATTTTATTTTATTTTTTTATATATAGATTCTCTACCGTCTGCAAATTTTTTTTTTCTGAACAGTTTTATCTCTTACACCATTTTCACTGCTGTGCTTATCAGATCAGGAATTCAGTCAAGTTGAAAAGAATCATGCAAACAATTCTTTCTCTGGGTAATGCTTTGAACCATGGAACTGCAAGAGGTGAGTTAAAACTTAAAATTACATTGATTTGCGTATATTACTTTTTATTTCATCTTGAAGAATTTGAATTTTAGACATATAGTATGCGTTTGGCTCCAGCTTCAAAAGTCAGCTTATTTTACTATTCAGCTTATTTTTGCTACTATTCATAGGCCCCACTGCACTTTTTGATACTATTTATGGGTCTCACTATACTATTTCAGCTAACTTTTACCTTTATTTGCAGTACTTTCAGCAAAAAGTTTTTAGTTTCAGCAAAATAAGTGGATCCCAAACAGGCCCATAATTTATCATTTTATACAACAAAAATTATATTTGAAAAGAAATGTTGCAGTAGTGATAAAGCCACTTGAGTTATAAAAGGATATGCATAATATAGGTTTGAAATATGTAAAGAGCGAAAAAAGTGTAGAAATTCTAGCAAAGAAAAAAAAGGGAAACTACACTTTACGCATCTTTGGTTTGGGGTGTCAACTTTTCCTACCTGTATTTTAAAAAGTGACACTTTACTCCCTGAGTTTCTCACTCTCCCCATTAAGCTTCCATAACCCCCCTTATCACACTTCACTGTTAAAAAATAAGGTAAAGTTTCATTCTTTTTCTTTTTTCTTTCTCTCTCCCTTATCTAACCAATTTCCTCTCATGAGTGGCTTTGGATGGGAATGGTTTAGGCTTTTTGAAGGGGGTGGCAGTTGGGTCTATGGTGGCTGGCCATGGATTCATGGGTTTGATTGGGTGTTTGGGTTTGGGTTTCTTGTGGTGGCTTGGGTGGGTTTCATGTGGCTTGAGGTGGTGGTGGTAAGGGGTGGATTGGTTTGGATATTTTTGGTAAGGGTGCTTATGGACTCACGTCTGGCATGGTGAAAACGGTTTGTGACTTGTAAACATGCTTGTAGAGGGAGAAAAAAAATAAAGAATGGTTTGGATACCTGGATGCCTACCTTTTTGCATGTTTTATTGCTTCAAGAGATTCTTATGGTATTCTTTTTACATGTTTGATTTTATGATTGTTGCTCTTTTCTCTTGCTTGGTTTCCTCCTTTTACAATCGGTGGATTTTATTGCCTTGTGGGTGTAACGTATGGTGGAGGCGATAGAATGTAGGGTCTTCCAGGTTGGTGGTGAGGCATCACAAGATGGGCTATAGGGTGGCTCAAGATTTATCGGAAATGGTTAAAGAGGGTAGTGTTAAAGGAATTGAAGGCCTCATGCAAAAACAGGCAGCATTGCTTTGTGCTAAGTTTGAGAATGGTTTTCCAGTGAGGTCAGAGGTTGCATTGGATTCTTTTGGGGATTTTATTAGTTAATAAAGAACCTTAGAGGACTGAAATTTCACTTGATGTCACATCATTTTGTATGTGAATGTACCAATGTTTACCTTGTTTTGCATCTTCCATTGGATATCCACGTGAAAGACGAGGCTTAGACATCTAATCTGAGAAAGCTGTGTTTTAAATCTATGGATTTAACTGTTTTGATACATTAGGTAAAATTTGTGAGCAGCCAGTAGTGAAGGCTGCTGCTGCTGCTGAGGCTTGTAAGTCCTTCAGTTAGTCTAAGATCTGTTACTTGTGGTCTATTTCTTCTTTCTCCAAAAGAAGAGAGAGATTGGCCAGATGTGTGAGAGACAAAGAAAAGAAGTCATGCAAACAATAAAGAGTTCGAGGAAAAACATGATAAAATACCAAAAGATTCAAGAATTGTAATCTAGTTTGGATGTGGGGTCTTCTTGGCACCTTTCATAGGCTACTTTAGTTAATATAGAGTCTTAGTGTTAAGTTTAGGTTAGAAAGTTGCTGTTTCAGTTTTAATTAAGTTTTACTAAAGTTGGGGTAGTTTGATAATTTGTAGATTTTTTGGAATTGGCAAAGGCCCCATGAGTCTTATTTTATGTTTTGAGTCATTTTTCTATTTCATTTAGAAGTTTTTAAGTACCTAAATTTGTTATTAGGAGTTTTAGTCTTTCTAGGAATAGGTTATTTAGGAGCCCTAGTCTTTTGAGGAAAAGATTTAGCAATAGCCTATATAAAAGCTTTATTGTAGTAAATAATATTTATAAATAGAGAGATTGAATTTTATTAAATTCTAGCAGCTTATTTTAAGCTATGAGGGTGTGATTGCCTAGTGTATATCTTTCTTTGTTTCTCATTTTATTTATTGTTTTAACACCAAGCAATCATCAAGTTTATTCAAGATGTTATCTTTTTATTATCTAATCCTACGTAAACTGTTAAACCTAAAACCCTAATCAAGGAGCCTAATTTATTGTTGAATTCCTAAAGATCCTAGTCATCCTACATTAAAACTGGTATCAGAGTCCCTTAAGGATTCTATCCTGTGTCAAGAAGTGAGCAATGCACAGATGATTTTAGCCTTATTTTAAAGGTGAATTGTGTTGAATTCTAACAAGACAAGCTCAGGGTATAAAGTGTCACTTTTTAAACCACAAATAGGCAGAGTGAAATCATTCCATGTCAATGGTGGATTAAGTGTACCCTCGGCCCCCTGAAACAAAAAAAAAATTTAGTATGTGGTTATGCCCTATTTTGACCACATTCTGGGTCCGATGAGAATGCCAAAAAAAAGGAAAAAAGAAAAAAGAAGAGGAAAACATAACTTGGGAATTTAGTGTACCTTTAAGTTGCAACTAGGTGTCAAATATTTGTCTTTAGTATTGGAACTGGCTGATCTACCCAAAGATTCTGTTTTATTATAGCTTTACTTTAGCATGATATCAGTAGCTTTTGCTTGAAGAAGCAACTGATAGTTAAGTGAAGCATTTGGCAAAAGCAGAATTCCAGGACGATTGAAGGATGCGAAAATTCTGTTTCTGACCTGAAGCTTTTATTCCTCAAGTCTTTGTTTGAATGGATATATGCTTTGGGGCTGTTGTTTACTGTGAAAGTGTTTTAGGGTTTGATGAGTTAACCCTAACACATAAAATATTATTTATATATAAAGTACATGATATTACTGTTTTGCCCCTATTACTCATAGCACTCCCCCTCAAGCTGGAGAGTATATATCATACAATCCTAGCTTGTTACATAATAAACCCAAACGAGTCTTACATAAAGCTTTAGTAAACATATTAGCAATCTGGACTCTTGTAGAAACATATGGAGTAGCAATTACACCATCTTCTACTTTCTCCCGAATAATATGACAATCTACTTCAATATGCTTGGTTCGCTCATGGAACATAGGATGGAGGCAATGTAAATTGCTGCTTGATTATCACAATGCATAGTCATAGGTAGCTTCACAACAAATCTTAATTCCTCAAGTAAATGCTTAATCCACATAAGCTCACATGATGTATGTGCCATGGCTCTATACTCAGCCTTTGCACTAGACCTGGCAACAACAGTTTGTTTCTTACTTCTCCAAGTAATCAGATTTCCTCCCAGAAAAGTGCAATACCCAGTAGTGGATTTTCTATTTGACGGTAATCCAGCCCAATCAGCATCAGTGTAGGCTTCTACCCGTAGGTGACCATTAGCTTTATACAAAAGACCACGGCCTGGATGTGCTTTAAGATACCTTACAATTCGAATAACTGCCTCCCAATGTGGAAGACGAGGATATTTCATAAACTGGCTCAAAACACTAACTGCAAATGACATATCTGGGCGAGTAATTGTGAGATAATTTAGTTTACCAACCAAACGACAATATCTCTCAGGATTAGATAACAGCTCCCCCTGATCTTCATACAATTTGACATTAGGATCCATAGGAGTCTTCACTGGTTTAGACCCTAACAAGCTAGTTTCTTCCAAAATATCCAACACATACTTCCTCTGTGATAAACTAATGCCTTCTTTAGATCGTGCTACCTCAATACCCAAGAAATAGAGAAGTTTACCCACATCCTTAGTTCGAAAGGAGTTTTAAAGGTATCTTTTCAAATCATCAATACCCTGCTTGTCATCTCTAGTTATTATAATATCATCAACATATACTATCAACAAAATCTTTCCTTTATCAGAGGTATGAGAAAACACAAAGTGATCAGAATGGCAACGTCGCAATCCAAACTTTAACACTATTTCACTGAATTTATCAAACCAAGCTCTGGGAGATTGTTTAAGACCATAGATGGCCTTATGCAACCTACACACTTTTCCAGACTCCCCCTGAGCAACAAACCCAGGTGGTTGCTCCATATACACCTCTTCCTTCAAATCGCCATTCAAGAATGCATTTTTAACATCTAACTGAAATAATGGCCAACCCAAATTAGCAGCCAAGGAGATCAAAATCCAGACAGAAGAAATTTTAGCAACAGGTGAGAATGTCTCGGCATAGTCAACACCGTATGTTTGGGTATAACCTTTGGCAACCAAGCGAGCCTTCAAACGCTCAATAGAACCATCAGGCAAATACTTCACAGTATACACCCAACGACAACCAACAATAGTTTTCCCTGGAGGACGAGTAACTAAAGACCAAGTAGCATTTTCAGACAGGGCAGATGTTTCTGCCTCCATAGCAGATTTCCAACCCGAGATGGACATAGCCTCCTGGACAGACTTAGGAACAATAGTAGAATTCAAGGATGTGGTAAAGGCATAAAGAGATGGAGACAAGTGACCATAAGAGACAAACTGAGAGATAGGGTGAGAGGTACAAGAACGCTTACCTTTGCGCAAAGCAATTGGAAGAGAGGCAGGATCAGGAGTCGGATCACTAGGCGGGGTAGAGGTCTCTGTTGGAGGTTTCTGCCGGCGACAATATACCTAGAGTGGTTTCTGAGGAGATTCAATAGGGACACAGGTGGTAGGAGAGGAAGACAAGGAGGAGAACTTTCACTAGCAACCGAAGGAGAGAAATAGGACTGAGATTCATCAAATGTGACATCAGCACTAATGAAACGACGCCGAAGAGTAGGTGAGTAACATCGGTATCCTTTCTGAGTACAAGAATACCCAAGAAAAACACATTTAATGGATCTAGGATCAAGTTTGTCACTCCCTGGACCTAAGATATGAACATAGCACACACAACCAAAGATCTTAGTAGGTAGATGAAACAAAGGTGCATCAGGAGAGAGCACAGTATAAGGGATCTGACCACCTAAAACAGTGGAAGGCATACGATTAATTAGGTGACAGGCAGTGAGAACAGCATCACTCCAATATGATTTGGGAACATGCATATGAAACTTTAAGGCACGAGTGACCTCTAACAAATGACGCATTTTGCGTTCAGCAACACCATTTTGTTGTGGAGTATGGGGGCATGAAAATTGGTGAATTATACCATGATCATCAAAAAATTGAGACAAAGATGTATGAAAATATTCACGAGCATTATCAGACCGAAAAATACGAAGCGAAGCATTAAACTGAGTCTTTATTTCCATATAAAATGATTTGAAAATTGAGTACAATTCAAACCGTTCTTTCATAAGATAAAGATAGGTGACTCTAGAATAATTATCAACAAAAATGACATCAGACCGAAAAATATGAAGCGAAGCATTAAACTGAGTCTTTATTTCCATATAAAATGATTTGAAAATTGAGTACAATTCAAACCGTTCTTTCATAAGATAAAGATAGGTGACTCTAGAATAATTATCAACAAAAATGACAAAATATCTAAATCCCAACAATAAGGGGGTGTTTATTGGACCCCAAATATCAGAATGAACTAAATGAAAAGGACTACTAACACAACTCTCATGCCTAGGGGCAAAAGGCACCTTATGGTGTTTACCCAACTGACATGCTTCACATTGTAAAGACTCAATTTGACGACACGACGGAACTAATGACTTTAAATTCTTGAGAGATGGATGACCAAGGCGACAATGATGCTGAAGAGGCGAGATAGACAAATGAGAAGCCACTAAACGGGAAGAACCACATCGATCCAAGTAATAAAGTCCACCGGCTTCATGCCCTCCACCAATAATCTTCCCTGTCTTGAGATCCTGAAAGATACAATGAGTGGATAAAAAAATGGCAGCACAATTCAAAATTTTAGTAAGCTTACTAATTGACAAAAGGTTAAAAGGAAAATCAGGAATATATAAGACATAAGAGAGAGAAAGATTAGGACTAAGATTGGCAGTGCCCAAACCAGAAATTGTAGTGTCTGAGCCATTTGCCAATGTAACATTGGGAAGACTACTAGATTGCTCAAGGTCAGAGAGTAAACTTGAGGTACCTGCCATATGATCAGTAGCACCTGAGTTAATGACCCAAGGGTCCTGAGTGGCAAGACAAGCAGCGGAAGTACCCTGTTGAGCCAAAGTAGCAGTAGAATCAAACCCAACAAAGTTGGAATGCAGAGACAAGAGGCGATTGTACTCTTCCTCAGGAATAGAGACTACTTTAGATGTCGGTGGAAGTGACTGTGAAGGTGGTTCTTGAACTTGAAAACTAGCTTGGTTAGCCGAGGGTTTACCATACAACTCCCAACAAAAGTCTACTGTATGATTCTCACCATGACAATAAGTGCACTTACGAAGACCACATCCTTTACCACGACCCCCTTGTTCACTCCCACGACCCCCTTGGTCACGACCTCCACGGCATCGGCCCCCACGACCTTGACCTCCACGACCACCTTTATTACTCCCCATATAAGTGGTAAAGGCAGATTTATCACCAGAAGGTAATGCATCAGTATGGGAGGAAGAGAAAGGGTCAATACTCGAATCAGATAATGTGGCTTGTCGAAGTCTACCAAAAACTTCACTTAATGAAGGAAGGTCTGGACTAGCTAAGATTTGTGATTTTACTGGATTCAAACTTTTAGACAATCCAGAGAGGAAGCGAGCAACATGCATAGAATCTCGTTGTTTCTTCATAATTTTAACATCAGAGGAGATAGGTTGATAAATATTGAGTTCTTCACATACACCCTTAAACTTGTTATAATAGTCTTCTAAAGACATATCACCCAAACTCAAGGAGAAATAATTTTGATGAAGATCATAAATCCGCTTCAAATTGTTAACACCAGAGTAAAGTTCCTTGGCTTGTTCCCAAACAAGTTAACCAGTTGGTAAGAAAACCAAACTATAACTGATCTTAGACTCCATGCTATTCCACAAACAACTCCGAATTTGTGCATCTTCGGCTCTCCAATCAGCAAATTTAGGGTCTGTAGGTACAGGAGATTCCTTAATCACATAATCAAATTTCTTTCTACCAAAAAGAAAGACTTGAACTGCCTGTGCCCACTGAGCATAATTACTACCATTTAGACGAATGGAGGTAATTGATAACATATCAGGAGATAAGAAATAATTAGGGGGCTGAGCACTGTCTTTGGACTCCATAATAGCAATCTGAAGAACAAACTAACACTAAAGAAATAAGCTAGACTGAATTAAAACAAACTCCAACCAGCAACCAATGTACTTCAACCAATCAGCCGCGTCAACAGTAACTCATCTATCAACGAATCAACACCAAACTATTCCAAAAAACAAGGCAGTAATAAATCCATACCAACACCAAAAAAAAAAAAAAATTGCCCAATCCACCACTAAACATCAACCTAAGGCTGCCTGAACAGATATGCAGAGAACATATTGAAGAAGAGAAGAAAATCAGACCATGGTTGAAACCCTCAACTGAAAAACTCCGGCGGCGGCGCTAGGGTGTAGGAGCGGTAGCGCGAGGACCGACGAGTAAGCTAGGATGGTCGCCGGAGGAGGGCGAGTAAAACCCTGCCTCTCTCGCGATCAGGCGACGTTGATTTGGTGTCGCGAGACCGGAGAGAGGGTCACCGGCGCTGGACAACTCCTTCAGCCACTAAATTGAGATCGTCGGAGTCTCTATTAGGGTTGTCGGAGCTAGCGAGTAAGGATATGGTTGCCAGCGACAACAATATCGGTGGGTGGTGGTCGGAGGGTTAATGGCAGCGGCGGCTTGGTGGCTTTGATACCATGTTGTTTACTGTGAAAGTGTTTTAGGGTTTGATGAGTTAACCCTAACACATAAAATATTATTTATATATAAAGTACATGATATTATTGTTTTGCCCCTATTACTCATAGCAGGGGCTTCTGTCTTTTGGTTCTTTCCTTGAGATGCTTGACACAGTTGTTCTTTTAGAGTTTAATGTTGGTGTACTTGTTGTACTTGTACACTCTGTGTACATGGGCTATGTCTTTTCTCTTTTTTTAATGAAATATTTACTTGTAAAAAAAAAAAAAAAAAGACGGTACCAATATTCTATCCTTTGGTCAGTTGGAGTTGCAGGGTGGAGTTTGACCTGCAACCTCATGGATGCCATTTGGGTCATTTCAAGATATACTGCTTTTGTGCTTGAAATAACAAGCTCATGACTGGGTGCTTAAATCTGGGATGAATTATCTATTTTATTAAAGACCTTCTAACTACTCTAAATTAATGTGTATGTGTTTGTGCATTAACATTTGTCTCATATGCTGTGCATTACCTTTTATCTAGATGAACCAGCTATCAAAATTTGCCTTTAGATGTGCAGTGCAAATTTTTTTTGAAGTACCAATACCTCTTTCTTTCTTCTTGCAATAATTTTATAACATTATTGATTCAGGTTCTGCAATTGGATTTCGTTTGGATAGTCTCCTTAAACTCACTGATACACGGGCCCGGAACAACAAGATGACTCTCATGCATTATCTTTGTAAGGTAGAATATTGTTCATTTTAGCCTTTGCTGATGCTTATTTTTCTGTCGAGCTTGTCTCATTAGCTTAATTACAGGCACACTTGTTGCTTTGGGATTTTTTGTTGTCATTGGTAATCACATGAGAACTCACTTTTAGTTCCCGCAGACAAAGGTGTCTTTGGTGTAATGTAAGATCAGAGAGTTAAATATCTCCTAATTTGGCATGTCTCTAAAATTGTATTTGTACTATTTGATTGTGCATTTGATGTAGTTAGACATTATTAGAAGGTCTAGATTCCGAATACCTACATTCTATTGAAATATTTTGATGTAGGACAGTAATTGCTACCAACTGCATCATATTCCGTCTCTCTCCATAAAGTAAAACTCCTTCCATCCCAAATTTTGTGTCATGTTTCACACAAAACAAAGTTTAAGGAGACTTACATCGACACATAGTTTAAGGATAGAATGGGAAAGTGAACATTTACTTCCTTTTACTTTTCACAAATTGAGATCAATTTGGGACTGTTGGATGAAGGAGAATCTCTCTCTCTCTGGAAGTGGCATAAAGTGCTTCTCTAATTAAAGAAATACAGCGAAGTATTAATGGATGGAGAGCTCTTCTGAAAGAGGACTGAATGGTGAAGAATGAGAAATTGTAATTGAGGGTTGAATATTGGGTGTGTTTGTAAGTTACAAATCCAAAAAATATAAAATAAAATAAAGGTTGAATCCGAATTGGAGGGATATCCAGGGAGGCAGCTTGATTAAAGCAAGTGAGAAAAATACTATTCTGGGAAGAAAACAACCTCATAAATAGCCATCCTTATGCAGCTTGATAATGGCATTTTGATGGCAAGTTTCAAGTGCATTTGGTGGAGCAGCTTAACAGTATGGAAAAATGATTGCTAACATCCTACAGAAAAAGGATTTTTCATCCCCTCTTTGTTTCCTATCAGAGTTGGAGAGAAGAGCATCTGGTTGAAGAGGAGAAGAGGTATTAACAAATTAACACTTTTGTAGTTGGTTGAATTGAGTCATTAGTTAGGAGGGGTCAGACAAAGCTGTGTCTAACATAGGAAGTTTAATATGTGGAAACTATGTTTGAACATATCCATAACACGTGCCTTTTTAAGTTTAGGGCATTAGGAGTTTGATGAAATTTTGAGCATGTAATCGGTGAAAGGAACTGAATAATGGTCATTATTGGACTTTTAGTACATTATACCCGACACTATATGAGTGTTTCTGGGCTATCTCACCATTGAGATTGATTTGAAGAGAGAAATATTGTAGTTTTTGCAGAATCTGGATCTATTTTCAATTTGTTGTTGGTCGGCATTTGGAGATATTGGTGTTACTGTTAATCTGTGCTGAAGTCTATCCTCCCTCATTTTGTGCATATTGAATCATGAAATGGTGAAAGAACAAAAGGAATAAAGTGTATTCAACTAGGCTTAACCTGAAGTTGTTTATTATCTCATTTTGCTCAAGTAAGCCTTAGCATCAATTAATTAGTCTGCTACATGGACCAATTTGCACCATCCAGTCATATGGAAGGTCATATTTTATTACAAGCTATCTGGGGCTCCTTCAGCACTTGACTAATCCCTGGGTATATCTTTGATGATCATATTCTTCCCCCATTTTGTCCACGTCATGTTGGTCTTATTTTACTGTTTTTGGTCCAATGAAAATAAAAAAATTTGGGACTTTTGCATGCTTCTGTTCAGGGAAATTTGTATGTATCTCTTTATAATCAATTTCTGCCTGGCAAGCTGTAGGTGCTTGCTGAGAAGTTGCCAGAACTTCTAGATTTTCATAAAGACTTAGTGAATTTGGAGGCTTCAACAAAGGTATTTTTTTTTTTGCTTCATTTTTTGGTTATTATTTTTGTGGAACAGTTCATTTTCCGTATAACGTGTCTTTGTTGCTAAAAGTTTTATTACCATGCAGATACAATTGAAATATCTGGCAGAGGAAATGCAGGCCATTAGTAAGGGGCTGGAGAAGGTTGTACAGGAATTGACTGCCTCAGAAAATGATGGTCCTGTGTCTGAAAAATTTTGCAAGGTACTCTGCAATGGCTGCGTATGTGTTCATGTGTGTGAGTAGAATTTCTCTATTTATGTTGCTGCATGGTATCCTGCAGCTGATAGATGCATTGCTTTGAGACATGCAATAAGCTTCAAGAGTTCTATTCCCAGTTGTACCTTGAAAGTTTTTTAACAGGACTTTTGCGATAGACCAATGGTATCTGTTACATCTGTAAACCCTGTCTAGGATGTGATTCTTTGTAATCTGTGGCAGCAGATATTCTCTAGACTTTTGGACCTTTTGAATGGTGGTGTGATTGCACATATTCACTATAGATTCCAGATCAAAGTTATTCCACATTCAGAGTGAAAAAGTGATACTTCATAATATTGTGGAATGGGAGAGTGACGGGGGGGGGGGGGGGGGGGGGGGCGCGGAGGAGGGCAGGACATAATTTTAATCTTTATTTATATTAGTTGCTTTTGAAGATGTTCCTCTATACTAGTCAAATTCCTAGGTCTAAATCAGTTGCATTATTGATTGTTACCGAAAGCTGAAACAGCAAAAGTTACATTACATGACATAAACTTATAAAGTCTTGCTCTAATAATAGTGTTTGTTTTTTCCCGTTATTGGTAAGTTGCACATGCGGGCCTTAAATCCACAACTTTACCATCTACCCTGTTTTTAAAGGGAAGGTGGTGCCACTTGAGGTAGAACTTATTCACTTGCTATAATAATAGAACTACAAAGATTCAGTCAAAACAATTGAAGCTTTTTATTTATTTATTTATTTAGGGTTTTGCGGGGGGGCAAGTTCAGTTGTAAACTTGACTTTGAATGTTTCTTACTAGTTTTTTTAACTATAGTTAAAAGGTTTCTGACAAGACTTAAGAGTTGATATAAAAGCCACAAAATAATTGCAATATTTGTCACCTTGTGCACTAACATGGTAGAGCATTCTGCTTGATCTACCACCATCTCAAGAAGGCATGGCTTTTTTTCCTGTTTAAACACCTGCCATTTGTCTACAACTGCTTTCAAATCTAAGTTACTTTATTTTAGATTTATTTTTCTTATTGCAATTAATTCAGTTATTACAATTTGATCTTTCATTGGGAAATTTCTAGATATTAAATGAATTCCTCGGTCATGCTGAAGCTGAAGTGAGGTCTTTGGCTTCGCTTTATACTAACGTGGTATGTATTGAGTTTATTTTGATGGAATTTGTTTCAGATGCTAGTGTATGCTTGCAAGATGATATTTAAGCATTACTAGACATATATCTGAATTTCAATGTTTTCAGGGTAGAAATGCTGATGCTTTGGCTCAGTATTTTGGGGAAGATCCAGCCCGGTGTCCATTTGAGCAAGGTATTTTCGGTCTTATAGTTTTGATTAATTTGTATTCCTGTTAGATGTTAAAGAAAATTAAGTCTACCTGTTCTTTATTTCTGATAGGTATCATGTATTATTTTCTTAATTCCCTCGTTTACCTTTCTGCACTCTTGTCTCTGAGCCGTGTTTAACATGCTCACTACTAGAAAAGGATCCTCCCATTTTGATTCTGAAATGGATAGAGTCCATTTTAAGGTGAAGACTTCGTTTTTGCGAATCTATTGGTGAATATTGTGCCATATCATTTAAAACCAATTATCATTCCGTTTTTGGTGGAATTGATTTTGAATGATGTGGCATCATGTACACCTTTAGATGCATGAATAATTAAATCTATACCATGAAATGGATCCTCTCCATTTCAAATCAAATTGAGAGGATCTTGATCCCTCACTTCTTGTCCTACTGGGCAACACTTGACCTTCATGCTTATTCTTTTTATTTTTTCTTTGAGCTGATGAACAATCAATTGCATATATATATATATATATATATATTAGCTTTTAGAATTTCTCTAATTGATACTTATTAGGTTTATATATATATATTACATTTCTTGGCTCCCAGTTTTGCCAAGCAGTAATAACCTTGTGTCTTTACTTTTGCAGTAAACATATTTGCCTTTTCCTTTCTAAAGGATATCATTTTCTGTCTTTAATTTTATTTGGTATGTCTTGTAGTTGTATCTACTCTGTTCAACTTTGTGAGGATGTTTGTACGAGCACATGAGGAAAACTGCAAGCAGATTGAGCTTGAAAAAAAGAGAGCGCAGAAGGAGGAAGAAGAGAAATTGAAGTTAAATGCACCCAAAAAGGGGCCTTTACACTGGATGCAGACTGCCATCAAGAGTGGCAACGTCAAATGATCAAGTGTTACAAAAATTACATTCTGATGAGCAACACAAGATAATGTAATTGCCCCATGGATGAAAAAACCCTAAAAAGGACTGAGAAAACAAACCACAACTGGCAGCATTGATGTTGATGACATGGAGATTGTTTAATCTGAATGGTAAGGAGGATAAGCAGTTAATGAAATGCAGGTTGTGCATGGCTGGGAGAGTCATTTTTAAACAGTAAGCCTTTTACACCCCTTTCAAGTTTTGGAACTTATTTCACTTTATGAATATTGAGATTTATGTTTGTTTTATTTTTAAAAATGGTTTGTTGTTTTTGGAGCAGTTGTGCTGGAGTTGAACGGGTCCTGTTCGATGAGCTACTTTTATGATGCTCTTTAAGAATTATGTAGTGTAAATCTGTTATCATTATTTTTTACTGTGTATATATTTTTTGATTGATAGGGATGTAAATGTTGATATATATATACACATAGATAGTACATAAAGATGAGTAGAGAGCAATATTTTCTCCTCTTGAAAGTACGCAATTATCAAAATGAGTAGAGAGCAATATTTTTCTCCTTTTTCACCCAACAAAATTGATATTACGTGAGTTGTTTTGAACTGACTCTCTAATCTCTTCTATAATATTAACTATCTGTCAGTTCATTGGCTTTCCTTCGGAATCTACACCCTTCATCACCAATTTGGCATCCCCTTCCACTTATTATATTTTAGGCCAATATTTTATTGGTGTCAACTCCACAGCTTTTTTAAGGGTCATGGCTACTGCTACTTCAGCTGAACTCGCAGTAAAATTGGACGGCCATGCTTGCTTGGCCTCACCCTTGTGGATTCTAACTGTTACTATACAAGCTTGGTCTTGCTTCCAAGTTGCATCAACATTCAAAATTTTTATTTATTTATTTATATTTATATATTTTTTTTATGTGAGGCAGCGGCAGAAAATTTTATTACTAAAATAAAATAATTACAAGTATAAAGAAAAACTTAAAGTATACAATGTAGTATAGACAAGCAGAGATCTAAACTCTTAGAGACAATTACAAACCAAATTTGTTTTGACAACGTGAGGACAGGCATTAATACGAACTTAGAAGATGGCCCATGTTTTCCACAAATCCACCTTAATGGGTATGTTTGGTTGGGGAGATTCTGGGGAGGATGGAAAAAAGAGTAGAGAAAATAGGTAGGAGGGGTGTTTGGTTGGGAGAGAGAAGGGAGGAAATAATAGTGGAGCTCAGCTATCTTCTCTCTGAGCCTACCAAAAATTGATCTCTCCAAATCGGGGAGAAAATACAAAAGAGAATGTGAGGTTTTTGTTGGACGAAATTGCCCTTGGTTCTTCCCCAGTAACTTACAATATTTTTCATTGTCTTTATCTTCTTTGCCTTTTTACTTATTTATTTATTTTTTTTATGTATATATAAATATATATATATATATATATATATATATATATATATATATATTTGCTTTCTTGTGTTTTGTCCGTTTCTTTTATTCTCTCTCTCTTCTATTTTTTTTAATAGAACTATGTTGGTGTTGGTTTATATATGTGTGTGTCGTGTTTTGGATCAAGACTTGTGCTCTTTTTTAGGAGGTGTCTATATACAATTTCTTTTTTGATGGGATCTATATACAATTTTTATTTATTTATAAAAAGTGTTACTTTTTGTTTTTGTTAAGAGGGACATGATTATAAATTTATACCAACTTTATTTATTTATTTTACTTTTCCATCATTCCAACCAAACACATATGAGAGAAAATTCCAATTTTTTTATTATCTCCCCATTTTCTATCCTCTCACATTTTCACCTCTCCAACTAAATGGACCCTAAAGTCACCAAAACTATGTAGGGAAGCAATAGATCTAGGAGAGAAAGCACATACCTGCAGTAGCTAAGAGGAAGAATCCACCTTAGTGTTAGAACTCCAGCCTTGAAATCCAAACCGTTAGATTCGGACCATTCTGTGCTAGATTTGGACCGGTGCCACCCCCCTAAGGGAATTTGAGGGAGGCTTAATTGTAAACCAACGAATGAGACACAACCACATAGGATCGACTCGAGATTCTTGAAGAAGACGGTGAAAACTGCCACAAAAGGACGAAAAAAGGTCTTCAAAAGAGCTAGAAAAGCCCACGAAAGAGGTAGAGAGAGGCTCACGCCAGAGTAGAGTTCACAACGGAGGCAAACTCCACTTCTCTAGGATCTTGAACCATAAAGAGTATCGGATTTGGTTTACGAGATTGAACATATCATGAAAAGGTTTGATTTATTCTTATTGACAAACATAAGAGGTCTATTTTGCTTCAATTATAAAGAACAACATTCCCTCAATTTCCTCAAGTCATCTGCTGTGGTTGCAGCAAGATTAAAAAGGTATGCCGTTGACAAAGAGTCATTAGAAAATTCTTTATGAGAATCCACAAACAGCTTCACTGAATCCAGGCTTGAAGACAATTGCAATCTCTTTAGGTTTAGGCCCCAACTTGAGCCAAACCAATTAAAGTCTAGCCATATTGCACTCCTTGAACACATGCTTCAATTTCATTTTCCAAGCCACACAGCATACGGACTTTGTCCCTTGTTCCACATAAATAGTTTCAATCTCTTTGTGAAATTTGCATCCCCACAACTTCTTCCAAATGCCTTGATTTTCTCTATTAAATTCTTCTCCATGATCTATCCAGGAAGCCGACTTAACAGTAGAATTGCTCGATCATTCCTTAATCCAAGTCACCTTGTTAAATCTATTAGACGCTTGGATTTTCTCGCTTCCTGCAATTGACTCCTCATCAAACAAGTCTTGCAATTTTTTTAGTTATCCCTATGACCTGTATTTTGTTAGATTGGACACCACCATTGGAGCATGCCTTACATCTTCAATAAATTCATTGCTTATACAATTACTTTAATCTACTCCATTGAAGATACTGGCAAAACTCTTCATTTTCCAACTCCCACCACCATAGACTTGATCAAATCTTCTATGTTTTTGTGCCAGGAAGGTTTACTGGACTCATAAACCCACTTAAAGTTCTTCAAGATGTTCTCAATCTCATCTGGGTCTATTAGCCACCTTTGATATCCCTACTGGAATCTATCTCCTTCTCCTCACTATAGTAGCCAGATGAAAAAAAAATGGTATTTCTATCCCCCTCCTCAAGCCACAGTTTCATAGCCTTCTACTTTCATCAAGCTTCATTTGCAAATGGGCTTCAAGATTCAAATTTGGAGCTGTTGGTTCTACCCTTTGACAAGCATCCAACATCTTTGTTATTTCACTTATCCTTGATTGACATCATTCAAAAATCTCCTTGTTCCACTTTCTCAAAACTTTTCTAGTATTATGAATTTTCATCATGAGCTTGAATGTCGTTGAGCTAAGAACTGTGCTGCTTCATGCATGTCTGACAACTTCCAAGTTACTAGGATCTCAAGCCCATGACATCTTCCAACTTCCAACTTCCAAGTTACTTGGTTCAGCTTTTTGAAACTGGAATTTTTGAAAAAGCTGAGTATTTGGTAAAAATTGTTAAAAAATGTTTTTTGAAAAAGTTGAGTGTTTGGCTAGCACTTATAAAAGTGGAGGTTTGAGTTGTAAATTACCAAAAAGGACAAGATATATATATATATATATATATATATATATATATATAAGAGAATTCTTTATTTTAATTATCTCTCTTAATGCAAGTTATGGATACAATATTTTTACAAAAATTTCACAATAAAGTCTATATGATAAGTTGTTAATGGTAGATAAAAAAATAATAATGTCACTAGTAGGTCCAAATGAAAACCAATAACAACTTACTGTGTAAAATTTATTATGAAATTGTTATAAAAATATTGTGCCAATAACACTTTTTTTTTTCTAAAGAAAATAGCACTAATTTAAAAAGTCTAGAGATACAATAAAATGTGACAATATTTTCACAATACTATTTGTTTTTAGTTGTGGTCAATCCTAGTCTAATAAAAGATTTGATACCTCAACGGTAAGATTTGATACCTCAACTGTTGTGAAACTTTTGTGATAATTTGTTGTGTCCTAATACTGTTGTAATTTTCATTTTGTAAATTTCCTTGCATGGACACGTATCCCACTCTACCTTTTACTTTTATTTATTTATTTTTTTACTTCTCTATTTATTTATTTATTTTTTCTCAACCACACGTTTCCTTTCACCCTTATCTTCTTCTACCTTTATATTCTCCCATCCACTTTTATCTTCTTTCTGCTTCTTATTTTCTCTAATTTCATCAAACAACTTCCAAGAACCAAACTGAACTCCTCTCAAATTTGTCATCCGACCACATACATGCCAATTAAAAATAAATTAAGGTGAGTTAATTTTTCTCAATTTCACCCAAAACCAATTCCTCTCTCTCTCTCTCTCTCTCTCTCTCTCTCTCTAAAACCCCAAAACCAAATTGGAAGTGAGATAAGATGTTGAGATTTGAGAGTGAGATCAACAGCACGAAGAGGACCTTTGCAGCACGGAGAGGACCTTTGTAGCAGCACAGAGAGGCTTGTTCTGTAGCAGAGCAGAGAGATGAGAGGAATCTAGCGTGAGGTAAGCTCTAGAGAGGTGTTATCTTTTGATTTATCAAAGGGTAATATTGGGTTTTTAATAAAATATTTAGGCAATTTGGTAATTGA
The DNA here is from genome assembly GCA_028535165.1 of Quercus tomentella. Taxonomy (NCBI): domain Eukaryota; kingdom Viridiplantae; phylum Streptophyta; class Magnoliopsida; order Fagales; family Fagaceae; genus Quercus; species Quercus tomentella. Next base: position 21,189,782 of record JAPQVY010000155.1, read on the forward strand.
ACACTGCCTCTAACGGTAATATTTATGAAACGCGCATTAGCTTTTGCAAAAGGCTCTGAAGAGTTGCCCAGTGTTAAAGTGGACTTCCTTCACATTTCAAAACACAGCTTTTTAGAAAATGCAGCTTTTAAAACCTTACCAAATGCGCATAAAATTTTTTTGGTTTCAAAAAACGCTTTTTTCCATTTGAAAGTGCAAACAAACGAGCACTTGACCACATACCAACCAGTTGTTTGCTTTTATAATTTTAATTTCAAACCTAGCCCTCCATAACAGGTTAGACCTCCTCTTAAGCTTGGGAGTTCACATAGAAACTTCTATAGACACCCAATGTCCTTAGTCTTTCAACTCTCTCTTTATTAGCCTTCTTTGATAAAGATACCTATATAAAATCTAAAAGCTGAATTGTAGTATTTACTGGACTGAAATGCTACATCAATGTAGCATTTTAGTCCAGTTCGGTACAATTAGGTCCAATGTGGTCCACTTCAGTCTATTTTGGTCCATACGATCCATTTCCGTTCACTTTCGTCTATTCAGTCTACTACAGTCCACTTTGGCCCATTTTGGCACATTCAATCCATTTTGGTCTACCTTGGTCCATTTTGGTCTATTCTACCCACGTTGGTCCATTTGATCCAGTTCGGTCTATTTGGTACAATTCGGTCCATTTTGGTCCATTCAATCTAGTTTGATCCATTTTGGACTAATTGGGTATTAAATTGATTTTATTTGTAGGTTGCCTTTTCAGTTTTGGACTCAAAAATTCATTTTTTTTCCTTAACTTTTGGGTTGAAAGTATGAAATTTTATTTTATTTGGGCCAAATTCTTTAGTTTTGGGCTAAAAAATGCAACAAAATAGGCATTAGAAATTAGAGATATGGGTCATAAAAAATAAAATAAAAATGATAGATTTCAAAAGATTACCTTAAAATACAAGTTTCAATAATATAGTGTTAGGACTTATGTGATTTGATGTTATGAACATATGTCAAACTAGAATTGACTAATCCTTTGACAAAACGCACTTTACTTGTAATTGAGTAGATCTAGGATGTGTTTAATGCTTCAAGGAACAAGATTTTAAGTTCAAGTGTTAAAGCCATGCAAGTCTGTCCAAGAAACAAGTGAAGAAGTGTTGGATTTTAAAGCTCGATAGCTAGCATCTATCGAGGTTTAAAAAGCTGTTGAAGCCCAAAACTTGACAGCTAGCTCGATAGATATCCTATCTGTCGAGATTTATGAAATTCAGTTTTTCAGAGTTGATTTCACTCCAATCCGTGAGTATGTGTTTAGGCTTTCTTTTCTCACAACCCTAAACATATATAAAGATTATTTTAAGGGCCGTCAAAGGTTGCGCAAGTGTGAAACAAAGTTTTGTTCATACAAATTATGACCGGAGATAAAACTTGTCCTAGTTCATCTTTCTCTTGAAAAAACTGTTGTGTATGTACACCGTAGGGTTTTGTGACTAAGGAGTTTTGTGATCTTCATCGTGTGATGAACTGAAGAACTTTGCAGCCAATATCTTTCTCAAGTTGGTGATCAAGTCACGTACTGGGATCCGTGCATCTATTGGTTAGTCACGTACTGGGAGCCGTGCATTGAAAATGAGAGATTGTCACTACAGAACAAGTCCAATTAGGTGTTGGGGTAAGGGTTCAACTAGAGGTTGGTATAAGGTACTAGGATTCCTTTACTTGTAACTGCTTGTTTTGATAATAGTGGATTCTCGGGAGTGGTGACCTTAAAATCACCTGGTGGAGTTTTTGCTGTGTAGGTTTTTTCCATTCGTAAACAAATCACCGTGTTAATTTAATTTCCGTTGCATTTAGTTAATTGGTGATTTGTTTATGCTACCATGCATTTTGCATGTTAATTGAATTCATTAATTAATTAACTTGGCTAAACCAGTTGGTTAATTTATCACAAGGGGTCAATACATTCTTGGCCTATCAAGTGGTTAGAGCAGGCACACTCTGATTAGGTGTTAATCTTTGCTGTGTGGTCCATTGACCCCTGTTTGTCATGGATAGAGGACAGTCTCTTATTATACCTCATTTATTTGATGGTACTAACTATGCATACTAGAAAGTACGCATGAGAGCTTTCTTGTAGTCATTAGATGAAAAAGTGTGGCAAGTTGTGGAGATAGGCTGGACCAAGCCTACGGAAGCGCCAGCCGACTGGGATGATGCTAAGATCAAGGTGGCAAACTTCAACAGCAGGGCATTGAATGCTTTATTCAGTGCAGTCACGAATGAGGAATTCAAGAAGATATCCTCTACTGAAACTGCTAAGGAAGCATGGACCATTCTCTAGACAACTTATGAAGGAACCAAGGCTGTCAAGGATTCAAAACTTTAGAGGCTTACTATGAGATTTGAAGAGAGTAAGATGGAGGAGGATGAGTCATTCGATGAGTTCTATGCCAAGCTCAAGGACATAGTGAACTCAGCCTTTAATCTTGGGGAAACCATTCCTGAACCCAAGATTGTGAGAAAAGTACTCAGATCTCTACCCGAGAGATTTCATGCCAAGATCATCGTGATTGAGGAATCAAAGGATATTGATAAAATTCCTTTGACAGAGTTGGTTGGCAATCTACAGACTTATGAGTTGGGTTTGACAAGGATCGAGAAATCAAGCAAGAGCAAAAGCATGGCATTGAAGGCCAAGAGTAGTGACACTGATGAGTCTTCAGACGATGAAGATTTTAAGATGAAATCCTATATCACGAGGCAGTTCAAGAAGTTTATGAAGAATGCCAACACGAAAGGATTTGACAAGGACTGAAAGCAATCTAGTTCTTCATAGTTCAAGAGCCAAGACAAAGGGAAGAAGGATGCTAGGGATGGCAGTCAGTACACTATTCCCTTAGGACTAAAATGCTTTAGGTGTCAAGACTTCGGTCACATGAAACAAGAGTGTCCTACTTACCTCAAGACTATTGGGAAGAGCAAGGCACTTACTGCTACATTGAGTAACACTGAACCTGAGGATGATTCTGATAATGAGTATGATGGAATCCTAAATGCCTTTACTGCCACTGTAAATCCTACTGAAGGGATTGTTGAAGATGTGGATGAAGGAGAGGAATTGGTGGAGTCTAAGTTTGAAAAGATGGATAAACAAGATGACATCCACACAGCCTATGCAAAGTTATACAAGATCTCGGAAAAATATGAGAAGTTGTATAGGTTGGTCACCAAGAAGTTTAGTGAAGTGGAGCTTGAACGAGAAGAAATTTCCACTAAGTTTGATGAAGCAAATCAGACCATCGGAGTATTGGATTTGAGAATAATTTCTTGGCTGAGAAGACCAAGAAGCCTGAGGTAGAATTGTTCCAAGTCAGAGCCTAGTTGGAAAGGACTTCAAGTGCAAAGCTCGATGAGATGCTCAGTCTTCAGAAATCTGCATCTGATTGAACCGGTTTAGGGTATGATTTCTCTTCTCCTAGTATTGCTTCTGCTAGTACTATTGTTTTTGTTTCTCCTGCTGATAATATTGAAACTGAGAATAATGATGTTAAAAATGAATTAGCTAGTTAGAAAATAGACAAGGGTAAATGCATCCCCTAAGCTTGATAAGAAAGAGATCAAGAACCCTAGGGCTAAGAAGGGAAATATTCAAAAGCCCAAACAGAAAAAGTAGCATTTCTGTCATCACTGTGGCGTAGCTGGACATATTCGACCTAATTGCTATAAGTGATTAGCCACTTAACAGAGCAACAACATGATCGTGTCAAGAAACCAGAATCAGTTTCCATCCTCTTTTGCTCCTATTGGAGATCTTTTTAAAGCCTTCATGTTCCTTTCGAACTTGAACGGTTTAAATTCTTCCCTTTCACCGCCGGATCAAGGGTTTGCTAAACGAAAAGGTTCTTCCAAGGTGTGGAAGGAAAAAGGGTTCCAAGTGATTCTATCACTTTTTCTCTTTCTCCCCTTCTTGTTTTTGTTTTGCATTACTTGTGTGTTTTGCTTTATTGTTTTGAGTCAGTCTAGTTCTATGCATTGCTTTGTTTAACATATTTTTGTTTGTTTTCTTTTTAGTTTTACTTTATTTTGTTTTTCATATAAAAATTAAAAAAAAAATAGAAAAATACAAAAACAGTGTGTGTTTGTGTACATTGGTACTTGTATATTTTGGATGGCCAATGAAACAAAATTTTCTAAACTTTGTATCTTTTGTACCTTAGATGAGCATCTCTATGCACAACTAAGTAAGTGAGCTTTGTGGCTCGTGTTTGTGATGAGAAAGATTAAGTATTTCTTGTACTTAACACTCCTATCACTTTTTTTGACAGGAATGACTAGAAAATCCTAAGAGAAAGGCATAAATAACCATCTCACTACTGTTGCCCACCAATCACGAAATGACATCTGTATGCTTCGGCATAGCAAAAGTGCAATGTCAAAAGCTTAACATCATTGGGTATTTTTTTTCTATCTCTTATATGCCCATGCATGGTTTGCCTAAAAGAAAAATATGCAAAGAAAAATAAAAGCAAAAACATCAAAATGCTTTATATATGATTGCAAGCGTGTCTTCTAGGAGATGTGGGAGTTATAGGATGTACCTCAAAGGTGACAGTCCCCATCAAACAGTTATGATTGCGTGTGAGTTAAAGTGATTTTCTCATATCTCAAATCGTCATAACATGTAGACACTTATGCAATCTTGCAATGTTTTTCACACACAACACGTAATATTCTTTGCTAATTTTGATACATGTGCAGGTATAATGTGATTTGGCCATCATAAGGAATACTTGTGTAAATGTATGCTCACTAAACTGTCTTAACTTGTTTTTGAAATATAAAATTGGTTAGACGTGTTTAGTGTGTGTGTGTGTGTTTTGGATCTATGTGCTTAACATTTTTCTTGTTGAGAGATGATTTTGAAAGCTTAAAATGTTGTTTGGATCATTGGTTGTATAACATGCTTGATTGCATTCATATCTGTGTTTTTCTTTTCTTGAAAAACTGTTTTTAAGCAATCTCGATAGTTGCTGGACACCTCTCGACAGCTATGCTATCTATTGAGACCCTTCAGTTGCTTTTTATCGCATTCTCGATAGCTACTTGATCCATCGAGATACTTTCTGGTTGCTCGATAGCCTTTTGACAGCTTCCTCGATCCATCGAGATTCCTTTGCTGTGGACACTTCTCGATAGATCCTGGATAGCTCTTCGACAGCTAAAAAGTGCATTTTAAATTCTCAACACCTCTCGACACATCTCGATCTGTCGAGATTTATGAAGTTTCTATTTAAAGGGTCAGCGCGATTTCTGTTCATTTCTTCTCGATCTCTCTTGATACTTTTTGACCTCTCACCTTCCCAAACTCTTCTCTCTCACTCCAAACTTCATTCCCAAGTGTTTTTCGACCTTGATCTTGTTCTTCTTCACTGGTAAGGTCCTTAATCCCTCACTTTATCATGCATTTCATTCATTTTGACCTAACTTTTTGGATTTTTGAAATTTTTTGGGGTTTTTCAAAATTGATGAAGTTTTTGTGAAAATTTTGGGATGGGTATTGCTTAAATGAGTTTAAAACTTCATGCATTACATCACACTTGCATTATAACTATATTTTTAAGCATTTTAGATGTGTGCTATATATGCTGAACTGTTTGTGTGCTGTTAGGATTGGATTGGGCTGAGCCCATGATATATTTAAATTTGCATGACACATGTTCATGCATTTTCATGCATATGTACCTTCATTTCTTTATATTCTTATATACTGCTGTTGTTGGTACTTTTCTGATTGTCTCTCTCTCTCTCTCTCTCTTTCTCTCTCTCATTATTTTGCTCTATGGCACCTAAACACAAATCTACTGTGTCCCAGAACCCTTTGCGTTCTAGGCCATCTTTTTTTTCTGATCCTACATCTTCTTCTGGACGGTTCCGTGATGATGAAGCCCAAAAGGACTTCTCGGAGAACTTTTGTAGACAAGGCATTCATTCGGAATGCTATGTCGTTCTATCAAACTTTTTCGATACTGACCTACCCACTTTCATTCACAGTAGGGGTTGGGAGTCACTTTGTGACATCCCGGTTACTTGTCCCTCCGTGATCATACATGAGTTTTACTTTAATATGCATGGAATCGATACTTCTGTACCTCATTTCTTCTCTCGCGTTCGAGGTACGCACATTGTAGTTACTTCGGATATTGTATCTGAGGTACTACATGTTCCTAGGGTAGTGTATCCTGACTACCCTAGTTGCGATCGTCTGTGGACTGTGTCCAAAGACGAACTCTCGTCTTGCTTTTGTGAGACACCTTCTTCTTGGGGTAACCGTCAAAGCACCCCTTGCTCGAGCTTTGCAAAAGGTCTGAGGTTCCTTAACATGGTGATAGCATTCGTTCTTTATCCTTTGTCTCACTATAACTCCACTATAGAGCCTCGTGCTCGATTTTTGCTGTCCCTCTTAGAGGATATCTCTATCGACTTCCCTTCTCATTTTATTCTATCCCTTATAGATGTCTATAGGGATACGACGACTCGTGATAAGCTCATTTTTCCTTCGGCTATCTCACGGATACTTCACCATTTTTCCGTCTCCTTTCCCGTGTCTCCTCATTTTTTTGTGATGGGTGCCATAGACGCTGCTATCGTTAGACGGAGGGCGGCACAGCTTAGACCGAGGCAACCCCAGATACAAACGGCAGCTCCTCCAGCTTCTACCGCTCCATCCACCTCCGTTCCTTCGTCTTTTGTGGGTGGAGTGACACTTGAGGCCATCATGGCACAGCTTGTGCGCATGGATGCTCGCCTTGACACTTTCAGTGATGAGTTGTGTCAGGTGAACACCCGTGTCGGTTGTAGCGCATGATGACAGGCTGTCATGGGTGGTTTCACTGTTGCTTCCTCTCCATCTCCACCAGCCTTTGAGGATGAGAGTTATGATGGTTCCGGCGGTGAGGATGTTGATAAGGATGATGGTGCTAGCTCGCCCAGTGATGATGAGATGTTTACTTGATGTACTTACCCTTTGTCACCCGTGACAAAAAGGAGGAGTAGTTTTGAGATGAGAGTAGTCATACTCATAAGGGGAGGGTTAGTATAGGAGATTTTGTGTTAGGGGGAGTGTGTATATGAGGGATGTAGTGAGGATTTTTGTATCTTTTCTTTTCCTTTTATTTTAGATACATTATCTCTTGTACATTGGTCTTGTGACCACTTAGTGATAGCACACCTTGTACTTATGTTGATATATATTAAGGTTGTTATTACTTTCTTTCACCTATCTTTTCATGTGTTGTTTCTTTTCTTTCTTTATGCACATACTTCTTATTAATGTATGCAATCTTATATTTCTGTTTCACACTAAGATGCCTTGATGAGTTTTGTTTAAAGTGTTTCAGAAATACAAGTTGTCAAAGTCTACTTGCCATAAACTCTCTTCTTGCAAAGTTTTCAAGAGTTTGTGTTATGATAGATTTTATTGTATCCAACAAGTGAATATGAGTTGAGTGATTTATGACTTCTATCATATGTTCATTTTTTTGTTGTGGTTTTGTCACGGATTGCCAAAGGGAGAGATTGTTAGGACATATGTGATTTGATGTTATGAACATATGTCAAACTAGAATTGGCTAATTCTTTGACAAAATGCACTTTACTTGAAATTGGGTAGATCTAGGATATGTTTAATGTTGCAAGGAATAAGGTTTCAAGTTCAAGTGTTAAAACCATGCAAGTCTGTCTAAGAAACAAGTGAAGAAGTGCTGGATTTTAAAGCTCGACAGCTAGCATCTATCGAGGTTTAAAAAGCTGCTGAAGCCCGAAGCTCGACAGCTAGCTTAATAGATACCCTATCTGTTGAGGTTTATGAAATTCAGTTTTTCAGAGCTGATTTCACTCCAATCCGTGAGTATGTGTTTAGGCTTTCTTTTCTCACAACCATAAACATATATAAGGATTATTTTAAGGGCCATCAAAGGTTGCGCAAGTGTGAAGTAAAGTTTTGTTCATGCAAATTGTGACTGGAGACAGAACTTGCCCTAGTTCATCTTTCTCTTGAAGAAGCTGTTGTGTGTGTACATCGTAGGGTTTTGTGATCAAGGAGCTTTGTGATCTTCATCATGTAATGAACTGAAGAACTTTGTAGCCAACATCTTTCTCAAGTTGGTGATCAAGTCGCGTACTGAGATCCGCGCATCTATTGGTTAGTCACGTACTGGGAGCCGTGCATTGAAAATGAGAGATTGTCACTACAGAATAAGTCCAATTGGGTATTGGGGTAAGGGTTCAACTGTAGGTTGGTATAAGGTACCAGGATTCCTTTACTTGTAACCGCTTGTTTTGATAATAGTGGATTCTCGGGAGTGATGACCTTAAAATCACCCGGTGGGGTTTTTGCCGTGTAGGTTTTTCTCATTCGTAAACAAATTATCGTGTCAATTTAATTTCCACTGCATTTAGTTAATTGGTAATTTGTTTATACTACCACGCATTTTGCATGTTAATTGAATTAATTAATTAATTAACTTGGCTAAACCAGTTGGTTAATTTATCACAAGGGGTCAATACATTCTTGGCCTATCATATAGGCATTAACGCATTATACTTATATTTGGAAAGAAAAAAATGCTACAATTTTAGAATGATATAATAATTTAAACTTAATGTAACATGTTACATGTGTGATGTGTTCCATAGAATGATGGTGTATATATATATTTTAAAATATTTTTGGATATATTCAAGTTGGTCAACCGATTATAGTATATATATATATATATATTTTTAAAAGTCATTTTAATAACATCTTATCCATTTATATAAAACCATATCATAATTATGTAATTTAAATTTTTTTATTAAATTACGTTTATATTGTTGTTAAATGAAAAATACATTATATAAAACTTATAAAAATAAAAAATACTTTTAAATAACACATGTACTATTTAGCCTACAAATTTTACATTATATTCTTTTAAAATAACTAGCTTGTAACCCCATGCATATGCATGAATATACTTAAAAATATATAATAAGATGCATAATATAATTCCTATATATAATTTAAATACTATTGATAGTAATTTTTATATTTTGTTAACTCTTTAAAAAATTTTGTAAGGATATTATTATGTATAAAATGTAAATTGTCCATTTTTTGTTTTATAATTATTGTGAAGCACTTTTTTTTTTTAATGATTCATTTATTCTAGACTTTTTAGTTTTTGTACTTAATAACTCATTTGGATGAATATTTATGATGTGATCCTACATTTGATTCTAAAATTAAGAAATAAAACTCTTTAAGAATAAATAATTTAAGACACCTGGTGCAAAATTGGAATTCTAATTTGGAATTCAAATTTGAGTTTATTTCAGTTTCACCTATTATTATATATATAGATTATATTACATTTTCCCACGTATTGCGTGGGTTTGCGACTAGTATATCATAAAGCTTCTAAGTGCAACTAAGAACTTTGAGAGCCCTCCCCAACTTTCAACCATTCTACGCTAATGGTTGTTGAGAAGATAATTGCCTTTGTGAAATATGTGTTCTTAGGCCAAAAAACGAATTGTGGGTAAAACAATAGATTTCGAATATATCTTTACTTTAAAGTGAGAGCAATATGAAATTTATTTATCTTAGTTGTGACTTTAATTTACTAACCAAGGTTGCCCATCACCAGATTCACCACAGATGTTGATAACAAATAACACCCAAGGAGATATATAGCTTTAGATCCCAATTGAATTGAAGAGTCCTTTGGCCTATGGATTCTTGTAGCTCATGAACGAATTGAAGATCATTAACAAAATTATTCAATCGTGTAAGGAGGTGGAAATGATCGGTGTTGGTAACCAAAGAGCCTTACGTTATGCCTTGAGGGAGATGGAAAATGCATCACATGACTGAGTTTACACTAAATTGGTAATGTTAGAAGAGGGGTGATAAGAATACAACGAATTTTACAACATAAAATTAATATGTCACTAATCATAAAAAAGTAATTTTAACATTTTTGTTGTTCTTGTTGATAATTTGAAAGTTGGGTACTAGGAATGATTAGTTTGTAAAGATATATAATAAAATTTATAGTATTCTTAATTTTGTTTTGCTTTGGAACTTTGGATTGAATCAAAGCTGCAGGCGGCAATACTAGCTTAATGGGTCACCTTCTTCTTTAGGTGATCATGGTGATGTTGTAGAGGTAAGAGAAGGAGAGGCAGAGGAGGAGAATCTTACAAAGATTGACATGACTTTTCTTTTTATTTATTTAAAATCTTTAGATTATTTATGTGCCACATGTTATTTAGTAAAATAAAAGTAAGAGAGAATGAAAGGATTTTACAAGGGAGGGGAGTCGAACCCTTAGTATGTGTTTGGATTGACGTTGCGGGCGTCTGCGTTTTAGATTTCAGCCTTTTTTTTTTTTTTTTTTTTTTTTCCACGCGTTTCAGGGAGACAATTATCACTGTAGCAGCACTGTTCATGAGACCCACAGCCACTTTATTTTAGAAAAAAATATTAAAAATGGGTCCCACAGTACTATTCACATATTTAAAAATTATTTTGCTACAGTGTTTTCAGTTTTCAGTTTCAGCAAAAATAAGTTGTATCCAAACGGACCCTTAATTAGAATTGAATGCTCAAGTGTCAATGAATAATAGTTTAATTGCCTCTTGGCAATTGGATAAAAGATGAAGTTGTGGGTTCAAGACCCTACTAAATGTGTATGAAACATTGTAATTTTTATTTTTATTTTTTATTTTTTAAGGATGTATGTAACATTGTAATTAATATAAAAAAAGTATGAATTCTTAGGCAATACTTTCCCTAGTTAAGGCTAACTTCTATCGAACCGTAAATTGTGTCACTTTGTCTTTAAAATCAATTAGTGATGAGTTAGAGAAATACACTAAATTTTTATGGCATTCAATATTGCATTTTACAGGCCTATTTTTAAAGCCGTCGTTGAAAACCGGATTGTGGTCTCAGGTTCCCAGCAACTTCCAAACACATTATCAATATATATTCCACACTTTGAAGTCAATGGTCTCCGAAAATCAATGTAGGGCTCTCAACATTAAAAAGTACCTTTCAAATGACTATCAGTCTAGTATTAAATATAGATTACCTTCGTTTGTTTAACTTAAGGTGATGCTAGGGGTATCATGTATCTAGACCATTTTGTGGTACGTATTTGAGCATCTTTATTCTTTTTAATTAAATGCACCAGTTCGAAATGACAAAAAGAAATGGTTTTTGGATGGAAAGCAGCTGAATTTGGCCGCCAATTAAAACCATTTCAAAGGTCATTGGACCCAATTACAATAAAATCTTTTGTACTTTCAAAGTCTTATTAAGATGGAGCCGCCTGTGTCCAGTACAACCAACAAATGCAGACAGTAATGTTGAGAGTTTTTTATTGTTCATATTATTATAAGATGAGTTTACAACAACATTAATTAAAAAGTGTAAACATCAAAGACATTGCAGCTAGGGTATGCATCTAACCCATTAACTGAATGAAATTGGTCCAACCTAACGCAACCCGAGGTCTTGGATTGTGTTGGAATTTTTTTGAGCTTCAAAGTTCAAAGTGGGGTTGGATACTTGGACTGATAGTTTTTTCAATTCATTTAACTCAGCTTGACTCAAACATTATACAAATGCATTTTCTTATTCTTATAATAACTTTTTAGTTTGATTTATTTTGGTATATGGAGAAAAAAAAAGTTTTGATGAATTTGGACATTTGGAATATAACTAAGACATTTTAGGAATTGTAGTAATTCATTAAAAAATGGGTTTACATTGCCAATGAAAACCCAATTTTTTACAAGGTATGAAACATTTAAGCCCAACTCGACCCATGTGGGTTGGGTTGGGTTGGGAATTTCTTAACTTGACAAGATCTAGTTGGGTTGTAAAAACTGTCCAACCTATCTTAAATTGATCCATACACACCCCTAATTGTAACATAATTTATATACTTCAATTAGACAGTTAATGGTATCCTATAATTCATTCCATGCATTCATGTCAATACCTAGGAGAATATTTCTTCATTAAAGTAGAGGTGGTAGGTAGGTGGGTGGGTCAGGATGAATTCTATTTATTTATTTATTTTTGGTAGATATAATGAATTTAAACTTATGACGTCTGTTTTATGATAATTATTTTTTAGTATTAGGCTAAGACAACTATTGATTTTTGATATAAGCAAGGTTTGAACCTAGGTCTCTTATTCAACGTAAATAAATTTCACCTATTGAGCTTAACTAGAATCCACTGGTCCTGATGTGTTGGGTTTTGTGGAGCCTAGTTGTGTTTGATCCGGTTGACGACCCAACCCGACCCGAAATAATGTTGCGTGGTTTTTAATGGGAGATTTTTTGAGGAAAAATTTTTGGCCCGTTTTGTAGCCCATTGTGAATCCTGTGCACAGGATGTAAAAACCGTTTTTGGTGATTAGGGTTTCATTGTATTGTCGTCGTCTTGAGAGAGTGTGAAAAACTGTAGTCGTATCTTGTATTTTTTTTTTCCTTGATAATAGTGAAATCCCTGCAACTCCGTGGACGTAGGCAAATTGCCGAGCCACGTAAATATTGTTTTGTACGTGTGATTGTTTTCTTTAACGTGTGTTTTCTCTATTTTTGTTTCTCACAGGTTGGGAATTTCGGATTAATTCCCTACACGATGAATTCTTGTTTGCTTCAGAATTGCAAATCAAAGCTTAACCCTATGAGTTAGCAGAACTTATCAGCCACTTATTTTCAAGAGTAATACTCCACTACACAACATTTTTTTTTTTACAACTTCTAATATGATATGTTGTGATTAGAGCAATATCATTTTCTCTTGGGTCCATCATTGACACTATTTTTATTATGCATCAATTGCAATAAGTTATGTTAGCCATTCTGAAAAAAGTTGTAAAAAATATTCTATTTTTATAATTATTATATTTTCAAAATTGAATAACTTTTTATTTACATTATGCATTTGGATTCACTTTATTTAAGCTTATATGTTGAATATACTTGAGAAAATACGAGGGAAAAGTCCAAAAAGCTCTTTATTTATTTATTTATTTTTGGCATTGTGGGGGTGGGGAAGGGGCTTGCCAAACACTACTCACACCCATATGGTAAGCTAAAATTTAGAACTTTTTATTTGATAGGTAGAAATAGGAAAGGGGGAGGTGAGGTTTAAACCACATATATAAAACACTACATGAATGCACTTACCATTGGATTATCACTTGAACACCAAATTTGCAATTTATAATCTAATTACTTATTGTGGAATTTCTACCCACCACCCACAACCTAATATTTGTTTTGCTCAATTTCTGGTTGATAATATGACTCTTTAGAAAATATAGGATAGCTTCTTCAAGTATTGATTGATTCAAATTGATAGATGTGAACTTACAATATCCATTTGATGATGTAAAAATAGAACACCCCCCCCCCCCCCCCCCCCCACCAAAGTTTAAAAATGCTTGCCTTTGACTGAGGGTTTTGTTGTTATTGTTGTTGTGATAATTGCTGATGTAGATTGGTTGAAGGAGAAGAAAACATTTTAATATTTTATGTCGTTTTCTCTTTCCTAGTGGAATTAGGATTTATTTGCCTTTTCAAGTTTAATTAAAATAATTTTCCTAATTAAATTAGGATTTTAATTGTTTTTCTTTTTGTAGTTAAATTGTTTATCTTTTCTCAAGTAGAAGTAAGTTTATTATTTATTTTCCTTAAAAGGAGTAGGAGAAATTCCATTCCTATAAATAGAGAGTGGATTATTATTATATGTTGATTAATAAAAGTTTATTAGAGAGGTTTTCTCTATTATTTTGCCTACTAGTATATTGTTCTTGTAGAATTTAGATTTCGTGAAAGAGTTGTAGTAATTGTGTGTTACAGATTCTGCTTCTACACGCTTCTGCATTAGTTGTTAAATGATTTTAATTGAACTTGAAAAAGCAAATAAATCCTAATTCTACTAAGAAAGAGCAAACAACATAAAATATTAAAATATTTTCTTCTCTTTCAACCAATCTGCATCAATTGCCCAAGGTATTATTGCTACGTACAAAAGAGAGGAGGATCCTTCCCCTTCAGCCCCTTCACCTTCAGCCCCTTCACTACAGATTAGAGACTTGGGTATGAGGTTGATGAAGATGGATCCCTCCAAGTTACAACCAAAAAGGCTTAAGAGTGAGCAAGTACATAATTTAGGTATCAATAACAGAGGCACTACTATATATAGACTACCATAATCCAACAATTCTTCAATTTCCTACTTCCGTTTTCCATCACAGTAGCAGCAGCAACCACTTCAGGCAGGCTAAAGAAATTTATTCCTCCATTTTTGTGCTACAAAACGCATGCCTGACACATATGATTATGCTATTTTCACTTTTTCCTTTCACAAACAGGAGGAGAGGGGGACCTGAACCCAAATTCTCCTACACCTGATAGAATATGGGCAATACCACTAAATCGCACGACTCTTGATTATATCATTTTGACTTTGATAGCATCTTAATAAGGATGAATAAAACTTAATCGTCTCATTTTCATGGAAGGGAAGATAGAATTAAAGAAACCAATACACTTGAACCTTATTCTTAACAATTAGACACCTATAAGAAAACCATTAACCTTAAATTTAGAATCTAGATACTCGTCTCTTTACAGTGACAATGATCATGAATAATGTTCAGATTCTCAAATCTTGGATATTTTAGGTTGGTCGGCGATGGAGCTTGCAACAGCTGCAGCTAAAGCAGCGGTAAAATTAGGGTCTTTAGTTAAAGATGCAACATATTCTTCAATTTTGTTGTAGTTGCTATGGTAGTCTTCCACAAAATTTTGGAAGGGTATTCGATTTTCTTGATTTGGCACGGAAAGACTAAGATCAAGGGCGATAGCTGGTTGAAATGGGTTATTATAAGCCATGCATAGAGGAGAGATAACATTAGCTATTGAACCTGTGTTCACTATATCTGATGAAGATGAAGAGTCCCCAAGAGAACCATGAGCTTCATGGTTGTGCTCCCCATCATAAGTTGCTACAAGAATAGACTTATCTTCCATACATCTTTGTACCTAAAGTGGAAGAAAATTAATAGCAATTAGTTAGACGGTAGTTTTTATTAACTATGCCATCAAGTCACATTCAAAATCTATATTTTATTCATTTGGATGGAAAGGTTTAATAACAATTTATATTTTGTGGATTATAAGTTTTATGTATTCCCAACAAATTAGTCAAATTTTGTGTAAATTGAAATACTAATTAATTTTTGAAAATTTTTTATAGATGCGTGTTCCAATAATACACTCTAATAAGTATTTTTTCTAGTCAAATAGTAATTATAGTCAAATAGTTTTGTAATTTTTAAAAGTACAGTTGTTATTTTCTTGATCAGTTCCCTTATCTTGTATACTTTTCTGTCTCCAAAACGACCACTGCTAATAAAATGGATCTAATATAGCAATAATAATCTAACAACTAAACAGTTTATTGTAGATATGTGATGGAAAAAGCATATATTTTTTTCTTTTGTAGAGTTCCAATCGAGCACACCTTCTTTTTGACTCGGCATGTAGGAGCCATGGAACATCTAAAATAAGCTCTGGGTGATTGGTTATCTTTTGTAACCTTCTGCCCATACTTCCTCCATTGGTAGCCATCTTTCACTATCTAAAATCCACAATAAATAAATAAATATGAATAAAGACGAATAAATCGATTTTAACAACTGAATTAACATAGAAATAGTAACCATTACATACAAATGTACATGTTCAAATAAAAAAGACTTACTAGGCTAGTGTCCTTGGAGTCGGTTCTCACAAAGATTTGTCTTGACTTAGTCTGTATAGGAACCTCAGTCCGTGCTCTCTTATTTGTTTCATAGATTGAGCCACTTTGAGTTAAATTGATTCCCATTTGTTCTACCTTCATTTCTTGGAGACGGGCTTGAAGGATGTTGCATTTGTTGTTCATGGCGCTAAGCATGAATCTTAGAGTTTCATTCTCTTTTCGCAAACGTTCCAAGTCTTCTTGGAGGGTCTCCACCTGGAGAGAAACATCTTTTCCTTTAAATCTTTTTCCCAAAAACATAAAAAAAATCAAAGGTATTTGATGTCTAATATAATTTTGAAGTTTAAACTTTTTTCCTACCTAGAGTAAAGTAGATTTAAGTATATATAGCTTATTTTTCACAAATTTTGAAGGCAAAAACTAACCCCACTATATATCATGGAGCCATCTTCAGTGATCTTATGTTCACAAAACATGTGTTTATCAAAAAAAAGTTCACAAAACATGTTTCATGTAATTCAAAAAGTGATTTATTTCCTATGCTAAAAGAAACATGGAAAAAATGCCCAAAGCGAAGCAAGGAAAAAAAAATGAAACGTGGAACCCATGGATGTACCTTTAAGTTCTTTATCAGACAAGCATCTAAGATTTTCTGTTAAAAGATCTTATTTTAATCACCCCCCCCCCCCCCCCCCCCCCCAAAAAAAAGAAAAAAAAAAAAAGAAGAAGCAAGTTGAACATGTTTATTCTGTTCAACATGCCCAGGAGAAAGTAAAGCAAGAAAAGAAAGATTACCTTTTCTTTGTAGGAGATATGAGGTTCCATGTTGAATGAACTTCGATTATTACTAACTGATTAAGCCTTTGGAAGAAAAAGAAATAAGAGTTGGAGAAGCTCTTATCTCTAATGTAATATAAGTTATTTTCATGCAGTGGTAGGTAGTCTAATAAGGCCTAGTTATATTCAACTTACACTAAGATCAATGAAGACTAACATGGAGGCTGGTCTTGGTTCTTTGTAAGAAAAATGTTGAAATCAAATCCATGTGTTAGAAAAAAAAATAGATTCATGGTATATAAGAACCTTTGAATCATACATAGAACTACGAAACCCACACTAAGCATAATTACATCACTATCCATGACGTAAGCCCTGCATTTCTTTCTTCCATTAACTTTTTTTCTTTTCCTTTTATTTTTTGGGTCACGGAAGCATGAAAACAAAATTCAAAGACTCAGGTCTACGTTGGTTGTTGACTCAGTTTCTTTTTCTATTTTAGGTCCCAGGCGAATTAATTTCTCTGTACATAATTGTTTTTTTTTTTTTTTGACAGTATTCCTCTGTACATAAGTAAAACAAGGAGAAAGGAACTAAAACATAATAAAGCTCATTTAAGATTCTTTAGGAAGTGGAGGTAGATTTTTTTTTTTTTTTGGTAAATTAGAAAGATTTTTTTTTTTTTTTGGTGGCAAATTATAATGATAAAATATTTTGAAATTGTTATCCCCTTTGGTAAATAAGTTGTTAAGAGTTTTTATTTAATTTTTTTTAAAAAAGAAAGAATTGATAAAGAGGTTTTTAATGTCATAAAAGATAAACAATGACATAATAAACGTGGATTGTAGTTTCATACTTGAACAGTATTAATTCAATTATTATTATTATTATTATTATTTCTCTCAAGATGTTAGAAATTTGTTTTTGTTGTAACTTTCTCTGTCTGCATACCAGCTAGGCCAAATACTACAACAAGTCTACTTATGTCACAAAAAGTCTACTTATTTTTAGTTATAGCTTGATGGTAAGTTATGATTGGTGTACAATTTAAGTGATGTTAATATATATATATATATATATATATATATATATATATATATATATAAAAGAGTGATATTTTATCAATCATAATTTTATTATTTCAATAAAATGTAAAAATATTTATAAAATTTATTATGTCTTTAACATTACTTATCATTTTATGAATGACAAAGTAATCACAAAAACACACGGACGGGCTAGTTGGCTAGGTATTTTAATAATATACTTTCTTTCCTTTTGTTGTTTTTTTTATACCTGACATTATTGCGGACTAATAGTCTAATACCCCCAAGGACCAAACTCATTTCTCTTTGATCCTGGCGTGTGTATTCGTGTGTATGTGGTTCAAATGTTGAAATTCTTTATGACCCCACCATCATCTTAATTGGCTTCTCAAAAGTTTCTGTTAATATGATGATTGAATTCTTCCAAGTAAACTGAATAATGGACAAATTAATCTTCAAAACCGGTCAAATTAAAGATAAAGAGTCAGGTAAAAGTACTGAATCACAGGACAATCTCTTAAGCAGATAGAAAATTTGTACTAGGAAAAAAAAAAAAATATTATAGTTGCTAATAATAATAGTAAGCAGCGGAGGGAATATGGACATCATTTTATTTAATCAAAGGAAGAAAATGCGAATATAGATAATGTTCAGTTTAGATCAAAGATTTTAGAGAAAAGTTAACAGATGTTTTAAGGATATTGGTTTATAAAAAAAATTTTAAATTTTTTTTATAGAAAAAGAAAAAAGCAATTGTTTTTTTGATAGTTTTTTATATTTATCATGAAAATGGTATCAAAACTATCCTAAAATGTTCTATTAACAAATACTCTAAGTTAACTGGACCCAAGATGTGATATTTTAACAGTTGAAGTTAGTTTCAACTTCTGTGCACCGCCTTATTGATGAATCTTCCTTAATTTCTTGCATCTAAAAAGCCTTCAATTTCTCCATATCTTCGGTAAGAACTAATTTTTCTTAACAATTCATCATTGTATCAATGCATGTGATAATTGATCTATTTTGAGCATTGTGAGGATAAATTTTCACAAAAAAATGAGGCGAACTTAATTAAATGAAAGTATTATGTGCCTTTTATCCTATGTCTTTTTTTTTTTTTTTTTTAATTTTTTATAATCATTTTAGAATTTTATTTTTGTTATTAGTTTGGGTGAATAGATAAGGGTGAGATAAATTTTTAGATTAGTCTTTAAATAAATCTTATCCATTTATAGTAAACAAAGATTATGTTTCTTTTGAATTTAAATGATAAGTTTATCTTATAAAGCCATCTATTTATACGGATTGATGTTAAATAATAAATCAAGCTGAAAATATTATTATTGAGTGAAGTTTCACCTTGGAGGTCTACACAGTAAACTCCCTTGAAGAAGTCAATTTTAACAAATGAGGAGGTCTTGGTTCCCTTGAAGCAACAAATAAAAAATTAGGTCCATAACAATTGGTATCAAAGCCACGTTATGGACAATTCAAGTTTTGAGCGGCTTGAAACCAAGCTTAGCATTGTTAGATTTTGGCAATAGCACTTGCTTAAGGAGATGTGAGAGATGTTTTCACATTGAACATTCACCATGATCAACTTACAAGAAACGTAAATCCTAATTGAGTTGAAGATTCGCACAATTGAATCGAACGACTATGTACCAATTAATGGCCAAATGAGTCCTAATCAACTATTGGGTGGTTAGGATTGTGACCAAGTTGAAGATTCGTATAACTTAAACCAATTAGGATGTCTCAAAGGCCAAAGTAGTCAATACCCAAGTGATTTATTGAACATAAACACCCAAAAACTAGAAAAGAATGAAATTTCTTTGACTAATTATCATTTTTGGAGGAGAAATATTTGTATGGTACTATAGTTATTCAAAAAGAAGGAAGGCTATAGACTAGGAATAATAATATAATGCATCAATTTTTGGAGGAGAGGAATTTGTATGGTACTAGTTATTCAAAAAGAAGGAAGGCTATAAACTAGGAATAATAATATAATGGAGAGAGAGAGAGAGTCCATTCCCAAAGGTTACCCTTGAGGACAAGGACAAATTAATGATTAGGTTAATTAGAATATAAATATATCTTATCTATTTGTAGTAGATAAATATTAGGTTTCTTTTAATTTTAAATGCTTGGTTAATCTTACAATCTATTTATATAGCTTGATGGTGAATAATAAAGCAAAATGAAAAATGTTAGTATTATGGAATGAAGTTTCACTTTGGAAGTCTGGACTCCCTAGATGAAGTCCATTTTAACAAATTAGGAGGTCTTGCCTCCCTCAAAACAATCAATAAAAAATTGGGTCCATAATAGAAAATCATAATAGAAGATTACTATTTTCATCCTCTCTCAAGTTTCAACCTAATAGTTTTGGCTTGTTACAAGGGCCAGTGGGTTTCAAACATAAAAATATAGGAAATTTAGGTATAGTTCTTTAGATATTGTGCCTAAATTTTTATTAGGTTCTCCATTTAAATTAAAACAAATAGTTGTACTGAATTTAATTTCTTTGGAATAGATAATATTCTTTGTGTTATATTGTTCAAAGTAGTCATGTGATTGAATTTAATTGGAGGACTTCTTAGCAAGAAAAAAAATTTAATTAGAGAACTTAATGTACTACACCTATGAAAACACTATCTAAATCGAAATACTTATCTACTTGTAGTAAAAAAAAAAAAAAAAGAGAGAGAGAGAGACATGCAAGGACACAATAAAATGTTACAACAATTTCTCAAAAAAAAAAAATGTCACTACATTTTTACAATACCATATATTCAGTTGTGGTGGGTCTAAGTATAATATTTTATTTTATTTATTTTGATCTATGATGGGTTGACGCCTTAACTTGTAATAAAAATATTATGATATTTTGTTGTACTCATAGAAGAATTCAAAAAAAAAAAAAAAATTAATTTCAAATTTCTTTCTCCATTATTTTTATAACCTATATGGATTTATAAAACATGTTGATCCTTGAGTTAAACTATAGTATTTAGCTGTCTTCATGTAGCTTAATTTAGTATCCTTAACCTTTAACACAACAAATTTAGTTCTTCTGGAGAAAAAAAAAGAAAAAAAAAAAAGAGAAGACATTTAGTTAGATCTAGTATCAACCCTTCAAAAACATTTCAATAAAAAATACATCAATACCTAAAAATACCTATTAAGTAAACACATTTATCCCTCACAAAATCGGTTCTTCTCGAGTCCAACTTCTATATATGAAAGCTCACAAAAAATATCATTCAAGTTTGCAATTGAGCCAGCCTCCAAACAAAAACACGTTTCAGAAAAAGACAATATTCGCTGCTAAGACCCGATAGTAAGTCTAAAGCTCCCCATTGTTAGATACAGCTAAAAAGAAAAAGGATTGAAAATGTGGTAAAAGAAGGGGGAAAATAGAAAAGTTGGATTAGAGCATTCAAATTAAAGATACCAAATTTTATGGTACGTGATATCTCAAGAAATTTTATTGTTATGTGTTTGGTAGTCCTCGTGTGTAACCGATATCATGTGAGAGAAAAGATGAAGTTGTCGAATACATAGAATAATTATTGATTTGATAAAAATATGGCCCAAAAAAGTGAGAAAATGGAAAATTGATGTAAATTTCCTTTACTTTGGGAAGAAAAAGTAAGACAATATATAATATGTATTAATTAATTATTATTTTTAGTTGTTGGGTGTTTTATTTTATTATTATACCCTTGTTAAGTATCATAAATAATAATAATAATGTGGAAACTATTTGTCATGTTTGGAATAAGTAAAAAGTGATATTAGAAATTGGTGGGATACATAAAAGATGAGTTAAAAAATATATATAAATATATAAATGTAATGTTAAATGTTTGGAGAATAAGAGGTAAATTTATGATTTATCTCATCAACCTAGACTTGCTTTATGTATAAATGGAATATTGGGAAACATAGGATAGGGTGACAAAATTCCTTCCACACCACTTTAACCTTCACATTTTTTCTCTTCCTTTTCCAACCCAATAGTAGAGGATTTCCACATTTTCTTCATTTTTCATCCTCTTAAAGCTCCCCATTGTTAGATACAGCTAAAAAGAAAAAGGACCGAAAATGTGGAAAAAGAAGGGGGAAAATAGAAAAGTTGGATTGGAGCATTCAAATTAAAGATACCAAATTTATGGTACGTGATATCTCAAGAAATTTTATTGGTATGTGTTTGGTAGTCCTCATGTGTAACCCATATAATGTGTGAGAAAAGATGAAGTTGTCGGATATATAGAATAATTATTGATTTGATAAATATATGGCCCAAAAAAGTGAGAAAATGGAAAATTGATGTATTCCTTTACTTTGAGAAGAAAAAGTAAGACAATATATAATATGTATTAATTAATTAATTTTTTTTGTTGGGTGTTTTATTTTATTATTATACCCTTGTTAAATATCATAAATAATAATAACAACGTGGAAACTATTTGTCATGTTTGGAATAAGTAAAAAGTGATATTAGAAATTAGTGGGATACGTAAAAGATGAGTTAAAATATATATAAATATATAAATGTCATGTTGAATGTTTGGAGAATAAGAGGTAAATTTATGATTTATCTCATCAACCTAGACTTGCTTTATGTATAAAAGGAGTGTTGGGAAACATAGGATAGGGTGACAAAATTCCTTCCACACCACTTTAACCATCACATTTTTTCTCTTCCTTTTCCTACCCAATAGTAGAGGATTTCCACATTTTCTTCATTTTTCATCCTCTTAAAATCCTCTAATCCCAAAAAGGTGATGAGAATCCGGAATCCCAAAAGAAAAAAGCTAATATAAAACAATTCATTAGTCATTGTTACTAATAATTATTACGCCGTACGCATTTGTTGTATTTTGAAATTTTTTTTTTTTTGAGGGATTGTATTTTGAAAACCTGATTTTCTATTCGCTATAACTAGAATCTTGTTTCGTGTTTTGAAAACACGATTTCAGCCATGTGTACCACTTAATAAAACAATTAGCAGAGCGTGATTGTTTGTTTGTCAAGATTGCATAAACTCATAAATATCTTTTTTCTCATTACTTGCAATCAATTAATTAAAATTGTTGTAATAAAAAGTGCATAAAAGTATGTGATACTAGGAAAGGAATAAGTTATAGAGTTGTTGTGGGGCATACAAAGCCATAGAAATAGAGGAACAAACTGTGGTCATAGTTGTAGTCTGTAGTAAAAGGTGGGCGTGCGGCGGCGAACAAAGTCAAGTCTTTGGATTGGTGTAATGGGATGGGGAAATTAACGCCAGTCAATAGTCGTTGAAAGTCAATCATTTAAAGACAAGTGAATAGACAAAAAGAAAAATCAACTCAATCCAGGCACGAAATCTCCCACTTGACCCCAGTCTTTGTCTTTATCTATTATTATTATTATTTTTTATCTATTATTACACCATCACATGCAGGTACATACATGTTTCACTGCCTGGGCCACCCTTCTTCACCTTTTGTTTTGTTTTTGTTTTGTTTTGGCTGCTATAGGATGTAGCACTAGAAGCATCTTAGAAATTGGGAGGAGGAAAGAAAAAATAGTAAGGGTGTGCCGTCTATTTTGCTAAAATTAAAAATTTATAGCTAAAAGTACTGTAGATAATAGTAAAAATTAGTTGAAATAGTATAGTGGAGTCTATGAATAGTACAAAAAAATATAGTGGGGCCATGAATAGTAATAAAAATAAGCTGAATAATAAAATAATTTTAATTTTCTATTCCAATCCAAACGCACACTAAGGGTCCGTTTGGATACAGCTGAAAACTGAAAACTGAAACTGAAAATTGAAAAATACTGTAGCAAAATAATTTTTAAATGTGTGAATAGTACCGTGGGACCCATTTTTAATGAAAAAGTTACTGAAAAGTGAAATTTGTGGGTCCATGAACAGTACACGATGTGCACTGATTGGATGAAAAAAGTTTGAAAAGTCAAAATTTGCGGTTACTGTTCATTGAACAGTGCGTGAACAGTAACCGCAAGTCTAAAAAACGCGTGAAAAAAAAAAAAAAAAGGAAGAAAAACACAAACGCGCTGGAATCAGCGCAATCCAAACGCAGCTTAAGAGTCCGTTTGATTGGAGATGAAAAATGGGAGACCGAAAATAAATGAGTGAATATAGGAGACAAAACTAAAACTAAGGTGCGGTTTGGATCCGCGTTTACGTTTTTGCGTTTGCATGTTTTGCATTTTTTTTTTTCTCTTCAGCGCTTATGAATAGTAATCGGCACTATTCATGCACGTGATTACACTGTGCGGGAGACAAAGTTACTGTTCACGCACTGTTCATAGGACCCACAACCACTTTATTCAGAAAAAAATATTAAAAATGGGTCTCACGGCACTATTCACACATTTAAAAATTATTTTGCTACAGTGTTTTCAGTTTTTCAGTTTTCAGTTTTCAGCAAAATAAGTTGTATCCAAATGGACCCTAAGTATGTTTGATTGGCAGGGGAGAGGGGGAGAAAATGATGAGATCGTGCAGTTTTTTCTTTCGGTCCATCAAAATTCAATCCCTCCAAAATGAAGAGAAAATTGGGAGAAAATAGATGGGTTGATAGAATTACCCATTTACCTCTGATCCTCCCCCACAACAATATAATTAACTCAACTTTGTGTATTTTTTTTTCTAATAAGATATATTTTTTTAAAAAAAATTATCTATTAGGGACATGAGAATAAATTTATACAATCTACTTTTTCTATCATTTTTCATCTTTCCAATTTTCCATCCTTCCAACTAAACACATCTGAGAGAAAACTAAATTTTTTATATCCTCCTATTTTTCCATTTGTCCAAACAAACAGACCCTAAAAGATCAATTGTTGTTAACCGAGATTTGTTTTGCTATAAAATATTTTGTTGTAAAATATTTTAAGCATTTTATTGGATTCATTTCATTGTAAAATTTAATCAAATTTAAAAATATTTTTCGTTGACATAAAATTATTTATAAAATGTTTTATCTTTAAAAAATTTGTAAAACATTTGACAAAAATATACAATAGTTCTACTCTCTTATTTAGTGGTTGGGTCATCGATCTGATTGCCGAAATTGGCAGTTCAGCAGTCAGTGCCGACGATTTGGTCGCCATATCATCGACTATGGCCACCACCGATGGATCTAGTGATTGAGCCGCCAATTTTGGTGGTTTGTAATTGAAAAATTTTACATGTCAAACCAAAAACCTGAAAATATTTTATTGAAAATGTTTTCAAATGTAAAATATTTTATAGTGAAACAAATGAAGTGTAAATGAGTCTTTTGCACCAGGTAATTTATATTGCAATTGAGTAACTTTTACAAAATCAAGTCATTCTCAACTTAAAATTTCAAAATTTTTTATTATTAATTTTTGTTATTTTCTAATGTAGGTGGGGGGGGGGGGGGTCTTTTGAAGTCTCTTTAGCAAGTTAATAAAAGAAGTTATTAAATTTGAGGGTTTAACATTGAGAGATTTAGAAAACAATTAATAATATAATTTGCTTGATATGAATTTTAAGAACACATAATAATTTTTTAACTTTAAATTTTTTGCCTCACAAAAACATTAATAACATGTTACACATCATTATTTCAAATTTATGTATTAATAAAACTTAAATACATTTATGAATTTAATTTCAATGTTTTCATTATTTAATCAAATTGTTTAAACTAAAAGTTTAAATCCAAATCTATTCTGTCTCTCTCTGAAATAATTCCTTTTTTTTTTTTTGGGAGAAACTTTCTGAAATAGTTCCATCCAAAGAAACTATATCTCTTTTTATTAGTACAAAAATTTGAACATTAACTACTATTGTTTTACAATAAATTTATTCGAGAAATATAATTACACTTTTGTTGAGGATTTTCTAGAAATCGATAATCCACTTTAGATGGGTTTAGAATTACCTCAATTAATATGAATTTAACCAATGAGTGATTCGGGATTTTTATGACAAATACAATAATATTTTGAATTTATGGTATATGTTCTATAATGGTTTCTCTTTATCATCATCTATAGCACCAATGAATTTATTTTTGGTGTAAGAGAAATTTAAATCTAGGTCCCTTATTCGAAGATAAGAAATTTTATGTCACAATCCAACTCTTCATTGGCATGAGGCCTTTTCCCTTGAGGCTTGGTGTCACAAGGGAGAAACAAAACTACGAAGTCCTAATTACCAAAGCAGACAATATCATGCCAATGATTAGTAGGGGCGTGACACTTTGTCTATTGACTTAACTGGAACCCATTGAGTAATTCAAAATTAAACAAGATTTGAATAAGTATTTTGGATAATAGATAAAGTGATTGTTCTATATTGAGCAACAATTAAACTTCAACTAGATCAATTACGCTTAATTGAGCAAGAAATTAAATTACAATTAAACTAGATCATGCGAGAAAAGTAAAGTAAAACTAGATTGAGCCGGAAAAGTGAACCAAAGCTAAATTGAACAGAGTAATAAACTAAGACAAGAATTAAGTGAGTCTACTTATTTGCATTAATTAGAAAGAGTACACATAAAAGTGAGTAAGTTATTTGAAAATAGTGGAGCTTACAAAGGAAACTGGACTGAAATGAATTGCTCTAAAAGTTATAATAAAAGAAAAAAAAATTGATAAGTCTGTATTCGTGTTTCATCTATCATCTATAATTTATAATATATAAAGTTGAAACATTTTGACTTTTAGTTGACCTCATAACATTGTACTATATAAAATTTTGAGGCTTTGCAATTTTTTACGTTATTATATTAATAAAATTTTTTAATTGAATTTAAATTATATTCTTTATTTAAATCTTTCATTAAAATTTTGATAAATCATATTTTCTTTAAATGGTAGTATATATAGTTAAAAAAAAATTATAATAAATTCCTTTTAAGAACTATCATAATTATAAAATTTCATATTTAGATTAAAAAAAAAGAGAAAAAAAATCATATTTTGTTAAACTTTCTTACTCTCGATGAGTTCTTATAAATGTCCTTTTATTTTATAAGTGAGACTTAGAGGTTGCTATTTTTATTTTTTTTGTCTTTTTATTTTTATTTTTTTATTTATTAATTTAGAAGAAGGTTACAATTAGTTGCTCAAGAAACGTAGTATTACTATTACCTTATCAGGCCTTGTAGCAATTTTCTTATTCTATGTTTGGGAATTATTAAAAGAATAGAAAAAAATAATTCAAAACAGTTTGTTTGAGAGAGGGAAATATGAGAAAATGGAATGGAAAGAATTTTTTATTTAAAATTGGTATTTTCATTCCCTCATTTGGTAGTTTAATAGGAGGGAAAGAAATATATATTTTAATGTGTTTTACTAAAATACCCATAATACCCGTGTTTTTTTCCCTTAAATATCCATATTCATTTTTTTATTAAATAAATGACATAATGGTAATGTTGTTATAAAGATTTATTTCCATTCAACTTTTCATGCCATTCATTTGATTTTAAATATTAAAGCACGAGAAAGATAAATATTTAATTCATTTCTATTCATTTCAATTCTTAGGAGAGTATGAAATGGAATGACCATTCCCCAGAAGTCATCATTCAACTTCTTTCTATTAAACTTTCAAATAAAAGGATGAAATAGCCTATAAAAAATGCATTTCAATCCATTCCATTCCATTTCTTCCCCTCACCTCCCTCCCAAACTATCAGTTTATCTCATTTTTTTAAAGTAGTTATTTGACTACATCATTGTACCTATTTTTCTTTGAATTTTGTCTCATGCATAGACAGTTACTCGAACTGATATTTCACGACAAATAAATTTCTCGCTATGGTCTGGTTGCCAAGCCCTTGACACACACTTGACATGGGACTAGTTTCTTGTTCCAAAGTATCATTTTAGCCATTGAATTATTCAGCTTGATATGTGTCAATAATTCAATCGACAGAGTCTTATCATTAGTCTTATTCATCTGCTATTAAATTTAATGGCCATCCAATTATCAAAAATATAATGGCCATCCACGTGTCATGCTATAATAGGTCATTATAATAATATGTTTAAATAACTCTAATCTATAATAATAATAATAATAATAATATGTGAAGTTGAGAGAAACTCAAATTAGAGTTTCAATTTTGCACCATGTGTCCTAAATTATTTATTCTTAAAAAGTTTTATTTTTTAATTTTAGAATCAAATGTGGGATCACATCATAAATATTCATCTAAGTGAGTTATTAAGTACAAAAACTAAAGAGTCTAGAATAAATGAATTTTTTTTTTTTTAAAAGTGCTTCACAATAATTTAAAAAAAAAATGGACAATTTACATTTTATACTTAATAATATCCTGAATTTTTTTTTTAAAGAGTTAACAAAATATAAAAAGACATAATTTAAATTTATTATGTTATTATGTAATACTATAAATATGTACAGTTTATTATTTATTAGGTAGAAAATTTCTACACACATAAATGTAATTGTGATTATTTTTAATTGCACTTGTGCATATACAAAGGTTATAAGCTAATATTTTCCCACTCTTAAAGCATTCACATAAGCTTATGTAAAAATTCATGTCTATTTTAGTATAATAACTTGATTTTTTTTTTTATACTATTTTACACAACCACTTTTCAAGAATACTTACATCAGATTATCTATTCTAAAATATTCTGATAAAATATTCTTTCTTTTACATTTTTTACTATTTCCTTCAACCCTTATTAGCTCTCTCTCTCTCTCTCTCTCAACAACCACCACAAATTTGAACCATCACAGCCTACCCCAAGCTACCATGTTGCATCACACCATTGCCAACAACCCAAGTATGCCTTAGTCGTGGTGACCCACGACGAGAACCTTTGATCCCTTCTTGATGTCCTGCCACTATGGCCCACTTGGTTTTATTTGAGTATTGGTTGATTTTGAGTTTAGGGGTTAGTTTTGTGGTGAAAAAGTAAAATTTGGGGAGGTTTTCTCTTGTTGATTTCATCTAGATTTTGGTTAATTTTGGATTTGGAGGTTAGTTTTTTTTTGGGGGTGGTGGGGGGGTGGGGGGGGGGGGAGGAGTTTTTGATTGATTTAATTTGGGTTTATGTTAATTTTGGATTTTTGACTTTAATTCTAAGTTCTTTTTTCTTTCTAGTTTTGTAATGGGTTATTGCTAATTTTAGTTTTGGAGTTTTTGTATTTGGGTGGAACTACCTTGGTCGGTGGTTAAGGCTGGGTAAGGTAGTGGTTTTGTGGTTGGGATGGGGTGTGTTTTGTACGAAGAGAGGAAGAAGACAGAGGGGAAAAGGAAGAGGAAGAGGAAGATGAAGGAGGGGAAAATGAGGAAGAAGACAAACCGAAAGAGGTTTGTTACGAAGAGAGAAAAAAAAATTTAAAAATCATTTGCATATTGTAAGGGTCATATTTTTATGTATTAGCATATTTGAGATCAAAACATATTTTTTGTGTAATTGAGTCCAAGTTTAAGTCTGTCATAATGTTACTTACAAGTGGTATTAATGAAGACTTAAGACTGCTTATGAAAAGCTGAATCTGCAGGTCTTGATATCTAGCTCGATACTTGTCGATTTATCGAGAGTTAATGTATCTTGATACCAAGTTCAACACCTCTCAATCTATTGAGTTTTGGAAAAACTGAATGTAAAGTTCTATTTTCGGCCCATGATGACTTGGCTTTCTAGGAATTTGTGCACTAGGCTTCTAAAGCATATAAAAGACTCATTTTATAGTTGTCATCATTGAGACAGAGAGACACACGCATAATGAGAGTTGCTACAATGTTTATGCGCCTAGGGTTTAGTGTCAAGTTACTTTCGATTCATCCAAGCATGTATTGAAGAACTCTGCAAAGTTACAACAATAAAAAAGGTTGTTGTAGAGTTAATCATGAATAGGGAGATTTGGCAAGGGAGAATTCTTCTACAATATCAAGTCTAATTGGGGATTAGAGTTGAGATTGTTATATCTTAGTAGATTCTACTATAGGTAGGTACTTGGAAATAGGCCTATAGGGTCAGATTCCTTGTGCTTGTAATCGATTTTTTTTGTTAGTGGATTCTTCAGGAGTGGTGACCTAAAATTGACCTTGTGGGATTTTGCCTGTGAAGGTTTTCTTCATTAAGATCAAATCACCGTGTCACACTTCTTTTCCATTACACTAATTTAGTTTGGTTATGTGAGTGTGCC
Source organism: Quercus tomentella (assembly GCA_028535165.1). NCBI lineage: Eukaryota > Viridiplantae > Streptophyta > Magnoliopsida > Fagales > Fagaceae > Quercus > Quercus tomentella. The sequence continues at coordinate 21,219,630 of JAPQVY010000155.1, forward strand.
TTAATCTGACTTTCATGTAATTTGATTAATTAATCAACTTGGGAAATTTGATTAATTAACTGGGGTCAATCTTTAATCCAATACATATGAACAGTGCCCATAGATATTTGCATAACCACTGTAGCTAGAATTATTTTTGCACAATTTTGCATGAGCTAAAGTTAGTATTTTTTTGGGGGTTGGTTGGGTAAAATGTGTGACTTATGCTAAAAACATTAACAAGTGTGAATGCTCTTAGAATGATAATATTTGATGAGAAAGTACAACTAATATTGATGGAGTAAATTTTAAAAATAAAAAGTGTATCTTTTTACCTCAAAAAAAAAAATCCAAAATTACATGTGTGTAAAATGTAATTACTTTAAGGCTGTGTTTGGCAATATGTAAAATATTTTCCGAGCGTAAAATATTTTCAGGTGAAAATGTTTTGAAAATGTTCTACGAAAAGGAAAATATTTTCAGCTGTTTGTTTGCGTTATGGAAAATATGCCGTAAAATTATTTTTCAGTGTTTGGTTTTGCATGTAAAAACGTATTTCTATCAACCCAGCCACCACAGTCACCACCACAAACCTAGCCACCAGGCCCACCACTAGCCACCATCAACCACCACATAACCAATTAACTTGAAAAAATCATAATCAAAATCAAAACTCATTAATTTCAAAATCAAAATCAAAACCCATCTACAAACCCACAACCGACCACCCTTGAAACCTATAAATCACCCAAGCAACCAATCTACCAAAACCCACCCCCAATTGGCCACCATCAACGCTAGAACTCACCCTAACCCACCACCATTGAAACCCACAAATCACCCCAACCATCGATCGTCCAAAACCCAAAAACAAATATATTTACAATAAAAAAAAATTAAAAAAAAATCCACAGCAATGAGGCCAATGAGAGCAGATTGGTAAGGGAGGACAGAAAGGTAGAGAGAGAAATAAGTAAGATCGGTATGGGAGGAAGAGTGAGAAAGAAGGATGGAGAGAGAGAGAGAGGAAGAGGGCTTCTGATTTGACCTTGATTAGCGGTGATAGGCACGGCCACAGACGGCAGTGGACCAAAGCTCGAGTTCAGGTGTCGATGGTGCTCTCTCTCTCTCTCTCTCTCTCTCTCTCTCTCTCTCTCTCTCTCTCTCTCTCTCTCTCTCTCTCTCTCTCTCTCTCTCTCTCTCTCTCTCTTGATTCGAGTAGACCATGGAAATGGTTTAAAGGTAAATCTGAAGTGTAAACAATATTACACTTCAGGCCCACCTATTTTACGGTCAGAGATCCCAATTTTTGGGTTGACTAAATTTTTAGTCCAAACCAAACACTGACTAGCATGTAAAATGTTTTCCCAATTTCTATTACAGAAACAAACACAGCCTAAGTTTAAATCTTACTAATTTATTCACAGATAAAGTTTAGTTACAAACTAGTTTGGAAGAGATTCCTTCAAATTGCTAGGTGGCATCTTCTTAAATAAATAAGTATCTTGGTCATGTGCAAAAATACATAACCTTCTTTATACCATTTAACAGGCCAATTGCAACTTAATAACTATTACTCTCCTCTCTCTCTTCTCTCTTTGCCATTCCTCCTTAAACCCTTTCTCTCTCCTCTATTCGCAACCCCACAAATCATTCTCTCTCTCCTCCATTACTAGTCTAAACTTTGTCCTTTCTTCACAATTTTGGGGAAAAACTGGGGTGAAGTTATCTTATTCCAACTCATTATATGTCGATTTATAAGATTATTCATATATTGTTTTAGTCACATGACTTTTTTAATGAGCCGTGTTTTATTTAAATAAAGACAAAGTTTAGCTACAAAATTAGTTGTAGTTTAAGGCTACAACCTTACTCAATAAAATAAATATTACTACATATTTTGAAAATCTAACTGTTGAATTGCATGTTCTTTATACTCTTAATACACATGTCAAATTTCATATCAATAAGATGTTATATACTATATGATCTATAAGCTTATATTTTATACATAATTTGAAATTACAAAAACTAGCAATTTAAACAATTTATTGATGGCATAGCTATTGATATTTAATTTTCTAGAAATTTTGCAAATATGGAGGATATAAGAAAAAGATGTAATCCAATGGTGGAACTATCAAAATTCACCTCCAATAAAACGATATTGAGTAAGGCTACAACTAATTTTGTAACTAAATTTTGTCTTTTAAATAATAAAATTAGATAGTCTTACAAAATCGTCACGTAATGGATTATAAAAGATAACTACAAATCAGTTTGGAGCTAAATTTTGTCCTAATTCTTGTTGAGTTGCATGAATAAGAATAAATGCATTAGTTCAAGCTTATACTTCAACTTATTACATCAAATGATTGTACATGTCTACCATTAATCATCACTTAATTACGTCAACAGTCTTTCCGGTAGACTTAATAAATTCTCCAAAAGGGCCGAGATCAATCGGGTTTAGTATTAAATTGTCATAAGTCATCACTAGTATTCTCTAACTAACAAATTAAATCTCTAGTCTTGTAATTAATTAGCCCCCAAATGGGTTGAATTTAAGCACATCCCTCCCTGGCTGTTTAAGCTGCAAAAGACGCCAGCTTTATTCACGTGCAGAGACTCAAGACTTTCTTCCTCGTAAGAAAGTAGACCCAGAAGGCCAAGAAAGATTACAATACGTTTCAAAGACAAACCAGTCGATATCATCATCATCAAAATAATTGATGGTATCCCAAATTTTTCTAGTCAATTAATACGGCTAGACGTGTATAAGCCATTATGTGATTTTGTAAGGTCGGGGCCCAATGTCGTGGATAAAACTAGGGAATCAAGGATAGCAACATGCCTCTGGTTTGACTAACTAGCCTTTTTTTTTTTCCTGCCCTGATTTGTCGTTCAAGCATGGAAGGATGACATCTGAATCTGATGTAGTTATTAACTGCTCCTGTTAACCCACGAGTCATGCGGGATACGATGTTTTAAAAACTATTATTGAATATTCTCGGAATATTCAAATCATCTTTTAGTTTTAGACAAAGTTTTTTTTTTTTTTTTTTTTTGACTAAAAGTGCATGTTAATAATTTTATGAACCGTCATGTAATGGCCGAGAAACTTCCCATCAAAACAGTATGATATAAAGCCATCAATTAATTTATTGCTTTTTTTAAAAAGAAATTTATAGTTATAATTGAGAAAGAAAATTTAAGTTTTAAATATATACGTTAAAAAAATTAAAATATGCTAATAGCTACAAGGATCTTGACGCTGTCAAAATATAAGTGTTACTATACATTTGTTTTGGCCGACGTATTCATATTTTCAACGTGTCCATCCGTCAATTCTAAATGCAGCAAGTGGCTCATCTCTTGTAGAAAATTGCAATTGCCAATTGGCAACTACAATCATACCAAAATGGCAATATCACCCTACCTTGCTGATATTGATGTTAAAACATTTCAAATATATACGCTATCATTGAGTCAATAGTTTCTTTACCCTTTGCACTTATTAGATACCAACCAAGACCAGGTAGTCATATTGATTGCTGAATAGTGGAGTCTGAACGGTTTGGTTTGATTTTGTTTTGTTTTTTTAGAGGAAGATGATTTAAACTTTGGATATTTTTATTAAAAATGTAAAAAAATTATAATTTAAAATTTTAAAAATATAAAAGTTAAAAATTATATTCCCGCTGATAAAGATGCAAAACCATTTGAGAGAGCCAAAGAAATAAATGCAATTAATTTCAAATAATAATTGTGGGGCCCGGCCCAAAAATAATGGGCTATTCCAAATCCAGGCCCGTCCGAGGAGCGTCCTTACCGAAGAGAAACCACATATGAAGCATTACTCAACCCCAATAACGCCACGGAAACCTGTCCGAGGAGTAACTCCTCCTCGGACATCACGAAGTCCATACGAGGAACTCTCCCCATCCATTTCAGTCCATCCTCCCAACATATAAAATGAATAAAATCCAAAATATCTCATGGAAAGCTGCCACCACCACATTAATTGCGCCCCAACCATCCTCTTGGCCGCATTAATGAGGAAAAGACCCCTGAACAGTACCACCTTGGCCTCTGCAACTCACAAAGGGAGAGATGGGGGCGTCTGATGGGACAGGTGCTCAAGTAGATGCTTAGATGATCGACAAGTGTAAGGTTGAGATGAGAGGAGAGGAACTATATAATGTAGTGAAATCCCCCAAAGGGAGGGAGGGAAAAATTGTATTAAGAACGGGAAAATAGAATCACACGTGGAGATCTTTTCTTGTATTTTTATTTTCTGCAACTACATTGTCCATGTACAAGACCGAACAGGCTCACTGAGGCGAAGTTCTTTGACCCATCCTCTACAAATTTCTATTGTGGGTTGCGCTTTGGGCCAAGGCCAGATCAATAAGATTTGGGCCAGGAAAATCGTGCAACTACAATTGGCGCCGTCTCACATCGGACCCATGCCGAGTCCTCGGCCCCTGAAAGTTTATAGCAATCAGCCGCCTCGGCAAAACAGGACGATGGACTAGCCGAGGAGATAAGGTGTGAAAGTTTAGATAAAATCGCTATCAACGACGACCCGGAGAAGTTCTTTCTGGTCGGCTCTGAATTGCCCTCTCAAGAAAAGGAGGAACTGGTTAGATTTCTCAGAGAAAATGTCGACGTGTTCGCATGGGACGCCTACGATGCCCCGGGCGTTGATCCTAGCCTCATTTGTCACCACCTGAACGTCAACCCCTCTTCCACTCCGAAGAAGCAGCCACCCCGACGCCCTTCAAAGGAACATGCTGGTGCCGTAAGAGACGAAGTGGCAAAACTAAAGAGAGCAGGGGCTATTAAAGAGGTCTTTTACCCGGAATGGTTGGCAAACACTGTGGTGGTAAAGAAAAAGACAGGGAAATGGAGGGTCTGCGTGGACTTCACGGACCTGAACAAGGCGTGCCCAAAGGACCCATTCCCCCTACCCCGAATTGATCGATTGGTGGATGCAACCGTGGGGCACCCTCGAATGAGCTTCCTGGACGCCTTCGAGGGCTATCATCAGATACCCCTAGCGCTAGAGGACCAAGAGAAAACGGCTTTCATGACACCCATCGGAAACTATCATTATAAGGTGATGCCGTTTGGGCTAAAGAACGCAGGCTCAACCTACCAAAGGATGATGACTCGGATGTTTGAACCGCAACTGGGCAAGATCATTGAGGTTTATATAGACGATATGGTCGTGAAGAGTAAAAGGGTGTCCGAGCACGTGAAGGATCTCGGAACAATCTTCGCTATATTAAGGGAGCACCGGTTGCGGCTGAATGCCTCCAAATGCTCATTCGGGGTCGGGTCTGGGAAATTCCTGGGGTATATGGTCACCCACAGGGGAATAGAAGTAAGTCCCGACCAAATCAAAGCCATTAACAGCCTACAGGCTCCTCGGAATCCGAAGGAAGTACAGAAGCTCACTGGCATGATTGCGGCGTTGAACCGGTTCATATCGCGATCGGCGAATCGATGTCGGCCTTTCTATCTCCTGATAAACAAGTGGAAAGAGTTCGAATGGTCGGAGGATTGCGTTCAGGCTTTCCAACAGCTTAAAGACTACCTGTCCCGACCACCCATCATGTCCAGCCCTGAGGCAGATGAGGTGCTGTTTGCCTACATCGCCGTAGCCCCCCACGCTGTAAGCCTGGTACTGGTACGGGATGATAATGGGGTGCAGCGACCGGTGTACTATGTGAGCAAATCACTACATGAGGCCGAGGTGCGATACCTACCTTTGGAAAAGGCAATTCTGGCGATAGTGCATGCAACCCGAAAACTTCCTCATTACTTTCAGGCGCATACGGTCATCGTTCTAACTCAGCTTCCCCTCCGAGCAGTGCTTCGAAGCGCTGACTACACCGGAAGGATCGCCATGTGGAGTGCGCTTTTGGGGGCCTTTGACATTAAATATATGCCCAGATCCTCTATTAAAGGACAGGTCCTCGCAGACTTGGTAGCGGAGTTTGCTGAGCCCTCTATAGAAACAATAACCGAGAAGAAAGACATGGATGGAAAGTCGGTTGGTGCGATTTCAACAGGGAGAAGCACGCATTGGAAGGTCTATGTAGATGGCGCAGCTAACCAGAGGGGGTCAGGAGTTGGGATAGTTTTAATATCCCCAGATGGGGCCGCCCTTGAAAAATCATTGAGGCTCAGATTCTCGGCTACGAACAATGAAGCCGAATACGAAGCCTTACTTCAAGGGATGACGATGGTTCAAAGATTGGGCGGAAGAATGATAGAAGCGTTCTCGGACTCTAGACTGGTTGTCGGACAAGTGATGGGTGAGCTGGAAGCCCGAGATACTAGGATGCAAGACTATCTGGGACGAGTCAAACGGCTACAGACGAGTTTTGAATCCTTCAGTCTGACGCACATTTCCAGGAGCGTAAACACCCATGCCGATTCGCTGGCCACTCTCGCCACGTCCTCGGCGCATAATCTGCCGCGAATGATCCTTGTTGAAGATCTGGCACAGACAAGTCCCGTTGGCAGAAACCCGGCTCAGGTCCATCAGATCAGAAAAAGTCCTAGCTGGATGGACCCCATAAAGAGCTTCCTCCAAAACGACCTCTTACCGGAGGAAAAACTGGAAGCCGAGAAGATACGAAGGAATGCCCCTCGGTTCTGGCTATCAGAGGACCATAAACTATATCGACGCTCTTACTCTGGACCGTACCTATTCTGTGTGCATCCAGAAGAGTCCGAATCTTTACTCGAGGAGTTGCACGAGGGGATTTGTGGAAGCCACACCGGAGGAAGGTCGCTGGCGCACAGGGCACTCTCCCAAGGGTACTGGTGGCCGAACATGCAAAGAGAGGCCCAAGAATACGCTAAGAAGTGCGACCAGTGCCAAAGATTCGCCCCGAATATCCACCAACCCGGAGGGGTTCTCAACCCCCTCTCTAGCCCATGGCCGTTCGCACAATGGGGCCTTGATATAGTCGGACCTTTCCCCAAAGCTGCGGGGAACAAGCGATACATAATAGTCGGAACTGATTACTTCACTAAATGGGTGGAAGCTGAACCCTTAGCCAACATTAGGGACGTGGACGCCCAGAAATTCATCTTGAGGAACATCATCACCTGCTTCGGAACTCTGCGGACACTCATTTCCGACAATGGTCTACAGTTCGACAGTAAGAACTTTAGGGAGTATTGCCGCGAGCTCGGAATCATTAACCGATATTCCACCCCCGCCTACCCTCAGGGAAATGGGCAGGTCGAGGCCGTGAACAAGGTCATAGTGAACGGACTGAAGAAGAGACTGGACGAGGCAAAGGGGAGATGGGTAGAAGAACTCCCCCACGTCTTATGGACTTATCGGACGACGCCGCGACGATCGACCGGTGAGACCCCCTTCTCGATGACTTATGGGGCTGAGGCCGTGCTCCCGATCGAGAACAACTTTCCCACACTGAGGTCTAGATCGTTTACCCCAAACGATAACGACGGTTTATTGGAACGGAGTCTGGACCTAGCCGAAGAAAGAAGAGAAAAAGCGATGATTCATATGGCCTATTATCACCAGAAACTGAGACAAGGGTACGATGCTAACGTCAAGCTGCGGCCTCTGGGTCCAGGTGACCTCGTGATGAGGAAGATTCTTGGCAGCGCGAAGAACCCCTCTTGGGGCAAGTTGGGGCCCAATTGGGAGGGACCATACCGTGTCACATCCGTGGCCGGAATAGGCGCCTACTACCTAGAAGATTTGGATGAAAAGCCTGTACCTCGACCCTGGAATGTAAATAACCTCAGAAGATATTATTATTAATAAGAATGGCTTAGCATATGTATTCTTTCATGACTGTCCGTTGCTTGCTGGTCCCCTGACAACTATTCATAGTTTTAAACAGAACCTAAGTCCTGCATGGCTCCTCGGACCACAGATTTAGGGGAAATTATTACTCATGACAATCTTTATAAGTTTTAAACAGAACCTAAGTCCTGCATGGATCCTCGGACCACAGACTTAGGGGAAATTAATACTTAAGGCAATTATTCATAGTTTTAAACAGAACCTAAGTCCTGCATGGCTCCTCGGACCACAGACTTAGGGGAAATTATTACTCATGACAATTTTTATAAGTTTTAAACAGAACCTAAGTCCTGCATGGATCCTCAGACCACAGACTTAGGAGAAATTAATACTTAAGGCAACTATTCATAGTTTTAAACAGAACCTAAGTCCTGCATGGCTCCTCGGACCACAGACTTAGGGGAAATTATTACTCATGACAATTTTTATAAGTTTTAAACAGAACCTAAGTCCTGCATGGATCCTCAGACCACAGACTTAGGGGAAATTAATACTTAAGGCAACTATTCATAGTTTTAAACAGAACCTAAGTCCTGCATGGCTCCTCGGACCACAGACTTAGGGGAAATTATTACTCATGACAATTTTTATAAGTTTTAAACAGAACCTAAGTCCTGCATGGATCCTCAGACCACAGACTTAGGGGAAATTAATACTTAAGGCAACTATTCATAGTTTTAAACAGAACCTAAGTCCTGCATGGCTCCTCGGATCACAGACTTAGGGGAAATTATTACTCATGACAATTTTTATAAGTTTTAAACAGAACCTAAGTCCTGCATGGATCCTCAGACCACAGACTTAGGGGAAATTAATACTTAAGGCAACTATTCATAATTTTAAACAGAACCTAAGTCCTGCATGGCTCCTCGGACCACAGACTTAGGGGAAATTATTACTCATGACAATTTTTATAAGTTTTAAACAGAACCTAAGTCCTGCATGGATCCTCAGACCACAGACTTAGGGGAAATTAATACTTAAGGCAACTATTCATAGTTTTAAACAGAACCTAAGTCCTGCATGGCTCCTCGGACCACAGACTTAGGGGAAATTATTACTTATGATAGATTGGGAGATTATTACTTAAAGGAAATCGTTTTAATACGTGCACGCAGTCTGGCACCATCGCAACCCTTAAGTGCGCAGCCCAAAAACCCATTTTTATTTTGGCTATTTGCCTATATCTACATCGTTGCAAATACTTAAAAAAAAAGAAAAAAGAAAAGAGCGCTACTGACATACATCCATAGTAAGCAAAGCGAACATCTTATATTAATATTCCGAGTACATTAGAAAGAGACGTCCTTACAGAAGAATGGAAAAATAGGACGACTCACATTAAAAAAAAAAAGGGGGTACAGAGATCAAAAGCCTAAAGGGCTAAGCCTTAACAGGAGGATCTTCTTTCTGCTCGGGCTGAGGGGGAAGAACCTCGATGGTAGAGTCTGCGGCGGGATCCTTCGCCATATCAGGCACAAGGACGGCATCAGGCGCCGCCAGGTCCTGCTTTGAGGCCACTTGGACGTCATCAGGATTCTCTCGGATCTCCGGAGGATAGAAGATGTTCTCGGGCAGTCTTAGTGCCGAATTCGTAGGAACTCCTGCAGCATCGAGAGCATGAGCCCACGAAATACTGCAGTAATCCCTACACACCTCGGGGATCTCCTCGGAGAGCCTCGCCTCCGTTTCTGCGGCCCCGAGCTGGCGAGCAGCATTCTTCTCAACTTCTGCAGCCTCTCGGATCAGCTGGGCCTCCTCTTTGACTCCCCTTAGCTCATCCTCGACTTTTTGCAGGGCAGTCTTGAGATCCTGCACTGCCTGCCTCTCTGTGGCGAGGTTAATCTGTGTTGAGTACAGCTCTTTGCGCTGGTCCTCCGCCTGGGTCTCGGCACTTTTCAAACCAGCCTCTGCACTTTTGCGCAGTCTCTCCGACTCCATGAACTCGTCCGTGAGTTTAAGGTGATCGTGCTTAAGGGACCCTAAGGCTTTCTCCATCTCCGTCCAAGCCTGGGTCTCAGCGTCAGCCCGACTACGATTACCTCGGCAGAATTCCTCAGCCACAAATACCTGCTGAGTGATCTACGAACAAAACAAGAATGCTTTAAAAAAAAAAAAAAAAGAAAAAAAAAAAAAGAAAGAAGAGGGGGTCCCTTTTAATGAAGCAGTAGAAGGGTTACTTACCATCGCGAGGTCCCTTTTAAGGGATAGGAAGATCTCGGGCTGAGAGAACCGCCTATAAGCCTCCATATCCCGAGGAAGGAGTAGGGGCTGCTCTATAGCCTCGGCCACATACCCTGCCCGGCCTCGGTTGTACTCTCGGACCGAAGCATTATAGGGGATGGCCACCCCCTCCAGCTCCAACTTGGGGCTCCATACACGCGGGGCAACTCGTACCTCCGCAAGGCTCTCCTCGTCCCGATTCTCCGAGGAGTTGCCCCTTCTGCTCCTTGGTGCACGAGCAGTCTTTTGCTGCTTGGTCGGCTGAGCAGCCACCTCACCCTCCTCAGGGGTATCAACCGGCCTCTTCTTCTTCAGGTCCGGAATAGCCTTAAGGCCAGGTTCCGAAATGCCCTGAGGGACAACAGGAGGAAGGGTTTTGACTTGTGATGGAGGTGGTCCCTTCGATGACTGGCCTTTCCCTCGGGAGGCCATCAGCTCCTTTAGAGACTTTCCCTTTCCTGCCATGGGCTCTGTCTCTTCGTCCGAAGTATCGTTCGAGCAGATAACAATGGAAGGAGCGCCAACTGCAGAATGACGGTCCCGCTCTCCTTCAGGACCGGAAAGTTCCACCAAAGGGGTTTGCTGAACTTCCTCCTCAAAGTAAAACTCGTCTATCTCTTCCTCAAGGGAAAGACGAGATGATTCAGTTTCCTCTTCAACCTGAACGGCAACACCAGGCTCGTTTGGCGGAGGTAGCTGCTCTGCTAAGTAAGGATTTCTAACACCAGGCAACACAACTGGTGGCAGATCGTGTTTAGCTAGGAACCCGTCCTTGGACACGTCAATCCTAGCCAACCTCGGACTGCCCGCCCTTATAGCGTGGCCGATAGCCTGGAAAGAAGTGCTCAGAGGTTGATAGCCCAGAACCAGATGGGCCGCACGCAACTGTCTGTCCTCGGAAACGTAAATCTCCGACCTAAGAAGGTAGTTCAACGCTGGCACGTTCACAAAGTTTAGCCGAGGAGCGACGTGAACTTTATCTGCAAGCAACCAAGAAAAGTGGGGTTAGTTCATGAAATTTTCCAATTACAAAGAAAGCAAGAAAGATAAACCCTCAACACTAAATCCTTTCCCAAAAAGGACCGATCCTAAAAACGTCGCACCTGGGGTTCCTGCCCGAGTTGGACAATGAATACCGTCGGTCCACTCCCCAGAAGCAATAAGGAAGTCATTCTTCACGGTTTTATTGGATACTGGGAGACAAGAGATCAACCTAACATCCTCGTTCCGGGATTTAAGATAATACCCATCATCCTCGAGGCGGTGACATTCGTACAGATAAGCCACATCGTGCCAAGTAAGGCCTAGATTCATCCGCTCGTTTAAGACATCTACACAGCCTAGTATCTTGAACATATTCGGGGCACACTGATACGGCGTCAACCTATGGTTGAACAGGTAGTCCCTTGTAATCCTACGCATGGGAAGTGTCATCCCTCCCTCTATAAAAGCAATCATAGGGATAACAACTTCTCCCATACCTCTCTCTGTCAATACTCCTTCAAGAGGACAGTACTGCAACCCAACCCCCGGGGGAATGTGGTATTTAGCCCTAAAGGCCTCCATAGCGGCTGGAGTGTTTACTAATTTCTCAAATCTACCCATCTGAACTGAACTGGGGAAACGAAAGTAAGGACTGAGAATAAAAGTAGAGTCCGAGGAGGAAATTGAAACGGCGAAATGAACGAAATGTACTGGTACCTTCGCAAAACGCTCAGTGGGACGCCTGGAAATCTCTCCTGGAAGGAGCGGTTCATGAAAGACGGCTACGGAGGCGTAACGGGCGTGAGTATTCGTATGTCTCTGGGTTTCGATGGAGTTCTCTGGAAGCCTCTGAGGTTTACGAAATGCAGATAAAAAGAACTGAACCCCTCTGACGTCTTATATAGCCGGGAGGAGAGAGAAAAGATCATTCCTGCCTAAAAATACGAGAAGAAACGATGGCCGTTCGATCCACGCCACACCGTTGGATGGAGGGAACATAACGCCTCCGGAAGTTAATGACCACGCCTCGTAAATTGTAACGCGTCAAAAGTAACGGTCCGCACGCGCGCCCCAAGCTCTCCTTATTTCCACCCTCTCACTAACATCAAAACCCCGCTTTTCTCCTCGGAAGGAGATAAAAACCGGAGTTTTGAGGGGCTATTGTGGGGCCCGGCCCAAAAATAATGGGCTATTCCAAATCCAGGCCCGTCCGAGGAGCGTCCTTGCCGAAGAGAAACCACATATGAAGCATTACTCAACCCCAATAACGCCACGGAAACCTGTCCGAGGAGTAACTCCTCCTCGGACATCACGAAGTCCATACGAGGAACTCTCCCCATCCATTTCAGTCCATCCTCCCAACATATAAAATGAATAAAATCCAAAATATCTCATGGAAAGCTGCCACCACCACATTAATTGCGCCCCAACCATCATCTTGGCCGCATTAATGAGGAAAAGACCCCTGAACAGTACCACCTTGGCCTCTGCAACTCACAAAGGGAGAGATGGGGGCGTCTGATGGGACAGGTGCTCAAGTAGATGCTTAGATGATCGACAAGTGTAAGGTTGAAATGAGAGGAGAGGAACTATATAATGTAGTGAAATCCCCCAAAGGGAGGGAGGGAAAAATTGTATTAAGAACGGGAAAATAGAATCACACGTGGAGATCTTTTCTTGTGTTTTTATTTTCTGCAACTACATTGTCCATGTACAAGACCGAACAGGCTCACTGAGGCGAAGTTCTTTGACCCATCCTCTACAAATTTCTATTGTGGGTTGCGCTTTGGGCCAAGGCCAGATCAATAAGATTTGGGCCAGGAAAATCGTGCAACTACAATAATTTTCTTAAAAAGTTGGTGTCGAATAGGAAAAATCCAATTAGATTTTAGATTTTGGATTACAATTGAGGTTCAATTTTGTGTCATGTGTCTTATTTAAGATTTTTAATTTTTGTTTCAAGTTAATTATTCATTGAAAAAAAACAAAGTGCCCAATATTAAATAAATCATATGAAAAACTGATCATACATCTAATCTAATGATTTGTTTTGTATAGATACCTATGATCTAAACCACCTTAAGGTTGATCTTGGGATAATATGTGGTATTTAATGGACTGTAACATGCTAGAAGCCCTATGTGAGAAACTGGTAAGTTTTGTTTTAGTATGGAAAAAATAGATAAATATTTGTTATTGACCAAAGTATATATAGGTTAATTAGGATCAAAACACATCCTTAAAGTTGTATGATAGAATATTTAAAACTAGTGCTAACAAAAAATTACAAGAAATTATCATGATTTAAGTTAAATATAAGCTACAGTTAAAAGAGACTTAAAAAAATACAACCTAAAGTATTAAAACACTATAGCTAGACATATGATGTACAAATCTTAGTGTAAGTAGAATTGTAGCCGCACATAATGCTAGTTACATGTTTTAATACAAGTCAAAGTTAATTGTAAATTAAACCGTGAATGAATGAAATGAAGGGAAACATGGATTGATGCAGGTACAGAATGTAGATGAATTAAAGAAGATGCAGAGGTTATTCTCAAAAAAAAAAAAAAAAAAAATGAAAAGAAAGAAAGAAAGAAGAAGAAGATGCAGAGGTTGAGGTTGAGGAAAGGAAACAGAGAGTGAATTGAAGAATGAAATTCTTAATTTCTTATCACCTTGCTCCGAACATTGTCCTATATTTATACATGAATATAAACTTGAATTGCCTCCACTACTCTCTAATCTATCGTAACTATACATTTCACAGAATTGAATATCACTTTTAGGGGGAAATTCCTTCATTTAGGTGCCCTTTAATTAGTTGCTTTTGCTATTTATGATAAATTTTCCTTTTGTTGTAATTTTCAATAAAAGATAAAATAAGTTCTTTCTGTTTATTCTAGGACATCTCATAGAAACCATAGGATTTAATTATGCAATTTTTTCAATTTTGCTTTTTTTGGGGGGTAATTTTTCTTATTTTCTAGCCTAATCTTATACATAATATGAATTAGGGTTTTTATTGACTCCTAACTACCTTGAGAGCGCGGTTGGTAGCCCTAGGGTTCCTTTTCCTATTTAAGATTATTGTAGCCTTTAAGACAATGCAATTTTCTCATTAATAAAATGGGTAAATTGCCTATTTGATTCTAACATTTTGGTATTGTATCAATTTGGTCATTGACCTTTCAAATGTGTTAATTTAGTCTCTCACTTTTTGATATTGTGTCAATTTGGTCCTTGATTGATGGACTGCACACTCTTATTATGAAGGGCATGATCATTTTGAAACAATACCAAAAGGTTAGAAATTAAATTAACAAATTTCAAAGGTCAAGAACCAAATTAACACACAATATAAATCTTAGAGACCAAATAGGTAATTTACTCTAATAAAATTTTAGAAAGAGTTTTTTTTCTTTATTTTCTAGTAGATTCCAGAATTCTCCTTATGGATTCAAGAGTAACAATATTAAAATAGACATATTCTATTTCTTGTGGCTTTTCACCTGAAAGACAAAATCAAGTTGAACGTTCCTTCCTAATCTTGCTTAGGTTGTGAGCGTATGATAAACAAATTATATTGTATGGGGTACAATTTTATATAGATGTATGTAATGTTCTCTTATATATATATATATATATATATAGTTGCTATAAGTACATTCAATGATACCCACTGTGGGGGTGTTGCAGTACTTTCACATTCTCTTTTTTCACTCTTTTTTCAGTTTTTGTTCCTGTAAAAACTAAGCTAGAAAAGTTAAACTTGACCGGCCCTAATAGGATTCTTATATCTAACTATCAAAGTGGTAACGATGATAGAATATCAGTTACTCAAAGTAGCACAAAATCCACACACACGATTGTGTGCTAATGTGCTATTATAGCTCAAATGAATTAATGGAGGAAATATCCTGAAAGTGATCTGGTGAAAGTTGAATTGGTTTCCTAGTGCTAGTCCTAAAATGCGTTCTTGACTGGTTGACAATTCGAAATAGACTCACAACAAAAGATAGAATACGGCATTGGGGAAATGCAACTTGTGACTTATGCATAAACAGATTAGAGAGTAGAGATCATCTTTTTTTCATTTCTCTTTCTCCAAGAGAATTTGGAAGAATCTTATGTGACGGGACTGACGAAGTCAACCTCCTTAGACAAAGTCATTAATACTGACGAAGTAACCTTGACAGACGAAACAACTAAGCATCCCTGGCAATACAACCACGCCGTTGACGAAGGTAGAGAAGCCATTTAATACAGTCAATAAATGAGTCGGGCGGTTAAAAGGCCAGCTGTGCAGACCGTTGGAAGCCCATTAAAGTCCACATTTACTGGGGGTAAGGCGTTACCCAAAGGAGAATTAAGACCACCATAACAGCCACAACGGCTAGGAGCTAAGAGAATGTATATATATAACCCTCACACCTCCAACAGAAGGTACATTTTTGACACAAAAACAGCATCCCTAGTTATTTTTACTCTGTTATTTACTATTAGCTTCTCATACTGACTTTGGCATCGGAGGTGTTGTGGCAGGCACCACACCGGTGACCATTGTGAGGGATTGCTACTTCCACGGTGACGCAAACAAATATCCGACTCCATCTGGACGTGTTCATTGCGACTGACGAATTTACACTTCATCAGTTTGGCGTCGTCTATGGGGAACGTGATATTTTCATACTTAGATTCGAAAACGTAGTTCCTATCAACTTCTATATATTCAGATGGAGTCTAACCAGGACTCAACAGCCTTAGCTCAGCAAGTCCAGGCTCTAGCGGCCATCGTTGAAGAGCTCACTAGGCATAAACAGGAAATGAGGCTACGGCTTCAACATGAGGAGAATCGATCTAGAGCCAATCAGGAGGATGAGGGAGATAGCCATAGAAGGAGTGACCGTCAAGGGCCTACTACTCCAGATAAGCAAAACTCAGATCTTCTTCGAGAGATGAGGAAGGAGATGGACGAGCTAAGGAACGCCATTAAGAAGAAAACAGACCGGAGCCTGGATAGAATGGTTACGGCAACAGGCTCTCCCTTCACTACTGCCGTCCTGGAGTGCCCAGTGCCGTCAAAATTTCGATTGCCCTAGCTTGAACCATTTGACGGACTTAAGGACCCCCAGGACCACCTCAACACCTTCAAGACGACACTAGGCGTTCAACAGCTTCCTGATGAAATACTGTATCGTTCCTTCCCTACCACTCTTAAAGGAGCTGTAAGGGAGTGGTTCACAAAGTTGCCAACTTCGTCCATCGATAGCTTCGAGCAGTTGAGCAACGCCTTTTTGCTCCACTTCGTCGGGGGACAACACCCCAAGAGGCCAGCGGACCACTTGCTTACTTTGCTTACTATTAGACAAGGGGAGAAAGAAACCCTTAGGTCATACGTGAAACAATTTACGAGGGAGACCCTAGAGGTAGATGAAGCTGACGACAAAGTGCAGTTGACGACCTTCAAGGCAGGGTTGAAGTCCAGAGAGTTCGTGATGTCACTCGTGAAGAATCCTCCTAAGACGATGGCAGAGATGCTCCTGAAGGCACAGAAGTACATGAATGCTGAAGATACACTAGCCGCCATAAGAGACATAGTGAAGCCAACAGACAAAGGAAAGAAGGAGGACGATCGTAGAGGACAACAAAGGAAGCGTCCAAACCAGCGACGGGTGTAAACGGAGAGACCAAAAAAGCTCCTCGAACGGTAAAATTCACTCCTTTAGTTATGCCAGTTGACAAAATTTTGGCACAGATTAAGGATAAGCATTACCTTAAATGGCCAAAGCCATTACATTCGTCCCCTAACATCCAAGACAAGAAGAAGTACTACCGGTTCCACAAGGACCATGGTCACTACACAGAAGATTGCCGAAACTTGAAGGAGCAGATAGAAGAATTGATATGGAAAGGAAAACTGTAGAAGTATGTGAAGAAGGGAGAATCCAGCAGGTTCAGAGACGATGATAAAAACCAGCGTGGATTCTCGCCTAAAGACGAGGATCACACGTCTCAACGACCACAAACCGTGATCGGGGAGATAAGGAGGATCACAGGTGGGCCATTCACAGGCAGGTCATTCAGGTCCCTTGAGAAAGCATGTCAGAAGCAGGTGAACAGCGTGCATACAACACCCCTGTTTAAATAGAGACGGAAAAACCAGGACATGTCTTTCAGTGAAGAAGATGCTAAGGGAGTGAAGCAGCCTCACAACGACCCCTTGGTCATAATGCTCACAATAGAAGGATTCAACACCAAGAGAATCCTTGTGGACAATGGTAGCTCCACAGACATCATCTACCTTCCCGCTTTCCAGCAGCTGAAGCTAGATCCAGGAAGACTACGCCTATTTGATTCCCCCCTGGTTAGTTTCAGTGGGGACAGAGTATATCCCAAGGGTGTAGTGACTTTGACAGTAACGGTGGGGACCTACCCGAAGCAGTTGACACGTCAGTTAGACTTCTTAGTGGTAGACTGCCCTTCATCCTACAATGTGATCATTGGGAAACCTACGCTCAACCGGTGGAAGTCAGCCACGTCCACCTATTGCTTAAAGGTAAAATTCCCAACTGAGAACAGTGTCAGCGAGGTAAAAGGAGATCAGGTCCTAGCTAGGGAATGCTACCAGGCCGTGTTGGCCGCAAAGGAGAACCATACATGGATGATCGAGGAGAAAGAAGAAGATAAAGTGGAAGCCCTGGAGGTAGTGGAACTGGTTGAAAGAGAGGCAACAAAGACAACAAGAATAAGGACGACACTAAGTCCCGAGATGAAAACAAGGCTTGTCTAGTTCCTTAAAGAAAACCTAGACGTCTTCGCTTGGACTCACGAAGACATGCAAGGCATATCTCCAAAAGTTATTCAGCATAAGCTGAATGTGGACCCGGAGAGAAAGCCCGTCCAGCAAAGACGACGAGTCTTCGCACCAGAAAGGAACCAAGCAATTACAGACGAGGTTAACAAAATATTATCATCAGACTTTATCCGTGAGGTCTATTATCCTGATTGGCTCGCAAATGTCGTCCTAGTGAAGAAAGTAAATGGGAAATGGAGAGTGTGCGTGGATTTCATAGACCTGAACAAAGCCTGCCTAAAAGACAGTTTCCCTCTGCCGAGAATAGACCAGCTAGTGGATTCTACAGCCAGACATAAGTTACTGACGTTCATGGATGCTTTCTCAGGGTACAACTAGATAAAAATGGTTGAAGAAGATCAGGAGAAAACTACTTTCATCACAAGTCAGGGGCTCTATTGCTATAAGGTGAAGCCCTTCGGGCGAAAGAATGCAGGAGCAACCTACCAAAGGTTAGTGAATAAGATATTTAGCAAGCAGATTGACAGGAATATGGAGGTGTATGTGGATGACATGCTCGTCAAGAGTAGAGAAGAACTTGCCCATCTGGATGACCTGAAGGAGACGTTTGCCACCCTCAGACAATACCAGATGAAGTTGAATCCCAGCAAATGTGCCTTTGGCGTATCCTCGGGAAAATTCTTGGGATTCATGATGTCCCAAAGGGGGATAGAAGCAAACCCGGAGAAGGTACAGGCTATACTCAACATGACATCGCCCAAGACCGTCAAAGAGGTCCAAAAGCTCACAGGAAGTACCCAAGGATTGAAAAAATTGCATTCGCGTTAATAATAGCCTCGCGCAAACTGCGACCATACTTTCAGGCAAACCCCATCCTGGTGATGACGGATCAACCCTTCAAGAAATCCATGAACAAGCCTGAAGCAATAGGGAGAATGGTCCAGTGGGCGATTGAACTTAGCCAGTTCGATATTGAGTATCACCCCAGGACAGCCATTAAGGCGCAAGCCTTAGCGGACTTCATCGTTGAGTTCACCCTCCCAGACGAGGACAACCTCACCAACGAAACAAAGCAGTGGACAGTACAGACCGATGGTTCGTCAGCCCAAAGGAGGGGGGGAGTAGGGGTCGTCATAACCACCCCTGATGGAGAAGTGCTTAAATATGGAGTTCAACTGAAATTTTCGGCCACCAATAACGAGGCTAAGTATGAAGGAATACTGACGGGATTAAGGCTTGGTAAGGCCCTCGGAGCTAAGAACCTGCTAGTCCAGAGTGATTCAAAGCTCGTGATAGGGCAGATTAAGGAAGAATATGAAGTAAAGGAGGAGCGAATGCAGAGATACCTTAGGCTGATGAAACATCAAACTCAGGACTTCGATAATGTAGAATTTGTGTAGATCCCCAAAGCCAGAACAT
Source organism: Quercus tomentella (assembly GCA_028535165.1). NCBI lineage: Eukaryota > Viridiplantae > Streptophyta > Magnoliopsida > Fagales > Fagaceae > Quercus > Quercus tomentella. The sequence continues at coordinate 21,238,913 of JAPQVY010000155.1, forward strand.
GGTAGCAGACAAAGTCGCGAAGCTAACATCGTCGGAAGGAGGAGCGGCGAATATGGGCCTGATGACGGAGGTCCAAAAACGCCCCAGCATCGAAGAGATCTCCACTTTCGCAATCCAGAGCACAGGTAGCTGGATGACACCAATCATATCCTTTCTCCAGGATGGGCACCTCCCTCAAGATGTTGAGGAGGCCAGAAAGATCAGGAGGGGAGCAGCCAGATTCACGATTCTTAACGACACACTATATAAGAAAGGCTTTTCCATGCCTTACCTAAAGTGTGTAGACGAAGAAGAAGCCAAATATATTTTAGAGGAGATCTATGAAGGAGTTTGCGGAGACCATGCAGGCCCCAGATCGCTGGTTAGTAAAGTTATCAGAATAGGTTATTTCTGGCCCACAATGCAGATAGATGCAAGGGAGCTCCTCAAGAAGTGTGGCAAGTGCCAAAGGTTTGGGAACGTCCAACGCCTTCCAGCGGAAAGACTGACGATGATATCCTCCCCCTGACCCTTTACACAATGGGGAATCGACATCGTCGGCCCATTGCCTCAAGGTAAAGGACAGGTAAAATTCCTACTAGTCACTATTGATTATTTCACAAAATAGGTCGAAGCAGAGGCACTAACAACCATCACTGAAGCCAGGATCCAGAACTTTGTGTGGAAGAACATAATTTGCAGGTTCGGGATTCCACGGATGATCATATCAGATAATGGGCGGCAGTTCGACAGCCAAAGTTTCAGGGACTTCTGTTCAGGCCTAGGGATCAAGAACCAGTTCTCATCCCTAGGACATCCACAGGCAAACAGACAAACGGAGGTAACGAATCGGACACTACTCAAGATAATCAAGGCCAAGTTAGATGATGCAAAAGGTGCCTGGCCGGAAGAATTTCCCAGTGTCTTGTGGGCCTACAAGACCACGACAAGAACCCCGACAGGAGAAACCCCCTTCAAACTCACCTATGGTACCGAGGCAGTAATCCCAGTCGAGGTGGGAATAGCCAGCACCAGGCGAGAAATGTTCCATGAGGAGGATAATGACAACCAGCTACGAGTCAACCTGGATTGCTTAGACGAAGTGAGAGAGAAAGCCTTTGACAAGATGACGAAGTACCAACAGAAGATGGTTGAGTATTACAACAAAAGGGTGAAGCTCAGACAACTTGACATAGGAGACCTCATCCTGCGTAAGGTCACCCCAGCAATTAGAGACTCTGCCCAAGGAAAACTCGGCCCCACGTGGGAAGGACCTTACCAGGTCGTCAATTACTCTAGGCAAGGCAGCTATCACTTGGAAACCATAGACGGGCAGAGGCTTCCACAACCGTGAAACATTGAGCACTTGAAGAAATACCACCAATAGATGTAACAGAAAATTGTATTCATTCTTGAAAGCAATAAAAAAGACTATTCAACCAATATTTTAATGCAAGTAGATCTAGTAACGTGAAAGTCACAAAAAAAATGGCAAAGTAACAAGATTCCGCCTTGACGGATGTAAGTTACTGACGAAGCTATAAAAATGACAAGATCCCTTAAATGGATGTAAGTCATAAAAATGGCTAAGTAACAAGATTCTGCCTTGACGGATGTAAGTTACTAACGAAGTCATAAAAATGACAAGATCCCTTAAATGGGTGTAAGTCATAAAAATGGCTAAGTAACAAAATTCCGCCTTGACGGATGTAAGTTACTGACGAAGCCATAAAAAATGAAAAGATCCTTTAAATGGGTGTAAGTCACAAAAAAAAAAAAAAAAAAAAAAATTTTGCTAACAAGATTCCGCCTAAACGGAAGTAAGTTACTGACGAATCCAAAAGAATGATGAGACCCCTAAAAGGGTGTAAATCACAAAGAGACAGGAACCTTGCAACAAACATGCTCAAGAAATAGCATCTTTTGAAGGGTCATGACTAAAAATCCTTTGCTAAGTACAAAGCATTGACGCAAAAGGGAAACTACAGGAATAGAAATTGTAGACAAGTAAGTATGGAATTGCTAATTTAATTCAAGCCCAAAAATAGCGGGCAATTGCCATTGTCTTTACAACTAAACCAAAGGCCCATAAACACTGGGCTAAAGATATTGTTCCCAAAACAAATTAAAAAGAAAAAATTGTTCTGGAGTTAGACTTACAAAAGGCCCAAAACATCACGGGCATCCACAAAAAAAGAAAAAAGAAAAAAGAATTTCTTTATAAGTAACAGGATCAGGCGTCGGCAGCTATATCGTCACTAGTTGGAGGGGGAACAACACTCTCGGGGGCATCATCATCAAGGGTAGAAGAGTTGGAAGCCTCGTCAGTAGCCATCTCCTTGTCTACCTCTTCGAGGTCCAGGTTCTCCAGATCTACTCCAAAAGGGTGCTTGATGAAGTATCTTCTCAAAAGCTCAAACCCTTTGAAGTACCAGCTAAAGAGCACAATATTGTACTCTTCCAGTCTGCTGGAAACCTTCGATGGATTTAACGGCTATAGTTTTGATCTTCTCCTTAGTAGCCAGGAGTTGCTCGTCCTTCTCCACAGTCAACTACCGTTCAGCCCTAAGATCGTCACTGAGAGTCTTGGCCTTTTCCTTGGCGAGGTTAGCTTCGCCCATGACGGTTATCAACTCTTTCTTCAACTTTGAATTCTCCGTCTCCAAGACCGCCACCTGAGACAGTGCAGACTCAACCTTAGCTTCCTGAGCAAGATACTCAGAGGAAAGATGGAGGCTCTCCTCCAGCACCTTAAAAAAAAGGGGGAGAATTAGATTTCAAAAAAAAAAAAAAAAAGGAGAGAAGGGAAAATGGAATTTGCACGAGGACATTACCTGGACAAGCTTGTGGAGATGACGACCCACAAGCCCACTAGGAGACAATCCTGAGAATATCTTCATCTCGTCTGTAGTAAAAATCTCCTGAGCCCTAGCCATCGCGACCCCAGCATCGTCCCAGACGTTGGATGAACGAGAGTCGGCCTTCTCCTTCTCCTTTTCACCTGTCCGCTGCCTCTTCCGTTGAGGAGGGATTTCTTCAACTGAGGTGGTTGGGGAGGCCGTCCTCGTCGTCTCAACACCGGGAGTAACTAGAGTCGCAGGTGTGATGGAGGCACCTTTGTCCGTCACCTTTACATTTTTTGCCCCAAGATTGGACAAGGGCTCATTCTTTTTGGCTCTCATTCGGGCACACATACTCTAGTTGAACTTCGTCGTCATTCCTAAAAAAAACAACAACTCGTGAGCAAATGAATATAAAAAAGTGTCAACAATGACGAGGCTAACACTTACTCTTTTTCTCCTCAATATCAATGTTTCGCAGGATAAAGGCAGACAGTTCCAGGCCTAGACAATAGAAGGCGAGAGTCTGTGGATCCACCAGATCGTCCCAGTCCTCAATCGTCTTTGCGTGCTCAATCGCCTTCTCAACACGACCCACGTACCTGCTTTTGAGTTTAGGCCGTCTCTTAATTGCATAAGACAATGAGTAGGAGAGTTAGTGACGATAACTAAATGCAATGAAAATTAAGGATGAGGAGAAATAAATACGCACCTAAAGTCGGGGTACCCCACCGACGGAGCAGCCTTGGGAGATCACCCTAAAGTTCATTAGAGGGCGTCTCCCAATCATCCCCGGACACAAAGAAGAACTAGGACTTCCAGTTTCTGAAGGACGAAGGTAGTTCTCGGAGGATAGGGATGTGCATGGGTCGGGTTGAGAGGATTTTTTGACCCAACCCACCATGGTGGGTCAAAAAAAATTCAACCCAACCTAACCTATCACATAGGTCCAACCCAACCCACATGGGTCGGGTTGAACCCATGGGTTTGACAAATTTTTATTATTATTATTATTAAATTGAGTAGAAAAAAAATATAAATATTAATATATTAAAAAAACCTAAAGATTAGTATCAATGTAACCTCTTAAAGGCAAACAACACTAATAACTAAACAACAATAGTAATTTATTAGGATTTGTGTGAACTAAGTGGCTTTTATATAGGATAGGAAGAACTGGTTATTTAAAAAAAATTATTAATTATATAATATATTTTATATATATATATATATTAAATTAGTATTAGTATTAGTAGGAGGAACCGAGGAAATGCTGCTCTACAACTGGTTTTTTTTTTTTAAATTATTAAATATAATATATATATATATATATATATATATATATATATATAAGTGCCCTACAATTGATTTAAAAAAAAATTATTAAATAAAAAATATATTTTAAATATATATTAAATATGGGTGGGTCGGGTCGGGTTTGGCGGGTTTGTAATTTTATGACCCAAACCCAACCCGACCCGCTATAATTTTTTTTTTTTAACCCAACCCAACCCACCAAGCCTTAAAAATCGACCCAACCCGATGGGTCGGGTTGGGTTGGGTCGGGTTTTGCGGGTCGGTGGGTTTTCTGCACACCCCTACCGGACGATCCTAGTTCTCCTCTCCCACGGCACTAGCTCATAGTACCCATGCTCCTTAGACGCCTTTAGACAATACAGGTAGATGAGCTCGTCCACTCTGATCATGTCTCTGTCCATAGCAGCCAACCATATTCCTATTAGGCTGACTACTATCCTCCACGAATTAGGCATAAGTTGCCCAGGAGCAATGCCGAAATGGCTTAACAGCTCCATGATAAAAGGATGGACGGGGAGCCTAAGACCACACAGGAAGGCAGCCTCGTAGAAGCATACCTCCCCAGGGAAAAAGTGGCATGCCCATTCCTCTTCACTGGGTAGACGAACCCTAACCCTGTCGGGAAATTGGAACCTATCCTTAAATCTAGAAAGCTTTTCGGCATCTAAGCCACACACATCTTCAAGGGCATAAAAAGCCCTAACCTCCCGGGGAGCAGAAACTGCAGTATCAACCCCAACCTCCACAGGACCGTCATTAGAGGACAACCCAGTCTCTAATTCGCTCGACCTCACCTCAGACATAATCCCTCACCAAACCCTCGAACCAATTAACGGATTGACGAAGCAAAGGCAGCAAATCAGCCAATGCGACACTCAGATTATTACCCTAAAAAAAAAAGTTCTCAAGATGAGGGAAAACCCCTAAAGACCCTCCTAAACACGTGAAAAGAAAGGAAATTGAAGGACAAGCTACCCTAACCGCAGAGCCACTAACCATGGAAGAACCAGAAAACAAAGGAAAAAATCCTAAAAGCCATAAGACCCAAAAACAAACACAAGGGAAAAAGAAGGGAAAATCAGAAATTCACCATAATGTATGTCTACGCCAAAAAAAGAAAAGAAACAGAAAGTGAGGAGAGAAACATACCTCAAGAGGAAATGTAGAAAGTCCTGCCAAGCACCAGTTCGGAGGAGAACCACAGAGAAAAATCGGAGAAGAATCACAGAGAAAGACCGGAGAAGAAGACACTCAAAGTAATGATTGGAAGTTTGAAAAAAGTGAAAGGGAAAAATGGGGAGAAGTTTAAAAACCAAGGCTTAAAAAACTGAAAATCAGCGGGAAACCCAAGAGCCATACGATTGGAGCATTAACTCCACTGATCAGAACATGCCTGTGGCCACGATGTGTATGGCGCTGCCACTATGCATTTAATACGGAGCGAAACCCCAAGGGTCATGGACAGCTCATAAAAACCTTTCATCTTCTATGATCGTCATGTCACATCACGACGACCATAGAACCTCGAGGGTAGTTGACGGGACTGACGAAGTCATTAATACTGACGAAGTAACCTTAACAGACGAAACAACTAAGCATCCTCGGCGATACAACCACGCCGCTAACAAAGGTAGAGAAGCCATTCAATACAGTCAATAAATGAGTCGAGTGGTTAAAAGGCCAGCTGTGCAGACCATTGGAAGCCCATTAAAGTCCACATTTACTGGGGGTAAGGCGTTACCCAAAGGAGAATTAAGACCACCGTAACAGCCACAACGGCTAGGAGCTAATAGAATGTATATATATAACCCTCACACCTCCAACAGAAGGTACATTTTTGACACAAAAACAGCATCCCTAGTTATTTTTACTCTGTTATTTACTATAAGCTTCTCATACTGACTTTGGCATCGGAGGTGTTGTGGCAAGCACCACACCGGTGACCATTGTGAGGGATTGCTACTTCCACGGTGACGCAAACGAATATCCGACTCCATCTGGACGTGTTCATTGCGACTGACGAATTTACACTTCATCATTATGCTCTGGTGCCTTGTCATGCATCCCAAATTTAACTAGGATGACATAAGTTGGAGTGAAGTAGAATTAAAGAACAAAAATCCGAAATTAGTGGCTCACAAACTTGTTTTATGGAGTGCTATCTACCACATATGGTGGCCAAAATGGCAAATACCCTTTTCGTCGAAACTTTTTAGCAAAATATCCCTAAATAGTTTCAGACATGGGGCATTTTGCTGGAAAGTTTCAGTGAAAGGGGTATATCCCCATTTTGGCCCACATATGGTTGTAAAGAAATGCTTTGATTCATTGTGGTAGGCTTCAAATTGTAGAAGGTATTTTGAAAGTAGTTGGGTGGGAAAGGCTTCTGTAATACGATTCTAAAAAGGGAAATGTGATATATGAGGTATTTCTCTTCTTGTGTTTAAGTCTCCTTCCTAGTGAATTTGTATGAATTGTTCTGTTTTTTGTTGCCTTGAGACAGTTTGTGTGAGGAGTTACAAATGCTTTTTTTTTTCCACAAAAAAAAAAAAAAAAAAAAAAAAAAAAAAAAAAAAGCTTGATGCTTGTAATGTGCTATTGACACCACATTTTGTAACCTATATTTACGCTTCATTTTTTTTGAAGTAAAATATTTTTGAGTGTTTGGTGTGACATGTAAAAATTTTCAAGCATAACACCAAAACTGGTGGCTTAGCAACTGAGGTCGTAGATGCCGAAAGTTCAGTGATTGAACCGCTATAATAGTGGCTTTGGCAACTAGACTGCCATCAAAATGTCATCTCTGGTGATCAAACCTTTGGCATTGATCTTTGGAACAAAGGCTTTAACCACCAAACCACCAACAATAGCCTCCATAATGGTGGTTCCAACGACTGGACTGCCTCAGGAACGATGGCATTGGTAATCAGATAGTCAACACTAGTCATTGGAATGACGGCTTTGATCACCGTACAGCCAAAACCGGTAGCCAAAATAGCGGCTCCAACCGCAGACATAGATTGCCCAGCCCACTAGTGGAAAAGGTGGAGCCACTGTGAGTTTTTGTAAAATGCTTTACCAAATTTTTAAAGGTAAAACATTTTTCAACTATTTATAAAGGATTTGTCAACGAAAAATATTTTACAACATTGGCCACATTTTACATGCAAGAAAACACTTAAAAATGGGAAAACATTTTCCGAAAAATAGTTTACTTCAAAACAAATAGAGCGTTAACCTCACATAGGAGGTAAAATGGTTAGATCACATCCTAGGGCTAAGACCTTAATTTTGATCGTTTGATTTCCAAATGTTTCACATAAAATAAAATTTAAAGTAATAATAAAGAAAACAACAAGCCACCAGCATCAATCAAACCACCAAATTGAAAGATATTATTAAATCAAGTTTTAATGATGAAGATGCATCCTCACAAATTAAGTCCAACCATAAGTGGTAGTGAACAATTAATCTTAATTGGTCCAATTAGTGATCAGTTTAGAATTAGTGGCATGTCATTTTCTTATCTATATAGACCACAAGTTCTCTATCTTTTTCTATCATTTTTCCACCAATTACGAATTAAATGCTCCTATTCCATAATTCACCACCCCTCCAATATAAAAAGGGGTCTAAACCTTCATTCCAAAGCAAACCAAAACAATCTCCTCTTCTCCTAAGCTTTGGTAAAGTAGAGAAAGACTTTTTCATACCCTAGTCTTCTTGAAACTTGGGATATTAGGTTTGCACTTCTCTTCCACTCCTATATAGAACTTTTTTTCTTCCATTCCTAAAGTCCTAAGGAAGTAGGGAAAATGCTTGTCATGCCTCGGTCTTCTTGAGACTCAAGATAGTGAGTAAGTACTCATCTTAAAGCCTCCTCCGCCACTGTGTTGGATTTCCATGCAAGTATAATTTCTTACTCTAAACTTAATTTTTATGTTATTGTAATGTTAATTTAGGGTCAAAGCATGCTAGTTGGCTTTTAATTTCTTCAAATATGCTTGAATGTTTTTCATATATTCTTGAGTGATCTTCACATGTTCTTCACATTTTCATACATACACTAGGCTTTTGATCTTAAAATTATGTTGAAAATATGAAATAATATGTTAGTTCTTAACTTTATTCAACATGTTCATATGCTAGATCTATGGTAGCACCAAATCACATATAATCACAATGTTACTCCTCTTATTCAATAATATGTTTGAATTTAGGATGTCTGCATTCCCACACAATCAGTAGAATTTCTTCTTCAATCCAAATGCAATCTTGAATAAAATGAAATTAGGGTTTCCCACCATACACACACATTTAATTTCGAGCATATGACATGTCACTTTTACTTTAAAGCAACAACATGCAATTGATTGATAGTATGTTGGTTGTATGGATGATGTGACTTGATCATTAGCCACCATAGCCTAGAAGACCGGTTTCACCAAGTAAGGTGGGTTGCCTAATCCCTCCCCACCTTGTGACTTATAAGAATGGCAATAGGTTGGGTTCGTGTCAGATTTCTTTATGCCCGAACCCACCTCGCAGGCCTGCCCCTGTTACCCGAACCCGCCTCATTTAATAAACTGGTTTTTTTTTAACCCCCAAACCCGCCCGGTCAGGCCCCCGTGGGCCCGTCCTATCATGCTCGGCCCAAAATCACAAACACAAACACAGAAATCAAAAACACAAAATTTTCAGATTTATAATTTTCCCTTTCAAAATCACAAACACAAGCACAAATCCTAACACAAACACAGAAATCACAAAAAAAGGAACAGATCATTGAGAAATAGGAATGGCAAAAAACCCAAAAAAAAAAAAAAAATAGTGGAGAATGAATCCAAATTATTGAGAGTGAGTTATAGTGAATCGGTGATAGAGGGGGAATTGGCGTCAATGGAGAGGTGAAGATGCAGGGAGGAAGGAGAGTGAGAGCGATTGAAGGGGCAGTGGTGAGGCTATGTGGATCGGTGAAAGTGATTGAGATTGAGAAACGGTGGCGGCTCAACTATTGAGAATGAGATAGAATTAGGGTATTAGGGTTTATGAGATGTGTGTGTGTGTGTGTGTGTGTGTGTGTGTGTGTGTGTATTAAGAGTATTTAAGTAAAATTGCATGTATGTGGGTCGAGTTCGGTTCGGGTATGCATAATACCCGAACTTGCTGTTAGGGACATATTTATGTAATTGGCTAATCCTTTGACAAAATGCACTTTACTTGTAATTGGGTAGATCTAGGATGAGTTTAGTACTTCAAGAAACAAGTGTTCAAGTTAAGTATTGAAGTCATGCAAGTCTAACCAAGAAACAAGTGAAGGAAGTGTTGTTTATTAAAACTCGACAGCAATCTCGATAGAAAGACTTCTATCGAGATTTAATGTTGAAGCTCGACACAAGCTGTATCTGTAGAGAATTACGAAATCAAATTTTCCAAATATGATTACACGCATATCCTTAAGTATTTATGTAGGGTTTCTTTTCTCACAACCCTAAACATATATAAGGATTATTTTAAGGGCTGTCACGAGGTGATGCAAAGTGATAATACGTGCATATTGTGCCCGGAGGCTAAAATGGCTCTAGGTCATCATTCTTTCTTTAGAAGCTACTGCATCTTTACGCCAAGGGTTTTGTGACCAAGGAGCTTCCTGATTTTCATTATTGATGAACTGAAGAACTTTGCAGCCAACAATATTCCTCAAGTTGGTGCGTTAGTCACGTATTGGGATTCGTGCATTGAACGGAGAGATTGCCACTATAATTCAAGTCCAATTGGGTATTAGGGTAAGGGTTCAATTGTAGGTTGGTATTTCGGGATAGGCCAAAGGGTTTGGTAAGATTCCTCATACTTGTAACCGCTTATGATTGATAATAGTGGATTCTCGGGAGTGGTGACCTTAAATTTACCCAATGAGATTTTGTCTCGGTGGTTTTCCCCATTCGTAAACAAATCACTTGTGTCAAATATATTTTCCACTGCATTTAGTTATTTGGTGATTTGTTTGTACTATCACGCTATTGCATGTAATTTGACTAATTAATTAACTTGAGTAATTAATTAATTTGTAAGGGGTCAATTCATTTTAACCCAACAAGTGATATCAAAGCGGGCACACTCTGATTAGGTTTTTGACATTTTCCGTGTGATCCATTGACCCCTATTTGTCATAGATAGAGGACAATCTCTTATTATACCTCCTTTATTTGATGGCACTAACTATGCATACAGGAAAGTACGCATGAGAGCTTTCTTGCAATCTTTAGATGAGAAAGTATGGCAAGCTGTTAAGATTGGCTGGGCTAAGCCAAAGGAAGCGCCGGCTGATTGGGATGATGCAAAGATTAAAGCGGCAAACTTCAACAGCAGAGCATTGAACACCATTTTCAATGCAGTCACAAATGAGGAATTTAAGAAAATATCCTCGACTGAAACTGCAAAGGAAGCATAGACCATTCTCCAGACAACCTATGAAGGGATTAAGGCTGTCAAGGATTCAAAACTCCAAAGGCTCACTACTAGCTTTGAGGAGATAAAGATGGAGGATGAGTCATGTGATGAGTTCTATGCCAAGTTAAAGGACATAGTCAACTCAGCCTTTAATCTTGGGGAAACTATTCTCGAACCCAAGGTTGTGAAAAAGGTGCTCAGGTCTCTCTCTGAGAGATTCCATGCCAAGATTACTGCCATTGAAGAATCAAATGACATTGACTCCATTCCTTTGAAGGAGATAATTGGCAACTTGCAAACCTATAAATTGCGTCTGACTAAACTTGGGAAAGGAACCAAAAGTAAGAGTATGACACTGAAGGCCAAAATAATGAGACTGATGAGTCTTTAGATGATGAAGATTCTAAGATGAAGTCCTACATCACTAGGCAGTTCAAGAAGTTCATGAAGAATGCCAATGTGAAAGGTTTTGACAAGGATCGTAAGTAATCCAGTTCTTTTCAATTCAAAAGTCAAGACAGAGGGAAGAAGGATGCTAAGGATGGCGGTCAGTATACTATTCCCTCCGGACCAAAGTGCTTCGGATGTCAAGGTTTTGGACACATGAAACAAGAATGTCCAACATATCTCAAGTCAGTTGTGAAAAGCAAGGCTCTTGCTACTACCTTGAGTGATATCGAGCCTAAGATTGTGTCAGATGACAGTGACAACGAGGGAATCTTGAGTGCTTTCACTGCCACAGTGGATCCTACTAAGGGGGTCGTAGAAGCAGTGTATGAAAAAGAGGACTTGGTGGAATCCAAATTTGAAAAAATGGACGATCAAGATGACATTCATACAGCTTATGCTAAATTGTACAAGGTTTTCGAGAAGCATGAGAAACTGTACAGGTTGGCCACCAAGAAGCTGAATGATGTGGAACTAGATCGAGAGGAGCTTTCTATCAAGGTTGATGAAGCTAATCAAGTCATTAGAGCACTACGATTTGAAAACAATTTCTTGGCTGAAAGGACCAAAAAGCTTAAAGCAGAGCTGTTTCAAGTCAGAGCTCAATTAGGGAGGACTTCCATCGCAAAGCTCAATGAGATGCTAAGTTTTTAGAAAGCTGCTTCTAACAAAACCAGTTTGGGGTATAATTTCTCTTCTCCTAATATTGCCTCCTCTAGTACAACTATGTTTGTCTCACTTGCTGATAATATTAATTCTAAGAACAATGATTCTAAAACTGAAACAGCTAGTGAGAACTTAGACAAGGGCAAATCTATTCTAGGAGCACCCACTAAGGTTGAAAAGAAAGAGACTAGAAACCCTAGGACTAAGAAGGCAAACAACAAAAATTCTCAACAAAAGAAGCCGCATTTCTGTCATCACTGTGGAGCTTTAGGGCATACTCGTCGAAATTGCTATAAGTGGTTAGCTACTCAACAAAGTAATAGTATGGTCTCATCTGGAAATCAGAATCAGTTTCCATCCTCTCTTGCTCCTTTGGGAGATCTTCTTAAGTCCTTTATGTTCCTTTCAAACTTAAACGGTTTCAATTCTTCCCCCTCTCCTCAAGATCAAAGGTTCATGCAAAGGAAAAGTTCTTCCAAGGTGTGGAAGGAAAAAGGCTCAAAGTGATTCAGTCACTTTTTTTCTCTATCTCTCCCCTTATGTTTTTGCATTACTTGTTTGTTTTCAAGCTTTTGAGTCAATCTAGTTTTATGCTTTGTGTGTTTTCTTTCATGTTTTTGTTTGGTTGCCTTTTAGTTTTTGCTTTATTTTTTAAAAAAAAATTGAAAAAAAAAAAAAAAAAACACAAAAACAGTGTGTGTATGTGTATGTGTATATTGGTACTTGTGTACCTTGGATGACCATTAAAACAAAATTTTCTAAACTTTGTATCTCTTGTACCTTAGATGAGTATTTTAATGCACAACTAAGCAAGTGAACTTTATGGCTCGTGTTGGTGATGAGTACGATTAAGTAATCTTTTATACTTAACACTTATATCACTCTTTTTGACAAGAATGACTAGAAAATCCTAAAAGAAAGACATAAATAACCATCTCACTACTAAAGCCCACCAATCATGTATAACATCTGTGTGCTTTGGCATACCAAAATTGTGATGTTTTGGCTTACATAATTGGGTATTTTCTTCTCTCTCTTATATGCCCATGCATGATATGTTCAAAAAGAAAATATGCAAAGAATACAAAAGCAAAAAGAATCAAAATGCTTTTAAAAATGATTCCAAGCATGTTTCTAAGAGATGTGGGAGTTATAGTATGTACCTCGAAGATGATAGTCCCTATCAAACAGTTATGATTGTGTTTGAGTGTACTAGATTTTCTCATATCTCAAATTACCATAATATGAGAAACTTATGCACTTTTGTTATGTTTCACATACAACACGCAAAATTCTTTGCTACTTTTAATACATGTGCAGGTACAATGTGATTTGGCTATCACAAGGAATACATGTGTTAATAAATGTTCACTAAACTGTCTTAACTTGTTTTTGAAATATAAAATTGGTTAAACTTGTTTAGTGTGTGTGTGTGTTTTTGGATCTATGCTTTGCATATATGTTGAGAGATGTTTTGAGAGCTTAACATGTTGATTGGATCCTTGTTTGAATAGCTTGCTTGTTGCATTCATCTCTTTATGTTTTTCCTCCTTGAAAAACTCCTTTTCTTCAAGCTCGACAGCTTCTCAATAGATCCTCGACAGTTTCTCTTTCTATCGAGCCTTCTTTCTCTTTTCTCGATAGATTTCGACAGATTCTCGATCCATCAAGATTTCTGGGTTTCTCCTCGATAGATGCTCGACAACTTCTTCGATCCATCGAGCCAAATTTCTGATCATTTTGTCTGCTCGATAGCTTTTCTACAGATTCTCAATCCATCGAGGTGAGTTTTGCTGTCGACAGATCCTCGACAACACCTCGATAGATTCATTTCTGTCGAGATTTAGTGCTTGACAGATCTCGATAGATATTTCGATCCATCGAGCTGCATTTTATATTTAAAGCTGAGGCGCGATATCAAATCTCATCTTTTCTCTTTCTCTCTTGACAGAAACTCTTCTCTCTCACACCAAACCTCCATCTCTCACTCAAATCTCCTCACCTACTTCTATTTCGGCCTAAATCAAGTCTTAATCCTCTGGTAAGTGTTCTTAGACCTAGGTTTTGGGGTTTTTGAAAAATTTTGGGGGTTTTTGAGATTTTTTGTGAAACTTTTGGGTTGGGTTGTGTTGTTTTGGTGATATGTGCTCATGCATTGCATTCTCATTGCATTATAATAATGTTTCATGCATTTTAGATGTGTGATTGATTATTGTTGTTTGAGTGCTGGTAGGTTTGGATTGGGTTTTTACTCATGATGCTTTTAGATTTTTCACGTCACATGTTCATGCATTTTTCATGCATACGTTATATCTTTTCATTCCTTTTCTGGTTTGTGATGTGTTCTGCTCTCTCTCTCTCTCTCTCTCTCATAGACCGTGCCATGGCATCCAAAGCGAGAAAATCCACTCGGGCTCGGAACCTTCTTCGTGGTTCTGGGTCATCCTCTTCTGATCCTCCTGTTCCCTCTCACATTCGGTTCCATGATGAGAAGGCCAAGACAGACTTCTTTGAGAACTTCTAGAACCGTGGCGTTCATCTGGAACTTCAGGTCATTCTATCAGACTTCTTCAACACTGCTCTACCCAAAGTCATTCGGACTTGGGGATAGGAGTCCCTCCGTGGGAAACCCGAGAGGTGTCCGGTCGTAGATGTGTATCAAGATACCACTACCTTAGATAAGCTCATCTTTCCTTCGGCTATCACGCAAATCCTTTGGCACTTCTCCATTCCAATTCCTCTCTCTCCTTTTTACACCATTATGGGTGCCATCAGCGCCGGTTCTGTTCATTGGAGCGAGGCCCAGTTTTGACCAAAGTGGCCATGAGTGGAGATAACAGATCCTGCAGCTTCTGCTGTTCCGCCTTCTTCCTCGGTTCCTTCTACCTCCACAGCTAGTGGTGTGACCCTGGAGGCCATAATGGCACAACTTCAAAGGATGGATGCTCATCTTGACTATCTCATTGATGAGATGTGTTAAATGAACACCCGAGTAGGACACATTGCACGTCGATAGGCTCGCATGGCTGGCTTTGCACCCTCTCCCTCTCCTTCACCAGAGGCCTCGGTTGATGAGGATGATGCTAGCTCTTCCAGTGATGACAAGATGACAACCTCTTAGTGACTTGCCCTTTGTTATTCGTGACAAAAAGAGGGAGTAGTTTTAGGTTTGAAAGTAGTCTTGTACTTAGGGGCAGAGTTAGTATAGGACATTTTTTATAGGGGGAGTGTTTATACTTTTTGACGGATGTAGTGAGGTTTACTTGTACTTTTCTTTCTTTTTAGTTACAGCCTCTTGTATACCGGTCTTGTAACCATTTATTGACATACATTGTACTTTATTTTCATATATATGATGATGTATGTTTTTCTTCACCTATCTCTACATGTGTTGTTTCTTTTCTCTCTTTATACACATGTTTCTTTATGTATGCAATCTTTATTTCTGTTTCACATATGATGCCTTGATGAGTTTTGTTTAAGTGTTTCAGAAAGACAGGTTGTGAAAGTCTACCACGCCATGAACTCTCTTCTTGCAAAGTTTTTCAAGAGTTTATGTTAGGGTTAGATTTATTTTGTATTTCAACAAGTGATTATGAGTTTAGTGATTTAAGACTTCTCTCATGATTCATTTGTTTGTTGTGGTTTTGTCACAAATTGCCAAAGGAGGAGATTGTTAGGGACATATTTATGTAATTGGCTAATCCTTGGGTAGATCTAAGATGGGTTTAGTACTTTAAAAAATAAGTGTTCAAGTTAAGTATTGAAGTCATGCAAGTCTGACTAAGAAACAAGTGAAGGAAGTGCTATTCATTAAATCTTGACAACAATCTCAACAGAAAGACTTCTATCGAGATTTAATGTTAAAGCTTGACACAGGCTGTATCTGTTGAGAATTACAAAATCAGATTTTCCAAATCTGATTACACGCATATCCTTAAGTATTTGTGTAGGGTTTCTTTTCTCACAACCCTAGACATATAAGGATTATTTTAAGGGCCGTCACGAGGTGATAATACATGCATATTGTGACCAGAGGCAAAAATGGCTCTAGTTCATCATTCTTTTTGTAGAAGCTACTGCTTCTTTACGCCAAAAGTTTTGTGAACAAAGAGCTTCCTGATCTTCATTATTAATGAATTGAAGAACTTTGCAGCCAATAATCTTCCTCAAGTTGGTGGCGTTAGTCACGTACTGGGATCCGTGCATCATTAGTTAGTCACGTACTGGGATTTGTGCATTGAACGGAGAGATTGCCACTACAATACAAGTCCAATTAGGTATTAGGGTAAGAGTTCAACTGTAAGTTGGTATTTCGGGATAGGCCAAAGGGTTTGGTAAGATTTCTCATACTTGTAACCGCTTGTGATTGATAATAGTGGATTCTCGGAAATAGTGACCTTAAATTCACCTAGTGGAGTTTTGCCTCGATAGTTTTCCCCATTCGTAAACAAATCACCTGTGTTAAATTTATTTTCCGCTGCATTTAATTATTTGGTAATTTGTTTGTGCTACCACGCTATTGCATGTAATTTGACTAATTAATTAACTTGGGTAACTAATTAATTTGCAAGGAGTTAATTCATTTTAACCCAACACCTGCTACGGGTTGAATTATTAGAACCCAAACTCGCCCCTATTGTCTCACAGGTCGAGTAAAACCCGCCCCATTAGGGTCAAGCCGGGTACCTACAGGTCAGGTACTTTTTGCCATCCCTAGTGACTTAGCCTACAAACTTAGATCAAGGGTTCATAGATTAGCTTCTTAGCCATGTAATTTTCAATTTCTAGAATGTTACTAGGATCAAAGTCATGTACTTTAGCCTAGATTGTATTTAGGACCTTAGCCATGTAAAACCCTAGTTATGTTCAAATCAATGTACAAATTTTCAATCAATAAAACAATGTATTATTTTATGTGGTTCTTTTTTTTTTCCTTTTAAATAAATAAGTAGCGATCCATTGTAAAACCATTGATCTAGGGGAAAAGGTATAATAAGACGAATTGCCATTTGGAAAGGCACAAATATGACTCTACCCATTCACATTAGTTTGGCCTAACTCGATCAAAGTGAGTAAGGAGCGCAATTTCTCACATGTGCTTAGGTCAAGATATGTTGTAAGTTGTTCTTTGGGCTGTACTTATAACTTTTAATAAAAATCTATTCATTCATCCGGGACAACAAATCATTGGATGAAGATGAATATATTACTTATAATTAATTGCTCATATAGCAATAACTTCAAAATGTTTTATGTTCTAAAAAATAGATATAAACTAAAATAAAATAAGAAATGGGTAAAACTTAGATATAATTCACAATGTGTTGTATCTTAGATTTTCTAATTAAATTAAGCTATGTAATTATATTGATTAATGAAGCACATTGTTGAATTTAATTGTAAATGAAAAAATCACAGTTTTTATTGTATTAGTCAATACAATCATGTGATCAAATTCAATTAGAAAAGTTAGGGAGAGCTTCAATTCAAAACTTCAAATCCTCCACCCTCACTTGTTTCAAGCACAGCATATTCATTAAGTAACAAGAATATGTACATATAATTGTTGGTGTAAATATTGTACATATGATATATAACGGGGGCTGAAACTAGCACTTATATATGAGTGGAAGCTAGTGAATATTTTATAATTCGGTGATTTCTTTTCATGATTTGGAAATAAGTGGAAATGGTGTTCTATTTTGCAATTTCTTCTTTAGATTAACTCAAAATGGTTTCAAAGGGCCTTGTTAGGTTCTAAGTACTTAGGAACTAATGTATTAGAACTCTAATTTGTATTGTTGGCAAACCATAATCAAAACAGGTTTTTAGTCTTGTTTAGACTTGCTCAAAGTGTATGCATTTTATGTAAAGTTGGAATCGAGTTGTTGCAGAAGTTATAGTATGATTCTGCCTAGCTCGATCGATCGAGAATTAGACTCGACTGATCGAAATTCGGGAAAAACGTTTTTCTGCAGAATTTTCCAACTCAGCCCTAAGCCCATATGACGTGTAGGGTTTTATGTTTTGCCCTAAATATAAAAGGGAAAACCCTAGCCACGCTTTATGTGGCTCTATTTGCTGTGTGTGTGAATCTCTTGTGAGATCTGAGAGGTGGTTGCCTTCACACATACTTAGGATTATCAAGAAGGAGAATTCGATTCAAGAACTTGATGATCATTCAGTTGCTGCAATAAAGAGCTTAAAGATACGCAAGCGGGAGTGCTTGTACTTGCTGGGAATCCAAGAAAGAAGTAGTCTGTGGACTCGGAACTGTCACGTGGTCGTGATAGTAAGTTTCCTACTTGAGGTAGCAATAGGATGTTAGTGGTCTAAGTCGCTATTGTGTAAACTTCAATTCTTTCATAGTGGATTCAGTTTTACCTTGAGGATCGTTAGATTAAATCTTCCCCAGGTTTTTACCGGTTTGGTTTCCTGGGTTATCATATTGTTGTGTTCTTTATTTTCCGCACTTTACAATAATATGATGTGTTTGTGTTAACCTAGATCTGAAATTGGACTAAGTAATCAACTTGGCTAATTAACTAGGTTAATCTGTTGTGTTTGCTGGGGTCTAAAAACGTACAGGCCTATCAAATACATCATCTTTCCTTTATTAGAGGGTTTCTTCGTGGTGCTGCATCGATCTCCCTCTAGACCATGTTTTTCTAATAAAAACTAATTATATTGTGGTTTATAGGATGATTAGTACTTCTCCCTTATTGCTATTCATAGATCATTCCTGTGTTTGGTCAAGAACTAGCATGCATAAACAAAAATCTTGTGTTCGATTGTGACAAATATGATTCACTTCCTGTTAGATAGGGATCAAATTAAGGACCCTTTCACTTTGATATCATAAACTTTTATTTTAAAAGTTTATGTTGGAAAGATATAATGAATTTAATCATTTAACCATAATTTTAATACTACTACGTACTAGCCAATTCCCACAAAATAAAATCAACAGAGGCGCATTCGAATTCTATATACATCCCAAGCTAGCTACTCTCCCCAGTAATAGAGGCAAGAAAAAAACATAACTATCTGCAAGTGCATGTCCTCTTTTCACCCACTTTCAATTCATGGTATAGTCCAAAATTCTTCCTGAAATGGCTGCAGCAAGCGCTGTTGTGAAATTGGGATCTTTTGTTAAGGAAGAAGCCATTTGTTGGACCAAAAACTGTTGGAAAGCCGGTGATTCAATTTCTTGATTGGATTTTTTGGCACTGTCATGAAGCCCTGCAGGATGGACCAAATCGAGAGTCACGGTTGTAGGAGCTGAAGATCTCATGGATGCTGAAATGGAAGGCGACTCAAGGTTTTCACATTGACTCAAGCCTAATGATACTTCAACTTGAGATGGGTTCTTGTGGTGGTTGTGCTCTCCTTCATAAGTAACAACCAAGAAAGATGGATCTTCAGCACTTCTTTGCACCTGAAGTTGAAAACCAAAATAAAGATAAAACTACAATCAATTACCAAAATTAATTGAGCTTTAAATATCTTCATAAAGATTTAAAATTATATTTGAGAGAGAGAGGATTTGGCATACCTTCTTTTTGACTGGGCAGCTTGGAGCAAAGGAGCACTTAAAATAAGCTCTAGGAGATGGGTTATCCCTAGTGACCTTTTGACCGTATTTTCTCCATTGATATCCATCCTGCACAGGCTGCAACGCAATAGGGTTTCTTAGTATTTGGAAGCTAGGCTAAAATCCATTTACAAAACAAAGTAATGCATGTTGTAAATTTTTCTAAGAGATAAAATGGTTGCCTCTTAATCTTTTTATCACCAAACACGCACTTGATCTTTTTCAATATCATGGAACAAAGTAATGCATATTAGAATTGCACAATAATCGTAATGGAAGCCCTAATCAAGAACTTACTAAGCTGTTATTGGATGTATCACTACTCCGTACGCAAAACCTTTTAACCTTTGTCTTGATGGTTTCTTCCTTTGGCCTTTTACGTGACTCTTCATGATCATCACTAGAGCTGCACTCATTATTTCCATTAATTCCTATCATATTCCCATAATAGTCTCTCTCAGCCTTTCTCTTCCTTGAATTCATGGATTCTTGTTCGGAGTGTTTGCTTTTCAGATCCATCAGATGGCTTTGCAAAGCATTGTAATTCTCACACATGTGAACTAGCATCTCGGTTAGCTTCTTGTTCTCAGAGCTCATCCGATGCAATTCTTCGACTAAAAGACCAGCCTTTTCATACTTCATAAGAACAAAACTTTCTAATTTAGTTGTTGAAAATAGACTAAAAGATTCAGGTAATTAGTTTAAGTCAGTTGTACGTGTTTAGTAAAATTACCAAGGGTTTAACAATGTAAAGGGTAGTGCGATACAAAAGCAAATTGAAGATGAACTATAATACATATGTTTGATCAAAAGCTAAAAAAGAAGAAGACGAAGAAATTAAGTGGAAAACAGTGAAGTACCTTGTTAAAATTATTGTTGGATGTACTAACAATTATGGTTTGGAGATATACACGTTAATACCAAAATTACCAATCTTTTATAAAAAAATAAGAAAAAAGAAAGTAAAATGCCAATTAGTAAAGAACGTTTAAAAATTAATTCTTGCAATTTTTTTTTTATTTTTTTATTTTTTCTAATCAAGCTAACATATACTATGTCTCTTATATTGAACGAAACCATTGCTCAGTACACACTTGACGCTAATGTAAATGTAGCAATCGGTAATTGTGACAAATATTAGCAACAATCCTTCTTGTGATTAGTAATTGTAATAATCTTATAGATAAATGGTAATAGCAGAAATTTTGGGACTGATCAATTATGCCTAATCATATATTTGTAGAGGTAATAATCTGCTTTAATGTCTTCCCTAATAGTATTTCTTTGTGTCCTCGAGGAAATCGAAAGTTCATTCAGCAAGAGAGAGAGAGAGAGAGAGAGGGGAATCAAAAGTTGAACTAGTATTGGAATCGAACCAATCAGAAAAAAGTAGTATTATAGACCAAAAAGAAAAGAAAATTTGTGATTTTCATATTAAGAAGGTGATCAACTAATTAAATTCAACTACTTGAATTTGTCTCTGGACTCACCTCTTTTTTAACCGAGGCTTTCCCATCAACATGAGGTAAATCTCCTAAATACTCTCTCTTCTGTTCCAAAGTAGATGAAGATTTTATATATTAGTCCTAAAAAGAATAAAAAAAAAACTATATAGAGGACATGTTTTATATAAACTAAGTTGTACTAACCGGAGTTTCTTCCTCCTTCATGTGCCCCAAAGTACCAAGGTTGAGGTCGAGAGAAGTGTCGAGGCACCTTGTGTCCATTGTAGAGGCTATTTTAGAGCTCATAGTTTGTGTCTCAATTCTGAAACTTGGTCAAGTGAATGAGAGAAAATGAATCCCCAAGACATAGAGAATATATAGAGAAATATGAGAAGGAAGAAAAGCCTATGCGCTTTATTTTGAAGGAAAGTTCAAGGAAATAGAGGTTGAGAAAGCAGTCACTTAAAGACATCATATGGGAATCGTCACTCTCAATAACGTGCCAATATTTCTCACACACGGAGAGGGAGGGAGCATGAGAAGTTCATGTCGGTTGTGCTATAACCTGTAGCTAGAATATTGGAATTCTTGGAGATGTCAAGGTCAAGCATACCGATTTATACAAAAAGTAATACAACTGGTCCCATTGAACTTAAAGCAAGTTTTTTTATGTTGACTTTAAAATTATCTTTGAAGACTTTGAGCTTTGAGCTGCCCATTCGTTGCCTTCCATGCCTTTTTCTTTTTTTAATTATAGATTATAGAGTTTGCTACAAATTATGAAAAGATGAGGCTATTTCCACGGCTGTGCCAAAGAATAATGCTAAAAATACACTAAAATTCACAATAACTTATATGATGCTCTCATATATAAGAATTGAAATTTAATCATAAATTGACACTCAAACCTATTGTGAAATTGTATGTAAATTAGATATAAATTTAGGTGAGTCCGTAAGCGGACGGGTATCCAAGAATAATGACAAGAATGGGCTCCACTCAGACCTTATCTATTGGCAAGGACGCTGTATTTATCCCAAGAAATAGGCCCATCTAGAAACTAGATAATAACATCTTCTAGTTGGTCCTCTTTCTTGTTGACTCGGAAACACGGTTTTGAAGCTTCGTGTAACCCCCATTTTTCAACCGAGATATGACTTTTTTTGTGTAATCCACTTTCCTTTAATTTTTTTATTTTAGGCCTTTTTGGCTGTGTGTTTCTGACGGCTCTCTTGCTGGGAGAAAGCTTGGTTGGACAAGCTCCACTCCACGTAACGCTAGAATTTATACTATTCAAACGCGCTTTGCTTCAAATTTCAAAATTAAAAATACCGATAGTAAATACTGTCGCGCGTGTCTAGAGGTTTTTTATTTTCTATTCTTAATTAAAATAATCTTCTTTGAGATTTATTGAAATTACATTTTCTATTAAACATTCTCCTTGAGGCAGTGAGGCATCATTTATTGATAAGAGAAAATAAGTCTATGCTTGACTTTCTACCTAAATTAGATATGGACAAAATGATCCTTTTCTCTTTCAAGGTTTGTACAAATAAGCAAAATATTATGCTAAGAAAGAAACAATATGAGAGAGCATGGACTTATTTGTTATATCTATTGAAACCACAAGGAGGAAATGTTATTTACACAAATAATTGGAGAGTGTTGATAAATTTCAAGGGAGGTAGGTGTAATTTACATTTTTATTTTCGTATTCTATTCAATATAAATAGTTATTGACGTGAAAGAGAGTTTTGAAATTTTAAAATAGTTATAACTATGAAAAGTTAGACATATATAAGAGAGCTTTTTATTTTTCTCAACTTGATAATTTAGCCCGTTGTCTTTTTATTTTGTTCTAATTTGTCCTTAAACCATTTGTTAAAATGCTTTTTTTTATTCTTAATTTTTGTTTTTGGATTTAAACTATAAAAAAAATTGGTACTTTTAGAAATCATGAAGAGTGGATACTTTCAAAACCTTCTTTACAACTTGCTTAGGTAATAAGTTATGTAGAGGTGCTCACAAGTCAAGTCGGATCAAGTTTGCTGTTAATCTACCATTTGATACAATCATTTCAAATGGAAAATTTTTCCACCCACTATGTAATATTTATGACCAACTGATCGAACAAAACCGCCCCTTAACTCCAAACGATTTTAAAATTATTGATTGTCAATGTAAATTATTGAAATTTGAGTAACCAAAATGATAGCAACTTAAAGTCTTAAGAGTTAAAATGTATTTTTTTAGTGGTCTTTAAGAAAAAAACTAAGATTAAAAAGTAGCCAACCAAACATCCCGACCAACTGTTTTCCTTCTTTATTTTTGGAAAAACAGTTTTAAAAAATGAAAACCAATTAATATCAAGCATTTCATTTTTGTAGATTTATTTGTACTTAATTTATATTCAAAAAGAGATACATTGGTGTCCTAATTTGAGGATAAAAAACATCATCATAGACCAGACATTATAAATTTCAAATCTTATGGTATTTAACTATTTATACTTCTATTTATATTAAAAATAATAAAATAAACTATTTATTCTTCTAGATATAATTCTATCGTATTTTAAAATAATAATAAAAAAACTCACACCCGTTATTTCTTTCATATGCATCAAAAATTCAAAATTTCCACAAAGCCAACATCTAATTTTGTTGCATTAATTAGTGTTCAATAAAAGAAATGTGGCTAAGAACCTTGTTGCTTCATTGATACTTCCTGTTAATTTCAACAGAGATGTTTAAATCCTCTCTCCAGTTAGAGTTCAAACCTTATCTCCTCAACCTCAACCATCGAATTTTTTAAAAAATAAAATAAAAAGGAAATGTGAGTAAAAATAGAAGGCATACTAAATAACATTTTTTTTTTTAAGGTTAAAATGCAAATTGGACCCTTTAAGTTTGATTGAAATTCATTTCAATCCTATAACTTTACTTTTGTTTAATTGAGTCTCATCCTCTAAGTTTTAAATTTATTCAATTAAGACATTTTGTCCAATTTCATTAAAAATTACCATTAAAAAATGTTTTCCTCACATAAAAATGTTTTATTAATTTTATAGATTTTTTATGTGATAATTTTTATCAAATTTTTTTTTTTTTTGGTAGTTAATTGCATACTTAAAGGTAAATTTTTAACGAAATTGGACGAAAATGCATGAATTGAACAAATTTGAAAATTAGAGGACTAAAATGAATTTCATCAAACTTAGAGGGTTTAATTTTTTTTAATTTATTAAAGCATAGCATTCTTTTATAACTTAGAAGAATATAAACAAAAAATACATTTACACTATGTTTATTTCAATACTAATATTTTCAGGATAATGAATTATTTTTCAAAAGGCATTCTTTAGAAAATTGTCTCTTTTTTCTATATTTGGTAGCAAGCTTAAAATGAGTTAGAAATCTACCTCTTGACTTCCTTTATTTTAGTTTGGTGTGAGATAGAATTGTTTTCCAAAAAAAAAATTAGCAAAAAACAACTCTATCTTATACCAAGCTTAATAAAGGAAGTCAAGAGATAATTTTTCTTTGATCGATTTTTTTCCTAATATTACCAAACACAGAAAAATGCAGAAAACTATCTTCACATAAGATTTTCCATTAAAACAAAAAAGAAAAAGAAAAAGTTGTGCCCTTATCCCACAATCTCCCCCATGGCCCATATGTTTGGCTAACAAAATAAAAATTGACCTAAAAAATATATAATGAAGGAGATGTACGTTGAGCACTCAATAATTCGTTATAAGCAAGACAACATT
This sequence comes from Quercus tomentella, assembly GCA_028535165.1. Taxonomy (NCBI): domain Eukaryota; kingdom Viridiplantae; phylum Streptophyta; class Magnoliopsida; order Fagales; family Fagaceae; genus Quercus; species Quercus tomentella. The sequence goes on from JAPQVY010000155.1 coordinate 21,263,426, forward strand.
CAAGTTCCTGCATGTGACGTTTATAAGTCATAAATAAGGTCATGAACTAACTTCATGTGCTTACAGAATAGAACGGATGAAAATGGGAATAGTTAAGAACATTTGTTAATTTGATCCTAATAATCTAATATCCAAATTGGTTCCCCTTTAACTCAGCCTAATACCGTGACCATTTTTTTTTTTTAACATCTTATTATCAAATATAATAAAGGAAGATTTAAATTTTAAACGTTTGCAGTATCAAAAAATATAGTTGACCAAAAGGACATTTTTTTTTTTTTTTTTTTGAGAAACATTGACCAAAAGGACATTGATTGCTCGTGAGTCGTGACTAATTGATTATAGTGGTAGTCAATATTTACTTAAATTTTGATAGTTTGTTAAAATTCAATTTCCTATTTTCAAAAATAGATTGACTTCATAAAATTAATAAGTTAAAAATAAATAAATAAATAAAAAGTGACCATAAAAACTCTAGAGCACCCCATGGCCCATGTTGTGTGGTCTTAGGACAACTGAAAGATGACAATTGTCTCATTAAAAAAGAAAAATGACAATTGAGAACACGTGAATCATGCCTAATAAGTTGTTGGACCGACTCCCCTCCCGTTAAAAAGCCTCACATTTTCTCCCGTTTTTACACTGATGAGGAACACGTGGCTAATAAAATATCGGAAGGTCCAAATCAAACCAACTCAAAATATAATTTCTCTCTCTTTCCCAAACCCAAACCCTTCAGCGGCCTCCCTGCCAAAACCACCACACATACACCACCACCCTTAGCCATGGACGGCAAGGAGCCATAAGAAAGGTGTTGGAGACGCCACCAAAGTATGAGAAGCGCTAATGGCGCTGTCAGTCACCCATACACCAACGTTTATTCTGTAACAAACCATTGAATCACAATACTAGATCTTCTGCTAAAACATTTGAAACTTTGATATTAGAACTAGATGTTATAAGAAAATCTAGATCTAGAGTTGAGGGATTTTCTCATCATTATCTATCGAAGTCACTAGGATTTTCTCACTTGAAAAAATTGCTTCAGGTACGAAACTCATGAATTAAAAGTACACAAGTTTCGAGGCGAAAATTTCTAATTCTAACATCAATTTAAAAATAAAAAAAAAATAATAAAAAAACCTCTTTTTATCTCACAGATCTTCATCTCATTAGAAAGTTCACTTGGTAATTTTAGTTCTTTGTTTCTATTCCAAATTCCACACTTTGCACTATCTGGTCTTTGAGAAAGTGTAAGAAAAGATTGAAAATTTGAAATCTTGAAGCTTTTATCCTAAAACGGAAGTTAATTTTTATCGGGGTAGGTTTTTTTTTTTTTTTTTTCATTCATATGTTTACTTAAAACCCAGATGGAGCATCGAATAGGAATAGCCATGTTTTGTAAAATTCATCTACCTAAGTTTTTTCTTTTAAATCTCAAATTTTAAAAACTAAACCAAGGAAAATGCTGGAATTAGATTACATTTTCCTTAGTTTCTTGAAATCAATCAGCGGCCACTTTGACAGCTTCGACACCATTCTAATGGATTCCCGCCATCTGTTGCCAAGGGTGTTGTAGAATGGACGGTGATTTCCAGGTTTAGTAAGGACTGTGGAGAAGGATTTGGGTTTGAGAAGAAGAGAGAAAAATTATGTTTTGATGTGGCTTCCTTTTGACCCTTAGATTTTTTATTAGCCATCTGTTCCTCATCAATGTAAAAACGGGAGATAATTGGAGGCTTTTTAACAGGAGGGGAGCTGGTCCCATAAGTTGTAACCATGCATAGATGGTCCTATTTTCAAAAATAGATTGACTTCATAAAATAAATAAATAAATAGTGACCATAAAAACTCTAGAGCACCCCATGCTGTGTGGTCTTAGGACAACTGAAAATTGACAATTTTTTTTTTTTGCTAAAACTAAAAATTGACAATTGAGAACACATGAGTCATGCCTAATAAATTGTTAACTATGCAGAGATGGAACTATCTTAGGACCATGGCACATGCGAAACTCACCAACCACAAAACCAAACCAAACACCACTCCCTTTTAAATGGTTTTTTTTTTTTTTTAAGGAAAAATAATATTTGGCCTACTACGGTACTACCATTCCCAAATTTATTACTACTATATAAACTAGTTAAAAGGCACATGCATCACATGTGACAGATATCAACATGGAGATCGTCTAGATGAAAGATGATCTTAGCCACACTCAGATCAGGAAGAAGATAGAGGGCAAGACCCCGTCACTATATGTCACCCTCGTAGACGAAACAAGCCATCGCTCATTGAAGTACGAATAACTGCCCACAAGATAGCTGTCAAGCAATGAGTGCGCTGGAACAATTACAAGAGCAATGATAGCCCAACGGCTATCCGTTACACCTTAAAGGGAATCATCAGTGTCAATTAATATTACGTTTCTCTCAGGAGAAAAACGTTCAGAGCAACATTAACAAACATAACTGCACCTATCCATAGCAAGCTATAAAAAGGAGAATAGAACTCAGGTAAAGGGCATGTAAGAATTTTGGATATTCACCTGTAATAGAATTCCTTTGAAGGCTATTTTTGCTGACTTAAGCATCGGAGTATTTTCAATCAGCACCATGCCGGAGAAACCTCCCTTGCTTCCCCTTTTTCTTGATAACAGATATCGGAGACCGTCCATCAGCACTGACGAGGAGCATACTGATGAGGTCATTATCCGGCTTCATCAGTTTGGCGCCGTCTGTGGGGAACGACTGATTGATCTTTTCTCAAACCATCGTGCTCCTACCGATAAAGCTCCTATCACCTGATGGACTTTGCACCAGCACCACCCCCAGATCCCGTGGTGATGGCTCAACAGATCCAAGCTCTAACAGTGAATGTACAAGAGCTAATGAAGCAAAATGAAGAGTTGAAGCGTCAAGCCTGTCCTGAGGGCAGCAACGCCTCCCATCATCGACGTAGCCGTAATAGACATGACGATGAGGCTAGTAGCCCTGAAAACAGTCAGGGAAGAGATGCAACCGAATACACAAGGCAATCCATGCATGACAATGATCACATGATGAAAAGCTTAAGAAGGGAACTTGATGAAGTGAAGAATGCAATGAAAGGGAAGACGACGATGAATCTTGATGGCATGCTCAAACGAACAGATTCTCCTTTCACAGCCAATGTGTTGGAATGCCCTTTGCCTCCGAAGTTTTTTTTTGCCGCAGTTGGAGTTTTATGATGGCACAAAGGACCCTCTTGACCACATAGGGGCTTTCAAGACCAACCTAAACCTCCAACAAACCCCGGAAAAAGTTATCTGCAGATCTTTCCCTGACACCCTCAAAGGGGCTTCTAGAGTTTGGTTTAGTAAATTGCCAGCATCTTCCATAGTGAATTTCGAATAGCTCAGCGACTCATTTATTCGTCATTTCATTGGAGGACAACGTCACAAGAGGCCAACTTCTTACTTGCTGACAGTGAGGCAACAAGAAGGGGAAAGCCTGAAGGACTATGTAAAACGTTTCAACAAGGCTTTGTTGGAGATTGACGAAGCTGATGACCAGGTGATAATGACAACCTTCTAGGTTGGGCTTAATAACCCCGATTTCATCTTTTCGTTGGGAAAGACGCCGCCAACCTCCATGATGGATCTCCTGTTCAAAACCCAGAAGTATATGAACGGAGAGGATGCCCTTACTGCAAAGGGGCTAATAGGAAAACGAAAGAAGGAAGAACCTGGTGATTCTCATGGTAAGAAGAAAGATCGTAAGGATTCATACTCGGAGACAAAGACTAGCAAGAGCAGTTCTGACACTCTGAAGAAGAAGATGAACTTCACCCCATTAGTGATGCCTGCAGACAAAATCCTGATGCAGATTAAGGATGAACCAGGGCTAAAATGGCCCAAGCCGTTAAGCACGTCCTCTAGAAAGCGTGACCCGAAGAAGTACTGTCATTTTCATAAGGATCACGGTCATTACACTAATGAATGTCGCAATCTGAAAGAACAGATAGAAGAACTTATTCAACGAGGAAAACTCCAAAAGTTCATTAAGAGGGACCACCACCCCCAAGCAAGGGCTGATGACAAACCCTATGATGACGTCAAGGATGATGGACGAGACCATCCAAAGCAAGCCGTGGGAGAGATCCAGATGATAATAGGGGGGCTCGTATCAGGAGGGTCGTACAAGTCCTTGAAGAAGACTTATTACAAGCAAGTCAATAGTGTTCACATCAAACATCCGTCTCCAAAATGTCGACGATCAGAGAGTGACGATATCACAATTTCTGAACGAGATGCAAGTGGGATCAAGCAACCCCACGATGATCCACTAGTCATTATGCTGGATATTGAAGGTTTCAAAACAAGGAGAGAATTGGTTGATAACGAGAGCTTCGCAGACATAATGTACATGACGGCCTACCAACAATTGAGGTTGGATCTGAAGAAACTTAGACCTTTCAATTCCCCACTGGTCAGTTTCAGTGGAGATAGAATTTATCCAAGAGGAATTGTCTCATTGTCTAGCACAGCAAGAACACATCCATCCCAAGTAACAAACCAGGTCGACTTCCTGATCGTCGATTGTCCATCGTCCTATAATGTCATCCTGGGACGACCTACACTGAATCAGCTTAAGGCCGTAAACTCAACTTATTGCCTAAAAGTGAAGTTTCCAACCCCACACGGGGCAGGGCAAATATGCGGGGATCAACTTTTGGCTAAAGAGTGTTACCAAGCAGTATTAGCTTTAAGAGAAAACAATGCATGGATGGTGGAAGAAGAGTCAAAGAAACCTGCTCAAGAGCTGGAGGATGTGAGCCGAGTAGAAGGAGACACTACCAAAGTAACAAAGGCGGGAGCAGGACTTGACTTAGACCTGAAGGGCAAGATCGTGAAGTTCCTAAAGCAGAATCTGGATATCTTCGCCTGGACTCACGAAGACATGCCAGGCATAGACAACAAAGTGATAGAGCACAAGTTGAATGTCGATCCCACCAGAAAGCCCGTCCAATAGAAACGACGAGTATTTGCTCCTGAGAGGAACAAAGCTGTTGTGGAAGAAGAAGAGAAGCTTTTAACTGCTGGATTCATTAGAGAAGTCTATTACCCCGAATGGTTGGCCAACGTCGTCATGGTGAAGAAGTCCAATGAGAAATGGCATATGTGCGTAGACTTTACAAATCTCAACCGCACTTGCCCAAAAGACAGCTTTCCACTTCCCAGGATTGATCAGTTGGTAGATTCAACAGCCGGCCATGAGCTGTTGACATTCAGGGATGCATTCATAGGTTATAACCAGATCCACATGAACGAAGAGGACTAGGAGAAAACAGCATTCTCAGGTTATACTTGATGACTTTTAAAATAAGCTTTATATATGACTAGGGTTGTAGAGAGAGAAACCCTAATCATTCAAGTCATCGTGGGCCGAATTTCAAATCTGAGATTTCTGAAATCGTAATTCTCAATAGATCGAGCTTGTGTCGAGTTTCTTCATTAATCCTCGATAGCAGCTAGTGTCGAGCTTTAATGAAACGGTTTTTCTTCACTTGTTTCTTGGATCAAACTTCGTGTCTTTAATGATACCACTTGATATGTTTGAACATACTTCTTGATGCATTAAACCCAACTTAGATCTACCCAATTACAAGTAAAATGTGTTTTGTAAAAGGATTAGCCAATTACATAGAAAATATGACCCTAACACAAATATGTGCAGACTTTTTATAATAAAAATAATTTAAATATAAATATTGGCTGCTAGAGTTTGATTTGGGATTTGTAAATGAAATATGAATATTAGCTAGAGTTGGTTCAAGATTTTTGAATAAGGGCAAAACTTAGGTACAATACTTGGGTGTTGTTTCTTAGGTTTCCCTCTTAAGATTCAGTTATGTAACTGTACTTAACTAAAAATACACTTTCATCCCCTGAGAAAAAAGCCCAATAACTAGATCTTAAAAAAATGAATCTAAGGACGTACACAAGTATTGTACCGAAGTTTTATCCTTTGAATAATAAGCCAAAAAAGAGCATAAAAGTATGAAAGATATTAGAGAGGGAGAAAGAGAGGGAGGTGTGTTTCACAAAGTATAAAACTGGTAGTAAAAGTTGATAACAATAATTCAATAAAAAAACCAAAAAAAAAAAGTTGATAAGAATAAAAGAGTCCTCTTTTAAAAGAAAAATGTTAATAGAAAACAATAAAACTATTTTTAAAAGTAGTAACATGAAAATTAGTTAGGGCATTCACATGGTGCATTCACGCTTTCTAGGACCCAACTTTTATTATATAGTATATAATATTTACAATAGTCCAAAAAATATGCATTGTCCCAAGAATTCAATTGGTCCAGAGAGATTACAAAAATAGTAAATTGAAATTTTCGGGTAGTACCAAGGAAGTCAATACCACATCAATGGGAAATATATTGTACTGGCCATTAAATAGATACTGGTACTCCTTCAAAGTGTACTAGATAAAATACCGGATTGTGCCAACTTATACTATATCAGGATACTTTGGGTGTTTTGACCAGTAAACTAAATTTTTTTTTAAAAAAAAAATGTTAAAAAATTGGTTGAGTTAATGTACTTTGCTAGTATTTAGGCTTATAAAATATGTGAATTTAAAATTTTATGTCAATAAACATAAAAAATAATAAATCATACTTACATATATAAATACAAAAATACATATATGAATAGAAATATAGAAATAGCGGTAATTCTGAAACGTTATATAGGTATCAACTAGTATCGAAATATTTTGCTTCCCAAGCCAAACCAAAACAGCTTTGGATATACGTAATTGACTCCCTAGTACATGACATAACAAGAGGGAAAAAAAATTCTAACATAACTTTTTTTATTAAAAAGTTAACATAATTTTAAGAGCAACCTAGGAAATATGAGATTAAGGAGCTTAATTTAAGTAATATTACTCTTTTATTTATATTCTGAGATAATTTTGTGCGTTTTGATATATGTGTGTGTGCACTATTTTTTTTTTTAATCAATATAATTCATATTTTTTTTCCTTCAATTTGAAGGAGATGATGGCAGATCCAAAGCGCTTTTTTTTTTTTTTTTATTCATCATTTTTTCAATTGGGCCAAATATTTGTGATTTTATTTCCACTAAAACTATGGGATGAGTAATTTTAGTTATGGATATTGAAAAAAATAGGCTCCCCAAAAAAGAAGATAATTTTCTAAAAGATTCTTTGGTCATGTACAATGAAAGGAAAATTCTGTGAAAATTTATTACGAAATCGATTATATATGATTTTGTATTTTAAAGAATATTGAGTTTTATCTACAAATATTGATATAAATGTAAAAAATAACTATCAACAAATTCCATGCCTAACATATGATTTCTGACAGTAATAAGTTATTAAAAATAAATAAATAAATATAAAAAGTAGAAAAATAAAACGTATATATGTGCTCTAACGTATCTAATGATAGAGGGAAAGTAAGATAAATTTTCGATTGTTGGGGTTTTTCACATGTTCATCAAAATAATGATCAAAGCAAAACTAAAGGAAAAAGCAAAGAGGCAAAACTTGACCCAAATCACTTTATCTGGAATCCCTAGGGGCTATTTGGTAGTGTATTTTAAACAACAGTTTTCAGTATTTAAACAACATTATACGTATTTCCATACACTTTTTCACCCACAAGTATTTCCAAAAAATACAAACAACGTTATTTGAACAACATTACCAAACAGACCCTAGGGCACATGTGAAATGGTTGATAATTTGGATGGCTATGAATTACTATAAAATCAGTACTTAAAAAGTTACATGCATACTCGCACAATAATTCTATGAACACAATATTTATCATACGCGCGCTCTTATATATAAAAAGTAATAGACAATCAATCATAATAGTGTAACAAAAGTTATGACCCTAAAATAATTCATTCTAGTACAATAAGTGATTGAAGAATCAGTATATTATTAAAAGAAAATATGTTGGCAATATCAAATTCAAATGACTTTATCAAATGACAAAATGGCCTTATGCCCTTTTCACCCAAATTATATAGCCTTATACCCCTTTTCCCAAACTAATTAGGGAAATACCCCTCTTTTGTAACTCGATTTTCTCAAAATCGAGTTAAAAAAAAAAAAAAAAAATTCTGGAGCCCTATAGTGACATTTTTAAGGACCTATAGTGACGTTTTAAGGACCTATAGTGACGTTTTGTAACTCGATCTCCATGAAATCGAGTTATAAGCAATTTTATTGCCTATAACTCGATTTCATGGAGCTCAAGTTACGAAACGCCACTATAGGTTCTTAAAAACGTCACTATAAGGCTTAACTCGATTTTGAAAAAGTCGAGTTTCAAAAGAGGGAGATTTTCCTGATTAGTTTGGGAATGAGGGCATAAGGCTATATAATTTGGGTGAAAATGACATAAGGCAATTTTGTTCGTGTGTGTGAATTCTGAACTTGAGCCAACTCAACATTTGACTCGAACTAAAAGGTTATAATTAATGTGAACTAGTTGGCCAATTGGATGCCCTGACATATTGAATGTCAAAAAAAAAAATTTCAGTCCATTCATAGATGCACCCAAGAAATGATTTTTAGTGCTAACTTGGTTATCGTAACAATTACGAAATTTTGTTGTAATTGTCGGCCACCTTACAACTAATTATTATTGTGTTATTATATATTAATAGTATTATAATAATTTGAAGATGCAAGTTGAATTTTTTTTTTTTTTTTTTCTTTCATTGGCTACAATGACAAGCAATATATATCCGTGTGAATTCATTTGGGGTGGGTGGGGTAAATATATATATATATATATATATATATGTAAATTAAATCCAAAAAAATAAACTTTTAATATGGATCGATAAGGGAAGGAGGTAGCAAATTTTTTTCTTTTTCTTTTTTGGGATGTTAAATAATAGATAGTTCTATAATGCCGGGGACAAAATGCCAGTATAGCTCGTGTTTTTTTGTAGTGTGTCTTTATCAATTACAACCTAGCTACAAGACTACAAGAAAGCAGGTTCTTTTTCTCTCCATGCATAGTATTCAACATCAAACTCTAGAACATGTTTTTCTAAAGTAGTTGTCGCACCTTTTTTCTATACGTACATATGGGTTGATAAGTTTTGTTTCCCACGTCCTAAAGAACTGGATTGGGGCAAACTCTTGTTAACAACCAAATGCCCAGGCCTTTTTGTCAAATCTTTAGGCCCCGTTTGGTAGAGTTATTAAACAACTCATTTTTAGTTTTTAAACAACATTGCACATATTTCTATATACTTTTTCACCCACACGTATTTCAAAAAAATACAAACAACATTATTCAAACTCCTCTACCAAACGAGTCCAAATATCCACTGAACTTTAGCATATCAATTTCTTAAATATTTTTATTATGTTGTAATTAATTTGACCCTGCAAGTTGATACTTTTCACTGTCAGACTCTTAATTAATTTGCTCAAGCTCAGTTGAACATGGCATTTGCTAGAGTAACAAAGTATAGACTTTTATTTTTTATTTTTTTGAGTAATTCAATAATTACAACAATTGATGAGAAATTCTCTTCATAAGAGAGAACATGCAAAATCACTAAATTTATAAGGCTATTATGACAAAGTAGAGAGTTTCTTGTTAATTTTTAATTCCCACTGTATATATATTCTTTCATCGAATATAGATTTAACTAGGAATACGTGCAGATTCTATGCAACGAAAGGGCAATCATAAAATTATATATCGCTGAAGACGTGCTGTTGCTAGTTGCAACTGGGTTTTTTTTTTTTTTTTTTTTTTTTGGAGGGGGAGTTGCTACTAGTTAATTATGATATTATAGAAACGTAGATGAACAATAAATGAGTGGTTGTTCGCAATGTGAACGTGTATATATGAAAATCAATGATATTTGCTTTCAAAAGTAAGAGAATCTCTTCTGAGATTGATACTCCTTTGTGTAAAAACAAAAAGGCAAACAATATTTTGCTCTGTGATCTTGACGGGCTATACGTGTGACAGTGATAGCTAAACAACTATTCGGATTCTTCTGCTTAATCATTATTTTCTACATAGCAGTAACAAGTGATTGAGATTAATACTCAGGGTTTTTAGGAGAAAATGGACTTTTGCCTTTTTTTAAAAAAAATCCAGTATTTTGTCCCCTTTCTCAAACTAATTACGGAAATCCCCCTCTTTTGAAACTCGATTTTCTCAAAATCGAGTTTTTAAAAATAAAAAAAAAAAAATTCTAGAGCCCTATAGTGACGTTTTAAAGAGCCTATAGTGACGTTTTAAGGACCTATAGTGGCGTTTTAGAACTCGAGCTCCATGAACTCAAGTTACATGCAAGTTTTTTTTTTTTTTTTTCTTTTTATCTATAACTCGAGTTCTATCCAAAACGCCACTATAGGCTCCTTAAAACGCCATTATAGGACTTAACTCGATTTTGAGAAAATCGAGTTTCAAAAGAAAGACATTTCCCTAATTAGTTTGGAAAAGAAGGCAAAATACTGATTATTTAATAGAAAGGGGCAAAGGTCAATTTTGTCCAGGGTTTTTATGTGTTTTTAGGCCATAGGAGGTTTTCTTAATATACCCAAAAAAAAAAAAAAAAAATCTCATACATATAAAGTGAAGAAGTTAATAGATCTCATATAATTAATTAAGGTGGCAGGCAGACATAATGAAAATGTCATCATTGTACAAAGAAATTTACTTGAAAATATGTTAATTCTCTAAATTTTTTTAAATAATAATGAGAAATGTTTTTTTTTTTTTTTGATTCAATGGGAAATGTTACCATCATAAGATAAAAGGTTCAGTATGAATCACTTTTGCTATGAGAAAAAGTGATCTCATATATTCAGTCTTGCCCAAGTCAATAATAAGATATTTTGATATGAACTTTCAAAATTTGAAAGCCACTTTATAAATTAAAGGTGCACAAGCAACCGTACCTGTACGCTATACCTGGTTGTACATGTTCAGCTTCTTTCTGAAACCCTAATTAGGTCAATCCAAAGTCGTGATTTAAAAAATTCATATATTTCTCCCGTGTAGAATCATGTGCATACGTTGCATACATGATGGGTGCCAGCTTCGTCATCCTTGTTCATTTCTCTGCGTCACTTCTATCTAGTCAGATATCATCATCATCATCAACAACTACTCTTCTTGAAAGACAACTAATAATACAATCCCAAATAATAATATGATGATACTTCCAATTCTTACTTATCTTCTTGTTCAAAGATAGGTAAAGATTCCATATAAATAAATAAATAAAAAGATAGGTAAAGATTATTTGTAATATTTTGCTTAAAATTGTTTATATAATAATCAACTGAAAATAAAATTTTGACCTCATACGATTCCTCTAACACCTAACCTCAGTTTGCAAACTCTTAAACCTCTTGCCTCCTTTCTCACCATAAACTTTATTTATTTTAAGAGTTCAAGCACAAAAGTTGTAACAAAAAGGTCTCCATTATTTATGAATTTTTCTAACTCCACTAGGGTACTTGGGTGTTTAGTTTATTGATTTGGGGTCTAATCTAAACTTAGAGGCCTCAGGTTCAATTTGTCACATTATTAGTTTATGCGATTTTTTTGAAATGTGTTTTATAGGTAAAGAGTAAAATAATATTTTGAGTTTTGGCTAAAGACTAGAGTAACACTTTTTTATTGAAAAGAAGAGAGACTCAGACTATATAAATTAAATATGATTTTTCAGCCAACCAAATTAACACACCCACTTATGATTAAAAATGTGCAAAGTGCCAACACAACGCACTAGTTCAGAAAAGAAAAATCAAGCAGACCATATAGAACATGTGGTCCATTTTGTTTTATGGTTGATGTTAGTGCGTTCATTGTGTATGACACATGATGATGAGGTACGTGTAAGACTTAAATTTTGTTTAAGTCAAGCGACTTCTTCAAGGGATATATTATCTGGGATGACTATATATTGTGAGTCAAGTCATCACGTTCAGCACTTAAATAGAACTTCGTTTTCATTATATATGCAATGAGATCAGCATTGGATCATTTCATGAGTTCAGCACCATAGGTGGATTTCATGATGTATGAAGTTTTTTTTTTTATATAATTATTTTGGAATTATGTTAGTACCATATAATTAGGCACAATTATTATATATTCGTATTTAGTAAGTTTTGTACCATCTCCCCCCTCACCTAACTTGCTCTTAAAATTAATGTAATGTGATTTAAGGTTTTTTTTTTTATGGTATAAAATATTTAAAATTATTTATATATATATATATTGGTGTTTGGTGTGACAAACAAATATTTATTAAAATGAAATGATTGGTTTTATCTCCACCACTGTTAACCCTTTTGATTCCTATATGCCATAACTATCAACTCCCCATATCGCCCATCCGTTGTTGTCTATCCTACTCATTTATTGCATTGGACTCGATCAATGCCACACGTTGCAAAAAATTACGAACTGGTTGCTCGATCACTTTTGCCCACTTATCAATTCCTGGCCACCACTGAATAATCTACGTACTGTTATTGCTTGTCGGCAACTGTCATCACCACCATTGGCCACCGTTTTCCACACTAACCATCGCCTATCTATTATTATTGTTGTCATGAGTCACTTGCTATTGTTGGTATCAATACCATTTTGATCACACCAATTACGGATTACCACCGTCATTTAGAAATTTTAATGCAATTAAATGCAAGAAAATTAATTTTCAGATCACAGGCAAACAACAAAAAATATATCGTTATCTTTCAAAAATGTTTTTTTTTTTAGAATAACATTATAATTATATGTCAAATCAAACAAAATTTAAGTAAAAGTTTATTAGCATGATGCGCATGCTCATACCATTATCATTATATTATCATATAGATTTTTCTTTTTCTTTGAGGAAAAAGAGAATCATGGTAGTTGGTTCTTTTTTTCCCCCTCGTTATTATTGTTGATAATGATGTGTTTTGCATTTTCTAGTGTTTTTTTCTCAACCCATCAATATAGTTACTCCTCTTAGGTCAAGGTACGATTCAGCACAATCACAAAAACTTTTCTTAGGTCCCCATAGGGACGGCTGTCAGAGAAAAGAGAAAAAAATATTTAATTAATATTACTTGCAGCATGAAAGTTTGTACAAAAAATATAATAAAATTAAGAAAATCACCGCACACTCTTGATGTGATGGTCACTCTACAAGTATTAATATTTGTAAGATGTGAGGGCTGAAATTCAAGTTTCCAAGAGAGAGTTTCATACACATATACACTTAAATTAGATTAGAATAAAATTTCTATCTTGCATAAAAAAAACACTAAGGAAAAAAAAAAAGTACGGACAGCAATGTTATTCACTTATTTGAGTCGAAATAATAAGAGGTGGAATCCTTCTTTCTTTTCTCAGGTCCCCCCAGCTCTTGTACTTTTTGTTGGGTATCATTAACTTTTTTTCTTTCATTCTTAACCAAGGACAATTATTTGAAAAGAATAGATTGGTTTCACATTGAAATTTAGGGTCCGTTTAGATACAGTTGAAAACTGAAAACTGAAACTGAAAACTGAAAAACACTCTAGTAAAATAATTTTTAAATGTGTGAATAGTATCGTGGGACCCATTTTTAATAAAAAAGTTGCTGAAAAGTGTATTTTGTAGGACCCATAAACAGTGCATAAAAGCACTGTTCACATAAGAAAAGTAAAAAAGTTACGGCTTGACAAAAAAAAAAAAAAAATTCTGAAATGTAAACGTGCGTGCAAAACGCGCTTCCCAAACGCACTCTTAATAGAATTTAAAATTTGCTACAAATATATCTTGTCCTCTCTTCTTTTTGTTTTGTTTTGTTATGTTTTCTTTTCTTTTCTCTTTTTCTTTTTTGGGTTTCACATTGAGGATTGCAGGTTGCTTTGATTTCTTTAGCTTAAAGGTGTGTCAGTTCAAATTACATATGGTATATGGTATTTTAATTTGCATATCATTTAAAGTTTTTTTTTAGGTAACTTAATTATAGAGTTCCTAATTTATATATATATACTCTCAAATGAGTAGATTAAATTTAGTCATGTCATCAATAATTTAAATAAATATCAAAATAATTATATTTTAGAGCATGATAAAATTCATTTACCTTATTTTAAAATTGATGGATAAAATTTTAGAAATTACATGATGAAGTCACTATAAAAACTCTAAGAATTTTAATCTATATATTTTACCATGGTTAATTACTACAATCCACACCCTAAACTACAAGGGAACTTGCATTTTATATTTCAAACTATGAAGACTAGTAATCACTACCATAATTGTGATTTGTGACAAACCTTGCAAATAACACCTTACTGCCCATTTGGTGGTTAACTTTATCGATCACGTGCAAAGTATCAAGTATGTGTCCATCAACCAAGTAAATGACAAAAATGCCCTCCCATATTGAAATTTACTCAAATGCTCGTCCTTATTACCTCATTTCCCCATTTTGAAACCTATTGAGATGAAAATTTTGATATTCCCGAATAGAATATGGGGTAGCCAAGCCGAAACTCGACAATGGACCTTTGAAATAAAGCCTAAAGGCTTTCGGTGTTGTGTAAGCCCGCCCAAGCAAGAGATAGAGGCTGCACCCTGATAAGAAGACAACAATAAAGCCTAATAAACACGTTACTGTTTTTAGCATGTTATATTATTAGTCCTTTTACAGCATCATAGTTCAAATCAGTCCTCCAACAGTACGGTATTATATCCAGCGATAGGGTAATTTATATTTAATTATTAAATAAATTTAATAAAGTATTAACTTCAGGAAATTCTTGTGTATTTTGTTCAATAGGGTCCACAGTACTCTCAGCCATCATTACATCAATATGAAGAAAAAATTCCAAAAGTCTCAAATACATTATAGCCTCCTATAATAAAACAATAAGTAAGTATTAGTGGCTGCATAGTGATGAAAAAGGAGTTATTTGGCATGGTATAAAGGGAAAGAAGGAATCACAGCTCAATGCAGCATGTGGTTACCAAGATCCTAAAGGGAAATGTGGGTGGTATGTAAGGAGAAGGTTTTTTGTTGGGTGAGTCTGTGAGCTTATGAGAAGTTGGTTAAGAGAAAGCTTGGCCGAGTTTCATGGAGGGAGTTTAGGTTGGTTATGGTCAGTTATGGGACGTTTATGGAGTAGGAAGGTGTAAGCAAGGTGGGGAATGTTGGTGTTATGGTGACTATAAGCTGAGAAAGGTTGTGAGTGAACTCAAGAGAGCTTGGGGAAGCTTAAAGAAAGCTTAAGAGGGCTGAATTTCTGCAAAATGTAGTCAATGACAGAAATTTTTAGAGAGGCCCCGTCTCCCCTTTAAGGGCTGGAGTGGTTTGCCTTTTATAGAGAGGATTAGAGCAAGCATTAATTAGTTAAAATCCAAAAAACGTAGGTCTGACTTAGGGGAGCAAGACAGCTAAATTAATAACTTTGGCCTAAAACGGGTGATTTGGCTTAAGAAATATCTTGCCTCTTTGGGCAATGTCTAACATGACCTAAATCCAGCACATTCCCTCATTAAGTGCTAGGATTCTTGGAGTTGGTTGGGCCAATGAGGGCTGGGCAGGTATGAGGAGAGGATTTTGGTTGGCTGCATTGAAATTGAAGCATTGAAGTGAGCTCTAACACCCCCAAGCCAGGTGTCAAGTGTTGAGGCCACCCACATGCTTCTGCTGGAGGTTTCCCTAGTGCCCTCCAAACCACTAGTTCCCAAATTTTCCCCTTTAGGAATTCATGAGCTTGGATCATGAATCAGTAACATATATTTCTAGTAATAAAATAAACTATTTAGTTGAGCATTTCATGAGTCTTGGTCATGGCTACCTTGAGTTGTAACCAAAACTTGGAGAAGAAGGGTATTTATTGCCCACTAGCTTCTGCTGGAGGTAAGGCCTTGAGGGAGATGATGATGTCTCTCTGCTCATCAGCTTCCTAGCTGCTAGGAATAGTTATTAGCTACTGTTTTCCATAGAAAATGTGTTAGAATTCTACCATGACAGCCCTTTGGTTCATTCCTAGAGGTGTGGAGGAACCTTCCGCTGGTGGTGGACTTGATTAGGCTGACTTTTTTCAACTTGAATTTTTGATTTGCTGGGGACCTTTTTGGGCTGGGCTTTGCTCCATTTCAGCACTTTTAGTTGGGCCACATGGCCCTATCTTTGCTTGGGCTTGTTCCCTACTCCATGAGATTCTTGGGCCTACAAAATGGGCATTAAAGACATGCTTTGCCATGAGTTTTTTTTTTTACTCCTCATGGGCTTTAGTTGTTAGTAGAAATAAAATGAATCCATGAGTTTTAATAAATATTTATGATAGACTTTGGGTATTAATTTCCATGGGCTTTAAATAACAACTTGTATAGCTTCTCATAATTTTTGCTATGGATTACTTTGTAAATTATATTTTCTTTGGGGCTTTTTAAATAATGACCTCCAATATTTTCTTGAGAATAATATTTACCATAGGTTTTAAATAAATATGATGAATGATGTGACGTAAGATAGATAGTGAACATGAGTTTATAATATGATATGAAATAAATAAATGTCATGGGTCTAAGATAAATAATCATAACTTTGCATGGGCTTTTATAAGAAGATTGTCATGGGTTTTGAGAATAGATAATTCATAAATTTTATGAGCTTATAATATTATAGTAATAGGTTTAAGAATAAAGCATTGTTCATTATTGGACTTTTAAGTGAAATAATTATGATATAGTATTTTGCCAAGTATTAATAACCTTGAGCTCGGGGCGGAGCTACTTGTATGAGTGGGGGGGCCAAAAAATTTAAAAATACTTTAATACTATATATAAATATTTAACATTTTAATTATTAGCCTACAAAAATGGGACTCGGCCCCCCCAAATATTTGAGCTAGTCCAACGATGTTCTTAAAAAAGTTTTCCAATTGATCTAGTAGTTATAGAGAATATTTTTTTTTCCTCACATTTATTTTTTATTGTAAAATGTGTTTTTGTGTCTATTAAAGTCTTGGATCTTTCATATCTTTGAATACTTCATTAGTTCAATTGAAATTTTTTTACTCACTTTGGTAGACAATTTGGTAACTTATATTAAAAATGAAAATTTTAAGGATTCACTATGAAAGATACTAAATTATATGTGTGTATAGATGTATGTGTTTATGCGTGTTTATGAAAGTTTGTATAAACTAATAAATTAGTATCATAAGTTGGCCCCCCCCAAACAAAAATTTCTAGCTACGCCCTTGCTTGAGCTTTTGATAAGATAGTGCCAAGTAGTTAGCTTAGGCTTTTAATAGTGCCAACGTAAGTTGGGCTTTTGATATTGCCAATGAGAATTGGGCTTTAAATATTACAAGCGAGAACTGGGTTTTGATATTATCAATGAGAATTGGGCTTTGATGTTGCCAATGAAAATTGGGCTTTAAATATTGCCAGTGAAAACTGGGCTTTGATATTACTAATGAGAATTGGGTTTTGATGTTGCCAATGAAAATTGGGTTTTAAATATTGCCAATGTGAATTAGGCTTTGGATAAATAAATTGCCATGGGTTTAAATCATGGGCTTTGATTATGGATTTGAATTCCATTGATAAAATTGTTTTGTCATGGACTTGAATCATGTGTGTTAGGAACATATGTTAACATTTTATGTAATTGGCTAATCCTTTGACAAAACACACTTTACTTATAATTAGGTAGATCTAGGATGTGTTTAATACTTCAAGAAATAAGGTTTCAAGTTCAAGTGTGAAAGCCATGCAAGTCTGTCCAAGAATCAAGTGAGAAAGTACAGGATTTTAAAACTCGACAGCTAGCATCTATCGAGGTTTAAAAAGCTGTGAAGCTTGAAACTCGACAACTAGCTCAATAGATACCCTATCTATCGAGGTTTATGAAACTCAGTTTTTCAAATCTGTTTTTCATCCAATCTTTGGTATATGTTTAGGCTTTCTTTTCTCACAACCCTAAACATATATAAGGATTGTTTTAAGGGCCGTCACAGCTGATGCAACTTAATGCAAAAGTTTTTCACAAGCATATTGTGAACCAGAAACATATGCCCTAATTCATCTTTCTCTTGAAGAAGTTGTTGTGTTTGTAAACCTTAGGGTTTTGTGACCAAGCAACTTCATGATCTTCATCGTGTGATGAACTGAAAAACTTTGCAGCCAACATCCTTCTCAAGTTGGTGATTAAGTCATATACTGGGATCTGCGCAATTGGTTAGTCACGTACTGGAAGCCATGCATTGAAAAGGAGAGATTATCACTACAGAACAAGTCCAATTGGGTATTGGGGTTGTTAGTTTTTAGACCCCTTAAAACAATTGATTTAACCTAGGTAATTAGCCAAGTTGTTACTTAGTCCAATTAAACAAGTCTAGGTTATCACAATAATAAAGATCAAATCATGCAAAGCAACGGAAAATAAATAACACACGATATGATCACCCAGGAAACCAAACCGGTAAAAACCTGGGGAGGATTTGACCTAGCTATCCTCAAGGTAAAAGGCAAATCCACTAGAAAGAATCGAAATTTTACAATAAGACTTACAAGCCCCCACGCTCGACTTCTTATTGCTACCAACCAGTAGAACTTACTGACACGACCACGTGCAAGCTTCGAATCCACGGACTCCTTCTTTCTTTGGCCTTTGCAAAACGCAAACACCCCCGTTTGTGACTTTGAGATCCCACTCAAAGGTTTAGCAACACAAACTCTCCTGTTTGTGACTCCAAGACCACCCTTGAAGGTTTAGATCATCAGCACCTTTGATGACTAAAGAAGGCAGCAACTTCTACAATACTGGATCTTGAGATTCTTCAAGGAATAGCACCGGTAAAAGACATAAGAGAGCTTTTTAGGAACAAAACCCTAAATACAAAAGAGGCACACTCTTTTCTCTCTGAAAAGCCTTATAAAAACGTGCTTAGGGTTTCCTTTATATACTGGGAGAAGTAGATTAGAAACCCTAATCCTAAATGGGCTTGGACTGCTGTTTGAGTTTAATTAAAATTCTGCAGATACGACTTTCGATCGGTCGAGCCTGTCTTTCGATCGATCGAACTAGACAGATTATGAAATCTTCTTCCTACAGCTTGTATGTTCTTGAATCTTGACTTGAATCACCTTGAGCATTGTCTAATAATACCTATAGACTCTAAGATCTATATCTAGACAAGTTTGTGTTCACGATTTGCCAATTGTTTTAAACATTTAGAACCTAACAGGGGTAAGGGTTCAACTGTAGGTTGGTATAAGGTACTGGGATTCATTTAATTGTAACCGCTTGTTTTGATAATAGTAGATTCTCGGGAGTGGTAACCTTAAAATCACCCAGTGGGGTTTTTGCCGTGTAGGTTTTCC
This sequence comes from Quercus tomentella, assembly GCA_028535165.1. Classification (NCBI taxonomy): domain Eukaryota; kingdom Viridiplantae; phylum Streptophyta; class Magnoliopsida; order Fagales; family Fagaceae; genus Quercus; species Quercus tomentella. Next base: position 21,282,836 of record JAPQVY010000155.1, read on the forward strand.
CCATTCGTAAACAAATCACCGTGTCAATTTATTTTCCGCTGCATACTTAGTTTAATTGGTGATTTGTTTGTGCTACCACGCATCTTGCATGTTAATTTGATTAATTAATAATCTTGGGTAATTAATCAATTAATTCATCATAATAGGTCAATACATTCTTGGCCTATCAATGTGCTTTTCAAATATTGTCAAGCATAAGTATTCTTGGGCTTTAAATAGAATAGGATGTGTGTATTGGGTTCATAGGGCCGGTTTTGGGCTTAGCTAAATAATGATAATAAAATTTGATAAAATATGAGTTTTTGGGCTTTTTGTGATAGTTTATATCATGACCCAATTTAGATAATGAGATATGAAACATTTGTAATTAACATAATAATAGAGCAAAAAATATTTGGGAAAACCCAATAACTTATTAGTGGTATTTGAAAATAAATAGGTGGTACTCAAATAAAATTAGGTGTAAAAAAAAAAAAAAAGTTACCCTAACAAAACCTAGAATATTTCCTCCTAAAAATCAAACCTACAGTTGATCCACACAACAGGAAGATGAAATTTGGAGTTGAGAACAAATCAGGCATGTCAATTCTAGCTACATACAACAAAGGGGATTAGAAGGGGGGGGGGGGGGGGGGGGGGGGGGGGGGTGAGTTCAAACGAGGTGGTATTCAAAATTTCATGTGCAGTTTTATTCTTCAATCAATATTTCCAACAACTTTTTTCTTTCCATTTTTTAGGAAACTTAAAGGTAATGGCAAATCCATTAATTTGTATCAATACCAGTCCCCACTGGTTCTAGATTTTGTTTCAATCCTGTGTGAATCGTAGGCATATTTAAGATTGGGGAGAGGGGAGACAATAAGGGAATAACATTTAAGAGAATTTTGTTGTGGGGGCACACTTTTGTCATATGCAAAACACGTGACTGGTTGAATGTTAAAAGTTAACCTTCAAATAAACAATGTGATGTTATTTGTAAGGTTTGTCTAAATTTTGGTGGAGTTTGCAAATTTTCATAGTTTGGACTTTGGAGTGTAAATGGTAAGTACCCCAAAATTTAAAGTTGATTTTTACAATTAACCCTAAAAAAAAAAAAAAAAAGGACAAGAGAAGAAGTATGGTGCACCTCATTGGGCCAAGCGGCCGAAGCCTTATAATTTAAGCCTGCTGAAACCAAAAGTAAGAAATAATAAGAAAAGGACTTTCGTAAATAAATGATCAGGAGACGATTCTTAACCAAAAATTCTGTAAATCAAAGATGACTTGAATCCGGAAACGTCATTATCATCGTAGTCCAAGGGATTGCACGCTGTGGCCGTTCAAAGTCCAAGCATAAAAGCTGTAAAACTAAAACTTAAAACTTAAAAATAAAGAAAATATAAATAAATGTGACAATGAGTTTAAACATTAAAAATAAGAAGTAAATTAAATAAGTCTATGAACCTTCAACTATATATTAAAGAAATAAGTAAATAAATAATATTTTTAATGAGTCTACAGCTAAATATAAAATAAATTTTTTAATAAACTATAATATAATAAATAGCTTTTTTTTTTTCCTATCATAAGAATGGAGTAAAATGTGGGTTGGTAAATTTATTATTCACCAAATAAAGATCATATATAATTTATTAATAAAATAAAATAAAAACATAAATTTGTTTTTTCCCTTAAAAGAGAAAGAAGTTTCCTAGTAGTATTACTTGAGCCAAGATGCTTGAATGTCTTTGAAATTTTACTTTGCCAATTCTCCACCCCCCCGGCGCCCATGCGTGATTGTCTTTGAAATTTTACTTTTAGTTTCTCTGCTCCTAATCCAACAAAACAAATTGATGAGCTAATTGATTTTGATGACTTTTTAGTTTATGGGTTTGATTAATGAGTGTTAAAATACATTGGTTAAGGTTGTATTTTTTATTACAATCAGTCAATTTTTATAGAGAAGTCACACAGCTTTTAGGTTGTATTTGTATATTAATTTCGCTAATTTTCAATACAGTGGGATCCACTTGTGTCCTCCTTAACAAGTGCATTTGTGCACCCGTTAATATATGTATTTGCTTAATAACTTTTATTACGCAGTAGAATCCATTTTTATTCCTCTTTAACGACTGCATTTGCACACCCATTAACATATTCCTTAGTTTATTAATTTTAATCTTTAAAAACTGCAAAATTTTCTATTATGTGTATGTCGCATTACATAAACAGCTACAAAATTTTAGTTCCTATAATTATATCTTAAGAATTTTTTAAAAAAATTTCTATTAAATCCTTGTGGTAGTCTGCTTGAAAGAAAGCTCTAAAACCATTTAAAGGTTGAATTGATAGAAGTGGGGAAAAATGGGGGGGGGGGGGGGGGGGGTGTGGTGGTGGTGGGTGGGAAATGGGCTTGTTCTAGTATATTTGCAATATTGTTTCCTCTTTTTTTTTTTATATATAAAGTTACAATAGGATTTTAACCCTAAGTTCGCTCCATGAGGATTGCTTTTACCATTAAATCAAGATACGATTTAGTTTTTAACGTAGATGAGATTCAAACACAAATCCCTTATTTGAAAACAGAAAATCTTACCAGTTGAGCCATTTGAAATCCAAGTAATATTTTAGTGTGCTTTTAATTTTTATATAATAAATGAAAATTTTATATATCATATTTCTTTTAATATTATTGATAGAGTGAAACTATGTATCCTGCTTAATAATGATTATTCTTTACCATTAGATTGAGACATCAATTGAATTTTTTTATTATTTAGATTGGAATCAATCTTTGGCCCATTAGTTGACAATAGGGATGGCAATGGGGCGGGGCGAGGCCGAAAGATGGGGTCTTCGTCCCCGTCCGGCATGGTTTTGTCTTATCTCATCCCCGCCCCACCCCACATGACAGGGAAAACTTTCTCACCTCATCCCCGCCCCTTGGGGCCCCGTGAAGCCCCGCCTCACCCCTTAAAACTCTACTTTTTGTTAATTTGCCCTACAACTAGTACAATTTTTTTAATGAAACCTATTTCAATGATAAAAATATACTTGAAATTACAACTAAATTTATCCCATCAAATCAAATCAATTTTTAGAAAAAATTGTATAATATATCCAAGTGTTTAACAAGAAAATCATAAAAAAAAAAAATAATAAAAAAAAAAATCTCATAGTATAACACATAACAAAATATAGGTAAAGAACCATATTAGGTAGAATAAAATAAACTAATATTGATATGTTTGTTTAAATAGTAGGGTTTTAGGATATAAAAAATTTACAATTATCACCCTTAGCAACGCGGGGCGGGGGCGAGGTGGGGCGGGGGCGGGGTGGGGTGGGTCTAAAAAGTCTAAACCCATCCCCGTCCTACCCCATGGTGCGGGGCTAAAATCTTACCCCACCACATTTGTAAGGCGTAGAAAACCCGCACGAAACGAAACAGGGAGGAGCGGGTTAAGTAGTGCAGGGAAAAATTGCCATCCCTAGGCAACAAAAATCTATACAAGTTGAAAATTGCCAATGTATATAATTGGAATAGAACTCTTTTGTGTCCACTTTTATATACCATAAAAAAAAATAAAAAATAAAAACCCATAATTTAAATGAAATTGTTTAACAATATAACAAATTAAGAATATAAACATAAATTAAGAAATTAATATTTCAAATTCCTTAAAATTTAGAACAATAAAATAAATTAAGGATATAAAGATAAATTTATAAATTTATAATTCAAGCTTTAAAGATTATGACACATTATATATTATATTTTTAATAAAATATAATTTAAGTCTCTAATCATACTCGTGTGAAGGGGCTGGTATTTATTATGAAAATATAAATTTATATTTATTATTTTATTTTATGTTTTTAGTCAATATCTATTAAGTTAAATTATATAGTACTAATTCAATCTTGTCCTATCAAAAAAAATAAAATAAAATAAAATAATAATTCTCTTGGGAGTTAGGACTATCAAGAGGTTTTGGGTGACGCAATAAGAAATGTTGGGCTCAGTGAGCTCGATACAAACCCAGACCAACTTTACTGCGCCATGCTTCCTGGCTACCCAAACCTTAAATGACTCCTCCATGGATCCGTATAGGACTTTGAGAACGGCCCAGCTATTATTTATTCTAAGGTACATCTAACATTAATGTTTTACTAATAGTGGGTAACTCATATAGTCATAGCACAAGTGATAAAGCTGTTTGGCATCACAATTTTAAGGTTTTAAAGTGCAAACTTCACTTCTAAAGTATGGGAGTCATTGGATTTTATACCTTCTATTTTCAGAATTTGAATTTTACCTCCTAAATTAAGTTATATTTCGTTTGCATCGACAGTCTCTCCATCCATATTTTTCATTAAATGCTATATAAATTTGTTACATGTGTTTAGTTTGTCCAATAAAATGATGTCACGTTATTTTTGTAGCCTAAAAAAAACTTAAAATACTTAAAACAAAATGAATCTTGTTTACATCATAGATTAAATTTAGGGGAAAGAATATTCTAGTTTGACCCCTTATTCCCCTCTATGGCTCTATGTTCTGCCCCTCTTCCTCCATATCCTTTCGTTCCAAAAGAAAAGAGAGTAGATGGAAAATGGGGGAAGGAAATGAGAGAGGAAAATGTAATTTTCCATTGTTTGGTTGGAGTGAAAAGGGAGAGACAAGAAAATAGGATGGGTAGAGTCCACTTGAGCCCACAATTTATTTTCCGCCCAAATTGCAGAAAAAATTATTGAGAAAGAAAATACAAAATTTTCACTACTTTTTCATATTTCTACTTTTAATAATAAGGATATAAAAGTATTTTACTTTTTATCTTTCCAATTTTCCATCTTTTCTATCAAACACACATGGTAGAAAACATAAATATTTTCTGTCCTCCCATTTTTACATCCTCCCAACCAAAAAAGCCTAAAGATTGAATTGTTATTTTCTTGACTCTTAAGTGAGGAGAAGAGTCTTCCAATTGTATCTCAAACCTTTGGGTTGGGAATCAAACAAACAAATAGAATCCAAAAACATTTTTTCTTTCAACTAAAAAAGAGATGGGAACATTTTTGTTTTTCCGAAGATGATGGTTTATAGCCCATAACTGACCTTCTTGGGCTGCCACAGGTCCACAGTCCCAATCCTTATTATCAAACTCATTCTTCTTTCATTTATTGTAAAATTATTCATTCCAAAAACCCTTATAAAAGATAACAAACTAAATTGATATTCATATCATAAAATTGTAAATCATATAAGAAAACCTAGCTTAACCGTATTATAATCCTAAAGGACTAGTTACTTAACCTACAACTACAATTATAGGCTTCTATAATATTGGTCATTATAATAAGCTTGGACCTTAATGATTTGTTTGGATTGAGAGAGAGAGAGTGACAGTAGAATAAAGTTGGCCAAAAATTACTCAATTTCTGGCTAACTCTACTCTACTATCCCTCCCTCTCCCTTATTCCTAACAAGCCATAAGAGATACAAGATTGAGCCCAAATAAATCAAACAAATTCCCCACACTACCTCTTTCACCAGTTTTTATTTATTTTTAAATAGATATGACAAAATTTTAACCTATGACGTTTACTCAGTGATAATTGCTCTTATAATCAAACTAAAACATTAATTAATTTTTTATGTAAGTAGGGTTCGAACATCAAATTTCTTATTCGACAATAAGAAATTTTAATAATTGAGCTAAGTAGAACCCACAAGTATCGCTCCTTCACCACTTTTATAGGCCATTTTTCTCTCACATTATTCAGGTTTTTTCTTTGATATTTATTAGATTTTACACTACATTTTATGGTAGTGTTAGTATTATTTCTCTCCTCTTTTATAAAGATTCAAATTCAAGACGCTATCAATAATTTTTTTTTTTAAAATATATTTTGAAGAGCACTATGAATGAGTTTTGTGAGATACAGAATTTGTCCGCTCATTTGAAAAGCCTAGATATTAATTTCACCATATGACCATCCATATATCTCACTCAAATCCTTAAACGTTGTACCGTTGTTCTTTTTTCTTTTTTCTTTTTTACCAATACTACAGGTGTAATGGGAAGAGATAAAAAAAGACAATGTTAGTAATTTAATTGGCACACAGGTAGTAGTGTTGGCAGAAAATACAAATAGTTCTTTCCCTTAATCACCCATTTTAATATGCTTTGCCCAAATTTTTTATAATTTATGCAATTATAAATTTATATTTATTAATTCATTTTATGCTTTTAGTCAATATCTATTAAGTTAGATTATATAGTACTAATTCAATCTTGTCCTCTCAAAACAAAAACAAAAAATAAAACAAAAAAAAAGAATCAATCAAGTTCTTGGGAGTTGGGACTATCAAGTGGTTTTGGGTAACACAATAAGAAATGCTGGGCCCAAACCAACTTTACTGCGCCATGCTACCTAGCTACCCAAACCTTAAAAGGCTCCTCCATGGATCCGTATAGGAATTTGAGAACAGCCCAGCTACTGTTGATTCTCAGGTATATCTATAACATTAATGTTTACTAAAATTGGGTAACTCATATATTCATATAGCCCAAGTGATAAAGCTTTTATTCAGCAAAAAAAAAAAAAAAAAAGTGATTAAGCTTTTTGGCATTATAATTTTAAGGTTAAAAGTCAAACTATAACTCTAAAGTTTTGGATTATTTAAATTTTACACCTTAAAGTTTCAAAATTTAGATTTTACTTTTTGAATTTATATTTTGTTTGCATCAACGGCCTTTTATCCATATTTTTCGTTAAGTGCTACATAAACTAAGTTTGTCACGAATGTTTAGTTTATCCAATAAAATGATATCACATCATTTTTTGTAGCCTAAAAAATTTTTAAAATAATTAAAACAAAATGTATATTATTTACATCATAGATTAGATTTACGGGAGAGGATATTCTAGTTTGAGACCTTATTCCCCCTCTATGTTGTACTCCTCTTCCTCTATTTCCTTTTGTTTCGAACAAAGAGGGAGAGGATGGAAAATGGTGAAAGGAAAAGAGAGAAAAATGTAAATTTCTATTGTTTGGTTTGAGTGAAAAGGGAGAGGAAAGAAAATAAGATGGGTGAAGTTTTTGGATGGAAAATGGTGAAAGGAAAAGAGAGAAAAAAAAATGTAAATTTCTATTGTTTGGTCTAAGTGAAAAGGGAGAGGAAAGAAAATAAGATGGGTGAAGTTTTTCACCCATCTTTTCCTCCCAAATTGGAGGGAAAAAAAATGGTATTGAGAAAGAAAATACAAAATTCCCCCAACTTTTTCATTTGTTTACTTTTAATAATAAGGAGATAAAAGTATTTCATTTTTTATTCTTTATCATTTCACTTTTCTATCATTTCTACGTAACACATAATAGAAAAAATAAATGTTTTTAAAAACTCCCAACGAAACAGAGCCTAACAATTGAATCGTTATTTTCTTGACTCTTGAGTGAGGGGAAGGATCTTCCCCAATAATCTTAAACCAGTGGACTAGGAATAAAACAAATAAATAGAATCCAAAAACTTTTTCTTTCAAATAAAAAGGAGATAGCCTCATCGTTGTTTTTTCGAAGATATTAGTGTATAGCCTATAACTAACCTTCTTGGGCTGCCAAAGCCCCAGTCCATAATACCAAGCTCATTCTTCTTTCATTTATTTTATACTATTCATTCCAACAACTCTTATAAAAGATAACAAACTAAATTGATATTCATATCATAAAATTGTAAACCACATGGTATTCATAAGAAATCCTAGCTTAATTGTACTAGAGCATTCACATCCCTTATTTAAACAAAATTTTATTTTGCCATCTTAAAAGTTACTTTATTATTTATACCATATAATTTTTCAACATCCCTAACATCCCACACTCTATATTTTTTGCAACTTTAATTAAATATTCTTTTTTATTCTTTTTTTTTTTACTATTTCTCTCTCTCTCTCTCTCTTCCTCTCTTTCTCCCTCTTCCTCTTGAGCAACCAACAGTCACAACACCGACTAGCAACACCAGAAAAAACCCAACCACACCCACTCATCAAACCCATCACCTCCACCATGACAACCCCCCCACCACCGCTACCACCCACGGCCAAAAACTCATTAGCAAGCAACCCATGAACATCACCCACGACCAAAACACAACTCAACCACACCCATGAATATCACCCACGGCCACCAAAAATCACCACCACCACCACCACCACATCAATCACAAACCCACCACCACCAGAGGGGAAAAAAAAAAAAAAAAAGCCACCACCATACCCATACCCACAGCCAAACCCATGGCAAGCCCCCACCACCACCACATTAGTCACAAACCCACCACCACCAGAAGAAAGAAAGAAAAAAAAAAAAAAAAACCACCACCACCATACCCATACCCATACCCGCGGCCAAACCCACGACAAGCCCCACCCACCACCACCACATTAGTCACAAACCCAACCACACCCACACTCATCAAACCCACCACCACCAGGAAAAAAAAAAGAAGAGAAAAGAAGCAAATCCAACACCGCCCACAGCCCACCACCACGATCCTCAGCCTCAAACCCACCAACTTACCAAAACCACCACTGCCGTGAGAGAGGGAGTGATGAGAAAATGGGTCATCGGCAGAGGCATGGGAAAGAAAGAAAGAGAAAATGGAGATCGGTGTGTGAGAAAGAGAGAGAGGAGATGTGCTCTGTGTGAGAGAGCACGTTGAAGAAAAATTTTCAGCCATGGGCCCAGCTAAACGTAGCCTCAATATCATAAAATGCAGCTTCAGAGCTAGTCTATAGCCGCATTTAGTAAACGCGGCTATACGTCCAGTGGTGGAGCTGCGTTTTTTGTAAACGCAACTCCAAAGCGCATTTTTTGTAGCGGAGAGAGCAGTTGAAAGAAAAGAGAGAAAGAAAAGGGAAAACCAGAATAAAAAATTATATTTTGGTTTACAATTGTGCTACAGTGCCATCTTACATTTAGGATGGCACTATAGCACAATTGCAATTTTTTTTGCAATTCCAAGATTTTGCAAGACCGAATGCTGGGTGATTTTTGTGGCTTGATTCTAAAATATACCAACATATGGCATATGGAAGACCGGATGTGAATGCTTTAATCCTAAAAGACTATGTTACTTAGCCTACAATTATAGGCTTCCATAGTGTTGGTCATTATAATAAGCTTGGACCTTGAACAATACAAGATTGAGCCCAAATAGATCAAAGTCAAACAAACTTCCCACGCTACCTCCTTCACCATTCTATTTTTTACCTCCTTCACCACTTTTTTTTTAATAGATAAGATAGAATCATAACCTATGACATCTACTCCACGACGATTGTTCTTATCATGAAGTTAAGAAATCAATCAATTTTTGATGTAGGCAAAGTTTGAACCTCAAATTTCTTATTTGACAACAAGAAACTTTAGCTGTTGAGCTAAATAGAACCCATAACTCCTTCACCACTTTTATATGCAATTTTCTTTCACATTATTGAAGTTTTTTCTTCAATATTTATTAGATTTTACACTACATTTTATGGTAGTGTTATTTCTCCTCTTTCAAAAAGATTCAAATTCAAGTCTTCAAGTCATTATGAATGAGTTTTATTTATTTTCATATTTTGAAGAGCACTATGAATGAGATTTGTGAGATACAAAATTTTTCCTCTCATTTGAAAAAGATAGATATTAAGTGTGCGTTTGCGAAGCATTGGGATGAAAATTTTGTGCGTTTTGCTAAAAAATGGTGGGTCTCACGGCACTGTTCATGGGACCACCAAACTTAGCAAAACGCAGATTTCTAGGTAAATTTGGGTCTCATAGCACTATTCACACCTTTAAAAATTATTTTGCTATAGTGTTTTCAGCAATAAATTTTCAGTTTTCAGCAAATAAGCAGCATTTAAACACATCCTAATTTGACTACATGACCATCCATCTCACTCAAATTCTTAAACGTTGCACCATTGTTCATTTTTTTACCAATCCTGCAGGTGTAATGGGAAGAGAAAGAGAAAGAAAAGGCTAGTAATTTAATTGGCACACAGGTAGTAGTGTTGGCAAAAAATACAAATAGGTCTTTCCCTTAATATATAACCCATTTTAATATGCTTTGCCCAAAATTTTATCTTTTATCTTTTTTATTCTTCTTCTTCTTCTCTCTCTTTTTTTTTTTTTTTTTGTGTGTGTGTGTGTGTGTGAAGTGGGGGTACCAAGTAAAGTAAACATGAAGAAGTATGGATTACTTGGTTAAACCCTGCGTATATGAAATGAAAATGGCCTATGGTGCTATTCCCTTTTGAAAAATATTTCGGGATAGATTTATTTTGTTTTGTTATGGACATGAAGTTCATTGCTTCATTCCAAGTGTCGAGGAGGTAAAGGTTCTGCTTTGGAAGAAAGCTTAAGGAATTGACATTCTTATTTGTTTGCATTAATCAGATATGACCCACTCTCAATAACCAACCACTCCCCTTCTTTGTGAGTGAGAAATACGAGAGATACAGGTATCCTCACATCAACGATTGAAACTAATATGAATAGGTTGGGTCTGAGTTAAATATGATGACCCAAATATAATTCCTAACGTTTTTGGTCCGAGTTAGGTATAATTAGGTTGATATATAGTGCTTCATTCTAACGTAATTAATTATTTAGCCACTAAATTAATAAGAAAATTGAATTTTAATCCTGCTTACACTAAATAGAAACTTATTGATATTTTGGCTTGATTGTAAAGAGTTGTCACCATAAAACTTACTGATATTTTAGCTTGATAGTAAGAGTTGTCACTAGAAACCCTATACTTGGAACAAAAAATTAAATAAATTGTTCTCAAATAGACATTTAATCCCGCTTAAAAAAAATTAATGATATTTTGGCTGGATTGTAAAGTGTCGTCACCATAGAGAAATCCTATATATTTGCCAAATCAAATAAATTAAGAAAGAAAACAAAGGTATAAATAATATCGTGAAAGGAAGAGTGCCGAATCAGTAGAAGAAGAGTTTGTTCCAAATTTGTAGAAGCAATAACCTATTACTTCTTTTTACAAAGAAAACAAAAGGTATAAATAATAACTTGAAAGGAAGAGTGTCAAATTAGTAGAAGAAGAGTTTGTTCCAAATTTGTACAAGCAATTAATAATGCCTTTTGCCTCCCAAAAAGTCAAATCCTCAATCTGTGATACCTTAATAAATCCTTATTTTCACTAATAGGACCACCATGCCCCCTTGATTTATGAAGTTGCAGCTTATTGAATCGATTACTTGTTTAACAAAAATAAAAAATAAAAAGGAATAGATTAATCTTAAAACATATTAAAATTCCTTTTTGACCAGGTGGATGTGACTTTGTAATGAATCATGTCTCCCAAATAATAAAGTGAGGAGGAAAATCCACAGTTCTAAAGCAACCTTCCCGTAAGTTAAGGATCTTTGCCCTGGTTAATTTGGCTTAACAGTAAATTTTCATCTTCCTTGTTCTACAATAAAGTGTTACTTTTTGATGAATAATATAACATGAATCTCAATCAATTTCTGGTAAAGGTCGGACATTGATTTTATGTTTACTATTTTCAATTAAGAGAAAACAAGAATATAAAACTAAAACAATTATGTGCCGACACACAGACAAGAACCAAAAAAAGGCAAAAGATAAAGAGGGAATAACAAAATCGGGAGACTGATCATAAGGAGCGGCCAACTTTAGTTGAAGGGCCATTCTCGTATCTTGTCAAGATTAGGTATTCGATTACATGGACCAACATGAAAATGATCCATTCAATTACTATGTCGAAAATTCAAAATTCATCAATCCTAAGTGATAATTGTTTTATATATCGGATTGATATAATACGATCAACGTATCTCTCTGGTTTGTTAGAGTAATGACTTTTATACCAAGTCTAAAAGGTGAACCTCTAAGTTAAATAAGATACCATTGGATTTCAAAAAACTAAGTTATTTATATTCATTTTCCAAACCTAAAGTGTGAATAGTGTTGGGCTACGTGGAGCTTAATTTGGTGTTTGATATGGTTTGTGACCCAACCCATTTCTGACGCTTAATTCATAAAGTGAAGGCTTCGGTTGATAGGCCAGGTTGGAGGGTAGCACTCGCGGGAAAAAAAATTTGGCCCTATTTTAGCTCATTTTGGACCCGCAGTTTGGGTTTTTATTTGTCGCTTCATATTAGGGTTTTATGTATTGATTTATTGTAACTACCACCTTTGTATTTTCTCTCTAACATAATGGAAATACAGCAATTCCGTAGATGTAAGCAAATTACTGAACCACATAAATTTCTTATGTTGTGTGATTGTCTTTGTGTGTTATTTTTCTTTCTATTTTTGTCTCCCACAAATCTGGAAATTTAGTTTTCTTCCCAATAAACAGAGTAGTTCAAATCTTATTAGCATTCTAAACATTCAACAATTCAAAGGAAAATCCTAAACATCATATCATATTCAAAGGCGATGCATTTTAGATTAAACTGTTAACGTGTATAGTGTTGTGGGCTTTAGGCCCAATTAGATTACTTGTATAGCACACATTCTTGTACTACACTCTTACTTGTACTGCACTCATATGCCTCCTATATAAAGGCACTCATGTATATTCTTTTATTTGAGAAATACAATACTATTGCATTCAGTATTTCTAACATGGTATCAAAGCCACCTTCCTGTAGCATTGGTTTTCTGTCCTTACAGTATATTTAAGAGCAATCTTTGTCTTCCTCAGTGTTTTTTCGCTGCGTTCATCTTCTTTGGCTTCTTACTGCTGCCGTCAAAACTCTCCGGTATAGTCAAGCCATCGTTAGAAGTCGCATCAACACTGCAAGACCATTGCCTTCCTCAAACTACCGTCACAGAGCCAAACTTCATTCAAGGGATCTTTTTAACCTTATCAAATCTCAAGATTTCATCAAGCTTCCATCTTGAGTTTGAGAGCCAAACTTCATTCAAGGGATATTCTTAATCTTATCAAATCTCAAGATTTCATCAAGCTTCCATCTTGAGTTTGAGAGGGGTGTTAGAGATATATTAGCCTATTAGCATAGGCCCAAACCTAATTCTATTTTGTGTACAAGCCAAGTCTCCTACTTGTACTAGAAGTCTATTAGTCTAGGATTTAGTCTATTATATATACATATGTTATGATTCATTGTAACATAGGATTTGTACTACACTCTAATATATTATTGATGTAGCCCTTTAGGGTTTCCTCCGTAGATGTAAGCCGTTAGGCTGAACCACGTAACTCTTGTGTGTTACTGTGTTCTATACTTTATGCTTTCGCTTCCACATCTATACTAGCATATTCAACATGGTGTATTAATGCTAATATTTAACATGGTATCAGAGCCACTGCTCTAATTTTCTTGTGTCTTGCAATCTTGTTTTGTCGGTATTTTCCTCTGCCTCAACTTCTGTGGTCAGTAAACCCTTTCACTGCCCTCTCCCGACTACTTCGCCGCCGTCAGAGGTCCTCAGGGTTGAATCTCCACCGCCAGAAGCTCTTCCTCCGCCGCCAAAACCACTGCCATCATCGAATTTGTCACCTTTGACCTCCGATTAGGATATAAGATATATCACCATGTAGATTTTCAATCGCTCTACACATAGCCGCCAGAAACATCCACATCTGACCATAAACGTGCCGCCATGCGCCGGTCAAAGTTTCGGCAAATAATTCCACGCGCTTCAGGAGCCACCAGTGTAGCTTCGATCTTGTTGCCGCCGACACCATCATTATTGTCTTTCTCTGATCTGCATCTTCAGAAAAGAATCTGCTTCATCGGACAATACACGCGCCCTCACACGCCGCCCTAAGCTTCGGCGAAGTTAATCCACGCGCCGCTGGATTACTTGCTAACGTCATAACTGCCATGTCAGCCCTAGTTGACGTCACCTACTTACGTCATCGCCAGTCAACCTGCTGACATCATCCGTTGACTTTTCTCTTTGACAATTGACTTTAACTAGGTTTGACCGTTGACTTTTGGTCAAAGTTGACTTTTTGCAGTCAGGTGCTCCTTATCCAGTTTTTTCGCGTAGATTTCATTTTTGCAGTCCATTTTTGCATATTTTACTTCTAAATGAAGAATAAGGACAGGCCTTCTTCTTGTTGCAATAATCGTCATTGACAATCTAGCAAACGTTTTAGCAATTTTTGTAAACGTTTTGGCCACAGTATTGAGACTTGCTATCATCGCAACAAATCAGCTGTTTCAATTTTTGCTGCTACTATTGCTAACACTAAGAGTGTCCAACCAATAGCTCCCGTCTTTGCACAGTCTCAATCTTCTGGATCCATTTTCACCATTTCCAGAGATGACCTTATAAACATCATCGCTAATGTCATTCGTATGGTTGGTAATGCATCTTATTCCTCTTCTCTCTCAGCTTTATCTGGTATGTCCCCTACCTTTTGGCTTATGGATTCTGCTTGTTACAATCACATGACACCCCACTCGTCTTTATTTTCTGAACTTAAACTTGCACCACACCCTCTTAATATTCGCACAGCAAATGGTTCCACAATGTCTGGTTATAATATAGGTTCCGTTTTGACCTCCAACCTCTCGGTTCCTAGGGTCTTTAATGTTCCTGACCTTTCTTACAATTTATTCTCTGTGGAACAATTAGCTGAGTTGGGTTATCACATTATCTTTGATTATTTTGGGTGTATTGTGCAGGATCCAAGGACGGGACAAGAGCTTGGGACCAGTCCTAGAGTTAGGCGTATGTTTCCCATGGACAACCTTCGTCTTCCACTTGTTGCTCCTATTTCTGTTGCTGCAGCTGCTGTAGTTTCTTCTGTTCCTTCCCTTACACTTTGGCATGCTCGACTTGGTCACGCATCTTCCTCTCGGGTACAACAATTGGCTTCTAGAGGTTTGTTAGGTTCAGTGTCTACAGAAAATTTTGATTGTGTCTCATGTCAGTTGGGAAAACAACCAGCTTTGCCTTTCAATATTAGTGAATCAATATCCACTGATATCTTTGACCTTATTCATTCTGATGTTTGGGGGTCTTCCTATGTTTCTAGTATTGGTGGGTCTCGGTATTTTGTTGTCTTTGTTGATGATTACTTTCGCTATAGCTGGATTTTTAATATGAAACATCGTTCTGAATTATTGCAAGTATATTTTAATTTTGCAAAAATTGTTGAAACTCAGTTTTCCAAACGCATCAAAATTTTTCGATCTGATAATGCTCTTGAGTACACTCAATATGCTTTCTAAGCTGTTTTGCATTCCTATGGTATTGTTCATCAACTAACTTGTCCAGGTACCTCTCAGCAAAATGGTAGAGCCGAACAAAAACTTCGTCATATTCTTGACACTGTCCGTGCTCTCCTTCTCTCTGCCAAAGTTCTTGCTCCTTTTTGGGGCAAAGCTGCTCTTCATGCTGTTCATGCTATTAATCGCACTCCAAGTCCTGTTATCCAAAATCAAACTCCATATGAGCGCCTTTTTGGGTCACCTCCAAACTATCACCACCTTCGCTCCTTCGGTTCTGCTTGTTTCGTTCTTCTTCAGTCACATAAGCATAACAAACTTGAGCCTCGGTTAAGGCTTTGTTGTTTTCTTGGCTATTGCGAAACTCAAAAGGGGTATCGGTGTTATGATCCTGTCTCTCATCGTCTTCGTATCTTCTGTAATGTTGTCTTTTGGGAACATCGCCTCTTTGTCGAGCTCTCTCACTTCCGTGCCTCCTTATCTTCCTCCTCTGTCTTAGATCTTTTTCCAGATGAGGCACATATTCCTTCTGTAGTTGCTCCTGATCCTCTTGTAGTTGCTCTTGATTCTCCTGTAGACTTCTCTGTCCAACCACCAGATATCATTGATCCCTTTCCTAGTTCAACCTTTAATGAACAAGTGGAAGATGAACAGGTCGAAGACGAGCTACCTAACCCCAACCCTAAGCTTGGGTCCCATGCTCCTACTCCGCCTGAAGATCTTGCACAAAACATTCCACCTCGTCACTCAACTCGGGTAAGATCCATTCCTGCACATTTACTTGACTACCATTGTTACACTGCCCTTGCTATACTACACGAGCCTCAGACCTATCGTGAGGCTTCCACTGACCCTTTATGGCAGATTGTAATGAAAAAGGAACTTGATGCATTATCTAAAAAACCATACTTTGGATTTGGTGACACTCCCCCTGGGAAATCTGTGGTTGGTTGTAAGTAGATCTACAAGATTAAGACTCGCTCTGATGGGTTCATTGAGCTCTACAAAGCTCGTCTCGTTGCAAAAAGTTTTACACAGTAGTATGAGATTGATTATGAAGAGACATTTGCTCCGGTTGCTCGTATTTCATCTGTTTGTGCCCTCTTAGCTGTTGCTGCTGCCAGTAAATGGGACATTTTTCAGATGGATGTCAAAAATGCATTCCTTAATGGGGATTTAAGTGAAGAAGTTTATATGCAACCTCCTCCTGGTCTCTCTATTGACTCCAACAAGGTTTGTCACTTTCGACGTGCACTTTATGGCCTTAAACAAGCTCCACGAGCTTGGTTTGCCAAATTTAGCTCTACCATCTCTCGCTTGGGTTACATGGCCAGTCATTATGATTCTGCCTTATTTCTTCATCGCACTGACAAAGACACTATTTTACTTCTTCTGTGTGTGGATGATATGATCATGACTGGTGATGACTTTAGTGGCATTCAAGAACTCAAGGATTTTCTCAGTTAGCAATTTGAGATGAAAGATCTTAGACATCTCAGCTACTTCTTGGATCTTGAAATCACTCATTCTACAGATGGACTTTATATTACTCAAGCCAAGTATGCTTCTGAACTCTTATCTCGATCTGGACTCACTGGTAGCAAGACTGTTGACACTCCAATTGAACTTAATACACATCTGACTCCCTCAAGAGGGAAACCATTGTCTAAACCCTCTCTTTATAGACGCTTGGTTGGCAGCCTAGTTTAATTCACTGTCACTCATCCAGACATTTCCTATGTTATTCACCAGGTGAGCTAGTATCTGTCTGCTCCACGATCGACTCATTATACTTTTGTTCTGCGCATTCTTCGATACCTAAAGGGCACTCTCTTCCATAGTCTTTTTTACTCTACTCAGTCTCTTCTTATTCTCCGTGGATTTTCTGATGCTAATTGGGCAGGAGATCCCACTAATCGCAGGTCCACCACTGGTTATTACTTTCTTCTTTGTTCTTCTCTGATTTTTTGGCGAAGTAAGAAACAAACTCATGTGGCCCGCTCCAATATTGAAGCAGAATATCGTGCCCTTGCTAACACCACATCTAAGCTTCTTTGGCTACGATGGCTTCTCAAAGACTTAGGTGTGTCTACATCCTCTGCTACTCCTCTTTATTGTGACAACCAGAGTGCCATTCATATTGCTCACAATGATGTCTTCCATGAACGGACTAAACACATCGAGATCGATTGTCATTTTATCCGTTATCATCTTGTCCATGGTGCTCTCAAGTTGATCTCAGTCTCCTCTAAAGATCAACTTGCAGATATCTTCACCAAGTCACATCCTAAAGGACGCCTTCGTATTTTGGTTGACAACCTCAAGTTGATCTCACATCCACCTTGAGTTTGAGGGGGGCTGTTAATGTGTATAGTGTTGTGGGCTTTAGGCCCAATTAGATTACTTGTATAGCACACGTTCTTGTACTATACTCTTACTTGTACTGCACTCATGTGCCTCCTATATAAAGGCACTCATGTATATTTTTTTATTTGAGAAATACAATATTATTGCATTCAGTATTTCTAACATAAACAAACTAAACTAACACCAAGGGACTTGAATCAAAACTTCAATAAACTTGTATAAACAACATTAACTGAGTAACAAATTTACAAAGAAGAAATTACAAGCGTGTAGTCATGTACAACTTCTAAATCCTTATGAACTGTGAGAAAATCTCCTAATGAACTAAATATCACAAGAGATTTGACATTTATATATAATAAGAGAATGATTTCCGTATATGTAGGTTTCTTAGTAGTAAGTGTTGTATTCTTCTTGAGAATGAGCCTTCTATATATACTTAAGGATAGACAGTTTGTCACGGTTATTCTTTTCATGTGTCTTCTCGTCCTTGAGATTTGACAATTACTAACACCAGTGTTAGATGGTGCTCTGTAACTGCTTCGAACGGCTGCAATACCACTTTTATTCTTGATTTGCATCTAATTTTCATGGCCTGAAAGCGTTATAAAAACTGCCATGTATGCTTTTTTTTTCATTTTTTGAAGGGACTGCCATGTATGCTCTTACGTTCCCGTCTTCGACTTGTCGCATTTAAACCAATGAAAGAAAATTTTAATTTAATACCAAACCCATGTGTATGTATGTGTTTATGGTTGCCTTTCCCAAAGAATTTTCCTTTTGTGCATAAGTAACGGTTGATGCTTGCTTTTTGGTCAATTGCTGTCTGAAATCAAGCTAAATTTTGTCGAGAAGCTATTTAAAAAAACTCGATAAGTAACCGTTGATGCTTTTTTGGTTAATCGTGGTCTGAAATGAAGCAGCTAAATTCTATCGAGAAGCTTTGTTAAAACTCGAAAAGTTGTGAAAGACACGTAAATACTTCTCTGTAGCGTAATCATGTACCAACCATGAATCGAAATAGTTTGATTAATGCACCTTGTATTGCACATCACTTATGAGTTATGACTTATGCTCACCATCTTGATGAATAATGAATCTTAAAAGTTGGATTCACATGAGGTGCAATACCTCCACTTCCCTCACAACTTTTTTAACTTTTTTAACTTTTTAACTTTAACTTCTTAACTCTTTTTTAATATATTTTATTTAATGGTTGAGATTGAAAGTTATTTTTTCAACTTTCAATCTCAACCATTGATTAGATATGTGAATCCTTAAAAGTTGGTGGGCACTGACCAATTTACTGGCAAATTTAATGAAGCCCCAAAAACAAGAATGCTATTATATGCCTCGCTGTCTGCCTAGATAAGCACACACCATTTTCTTGCCTTTTCAAGTTTTTGTATGAAAGAAAAAAATGGTTTTCAAAATTTAATGAGAAAACAAAACTCAAAGTCTAGATCGATGTGGCCACCGACCTCCACATGATTTTTTACTAAGAATTTCCCGTGATGACCACATTCTTGAAAATAACAATACACATCATTATGGTTGTGGTTGGATCCAATTGATAGCTCTTAATTTTATTTTTATTTTTGAAACTATAGCTCTTAATTAAATACATCTAATTACTCTTTTTAATTAAATTTAGTTCACACTTGAAGTAAAATTTTCTTATCGATGGATCATTTTTATCACTTTGCTGGGGAGTCTTTTCACTGAATATTGGTAAAAATTATGTTTATGGGGGTAATATGTGATTTGTGGCAAGTTTTTTTTTTTTTTTTTTTAAAGATAAAAATTCTATTCTAACCTGATTTAAATGTGTGAAACTCTTTTTTGGAAATTTAAACCTCGATTCTTTCCTCCCACATCTTACAAATACTTATATTTGTAGAGTGATCATCATATTAACGATATGTAATAGTATTTGTAGCAAGTTATTGTAGGGATTGAGGAGAGAGACATGACATTAAATTCAAATTTTCCATAATTTGAATATTCATTGCGCGAGATTCGAAACTATGCGGATTTTCTTTTTTGTCTCTCTTTCCCTATTAGTTAAGTGAGACAGAAGTCACAGAATGGGCAAATTTTATTTTCGACGTTATCAGCAATTGCCTGTCTAATTGGAACTTGGACACGAGTCGCAAAATCCACCACCGAAGATTGATCGAGAAGATTTGACAATGAAAGCACAGCTACTTCTAATTCTTTCCCAACTACCAGCAGAGTGAAAGCCACTTTTCCTCGATCTTTCCAACTTTGTTTGGTGCCACGACTATTCAATTCAATATGTTCGGTTTTCAATAGTTTCGTGCTACATTTCGTTTGTCACAAAAAAACAAGTTGAGCCATCACCAAAGCTGTGTCTTGTAATCCCACTATTTTGGGGTTGAAGTGATTAAAATATTAAATAAAAATTTACCCCTTTTTTAAAAAAAATTTACGTTAGCAGTTTTCTTAAATCCTTGAATATTGACCAGTGTAGACTGTCGACCAAGTTCTATCAAGAATCCCTTAGATTTTTTACATTATCTTAATCTGGTTGGTAAATAAGGATTAGAAAAATTAAACAGAGGGCACAACTTGACGTAAAACATTGTTAAAGATAGAGGGCGATCTATGGAAAAGAATGTGTGTCACAGTGTGATAATGTAATTTTATTTTTGACAGGTGTTTTCCACTGATTTGAATCAGTGACTATTCACCTGAACTATAATTGATTCAAACATAGATGGAGATTAGTAAAGGGTTGACTAATTTGCTTTTCAAGGAAAGAAAATAAATAGTAAGATCTTAAGTGTTTTCTCTCATAACCTATCAAAAAATTTCCTCTCTCAAATAGAGAGAAAACTAAAAATAGAGAATAAAGCGATTTAATGGACGAAAATGGCCCTATGCACTTGTACATTACTTCTAATATTTTTTTTTTCCTTTCCTAGACACGTTGCCTCTGCCATTTTCCCCCCCTTTTCTTGGCATATTGCCTTTGCCAATTTTCTTTTTTCTTTTTTTCCTGGGCACGTTGCCTCTCCCAATTTTTTTTTTTCTTTCTTTCCCTTTCCTGAACGTTGCCTTCTTCCTTTTCATTTTTTATTTTTTATTTTTTATTATTTTTTATTTCCTGGGACTGTGAGTGTGATAATTGTTTTGTTTTTTTTGGTTTAACTAGACATAATTTTTGTTAGGGACATGATTTTTTTTTTGTCATTTTTTTGTTTTAATTAGTTATCATTTTTAAACTAAAGTATATGAGTAAATTTATACAAATTCATTTTTTCCATCCTTCCACTTTTCCACTCCTAACCAAATAAAAATATCCTCCCACTTTTCATCATCCCACCATTTTCTATCCTCTCACTTTTTCACCCTTCCAACCATACCCAAGACGGCTCAATAATTGATGCAATTAATACAATCACCTAAGACCCCAAATAAAAGAAAGCCCCACTTGCAAAAAAAATTATATATTTTAATTAAAAAATTTTAAGCCTTTTTATTAGTTAAAAATACCCCATTGTATTCTAAAATGGCAGAAGATTTGGCATAGGATGATAGGAGTACAGGCACAGGCTGCACTGCACAGTCGCACAGCAGCACAGGCTGCACAGTGCGCAACTGTGCAGTGCAGCCCACAGTCACAACTTATAAGACAACCCGGTTTCTCACTTTTTTTTTTCTCTTTTTTTTTAATCTGAACATGATTTCTCACTTTATTTATTATTATAAATTATTGTACCAATTTTATATCTCAAAACGTAAAAAAAATAGATTTTAAATAAAAAAATTCAATATATATATATTATTTTATTAATATTTAAATATAAAAATGCCCTACTTACAATTTGTTGAGCCGGCCCGACCATACCCTAAATAACTTTCCCATTAATGTAATCAAATGGTTAACCATTGTTCCTTCCATGTATTTTCGCTTCGACCCAACAAAATTCTCAGCTCATAAAGAAAAATTTCGAACCGTAATTAGCAAAACAATGAAAAACAAGCAAACACCAAATTAAAAGGAGTAGAAAAACCTTATCATTTTTCTCCTTGACTTGTATCACAGACTCTAATTTAGTTACCACAAACAATTTACAAATCATACTTTTTTTCCCCTTTCAAAACAACAAATTGAAAACAAAACAAGACAAAACCTAAGATGAAAAACAAAAAAGTTGCTTGTGTTTTTTTCTTGTCCTTCTATTTGTTTCTTCTTTGTTTTTCATGGGTGCTAATTGTATTGATCGAGTATGTAACAAACAAAAAGTAAAGAACTAATTAGCGTCACAGATAGTGTCACCTTGCCAAGTCCACACAATGTCTTTCAGTGCAGGCCTAACATCATGCTCACAAAACTTAGCATATTCCAAAGTGTCACCAGAAGACTTCGAGAATTCAACAATGGCAACCTCAGGGGCAACCTCGAACACCTCTGCCATAACAGCTAGTTTCCCTTTACGCCCTTCCAATTTGCCCTCCATTTTCACCTTGAAATCCTTCACTTTACACACCTTATAGCTCAGCCCCTTCGCCACCGCCTCGATCTTCGATACGATTGCTTTGGCTGTACATCTCGAGGTGAACATAGACCCCACCTTCCTCTTGTTCTCGAACAAACTCGACAAGTCAAACCCGGAAGACATCGAGGAAATGAACTCGAACGCGTTGAAAAACTTGGGCGTATTGGGTTCCTCTTCAATCTCCTCGATCTCGACCTTGACCTTGTCAGCATCTAATTGAGTCTGATCATTATGAATCACAGTTTCTTTGATCGGAAACCCTTTGCGAAACCAAGGGACACGCATTATAGCTGGGATCGAGATCCTCCTATCCGGGTCCGTAACAAGGAGTTTCGAAATCAATCGCTTGGAATCGAACGAAAACCACGGTGGAAACTCGTACTCAGCTTTGAAAATCTTGGAATACATTTTCATCAAATTCTCATCTTGAAAAGGAAGAAACCCAGCGAGCAACACATAGAGAACGACCCCACATGACCAAATGTCAGCCTTCGCTCCATCGTACCCTTTTCTCCTCAAAACCTCCGGTGCCACGTAAGCAGGAGTCCCACACTGAGTGTGCAAAAGACCATCGTTTCGTAGCTGTTCAGGTAAAGCGGAGAGACCAAAGTCGGAGACTTTAAGGTTCTCGTTCTCGTCGAGTAAGAGGTTTTCTGGCTTGAGGTCTCGATGTGACACGCCTCTACTGTGACAGAAATCAACGGCGCTGATCAACTGTTGGAAGTATTTGCGAGCTGAATCTTCTTTGAGCTTTCCTTTGGCTACTTTGGCGAAGAGCTCGCCTCCTTTAACGTACTCCATGACGAAGAAAATCTTGGTTTTTGTGGCTAACACTTCTTTGAGCTCCACCACGTTGGGGTGGCGAACTAGGCGCATCACTGAGATCTCACGCTTGATTTGCTCCATCATACCTTCTTTCTTCTTCACTTGCTCCTTGTTTATCACTTTGATCGCTACGCTTTCACCTGTGTCGATTTCTTTGCCGTAGTAAACCTTTGCGAAAGTCCCTTTGCCTAAGAACCTTCCCATCTCGTATTTCCCAAACAAAGCGTTCCTCTCCTCCATGGATTCAAACAAAAACAAAAATACAGATTGTGAATTGGTAATGATACTGGGATTTGCATAAAACTAAAAAAATTTCAAATGTTGCTTTGGTAAAAAGAAATGAATTTGGGATTTGGGTTTATAACACTGAATGAATATGGTGTAAAGGAATCCAAGAAAGAACGGCAGAGATGTAAATTTCGAAGGATTCCATGAAAGGGTTTTAGAGGAAAAAAAGAAAGAGTGTGTGCGTTTGAGGGATTTATTAAGTAATTTTTTTCAAAGGAGTTGAGAAAGACGAGGAAGAACTAAGAAGGTTGGCTTGTGACCATAGGAGGTTGGAGCACCTGGTATTTTTCGTGGGTGCACATAGATTGAAAATAATTGTGAAATTTTTTATATAGGAGAGTGACCAAACGGGAAGAGGACACGTTGGAGGGAGAGAAACTTTTAATTTTATTTATTTATTAGAGTCGACATCTAAATTTTGTTGAGTAAGCTTAGTTTTACCAATTCTTTCACAATTATGTCATAACTTTACTGCATGATAAGTTGCTAGTAGTGAAAGTAAAATAGTGAGATCACGTAGGTTTATGATTTCATCACACACAAATTGTCACATAAAAAAATTATGGTAAAATTATGAAAAAATTTGTGTTACTAAATTTTTTTTTGAGAAAATAAATTATTTAAATGTTTGTCTCCTCTCTCATCTTTCATTTATTTTCTAGTACAGTGAGTTATCTCTGTAGTCTCTGTTGTTGAATTGATTGCCCTTCATATATTGATGCACACATGGCAATCGGTAAGTCAGATGGGTCCCGTTATGCATGATTGGATTTGACCAATAATTCTTGGATTAAAGCGATTACAAAACCTATAATAGTAACGCTATAATAGTAACGACAGATATGTAAATTATTTTACAATTTTTTTTTCAAATTATTGGAGTGAGTGATTATTTCTGTAGTCTCCGTTGTTGAATTGATTGCCCTTCATATATTGATACACACATGGCAACTGGTAAGTCGGATGGGTCTCGTTAAGCATAATTGGATTCGACCCATAATTTTTGGATTAAAGCGATTACAAAACCTATAATAGTAATAATGCTATAATAGTAACGACAGAGATACCAAACTATTTTACAAAAATTTTTATAAGCCGTTGATATGGTAAGTAATTATCTCTGTAGTCTCTGTTGTTGAATTGATTGCCATTCATATATTGATACACACATGGCAATTGGTAAGTCGGATGGCGTTAGGCATGATTGGTTTCAACCCATAATTCTTGGATTAAAGCAAGTACAAAACCTGTAATAGTAATGCTATAATAGTAATGACAGACATATAAACTATTTTACAAAAAAATTTACAAACCGTTAATATGATGAGTAATTATTGGTAAATGAAAAAGTGATATTAATTATGGGTCTAGATGAAAACCAATAAGAGGTTGGTCACATCAATATTTTGTAAAAATATTATAAAATATTTTGTGACTGTAGCATTACTCTTTATAATATTTTTACGAAGTGTTAATGTAATAAATTATTACTAGTTTTTATCTCAGCTTAGTACTAACATCACATTTTTAATTTCTAATAACTATCCATCATATCAACTGTATGTAAAAAAATGTTTGTAAATTAATTTGTGACTTTAGCGTTTTCCAATCTCTAACTCTCTGATCTCTATTTTTTTTTTGTTATTTTTTTTATAATATTAGCAAAATATTAATTTTAGCCTAAAATGCAAAACGAAACCCTTTTTGGGATGCTTAATGGAGGAGTACAAATGATTAAATGAAGACTGATAGGACTGATGAAATTGGCTACAGACAATATAAGCAAGACTGATGAGACCATTCCCCAATGAAGAACCTAATCCTTGCCCACGTCACTAACGAAGACAGCTA
This sequence comes from Quercus tomentella, assembly GCA_028535165.1. Classification (NCBI taxonomy): domain Eukaryota; kingdom Viridiplantae; phylum Streptophyta; class Magnoliopsida; order Fagales; family Fagaceae; genus Quercus; species Quercus tomentella. Next base: position 21,307,927 of record JAPQVY010000155.1, read on the forward strand.
GACCATTCAATGCCACCAATGATACTTCGGACGGTTACAGAACCAACTGTACAGACCGTTGAGAGCACATTAAAGGCTCCATTGCAAGACAGAAGGCGTTACCAAAGGAAGACATTAACACCACAATGCCAATCACAACGGCTAGAATCCAAGGCAACATATATAAAGACCCCCACACTGCCAACACAAGGTACACAAAAAAACACAGACATTCTAAAAGGATAGTGATTGCCATTTTACTATTTTGTTTCATTTTACAATATTCTCTCTCGTTCTGACTTTGGCATCGAAGACGTTGTGGCAGGCACCACACCGATGACCACCCTTACAAAAGCAGTCTCATCATCTACACAGGCATTCAAGCGAGAATTTGGATCCATCTGGGCACGTTTAATTCGACTAACAAGGTCACGCTTTATCAGTTTGGCACCGTCTATGGGGATGGGACATTTTCGTGTTCATATCCGAAAATGCAATTTCCATCAACTTCTACATTCAGATGGAGTCCAATCAAGATTTTGCAGCCTTGGCTCAGCAAGTCCAAGCTCTTGTGGCCACCGTTGAAGAACTCACCAGACAAAATCAGGAAATGCAGATACGACTTCAACAGGTTCAACAGGAGGAAAATCGGTCCAAGGACAACCCGAAGGGTGAGGGAGACAGCCATAGAAGGAGTATTCATCAAAGACCTACTACTCCGGACGAACAGAATTCTGATCTCCTTCAAGAGGTGAGGAAGGAGATGGACGAGTTGAGGAATGCCATCGAGGAGAAAGCGGACCAGAGCGTGGATAGAATGGTAAGGGCCATGGATTCGCCTTTCACTACAGCAGTCCTCGAATGTCCAGTGCCGTCAAAATTTCGTCTGCCTCAACTTGAGCCGTTCGACGAGCTCAAAGACCCTCAGGATCACCTTAATACCTTCAAAACGACGCTAGGCCTTCAACAACCCCCCGACGAGATACTGTGTCGTTCCTTCCTCACCGCTCTCAAAGGAGCTGCAAGGGAGTGGTTCACAAAGTTGCCAACATCGTCCATTGATAACTTCGAGCAGTTGAGCAACACCTTCTTGCGTCACTTCATTGGGGGGCAGCGTCCTAAGAGGCCAGCGGACCACTTACTCACCATTAGGTAGGGAGAGAAGGAAACCCTGAGGTCGTACATGAAATGCTTTACTCGAGAGACCCTGGAGGTAGACGAAGCTGATGATAAGGTACAGCTGACAAACTTCAAAGCGAGACTGAGATCCAGAGATCTCGTGGCTTCACTCGCAAAGAATCCTCCAAAGACGATGGTAGAGATGCTCCTGAAAGTACAGAAGTACATGAATGCTGAAGACGCTTTAGCAGCCATAAGGGATGTAGAGAAGCCAGGAGACAAAGGAAGGAAGGACGACGAGCGTAGGGGATAAAAGAGGAGCGTCCAGATCGTCGAACCAATGACAGGAACAGAAGAAATGAGGATAAAGGTCCTCGGACGGTAAAATTTACCCCTCTAGTTATGCCTGTTGACAAAATTTTAACGCAGATTAAGGATGAGCACTACCTCAAATGGCCGAGGCCATTACATTCATCCCCTAACGTCCACGATAAGAATAAGTACTGCTGGTTTCACAAGAATCATGGCCACAATACAGAAGATTGTCGGGACCTCAAGAAGCAAATAGAGGAGTTGATACGGAAAGGGAAATTGCAGAAATATGTGAAGAAAGGGGAGTATAGTAAGTTCAGAGACGGCAATAAGAGCCAGCATGAGTCCTCATCTAGAAATGACGATCGTCCATTCCAGCCTCCACAGGATGTGATCGAGGAGATAAAGATGATTGCAGGAGGGCCCTTCACAGGAGGGTCATTCAGATCCTTTAAGAGCATGCCAAAGACAGGTGAATAGCATCCACATGATACCTCTGTTTAAGCAAAGGCGGACGGACCAGGATGTGTCTTTCAATGAAGCAGATGCTAGGGGAGTGAGGCAGCCTCACAATGACCCTTTGATCATAATGCTGACTATAGAAGGATACAACACTAAAAGGATCCTCGTGGACAATGGTAGCTCCACAGACATCATCTACCTTCCTGTTTTTCAGCAGCTGAAGTTGGATCCAAGGAGACTGTGCTCATTTGACTCCCCCCTCGTCAGTTTCAGTGGAGACAGGGTATATCCCAAGGGCATAGTGACGTTGACAATAATAGTGGGTACCTACCCGAGGCAATTGACCCGTCAACTAGACTTCTTGGTGGTAGACTGCCCCTCATCTTACAATGTAATTATTGGAAGGCCCACACTCAACAAATGGAAGGCAGCCACGTCCACCTATTGCCTGAAGGTAAAATTCCCAATGGATAACGGTGTCGGCGAAGTAAAAGGAGATCAAATCTTAGCTAGAGAGTGCTACCAGGCCGTCTTGGCTGCAAAGGAGAACCATACATAGATGATTGAAGAGAAGGAAAAAGACAAAATGGAAGCCCTGGAAACAGTGGAACTGGCCAAAGGAGAGGCAACCAAGACGACGAGGATAGGGACGACGCTAAGTCTTGATATCAGAACAAGGCTCTTCCAGTTCCTTAAAGAGAACCTAGATGTCTTCGCATGGAGTCATGAGGACATGCCAGGCATATCTCCAAAAGTCATTCAGCATAAGTTGAATGTGAACCCGAAAAGAAAGCCCATCCAACAAAAAGCAAGCGGTTACAGTTGAAGTTACCAAATTGTTGACGACAGGCTTCATCCGGGAAGTGTACTATCCTGAGTGGCTCGCAAACATCGTCCTAGTGAAAAAGGCAAATGGGAAGTGGAGAATGTGTGTGGACTTCACGAACCTGAACAAGGCATGCCCGAAGGATAGTTTTCCTCTACCAAGGATAGACCAGCTTGTGGATTCTACAGCCGGACATAAGTTGCTGACGTTTATGGACGCTTTTTCAGGATACAACCAGATAAAAATGGCTGAAGAAGACCAGGAGAAAACTGCTTTCATCATGAGCCAAGGACTCTATTGTTATAAGGTAATGCCTTTTGGATTAAAGAATGCAGGAGCTACTTATTAGAGATTAATGAACAAGATGTTCAACAAACAGATCGGCAAGAATATGGAAGTATATGTGGATGATATGCTCGTCAAGAGTAAGGAAGAGCTTGCCCATCTGGACAACCTAAAGGAGACATTTGCCACCCTCGAACAATACCAGATGAAACTAAATCCTAGTAAGTGTGTTTTTGGTGTAACTTCAAGGAAATTCTTGGGATTCATGGTGTCCCAGAGAGGAATAGAAGCAAACCCGGGGAAGGTGCAAGCCATAATCAACATGGCATCGCCCAGGACTGTCAAGGAAGTCCAGAAGCCCACAGGGAGGATTACAGCTCTTAATAGGTTCGTCTCTAGGGCGACGGACAAATGTCTGCCCTTCTTCAAGACCTTGAAGCAAAATTTCGCTTGAACCAACGAATGTGAAGCAGCATTCTAGGAACTCAAACGTTATCTGAGTAATCCACCCCTCTTAAGTCCGTCCAAGGAAGGGGAAAACCTACAGTTGTACTTGGCAGTATCAGCTACAGCAGTGAGTGCAGCGCTAATCCAAGAAGAAGGCAAGAAACTGCTACCAGTGTACTACGTCAGCCAAGCTTTCCAAGGGGCTGAATCCAAGTATCCAAGGATTGAAAAGGTTACGTTCGCGTTAATAGTAGCCTCACGCAAACTAAGACAGTATTTTCCGGCAAATCCTATCCTGGTGATGACGGACCAACCTATCAAAAAGTCCATGAACAAGCCTGAGGTAGCCGGAAGAATGGTCCAATGGGCAATTGAACTCAGCCAATTTGACATTGAGTACCATCCCAGAACAGCCATCAAGGCACAAGTTTTGGCAGACTTCATCGCCGAGTTCACCTTTCCGGACGAGGACAGCCTCCCCAACAAAGTCGAACGATGGATGATACAGACTGATGGTTCGTCAGCCCAAAAGAGGGGGGGAGTAAGGGTCGTCATAACCACCCCTGACGGAGAAGTGCTCAAATACAGAGTTCAATTGAAATTTCCTGCCACCAACAATGAAACTGAGTACTTAGGAATACTGACGGGACTGAGGCTCGGAAAAGCGCTTGGAGCTAAGAACCTGTTAGTCCAAAATGATTCAAAGCTGGTGATCGGGCAAATCAAGGGAGAGTACAAAGCAAAGGAGGAGAGAATGCAGAAATACCTCAGGCTGACGAAACATCTGACTCAAGAGTTCGATAAGGTGGAATTCGTACAGATCCCCAGAAGCCAGAATATGGTAGCAGACAAAGTCTCGAAGCTAGCATCATCAGAAGAAGGGGGGAAGAGCATGGGCTTGGCAATGGAAGTCCAGAAACACCCCAGCATTGAAGAAGTTCCAACATTCACAATCCAGAGCATAAACAGTTGGATGACACTAATCGTATCTTTCCTCCATGACGGGCACCTCCTTCAGAATGTAGAAGAGGCCAAGAAGATCAAGAAAAGGGCGGCCAGATTTACAATCCTTAATGACACCTTATACAAGAGAGGCTTCTCCATGCCTTACTTGAAGTGTGTTGACGAAGAGGAAGCCAAGTACATACTGGAAGAAATCCACGAAGGGGTTTACGGGGACCATGGAGGCCCTAGGTCCCTGGTAAGTAAGGTCATTCGAACAGGTTATTTCTGGCCTACTATGCAGGTGGACGCAGTGGAGCTCGTCAAGAAGTGTGACAAGTGCCAACGATTCGGGAATGTCCAGCCGCTTCCAGCGGAGAGACTGACAACGATAGCCTCCCCGTGGCCATTTGGGCAATGGGGAATTGACATCATCGGCCCACTGCCCCTAGGTAAAGGTCAGGTAAAATTTCTACTAGTTGCTATTGACTACTTCACAAAGTGGGTTGAAGCAGAGGCTCTAGCAACAATCACTGAAGTAAGAATTCCGAGCTTTGTGTGGAAGAATGTAATTTGCAGGTTCGGGATTCCATTGACGATCATATCAGATAATGGGCAGCAATTCGACAGCCAAGGCTTTAGGGACTTCTGTTCAAGCCTAGGCATCAAGAACCAATTCTCATCCCTAGGATATCCCCAGGCGAATGGACAGACGGAAGTGACGAATCGGACACTGCTCAAGATTATCAAAACCAAGCTGGACAACGCGAAGGGTGCCTGGCCAGAAGAATTTCCCAACGTCCTGTGGGCTTACAGAACCACAACAAGAACCCCGACGGGAGAAATCCCCTTCAGGCTCACCTATGGCACTGAAGTAGTGATCCCGGTCGAGGTAGGAGTAACTAGCATCAGGCGAGAGGTATTCAATGAAGAGAGCAATGAAGATCACCTGCAAATCAACCTGGATTGTCTGGACGAAGTAAGAGAAAAAGCTTCCAGCAGAATGACGAAGTACCAGCAGAAGATGGCCGAATACTACAATAAGAGGGTAAATCTCAGACGACTTGACATAGGCGACCTCGTCCTGCGCAAGGTTACCACAGCAACTAGAGATTCTGCCCAAAGGAAGCTTGGCCCCATATAGGAAGGACCTTACTGAGTCGTCCACTACTCTAGGCAAGGCAGTTATCACCTGAAAACCCTAGATGGACAGAGGCTCCCTCGGCCATGGAACATTGAGCACTTGAAGAAATACCACCAATAGATGTATCAAATGATTGTATTCATTCCTGAAGTTAATAAAAGAATTATTCAACTAACATCTTCATACAAGCAGGTCTAGTTAGCTGTTAAACCGAAAATGGTTAAGTAACAAGATTCCGTCTTGATGGTTGTAAGTTACTAACGAAGCCACAAAACATGACAAGATCCCTTAAATGGGTGTAAGTCAAACGGCTAAGTAGCGAGATTTCGCCTTGACGGATGTAAGTTATTGACGAAGCCACAAAACATGACAAGATCCCTTAAATGGGTGTAAGTCAAACGGCTAAGTAACAAGATTCCGCCTTGACGGATGTAAGTTACTGACGAAGCCACATACGATAATTAAATCCCTGGGAGGATAAAAAAAAAAAGGACAAGAACCTTGCAACAAATCAAAACCAAGCTCAAGCTGCATCCAAGCTCCCCTGAAGGATTGTGAGTCTAAGTAGCAGATCAGTGACGAAGGAAAGGAAAAAGTTACAGCTAAAAATTTCTGCTAAGTACAAGGCATGGACGAATGTAAAAAACCACAAGCATATGACAAACAAGTAAGTAAGCAAACAAGTAAGTTCACAACCATGAATTTAAAAGCCCAAAAATGACGGGCAATTACCACTGTGTTCACATCTAAAGGCCCATAAACACTGGGAGATAAAAATTGTTCTCAAAATAGATTAAATTGTTCTAAAATTAGATTTACAAAAAGCCCAAAACGTGGCAGACTACTGAAAAGAAACAAAAGAAAAGAAGAAATTTTCATAAGTATTAGGTTCGGAGGCCAACAGCAGCGTCATCACCAATAGCAGCGTCATCACCGGCAGCAACATCATCAGCAAGAGCCTTTTCGGAGACGTCATCCTCAGGAGCGAAAGATTGGGTAGCCTCGTCAATCGCCATCTCCTGGTCCACCACTTCAAGATCCAAGTTCTGCAGATCAACTTCAGTGGGATGCTTGACGAGATACCGTTTTAGAAGCTCATAGCCTTTGAAGTACCAACTGAAGAGCACAATGTTGTACTCATCAGTTTGCTGGAAAGCCTCGATGGACCTGGTAGCAATAGTCTTAAGCTTCTCCTTAGCTGCCAGAAGCTGATCGTCCTTCTCCAATGTTAATTGACGCTCAGCCTGGAGATCGTTAGTCAAAGTCTTGGTGCTTTCCTTCAAAGTATTGACCTCGTTCATAGATTCGATGAGCTTCCTCTTCAGTGTAAAATTCTACTCTTCCAAGGCCTCCATCCTGGATGTTAATGATGCCACCTTGGCCTTCTGAGTGAGGTACTCCAAAGCAATGTGGAGACTCTCCCCTAACACCTGAAAAGAAAGCTAAAGTCGTAAGTACAAAGGTAGAAAAATACAAGAAGCGCACGAGTAGATTACCTGGACGAACTTGTGGACTTGTCGATTTGTGACCACATTGAATGGCACACTGGTAAAAACCTTCAAGTCCTCAGCAGTCACGACCCCGTGCGCCCTGTCCACAGCCAGCCCTTCGTCGCCCTATACGGTGGACGAATGAGAGTCAGCTTTTTCCTTCTCCTTGCCCGATATGAGCGGCCTTTTCGATGAAGGAGTAAGAATCTCTTCAACCGAAGTGGCTAGAGAGGCCGTCCTCACAGTCTCAACATCGAAGACGATGGGAGTAGCAGAAGTAACTGGTGTAACAGACGGACCTTTCCTTGTTACCCGTACCCCCTTCTTCCCGATGCTAGACAAAGGCTCTTCCTTCTTAGACCTCATCTTTGTGTACATATCCTTGTTGAACTTGGTCATCATCTCTGCAAGATGAAAACACTTGTTAAAAAAAAAAAAAAAAAAAAAAAATCCAAGCGCTTAAGAGAAAGTCAATTCTGATGATCTCAAACACTGACAAACTTAATACTTACTCTTTTTTTCTTCAATGCCAAGACTTCGCAGAACGTAGGAGGACGGGTCGAGACCAAGATGATAGAAAGCAAGGGTCCGCGGATCTACCAGGTCGTCCCAATTTTCAATCGACAGGGCGTACTCTATGGCCTTCTCAACACACTCCTTATACCTGCTCTTGAGCTTAGGTCGTCTTTTCATTACGCAAAACAAGAAACAAGGAGTCAGCGACAAAGTCAGCAAACATAACGAAACTGAAAACAACGAGAAGAAATACCGACGCACCTAAGGTCGGGGTTCCCCATCGATGATGCAACCTCGAGATATCACCCCAATCCCGGCTGGAGGGAGTCTCAAAATCATCCCCGGACAAAAAAAAAATCTTGATTTCCAATACTTGAATGACGACGGTAAACCCCTGACAATCCTGGTTTTCCTCTCCAGGGCACTAACTCATAATACCCATACTCTTTAGACCCTTTCAAATGGTACATATGGACGAGCTCAGCCACCTTAATCATGTCCCCAATAGCGGCCAACCATATTTCCATACAATTCACCACTATCCTTCACGAGTTGGGTATAAGCTACCCGAAGGCAATGCCAAAATGATCCAAAAGTTCCATGATCAACGGGTGGACGAGGAACCTAAGGCCACAAGTGAAGGCAGCCTCATAGAAGCATACCTCACCAGGAAAGAAGTGGCAAGCCCTATCCTCGTCATTGGGCTGACGAACACGAACCCTCTCCTGAAATTGAAATCTGTCTCTAAATCTACCTACGGTTTCAGCATCTAGCCCACACACCTCCTCGAGGGCGTAAAAAGCCCTAACCTCTCGAGGAGTAGAGACGGCAATATCTCCCTCCACTGGCTCGCTACTAGATGACAACCCAGTGTCGAGTTCACTGGACCTAACCTCAGACATCACCCCCGCTCTTTAACCAGACCCTCAAACCAATCAATAGATTGACGAAGTAAAGGGCACAACTCAGCCAATACAACACCTAAACCGTTACCCGCAAAAACAAAGTCCTTGACGGTTGGGAAAACACATAGAGACCCCCCCAAATGCGCAAAAAGGAAAGAAATTGAGGGGCAAGCTATCCTAACCTCAGAACTACCAACCATGGACACCCAGAAAAAAACATAGAAGAATGAGGTAAATGCTAAAACCCCAAAAGCCACAAAACAATGACAATCACAGCGGAAAAAAGAAAAAGAAAAAAAAAAAAAAAAAGAAGAAGAGGGAAAAATCAGAAACTTACAATAGATTACAAAGGAAAAGAAAAAGGAAATAAAGGGAAAGGAAAAAGAGAAACATACCTCGAAAAAGTGCAGCGCAAATTGGAAAAGGAGAATCACCAGAACGAAGTTGAAGCGGTAGTAAGAACAAGTGGGGAAGATGAGACTTAGAACAATGAATAAGGAAATTAGGAAAAGTAAAGGGGGAAATGAAAGGAAAAGGGAGTTTAAAAAATGAAGCCCAAACAACTGAAAAGCAGCGGGAAACCCAAGGGTCATGCAAAAAACCCACCAACCAGTATGCACCACGTGGCCATGAAGCGTGTGGCACCGTCACTACGCATTTAATACAACACGAAGTCCCAAGAGTCACTCACAGGCCATGAACCTTTTATCTTCTACGGTCGTCATGACATGTCACAACGACCATAGAATCCAGGGGCATTTGATAGGATTGACGAAATTGGCTACAGACGAGATAAGCAAGACTGACGAGACCATTCCCCAATAAAGAACCTAACCCTTGCCCACGTCACTAACGAAGACAGCTGGACCATTCAATGCCACCAATGATACCTCGGACGGTTACAGAACCAACTGTACAGACCGTTGAGAGCACATTAAAGGCTCAATTACAAGGCAGGAGGTGTTACCAAAGGAAGACATTAACACCACAATTCCAATCACAACGGCTAGAATCCAAGGCAACATATATAAAGTCCCCCACACTGCCAACACAAGGTACACAAAAAAACACAGACATTCTAAAAGGATAGTGGTTGCCATTTTACTATTTTGTTTCATTTTACAATATTCTCTCTCGTTCTGACTTTGGCATCGGAGACATTGTGGCAGGCACCACACCGGTCACCACCCTTACAGAAGCAGTCTCGTCATCTACACAGGCATTCAGGCGAGAATTTGGATCCATCTGAGCACGTTTAATTCGACTGACGAGGTCACGCTTCATCAAAGTCTAACAAAAACCTTGATTAAATAAGTTTGAAACTTAGAAGACTTAATTAAATTAAAGTAAAGTTAGATGGCTAAAATAAAATTTGATCAAATTTAGAGGATGCAGTGTCTTTTTTTTTTTTTTTTTTTTTTTTTTTAAATTTCTAAGTGACAGTACCTTTTTAAATATAAAGAGTTACTTTAGTTTCCATAGAATTTATCGAGTTTATAACAAGTTAGTTAATTGGGGAATCCAAATCTTCTGTCTCAATTTTCATGCTCCATCAATAAAAACTTGCCACATGTATACCTATTTAATTAAAATCCAATTTTCATCCTTTTCTTATTTTATTTTCATAAAATAAATAACATATAAACTCAAACATTCCCTAGCCTCCACCAACATTCGTGGATTCACCAATATTCACAATCTATAACCCGTGGCGCTAAAGAAGGGTGGTGGAGATGTGTTGGGTTTTTATTATTATTTATTTTTGGTAACTAGTCGAAGGTGGTGGATGGCTAGCAGAAGGTGGTGATTGGCCATTGATGACGTCGAAGATCTCCTAGCATTGACTAAGGTTGGTGGTGGTGGTCAGTGGGGATGGTTTGAGATTTTTTTTTTTTTATATAAAAAATTAAGAAACTAAAATAAGTAAAGGTAAAAAATTAAATTTTAATTAAATAGGTGTGCATATTTATGAAACATAAAGTGAAATAGAAAAAAATGTGATAGAAGATTCAGATTACTAAAAGAATTAGCATTGCTATTTTAGTTCTAGATGCACCAAAAACTTGATTTATCTGCGTTGCTATTGCTAAAAGTTTTTAACAATAATGAACAGTATGTTGGTAAATATAAGAATTACAGTTCATTAATTTGTAAACTTATTATATATTATGTCATTCTCTCTCCAAAAAAAATTTTAAAAATCTCATTTCTTTTAATAAGAAAGAGAGTATTGTTTTTTAGAAACCCGAATGTGAATGCTCGGGCATAAACTAGGGAAAACTGACAATATTTTGAGGACTTGGCTTCACTATAAAGCTCATGTGTATTGAAGATGCATGACACATGTAGAAACATGCCCGAGACCCCTGAGAATCCCGCTCTGGAGGGAAGTTTTACCGTATATTATGCAGATGGTGGTGGTGGTGAGGTCATTGGGAATATTCTAATGTGATATTCAGTCATATCATGGGAGAAGTAGGAAGTTGAGATTTGAACTTTTATCTAATTTCAAGTTGCCAATTTTATAAAATCTAGAAATAAATTTATATGGTAATAATTATGGTTTCTTTTTTTGTTAAATTGAATACAAACTACTACTGCCACTACTTAACAAAAGACAAAATATTAAGCTGTATATTGTAAAATACTACCAGCAAGTACACGAAATTTCATGTCTAAGAAAAGTCCATTTGACAAGTAATCTTTACTGCTAATTGGCATCTTGCTGTTAAAGCACTTTATTTAATTTTTTTTTTTTTTCTGTCGGTACATTTTTAAAAAGAAAAGTTAACAAATATCTTAAAATCATTGATTTAAGATATATTTTTATAAATTTTTTATGAAAATAATAATAATAATAATAATTAATTGTTTTGACAAATTTTTATATTTTTCATAAAAGTTATATCAAAATTTTTCTAAAATAATTTGTTAACAATTATTCTAAGAACACTCATTAATAGAACCAATTTTTAAAGTTCTTTATTTTTATTTTAAAACTTATCCATTTTCCAAACATATTATTACATTCTTTTGATTATTATGCTTTCAGTCAATAGGCAAGAAACATACATTGCCTACGAGATTAAAATTTAAGATGTAGAGTGTGGCCCCTTGGAGTAATCTTATATTCATTAAAAAAAAATTAAAAAAAAAAGAAGAAGAAGAAGAAGAAGAAGAGATGAAGTCTATTACCATAAATTTCAAACCTAATCTAAATTGAAAGGAGTACTTATAGTTTTAACTTTTAAGTAATTCATTTTATATATATATATATATACTTAATTTAAATGATGAGACAAGCTTGTCCACAAAGATTTTAAGTTGCTTTACACCGCATTATTATTACTTGGTCGAGCAGTCATCACTATGGACCTTTCAATCGATGGGTTAGTTTCGTTGAACTTAATCTTTACTAGGCATAACAAACAAATACTAATATCTTGATCCAATGTTTCAAAAAACTCAATCTAGAAAAAAAAGAGCTCGCCGACGCCATTCGAATATTCGATCAAATTGACGAGTTGATTAATTCTCGATGTTTTCACATACAAGATCATGACAAAATAACCACTTTTGTTTTGGGTCCCATTAGCTACGTATTAGTAAAAGCATTATCAGTTATCGTAGAGCACTAAACTTTTCTTTTTAAGCAAAGCAATATATAATACATACAGTATTAATATTAGTTTAAGCAGCCGCTTATAGAATAATCTTCTTCCATAGTTGACAGATCCGTCTTGCCCTAATTGCAACTCTTAGTTTTTTTGTCATATTTATGTGTTTGTATTGTGATGATATATATATATATATATATATATATATATATATATATATTTTATTCTTTTTTTTGTCTGCATGTAAATATCTATTGTCAAGGCCGGCTGAAAGGGTGAGCAAGAGATGCGTTCGCCTAAGGCCCCAAGTAAAAAAAATGCCCCAAATTTTAACCAATAGGGTTATTTATAATCAATAAATAAACTAGTTTTTTTTACCAGATGTAAAACAAATAAAAAAGAGAGAAAAATGCAACGTCCACAATATTTTTCACAACACTTTTACAACTAATGCTAAGTAGTAGGTTGTTACATTATGTTATTGATGGCAAAAAAATAATTATAGTGATATTTTCAAATAGAAAACAAAAGGCAACTTAAAACCTAGGATTTATTGTAAAAAATATTGTGAATATTGCACTTCTAAAAAAAAATGATAATAATAAGAATTGAGTTAGCAAACTTTTACTAGTTCTCATCTAAGTCTACCACTAACACCACTCTTTTACATACCATAATCAATCTGCCACATTAATAAGTATGAAAAATTTTGTCAAATTTTTTCTGTCTATAAAATTTAAAAAAAAAAAAAAAATTCTACGTAGTTCATGTTAATTAGTAGTAATTTTGCATCTAAAACAAGATATTCATTTTTTCCTTAGGTCCCCAAATGCATCAAGTCGCCCCTATCTATTGTGCAAAAATAGGAATATCATATATGCTTGAGTGGAGGGATATTTTTCAATCATACAATGGAAACTATAAGAATGGACTTGCATCATTTGAAATTAAATATACGTAATTATTGCTTTGCACGCTTCTACCGAGAGAGGTGGGGGCTTTAAGGATTAAGATTTGCATTTCCATCTGGAATTAGAGAAGAGCAAGCTACTGCATGAGAGTGATTCCTTCATCATTAATTAGGCAGTGATTATAAAAAAAGAAAAAGAGAAAGGTAGTGATCACTAATCAGGGTTGAGGAACCATGTATTAGAAAGTGAATAAGCTTATAAAGATTTGACTTATCATTTTTTTTTTTCTTTTAAATGGATAAATAGTGAGGAGGGGATGTGAAGTTTGAAGTTTGAACTTCAAACCACGTAATTTTTTTAAAAAAAATCAAATTACATACGTAAGACATAAAAAATTCTTAATTAGGTATTTGTGGAGTACGGAGAAAAGATGCTCCCTCATCTCACATTCATGATAGACTCTACTATAAATGTGAGAAACTCTAAAAATACTTAAGAATTATTCTATAAGACATTATAAAAAATGGAATTAATACTAGATTACCATTTGAACCCACAGATTTAGCTTAACTTTATTTTATTTTTAATTAATCTTCACGATAGATAGAAGATATAGTGTTAAAAACTAACATGCATTAATTTTGTGTTTATTGAGGCACATTCATTGGACTATTATAATGGTGCGTCCATTTAGGGTTTAACCATGTTTCAGCCTGCATCTAAAAGATATCCCACGCTATCAAAAAAGAAAAGAAAAGAAAAGATGTATTGTGTGCGGTATCAATATCATAGTCAAATTTGGAAGCAAATCATCAACTACTTGACCAGGAAATGGTGCGTCCATTTAGGGTTTAACCATGTTTCAGCCTGCATCTAAAAGATGTCCCACGCTATCAAAAAAGAAAAGAAAAGAAAAGAAAAGATGTATTGTGTGCGGTATCAATATCATAGTCAAATTTGCAAGCAAATCATCAACTACTTCAGATTAAAATCAATAACAACTTATCAATTATAATTTGTTGTAAAAATGTTGTGCAACTAGCACTTTTTTTTAAGTATTACATACACAATATTTTCACAATAATTACATCATAAAATAAAGAAGACAAAAAGGGGTTTCAAACTTCCACATGCAAACAAATTTTCTTCAGCTTACTTTGGAATTAACGGTGCAAGGAGACTGTTTTCTGTGCACTTGTCTCCTTTGTCTTCAAAAAAAAACAATATCAGTTGATTTGCATTTGGGCTGATGGGCAACCTATTCAACACCCATAGCCATAGGTGAGTCTTTTTTACTCTTTTCAATTTTTCTCCTTCCTCTCTCACTCTCTCTTCCATCATTTTCTCAATTTTTCTCATTCATCTGTCTGATTAGCTTTTTCTTCTTTCCTCATAGTTGTTTTATTCTAGAGTTTTTCAAATTGCTAAGCTCAAGTGCCTTCCAATTCTAACCTCCACAGCTCCACGTGTGTGGTTAAAAAATTAGACACTTCAAAAGCTAAACACTGTTTAATCTATTTTATCTACTCCCCATGTGTGATGTGACTCTTCTTCAATTGCTCTTTTTTTTTTTTAATTATTTTTTAGAAGATACTTTTTTTTATAGGATTTATTTTGTTTAATTATAAGTAATATATATATATATAGGGTAAATTTCAAAAACCTACCTTAAGGTTTGGGGTATTACCAAATACATCTAAAGGTTTTAAAAAATAACCAATTTGGTCCTTAGCCACTAACACTGTTTGGAAACCGTCTATTATTATTATTATTATTATTTTCATTTTCTTCTTCTCTCCCTTCACGCCAGAGTTATTTTTTTCTTTGTCTCTAACCTCCAACTCTCTCTCTCTAATCTCTAAAACTCTCATGGCCAACACAGACTCACACGCTACTAGACCTTTGTTCTTAGTGGATCCTTCATCTTCTCATCCTCCATACTGCCGATCCAAGTTTCACACGTTGTCTAGGACCCTTTAGCTTATAGACCGAAGAGTGGGTTTGGAGTTTTGAGGGAATGAGAATCAGATAGGGAGTAGATGTTTGTTGGTCTCAGGTTTTAGAGAGAAAAGTGACATGAGGGATGAGAGACCATCTTTGTGGTGGTGTTGGCTAAGGTTCACCGTGGAGGAGCATGGAGGCTCTACTCCATTTAGATCAGTGAGATCGAAGAGAGAAAGAGTGATTTTCAGTGAGGAGAGTTGATGGTTGAGGAGGCTTAGACTTATGCTAATCGGAGATAGAGTCATGGAGGCTCGGCCATGGTTGGTGTTTGGTTTCTAGAGAGAGCTCGAGATCGGAAAGACAGAAAGAAGGGAGAGCTCCAATCTGAGGGATAGAGAGAAAAGAGCACGGTGATAGTAGGGCGACGAGCAGAACCACTACCTGTGGTGGTAGTGATGTTCGAAGATGGAGTTACTTGAGTGGTCGGCCATAAGAGTTGCAGAGATTAGAGAGAAAGAGCTGGAGGTTAGAGACAAAGAAAAAAATAATTTGGCGTGAAGGGAGAGAAGAAGAAAATGAAAAAAAATAATAATAATAATTGACGGTTCCCAAACGGTGTTAGTGACTAAGGACCAAATTGGTCATTTTTTAAAACCTTTGGATGTGTTTGGTAATATCGCAAACCTCAGGGTAGGTTTTTGAAATTTACCCATATATATGTGTATATATATATATATATATATATATATATATATATAACATATAAATTGCCTAGTATATCATATAAGTATATAACCATAAGTCTATGTAAACAAATAATTTCACAAAAAATTTGACATTTCTCAAGGTGGCAAGCTATTAATGGTTGGTGTAGGGTCACAATTTGGAGCCCAAGCCCAACAGGTATGGGGTCTTGGTCCAATGAGCCCAGAAACAATGAATTTGTAGAGAGTGGACTATAGAACTAGGTCCTAGCGAAGTGGACAGTGGTTAATATTGGGCTAAATGACAATAGGATACAAACGAAACCTGCTAATATCTATATATTCTCAATTCGAGGAGATGAGATGAGCATATGCTGGTCAACACCCGAAGAATACTGATGTTTTGACTGTTTCCTTGTTCTACCTCCTTTTTTCCGTCCCCTTCCTCATGGGGACACCCTTTCTTATATAGTCTTCTTGGGGCCATCGTGGTCTTACACTTGTCGATCACCTGGACCCCCACTTAAGTGTTTGTCCTATCGAACACCCCCTTCCTGCCTTCTGTGAGTGGCGGTAGCCAAGGCAGCACTGTTCACAGGTTCTCTCCACATTAATTCGGCCAGAAAAATAGCTGCAACGCATTTAATGTGGCAGTTACAGCCTCTCCTTGGACATCTCACGTTTCCTTCTTTGCTATGGGCCTGTGGGACTTGTCCTTATACTAGGGTCTGT
Source organism: Quercus tomentella (assembly GCA_028535165.1). Lineage (NCBI taxonomy): Eukaryota > Viridiplantae > Streptophyta > Magnoliopsida > Fagales > Fagaceae > Quercus > Quercus tomentella. The sequence continues at coordinate 21,324,262 of JAPQVY010000155.1, forward strand.
TGGGGTGAGTCTTTTCGTAGGCAGAGTGCATGCTTGAGCCATACTCGTCACGTCCGAGGAGACATTCCTCCTCGGACCGCCCTTTGAATGTCTTCAGGCCCACGAGAATTGGGCTGGGAGCCATTTTGGCACCCACATCTTCTCCTCAGACGTGGTTGATCTTCCCGTATGGGGCCCAAGGCCCATTGTATGATTTTGGGCCTTTTCCCCTACAGTTGGTAATAAAATAATATCAGTAGTTGGTCTAAATAAAAATCAGTAAGAGTTTACCAATTCAACTATTATGAGAAAAGTTATGAAAAATTATTGTGTTTGTAGTATTGCTCATCATATAAATATAAAATGTAATATTTGATTATATATATCTATATATAAAATTTCTTTTTAGATATTTAAATTATATATTATACTTAATAATATATAATTTAATTTAAAAATCTAGATTTATGGAAAACTTAAATATTATTGATTTGTATAAACTTATAAAGTACTTAAACTCAACAAAGACACATTCAACACTCCGTTATCCGCACCTTATAATTACATTGAAGAAAAAAATCATTTCATTTTCTAGTCCCCCACACACAAAAGCCTGGCTCCACCACGATGTTGTGAAGATTGGAAGACTTTCAAGGCTCAAGTGGCTTAAAAATAAAAGATGAAGCTTAGGGGGTGTTTGGATTTCTAGTTTCTATAACTCATAACTTTTTTTCCATAACTTAAAACTCAAAAATGGTGGGACCCATGAGTCAAAAGCTTGTTTGGATTTCAATAACTCTGTTTCCAATTTTTGTTTCCATCACTCAATTCTCTGATTTTTGAGTGATGAGTTATGGAAACTGAAAACACATTTTAACTGTTTTCAGTTTCCATAACTCTATTTTCAATGACATTTTTGTAATTACACACACATGGAGGAACCCACTAGTCAAGTCAACCGCACTTTTTGACCTTTTTTTTGGTTCTTCATCACCTCTAATTTTCGGTCTTCAGTTCTTTCTTTTTTTCTTCTTCTTTCACTGGGTTCGGGTTTCTTGGTTTTTTTTTTTTTCTTCTTTCACTGGGTTCGGTGAGTTTGGGTTTTTTTTTTTTAATTATTTTTTTTATTGGGTTCGGTGAATTTGGGTACTGGGGAAAAAAAAAAAAAAAAACTACATCGAGTGATAGGTATGGGGCCCACAAACAGTGTGAAAAATATTGAGTGATGACAAGTGAGTGATGGTGCCAAACGGGTAAGGTATTTTAAGTGATGAGTGATGAGTGACGGAAATTGAGTGATGAGTGATGAAAAAAAAATCCAAACAAGGCCTTAATATGCTCGACCCAAAGTTTCTCTCAGACGGGCCATTCTCTACTATGCTGGATGGGAACATTTGATTAGCCTAAAGCCCATAATAACATCCTAAGAGCATTGACATTAAGAATGCTATAAGTGCTAAAAATCTATAATAGCACCTATCCCACTAAAAACAGCACTACGTCAAGAGCTCTTAAACCTACAATTTTTTTAAGTTTCAGGCAGTAAAAACCAACATTTTATTATACTATCTCTCCTCCTCTAGTTAAAAAATTATTTTCTTCCCCAACGTCTCTTTTCCTTGACTCTTTCTCTCTTCCCCAACGTTTCAGACCTATCACTTTCTCCTTTTCCTCTCTTTTCTTCTCTCTTCCTTTCACCCACTCTATGATTTTCTCTCTTCTCTCGGTTTTTCTATGGTCATGGGTGGTCTTTGTCTCTCTTCCCCAACATTTGATCTCTCACTCTCTTAGTTTTGATTTTGGGCTGGGGTTTGCAATGATGGCAAGTGGAGAGTTTCAATTGGTGTGGTGGCTAATGGGTCTCCTTTCTTTCACTGTGGGTTCGGTGGGTCATGGGTTTGGTGGGATTCTGTTATGGGTCGAATTCATCGCTCTTCATCGATTGGTGTTTCGTGGGTCGAGTTCGTTGCTCTTCACCAAGTGTGGGTTGTTTTGATTTTGGCTTGTTTTGGTGGTTTTGTGATTTGATTTCGATGGGTGTGATTTGATTTTATGACTTGGTGGGTTCGTGTGTCTTTGTTGTGATTTGATTTTGGCTAGGTTTCAAGTTTCAATTGTGGTGATGGTTGTTATGGGTGGTTGTGGTTGTAGTTGTGGTGGTGGTGGTGGTGGTGGTGGTGGTGGTGGTGGTGGTTGTGGTTGTGGTTGTGGTTGTTATTTATTGTGTTGGATATATTATTTTATTACTTTGAATGCTAAAATAAAACCATTGATATTGTGTGTTTTGTAAAGTGTGGTGTTAGAGCACTCACAATAAAGATGCTAAAATAACTTACTCAAAAGTTACTTTAGTATCTTAACCACACAAAAAAACCCTTCCAATAAAGTTGCTATAGCTGAAATATTTAGCTATATTTTCCTTCACGCTACAGTGAGCTATTATCAATAACAACTCACTGTAGCATGAAGGTAAACTTTTTTTTTTTTTTTTATAAATTTATATTCCCTCCTCTCTCATTTTTTTTATTCGCTCCTCTCTCTCCTCTCTCACTTCTATGTTATTTGTTCTCTCTTCTCTCTATCTCCTGGTGGTTCGTGGGTTTGATTGTGGACATTGGAGTGGGTCGATTTGTTCATAGGTCGAAGTGGTTGGTGGGTATTAACGTGGTTCGTGGGCCGATTTGGTCATTAATTTGTTTGATTTCTATTAAGTTGTGCTACGTTTGTGTGGGTCGATTTGTTCGTAGGTCGAAGTGGTTTGTGGGTATCAACGTGGTTCGTGGGTCGATTTGGTTGATTTGGTCATTAATTTGTTTGATTTCTGTTAAGTTGTGCTACGTTTGTGGTTATGGCTGAGAGGTGTAAGAGGAAGGTTGTGGGTTTGTATTTTATTTTATTTTTTATTTTTTTGTTGTGGTTGATGGTTACAGGTTGAGAAGTGGAAGAGGAAGGTTGTTTAAGGGCTAGATTTTTTTTTTTTTTTCTTTTTTTTCTACTGTGGTTTGTGGTTATGGCTGGTAAGGCGATGGTGGAGGTGGTGGAGGTGGCTGTTGTTGTTGTGTTGATTTTTGTGGTGTTTGTTTATCATTATTTATTGAATTATTTATATTATTTTAAATGAGTTGCTAAAAATATAGAGCCTTTGATGTTAGGTGTATTGTAAAGTGAGTTGTTAAAATAGATAAAATTACTTTTTAAGTTGCTAAAAGTTATAATTTTTAGCTTCCTTAGAGATTCTAAATTTTTTAGCTTTTAACGCTTCAAAAACCTACTTTATCTATTGTATTACCCCACTTTAAGATACATCAAACATCAAAGTTTTTATATTTTTTACCACTTCATTTAAATAATATAAACTACTCATTAAAATAATAATAAAACAACTACACAAAAATCTATAGCAACCACCTCCTCCGCCACCCCTACCACCACTCCACTTGCCATAACCACCATTGTAGCAACCACAACCCACCACAGCCACCACCACCACAAGTCATAGGTACCACCATGGCAACCACAACCCCCTGTTGGAATAAAAGAAAAAGAAAAAAACCAAAGTATAACCACAACCATCCACCAAAATCACAACTAACCACCACCACCCCACCACCACAAAAACAACCAGTCACTGCAAAAACAAAATCTTAGCCAAGCACTCACCAGTGGTTGATCTAACCCACTGCCAGAAGAAAAAAAAAGAAAGAAATAAGCAAAACCACAACCATCTACCAAAAACAACTAGCCATCAAAACAAAATTGTAACCTAAAGATCCAACCCACGCACTCGCTGATCTCACCATCGTGCCTCCAAATCACCGCCACCGTGACCCACCATCGAAACCCATTGAAAAAAATTGGAAGCCACAGGGAGATCGAGTTCAGAGAGCGAGAGGAGAAAGAAGAAGAAGAAAAAGAAGAAGAAGAAGAAGAAGAAGGAGGAGAGGAACAGCAGGTCTGAAAAGAGAAGAAGGAAAAAAAGAAGAAGAGAGAAATAAAATATGTTTTTAAAGGGAAGAAGAGGGAGAAAGCTTTAAAATATATATATTTTTATTATAAGATATAGCTATACTAAGCTGTCAAAGATAACAACTTATTGTAGCTAAGGTGTTATTACTTTTAGCTATAGCACCTTTGTTGTAACCCACTTTTAGTGTTTTAGTTGCAAATATAGCTTTTTAGCATTTATACCATCTTTAATGTGAATGCTCTTAAAATAGATAAAATAGTGTTTTGAGTTACTAAAAAACCTTGATATGAATGCTCTAAGGCTTGCTAAGAAAATGTTTGGTTAGTGATTTAAAAAAAAAAAAAAATTAATATTCAATTATTGCGTTTGGGACCTAAGGAAGAAAAAAAAAAAAAAAACCTACTCTCTAAAGCTTTTTCATTGATTGGAAAATCAAACTATTTAAACCAAGTATGTAATTTCTTTTTGGTTCTATCAGTTGTAGTTTTGTTATTTGAAAGCAATTTTTAAAATATTTTTTTATAAGTATTTGAAAGCAAATTCAGAGAGAGAGACTGGTGTACTCATCGTCTCTTTGAGCTACATGAGCCCTTGGTGACAATTATACATTGGTGATGACATTGTTGCTTAAGAGTATTCACGTTAGTTTGTGCAAAAATTTATGTTTATTTGAACATGAAAATCTACTTTTTCTATTTTATATAATCATTTTTCAAAAATACTCATGTCAGAGTATCTATTCTAAACTTTATTTCATTAAAGTATAAGTTTTTCTTAATTTTTTAAAATTGTTTCTCTTTCTTCACACACAACAACTGTCATCCACTCTCTTCCTTTATTTTTGGAATACATAAAGAAGAATAAAAAACTAAATGCCAAATGAATAGTGCCTGTGTAAAATTACATTGTTACTATAACAATTTTGTAAATTTACACATTTTTAGCTTGATTAATGTAGGTGATTTTAAGACTTGAATATGTAAAATTGAGTCTATTTTTTTATTTTATAATGCATATTGTCTTATGCAAATGCTCTAGCTAAGTGTGCGTTTAACATTGGCTAAAAAAACCAGTTTTTTTTACTATTTAACTTATTTTTGCTACTATTTATGGGTTTCATTATATTATTTCAGCTACCTTTTAGCTTTATATATAGTACTTTCAGTAAAAAAATTTCAATTTCAGCTATATAAGTTGTTCTAAACAGACTCTTAAAAATGAGTTCCGAAGAAGGCTTGCAAACAAATAAAAACATCATGTGGATCAAATGGCCCATACAAGTTAATAAATCCCACTTCGGGTTCACTGAGTTCCAATTGGATCTGAAATTTGAAATTCTCCATAAGGTCCACAAAAATGGGATTTGGTTCAATCATCAACAGGCCCATCACTGTGTTTTTGTGTAAACGGTGCGTCCCAAAAAAAAGAAAAAAAGAAAAAAAAGTCAGCTCAACATACAAAACTCTGCGTTTTTGCCCTGATCAAAGCAAACCAACCTTCTCTGTGGTACTGCCGGGTGCTCTCACAGGGAACACTGCAATACCTAAATTAAACCAGTGTTTCACTCAGAGCGAGAGCGAGAGAGAGAGAGAGAGAGAGAGAGAGAAATGGAGGAAGATCAATTAGAGAAATTCGTGGTAGCGTATTTGAAGAAGAAAGGGTTTAAGCAAGCTGAGCACGCTTTCCAAGAAGAACTTCAACAACATCAGAGCAAGAACAATTCTTCATCCTCCATCTCCACCAACTCCATCACTGACCCTGACTTCGCCAAGCACCTCCTCTCATTCTCCGAGTACTCTCTCTCTCTCTCTCTCTCTCTCTCTCTATTACTCTATATATATGTAAAATTTCAAGAATGTGAAAGGAACAAATAACTTACTTTGTTCAAAAGAAAGCCAATGAGCTCTAGTTCAAAAACCGTGAAAGAAAAGGAATAAAACACTGAAATTGATTCATTTTATGAGTAGCATTCCTCTCTATCATTGAATAATGTTGTGGGTGGAGGTGGAGGATGAGGTCAAAAAAAAAAAAAACTTTGAGATTGTGTTATGTATTCTGTGCTTTTCGTTTTGTAGTTTAAGCGTTTGATTTATTGTCTCTGAGACTTCTTTGTCAGAATGGTTATATTGTTGCCTACCCATGTTTTATTCTAGGATCCTGTTGATGTTTCTTTTTTTTTTTTGTTTTTTGGTCGTAAAGCTCTGTGGGCTTCTACTCTTTGGTGGGTTGGATAGTAGGGGGACCGTGTAGGAAAGATTTGGTTTTGCCTATGGTTCATTGACACTTCTCTATGTTGTGAGAGTTGGGTTTATTTCTTTATTTAACTAATTTTTTTTGGAAAATTAGAGCATCAGTGGTATTATATCATTCATTGTTCAATTTGTTTTAAACTGTAAATCATGCAAAATAAACTAGTGGAAAGTGAGAGGGCTAGTGAATATGTTTGTGCTTGCAGGTTACTCTCATCTCTATAAATATAAAATGACTGCTATTGGTGAATGCGCCAAGATATTCGTCTTTAGCATCGTTGTTGGAACATGTGCCCAAATGTTCCGATATTTTTTACCTTGACATTTTATAAATAGTGTAGATAATATTTATTTTCATAAAATGACATTCTAGTACATTTGTTTTCATTAGATGCATTACCATACTCATCCAGTTTTGAAGTTTTCCTTTTGCAACTTGAAAAATTTACCTGTTGATGTGTCAGTGGTTTATTCCTTTCAAGGATAAAAATTTGAAATTGTTCTTTTAGGAACTTCTATGAACAGTTTGTCCAACTTTAGAGCAAGGTGGAGGATAAGTCGTGGGTTCAAGACCCACCAGATGTGTGTGTAACATACTAATAAATAAAAAAAAGCTATCCAACTTTACATTGTATGTCCACACAACAGTTGACAAAACCTACTACGGCTTTAATCCAACTAAGGTGTTGACCATCAATGTTTTACGTCATTCACTATAAGCTAGAATGAAGATGTTGAACGGATTAGTGACATGCATTGCTTTTTATGTGAATACGTGCCTTTGTTTGCGGTAAATTGCTCTTAAGTGTGGTTCCCTCAATATTGGTCTGGCTGGCTTGATTGGCTTCTTTATGGACTTGCTAAGAGCAGTTGTTAAATTTCTCAAACAATATTCCCAAAGTTTTCAGATCCTCAGTTTGAAAGTCTTTTGGTTGTGCCACGATTTAGAACTTGGAAGAACATGAGAGGTGGGGAGAATCATTTCTCGTTTCTAACTTAGCTAGGATATTTGTGGTAATTAGAGTAATTATTGCTGTAGCAGGTAATTGGCATTGCTGATATAAGGACTAAATTTGGTCTCTTTCTACTGAACACATTCTTTTGAGGGCGATCATTAAATGGATTGGAAAATACTTTTTCTTTTGGGTGTTTATGCTCTTGTTCTTTCTCATAAAGCTGCTCTCATTATATACTGAAAGTTATTGTTTTTCAGATTGGAGAATGTTCCAGCACGATATCAGGATGGATATAGCAAGCTAAGGTCTTGGACTTATAGTTCACTAGATTTATACAAGGTAACTAGATTTTAAATTGCTTTAAGTTGGAAATTCATTTCATAATCCCGGTATTTAAGATTCGACTAAATCAGCTTTATAACATATGCAGCATGAGTTGCTTCGTGTGCTTTATCCTGTATTTATTCATTGTTTCATGGATCTGGTGGTGAAAGGGCATATTCAAGAAGGTATATTTTGAGCTTATTTCTTAATGTTTTGTATCTAATATCATAAATTAACTGAAGTGGTCCACTATTGTAATGACTGTTATGTGTTTATTTTTACATGACTAATGTTGTTGTTTTCTTACTATGTTGTATCTTGCCCTTCAAACTCACCAAAGTTGCTCATAAATGCAACAACTGTAATGTTTATATGTTTAATGATTATGGTTGGTATCTCCAGCTCGAACCTTTTTCAATAGTTTCCGTGAAGACCATGAAATGATGCACTCACGAGACCTTCAAAAGTTGGAAGGAGTTCTTTCTCCCTCTCATCTGGAGGTAATTATTATTTTAGAATTTTCATATCACATTCCCCTTTCTTTATATGGCTAAATTGTAATTCAAAATAATCTAATGATCATATTCTTTTTTAGGAGATGGAATTTGCTCATTCTCTTAGGCACAGCAAAGTCAAAATAAAGATATGTCAGGTAAGATCCTGTTCCTCTTGAGTGAACTTGTTAATATTAAAAGCAATTTATATTTGGAATGTTGTACCATTATGTTTGAAGTGGCTATTGTAGAAGGAGGCTGTTAGATCAATGAATCAGTTGGAAGCATTGTTGATTCATACTGTGTTTGATTAGTCCCAAGCCTGAGGTCTTACAAATAGTAGCACTCTTATAGGTTTCACAAAATCTCTACTATTTTGTGCTTATTTCTTTTGTAGTTCTTTTAGGTTGTGGAGTGCTCGTCATTGTGGGCATGAAATAATCTATGTTATTAATAAAGTGTATTACCTATAATTTTTTAATGAATGCAGGTTATTTTTATTCTAATTTTAGTTCACTAAAGTCCTAGTACCTGTTTTTTATTGGTAAGTTACAATCACCCAATGGATCTTGAATCCATGACCTCACCTTCCACCTAGAACTTATGAAGAAAGGAATTACCGATTGAGGTAGAGATCATTGGCAACTCATAGTACCTATTAAGTTACCTTGGAGCCATTTTTCCTATATGTTCCACATTAGTGGCTCAAGATCATTGATATAGCTTAGGCTTATGATGCCTTATCGCACTACACTTCTGCATGGAATTCCTTTTTTTTAATAAGTAAGAAAAGTCTTTATTAAAAAAAACTACTTTATGCAAAAAAAGTACTAGAGTAGACAAAAACTACAGAAGGAAAACAGACAGAAAATTAATTACATGAGAGAAGAGAACATATGAACAAAGGGAGGGAATCACTAGATGTGAGTCCCCAAGCTCGAGACCCATCAAACAAATAACCACAGAAAGAAGCAAGTAACTGGTCTCCCGAACTATCCACATCCTTAAACGTGCATTTGCTACTCTCCTTCCATATACACCACATCAAGCATAACGGTACCAAATTCTAAATGTCTGATGAGTGCTTCCCCAACCAATTCCTCCAACCAAAAATAATATCTAGTAACGTTCATCATAAGACCCAAGAAACCCCAAAAGATTGGAAAAAACACACAACTGAGAAGTCTTCTCGCAATGAAGCAATAACTGATCCACTGTCTCTTCACAACAACGACACATACAAAACTAGTCAACAAAAGCAAAACCCGTTTTCCTCAATGTGTCACGAGCATGGAATTCCATTTTTAACTAAACTTAAATTTTTTTTGATGATTGTAAAGCATCAGATGCCATCTGCAAGGTGATCCTGCTTTGAAACAACATATACAAGTTAGGGAATTTGTCTATTTGTGCTCATGGTGGGTTAGGGTTAGGAGGATTTGTGGTTTAGAACTTTTAGAAAGAAGGCTTAGTGTTGAAGAATGACTTAGGTTTTGTAGGGAAAGAGAGAAGATTTGATTTAGGGTTGCAAAGAGGCTAGAAGAAATGGAGATCGAATATGCTCACGATTTGTGAACAACAGAATAAACAATAAACAGTACTGTGAATAGTGACAGAATATCAAAGAGAAGGGACAAAGAGAAGAAAAAAGGAGAAAAAGAACAGTAAGGCCAACATGCCTCAATACTCAAAACACTCCATATTTTTTATTAATCAACTCCTATTCTTTGAGTAAATTGAGAACACACACACACACGTGTGTGTGTGTGTGTATAGATTATTTCTTATACTAGTAATATCAGGACTCTGGGTGGGGTTCAAGCACTAGCCCAGTGGTAGTGGCACCATTTGTAGTGCCCAGTGTTTGGGTTTTGAACCCCACCTCCCCCACTCCTCCTATTTATTCAGCAAATAAAAAAAATTAGGACTTCTATTTTGACTAGTAACTAAAAACCTATTAAGGGAATAACTAACAAAAGGAGTTAAATCTTCTAGACAGTTTTGGACTCAACTAAATTTCCAGAATACCCTTAATCAGCAAAGGTTGCAGAATTTATAGTCTGTCCATGAATACTGAATACAAAACTGACCATAATTTGTAAAATAAAGCCCAAATTAAAAACTATTTTAACCCCTAGAACACATATAACTAGACATCAGAAAGTTTAGTGCGGCCGAATGCAAAACTGACCATAACTTTAAAATAAAATCCCAAATTAAAAACTTTTTTTAACCCCTAGAACGCATACCTAGACCTCAGAAATCACACGACTTATACTTCAATTGAACTTTGCACATGGGTCTCACAAGGCCATAAGTGAATGTTGAATAGACAAATTTGCAAAGTAGTAGCAAGTTAATATTCCATGGCTGCATCATAACTTGGACCATACCTGTACGCATAGTTGTCAATATGTGAATCGTATCGTGAATTGATTTTTTATTTTTGTGTATTGTGTATTGTATTGTATTGTATCGTGTATTGTAAGATGTACAAACATGAAACACCTAATAAAATTTATAATAAAAAAAATTATAGATATACATATAAAAAACACTGTAACTCTTCTGGATTGGGTTACAGTGTTTGGCTTTCGTTCTTTTTCTTCAGTCCATGGTTTCATGGACTTTTGTACTTTATGCACTTGATTTTTTTTTGTCCCTGATGTATACTTTCTGTATACTAAGGTGACTCCCCTCTTCTTTTAATATATTCTTATTACTTATCAAAAAAAATTATATTGATTATAAATTTGAAATATATTCAACTAATGACTAATTTAATTAGTACTTATATAATAATATTTAACAAAGCTAGCTAAATAAATCAAATTAACACGTATTTATAACATACACATTCAAATTGATTAAATTCAAAAGTGATACATGACAATGAGCTAAAATGATAATTCTTTTTCATCATACTTATCATCTTGCCTAATCAACTTCATGTAAGTCAATGTTATCATATTGTTCATCATTTTGCAAAATTATTTCTTCATTAACATTTTCTTCTTTATCATCAGCATTTACTATATCTTATTCTTTTATTCTAATAACTTTTTATTATATTTTTTTCTTGGCATTCTAGTTTCTTAGACTTATATAAAAATATATATATATATATAATGTCAATTATACCTTATTCATAATATAGACAATAAATTTGCAAATATGAAAGTTAAGCGTTAAGTGTGTAGTCCAAATTTTGCAGGAGTAAGAGAGAAGAGAGGGGTAAAAAAATCATGGACAAGTTATTTTATTGGGCTCAATTAAGTAGCCCAATAATTTTGTGTTAAAACAAGTCTAACAACTTGTTGGATTCAAATAAAAGCACAAATTTTAAACAAAAAAACTTATTTTAACCCACTTGTCTAAGTATTGTATAAATAATATGTACAATTTTACGATATCCTATACACACTTATGTATTGTATGATTCATGAATACTTACGATATGCCCGTATGATACGGAACTTTTTGTACATGATACAATACGCATTGTATGATACTGACAACAATGCCTGCATGTGCACTTACTTGTGTTCAACTCTATTTGTTTTCATGTACGAACGTGTAACCATGGTTTTAATAATTGGACCAGGCCGGCTGGTTCTATTGTGAACAGGGTCCTAGTCCGGCCCAGTTCACTTTAAAAAGCAAAAATCTAAAATAACAGTAAAAACTGAAAACTGCCGGTTCATCCATTAAATCTGGGAACTGGACTGGTTCAACCTGTTCAGTGAGGATGCCAAAACACTGTAGAAACTGTTCTGAAATTCTGCATTTCTTGCTTTCTCTATCTCCAAGCCTCCATCCTTTTCATCCTGAGTTTGGGCTAATAGAGGTGAAGTTCTCATCTAAATATTCTGCAGACTAAGAAATCCTAGGACTTGAAGGTTGCTCAATGGATCCAGAAGTAATTTGCATAGTTTCTAGAAAGACCATGTTGGTTGTTTTTGTATCCAGGGATCAGGGGAATAAGCTAGCTAGTAAGTAAGGTGATGTTTGGATGAAGAGAGTTTTGAGTGATATCATCCTGTTTTCATAACTCATGATCCAAAACTGGTGGGGCCCATGGAAGAGCACTTGTTAGGACTCCATGACTCATGATCCATGACTCAGTTTCCATCACTCATAACTCAATGACATTTTTGTAATTAAACACACATAGAGGGACCCACAGCCGCAACTTTTGACTCTTTTTTTTTAATTCCTTTCTTCTCCTTGGTTCGGTTTTTTTTTTTTTTTTTTCACTGGTTCGTCTTCAGTTCTTTTTTTTTTTTTTTTCACTAGTTTGTCTTCAGTTCTTCCTCTTTTTTCTTTTTTCTTTTCACTGGTTCGTCTTCAGTTCTTCCTCTTTCTTTTTTTTTTTTTTCTTTTTTCTTTTTTCTTTTTTCTTTTCACTGGTTCGGTCTTCAATTCTTCCTTCTTCTTTTTTTTTTTTTTTTCCTAGGTTCGGGTTTCTGGTTTTTTTTTTTTTTTTTTTTTCACTGGGTTCAGTGAGTTTGGGTACTGGGGGTTGAAGGAAAAAAAAAAAAAAAGAGTAAAAGCTACACAAGGTATAGGTATGGGGCCCACAAATTGTTGAAAAATATTGAGTGATGACAAGTGAGTGATGGTGCCAAATGGGGTGGGGTGTTTTAAGTGATGAGTGATGAAAACTGAGTGATGAGTGATGGGTGATGAAAACTGAGTGATGAGTGACCATTTTTTTAAACCAAATAAGTTATTTGATCAATTTTTTTTTTTTTTTTGATAAGTAAACCTGATCAAAAAATTTACTTGTTTGATCGGGTTTATAGGATATTAGATTTATAAAGCAAACGAGATGCTTTAGCTTCTAGTAAAATTTTGAATCGTGAGATTATAAAAAGCTAAGTGGTCTGGTTAAGGAGAAACAAGTGAGCTAAGGAACAAACCCACATCAGTGAAAGAAGAGGGGATTGCTCATTTGTTTGCTTTGGATAGGAATAGATCAGTTGTGTGAAAAAGAAAGAGGGCATGGGGGTTTCAATGTTGCGAAATGAATTGATAGGAATGCATACTTGTTATTAGCATAACTCTTTCTTATAAATCATCTACATTATATTTTTCTTATTATTTATAAAGAACTAATCTAGATTAGTTATTATTCTATAACTTTTACATTTTACTTTTTTTTTTTTTAGTAGCTATCAGAATGGTTAGGTTGGGTTAGAGTAGATGTGGGCAGGGTAATTGGAGTGAGATGTTGGCAAACCCAAATGGATATGGATTAAAATACATATCTATTTGGGTTCTCTATCCGGACCGGTTTTTAAAACCATGTGTGTAAATTCAACAGCATCCACTGTTGTGCATCAAATACAGCTACTTGGTTCAACTCCATTTTTTGGCTGCTGTTTCTTTGCAATAGTTGTGTTTTAGGAGATTGCACATTATGGAGTACATGTTAGACTCCCTAACCTTATATCTTCAGGTAATATTCTCTTCATTTTGCTTATCACACAAAATCATGCAAGCTGGGAATTTCAGTGGATGTTGGACTTATTTTTGTTATGGATCAAATATCTGATTGGTATGCTTATTAATATCCTAATGTACTATGATTGCTCTAGAATTTGCTAAAATTTTCTGAAATGATTATTATTTATGTGCTCATTATAATGTATGTAGACTGTCCTTAAGCTATAGCTATCTTCTTTTTCTTATCATGATATATGGAGTGATCTGATGTTGCAAGAGGGATAGATGTCTATCTGCTTATACGGTTATACCTACTACTTTCTAGATATTTGGATCTTATTTTATTTTAATTTTTATGGGATGTATGCTATATTTGAATTAAAATGATTCTGGTGCTATATCTATTTATAATGATGGTATACCAACTTCAACCCTTGTTTGAGTTTTAGATGGTGGATAGATGACAACTAGTATTTGTAATTACAAATATATTAGTTATAATTTTTTTTTTAATCTGCAGACACGATTTTCTTTTTCTTTTTTGCTATGAGTTATTGCTTGCCTTGTTTACTTTAATTGCTGTGGAGATTGATGTTACTTCAACAGTTGCTTGATGGTTATCATTTAGATATGTTGGTACTCTGCTGAAATATGTTTTGTAAAATATCCTGCCAGTACTCCTATGAGCTTCTGCTGCAGTATCTACACAAGACACAATTGACCATAATGCTTGGGATTATAAATGAGCATATTAACTTTCAAGGTACAAATGTTTGCCCTTTGGTCGCATGTATATTATAATATATATGTTGGGTTATGGTCATAGAATTTTTGTTGTCTATATATCTGGTTTTGCAGTTTCTCCGGGACAGCCCATCTCAATCTCTGATGATACCGAAGTTGTTACACTTATTGGAAGCAGCCAGGATGAGGCCACTCTGATAAATCAGAAGGAAATACAATGGGGGGTGAGTCATAAAAGATGCTGAGTTCCATTTATTTTATGTATCAAAAGGGAGAATATATTTTCAAATTCAAAAGGATAGCAGTCTTATAATTGTGTATAGTGGCCATCTTTTTTTATTGCAAGTTAGTAGGATAATATACTCTGGGCTTTCATCTTTTTTGAAATGCCAAATAACTGCCCCATATATGTCTATTGTTCTGTGTTTTAAATTATTTGACATTGATTTTGATAGAGCTTTTGCTATTAAGGTATGGGTTTTTTAACCGATACAAACATTAAGTTGAATGTTGATGGAAATATTGCTGAAATTTTTACTGAATTGCTAAAATAAATTTCTGATGTTACACTAATATTTTACTTGTGAACTTTTGAATCTGTGTTAGTCAAAATAAGGAGTTTGGCTCTCAATGAATATATACTTTCAAAATGATGTGGTGTCTTAAGTGTTCTTTTGTTATAGTTTCAACTGCATATTAAATATATTCATGATGCTTGTAGGGGATTTTTGAGTGATTAAAGTAAGCTGGTCGATGTGTGACATGCAGGTTACCACTGTGAAAGAATCATTTAGCAACTAGGAAGAATTATCTGAGTTACTTTTGGTCTAAATTTTTTAGGTTTAAATTTAAGAATTTGAGTCTTATCCAATGTCGTGTATTGAATTGAGTTCTTAAGAATGGTTTTGATTGAATTCATGACATTTTCCCCGGGGGAATGCAATTGGAAAAAAAAAAAAGGTCCAAAGTTTTTGTGCTGTTGAATTTTAATAAAGTAATTAAACTCATTGAAAAAGCGTTCATGCTGTTGATGACTGCTCACCGGAAGGTAAACTTCCCATCTTTTGGTAATGGGCATTCTTTAAGCCGGTTGATATTTTTGTACTTATTTTGTTGTAAGTTTCAAAGGAGTCATTTATGATTAACCCCCTATGGTGCTGTAACAAATTACACATGGCTGCCTTCAGTTTTAGGCTCCATTTGTTGGGGCTTTTCCAGGGTTTCTTCAGCTTTAAAAAAGTAGAAGCTACTTACAGCTTGTTTGGTTTCTCCAAAGGTGCTGCAACTTTTCACCAAGTTTGTGAAGTGGCTTGGGGTTTTAGGGTGGCTTTGAGAAGCAGTACTTGGTTGCTTTTCTAGGCAACTACAGCTTCTCATCTTATGAAAAAGTTGCATCCATCCCAAATTGGCCTTTAGTCGGTTGTTGTTAGGGTTAGGCATTGTTGAAAGTTAGCTTTTGCATATGATATTTTTTAAAGCAATTTTTGGTATTTGAATATCAGTCAGCCTTAATGTAGCTATGAAGCTCTATGCCAAGGTTAGTTAACTAAATAAATGTGTATTTCTTCTGGTTGGTTATTTAATTTTGAGCTTTATTGTATATTTGTTATAGCTGCTTGAAGATTCTTTAGAAGAACGCTTGGAAAAGAGCGGGGTTTTGCTTTCAGATTCGGAAAAGGCTGAAGGAGAAACGAAAGAGGGGGAATTGGATGAGAATAAGGTATATTGTTCTTAAAATCCCTTTGTTTTTTTTCCCATATCTAAATATTTATACTTGACTAAGTTATCAATGATTTTTTTTTTTTTCCTGTCATATTGTTGTTTCCATTTTGATTGATGGTCTCGCGTTCAGGATTCTTTTTCTCAACTTTTGTGTTGTCTGTTTCTTGTTCAGAAAAGATCAGTCGAAGGAGGAAAGCAAGGCACGTCAACAAAAAAGTTGAAGAAAGACAAGGCTGCAAGTGCAACAGGGAAAACTGGGCGTCCTGAGGCCAATGCTGTAATTACGGCGCCACGAGTTAAACCAGAGCTTGCTTTGCCAGTAATGTATTTTCTGGAATCCTCTGTTATCTTTTTTATTTGTCATTACACAAAGGTTATAGCTATGAGCAGAAACCATGCTTTGATATTTCTTTTCATCCCTTTTTGTACTTCTTAATTACCAAAGGATTGGGGTGATTGAGGACTGTATATAGGGTTATCAAATTGTTTGACTGGTGCCAGAAAAGATTTAAAAAGTCTTTTTCTATTGTTATTTAAGTAATGGATTATTGAAAAAAAAAAAATCAACTTCTATTTCATTGAATCATATATCTATAGTTTGGCTAAGAATATGAAATGGTTTATGGTATTGGTGGGGTTTTGCTTTACTGAGTTTTATAGATTTGTACCAGAATATGAAACTATTAGAATAAGAAAAAACAAAACCCGTCATCACACCATCCTCGAACAAAATCTGAGTTCTCTTTCTTGCCAAATTGTGAGTTGATTACTTGATTACTTTTAGTGCAGTCAACTGGAACATAATTAGCAGATAGTCTAGGTCATTTTTCAATTGGAATCAGTTTTATTTTGCACTCTTTTTAAATACTTGCTTCACAGGTGTTGGTTTTAAAAGATTCATTGATATATTGAGCTGCTTTGCTGTGGCCAAAAATGCTAGATTGGACTTTTACGTTTGGGAGATAAAGTTTTGAATTTAAATCATATCTTGAATTCAAAATTACCTTGTAAATTAAGTATTTAGATATCTTCTAGCTTGTTTGAGAGGGGGGGAAAGTAATGGATTGAAGGGTATTTTAAGGAGCTGAGTTGAGTATTAAAAGCTCAAGCTTGTTCATTTAATTTTATTTTGAACACGAGTTGAGCTTGAGCTCATCACCAAACAAGATTACATGTTCAAGTTTGGTTCATTTACTTGTCGAGCAAGCTTGAGTTTGTTTACGAGCTACTTGATTAACTTATTCTTTTCCTATATATATAGTAAAATCATGACTAAAATGTTTTACCCATTTACAAATCTATGAATTTTTATTACAAGTAATAATTTTTTATCATATGATCCGATTTACAAAATTATACAACCAAATTTCAAGTATATATAAATATATTTTTAGACAAGTATACGTATAAATATATAGTATGATATATAGTTAATTCAAGCTTTCATGTTGACGAGTTTGTTCACGAGCACATTATTATATTTGAGCTTGGTTGGTTTAATAATTAATCCCAAAGTTGGGTTTGAGCTTGGCTTGTTTACTAAACAAACAAACATAAACAATTTTTTTCTCGAGCTGTTCATAAACAACTTGGTTCATTACAACCCTAATTTTTGGTAGGAAGGAATGGAAGGTTAGGTGGGAATGCTCGTTTCATTCCATTCCCTCTTAAGTTTTCCTTATAAAAGTGAGAAGAATACTCATTCCTTTAATGAAGTGGAGGTGAAATATTGATTTTATTCTTATTCCAAGAAAAACTAAATAAAAGGTGAAGGGTATAAAATAATAGTAAAATTATATTTCTTTCTGTCCCATTCATTTTATGATAACTCTCAAACACACTAGAGAAAATACACCATAGTCCCTTCGATTCCATTCCGTACTTTTGTAAACTCCCAAACATAGTGTAAGATTTGCAAGCCAGGTTAGATGTGGGTTTGGTTGAGCCCCTTACATTTATTAATACTAATTGCATTCACATTTTATTAGAAGATATGCTGTGGAATAAATTCCAGTTGTCCTCATTGTGTTATGATTCTGATGCTGATGTTTTCTTAAATAAGACTTGTTGGATGAATTTTGGATACGGATCTTGGCGTAAGAGTACACAATGCTCTTAATTTTGAAGTTCTGCTGCAGGCCATTGATTGATCTTTTATTGATTGCTTCAGTTCAACAGAGGTAGAAAAGTCTATTCTTGAGGACCTAAGAAACCGTGTACAGTTGAGTAGTGTTTCACTGCCATCTGTCAACTTCTATACATTTATCAACACACATAATGGGTAATCTCCATAACGTTGATGGTTTAAGATTAATTTTTGTTTCTTGTGTTATATTTGATACTCAAATTCCTCTATTTTTTTTTATAAATTGTCCCAGCTTAAACTGTTCATCAATATCCCATGATGGTTCTTTGGTTGCTGGTGGATTTTCAGACTCATCATTGAAGGTTGTATCTTATCAGATATCATAACCAATATGCTTCTTGTTGTGGTTAATGTTTGCTAATTTTTGAAATTTTGCCTCCACAGGTTTGGGACATGGCAAAGCTTGGACAAGAAGCTGTTGGTTGTAAGTTTGTAAAAATTAAATTTACTTTCCATTGAATGAGTTTTCCTTCCTTTTTTTGGCTTGCAACATACTATCATTTGAATCTATGTACTTAGATTTGCAAAATAGCGTTAATGCAATAGGATCTAAATTTTTTATGCATATAACTTATCAAAAAAAAAAAAAATTTATGCATATACTTTACACCTGATATAGGGTTGAACCCCTAGGGTTAGCACAATCGGAGGTCACTAGCTTGAATATTCCCTTGTTCGTCCCTTTGGGGTCAAAGAAAAGAAAAAAGACATGATATAGAGTTGATGTGCCCAAAAAATTGTGGAAGAAGCTTATTTCAACTATTTAAGAGTCTATTTCTATGTAAAGAATCTAAAAAGAATTTCGTGTTTCTTTGTGCATGAGGAATTTATGAATTATAAGAATTATTGTGTTTGTGTTATGAGGGCATTGTGCTGAATTTCATGGAGCACTGTCTTTTAATATAGTTTTGGAATATGAGGATTATTATTATTATTTTATTTTTTGTCAAAGAGTGCTTTTCATATAATTTTTTTTTTTTGATTGGTAAATGCACACATTTGGTGGGTCTTGAACCCACAACCTCACCCTCCACCTTATTCTTACAAGGAGAGGAGATGCCATTTGAGTTAGTGCTCATTGGCAGTGCTTTTTATAGAACTGATAAATTCAGGATTGGTTTTGATATTGTTATGCAGATTATATTTTTTTTGATAAGTATGTTGCATGTGGACATGCTTTGTTTGCTTATGGTCAATTTCTTAATTCTCCACAAGAAGTGTTGCACTTACTTAAAGGTTTGACATTAATTCAATTGTTCAGATGAACCGGATGTAGGAGTATATCATTAGACCATTTTGATTAAAAAATTATTTCAAATCATTATTATCAATTAGGTTTGTGTATTGATTTACACATTTTACATAGAAAACTTATCTTTTACCCAAAGTGATATTTCCTTTTTCTTAAAAGTACTATTTTCATTATGAAAGGTATTATGAAGTTATTTGTGAACATCAAGGCAATGCCTTCTCCATCCCCTCCCCCCCCCCCCTCCCAAAAAAAGAGAATCCCCAAAGTATTTCTCACACTTCCACTTCATGGGCTTCTGTGTATCTTTGTAAAATTCAATTTATCGACCCTTTGAAGTGTTCTAGCAAGGGGTATCACTCTCTCTCTCTCTCTCTCACACGTGCGCGCGCTTTTTACTAATTTTAACATTTGGGGAGGGGGGTTTGACATTGGAAAGGTTGGGGAATCTATCTATGTTTGCGGTATTGAGGTTTAGAGAATTTGTTGATTTAGAATTTAAAACTTCAGAGAGGTGTAGGGTTCAAGAATGAGAAGGTTGATAGGGAAGGCAAAAGATTTGATTTAAGTTTGTAAAAGAGTTGAGAAAATGTTTTCCTTGTTTTTTGGTAGCTTGGTGCAACTGAAAACGTTACCCAATGGAAAATGTTTTCCACGGTCAATGAAAAATTACACTTCCGGAAAAAGCCTTACCCCTTTCAAGTTCAACTCCTTTATGCTGCCACTACCACCTATTGCTGATGACCACAGCCCACTCACCCACTAATTGTCATTAACCCAACCATAGCCACCAACAATTGGTCACCTGCCATTGTTGCCACCCACTACCGGCCATTGGTTGCCACTATACTTGCCCTATGCCTGACCAATAGTAGCCTACCTAAGCATTATTGATTGCCGGACATTGATCTTCAACTTAATGACTGCTGGCCGATCTTCGACCAAATTGGCCATCAATTGCCAACCACCATTGGTCACCAAACACAGTCGTCACCATCACTGACCACTGGCCACCACCTGCCTGTTGTCACTAATCATCTGCCCCTGCCACCACCACCACTTTCCTCCCTAATATCGCTAGCATTATTGGAAATTTGCAGTGCAACCAAAAGTAAAAAATTATTTTCTAGATCGCAACAAAAAACAAATCATTTACCACTGAAAATATTTTTTGTTGGAATACATTTTATGCTGAAATAAATGGAGCTTAAGATTGAATTTGTGCAAAGGTTATGTATAATGCATGTGAACAATATGTATGAATAATGACAGAATGCTGAAGAGGAGAGGGAAGAGAAAGGTTGAAACAAACTAAGGCCAACATGCTTCAATACTCAAAACACTTGTTTCTATCAATCATTTCCGGTAATTCTTTAATGACATTGAGCACAAACATATAAGGACTCTTTCTTGTAAATAGCCTTAGAGCTTCTAATTGGACTAATTAACTAAAAACCTAGTAAGATAATAAAAGATGAACTTGGACTCAAAGGAAATAAACCTAACAGAACTTAAAATCTCCTAGACAAAATTCTAAAGTCAATTACCAAAATAACCTTAATGCGTAGGAGTTATGAAGATTACAGTTTTGCCCTTGAATACATAACTAACCCTAACTTCTAAAATAGAACCCCATTTTTTTAAGTAAACGGTAATTGAAAAGGCATAAAAGGGGCATAGCCCATCAATGTCCAAGTACTCGGGAACTGTACAAGAGATACACCAACAATAAACAAAGAAAATTTCAAACATCATGCAACTCAGAGAAGTTTGGAAAGAATATTGTCTTGTGGTCTCCATCTACTCATATAAAAATCTTCTGAACAAGAGTTTCAGGTCTAAAACTAATGTTTCACACCTGTCAATGCTCCAGGAATTTTCATTCCCTTTAAATGCACCACATGAGACTGAGAAATTGCACTCCATATGCCAATGCTCTAATGTGGACCAAACCAACCTCACCAAGAAGTGAAAAGATCAATCACATCTCAATTCATGACCATTAATCCTGAAGACTTTCAGCCATACTCTGCAATTCCCTAGCAATGTCACAATGAATAAGCAAGTGCTCAATAGGCTCCCTACTCTTTTTACACATAAAGTTCCAATCTATCATAATTATGTCGTTTCGTCAAGTTAAGATTCTCCCCAAACTGCAGTCTATAACAAAGAAAGTCACTCTAGTTGGAACCTTGAACTTCCAAATGCTTTTCCATGGGAAAGACGCTCTGTAAAATGTTATTTTTATTTTTATTATTATGATTGGTAATTTATCCACTCAGTGGGTTTCGTATCCACAACCTTACCCTCCATCCCATTATTATAGGAGGAATGCTAGCTGAGGTATGCCGCTAAGAAAAGATTTTACTTCCAATACTCAGTGTTATACGGGTTCCAACATAATAAACCTTCTCCTCTACTCCCTACTTTAGTAGAATAAAGGATAAACCTTCTCCTCTACTCCCTACTCCCTATCTATTAAAAGTGTATCCTCGTTAATTTTTTATTTTGCCCATTTCCTCCCATTTCCTTAAAAGCGATTATTCTCTCTTTGAACAAAGTAGAAGGGCAACTTTGAAGATCATAGACTAAAATGTGAGTTCTCAATACATTCATTTATCACTTATTACAAACAAACATGTCTTTTTCAAGGAAGAACTCATTTTGGGCCAAGGGGAGTAAATATATGTAATGCTCTTGGTAAATTTATATACAGCATTGCTGGCTGTCTTAGTGTCATATGTTCTTTAATGGGCAGTAGACCGTCTCTTTGTAACAGGATTATCCGATTATGCGTATGTTACTGTATTTTTGGTTACTGCTTAGATGTTCTTATTAAAGAGGAACAGCAATGTTGAATGGTGTTGGTGTCAGCTGTTTTGCAGGGTGAAAATGATACTACTTCAAGTGAACATGTTTTAGGGTCAAACGGTGGGAAAAGATCTTATACATTATTTCAGGGTCATTCGGGCCCGGTTTATTCTGCCACTTTTAGCCCTCTCGGTGACTTTTTACTTTCCTCTTCAGCAGACTCGACAGGTGTGTTCTTCTAGACTATCATCTGAAGATGACTGGCTCAAACTCTCTCTCTGTTGTTTAGCCATAACTTCTTTTGTATAAATTATAATAGTGTAGTCTGTGCTGACAGCCTGACACTACTATATAAAAGTAAAAAATTATGTTACTCTGCTGCAGTTCGGTTATGGAGCACTACAATGAATGCAAATCTTGTCTGCTATAAAGGCCATAATTATCCTGTATGGGATGTTCAGGTAAAGATGATTATGTAAACCTGATTTTCTTATAACTTCCATGTCTTCTGACAATAGCTACCTAAATCTTAATTTCTTTCATATGGATCTAGTACCACCAATGAGTCTCAATTTT
Organism: Quercus tomentella; assembly: GCA_028535165.1. Classification (NCBI taxonomy): domain Eukaryota; kingdom Viridiplantae; phylum Streptophyta; class Magnoliopsida; order Fagales; family Fagaceae; genus Quercus; species Quercus tomentella. The sequence continues at coordinate 21,346,927 of JAPQVY010000155.1, forward strand.
TGCATTGCACTTATTATAATCATAACCAAGAATTGGGCAGCTGTCACATCCAAATAACCCTATTCGAATATGGTTGACTCTCAAATAAATAACATTATATTTTTATGCCATTGGCCATTTGGTTTAATATTATGTACTTAGGCAATTGTTTGAAGTAATCCCTGGATTAGTTTTTATATGAATTTGTGTTTCTACTCTCATTACTAGTCTGAGCTAGCAACCAAGGTTTCATAAAAAACATTTGTATCAAAGCCTGTTGTTCCTAGTCACCTTCAGCATAAGAGTACTATAGTTTTTCACCTCTACATTTTCCAGTTGAAGTAATTTCCTTTTAACGTAAGTATCCCTCTCAATACATTAAGATTGCATGTTTTCCTCTTTTTCTTGGTTCAGTTTAGTCCTCTAGGACATTATTTTGCCAGCGCTTCACATGATCGAACAGCAAGGATTTGGTCCATGGACAGAATACAGCCTTTAAGAATAATGGCAGGGCACTTATCTGATGTTGATGTAAGTAGATCTCTTTCACACACAGACACGCACATAACCTGTTGCCTACTGACTGTCCACCAAATGTAAATCTCTGTAAGATGTTTAGTTATATCTGATGGGTTGGACAATTTTATTTCAGTGTGTTCAATGGCACGTCAACTGCAACTACATTGCCACTGGCTCTAGTGATAAAACAGTCCGATTGTGGGATGTACAGAGTGGGGAGTGTGTCCGAATATTTATTGGTCACAGGAGTATGGTTTTGTCTTTGGCAATGTCATCTGATGGTCGGTATATGGCCTCTGGTGATGAAGATGGAGCAATCATGATGTGGGACCTCTCAAGTGGTCGCTGTGTCACACCTTTAATGGGTCACACCTCATGTGTATGGTCGCTTGCTTTCAGGTGGATGTCATTTTCTTGCTCCTGAAACAGAATATCTTGAATTGTTAATTCACACGTTTTATGTTAAGCCGTCCTTGTTCATGTCAGTTGTGAAGGCTCACTTCTTGCATCTGGGTCTGCTGATTGCACTGTAAAATTATGGGATGTAACTGCAAGTACGAAGGTGCCAAGAACTGAAGAAAAGTAAGAACATCCAAATCTGATTCATTTTAAATAGACTAATGACAAGGACTGTTAGATGTTATCGCATTTCTTGCATCTTTAGAACTAATTTTGAAGAAAGAGATTGACAAGAATCTTGAATTTCATCAGCAAAAGTGGAAATACAAACAGACTAAGATCATTGAGAACGCTTCCAACCAAGTCTAGCCCTGTCTATGCATTGCGGGTAAATCACAAAGCAAAACAGCCTCATTTTTCTCTTTCAAAATTGTGGTTGCGATTTGTTCTAATGATTTCCTAATGATGTGATATTGTTTTCCATGCAGTTTTCTCGAAGAAATCTTCTTTTTGCAGCTGGAGTCCTTTCAAAAAGTGTATAAAATGCTGTGTCCACTGGACATGATCTGAGGGGTCAGGTTATGTTGAAATATTTAAAATTTTGGTCAAAGGTCTCCTACCTTGTTCAGATTTATTTTATGAAAATTTGTTGTATAATGTTGCAGAATTTTCTTTGTAAATTGTTAGTTATGTAAAAGGTGCTGCATTTTGGAAGAATTTGAAGATCCTTAGCTTAGCATAGCTTTTTGTTCTGCCATGCCCAAGATGCTCCTTTCTCTCTCTCCTCTCCCCCAAAGTAGTTTTCTCAAGTTCTGGAAGACGCCATAGTTATCTTCATTTTGATTCTTTGCATGGAGAAGATTCTTGTGCTTGAATATATCATATACTATATAATAAAAGTTAGGCTTAGAAGTCATGGTTGCGTCAAGTGACTTCACCAAATTGCAGAAATTTTTAAAGATTTTTAAAAAATATATATAAATTTTTTTTTCTTATCTTCTTCTCTTATAATTTCTAAATTGATAAAAATATTAATTTAATTATAATCAAAACTCTTTTTCTAATCTTTTTTTATTTAAACTATATTATCACGTGTAAAAAAAAAAAAACACAGTACATGAAGAAAAAAAAAAAAAAAACTGCAACAGTCTTCATTTAATCATTTATTTTTATTTTTATTATATTACTATGTGTAAAAGAAAAAACGACATAGTACACGAATAAAAAAAAAAAAAAAGCATTGTATTCAACTACATATTTAACCTATTTTTGTTTTTCTTTTTTTAGATAATTACTTCTAATTTTTTTCATTCAATCTATATGACATTTTTTTTTTCTTTTTTGGATAAACATACATCCTAAGCTAATTCTTCTAATTTCCTCACAATTGAAAATTCTCTCTCTCTCTCTCTCTCTCTCTCTCTCTCTCTCTGTATTGTTTTTCGTGTATTCTTATATATTTTTAGGCACAACTTCTTCTTCTTCTTCTTCTTTTCTCTCTCCCATTATCAATAATTCTCATTCTCTTACAATTTTTATGTTGTTAAGAAATCTAACTCTTTTGTTTTGTTTTGTTTTTTTTCCTTTATTTCCCTATTAGATTTCTAATCAATTTTTATAAGAGAAATAGAATTATTAGGAAAATTAAAAAAAAAAAAAAAAAAAAAAAACAACAACAACAACGTAAAACTTGTCATTAGGATGCATGTTTATCCAAAAAACTTGGAAGTTAGAATTTGGGACAGTTCTATTAGACATAGAATTTCAAATTATATTGAAGTTAAATTATAAGAGAAATTATTAAATGGTCTGGAATTAAAGAAACACTTATCCTATGTGAAATTCTAATCAATTATATATTGTTAAAAAATGTTTCTATCCCAAAAAAAAAAGAAAAAAAAAAGCGTATATTTATTTTTATCAATAATTTTAAAATTTAAATAAAATACTAACGGTTACACTATCCTAATCTATGTAAATTAGTTATCTTATCAATGTTTCTAGGTTTTTTTTATTTTTTTTTTATTTTTATTTTTTATTATGTGTCTTATCATTTTAAATCTTTAAAAAAAAAAATCTGCAATATTGATTAGACTTTTATTAGTAATATATAACTTTTTTTATATAAAATTTTTCTTTTTATGTGAAGTGTAGTAATTAAAAAAGAAAAGAAAATTGCTATCTTTTTTTTAATACACTACACGTAAAAAGAATTTGAAAGCCCACAATGAATTACATGGATAAGATGAAGAATTTTGATTGTAATCAATTTAAGATTTTTATTATATAATAAAAATTGGGCTTAAAAGTCGTGGTGGCGTCAAGTAACTTCATCAAATTGCAGAAATTTTTTTAAATTTAAAAAAAATATATAATTTTTTTTGTTCTTATCTTCTTCTCCCATAATTTCTAAGTTGATAAAAATATTAATTTATTTACAATCTAAACTCTTCATCTAATCATTTTTTAATTTAAATTATATTATCACGTGTAAAAAAAAAAAAAATAGTACACGTAAAAAAAAAAAAAAAAAACTACAACAATTTTCAACTAATCCTTTATTTTTATTTAAAGTAGCATGTAACTTCATACAAACGCATGGATGCATTTAAAATTAAACAAAATTATTATTATAAAAATATAAATAATTAGTCAAATTAATTTTTTTTTTTAAAGCATGTAACACATGCATTCATGCATACATATAGATACATTTAAAATTATACACAATTTTACCATAAAATATAGATAATTAGTCAAATTATTTTTTTTAAAATAAACGTAATTAGTCACATATTAAAATTCTTACATAAATTTAATACTACTTATGATCATTTTTTTTTCTTCTAATTTTTAATAAGATAGAACGTGTGGTGATTTTTGTTATGTGGTGATTTTTATTTTATTTATTTTTGAGAAACATGTGGTGATTTTTTTGAGTATATGTGATTGTTTTTTTTTTTTAATAATTTTATAGTTTATTAATATTAGATTCTTAGTATTTTGCACTCATTAACTCACTTGATACAAAAATTAAAAAACTTAAGTAAACACATGGCATAAGCTTAAGTGGATAATTATGGTGTAGTTTCCACATAAATTTAGACACATGACGCAAAATTGGATCATAATTTCAAATTCTAATTCAATTTTCTCTAAACTTTACATATTAATATATATATGACTTATAAATTTGAATTTTTTTTAGTTATATGATTATATTTTTTATGGTTTATTATATTGGATTCCTTGTTTTCTATACTAAATTAACTAATTTGGCACAAAAATTTAAAAATTTAGATTAGATGAGACACGTGGTGCAAAATTAAACTCTAAATTCAATTTTTACACTAAATTAATGCACTTAGCACAAAATTCTAAAATTTAGATTAGATGAGACACATGACGCAAAATTAGACGCTAATTGAATTTCAATTTGAAATTTAATTGGATTTTCTCTTTGCTTTACCTATTATTATATATATAGATTATATCATTACATGTAAAAAAAAAAAAAAGCAATGTATTCTACTACATATTCAACGTATTCAATCTATATGAGATTTTTGTTTTTTTTTTTTTTTAAATTTTTAAATTTTTTATTGATAATTACTTCTAATTTTTTTCATTCAATCTTTATGACTTTTTTTTTTGGGATAAACATACATCCTAAATTAATTCTTCTTCTCTTATAATTCCTAAAATGATTAGAAATCTAATTTCCTTACAATTAAAAATTCTCTCTCTCTCTCTCTCTCTCTCTCTCTCTATATATATATATATATATATATGTATATATATATATTTTTTTTCCCGTGTATTCTTATATATTCTTAGGCAAAACTTCTTCTTCTTCTTCTTCTTTTCTCTCCCCCATTATCAATAATTCTCATTCTCTTACAATTTTTATGTTGTTTAGAAATCTAACTCTCCTTTGTTTTTTTTTTTTTTTTTCCTTATTACTTTAGGCAATTTGATGTTTTTGAAATCCATTGTAGAAGTCTTTATCAAACCTACCATCCAAACTATTACAATATGTATTTCTCTACTTTGTTTTTGTGTGTATTTTTTTTTTTTTTTTAATGTTTTGCTTATGAGTCATAAATGCAATTTTAAATCCATGAAATCCATTATATAAATCTCTATAAATATATACATTTTATCTATTAACTATTTAAGAATTATCAAATTTTGTATTGTCTCCTACAACAAGGGTTCCATTTGTATTTGTGTTATGTTTATATGTGCGTAATTAGATTAAAATAATTTTCTTGAGTACTCAAATTTTTATTAATAAAAAGGAGAATAATTGAGCAAAAGCATGATGTTTTAAAGATTTAGATTTCAGTTTCACACCTCAACAAATTAAACTAACATTAACTCCACAAATTAGACTAACATTATACTTTGTTCGTATCAACTTCTCATTAAATATGGTTAGACATGATTTTTATCTATCATTAAAATTTCTATTATTAAAATTTTTTAGATAAATATATTATTTTATTTATCTTCATCAATCATGCAAGCTTGGAAACTTGAAAAGCTTCAAGTTTACGAATTCACTTTTTATTTCCCTTGAATTAAGAGAGTTTGAGTTTAAGTTTAGTATTGATTTTACTTTTTAATGACACTCTTATGAGGATAGTTTGCTCGAGATTAAACTCTATTAGCTAAAATTTTAACAATATAAAATTCTATTTCCACTAATATTCAATTTCAACTAAATCTAGTAAATTTACAACTTTTAAACTATTGCTATATTAATTTTTGGATAGATACAAATGCTTAATTGTGGATATCAACTTTTTTTTTCCTCTTCATCACTATATGAATTATCTACAATTGATATCAACTTTTTTTTCCTCCTCATCACTATATGAATTATCTACAATTTTTATTTTGTCAATACATGTTTTTATGTCATCAATTTTAATTTAAGTGTTAATTTATCTACTTTTAAAATTTTCAATCCACACACTTGAAAACGTTTAAGTTTTACAAATTTCAGTTTTTTTTTTCCCCGTGAGTTAAGAGTTTTAGTTTAGTATTTATTTTTCTTTTTAATGACGCTCTTATGAAGAGTTTGTTTGTAAATTTGGTTACAAAGCATGTGAAGATCTCATATATAATCATCTCAAGCAACATTACTCCACACACAAGGTTAACACTTATTCTTTCTTTGTTTACATTATGTATTAGGAAAGTCAAAATAATGCTCAAAAGCCTTAAACGTCATGTTTTATCTCCTCAAAATGCCCATTCCTTTTCAATTTTTTCCTTTCAAAATTAAAGTGTTTTGGTAATAGGTTACACTACAAAATGCATAAAGGTAGTTAATTGTCATTTATTATTAATATAGTGACAATAGATAGTTAATGTAGATAGGCCCTTTTGGATATACACCACTGTAAGTTTCTTTAAAAAAACTTTCTTCCCTCTCCCCGTGTGTGTGTGTTAAAAATACTTAGTATTCTAAAAAAAAAAGATAGTTAATGTAGATCAAACTCTTTTACCAATAATTTACTAAGAATAACAATCTATTTTCTAAACCATAAGAAATTAAAAATTCTACTTCATCTAAAATTCTATTAGCAAAAGTTTCAAGTATATAATTAAAATAAATTTAATATTTATTTTGATTGTATGTCATTATTTTATGTTTTAATATGTAAAATTTATATATTACACACTGTGCTCCTAAAAAGTGACTCAAATGTATGTATTAATTATATGCCGTAACATTAATATGTTTTATAATGTGAGTAACTAATTATTAATAGAGTTTTGAATATTTTAATTTATTTATATATATCTTTTTAAGTAAACCGTGTAACGCAGAGGCTTTTAACTAGTATATATATATATATATATATTTTTTTTTTTTTTTCATAGCATCTTGGATAACTTGAGCGTCCCTCTTGTCTTTGGTTTTGGATCATAAATATCCATAAAATTAGTATGTGCAATCAACACCCACCCACCCCCAACATACTCCGTGCCTATTCCTTTGGGATGTCATTTTTAGCAGCCTTAATGTTGAATTTTATACTAGTATGTTTGAAAGTTAATACCAAATGTTGCATTTCATTTTTTGTTTTATTTTATTTTATTTTTGGGTGCTAAATAACCACTTTATTGAAACAAAAACAGGATTACAAAAGGAGAGAGGGTCTGTCACCATCTATGACTAACGCCTAAGCCACCAAGCTAGGAAGTCCGAGAGGGAAACTGGCCTATTCAATTGAACAAAGCTGCCTATTGGGCCAAAAGATGGGCAGGGGAATTACCCTTCCTATACACAAAAGAATGTTAGGTTTTAAGACTTTAGAAACTAAATGTATTAAAACTTCAATGTATAATGTGTTGGCAAACCATGATCAAAACTTAGAGTCTAGATTTAAGCTGCTCAAAGTGTGTTTATTTGTAAAGTTGGAATCGAGTAAATTGCAGGATTTATTGGCTAAATCTGCAAGGCTCGATCGATCAAAAATTAGGCTCGATTGATCGAACCTCGTGCAGATTAATTTTCTGCAGATTTTTTCCAACTCAGCTCAAGCCCGATTTGACGTGTAGGGTTTTATATTTTACTCCAAGTATAAAAGGAAAAACCCTAGCTACGTTTTGTGGTTGTTGATGTACTGTGTGTTGAATCTCTTGTGAGATCTTGAGGTGTTTACCTTCATACACACTTAGGGTTATCAAGATTTATGTCAAGAACTTGATGATCGCTTCAGTTGCTGCATAAAGAATTTCAAGAAGATCTGAAACCTTTGAGTGGAGTCTCAAAGTTACAAGTGGGAGTACTTGTGGTTGCAGTGAATCAAAGAAAGAAGTAGTCCGTGGACTCAAAATTGTCACGTGGTCGTGGTAGTAAGTTTTCTACTTGAGGTAGCAATAGGATGTTAGTGGTTTAAGTTCTATTGTAAAAACTTCAATTCTTTCATAGTGGATCTGTTTTACCTTGAAGATAGTTAGGTTAAATCATCTCTAGGTTTTTTACTAGTTTGGTTTTCCTGGGTTATCATATCATGTGTTCTTTATATTTCCACATTGCTTACATGATATGATTTGATTGTGTTAACTTAGATCTGAATAATTTATCTAATAATCACTTGGCTAAATAACTAGGTTAAACAACTTGTGTTTTAAGGGGTCTAAAAACGTACAAGTGGTATCAGAGCGAGTTAGCTCTTGTAGGAACACGGTCACTCTCTTGTGATCTCACCTCACTTTAATGGGAACAACTATGCCTACTGGAAAGTAAGGATGAAAGCATTCTTGAAATCTATTGATGAGAGAGTTTGGAATTCCGTTAAATACGGATGGGAGAAACCAACTACTCCTATAAGCGAGTGGCAAACTTCTTAGAAAGAAGCTGCCGCTTTTAATAGCAAAGCCATGAATGTTATTTTTAATGTTGTTTCTATGGAGGAATTCAAGAGGATCTCAAATGTTGAGGTTGCTCATACTGCATGAAATATTCTCCAAACTGTGCATGAAGGCACAAAGGCAGTTAAAATTAACAAACTGCAGCAGTTAACTACCAAATTTGAAAGTATTAGAATATCTGATAATGAGTGTTTTGATGAATTCTATGCTAAACTGAATGATATTGTTAACTCTGCTTATAATTGGGGTGAAATTTATGATCAACCTATGTTAGGAAGATACTTAGATCCTTGATTGAGGATTTTAGATCCAAAGTGACTGACATTACTGAAAGCAAAGATGTGGACTCCATCCCTGTTGATGAGCTTGTAGGATCTCTCCAGTCCTATGAGCTAGACCTACCTAAGACAAACAAATCCAAATCAATGGCTTTTAAGTCAGTTGATGATGTTGATGGTAATGGATTTGATGATGAACTCTCTTCTACAGAGATTGCATATCTTGCCAAGAATTTTAAAAATTTTCTTAGGAACAACAAAAAGGTAAAAGGTAAAAACAATGCTAAACCTAGGAATTTTAAGAGGAATAAACCCACTAAAGTGAATAATATTGATAAATCTAAAGAAAAAGTAGGGTCAAACCTTTAATAATTCCATGGGTCAACAATGTTTTAGTGGTCAAGGGTATGGTCATGTGAAATTAGAATGTCCTACATTCTTGAGATCAAAGGGTAAAGTTATGGTTGTAACCCTTAGTGATGATGGAGTTTCTAATCATGAGTCTGGTAGTGATGAGGATGGAAATTTCATTGCTTTCACAACTACTACTATAGTTGATGAAAGTGTTGTGGTTGATGAGAACTCTTTTGATGGGGAACTCTTTGAGAATGCTGATTTGTAAGAAGCCTATAATAAGCTTTGCAAGGTTGCTACAAAGGACGCTATGAATGTTGACATAGGTTTGAAGAAAATTGCTTCTCTTGAACTTGATAAGAAAAATTTGCTATTGAAATTGTTTGATGCTAATGAATTGATTAATAAGGTGAAGACTGAAAACATGCTGTTGCTTGATAAAGTTAAGAATTTGGAATTAGAATTATTGGTTGCAAGAGAACAAACAAATAGGTCTTCTAGTTCTAAACTTGAACACATGTTGAGTATTTAGAAGTCTCCCTTAGACAAAACTGGTTTAGGTTTTGAAGATAACATCTTTGTGTTTGAAACTCATTTCACAAACTTTATTTTTTCTTCTGAGCCCCCCAAGAGTGGGATTGTCAAACAAGTAGAAGTTACATCACCTCCTAGGAAGATTAGGGTTGATTTTCAAGAGTCTAAGCCTAAGAATCCTACCCTCCCTAAGGATAAGTTGCATGATAGACCTTTATGGGTTTGTCATTTTTATGAAAAGACTGGACATATTCGTTCAAACTGTTTCAAGTTGCTAGCTGCAAAGCGATCAAATAAGGCAAAAGTACTTGTGCTTCAAGCACAAGATCCTATGGTACTTATTGGTGAATTGGTAAAGGCGTTAAACCTTTATTCCAATCCTGGAGTTGCTCATCATTCTAATATGAATAATAACTCCAATGCAAGAGTTGCATGTAAAAGGTTTTGGATGCAAAAGGCTCAATCTAATTGAGTCTTTCTGACATGGTCCTTGTACTTCATCTCTATATTCTTTGTGATCATTCTCCTTTTGCTGTTTTGTTTTTTGTTTTTAGGATTTGCATTGCATAACATTCATGCATTTCATGATAGGTCGTTTTTGTTATTCCTTTTATATATATAAAAAAAAAAGGAAGGAAGGAAAAATGTGTTTTGCATTATTTCTCTTGGACTTGTAATCAAGGCTAGCCATATTATCTTTATATAACATGCTTGTGTACCTTGTTTAGCTTGGATGAGCTTATTTTACTACACTTTGCTAGTTTTGGCTATGTAGTGCATGTTGTGTGGGAACTGTTTATAGTTTTTGATCACATGATCTTGATTTTGAAGTCACATGCTTTTGATTGTAAGGACTAAAAAATTCTAAGAGAAAGGTATAAGTAACCATCTCATTACTGTTTACTAGTCAATCATGAACAACTTAGTGCATATCATAAGATTTTGTGCTCGAGAAATTGTAGCACATGCACAAAAAGAACATAAGATGTAGTCTCAAATTAATGGTAAAATTGGTGTGTACATTATTGGGCTATAATAAATTCACAATGAAATAAAATTGGTGTGTACATTATCTGGCTAATCAAATATTTTCACAATGAAATAAAATTGGTGTGTACATTATGAGGCAAAATAAGAAACTTACATGATTGCAAATTTGTTTTCTAAGAGATTTGAGAGTTATATGATGTAACTCTTTAGGTGATAGTCACTTTCAAACTTATGTGATGAATTTTGTAGAAATTGTGATTGATCACTATTTACTTATCACCTCACATGTATCTCATGCTTTTACTAGTTGCACACACTACACAAGCTATTCTTTGCTAAACTTAGTACATAATATTGTGTGTGAATTTGTTTTGGCCATCCAAGATTATATATTCCTTGTTTTTAATGCAAAATGAGTTTTATGTTTGAGTTTTTGAGGACAAATTGATTCAAAAATGTGTTTTTGGAAGATTTGGGTTGAATTTAAGTGTTTTTAAAAAACTTTTAATCTCATATTCATGCATTTCATTCATGAAATATTATGCTTTGAGGTGTTCCTGCATTAAATTGCTTTGTTTTTCAAAAATTTGAGTTTTCCAAATTTTTGACCGATCGAAGCTGTTGCTTAATTGATCGAAAATGCGATAAAAATTTAGGTTTGAATCTGCCTGGCTCGATCGGTGCTCGATTGATGCTGGATCAATCGAATATGTTTTTTGATCGATCGAGGCTTATTTTCGACCAATCGAAATTCGGTCAAAAGGTGTTTTAAAAAAAGCTTTTCTCACGTGTTTTTTACACTTTTCAAAAGCTTTTTCACTATTCTACGTTGACCGATCCAATCTAAAGCCTATTTTGTCGTTTTCTTCCTAAAATTTCTCAAGTGTTTTTGTCTTCAAGTGCAAGTTAGACCTAAATACCCTTCCTTTTTGATTAAAATCACATTTTTCATGTATTTTCCTTTAAATTTTTGAACTAATGATTTTTGGGGTTTTTGAATTTTGGGTTGTTTTTATTCACATTTGATCATTGGGTTTTTGACTTTAGATGGTATAAATATGATCCTCATGCATTAATTTGACTAATTTTGTGTTTTGTGAAAAATTGAAATTTCTAGGGCTTGAAACTTTCACAAATTGGGGGTTTTGTTCAATTGGGCTTAACTTGGTAAAATTGACTAGTGAAATTTATTGATTAACTCATTATATGATGTTTCCCAACTAGTATGATGATTAATTGCTCAATTTGGTTTATTTTTTGAAATTGGGTTTTTCAAAATTTGGGGTTTTTGGTCTAAAACTCTATGTTCAAGTCAATTGATGGTTTATGAAGTAAAATTGAACAAATTTCAATGCATTAGAGCATGCATCATATGTGCATTCATCACATGCATCATATAGATTGTTATTTATTGAGATTTTTATGCTTTAACTCTCTCTAATGCAGTTTTCCCTTGTGTTTTCTTTTTCTTTTTGTTTTCCTTTTTGTCTACTCTCTTAGCATCATGGTTAGGAAAACTAGAGAAAATAAGAAAACCACCACCAACTCTACCCCTGTTTTTTAGAGTGATAGGTTTAGAACTGAGAAAAACCAAGAAACCTATGAGAAGCTTAATATCTATAGGTCGGTCTGGGCTAAGCGTAAGGTGATTCTAGATGAGTTAGATCCAGAGATTAGGAGGAACTTTGAGAGTCGGGATTGGTTACCTCTTTTAGATGTAGAGCATCCTCCTCCTACTGCCTTGATTAGAGAGTTCTATTCGAATCTCTCCGTCCACTCCGATGATTCCAACACTCAGGTTGTGAGAAGTTGGATAAGGGGTGAAAAGTATGTCATTACACCCTAGGTAGTGGCCTTTGCTCTTGGTGTACCTTTGGTACGGCAGCCTGTGTATCCTTACATTGAGACCCCTCCACTTGATGATATTATGTCCTTACTCACTGGTACTACCATTAGATGGGGTACTGATCCTCGGATCACCTCCCATGAGCTTACTGAGCTCAATTATCTATTTTTTCGGATATCTTGTCATTCCATTTGGTCTATCTCTCATTTACACACTATTTCTCTTAAGAGATGTGCGTTTTTGTATGTTTTTGTCACTGATGCTCCTATGAGTTTTCCTATTTTTTTCATTCGTTCTTTGGTTGAGGTTCATAGGAGTAGTGCTAAATCTCATGGTCTTTTCTTTCCTGTTTTCATTCATAGGATTTTATTAGACTTAGGTTTAGAGGATTTTTCTGCATCCGAGCTTGTCCATATTATTGCTCCTATAAGTGCCACCTTCCTTAGGCAAAGAGCGGCTTAGATGAAAGCTAGCTCTAAGCGCCTTAGAGTAGAGTATTCCACAGGTGATGCATCTCGGCCTCTTTCTTCAGGCGATCCTTCTGCTGAGGAGTTTGTCGATCCCACCGCCACTGTTGATCCTCCACCTTCTTCTTTGAGTGATTCATCCATTCGGAGTATGTTGGATACTGTCATGATCGTTCAGGCGGCGCATGGACAGATTTTGTTGGATGTGCTCACGGAGATTCAGGCTTCGCATGCTGATTTGGCTGGTGCTCGACGATCTTCTCCACCACCTCCTTTTGATGATGAGTCTTGATTGCCCTTTGGCAATTCGTCACAAAAAGGGGGAGTACATATTGAGTTTATGCATGGAGATAGAGGGAGTTTTTTTTTTTGGTTAGATTGTATCTAGGAGCTTCTTGATGTATATTTTATTTTGGCTCATGATGTATTTCTTTTGGTGATGATGTATTTTTTTATGAGTTATATATGTTAGGGGGAGACACTATGTTTTATGTTTCTTTTCATGTTTCTTGTTTCACATGCGATACATTGGTTATTGATTTATATTATGAGGTTATTCATGGTATATGTCTTTTATTTTCTGTTGTGTGAAATCAAGATTTTTTTTTTTTTTTTACTTGTATTTTCCACACATGCGTTTATGTGTTTGTTGAGTGTTTCTGGAATATACAGGTTTATTTAGCATGCTGCTCTCTACACTAGCAACTAATAGATAGTAGTTGGTTGAATTGTTTTTGGGCATGTTAATTTTTTAAAGGGCTGTTTGTAACTTTGAGCATTTCAGTTTTGTGATGTGTTTTGTCACGGATTGTCAAGTGGGGAGTTTGTTAGGTTCTAAGACTTTAGGAACTAAATGTATTAGAACTTCAATGTGTAATGTGTTGGCAAACCATGATCAAAACTTAGAGTCTAGATTTAGGTTGCTCAAAGTGTGTTTATTTGTAAAGTTGGAATCGAGTGAATTGCAAGATTTATTGGCTAAATCTGCAAGGCTCGATTGATCAAACCTCGTGCAGATTAATTTTCCGCAGATTTTTTCCAACTCAGCCCAAGCCCAGTTTAATGTGTAGGGTTTTATATTTTACTCCAAGTATAAAAGGAAAAACCCTAGCTACGTTTTGTGGTTGTTGATGTGCTGTGTGTTGAATCTCTTATGAGATCTAGAGGTGTTTACCTTCATACACACTTAGGGTTATCAAGATTTATGTCAAGAACTTGATGATCGCTTCAGTTGTTGCATAAAGAATTTCAAGAAGATATGAAACCTTTGAGTGGAGTCTCAAAGTCACAAGTGGGAGTATTTGTGGTTGCAGTGGATCAAAGAAAGAAGTAGTCCGTGGACTCGGAGCTGTCACGTGGTCATAGTAGTAAATTTTCTACTCGAGGTAGCAATAAGATGTTAGTGGTCTAAGTTCTATTGTAAAAACTTCAATTCTTTCATAGTGGATCTGTTTTACCTTGAGGATAGCTAGGTTAAATCCTCCCCAGATTTTTTACCAGTTTGGTTTTCTTGGGTTATCATATCGTGTGTTCTTTATATTTCTGCATTGCTTACATAATATGATTTGATTGTGTTAACCTAGATCTGAATAATTTATCTAAGTAATCACTTGACTAACTAACTAGGTTAAACAACTTGTGCTTTAAGGGGTCTAAAAACGTACAAAGAAAAAGAACAAGAATCAATAGTGTTAATAAGCTCCTTTATATCTGCAAGAACTGCTGCTATGTTCCAGTGGGGCTGTTGGGTAGAGTTAATTAGGGGCTCAATTGCATGTCAGTTGCCAAATAAGTTGTGTGAAATTATATAAAAAGATGTAGAGGTTACTCCTTGTTTTAAAATGGGTCTTTAAGTACTTAATTTCATCTATTAAAGTTCTAAAATATATGACTCTAATTTGAAACTCCTGTCCATTTTTGTTATTCTGAATAGTAACAAAGCAAATATTAAATGGAAATTATCGATAAAATTGTGAGTTTTACGTAGGTAACTAGTTTTGATTTTCTAGAATTCACTTTCTCAATTGAAACCAAACTTTCTCTAAATTGAGCTTTTCCTCTCTCTACCTTCTTTATTTAATGGTTGTCAAATTAATTTTTTTTATATATAAAATAAATAATAAATGAAAAAAAAAATCGTTGAAATGTAGAGTTCTTTGTTCTGCTCAAAAAAAGGAATTGAACAATGGAGATGAATAATATTAAAGGCTTTAAATTATAATGATTTCACAAATTAGGAACTTTTATTGATAAAATTAAAATTTTGGTACCTAATACGAAATATGACATAAATCCTGGGTCTTTTATGCAATTTTTTCGTTAGGTTTTTTGTGTGCTATCGCAGCCAATCATAAATATATTTTGTAGAAGTTGGGTGATCTTGATTTTCTATCTTACCGTATAAATTCTACTTTTGTACTGCTAGACTTGTCAATTGTCATGAAATGGACGTTTCTTGCAAGTTGCTACGCTCTTTCTTTTTTTACTTTTCAGAATAAGTAGTATACCATTTTCAATATACATAAGAAGGGTTATTTAGATTATGATTAAGCTTCTCTAGTTTTGCATCTTTCGGATCCCTGCCCCCGTAGGCCAGGGCCCAATGAGTAGGGCGTTACTATGATCACGCCTAAGTGGAAAATGTCAATTCAGGTTGCCCCCTACTCATTTTTCACCAAAAAAAAGAAAAAGAAAAAGTTAAGCTTCTCTAGTTTTACCTCTCCCGCCCTGGGCACCTGTCCCATAAAAACCCTTTTGATTAGGGTAATTGAATTATAAGAGTATCTACATTGGTGGAACCATAAATTTAGTAATTTGGCACCACAAAATACCCATTCTCAATAGTTTTATTTTAGTTTTTAACACAATAAAATAATATGACTTTTTAATAATATATATATTTATATTTTACCTTCTTAGCTACAGTGCACAATCATCTTTGGTTGTGCACTGTAGCGGGAAAGCCAAAAAAACTCCACCATTGCAGCACTTTATTTTATTTTTTAAATTTTTTTTTAATCTTTGGTGGTGCTAAAAATAGCAATATAGCTTTTTAGCACCACCAATACTAATGCTCTAATGCAAATTACAATCAACAAATTTGTTTGATTATTGTAATTATGAGATGAAGCACGGTAAAAAAAAATACCATTAAATATCTATTACTATATATAATTATAGAAGCCAATTTCTCAATTCCCTACCGTTATGCCGTGTGGCATATCAAATGTCTCTGTTCGGGGTCAAGTAACATAAGAATTCGTATGCAATTGCAATGTTTAAAACAAATACTGCATGATATTGCCTTATCCCATTTCCATTTTTAATATATATATATATATTTTTTAATGACTTATAACCACCTATATATCCAATTGAAAACGCTACCAACACCGCACCCATTTGGTCACAACAAAACAACAACATATTTCTCTTTCAGTGTTCACTCTAATTGTTGCCTACACTTCCACCTCCTCCCGCCTTGGTACTATTCCTTCCCTCCAACAACAAAGGTTTCATTCTTAATTTCTGCTCTTACATTGTTTATGCTTTATTCTTTCTATGTCATTCACTATTGTTTAAATTCCATCTTTTTAATTAATTTCTGGATTTCAATTTCCTTTTTCTTTTTTTTTCTTTTTTCTTTTTTAATTCCAATCATAGAATACTGTATTTCTGTGCCAGATAAATTCATTGGGTCTTTTGCAATAAGAGTTATTGAATCAAAGTGAAAGATTCGGCTAGCGGCTACCCTAATTTTCTATTAATTTATAAAATGTTTTGGGTTATGTTTTGTCGATTTTTGTATTTTGGTTAGAGTTTGTTTTTGTTTTGCATATTTTTGTTAGATTTTTTTTCCCTAGAATTTGAATTCATTTATATCTCTGAACTCCAGGCTTTGAAACAGTTTTATAAATCGAACAGTTTAAAGACTAAAATAAGGCTTATATTGCACTAAAAAAGTTATTCATCAAAAAACAAAGTAACCTGATTAAAGACCTATTCTGTTAAATCTCATTACTTCTTTAGGTTTTCACAATTTTTTAAATTGCTTATGTGGTGCCCCACACCACTTAGGACCTTAACTTAACCCTAGGTAACCTTAATGTAAGGCTAAAAGAATTTACGGTTAGGGTTTAATTTATCATGAGTGATTTATATATATATATATATATATTGCTTAGTTTTTACTTTTAATAATGTTTGAACTTTTTTAATATTTTGAGAAGCTTGATTAAGTATATTCCTCTTCTATTTTTATTTATTTATTTTTAATGTGTGATGAGTTTTTTATTCATTAATGTTAGGGATGGCAATTCGTGTTCGTGTGTCGGGTTCGTGTCGTGTTGAGTCATGAGTATTAGACTATATGGGTCAACCCTAACACGACATGTTTATTAAACGGGTCAAGATTCCTCAACCTTAACACAACCCATTTATTAAACGGGTCAGTCATGTCGACCCGTTTATCAAATTTTATCAAAACGAAAATAATAATACAAATTGATATGAATTATGAAAACCCAAACAAATAAATATTTTTATATAAAAATTAGAACTAATAAGTAACTGTATTACAAATAATAATTCAAAACTAAAGCATATCTCAATATCACATATAATCAATCATAATATGTCAAAGAAAATAAACCACAATAATTAAGAAGTTTATATACCTAGGGTTTGAAGGGTATATTGGTAAAATGTCATTTAATTAAATGGGTCAAACAGGTCAAACGGGTTCCATGTGATGGACACTAACCCAACTCATTTATTAAACGGGTCAGTTGTGTCAACCCGAATATGACACGAACCCATTAAGTCTCAACCCATAACCTACTAATCTCATGTCGTGTTGTGTTGGGTTCGCAGGTCATGTCCAATTTTGCCACCCCTAATTAATGTTATATTGTTTAATAGTTAATAGAATGAGCTTTCTTGTATTCATCGTTATATTATTAAAAAAATTTATTATATCTTTCATACTTGCAAATATCAAATTTATCAATAATTAATAACAATTCAATTAAATTGGTTTCTTGTATTCAAGGAACTCATTGTATTTTTTTTTTTTGGTATTTTAATATATATATATATATCTCATGAGTTTATAAATCAGATAGTAAATAACATTCAATTAACATCTAATTTTTGCGTCATTATAAAAAGTAAATATATTTGTAGTTAACAATTGATATTGTCTAAATCACATCATATACTATAAAATAAAAGTTGGGTCCTAGACATCGTAGTTATGCCAAATGGATGGTTTCTCTTTAATGCAAGCAACTCCCTTAGTTAAATATTTATATAAATTACATACCCCTATAATTTGTGGTGGTTCTAAATTGTACCCTAAATTTAAAAAAGAAAAAACAAATAAATTTCAAAGTTGTTCCAATTCATGACCTCAATAAATCTCAATTTACAAAAAGTAACAAAATTTCATATTAGTTGTGACTAAAATATTTCTAAACACCAAAATCATACCATGTGAAACTATTGGGGACCTCTGAAATATTATATAAGAATTGTGAAATTATATAATAATAGTTATTTAATCACTGTAAAAAAAAAAAAATTTCACAATAAAATTATATATTGTATAAGTTCATGTCTTTTTTTGTGTGGAAATGATTGCCCTAATCATTTTATATATTAATTATATAATTTTATATAAAATATATAAAATTATACATTATATAAGTCCTTGCGCTAATCATATCATATCATAGTCTGAAATACTATAACATAAAAGTTATGTTTACACGCTGTGATTTCTTGAAATGATTTCCTTTTCTTTTTTCTTTTAAACTAATTTTTCTTATATTTCTCCTTTTGCTGTATGACCCACTATAAGTGCATAAAAATAATTAACATCATTACTTAAAGTGAAAATCTATTGCTAAAGTTAAAAATTAAAAATTAAAAAACTAAAAAGATTACTTCGACTAAAATTTTGCTACCAAGAATTTCAAAAAATTAAAAAGAATCTTCTTTATTTATTTTATATTATTCTGAAAATCAACCATAATTTTTTATTTTAATAAAAATTAGATCGTGCACATTGTTCTTGCACTATTTAACATAATGTAAGTATTATAAGTAGATGCCATAATTTTGTCGTGTGACTTATTAGAGATACATTAAATTATTAACATAATTTACTTTAAATGAAATCTATTACCAACGTTTTTTTTTTTTTTTTTATATAAAAAAATAAAATAAAACACACCACTCCAATTAGAATTCAATTATCAAAAAGTTTCAAGATATTTAAAATGATTGTCATTATTGTTGAGGACAAAATTTTCATGCCACATAACTTTATTTTATTGGAAACTTTCACCACATCAACATATTATAAATTTTGGGAAAATCTATTTTAAAGCCCAAAAGTTGATAAAGAAAATATGTTGCTAGGCGTGTTTTCCCCAATTCCCTAAACTCTGACGAGTCAGTGTGCAATATGTAACATTTGGTAAGGCTCTTACATCACACAACATTTAAAATGATAAAACTCTTCATTGCTCTTTACCTAAAACTTAATATTCATCATATAATCTAAATATATTAATTATATTATTATTTTCATCAATCCCGAAAAAAGTCTAAATATGTTGGCCATCTCTAAATATAAGAAATCTATTTAATATCTTATCTAGCATTAAATGCCCTCCTTGCTTCCCAAGATTTGGTCAAAACACAAAGAGACCAAAATTACATCTCCAAAACTTTATCAAATATCAACCAACTAGTTTATTACATACTAAAAATGTATTGTAATAAAACCATGAACTAAACTTATAATTTTTCAAAAGAGGAAACTTAGCCAAAAATACCAGCAACAGCTCCAGCAGAAACTGCCTTAACTCCAGCAAAAGCTCCAACAACTGACACATGTCAAAAAGTGACATCATCAAACCATTAATGCCCAACCCCAGCAGCTTGCTACCATACCTAAAGAAGCAAGGATCCTATAAAAGAAATCCTACAATTTTAACCCAAATCCTTATCCTTTAGCTGCAATACCAGAAATAGAAAGATCACATAAAAGATATTATACCATTTTCAACCAAACCCATGAATTTAATGCTGAATATTTCCTCTAGCAGATAACATCAAACAGCTGACATTACCTAGCAATGTCAGGACAACTACTGCTGTCAGCTGTAGCAGCTACTGCTGTACTACGGTGTCAGCTGCTATACAGCTGCAGCAGCAGACTTAAAGTTTCAGATTTTTTCTTTTGGCTAAAAACCAAAAACCAACTAAAGAAATCATTCATTTTTTCAAAAACCTTTCTTTATTTGTTATTTTTCCCTTCAACTAATTCTAATTTAGTTACATACTTGGCTCTATATATAGAGGACCAAGCCACAACTCTTCCTACACACCACTACTACCCATCTCTCCCACACTCTATTATTCTAAAATATCATCATCTTACTGCTCATATCTCTGAACATATGTCTTTCTTCATTTCTCTTACAAAATCTCTCTTCTTAGAAAGCAACATAACCCATGACATAACACAAAAAACTACTCTAGCAGCAACTATAAGCTCATGTATTTATTATATTTAACCTCAATATCTCTCATACTTCCATATATTTTACAAATACATTCCTCACAAAATATCCATACATACTTCTCATATAACTTCAACGAACTTCATATCTCACAAAGTATCTATATACAAGATCCATATTCAACAAAGTATCTATACATACTTCCCATACATATTACAAACACCATATCTCACAAAACATATATATTTCTTATCATCTCCATACATCTTAAAAGATATCAAATACTCTTTCAAAAACATGTTACAAAAGCCCTTCTTATGGAAGGCAATGTCACTCATATTTGACTAAAAACTAAAAGAGCATTACATGGGGAAAATAATTTAAGTGCATGATAAAGAGAATAAACTTAACCAACCTATGCATATAGCCGAACATATTCTCTCTCCCTCTAGTTACACCCATTTTTCCCCTTCAATTGTGAAGTCACCATGAAAGGATTCATAATATCATATTGTATCGTTGGACTCATTTTATTATGATGCTGAAATGTTATAAGTCCACTAATGTTATACGGCTGAAGCCGCAAGCCACATAAAGATAAGTCATTGTGTCTTTATCTCCAAATTTACATTATTAAGTATATTTTAATTCATTATCATTGTACCACTCGACTAATGTTACTATACCGCTGGAATGTTATTAGTTCATTGATGCTATATGACTAGAGTCACAAACCATATAAAGTGGTGCTTAGTTGGAACCACAAACCATATTAAGATAAGTCAACGTTTCTCTATCTTTGAAATCACATTATTAAGTATATGTTAACTCATTATTACCGTACCGCTGGATTCAAACTACTTTAATATTATCTCACTATTTAATAAACATGGATTCACTAATGCTTCATTAATGAACAATTATATTAATAAATTGAATCCATCTCATTACTGGACATATATCATTTGGACATGAACTACCACTGGGTATCTATTATTTGGACATAAACTACTGTACATACATTTTTGGACATACACCAATATTGCAGGACATACCTTATTATATTGAACATGAACTAAACCACAACTGGATATGAACTATTTCGGACTATTTTGGGCTCATCCCATTACTGGACATATGACACTTAATTAATTATTCTCTAATATTGGACATCACTTAATACATATAATAATGATGTTCAACTCATCATTTAATCAAAACTATTCAATTAAACATATTATTTATTTATTTCAACTATTATCACGATTCTTAGACTTTGAGATTTATCTATTTTGTAGGCTTAAAAATACATCGGAAGCCATTGGTCTATGTGGCCCAATGTCGAGTTCCGGATTGAATTCCTCAAAACAAATCTGGGTCTAGCAAAGTCACACCTCCAGCGAAAGACACATGGCTATGCGCAAAAAGGCCCCCTACAATTATTTATTTTAAATTATAATAAATTATCATTTTATTATTTATTAAAAAAAAATTGACTTACATGATGTATTCATGTAACTTTAAGTAAATTTTTGTTAATTTATACTTACTATCTATTTTATCATTTAGGTTATAATTAAATTATTAAAAATGTTTTTATTTTATATTATAATTTATATATTATTCTTGATTAAGCTATGAAACACACATGCACGATATTAGTGTAGCATTAATAAATTTTTTTATTAAGTGTAACATTTGATATGCATTTACACATACTTATATGTATGTGTGTGTATATATATATATACACATCAGGTGTATCTTGACTAAAGTTACATCCTTTTTAGAAGAGTAATGCTACATACAAAAAAAAAAAAAAAATCACTTTTTTTTATAATAGTTAAGTTAGCAAGCTTTTATTGGTTTTTATGGGAGTTCGCCGGTTGCGACCTTGTTCACCTCAATTTTGCACCAAGCTGAGTTTCTAGAGTTACAAAGTTCATAGTGTTCCTGTCAAGATTTTTGCACCCCCTACCTTCAACAATCAAAGAGTGATTGTGTGAAATAAGTCACGGATTGAGTATATGTGCATCAAAGATATTCAGATACTTTGGGATATTCAGATAACTTCAGTACATTCTACATTTTACTGTAGGCAGATACTTTGGGATCAAGTATATTCATTGTTCTTGTAACCTCAATCTTACATAATGAATTCTTCAAGTTGATGGTGACATTCAAACCACCCGTTAGGGTTTTTCTCATCAAAGTTTTTTCCATTGTGACCATATCGCATGTGTTCAATTTTATTTCATTGCACTTAGAATTGGTGATGTGGTTGTGTTTTTCACTTAATTAATTGAAGCATTACACAATTAACTTGATTAATCAACTTGGGTAATTGAACCGAGGTCAATTTAAACCCAACAAAAATGATTGTTAAAGTAAGACAAAGCAAGTGCATAATTGAAGACAATGATGAAATTGTTCTTTTTCTTCCTTTATTGAAAAGGGAAAATAAACTTTTTATTAGGAAAAGAAAAAAACAATTAAATTTTTTGACAATTTTTTATTTTTCTCATAAAAGTGGTATAATAAATACCCTAAGGACACTCGTTAATTGAACCCTATTGAAAATGAAACGGTATGTAAGTATAATATCCATTATTGTTAAATTAGACTCCCACGTAGGATAGGTATAGGATTTGTGAATTGAACTGAGAATTATAAAATTACAAAAAAGGTAAGAAATCCTAAATGAGGCTGATATATGTTAAATATTAAGTGAGAAGGGATAAATTTAACATAATACAATTCCATACACTACCGTCTTCTTTTTTTATAGGCACACACTATCTTTTAACTAACTAAACTATATATCAATACAAATTGCTCAAAGTCAATAATTATCAAGTACTATTTAATTATTTATTATCAATTAGTAAATGAGAAAAGATAAACTTTTTGAAACTTTAAAATCCAAATTTTCAATTATATATAAAAGAAAAGAAAATTTGTTGTTTTTATTTATAATCAGTAATACTAGCATTATCAAGCGTGCTTTGAGGCTCTTTTTATAGTCTAGTGTCATAATTTTTCATTCATTCTAATTTGAGGTATATACATTTGTACAAAAACAGGTTCACTGATTCAAGGTTGACGCGTCTCCCAATCATTGAAAAAACTAGGGTTGTAATGAGATTTATGTGTTTGTGTGTATGTTAAGCATCTCATCACACCCATAAACACATCCAAGTACGAGCAAATGAATTAAATATTATTTTGATGTTCATCTATGGCATATATACATGCTTAAATATTATTTCGATGTTTGTGTTTGAATGTATTCATTTTTTTTTTTTTTGTGCTAGCTTTATCGTATTACTCCTAACTATATCAGTAGTTGGCAAATACGTAACACCACTGAACAAATGCAAATGCCTCAAATTTAGATAAATGAAAATTTTTAACATAAACCCAAATAAGAAAGAGCCTTTAACCATGTGCGTGAGCACATGCTCAGATGCTATTATAGATTAGCTTTATTTAAACCATCAAAATAAATCTTAAAAATTTACATAAAGTGAAATTACATAATGAAATTGAGATTATAAAACTATTTAAAAATTGCATGTGAAAATATTCATGGAAACTATCATTAAGTTGATGTATCAATGTATAAATTTGAAATTTAATTGATTTATGTGCAACACGTGCTCAAAGGCTTTTCTTTTTTCTTTTAATGAGAATAATTTCATTTCATCCAAATTTGGGGTTGATGCATTTTCCAATCATAGAAATGCCTAGGGTATGATGAGATATAGCGCAAAAAAAATTAACACCCCCACAAATGCATAGATCTCATCACACTCCTAGTATCTATAAATATATATATATATATATTTATAGGCAAATTTCAAAGAAAATCCAATTAGATTTTAATTGGATTCTCAATTTTGCACAATGTGTCCCATTTAATTTTTAATTTTGTGCCAAGTGAATTATTGAGTGTAAAAATCAAAGAATCCAAATCCAATTAGATTCTAAATTGGATTTCAATTGGAGTCTAATTTTCTGCCACATGTCTATATAAGTTTTTAATTTTTGTGGCAAGTAAATTATTGGGTGTATAAACCAAAGAGTTTGAAACTAATTAGATTCTAAATTATATATATATATATATAATGAGAAACCATTTCATATTTTAGAAATGTATGGTTTTAAAAAAATGTAAGCTAATACCATTTATAATTTGAACCTCTTCTAAAAAAGTGTATAATTTGAACCGTATAATTATAATTGTTTTTAATTGTATTTGTGCATATGCATGAAGCTACACATTAGTTTCTATAATTAAAAAATTCATCAATCCCGAATTTGGCTAGTTCTTTTGCTTTCCTTAACTGTCTTTTTTTTCCCCTTTAAGTCATTTCCATTCTTTTTTTTACTAAAAACTTCATCAGTTTTATATAGAAAATTGTAAAATATTCTTTCAGTTGCTTGCACTCTTTACAATCAACATAAAAGAAACAAAGATTAATCGTATGATAGATAGCCTTCAATTCATCAATAAGCTATTGAAGAAGTTCCCTTGTGCGAGCCCTTCAACACTTATGATATTATAAATATTTATGAAAAGAAAAATCAAAGGCCTACACAATAACAATAACAACTCTATTAATCAGAGACTCTACACATTGAAAGGAAATAGATATATAGGTTGTAGACTACAGCCGCGGTTTGTAAATGTGGCTAAAATAACTTCTATAGCTGCATTTGAAAAAACGCGGCTATAGACCTGGTGGTCTATTGTCACGGTGTATAGACCATGCTTAAAAACACGGCTATAGAAAATATGGCTATAAATCAAATGGACCTATAACACGTTTTTAGGAGTTACAGTCGCGTTTTTAAAACGTGGCTATAGCCCATGTTTTTAGTAGTGTGGATATGGCTTTGAATAAAAGCAATAGCAGCAACCATTGTTATGTCCTATGCACCCTTAACTGCTCTTGCTAATATGTTTATCTACTACTTGCCAAGGGAAAAAACTGTGAGTAAGACTTAATTGGACGGAATCCTTTTTCTCCAATTATATGCATTTTGTTGCAACAGGGCTCAATAGCCACTGATCTTTGTAGGTTGTTTCAAAGAAACGTTCCAAAAGGCAAAGTATTCACCAAAGGGCTCTTAGTTTAGAAGAGCTTATGCATCATCAACAATGCAAAGAACCATGACAATGGCAAATTTTTTGCCTGGGATGGTCAAGAAATTCCTCGGTGATCTGTCATATTCAAGTCGATGAAGTCAAATGCCAAAATAAAAAAAAATTGATCAAGAGAGGGAAGTAGAGAGAGAAAATATGAATTATACCCGGTGTTCTTATTAGATTTCAGAATCTCCTTGAATTCAAAAGAATGCAACGCAAGCCAACCCACCAACTCACCAAAACCGACCCGATCCAACCTAACCTGATCCAACCCAACCCGCGGGGTTGGGTTGGTTTTTAGTGCTTGGTGGGTTGGGTAACAAAAAATTTTTAATAGCGGGTCGGGTCGGGTTGGGTTCGGGTCATAAAATTCCAAACCCGTCAAACCTGACCCGACTTACCCATATATTTAAAATATATTATATAATTAATAAATTTTTTTAAATAACCAACTTTTCCTCCTATCCTATATAAAAGCCAATATTAATGTCTATTAATTCATATATTAATGTATAACTGAGTTGAAATATTAGTTCATAGATTAATGTATATTTTGTTTATTAACTCAGGTGGCAGGTGTGATATATTTTTTCCTACTCAATTTAATAATAATAGTAATAAAAAAAAAATTGTCCAACCCATGGGTTCAACCCGACCCATATAAGTTGGGTTGGGTTGGACTTATGTGATAGGTTGGGTTGTGTTGAATTTTTTTAACCCACCATAATGGGTTGGGTCAAAAATTCCCCTTAACCCGACCCATGCACACCCCTTAATATATATATATATATATTTAATGCAAAATTCACAGTACACGATTTTGTTCTCCATCCATATATAAAAAAGTCCCCTTTTTTTAGACGTGAAGTGATCATGGGAGGCCCAAATTGTTTAACATAGATACAAATAAAACTAGATGTACATGAATTACATTATAAATTTTTTTCTCCCCAAATGGAATAAACTTTGTTTAGTGGTTTATCTCCCATTCAATTAAAAGTAGAACAAAATATTAAAGAAAATGTTTCACATAATAAAATCACGTGAATAAAAAAATACTGAAGAAAATATTTCACATAATGGAACCACATTCTGTATTAATTAAGGAACTTACCCTTGAATTTGAGTTTATTGAATTCCTATATAGATTTTTCTGTTCAAAATAAATAAAAGAAAACATAGAAGAAGTAAGAAGAGAAATAGAGTACGGTTGTTTAAATTTCAAAAAGAATAAGAGATGAGGCGATTGTAAACGGATGAGAAATATTTAAATTTCAAACAGGATATGAGATGAGGATGTTGTAAATTGATGAGAACTTGGGTTTAGTGAGAGGTTTTAAATTGTGGGATTTTATTTTACAAATTTATCCCTTAAATGAAAACCTATAAGTGAGCAAGGAGCGGACTTGGGATATCTAAAACTTAAGAGTTCGCGACTTGAAAGCTCCTTAAATAATAGTATAGATATAAATATAAATAATAAGTATCATTTTGGTATTATGCTTTCAATTCCAAAGTAGGTTTTAAAAACACTCCCGTCCAAAATATGAAAAATTAAAGTTTGTAAGGTCTTCAAATAAAAACATTCGACGGCATTGTTTTTAAGGATATTGGCCAAGCGGGTATTAGGATTGTTATCCGAGACTTCATCGGGGTAGTTCTAGCTTCTATGACCGATAGGGTTCCCTCTTCCACCATCAGTAGCAAACTAGGCATTTGCAGCTTTCCGTGACCTACTCTTTGCTCAGGAGCTCAGCTTTCCTTCCATAATTCTAGAGGGAGATTCAGAAGCGGTAACCAATGCTTTTAGAATTGGAGGCATCTCTTGCTTCGTTTGGTCACCTCATTACTGATGTCAAATTCCTTGCAAAGGCTTTCAATTCAATTTTTTTTTTTCTCACATTCATAGATTGTGTAATTCTGTAACACATAACCTTGTTAAAGATGCAAGACATGTTAGTGGTTTATCTCTCTTTTGTAACTTCAGCTGATGAGACTAGGTTTTCTTAATAATATTTTAGTCTTTTTTCTCAAAAAATAAAAATAAAAACATTCATACTTTTATAATTTTTTATGTTTCCATTTTCATTATGATTTTATTTTTGGGAGTGGGGTTGATGGGGACTGAACCCATGGTTATACACACGATACGAAGAAACAAGTGAAAATAATGTTCTACTTCTCAGTTAAATAAATAAATAAAAAGTGAAAAAATAAAAACAAAAACTGATCTGATCTATATGGTTCTCCAATCTCCCTTGAGAGTACAAATCTCAGGTGGGTCTTTGTTAGGTATGGGCATGGATTTGTGCTAAAGCTCTGAACATCCCATATTCTGGGTCAAGCCAGCTACCGGATTTTGCCATTGGATATTACTGGCTTCGTAGATAAAAGGTCCAGACAGTGCTGGAGAGAAGGTAATTTTTTATCAGTTTATTCTTTCACTGTGGTTTGAATCAAATTGCACTGATATTTTTATAGATTCAAAAGGTAAATAAAACAGTTTCTTTCTTTGCCAAAAAAAGAAAAATGATCTAGCCTATTTCTTCTTGTTTTTTAGAAACAGTTTTTTTTTTTTTTTTTTTTTTTTTTTGGTTTTTTATATTTACAAAAACAGAAAATAGTGTAAAAATGTGCTAGAAGACATGCTTTCAAAACTGTATTTTGTGAATTATTCTTGAAACAATCGTCTTAATTTAGAGAATATTAATTATAGTTCCTAAAATTATATCCTGTTTTTGTTTTTGAAAAGATAAAGACCTTAAAAGCATCAATTTCATAAGTTCTCGTTTTGTCCTACAAGAACACTTCTTGAAAGGGACCGGAAGAGACAGCCAAACAACGACATATATTTTCAATTGTTAATTTTCTAAATTGAAAATAAAACAAAAGGTTCTTAGAAAACAACATTTGATACAGTGGTGACTCCATAAATATATTTTAAGGTGGTTATTAAGAAACTTAAATTATACAAAATTTAATAAAAATAGAACTTCGTATACTGAGCATCAAAAAAAAAAAAAAATACACAAAGAAATAAGTCTTACAATTTTCTTTTTGAATTTTCTTATTTTGAAATCTTTGCATGATAGTTTCATTATCAATGCTGCAAATTATATTTTTTTCAAAATTTTAGTTTCATAAAAATTTTCTTGAGCTTTTGCTACAACTCTCACTAAACAAATTAACATGATTACATATTTTGAAAATTCAAATATTAAATTGTATATTCTTTATGTTCTTAAAATACATATTAAATTTCATGTCAATCACAAGTTATTTACTATTTAGTCTATAAGTTTATTTTTTATATATAATTTTAGACAACAAAATTTTGAAATTTAAAGATTTGAGTGATGACATAGCTATTGATATTTGATTTTTTTGAAATTTTGCAAATATGGAGGATTTAAGAAAAAATATATAATCCAATGGTGGATTTGTCAAAATTCACATCCAATAAAAAAAGATTAAGTGGAGTTGTAATTTTAATCTACAACCAAGTTCGTTGCTAAATTTTGTCCAAAGTATAATTATGTTGAGTCTAAAAAAATTTAGGGTTGTCCCAAATATTTTTTAAGGGTAAAAAATTATAAAATTTATATATAATAATTATTTTTTTTTCGAAATCAGGGTGGTCTGTCCTACACTCTACGTGGAGCCGCCTGTGATTTGATAGTCTCTGTTATTTCCAAGGATAATTCTCTAATAAAATTTCGAGAAATACATTTAACAAGTGTATATTTTTTTATTTAGATTTCTATTTTTAAAAACAATAACGAAAAATACCCATTAAATATTTTGCTCCGTTTTCAATGAAATTAGCTCATTACCAAAACAATATATTTACGAGGAAAATTCTTTAAAATCAATTTATAAAAGAAAGTTTACTGATCTATTTTTAATTTCTTTTTTAAGAAAACAACAAGGAAATACCCACTAAAACTTTTGCTCGATTTTTAATGAAAGTAAAGTATTTGGCATACCTAAATTTATCTAATATCTATTTTCTTTAAAAATATATATATAAAAATGTTCAATTTTGGAAACCCATACACCAAATGACATTGCTAACTTGCACAAATCTATAATTTAACGCTCAAGAAGAAACTATCAAATGTGTTGTAATAAATCTCACCACATTCGAACAAAATACACAGTTCTCAATAAAAAAGAAATTTATTGATACTTAAAACATCATACACTTTGCCACACACTCTTGCTTCTTATTTCTCTTTCATTTATTGAATTTCTTGCTATTGGATACTACTTGTGGCAGGCCGAAATTGGCTGAACTTGGATTTGACCACACACAATTAATTTTTAGAGATAGGATACCAATCAACCTTAATTACCCTTATTTCTTGACAAGATAGTGGAGAAATATTGGAATGTGTACTTGGTATTTATATAAGTCAAGAAAAACAGAATAATACACGTTTGAGATTAATTTAACAATGCTCCTCGATTTGAGGCCGAGGTGATGGTTAACCCTTGTTCTTGTATGGCAATATTCTCACTCTCTCTTTCTCTCTATTTCTCTTCCTTGCAATTCCTCCTTCCCTTCTTTGTAGGGATCTCTTTCTTTTATATAGTCATCTAGGTTGTATCTTGGCCTTCCACTTGGAGGGCCAAGGCTTATTTCCACTCATACTTGTCCAATCAGGGCCTTACTAGAAAATTTCTCTATTAGGTTGTGAGTTGTGATGACACTATTAAAGGTTCATTCTACCATTAATGCGGTCAGCTAAGTGGGTGCAGAGTATTGAATACGGAAGTAATGGATGCTTTATCTGTACTCTTCCATCATTTGCTTAGTGACAAATCTTCCTTGCTTTCCTCAGTTGCGTGTCTGGTGGTCTTTAGAACTAGACCTCGGCCCTTCTGGAGATGTATTAGTATCCTCGGGATCCTTGAGCACTCCAATCTTCTTGGGTTTGTGGTTGTGTTAACATATTTGCTCCAAGGACTCATTGACAGAACTTCCCGAGGTGTGCCCCTTTGGTTTTGACCTCTTCTCACTCAATTCTGTCCTCGGTTTCTCGTCCTCCCACACTATTCTTGTTGGATTCAACTTTTACATACGGTAGGAAGCATTATATATATAAAAACTAAGAAGACAACTTCCTAAAATGAAGCACATAAAAGATGAAAAACATTCAAGGAAAAGTCAAGAAATGCAATACTTTTTCATCTTGAGCTCTTCCAGCATAGTTTTCTTCACCATTTCAATGTGAAAGACAACCAACTACCAATGTGCAAATAACACATGCAAGATGTTATGTCGGTTATGACTCTTACATAGATTACACTTCTTCCCAAAGTCAATTCATAAAACGTATGATTGTCTTAACTTTTTTCTTGTGGCTATTAAGAAATGATAGACTTAGTTTTAACAAAGAACAAAGTGGGAATGTGATCCAAAATTTTGGGTCATATTTGTGGTAGTCATGAGGAAGCTAATTTTCATGTTATAAGCGGTTCTAAGCTCTGTAGAACTTCTATTAGAGCAAGAAATTAAAGGATCTTTCCCAAGATGACACATCTCTAAGCTCCGTTGAGCACCCACACCATAATTCCAGGTAAGGTATGAAAACCACAAAGCAAAACTAGTAAGAATTTGCTACATAAACAATTTGTAAAATAATTTGTGGTTGTAGCAATGCTTTTACTTCTTCTTTTTTTTTTTTTTTTTTTTTTGAGAAGAAAATTTTTTGCTTATTTGATTATGAAAAATATCTAAAATGTAAAAATCAATTTAAAATTTTGTTTTTAGATTCATATTCCCTCTAAAACTCAAAAGTTAAGTAATTTATATTGTTATTATTGAAAGGGTACAATTTCTATTATGTTAAAACTTATAAAATTTGTATTTTCTATATTAATGGGAATTAACTAATCTTTTCTGTTTTTCTAATATATAACCATATTTTATTATTTAATTTTCCATAAAAATTAGGGGTGTCAATGTTCGACCCAACCCACGAACACAACATGAATCCGACATGGATTTTTACAGGTTAGGGTTGAGCCTTAATGGGTTTGGGTCATAAACGAGTCGATCCAAAAGCAACACAATAAAAAACGTGTTATAAGCGGGTCAACCCGTGTAACTAGTATTAGACATGTTTGACACGCTAATTTATTTGTGTCAACTCGAAATGACTCATTTAACACAACCCGTTTAACTCATATAACAAATAAATATTCATTTCATTTTAAATTTGTCAAATACATTTTATGTCCAACATATATTTTAAATTTAAAAAGAAAAGTGAGTAATTACAAAAACTTACAAGGGATATAATTGGAAATTGAAACTTTACAAACCCTACAAACCCTAAATCTCTAAACTTTCTTATAAATATCTAATTTTATTTTTTTATTTCAGCTGTACTACTCACTCTACTATCTTATAATCTCACGCCCAATTCTGAAACTCAAAGTTTCAAATCGTTAATTACCCTCTCTCTCTCTCTCTCTCTCTCTCTCTCTCTCTCTCTCTCTCTCTCTCTCTCTCTCTCTCTCTCTCTCTCTCTCTCTCTCTCTCATGTGTTTAGTGAGTTTTAGAATTAAAGAAAACCGTTTTCTTGGTGTTTCAAAATTCTGCAGTAATTTTTTCTACATAATATTTTTGTTCTATAAACTTTGAACTCATATGCCGTTATTAATATATGAGATATATTAATTGTTGATTAAGGCCACAGTTGTAGCTTTTGTCTTGTGCCGTGTGTTTTTTTTTTTTTTGGTATTTGTATCAGTGTCGGACAACGTCTGCATATCTTGCAAGTGGGTTTATTGAGATAGTTTATAAACTAGATTTGATAAGTATTGCTTTTAAAACTGTTGAGGCATAATCATATTTTGTAACCACTAATACTTATTGTAGTTGCACGATTTTCCTGGCCCAAACCTTATTGGTCTGGCCTTGGCCCAAAGCGCAACCCACAATGAATATTTGTAGAGGATGGGTCAAAGAACTACGCCTCAATGAGCCTGTTCGGTCTGATACATAGACAATATAGTTGCAGAAAATAAAAACACAAGAATGGATCTCTCTACTGTGATTCTATTTCTTCCGTTCTTAATACAGTTTTTCTGTCCCTTTCTTTGAGGGACTCCACTACATTATATAGTTCCCCTCCTCTCATCTCAACCTTACACTTGTCGATCATCTAAGCATCTACTTGAGCACCTGTCCCATCAGACGCCCTCATCTCTCCCTTTGTGAGTTGCAGAGGCCAAGGTGGTACTATTCAGGGGTCTTTTCCTCATTAATGTGGCCAAGAGGATGGTTGGGGCGCAATTAATGTGGTGGTGGCAGCTTTCCAGGAGATATTTTGGATTTTATTCATTTTATATGTTGGGAGGATGAACTGAAATGGATGGGGAGAGTTCCTCGTCTGGACTTTGTGATGTCCGAGGAGGAGTTACTCCTCGGACAGGTTTCCTTAGCGTTATTGGGGTTGAGTAATGCTTCATATGTGGTTTCTCTTCGGAAAGGACGCTCCTCGGACGGGCCTGGATAGCCCATTATTTTTGGGCCGGACCCCACACTTATATATCTATTTTTGGCATAGAACTTGCACAAATAAAATTGGATGAGCTTGTGGAAGATGTTATGAATTTGGACATCAACAAAGAATCTTTGAATGATAATCGTAATCATAGTCAGGATTAGTCTACTTTTTGCTCCAATTCTTTTAATATTGATACTTAGCATTTGCCGAGTGCCAAGGATATTATATTTTTGTTGAACTATGTTATTTTATTTTTGTTAAACTATGTTATTTTGAATTTGGGTTCAAGGGTATGCACTTCTTTTAGAGTGTAAATTACTTATTTCTAGATAAATGTTATATTTTTGTTAAACTATATTATTTTGAATGTGAGTTGAAAACTTGAAGTGTATGCACTGCTTTGGGGATATAAAAAAACATTATTTCTAGATGGATGTTATATTTAATATTATGTAGGTTGAAATGGGTTGTGTTACATTCGTGTCAACCCAACACGACTCGTTTATTAAACGGTCAAATGGATTGGGTCAGGTCAACCCGCCTTATTAATAGGTTGGGTTAGGGTTGAAGGACATGACACGGTTATTAAATGGATCGGGTTAGGGTTGAGCCATTTAGTCGAATACCCCTACTTCGATACGACACGAACCCGACACACTAACCCAAATTGACATCCCTAATAAAAATTAATTTCAATGAAAATGAAATAAGTATAACCAAATCCTTGCTGTAAAAAATCATAAAAAGGCTGTCAAATAAAAATAAAAGAAGTACAAATATATAGTGCGATTTATATGCTAATTAATCAAAACTATACTTTTTTTTTATAAATAAAAATTCCCAGTAATTAAGGTCAACCTTAGTGAAATTCAAGTTTTTTTTTTTTTTTTTTTTGAGAAATTCAAGTGAACTGGGAGTAGAGGAAACAAATAACACAATTATTGCCTTTACTTTTAATGATATAAAGTTTGCTTCCCACCATGTTCCTTTGTCCGGACATACTTTCTTTCTTTTTTCTTTTTTCTTTTTTCTTTTTTCTTTTTTCTTTTTTTCTTCTTCTTTTTATTTTTTATTTTTATTTTTTTATTTATTTTTTTTTTTTTATTTATGAGAAGATACTAAATTGGTCAAACTGTCATAGTTCCTCTGTTTTTGAAAACAAAACCAATATATCCAATATTCTGGGAAAAGAAAAACCCAATATAGCCATTAAAAAATAAATGAATAAGTTTTCAATAATCCAGCAGACCTTTGAAAGAACCTACCAGAATGGATGCCTTTACCTTCTCTTTTCCTTTTTTTTTTTCTGAGTAAGATGCATTACCCACTTGAGCATCAAAACTTTCAGCCCTCCTATCTCCATAAACCTATGTGAAAAATCGTATATTCTTCCGAGCAAATATAGTCTACTGCTCACTTGTATAGAGATCTGGTTCACAACTTGCATATGGGCCACTCTAACCATTGCTATGATTTTTTTTAAAATTTTTTTAATGTGGAAAAATTACGTTTGAAACCTTATAATTTAGGGATGTAACAAGTAAACCATATAATATCCAAAAAAATAAAATTAAACTTATGAAGTTTTAAAAAATACTAAATTGAATCTTGTAGGTTTAAAAGTAACAAATTAATCTCTAAAGTTTCAAGAAGTATCAAATAAAACCCTTAATTTATTAAACTAACACAATGTCGTTCTACTTAAATTATCTGAATTT
Source organism: Quercus tomentella (assembly GCA_028535165.1). Classification (NCBI taxonomy): domain Eukaryota; kingdom Viridiplantae; phylum Streptophyta; class Magnoliopsida; order Fagales; family Fagaceae; genus Quercus; species Quercus tomentella. Next base: position 21,381,607 of record JAPQVY010000155.1, read on the forward strand.
TTTTTTTCTTTTGAAATTTAGTTTGTTACTTTTAAAAACTCATAGTAAAATTCACCATATTTGAAATTATAAAATGGTTCTAAAATGTAATTTTACTAAATTTCTTTCATGATCCCACAAATATTTGTTGTGCTTTCCCTAAGGTAGCTTAACTAGGATTTCCTGGATTTGTGCTTCCCGAGTACCCCCGAACAAGAATGAGGTACACCTGTTAGGATCATCATCAAAACCTAGACTTACCCACATTCTTCGAAGAATGTGGATTAGCACTAGACTTACCTAGCTCCATTGATCTATGCAACAAAAATATTCATTGTCTAAGGTTTGTTAATATGGAATACCTAAAGTATTCTAGGATAATAACTCTTAACCTTGAACAGTTATTTGCCACTTGTTATTATTCCCTAGGCTTTGTTTATTTGTTACTTATTCTTGGAACATGAGAGAGAGAGAGAGAAAGAGAGAATTACTCCATTAGCACGTATGACTAAATTTAATATCTAGAATTTTAAATCATTATTTATCAATTATTCAAAGCAGTGCTGCAGCCATAATTGATTGTCATAGACCAAAAATGCAGCAGCCTTAGCACTAGACCTTATGTGGATTAGCACTAGAATTGTCTTAAATAAAGTAGACTATTCAATTCCTTGTTCTTGGTACGTTGAAGGCATCATAACTAATCCTAACCCTTATTCTTCCTTAACCTAACCGATGGAATGACTTACAATCCAAAGCACTGGGATGCCATTCAATTTAAAGCCATTGGCACATTTGAATTAAGCAAAAACTATATAATGGCCCCTGAAAAACAAGTATTGGTAGTTCAGGAAATTCATCGTGCTCACAAAAATTTTCTGAATTTTTCAAACATAGTGGGAGCGACTCAAAGTTAAAATGCAAACCATTAAGAAAATTTGAGATCAAAGCCCTGCCCTAGTTTTAACATCATACACAGGCACCAAATGGCTTCTTGAAGCAATTGGGTACAGGTATAGCTATGAGTGTCCTGCACCAAATGGCTTCACACACATGTATGTATGATTTTATCAAAATGAAAGGGTGAAGCCTCAGTACACGGAAAGTATACAAGAGAAATGCAACAAATTAAGACCTGAAATTACATGAAGCCAAATACCATTATACTTAACTCCTACCCCCTTTTCCTTTTTGGCTAGGTGAAGGTATGAACCCAGTATTTTCTCACCAACAAGGATGGAGGTGACACTAAGCCCATAGACCATTGGGCTACAAATCTACCTTGTAGAAAGACCGACTGTGTAACTTCCTCCTGCCAAGGCCCCACAGAAAACAATAATCAATTTAAAATATTCTGATCACTTAACATATATTCTCAAACAAATGCATTTCTAGTGCATGCTATCCTACTACAGCTGTTTAACATCCTATTTCAAAAAATTCATACTTGGTGCATAAAACTCCAATTTTTGTAGGATCTAAGATAAGTAATCATTCGTAAGCAGCCTTGCCCCATTTGAAGAGATTGAATCTCCGACTCAAACCTACAGCTTGTCACTTTTGGTAAAAGGCATTTGTTATTGCACCAAGGCTCAACCTCTTGAACACCCTATTCCAATAATTCCAATAAAAAAGGACAATGTAACATACAACAACTATTGAGCTGTTTAGTGAAAAATTTGTGGAAGTCACAAAATTTTCAATTAGAAAAAATAAAGATACAAGAAAAAGAGTGATGGAATCTTATTTTGAGATTTATCTTTTTAACACATTGCTCAAATATAAATTCTAGAAAGCAGCCTTACCCCATTTGGTAATATTGAATCTCGAAATCAAACCTACGGATTGTAGCTTTTGGTAAAAGACATGTGCAATCACACCAAGGCCTCTTGAACACCTTATTCCAACTATTCCAAAAAAAAAGGGCAAAGTCAACAACTATTGAGCTGTTTATAGTGAAAATTTTGTGGAAGTTACAATGTTTTAAATTAGAAAAAGCAACTATAAATACGAGAAAACAATGATGGAATCTTAATTTGAGATTTATCTTTTGCACACATTAATTTCTAGAATATAAATTCTAGAAATTGAATTAATGTTTCATACTTTTCTTGATAACCTCTAGACCATAAACTAAGGTCATCCCATCATTCATTAGTAGAATTCCAATGTATTTTTTTCACTTGAAAAAAAAAAAAAAAAAAAGCAGAATCAAATTAAAAATAGCCACAACTGTAATAAAAGCCTTCATTCTTTGATTTGTAAACAAACTTACAAAGGATTATTTACTTTTCTTAAAAGCAGTGACTAGGAAAGCACCAAAGCATTCAATTCCCGTGAATGCAAACCTGAGAAGAGCTTCCAAGAACATCTTTCCAAATAGCTTTCACTTTAGCTTCTTTCAGATCCTGCAAATTATCACATACACACACAAAACCAGCATGGATCAAATGCCTTTATCGAGCACAACAACACATTATTCCCCAACCATGCATTGAGAGGCTATATTTTGATTAAAAAATATATGTATATCAAAGGCCCCCATCTTATCTGGACTACTTTCTATGCAGTACTTCTAACAAGTATATGACAATTCCAAAAAATTTGTCCACTTCCATGTTTTGCCAAATATCTAAATGCCCCATTTTTGCAAGCTTCCACTCCTCACTCGCTGGACACCACAACTCCTTGAACATATCTATGCTACTAAGTAAGTGCATGCATGCATGCATACACATGAGGCAAAAAAAAAATCAATAATAATAAAATCTGAGCATCTCTACCATGCAATTGCAATATTAATAAAAGTTAACACCCATTAACAAGAAACCAAGAAAATAAAAGACTAAAAGGAAAAACTTAATGGATTTTATAATTTGTATCAACAAATAATTCAAGAGCCTGAGTTTGTGAATCTGTCTCACCACTCCATTGATATAGTCTCTTTTTATGGTAGCCTGTGCATATATTACAGGGAAAGTTGGTACCTCATATCTTGATTTTGTTGTTGTGCTTAAGTAAGATGGCCTAGCCATTTCTATTGGGAACTCCTACTAGTCACCCTGGAATGAAGAAAAAAAAAATCACCAACACAAGGCTATGTTTGGCTTCAGTGAAGCAGAGGGAAATGAAAGAATAGGAGAGAAAGGAAAACAAATCCATTGTTTGGTTGAGATGAATAAGGGTAAGGGAAAGGAAAATTTGAGGGATGTCTTCTCTTCCATGGCCTACCAATTTCTTTCCTCCCAAATTGGGAGGAAAAGGAGAGAGAAGTAAGAGTTTTAGAGGTGGGGCCCACTAAAAAGACATTTTCTCTCCATTTCCTTCCTATAAACCAAACACTTCAATGGAAAACTTATGTCCTTTATCTTCCCTTTCCTTTTCATTTCACTCCCCCTTTCCTTTCATTACCCTCTCCCTTGTGTTTTCCAAACACAATGTAAGTAATTATTCTCTTCATAATTTTTTTCATTGGTGATACTCCATGGAATTTTCTCCTTTACTAATGGCTCTAGCCTCTATGTGCTTAACAAATGACATTTCAATGGAAGGATGTTTTCACTCACGTACTTGTATTGGATATGTATCATACTGGATACCACTAAGATACGTACCAAGCCGGGTTTTTTTTTTTTTTTTTTTTTTTAAGTGTCAATACGTCCAGGATGTGCCCGTGAAACGATTTAGATAATTTTGAAACACAACCCCTGATAGTGAGAGATAGCCCAAACTTGTAAGAATTTTTATTTAAATTTTTTATATATTGGTTAAAATGTTAAACACTTATTTAGTTATCTTTTATTTACTCTTTTGGATCATGGTTTGTATTCTAAATATCATTTAATAGTCATGGATTCACTTTATTATCCATTATTGTTCTTAAGTTGATATATGTTTAACAATATATAAATAAAATATATTTATAGGTAATTAATACACATATCCCGACATATCATACCTTAGGTTTTTCAAGAAATGTTGTATCCTTGTGTACCTATATCATACCCATACTAGTATCCATACCCGTGCTTCTTAGAGTAGAAGGAATATATTTAAGTATGAAGGAATTAGTAGCTTCATTATAGCCATTAAGAAGCTAATTCAAATCATCTCCAAGAAAGAAAATTTTCAGGCACATTTAGCAATTCTAGCTTGATATCCCTAAAAGTAAGTGATACCTTCAAACCCAAACTTTTGGTCATGGTGACAATTAGTTAGGCCAAACAAATAATGATGGAAACAATTTCATATTGGTTTTGAGAGAGAGAGAGAGAGAGATGAATATGGAGACTTGTCCCATTCTAAAACATTCAAAGCTACACGTGTGGGCATAAAATGTGAGTGGAAGTCCCACGTAGAGAAAAGTAAAGAAGTTAAGAAAATGGTCCTATATGTAACATCTCAATTGGAGTCTCCTGAAGATACCATCTCCCCCAACAAATGATATCAAATTCAAGCCCATGGTGGTATGAGGTAAGGCCGCAATACTTTCTTTGCAGTTAAAGTAAGGACAAAGTGTGCATGTACTTGGAGCTCACACAAGTGTGCATCGCATAAGGCAAGACCACAATACTTATATAAATGTTATTAGTAAAAAGTCCAACAATATGGTATTGCCAATGGTGCTAGATCAAAGAAGAGGTTCTCACAGACGTAGGGGTCCCCGTGGATGAAGCAGTTGTAGGTGGCCCAAAAGCAAGGATGTATCAAAGTCCACAGAAAGGTAATAACTCACACAAGAAAGGGAGATTATTTAGTATACACGGGTGAGTGAAAGTACAACATGGAGAAAAAGTATTGATAAGTAAAGAAGTTGAGTTAATATAAAAAAAAATTAAGCCAAAGTCATAGGTTTAAGTTTTAAGGTCAAGTGGTATTCTTATATATTATATTAAGGTTTCAATTAGTCTCCCTAATATACTATCTCCCCAACACTATAGGTCAAAAATATATTAAACAAATATTCTTTTGGCCTAAGGGCCAGGAATATATTAATGATCAATTTAACTAGGATGGCAATGCAACTTGTATAAATCAACAAATGGTTACTAATAAAACAAGAAAAGCAATTGTTGCAGCATTGAGAAACAAAAATATTGCACAGATCGAACATCATAAAAGAATTAATAAAGTTAATGTATGCTTTCAAGTCTATTAATATGCAAGTCAAAGAGTCAACTCTAGGAAATCTCATTTATATTTCTTGGTACACTGATGTTAATAAGGTTAATGGTATTTTCTAAGTACCTAGAAAATGGGAATATAATTTCCAAAGTTGTTATTCCAGTGATATTTAAGTCTGGTTCCAAATTTCTTGTAAAAGGCTGAGGCTTGGTTTTGATTACTTAATGCTGTGTCTAGGCTATCAAGAGTTCAATACTAGTTTCATTGTTCTCTCAAGTTTTCTGCTATTTATTGTTTTTCTTTTGTTATTGGTGTTTAGATTACTGTGTATTCTTACAAGACATGAAATCAGCAGTATTTGAGCTGCATTCATAAGAAATTATGACCTGCATCATCATGGAAAAAAGAGGTATATTAGCAGAAAGTCAAAGAAATGAGAAATCAATGGAAAATATGATCCTAAGTTTTAGAGAGCTAGTGAATCAACTCACAAATTGTTTTGCAGTAAGAGGAACAAGCACAGATGCAAAGGCTTGGAAGATATAATCATTTTGATAGCAATTCTAATGATAATCCAAACCAACAACTTCATGGGTGTGGAAAAAGTCTGCAAGGAATTAAGATATGAACTCCAAAGTTATGACCAAAGAGAGTGGCAAGCAAGTTGGTATCTAACTCGCAAAACACATTTGTAGAAGGGAGAAAAATCCTAACCAACGACTTCATGGGTGTGGAAAAAGTTTGAAAGGAATTAAGATATGAAGTCCAAAGTTAAGACCAAATTTTTGAGACTAAAACTCCTAGCCTATTAGCAAAGGTGTTGGTCAACAAACTAAAGAACGTGGCAAGCAAGTTGGTATCTAACTCGCAAACAATGCATTTGTAGAAGGGAGACAAATCCTAGTTTCTATACTCATAGCAAATGAAGGCATAGTTCATGACAAGATTTAAGGAATCATTTGCTAGGTTGATATTGAAAAGTCCTACAACCATATAGGTTAGGATAGTGTTCTTTATATGTTAAGAGAGAGAGAGAGAGAGAGAGATTTAGGAAGAAATGGAAAATATGGATTAGTATGTGCATATCCATTGTTAAATTCTCAATATTCGTGAATGGAATCCCATCCCATCCCCTCTCTTTTCTTTTTCTTTTTCTTTTCTTTTCTTTTCTTGCTAACGTGAGTGTCCTGATCTCTTCGACTACCTAACATTTTCAGCAGGTGTGTGTAGTCCTCCCCGTCCCACCCACACAGGTAATTATGGAAAGTCCTTAGCTAGATGATTAAATGGATAGTGTTGGGGAAGGATGTCAAGACTTACAACAGAAGGAAGGAATGGAGATGCCTTAAATATATCTCATTTGTTGACTATAGATGATACTATCATTTTCAAGTTTTGAGGAGCATTTTATGGTGTTTGAGGTAATTACATAGGGTTTAAGGTAAACTTGAGGAAAAGTATGATACTGCCAATGGGGATGGAGCTATATAGGTGGAGGAACTAGCAGCAGCATTGGGTTGCAAGCTAAGTTCCTGACTCAAATTGGCTTTTAAAAAGAAGAAAGTCGACAAGGTCAAGACTTACAATAGAAGGAAGGAATGGAGATGCCTAAAATATATCTCATTTGTTGATTTTAGATGATTCTATCATTTTCAAGCTTTGAGTAGCATCTTATGGTGCTTGAGGTAGTTACATAGGGTTTAAGTTGAATTTGAGGAAAAGTATGATATTGCTAATGGGGATGGTGATATATAGGCAGAGGAACTATAGCAGTAGCATTGGGTTGCAAGCTAAGTTCCTGACTCAAATTGGCTTTTAAAAAGAAGAAAGCCAACAAGCTTAGTGTTACAACCCTAAACTTTAAAATGGAATGTCATCCTAAACCTCACCTTCTAAGTTAAATTTATGAGCTAAAGATCCCTAGCAGGTGTTTGGCTGAGTGTTATTAGGAAGGACTATCATGACAATCTGCCGTGATGTTTTTCCCTTAAACACCTATCATATGATTTTGGTTCGACCATGGGAGTTTAACAAGGATGTGATGCATAAAGTGGAGACAATACCTATGTAATTGAGAAAAATCAAACAATAATTAGACTAACTCCATCCATATTTAAGAAAAAACATGGGCAAGTTTGCAATAACAGTTGCAAGGGGGAAAAAAGAGGAACAAAATTTCAAGAAGCGGAAGACAAATGATGAGGTGTACAGGAAATTAACATAAGAATAAATGATGAGGTGTACAGGAAACATAAGAATCGGTAGATTGGTAATGAAACTTGAGGATGATTTTTCACCAATTAATCAGTGATGGAGCAGCAATTGCTACAGTAACCACTAAACAGTCTTTGGCAGACTAAGAGATAGTCAGAAGAGAAATAGATAAAATCAATGCATGTTGTCAACGTCTTAGTGAATCAAATAATCAAGCTCTAGGAAATCACTCATCACTAATGCTACTTTTATCATGCATTAATCAAAACAAATCACGTCAGAAGTTTTGGAAAACTTTGTGCCACTAGATTGATTGGTAATGTAATAATATCGATGATTATTTAGCAGTATTAAATTCCAGAGTTATTATTAAGTCTAAAAGAGGGTCTCAAAGGTTGTTCCAAATGAATTTGACAACATGGTGGGAAAGAAACATACTTTATTTTTAGTTCTTCCAAAGGTGATTTAAAATTTGGTACAAGTTTCAAACTTGATGTTGAGTTTTTTCTACTAGAGGAGAATGATGCAGGCACGGAAGATTGATTTGCTATCACTTTGTATTCAACAATTGTTTTATGGGGTCCATGTGAAGTTCAATTAATGTAAAAGTTGTGTGGGTTTGAAGGTCTAAGTAAGAATTTTAGGATTAAAATTAGTTTTTTTTCATAGGTAAAAATAATATTATTGAAAAGAGACTATGTCATGAAAATAACACAAAATAGCCTAAAGCATTATAATGGAGCAATATCTACATATGATTTGATTCTATCAAGGAGTGAATAGAAATACTATTAGTAAGACTTTATACAAAAAACCACTCATAAAGAGAACTAATGAAGGATGATTGTATTTGAGAAGACTGCACTCCACATCTTCAAAAAATACAAAAATACGCCAATTTCATTCCCTCCATATAATCCACATCAAACATAAAGGGATAAGATTCCAGATATCCAAATTTGGTCCATGACATCGCCACCTACATAATAAATCAAGGACCTTCTCCTGCAAAAACCCATTGAACTCCAAACACCCTAAAGGTAAAACTCCATAACTAGAAAGCCATGCTACAGTTAATTAAGAGGAGATCCACAGTCTCCCAACTACAACATCACATACAACACCAACTTACCATTGAAAAGCCTATCTTGATGGTGAGAATTTTTTTCCCCGAGCCACTGTCCACACAAATAAATTAGTTTTTTATTTGGGTTTTGTTTTATCAATTATCGTTTTTTTTTTTTTCTTTTATCAGTTATCGTTGATTTTGTAGTTAGGGGCAAATCTATAATTTCTGTAATTCTTGCAAATTAAGGTATTTTGAAGGGTTGATTAAGCCTTGAATTTTGAATGAGATCCTAAATATCTTAGGTTTTATTTTTCTCAAGTCCAAGTTCATCTTTTATTAGGTTTTTTAGTTTACTAGTCAAACTGGTTGTCCTAATACTATTTAGTACAAGAAAGAGTTTTATATGTACTTGTGCTCGATGTACGATGAAGTTCATTAATATAAATATTGGGTGTTTAAAGCATTGAGGCATGTTTGCCTTCTTGTGATGTTTTCATCTTTTGTCCTCTTAGTTTTCTTTTCTTTCTAGTGATATTGTTCACGGATTCTGTTCATAGTTCATACAACCCTAAACACCGTAAAATAATTATTTACTTTTCCATCTTCCTTAGTACCCCAAATCAAGCTCTTTCTTTTATCTATCAAATCCCTAAAATCTCATATACTTTTTCTATATCAAATAGCCATCAAATAACTCATCAATCCATCTTTTAAATTCCTATCACAACTTCATAACCCTTTCTTCAACAATTCTAACCTTAGATTCACAAATTCTCCAAATCCTAAACCCACGACATCCACACATAGACATTCCCCAACTTTTCCTATGTCGATTTGGTATTAGAGGCAAAATCCTACCACAAGTTCTTTACTGAAATCTTCTTCTGCCACTGCTCAACAAAATTTCTCATCCAAGGTAGTGGTGACTAACACAGAATTAGAGTCCCAATTTAAGGCTTTTTCTCTAGACTTCAAACATATGCATAAGAAATGAACCCAATGGAAGCAAAAATCAAAGAATTATCCACTATAAAAGAAACTTTTGTGTTATCAATTTTGTATTATTTACCCTTGAGGTTTAAGAATTGTCTAAACTGATCCCTCCAATTCAATTCTATTAACTATAATTCTCAGAAACTGATTATGAATTGTGCATATATTATTTTAAAACATATTTATTTATAGTAAAGTGGTCAAGTGCACAACACACGACCATTTTTTGTCAATTATAATTAATGGAAATTAAGATGGAGTCAATTTGGACAATTCTTAAACCTAGGGGTCAATAATACATAATTGATAGCTTAAGGGGTCATTTGGCTTGCAACTACTAATTGAAAATAAGGTCAGTTGCAAACTGTCTTTTTGCATTTTGGCCAAACCTTATTAATAGATTAATTAATTCATAAAATCTTGTTGTACAACCTATTGGTTGAATAATTGATAGAGCCTAAACTGTGTTAAGCCTATTTTAAAATCCATGAATAGACCTAAGTTTTGTTGCCTCATGCAGAACATGTCAAAAGCACTTCATTATAATACTATAATATTTCAATACATTAGATATATATAATTTAAGTTCCATATGTACACAGCCAAAATATAAAAGTCCTCTATATATATAATAACTATATTAAGAATTTGGTGTCTTGCTTTAACCGAGGTAGCAACTTTTTGTCACCTCATGCCTCAAGCAAAAGAAGGATTTGGCGCCTTAAGATCACCTTTTGCCTTTGACTATCTTGAGTGGGCTGATTATTACATTGATTGAAAAATCAAGGCATCCAAACTAAGTTTTGTTGCCTCATGCCTCCAACGATACAAGGCCTTGGCTCCTTTAGGTTGCCTTTCACCTTTGACTACCTTGAGTGGACTGATTATTACAAGATTGAAAAATTAAGAATCAAATGATTGATTTACAGATCAAACCAACCAGAATTCATAATGGAAACCTAAAATTTGCAAAAGCTATTGTTGATATATCTAGTAGAAGCTTGTTGTTAACCATTGAATCTTATCAATTGCTCACAACTCATAAGCAATCTCTCTTCTGTGCTTGTCATGTTTCCCCCACATAAACAAGATCCTGAAATTTGCACCCCATTCATCCATAAAGCAGAAGTTTGGGAGCAAGACACTATGCAATATGTTTTCCATAAATGAAACTCGCTAGAAGTCACTTATTGGATTTTACCTACTTCTCTAGCCCTGTCTTTACCATATACTTAGTTCTAACCTGAAAAGTTCTTTCAAAAATCACTTATTGGATTTGACCAACTTAAAACTTTTGTTCAAACAATCACTTTTATATAAATTTCCTGTGGTACCAAAACATGCAACTAACATCAAGACTAGAGTGCAATAGACAATACAAGGACATAATCTCCTTTATAGGCCATCCCTCCCCCCCCCCCCCCCCCCCAAAAAAAATATTCAAATTAAAATTATTCCTTCATCAAGAAATGTGTCTTCCACAGATTCAACATAATATTCTCCATTGTAAACCATTCTATTTTGGTGTAAGCTAATGATAACTATATGTTGGTTGAATTCAATTTACACATAATATAACTTCTGGTAATATTACACCACTCATTAATTTTTTATTTGATGTGTATTTTAAAAAATATATTGTTGGATTAGAATTTCTTCTTATACTATCTATGCTTACAAAATTTTAAGATAATCTAATATCAATAGTTATTTTAGATTTTATCAATAAAATATTTAAATTTCAAGTTTAAAATTGTCAATAAAAATGAGTGTCTAAATCGAAATAACATCCAATTAACTAAGATTTTTTTATACAAGATAGAAATTCTACTTTAGCCTAATCTAAGTGTATATGTATGTGAAGTTCCCTCCTAGAGACTTGAACCACAACTCTTGTCCCCCACACCCGACAAATTTTGTACTTGTGGAATGACTATCACGCCGTGTGCAGTGGTAATTCTTGATTAAGGTTTGATGTCTAAGAGCATGTTTGGTAGACTATAATAGACACTGTAATGTAATATTTATTCCTATAATTTAGCTATTCAATAATTTGATTATGTTTTTATTACAGAAAATAATCATTCCTTATGAATAGCTATTCTTTAAAATGAGGAATAATTATTCTTCTCTAAAAGGGTTGTAATAGCTATTCTTGTGTGTGTGTAATAATTTCTAAGATTAGTATATTTTCAAATAAACAAACTTTTCATATGCACATAACAATTAAGGAAATAATAAATCATCAAAAAATAAATCATCTCTCTCAAATTTAAAAACATATTATTTTCTTGGAAATATAATTGTTTGAGTAAAATATTTCCAAAAATAGATCTTAAGTTTTATTCTAATGTTACAACTTCCACTACAACACATTTTATTCCTAAGAACAAAATTACAATTCTAATCGTAATCTCCATTCAATGTACCAAACATGTCTTAAGAGTTTAGGTAATGAAAGATTGGATCTTGAATGTATTTAGTGGTTTTTGGGGTTAAATATGTGAATAGAATGAGAAATAAAGAAAGATTAAGAGTTTTCCTTGACATAGGGTAAAAAGCTTGAGTTAGCGCTTTCTTTCCTTTCGTGTTTGCTTATTACGTTCAAACCATATTTCTAGTGGAATTATTTCCACTCTTTCCAATTGGAAAGACGGGCAAAGTTCTTGGTCTACGACAACAAAAAATTTTGTTGACTGTGTGTATCACCTCAAGAGAGTGACTTAATCTACACCTCAACTTCGTCACTTCACTCGATGTTCTGAGATGATTTTGAAGCACGAGTGAGGTTATATCTCCTAATTTTCACTCTATTTATGGTAAAATCTAATTTTTTGTGAAATATTATTATTTAAATAATATATTTGGTGATTATGAAAAAAAAAAATTATTTATTTTATGTTCATTGGAACAAAAAATTTTGAGACAATAAATTCAGCATGATCTTTAGGCTTGAGAATCGTAGATTTCTCCCTTGAACATTACAAGCAACTCAAACTAAATGGTCTTATCTATAGCATGTTCAAGATCTTCAAAATATACGTGAGACATCTGATTTAGTTGTAATAGTTTTCAATCCAAATTACTTTATGATGTTATTACTTTCATGTTTATTTGAGTCTTTTGATCACTAAAAAGTCCTCTTAATTGAGACATTTTACCAAACTCACACAAAGTTAGATGCTTTCAAAAAAAAAATCATTTTTTTTATCTCATACCTCAACCTACTCTTGAATCAAGCAGTTGTCATACATTCACTTTCAACTACTCCAAACTTAAAAAATAGTTCCTTATATTTTCTTACATAATCAATCACATGGATGTCGCCTTACTCAAGAGTATACAATTGATCAAGAAGATAATCCTACAAGCAGCTTACCATGTTGCTAAGTCAATCAGTCAATCCACTTGTATTGGATCTCCAATGACGTCAGAACTTGTTCTTATACCAAGAGTAGTGAGTTTATGGATGAATAGAGATTGGGGGACTAGCTTTTAGCATCATTTGTGGGCACTTTGTTTGATTGGGCTCGAGTTTGGGGATTCACATTTAGTCATTCCATTCCAACTAGTCCAATGTTTATACTCTTTCTTCTTGTACATAATTATGCCTCTTATTTTATCTTTTGTAATTATTTCGGCTTTTTGGTGCCTTCTATGCGTGACATAGTCCATTTTTAATATAATATTTCTTACTTATAAAAAAGAATATATGTTTAAATCAATCTTACCATCAAATATTGATTACAATAAAGCCTTTATATATGCTATTGCTAGATCCTTTCTTGGGAGGACTAGGACACCTAAATAACCCATTCCTAGAAAGACAGGATTATTAATAATAAAGAAAAGTACTTAAAATTTTCTAAATCAAATAGGAAAATGACTTTAATACAAGATAAGACTTATGCACCTTTGATACAACCAAGGATAGCCCATTCTAGAAAATTTAGAATTAACCAAATAGGGCTTATTCTAGTCAAAGTTAATTATAATTAAATTAACAACTTTCTAACCTACAAAAAAACACAATACTAAGACTCAATAGTAACTAACGGAACTATAAAAGGTGCCAAGAAATCCCACATCAAAACTATACCACAAATCTTGAATCTTTTGGTATTTAATCTAGTTTTTCCTCCAGCTCTTGATTGTTTACATAAAGGTCCCCCATATATAAATATATATATATATATATATAAATTGTCCTCAACTAACATCTTCCACCTATTATCACCGTACTTCTGACCTCTAAGCTCTAGCCACCCCCAATTTATTTATTGTGCTATAATTAAATAACTATAAACAAGACAATAGCAGAAAACTCGCTAGCTTATATATATATATAAAATTGTCCTCAACTAACATCTTCCACCTATTATCACCGTACTTCTGACCTCTAAGCTCCAGCCACCCCCAATTTATTTATTGTGCTATAATTAAATAACTATAAACAAGACAATAGCAGAAAACTCGCTAGCTTACTTCTGGTCCACACATTCGGGGTAGGCAACATATAGTAGGACTCACAATATCGAAGATACACCAATAATGTCTCCTGAGAAAATCTTAAACATCAACATATCTACTCTAGACTTAATAATACTTCAATATTTGCAAAACAAAAGAAAATTTTCAATTTTATTTTATAACACTACTTGTAACCAAGAATCTTGTGCAAGCTTCAATTACAGTTGAAAACATCCCTAATTAAACTTTGTGATGAGCAATTCAAAAGTATTTAGAACCTTATGAAGCTTGAAATAGAGCTTTATGGAAAAATATGTGCCATAACTTAGGCTTGGGTCCAAAATCCATCACCAAAGATGGCCTAATTGTGATTTCATGATAGTAACCATATACATTGAACAAGATTAATATAAAAATAACAGATTGAAAGTGTAATGCAAGTATAGGGGGCTTACATGGAAAGGAGCTTCATTTTCTTAAGCAAGCTTGAAAGAACCTTGTCGCGGCAAAGTTGGGAGACTCCTAAATTTCATTTTCATAAAGCAATCTGCATTCTACGTTCAAAACAAAAAGGAGTTTTAAATAAAAATAATAATGACATTTGACCATTAAAAAAAATGTTGCCTTGCCGCAGAGATTAGAAAGGAAGCACAAACAAATAAAGATAAAAGAATGTAATTTTAATAATATTCCCAGAATTTTGTTTGTTTCTGTAAGTCATATTCCTGGGATTTTGTTAGAAACAATCGTACTACAAACATATAAGCTTTTCACAAAGCATTCCTTGAACATTTCACTACTCTCACCTTAATGTAGAGATTAGAAAAATAAGTAAGCATTAACCAAAAAGAGCAAAGACTTGAATATCTTCACTAATCCCAGTTGTCACAGATGATGTTCCTTGCTGTAAGGATATTATTAATTACGATGATCTTAAAGACACAAAAGCAACCAAACATAAAAGCAAACTTTCTTAACCCATCTTCTAATGGAAAAATATTTAGTCATATAGTACCTGGTTTGAAACCAAAATCTCTAATATGACAACATATTATTTATAGCTTGACTTATTTTGCAAAGGATTAAAACAAACTACCAGTAAATTTTGAGAGAGAGAGAGGAAATGTTATTCATGAAAGACCCTGAAAAGGTTGGAAAAACATCGTGACTATATAAACCTTGAAGGGGAAGAGGTATAGCAATGTTTGTGGGGCATAAAATATTGTCAAATATAAAGAGCATCACATAAAATCAAAAAAAAATTTTGCAGGATGAAAGACTGGCATCTCTCCAATCCTTCCCTCCACAACATCGTATGATCATTTAATGATATATATATATATATATATATATATATATATATATATATATATATATATATATATATATATATATATATATATATATATATATATATATATATATATATGTGGTGCCTCATAAAAAGATTAAAGATCACACTTCAAGAGTACCCATTAGCTTGGCCTTCTTCCTCATTGTTGATTTGATATATTCAAATTTAAAAATGCCCAAATATGCAATTTACAGTTCTCAAAGCCTACCAACCCATCTACTAGGCTAACTTTTCATAATCTTCTAGCTCCTGCATTGTAGGTTCAAGAACTTTACATTATTTATATATTGAGTTTTATTATGCAAAGTTTTTATTTTAATGTAGAAATCAATAGGAACTTCATTCATTGAAAATATATATATAACACTATCCTGTAGCCAGACAAACAGGAATTTAAATAGGTTGAGTTGTCTTAAGTCTTTAGGTGATTCAGAGATATTCACAAAATGGTTGAGGTAGATTGATGTGAAAGCAACCTATTCAGAACAGAGTTGAACGACACCCACCCTCCCTTTTCTCTTCTTTTTCCTTGGCCAAACTGAATTCACATTATTATGTAATAGACCAGTTTGACCATCTACAAATAGAGCATACTTTTTCAACTCTTAAGTTATTCCATCCATCTAAAAAGAAAAGACTGAGGTAAAAAAAACAACAAAATTTTTATGCATTCTTATTTCCAACCAAAATATATGGGACCAACTATTCTTCTCACGACTACTAATCATAGAAGCAGTACTATTAAGAAATATACAATTTCAAATATATCTAATTTCAACCATTAAGGCTTAGAATTTCAAGAATTTTTTTTATGTAATTCAATAATTGGTGGAGAGTTGGGATTGAAGAGATGAGAACCTCAAATATTTCCATTGGAAACATGAAAAAATGTCAACTAATTGAGGTATAAGGTTCTTGGTAGAATTTCAAGAACTTCTATCATACCAATATTGCTACTTTTCTAGAATTCCTTTGAATAAAATTTTCTAAAGAAAAAAAAAAAGACAAATATTTAGTCAATTACATGCTTCATTAATCTAAAACTAAGTTTTAAGTCAAGTGACATTTTTTAGTATTTCCAACAGAGATAACTAAAGTTCGAATCTCCCCACTCTCACTTAAAATATCCACACAAAAAAAAAAATATTAATTAATTAATTTTCCATGACGCAGGTTTTGTCTAATTCCCCAATCAATAATTGGAGAGAAAATAACTCTACAACTCCTCTTGGTATCTCCTTTCTTTGCCCAAAACTATCTTGTGAATCTTAATCACATAACAAAAGAAGGAAAATTAGTTGATGGTCTTTAAAATGTCAAAACAAAGCTGCTTTAAACCTCAAGCAAAAATATTCTCTCCAATTCAAATAACTTTGTTTTGAGAACTGAAATTAAAATTTCAACAGTAGTTATTTTAGTGGGGCATCTACATAATCGCAAGCCCATGGTCCTCTATCTATATTGTAATTTTTACATAAACACCTTTATATGTCTAACAAAACATTTATGGGCATGTAATAATTATAAATTTACATTAGGTAGAATTAAAAAATACCCATGATATTTGTTTAGGAAAAATATAAGAAATATATACTATATAAAGGATGCATGCATTTATTAACCTTTATTCCAAATATCCAACTACTCTTCCATTCCTAGGAGCATCTACCAACTACTATTCTAACTCTCTTTTTAAATTTTGATTTGTTGCCTATAAATTATAAGAATCATACCAAACGAATGAAAGAAAAAAGAAATCAACGTCCACATGTTTTCTACACCAAAGTATCACCCAAAATCAAAGGGAATCAGCGGAACTCTTGACAGAATGCAGCAACAAACTCCATTATGCAGCAGTCAATTGAGTACAATTTACTACTTAGATAAGATGTCAGCATCTCCCAAAATGATTAATTGTTAGCTTATTTATATAATTTAAATTAATTCTAAACAAACCCCCAAATGCAACAAATCAAATAGCAAACCCAGCCAAAAGTAATCCGCAATGGATATTATATTTTAAATTAATTAATGAACACCTTATCCATCATATGAAAAACACATAATTTCATGATCACTTTAAACATTACAGAGAAAAAACCACATGAGCTTAAACTCCTAAAATTTGTAGAATTACACACTAAAGCAAAGTATTCCTACTAACTGTAGCAACCAAAAAAAAAAGGAAACAAATAAAGAAAGAAGAATTGAATAAATTAAGCCTTGGAATACGAAAGTCTAGTATAGAACGTACTGAATAAGTACTAGCAATGTCAACTTTTAACAACCAGACAAGAATATTGAAGCAATTGGATTACCTTGGCCAAGTAAGCTATATGAACATTCCATCTAGCAACCGACAGCATTTACCAGCACAATTCAACGCATGAAATGACTCCACACACTAAAACCATTATTGTTTAAATGCTGCAGAAAGAGACAGAACAAACTTTTAACCAATTTGCACCTTGGAAATAACAAACCCCAAATCATAATGAAGAAGAAACAATGACTCTTCAGTCTAGAAAGTTTAGATTCAAGACTAAAACATACATTGTCTTTATGAACTTGTAAGTATGTGGTTGTAAATTATGAGTAAAAGTATTGTCTATAAGACACAAAACAAGCTGAAATCCAGTAAAAGAAGCTGAATAGGCAAAGCAATGCGCACAATATAGGGCTATAGGAAGCACACCCGAGACCTAATTCACACGTTTTCTTTTGAGACAAGATTTTTGTGCACGATACTTGAGTTGACGGTTCCTCAAAAGATTCTATATTTCTTGTCTGCCTGCAAACAAAACAGCTGAAGAAGTTCCTTAAAATCTGGAAAATTCTTACAATCGTAACCATACCCAAAAGAGTTCACATCTTTTCTACACTCAATACATCCCATCAAATCACAATATATGAGATCAAAAATGACAAATTAGACTGAAATTATTTGTTTTCTCCAAAAACTCAATAATATATATTCAAATATAGTAGTAGGTATGTAACTGAAGAGATTTTGACCAAACTACAGACCTAGGAAACCCTTATCCATTCCTATCAAAAGGCAACCCTGTGATAGCTAGAATAGGGTTTCAAACCCATGAAAAATAAGTAAATAAATATGTATCTGAGCTGAGAGAACAAGCTAGCAATCAGATTCTGGCTAGATTCAGGTGAGAACAAACTCCAATCAGAACCAAATCTCGAGTGGAAAACGCATGCGCAGGAATAAAATATAAACCAAATGGCACTACATAGTCACAAACATGAAAATACTGATCCTAAGTACTAACTATCAAAGATCTGAAATAAAAAAAAAAGAAGGGAAAAAAAGGAAGAGCAGTCAAGTTGTATTAGGACCATTCTACTACTCCTATATAACGTAAATGGTCCCATGCTATAAGCATGTTTTGCCGCCTAATCCGCACAGTAATCAGGTGTACCTTCTCAGAGAAACACCCTCAAAAGTCACGCTTTCAAACAATCAACAATTTATAAAACATGTACTAATAATTAAACATAAAATCATTAGTCAATTTCAAACAATAAACACTACACTTTCAGTCTACTCGAGCTGTTCTTGAAGGTTGAAATAAACAAGTATCCACCCATAAAATTAGAGAAAATATATATGTATATATGTTTGAGAGAGAGAGAGAGGATCTGGAACAAAAAGCAGGCCGGAAAGATAAGATTTTTGGCATCTAATCCGGCACTGGAAGGTGACAGAAAGAGAAGTGAGCACGCAAAAGCAATAGTATAGACTTATACCAAGTGCCTCTGTGTGCTCACTCTCTTCTGTCAATTTCTATGTCCCAGAGACCGCATATATTATGGAATTTTCAAACAAAGAGGAATGAAATGAGTAAAGACAGAGAGTTTCCCAAATGTGGAAACAGAAAACACCCACCAATCACCATACAGACTCAAAAGAAGAAATACTATGAAAAAATATATATATAGTAAGAAAGAGTCAGATCTGAGAACACAGCGAGACCCAATTAAGGAAACCACACAAAATTCACTAAAAATCTTTTATTCCATTCTCTTTCTGTGTGAAACTCGGAAAAGAGTTCAATCAGGATTTAGGGTTTTCTTTTTCCCCTTAGACTTGACCAAGAAAGAAAAACACCCTCCCCCAAAGAAAAAAGAAACCAAAAAAAAAAAAAAACTCTTTCTTTCTTCGTTCACTATTGTCTCGCTTTGTATTCTCTTTTGCTCTCTCTCTTTCTTTCTCTCTCTCATTCATGCAGAACGTACAGGTGTCCGTGACACACGGCCAGAACCCCTGACTTTACTCAGAACAAATCAAACAGTGCCGACGACAACACTGCACCAAAAACAGCCAAATAAGGAAAGTAGAGAGAGGGAGAGAGAATGATAGAAAGAAAGAAAAAGAGAGTGGGGTTTGCTTTTTAATGCTAGAGAGAAAGAGTCACTTGACTCTAATGGGACTTTGTTGCTTTGTTCTGTTTTGTTTGTGTTGTGCCTCAGTGCCCCTTCTTATCAAAAACTATCTATCATGACTCGGTGAGTGTGTCAATGTGTGTGCGTGTGTGAGAGAGAGAGAGAGAGAGAGAAGGGTTTTTTGTTTGGTGTTTTTTGTTTTTTGGGGGAAGGTAAATAGGAAAAGATAGTACACGAAGCTTTCTGGCGAAAAAACTGTTTACGAATTTGATTGGTTGGGTGAGATAAATTGGAATACGTGTCGTTTTCATGGGGTAGGTTACTGCTATGATGGAGTTATGGCCGTTGATTAGACATGATGATAGGGGGGTAGTCTTTGCCCTCAGATTGCAATGATGGTGGGGTTTTATTAGAGTCTCTGGTGTTGTTTTCTCGGTAATTGGGGGCCGATGGGACTGCGTCATTAGAGGAGACAGACCTGAGATTTGGATTGGGTTTCCTATTCTTCCTACAATGCCTTCTTCTATACTTGTTTGCAATTGCCAACTTGGCTCCAATCACTATGATCCTTTGCACGGTTAACTATCACGTGGCTTGTTTTCACTCGCTGTCCATAGTATGGTAATTAAAAGTAAGGCTAAATATGTACTATTTTATAATATTTTTTCAAATGGTTAATAGTTTGTAAAAAAAAATTGTAAAATAGTTTGTAATTTTAGCATTTTTTTAATATATGTCTACATATATAATAGTATTAATATGTGTTTAAATATCTTTTAATGCTAATAAATATTATATAAAATTAAGGGTTTGGCTTATTATGAGTATTTTTTAACTGAAATTTACTTTTATCTAATGAGAAATTATCACATCACGTATTGACCCACTAACTAAATTAAAAAGTGGAGATTAAAACTCACTACCACATCATTCTATCTCAATAAGAAACTAATTACATATCTAATTGAAAAAATATTGGAGATAAGCCAACTCCTAAAATTAAAGTTGTTAAGCATCTTTTAACCAAGGTTGTCAAAGTCGAATCCTATATAGGATCATAGGAGATCAATGAAATCGTGGATCATAGGATCGGATCGTTAATCATAATATCTACTTTTTGGGGAAAAAAAAAAACTAAAAACAAATTGATAGTAACTTTGTATGTTGATTAATCTCATAAAGTATGAACTCATCTGTAAATAAATAAATAAAGATATACATCAATATAATGTCATCTTTATACCATGAATTGTTGCGTGACCTATGTCTATAACTATACTTTTATATTAATGAAACAACTATATTTAAGTTTTAACACAATGTATCCAAAGAGTTCGTCAAATGTTTAATTAGCTACCAAGTGCTAAAATAACTATCATCAACACATTTGGAAAATATTTTTCAAGTTGAAATCCAAAATAAGTTTGCAAATGGCAACTAGCTAACTATAATGTAAAATCCAATAGTAATATAAAAATAAATGTGAAGTGAACATTTAATTATCTATTCTAAGATTCATATCATAACCATCATCATAATCATCATCATCATCTACTTATGTCATCCATGTCCTTCCTAGCATCAACATCCATAAGGTGATCATTAAAATCACTAACTTTCTCAAATCCCGGTGATTCATCATCGTCATTGGCATCATCATTCTCATCATGAGATTCATCATCAATATCATGAACTAACACACTTTTTCCTCTTGCAGCAATTCTTGAACTCTCATCAACACCTAACATTGAAAACCAAAGGTACAACATTGCTTGGGCTTCTTCTTTTTTTAAGCCAACCTAAAGCAAACTTGGGTTTTTAGTATGATCATTTAGGATCGTAGGATTGGTCTGATCCTACCAATCCCACACGATCCTACCAATCCTACATAGGATGCTGAAAAATGCATGATCCTACTATGATCCGGGTCATTTTGTTCTCGTAGGATCGTAGTTATCAAATTATCAAAAGAGATATCTAAGGTTCAAATCTTCCATCTACCATTGCAATTATCAAATTATCAAAAATAAATAAATATGAATATCAAATCAATGCTTTTTTTTTTTTTCTTTTTGCATAAGTCAAAAAATTGTTTAAGATTATAAGGTTTCAAAAAATAATGTTAAGGATATATAATTATCCATGCATGTTTAAATGCTACAAATTCAATTTGATTTCTTAAATTAAGAGGTTTTTTTCCATTTAAATTATTTCAGAATCATTGTAAATTTACCAAGAGCCTTGTAGGATTGTAACTCAACTCACACCTATTGGTGTTTCCAATAGAAACATCTAGAATTCAAATCCTCCCTCTTTTATTGTTATAGCTAACATTTTTTATGAGAATAATCATTGTAAACAATTAAAGTTGCGTTCACAATCAAAATTTTCAATAAAACTCTATGAGAAAAATGTAACCTTTGGATCTTTGTCCATGGATGTAGGCCATAAAAAACTCTCATGTCTTATGTCCTATTTTTACCTCACATTATCACAAATTTTTACATATTAGTAGCGATAGCAAAAATTCCCCCCATGCTTAGTCTGCCTTTGCCCCATGACCATGAGGGTTTTCCCCATCCCTAATAGATAATAGGGCAAGGAAGGGGACAAGTCTCTTGCTCATCCTAATTCATCTCAACCCATCCTACCCCGGGCCCGTATATATGTGCGTCCATATGTGTGTGTGTGTGTAATTTAATATTATTTTATACATATTGTAGGGACACGATTTTCGGTCCAGGCCCAAAATGTATGGGATACTGGCCCAGTGAACCCAGTACAATAAATTTGTAAAGAGTGGGTAGAAGAACTAAGTTTTAGTGAATGGGACAACAGTTATAATGAGTTTCCAAGACAATCAAACAGAAACGAACCAAGTTTGTATAAGAAAGTTGGTCCTTGGCACAATCCGAGGAGCTCTGTTTTAGTATATATTGGATGACAATGGTTGCAGGAGTTGTTGAGATTGCTACAGTGCTTTCTCTTCTCCTTTTTTCCCCCCCTGATCTCTGGGGTCTCTACTCTTATTTATACTACATATTTTCCTTCATCTCTACCCTACACGTGGATAGTTGATGATTTATACTAATACTTGTCCCATCAGCCCCCTCTAGAAGTCTTTTGGGGTGGTTGTAGGGCTGCATTAATACTGTGCAGAGGTCACTTCCTCATTAATGCGGCAAGGGAGTTAGCTGGGGTGCATTCAATGCGGTGACAGTAGCTTTTCCCAAGATATTTTGGGATTCTTCTCTGTCTTTTGTTCTTGCAAGGCTTATCCATATTTCCAGAACTTCATGGATCGCACCCCTAGATGGCAGGCATCCTTTACGGACCTCGGCCTTGGCCAGCCGAGAACAAATTCATCCTCGGCACAAACTCCTAGGCCATTATATTCAATATTGCCTTTCTTATCCACTAGCATGGGTTTCCTTAGCTATACTTACCAATCCTCGGACGGCCCCTTAACCTCGGCTTGGGCCTTAAGCCCAAAACCCAATTGTATGATCTGGGCCCATAACCCCACAATAGCCCCTCAAAACTCCGGTTTTTTCCTCTCATCCGAGGAAAAAGGTGGGGTTTTGAATTCTTAAGAGTTAATTCTACTTTGATCCTTTGATTTACACCCGGGGGAGTGCCGTTTCACGCGCCCCATATTTGTACTGTAAATTGCTCCTTTCAAAGCTACCAATCTGAGGAGTTGGTTATAATTTTGGGTCTGTCTTGACACTTATAGAAAGATGTTATGTGTGTTAATTTTCCCAAAGCCTGTGGTCCGAGGACTCATGCATGGCTAAGGTTGTTCTTAGCAGGAGGTATGAGGGACCCGACATAGCTAAGGCTCTGTATAATGCTTAGCAGGAGATCCGATGGGATCCGACATAGCTAAGGTTCTTAGCAGGAGGTCTGAGGGACCCGACATAGCTAAGGCTCTGTTTAGCGTAGGTTTGAGTTCGAGGACCATGCAAGACCTTGGTTCTGTCCAAAACTTAGATTTTCTTTTTGATGTACTTGGTTTCCCCATAGGTTTGAGTCCGAGGACCATGCAATACCTTGGTTCTGTCTAAAACTTATATTTTCTTTTTGATGTACTTGGTTTCCCCATAGGTTTGAGTCCGAGGACCATGCAAGACCTTGGTTCTGTCCAAAACTTATATTTTCTTTTTGATGTATTTGGTTTCCCCATAGGATTGAGTCCGAGGACCATGCAAGACCTTAGTTCTGTCCAAAACTTAGATTTTCTTTTTGATGTACTTGGTTTCCCCATAGGTTTGAGTCCGAGGACCATGCAAGACCTTGGTTCTGTCCAAAACTTATATTTTCTTTTTGATGTACTTGGTTTCCCCATAGGTTTGAGTCCGAGGACCATGCAAGACCTTGGTTCTGTCAAAAACTTATATTTTCTTCGAGTCTCGAGGATTAGCCCCTTGACAAAATTATAGGGCATTAACTTGATGTTGGAAGCCCCTAGAACTGCTCGTGCCACTGGCACTTCAAAGTGTAGCCCCGAGTGGGAGCTGCGTTAAGGCAACCACCGCGCGCTACTGGAAATGATGGGGAAGCTTTCGCATAGCTTGCACCACTGCCAAAATGATCTCTTTCGAGGGACCCTTGTTAATAGGAGCTTGATCCCACCATGATTAACCATTGCACTCACTAACGCATCAGCTCTTCCCACAAATGGCGCCAATTGTAGGGACACAATTTTCAGCCCAGACCCAAAATGTATGGGATACTGGCTCAGTGAACCCAGTACAATAAATTTGTAGAGAGTGGGTAGAAGAACTAAGTTTTAGTGAATGGGACAACAGTTATAATGAGTTTCCAAGACAATCAAACAGAAACGAACCAAGTTTGTATAAGAAAGTTGGTCCTCGGCACAATCCGAGGAGCTCTGTTTTAGTATATATTGGATGATAATGGTTGCAAGAGTTGTTGAGATTGCTACAGTGCTTTCTCTTCTCCTTTTTTCCCCCCCCCCCTGATCTCTGGGGTCTCTACTCTTATTTATACTACATATTTTCCTTCATCTCTACCCTACACGTGGATAGTTGATGATTTATGCTAATACTTGTCCCATCAGCCCCCTCTAGAAGTCTTTTGGGGTGGTTGTAGGGCTGCATTAATACTGTGCAGAAGTCACTTCCTCATTAATGCGGCCAGGGAGTTAGCTGGGGTGCATTCAATGCGGTGACAGTAGCTTTTCCCAAGATATTTTGGGATTCTTCTCTGTCTTTTGTTCTTGCAAGGCTTATCCATATTTCCAGAACTTCATGGATCGCACCCCTAGATGGCAGGCATCCTTTACGGACCTCGGCCTTGGCTAGCCGAGGACAAATTCATCATCGGCACAAACTCCTAGGCCATTATGTTCAATATTGTCTTCCTTATCCACTAGCATGGGTTTCCTTGGCTATACTTACCCATCCTCGGACGGCCCCTTATCATCGGCTTGGGCCTTAAACCCAAAACCCAATTGTATGATCTGGGCCCATAACCCCACACATATCCTATTTATAATTTACTTTTGTGTACATATCCTATTACCATCTCCTACAACGCACACTTACTTTCTCTCTCTCTTAGCAATCTCACGGTTGCCCTACCTTTGTGTTTCATCCTTATCTCTTTAGCATATGTTGAAGTCATCTTTGCCCTACCTTTGTGTTTCATCCTTATCTCTTTAATGTATGTTGAAGTCAGCTTATTAAGGATGAAAAAATACCTTCAACCCACAGCAAACCCTTTGTGCTTCATTCTTATCTCATTAATGTATGTTGAAGTCAACTTTGCCCTACCTTTATGTTTCATCCTTATCTCATTAATGTATGTTGAAGTCACCTTATTAAGGATGTAAAAATACCTTCAAACCATTGCAAACCAGCACTTCCTGGCTCCTGCCTGATCCCTATGAGATTCTAATACAAAGGCACACTACAAACTCCACTTAAAAGCCATGGTAAATTCTAAGAGAATAGGGGGCAAGTTATACTATACACAATACACTCTCTTAAGTAATGTGACCCTTTTTTTTTTTTTTAAAGAAACAAACGCGCGCGCGCACACACACACAAAGGGAGTACAAATGAGATTCTAACATAAAAGTACACCACAAACTTCACTCAAAAGTCATGAACAATGTATACTTTCTTACATTACCCCCTCAAGTTGTCCTCTCAATTCTTAATGAAATGTAAAACACGTAAAAGTCAATTTGTTGTTATGTTGATGAGTCTAGTTAACAGATACCCTTAGGGAATATACTAATAAAGTATTTTATGAATGTTTTATTATCACTTTTACAAAAAATAAAAAATAAAATAAATTAAAAAAAACTGTTAAAAAATTAATTATATTTTTTTTTCAAAAAAAAATGTATAAAAATACTTCATAAATCAGTACCCTTAAAACATTCTTTTAACTTTTCCCTTTTTGATTGAAGTAAGATTTGAAGTAAGATGAAGTAAATAGAAAGGCAGATGACGTAACTGGGGAGGCAATTATGTTTTAACTTTTGATCTCTCAACTAATTTTCTTATTAAAAATTGGTGAAAAATAAATCACCATTTACCCAAAGCCTGACTTCAAACTTATCGTCTCGAAGAAATGTGAAAGGTAGTTGTAATTATTTATTAACGCTTTTATTATAAGCTGACTACAGACAATACGTTAAAAAAAAATGCTCACTCACTGACACTTTCTTTTTTTAGAAGAAAACGCGATGTACACTTTTTTTTTTTTTTTTTTTATCAGGACACTGATAACACTACATGCATATACCGCAGAAAATGTGAAGTGGTGGATATATCTTGCCGCGCAATTACTGCTATCAAATTATCAATATTTAAAACGTTTTGTACCCAATTTTAACTCCTACAATTGTGACGATTACATGAACCTTTCACATCAATTGGACGTGTTTGTTTTGGAGAAATGTTAATGATTCTCTTAGAGCATCTGTTAGTAAAGACAAAACTCAAGTATAGTATCTTAAGTGTTATACCTTAGGTTTATTTTTTAAGATTCAATCATATACCTACTTAACTAAAAAATTCACTTTCATCCCATGAGAAAAAATTCACATGGCAGAATTTTAAAAAGGGAACCTAAGAAATAGTACCTAAGTATAGGGGTGTCAATTGGGTTAGCGTGTCAGGTTCGTGTCGTGTCGAGGTAAGGGTATTCGACTAAATGGCTCAACCCTAATCCGACCCATTTAATAATTGTGTCATGATCTTTTAACCCTAACTCAACCTGTTAATAAGGCGGGTTGACCTGACCCAACCCATTTGACCCGCTTAATAAACGAGTCATGTTAGGTTGACACGAATATAATACAACTCATTTCAACCTGCATAATATTAAATATAACATCCATCTAAAAATATTTTTTTTTACATCCCAAAAGCAGTGCATACACTTCAAGTCTTCAACCCATATTCAAAATAATATAGTTCAACAAAAATATAATATTCATCTAAAAATAAGTTCTTTACACTCCAAAATAAGTGCACACTTCAACCCAAATTCAAAATACCATAGTTTAACAAAAATAAAATAACATAGTTCAACAAAAATATAATATCCTTGGAACTTGCCAAATGCTAGGTATTAATATTGAAAGAATTGGAGCAAACAATAGGCTAATCTTGACTATGCTACAATTATCATCCACAAATTCTAGTTTATAAACTATCTCAATAAACCCACTTGCAAGATATGCAGACGGTGTCCAACACTAATACAAACATAAAAAATAAAAATAAAAACAAAAAAAAACACGCAGCACAAGAGAGAAGCTACAACCATGGCCGTAATCAACAATTAATATATCTCATATATTAATAACGACACATGGGTTCAAAGTTTATAGAACAAAAACATTATGCAGAAAAAATTACTGTAGAATTTTGAAACACCAAGAAAATGGTTTTTTTTTTTTTTTTAATTCTAAAACTCACTAAACACATGAGAGAGAGAGAGAGAGAGAGAGAGAGAGAGAGAGCAATAACCGATTTGAAACTTTGAGTTTGAGAATTGGGCGTGAGACTATAAGATAGTAGAGTGAGTAGTACAGCTGAAATAAAAAAATAAAATTAGATATTTATAAGAAGGTTTAGAGATTTAGGATTTGTAGGGTTTAGAGATCTAGGGTTTGTGAAGTTTCAATTTCCAATTATATCCCTTGTAAGTTTTTGTAATTACTCACTTTTCTTTTTAAATTTAAAATATATATTAGATATAAAAGGTATTTGACAGATCTAAAATAAAATGAATATTTATTTGTTATATGAGTGAAACAGTTTGTGTTAAATGGGTCATTTCGGGTTGACACAAATAAATTGATGTGTCAAACATATCTATTGCAGGTTACACGAGTTGACCCGCTTATGACACATTTCTTATCGTGTCACTTTCGGGTCGACCCATTTATGAGCAAAACTCATTAAGGCCCAATCCTAACCCGCAAAAACCCGTATCGAGTCTGTATCGTGTTCGCAGGTTGGGTCGAATATTGACACCCCTACCTAAGTACTGTACCTAAATCTTATTCTGTTAGTAAACTATTTTAGAAATTTTTTTATAGGAAAAGAAAAAAAAAAGTAATTAATATTTTAACAGTTTTTTCTATTTCTCATTAATGTTATGTAAAAATTTTCCTAACATTGTTTGTTAATAATTATACTAAGAACACCCGTCTTTATTTTGTTAAATGGATTTAAATTTTTCTTTCAAAAAATAAAATATTATGTTTATGAGCACATTGTCCTAAGACCACGGTTTGATCTTGAGAGTATGTCTCAACCAAGTGGGCCAAGAGGCGGAGGATTGGAGGTCGCCACCTGACTCAAGTCCGTTAACTAACTTGGACCCTTTACAAAGGCCTATGCACCAGACATTAGGTCCAAAGTTAAGGTACGAGTGCGCAAAAAATAAATGATGCAAGTTCTAATCAAGGCTTGGGTTTGATATAATTTCCTTAAGACAAATGATGCATTGGGACTCTTGGGCGCCTGCCTCCCATAATAAAATGATCATAGCAAATAGATGCACAACAATTTGAATGTTGCAAAGTAAATTGTGCCTCTTTGTCTCTTTTTGACCATGTTAGGTTCTAAGTAATTAGAAACTAATGTATTAGAACTTCATTTCGTAATGTTGACAAACCATGATCAAAACAGGTTTTAGTCTTATTTTAGACTTGCTCAAAGTGTGTCTATATGTAAAGTTGGAATCGAGTGTACTGCAGGATTTATTGGTTAAATCTGCCTGGTTCGATCGTTCGAGAATTAGACTCGACCGATCGAAAGTTGTGCAGATTGTTTTTTCTGCAGAATTTCCAACTCAGCCCAAGCCCGTTTGACATGTAGGGTTTTATGTTTTGTCTTAAGTATAAAAGGGAAAACCCTAGCCACGTTTTCAAGTTGCTCCTTATACTGTGTGTGTGTGAATCTTTTGTGAGATCAAGAGGTGGTTGCCTTCACACGTACTTAGGGTTTCCAAGATTCAAGATTATGTCAAGAACTTGGTGATCGATTCAGTTGCTGCAATAAGAGCTTAAAGTTACACAAGCGGGTGTGCTTGTACTTGCTATGAATTCAAGAAATAAGTAGTTCGTGGACTCGGAGCTGTCACGTGGTCGTGGTAGTAAGTTTCCTACTCGAGGTGGCAATAGGATGTTAGTGGTCTAAGTCGCTATTGTGTAAACTTCAATTCTTTCATAGTGGATTCAGTTTTACCTTGAGGATAGTTAGGTTAAATCTTTCCCAGGTTTTTACCGGTTTGGTTTCCTAGGTCATCATATCTTTGTGTTCTTTATTTTCCGCACTTTACAATGATATGATATATTTGTGTTAACCTAGATCTGAAATTTGACTAAATAATCACTTGGCTAATTTACTAAGTTAATCTGGTTGTGTTTTAAGGGGTCTAAAAACAAACAAACCATGATCATGAGATGCAAAAACTAAAAACTATTTGAAATAAATGAGAGACTCACTATTTATAATAGTGCAACATGAACATAAATTGTTTTAGAAAAAAAAAAATTAACGTACAGTAATAGACACTTTACATTTCGATAAATAATAAATAATTATTTAATGTTAAACAACCCACAAGGACATGTGCCCATAATAAGTATATAAATTTATAAAATGTCTAATTTCTTTCCTATGTCTAACTCATGGATTTGACCACTTTAAACCATGTTTAATTGGGTATTTTAAGAGTCTATTTCATATTCACTCCTTAAATGGTCTTGGACAAGTAACCGCATGACATTAATCTCTTCATGGAAGATGACACGTTCCAATTTGGACCAGACTCAAAGAATGTATGAGTCCCACACTTTAATTTTGGCTCAAAAATAGCAATTCAAACATTTGCTGAAACCCATTTTTTCCATAAGATGTTTTGATTTATCTATTATAAGGGATGTACAACAAAGAAAATATTCAATTGCATCATCATCTTCATCTTCATCTTCTTCTTTTTTCTTTCTTTCTTTTCCAAATTCATCACTTTAATTATTTGAAAAGGAAAAGAATTGGTGGAAGACGCTACTCCAACACTGTGCAAATTATTAATAAACTAATACAATGAGAGTTGAAAAAGGAATGGATCTCCGGGAACCAGAGACCACGCCCAAAAAGCCCCTGATGTACCAACCATCAAACTTCTCCTTTTTCATTAAAATACTAAAATAGGTAACTTTGGAGTCCCTAGGTGTCATGGACCACTTCTTTTTTGTCGCTAAAAGGTTGATAATCGATCTTAAAAGAAAGGGGCAAACCAAAATTCTTAAATGCATGGGAGAATTTTAGTAAAAACCATTAGCCCCTTTTACTTCTTTTGGTAAAAGCTAGAAAGGAACTTCTTTTTTTATTTATTGGTTACCTAACAGGTATTTATTACCTTCAAAGAAAAAAAAATAGAGAGAGAGAAGGTACATCTCGGGTAGGCTACACCTTAGAGAAAACCTTTTACACTATAATCTACGCACAATTCTTATCTCAAGGCCTAAATCGCAACTAATGATAAGAGTAAGACAAACTCAAATACTAAATTGAACATAAGAAAGCATCGATCATAACTCATCATTCATCTAAATTGGTCTCTTTTTTTTCTCACTTGCCAAAAATTTGTTACTCTTAATTTCTGAAAATTCTAAAGAATGAGACCCAGATTTGAAAACCTTTGAGATATATATCATAATTGTATAAACACGTACAGTTCTATAATCTGGGAGTGAAATTGGTATGGACAGTTTTAAAAGTGTTTATAGGGAATACAATGGGTATCCTAAGAGCGCATATTAATGACAAAAAGAGAAAAAAAAATCATTTCTACATTTTTTTAAAAAAAATAAAAATAAAAATTATCTATTTGAGGTCCATGTCAGTGAATTTGGAATCAAATTTACTTTTTCAAAAAATATATTATTTTATGTTTAGAAAATATTATTTTGAGATTTTAAAAACTTAGTAAAATACAAAAATGTGGTCTAGAGTCATGATTGGAAAAAGAATCAATTTGGAGGAAAAATGATGCATATTTGTGAAGTTGAGGAGGAAACCCTTCAGCATTTATTATTGAGTGCCCAATTGCAAAAATTATTTGGTCAATTCTCCTTAGCCTATTAGATTCTTCGAAATGAATTTTAACTCTATTATTGACTTGGAAAAAATTGTGCTACATTAAGGGGAAAGGCCAAGTCTGCCAAAAGAAGAATCAAGGAACTTCATATTATTTGTGACAATTTGCTGCAACATAATATGAATGATAAGATATCAAATTCTGAGGCAAATCGAAAGGGTAGTAATTGAAAACCGTTATCAAACAGATCCTAAATATTGCTAGATGTGTTTTTTTGTGTAATCAAGAAGAAAATATCTCTTTTATCCAACAAAAGAAGAAGAAGAAAAAAAGATCTCATCTCCACCATCCCTGATTTTTGCTTAAGTATTCTTGAGCTAGGTGGATCATTTCCATCCTATGTTATTTCTTTTTTGGTTTTATTTTGTAACAATACTTTACATTCAAAAAAAAAAAGGGAAGAAATCGACAAATTGTTGTCTAGGGTTTCTGATTTTGAGTCTAAGGATTTGACTATATTAAATACGTTTTTCTTCTCATAATAGAATTCTTAACCAAAAGAAATAGAACCATCAGGCTTAATACCTATCAACAAATTTGAGTCATAAATTTTCACCAAGGCTAAGAGGGTATTGTTATTTGTGGGGGCTCGATGACTGAGGAAGGATATAATGAACTGTAGTTATCACTATTGAGGCATCAAGAGCCCGAAGAGGGGATCTACCCAAGGATAGGATGAGAAGAGACAAAAGACTTCTGGGAAATTCGGATGAGGAGGATGGGATATAGAGAGAGAATCATGGAAGGTGAAGGAAGTTTCCAATGAGAGTCCACCTGCTGCCTCCACATTAAATGTCTGGCAACAGCTTTATCAACTGCATTGATGAGGAAGTAACCTGAACAATAGAATTCACAACTAAGCAGCTCCTTCTACCACCTTCAGCAAAAATTTAAGGAGACAAGTGTCATAGGGAGAGTTTGGGTAGGTGGAGATGAAGGGCCAGGATATGATGGACTGAGAAGTATATAAGGGAAGGGTACTTCCAGATAAAAGGGGGGAGAAAAATTGGAAGAAGAAGATTGAGAGAAAGAAAGTGAACAGTGTACCATTCTATGTAAGAACTGCCTCCTCGGGCTAGCTTATAATAAGCCTTATATATATATAAACTTTGATCTTTAGTCATTCTTGCCCTGTTATTGTCCTCGGATTAAGCCCCTTCTCCTTTGTTTTTAACTAACTCTCTTACAAATATCTATTGATTTGGGCCTAGTTGGGCTACACTAATTTCATTGTTCTAGGTGGGTTTGGAGTCTTTGGATAGCCTGATTTTTGTGTCCTTACATTATTTTTATTGTTTTTGCAAGTATTTGCATTATACAAAGTTCTATTTCTAAATTTTTTGATGTTGGTGTCTCACACACTCCCTTGAAGACTACAAAGTTATATCTCTTGTAATAGACATCAAATCACCCACGAGTCATTTAATTTTATGCTACTTTGTCAAAATTGATCCCCACCAACCTCTCGTTGTTATTTATTAATTGTTTTATAATAGAGATAACTCAGTATATTTATTACAAGAGATTTTTTTTTTTTTTTTTTGTGGTCTTGACTCGTTTGACTATATTAAGAACGTTTTTCTTCTTAGAAAAGGATTTTTAACAGAAAGAAATAGTACCATGACTTAATATCTATCATAAGGTTCAAGTCACAAATTTCCACAAAAAGACTAAAAGGGTATTGTTATTTTTATTGTTTTTGTAAGTACTTGTTTTTGTTTTTTTTTTTTAATGTTCATGTCTCATCCGCTCCCTTGAGGATTAAAAAGTTTTATCTCATCTAACAGGCTATGAAACAAAACGATAAGTGAATGTCGTCTAATTTAATTTGGGTTTGGATTAGGTCCAGTGTTTCTAGTGCACTAAACCCGGTCAGATGATCACACGTGTCCAAAAATAAACACGTGTTACCATCTTAACGAGTCCAGTGCCACTGGACAATAGACCCAAACTACCCCCATTTAATTTTTGCTCATTTGTCAAAATTGATCCGACCAACCTCTCATTATTATTTATTAATTGGTTTATTGTAAAGTTTTTTTTTTTTTTTTTTTTTTTGATTGTTGAGAAAAATAAGAATTATAGAAATGACTTGGTAGGTTATTACAAGAGATACTATTCTCTCCTCTTGAAGAAAAGATATTTTTGAGTGCTTTGCTTCTCTCCCATCTCCAATCCATATCAATGGGATCCTTTGTCAAGGAATCTTGACAAGTGGGGCGTTGCAACCCCATGTGACAAGTGTCTAGGAGTCATCATCAACAAAATGGATGACTTTATTTTTTGGTCAAGTTACTCTCAGTCTCAGACGTGCTGCTGGAACAGCTAGGTGGGTTTCAACTTTCATTTGAGATCATAATTGCTAATGGAATTTGTCATTTGTGTTAAGCCAAATAGGGAAAACAGCATATGAAATATCATAGGTTTTTCAATGAATTTTTAGGCTTTAACTCCAATTGTATGACAGAATTATATATGGATAGTTTAAGAATTAGGATTACAACTAGTCTGGCTTAATTATGAATTTCTCAGATCATGTTACCTATCTTAGAAGTTGACTCCTTTTTAGTTTTTAATTCTCAAATCTACCATTAAATTATTACATTGTCTAATTATAACTCCATATTTGCAATATTCTAAACTTTTTGAGCACTTTACTATTCTCCCGGGTATATATAATCCCCTATCCTACACACACTATTTATTTTTATATTAAAAAAAATTGATTAAAAGATCGCATATAGTCACTTGAATTTTAAGTAGCTTATTTTCCATGCAAACTGGAGCAAGCTGGAATGGCAATTTTGATAGGTTTTAAAAAATTGTTTTATTTTTCTTTCCTAAACGTGGCTCCATTCGAAGGGAAAAACATGGTTCTTGGTTTTCACTATTTGTGAGTCGAATTCTTAGGATACATCTAGTATGTAGGGATAGATTCAATATTAAAATAGTTATTCCTTATCTTCTCAACAAAAAATAAAAAATAAAAAAAATTATTCCTTTCAAATATTTAGTCAATTATTTTGTTGAGCTTTCATTATGGAGAAGAGTTATTTCTTACTCAATGATTTGTGACAGATGTTCCTTGACTTACATGATAGATTAAAAAATTAAAGACTCCAACAAATCATAGTTGGCTGTCCCTCCCTAAAAAATTTTCTCTCTCTCAAAATAGTGCAACCATACAAGATTAATGTTTATTTTTATAATACATTAAACATTTGTAATTATTTGTTCTGCTAGCCTTTACTTTGTAATTATTGGTTTCATACTCTTTGTCGTAATAGTGCAACAAATCTTTATAGGTTTTCGCACTGGGTTTCCTCTCATACAAAATTGTATTTATATAAAATTTATTTAGGAAACATCTATATTTTTTTTAATTACATGTGTGTTTTATTTTTTCAATATTCAAGAATGTGTTGTCAATTATTTTTCTTTTTTATTAATTTCGAAATATTAATTTGGAACAAAGGACAATTATATTAACTATACATCTATTCAATATAGATGATTACTGTAGCAATATGTAAAATTAAAAACACATATTTATAGTATCATCTAAATATATATATTCTCAAAAAAAAAATCTAAATATATATAGATGATCATTGTTTATATCGTACCAAAGAAAGAATTTTTTTTTTTTTTTTTAAAGGATTATTGGGAACAAATAATAAAGAAAAAATCAAAATCAAAATAAAATAAAAAAGAATATTTAAATAAAGTGGCAAGAGAATAAATAATGGGATATATGGTATATTATTAAAGTAATTACATAAAATAAATAAAGTGACTTTCTGGTAAAATGTGTTATTTTATATGCATAAAGGAATATAAATGCACTAACTTGATAAGAGTATTTTAGAAAGTTTGACTAGAATATAATTTCATCATAGTATTCACATATTGTAGCAAATTGTGGAATGCTGATTCAAGGTACAATTTTAGAAATAATTATTCAAATATTTGAACTTCTTGTATTATTGGTAATAGTAATACCCATTTCTTTTCCTAGATGATTATCCTTCCACTGAACCAAGCGTATATGCCTTTAGAATTAACCCACAGTTTCTTTCCCATCCTAGGTAGCATGAGATCCAACCCCCCAAATTTTTAATGCAATCACCTGCTAATCTATCAATAGGCCACCCAAATTGTCAGTAAGCATTAACATCTATAAACAAAGATACGAAGAATTTTTCTAGGAAAAAAAAAATTTTGAAACAATAATTTTGCTTAATTCAAAAACATTAATCTTGCTTAATTTTTTCAAAACAAATTTGTTACACCATTTACATTATTCCCGTAAATCTTCTGTGTGGAAACTTCAGCATCCTAATTAGTGAATTAGTCATAAATCATAGACATATAATGTGAGGATTTTCTTTTTCTTTTTTGGTTGAAAATTGTTACTCTGGTAGCCAATTTTTTTTTTTAGTGTCGCACTTGGCACTCCCATTAGAGCTGAAATGGCAAAGCAACAATTGGTCTTTATGACAATAAATGGTTTAAATAATTTGTCTCCTTGACTTCTTTTGATAATTATTTTTATTACTAGATAAAATCGACAATTGGTTTTTAGTATAAACAATGATTAAACCTCAAATCTCTTATTCGAGTTCAATGATAATAAATTTTACTAATTAAACTAATTAAAATCTACTTATTTCCGTCTTTGTATATTTATTTTTGTGCCAAAACTCCTACTTAGGCCTAGCTCTTAAGCAAAATTCTTTGATTTTTTTATTGCAAATCTTTTTGAAATTGAGTCCTCAAATTCATGAGAATTGAAACACAGGTATGTTGGGACGTTAGAGGCGTATTGATCCTTGCGAGTTGTGATGAATACCATGTACCTTGATCTTGATGTTCTAAATTCTAATTAAACATCATCTTTGCCACATCATCGAAAGTACTTTCTGGGATAGGATTGCATCATTTGATGGATCTTGCTTAATTATTACTTTAACAGGGTTGCATCATGTGATGGGTCTTGCTTGAGTACTTTAATATATAGGGTTGCATCATTTGATGGATCTTGCTTATTTATTATTTCTTTAATTAATGAGCTCAATTCCTCCCCACTAGTCATTTGAATGAAATTTCATTCAATCATTGGAAGGTAGAAAAATCAAATTAGTGGTAAAATCTAAAACAATAGATTGGTGTCGGTCACGAAATGGTGTAACAAATAATCAATTTGTATTTTATTTGTATATATGTGAGTACAATTCTCTGTATGAATCTTTACAATGAAAGAGTACAATAAATTCCTGTGATTCGATCTCCAAGAAACATTACAATCTGAAGGGGCTATGAAGCTTGATCTTGAATCGAGCTTTGATGTATCCAAGTTGAATGAATAGTTGAACGTTCTTGATTTGATGTGAGGGCCATTAGCTTGATCTTGAACTAGATTAAAGGAGAATCCCTACTTTGATTTGAAGAAGTAGGAATAGGTCTTGATGAATAATGGAATTCTTATGAACTTTAGAGATGACTCTTTATTTTGGCAGAGTGTCAATAGTGTTTTCTCTCTAAGTTTTTTACCTCCTTTTTTCATATGAGAAGTCTCTATTTATAGGCAACTCAATCATATTTAATTTGAAATTTTCTTTTAGCATTTATTCAGAGTTAATTATGAATTTAATTTAGTCTTCCATTTAATAAGAATTTTCCATATAGATCTTTTCTTCTAACATTGCCATATGGCTTTCTTATTTGATATTACCACGTGGCTTGATTTCATTTGTTGATCGTCCACCTCATCAATTGGAGATTAATTTGATTACAAATATTTTATCATGAACAATCGGATGTTTGTGAATATATCATAAAATAGATTGTGTTTTTGTGTTAGAACTCATTTCCCTCTCCCTTGTATGTATGTGTGTTTGTTTCTCAGAAAAAAGAATGGGTAATTGTCCCACATTGCTTAAGAGAGTGTGTTGTGTGTAATATAACTTGTTCCACCCTCCCCTAAAAGTTATCATGGTTTTTGAGTGGAGTTGTGGAGTGCCTTTATGTTAGAACTCCTTTCTCTCTCCCTTATGTGCGTGTATATTTGTTTCTCAAAAAAAAAAAATAGATTGGTGTCAATCTCTTATTTTAAATATTTTATAGGGGTTTTAAGTTTAAACTCTCATGTTAAATATAATAACTTTTATTTTTCTAGGTTATTATTGATTGTTGCTCTATTTCTCGTGTTATTTTAGAGTCCTAGTAATGGGTGATCTCCGGTCATTTGTTAATAGGTTATTTTTAAAAAGTTTTAATACTACTCTCATAAAAAAATATTTAAAAAATGGTTGTTTTTTGTCTTTTCACATAAAAAATTAATAAACCAATGATCTCACGCATTCATTAACTTTTTCCATTATTTTATTGGAAACTTGGAGCATCATTATGGATTAATTATGTGTTTGAAAATATATGTAATTCCACAAGTTAATTACACCAACCATGGTGATTTCTGACACTGACAATTGATGAAACAAAACCATATTTTAGTAAGATTTGCATCATGAGAAGAAATGTGCATATTGCTTGGCTTGGTGGGTAGGACTCTCTGATGCATGAACCATATCTCCAACTTCCAAAGCGGAAAAGGGTACAGGATTTCCAACTAATTCAGCACCTATGCCATTTGGGTTAATGACAAAAGAAAGTCACTTTTGCTTCATGAACCACATTATCAAATTTTATAAAGATA
The DNA here is from genome assembly GCA_028535165.1 of Quercus tomentella. Lineage (NCBI taxonomy): Eukaryota > Viridiplantae > Streptophyta > Magnoliopsida > Fagales > Fagaceae > Quercus > Quercus tomentella. The sequence continues at coordinate 21,419,584 of JAPQVY010000155.1, forward strand.
CATGACATGAAATTGCACTTTGCAGCAACATTTGACTAAATATAAAGTATTGGAAAAGACCCATTAAAAAAAATATAAAGAATAGGAGCAAAGATGCAGTGTTCATCCAACAAGACTTGGAATTTGAGTTTCAACAACCACCAACATAAAATAAAGCAAAATCCACTAGCTCTGTGAAACTACCTAAGTGGGGGGCAAATAGATGTTGTGTGGGGATTGCAGCAATAATCACGGAAGTTAGAACTTTCAACCAATTAATGGAAAGAAAACACACTGTTCTCACTAAATTAACAAGTAAAAATTTATTGCTATAGAATCATATCATGGTCTGCCTTTCCATTGAAATATGTCAGTGCCTAAAACAATAATAAAAAAATTAATATGCAATCTAAAAGTCATGATCCATAATTTTCCAAAACAAAGTGAAAAATGCTGACCCTTAAATATTATAGAATTTTGTAGAAAAATGCTTAGAGGAATGAAGTCAACCCTTGAATTTGGGAATTTGTATAACTACACTACACATTCGTAGTGGATGGATGCAGAAGAAAACGTGTAAACATTGAGTTGATAGGGACATTGTAATTGCCACTAATTGGAAAACAATTTGGAAAAGCAAAAAACATGATGTGATAGTAATGGTGATAAAGTGATTGTAGTGGGATAGAGGCGCAATAAGAGCAGGAGTGCCTGTCGGGAACCATGAAAAACTACTTGTAAATTTGAAATTTTGATAATTGTTGGTTTACATTTACTGTTGCTGTTGCAAATGTATACATTTGCATGAATGGTGTATACTGTTAAGTAAATGCGTACAGCATTCATTTAGTGCACAATGTAGATCTTATATGAACAATAGATTGTAAACTAATAATTTCCTTTGATATATTGTATGATAGAATAGGTTCTTGAAGCTCTACTTCCCTCTCATAAATTTATAAATTGATGCGTTCCCGTTGTTTTTTTTTTTTTTTTTTTTTTTTTTTTTTAAGTTTACTCTTTTTTTGTATTGAAATTCACAAAAGTATGATTATACAAATGGTCAGTTAACAGGTACTAATACACACTAATTAAGGTTGAGTTTTTTTATTACAATCTATTGGTTTTTTTTAGGGAGTCAAAAACAACTTTCAATTAAAATAGTTTTAGCATATGGGAAAAGTTGGCGGATGTCATAAAGACATTGGTTCAGGAACTATTTTTAGAAAGTCTTTATGAAAAAATAAAAAAATAATTAACTTTTTTTTACAGTTTTTTATATTTTTCATGAAAGTAGAATGAAAATTTTTTTAAAAAAATGTCTATTAAAAAATGCCCTAAGAGAACCTCATTAACATAATCCTTAGTATATTAACATTTGCTATTTTTCAATACAGTAAGACCTGCTAGATTCATCCTTAGCAGGTGTGTCTATATATATAATCCTTATCCAAACTTCTTCTTTTTTGAGAATCTTATCCAAACTCCAGAGGTATGTGAAATCAAGATGTGGGTTTATTGTTAGAAGTCAATTTTATTAACTTGGAAATGTGCGAGTATTTGACGTCTTCGAAGCAGACAACGGGTTTGTCATATTTTCTCACTAGATTAAGCTTCCTATAGAAAATGTCGTTAGGTTAAATTGCAAAATGGATTGTGTCTGTATCCCAATGACGTGGACTTAAATTGATATCTAGCTAGAATAAGCAAAATTCAAAAAGCAGGTTCACTGAAACAAATCAATGACATATACATGTTTGACACATTCTAAACAAACCAGCACAATATACTATTTTGCTAGGGCAGTGTGTCTTTCGATTCTATTCCTTCCCCTCGAAATAAATTTCATGAACTGTTGCTAAAAATATTTATACAGAAACTGATACTATTTTGGTTTTGTCTCTAACGCTTTGTTTGTTTTGATGTAAAATATTTGCAGGAAAATATTTTCATTTTACCATGTTTGGCAGGATACATGAAAATGTTTTGTAAAATATTTTTAACACAACATAAAGTAGAAAAAAAAAACTATTAAAATATTTTAAAAAATTTATTAACCTCTAAAAAAATACATAGAGACCGATGAAGGAGCATCAGAGTTAGTAAAAAATACTACTCTTCACTTAATTTTGAACAAACTTTCTGCCAAGATCTATAAAAGTTTTTGCTCACTTTACATCAAACAAATTCCTTTACTTTCTTAAGTGAAGCCGATGTTAATTTCTTATTCAAAAAGTTGGGCAAGTAACAATCTGGGATTAGAGTTCAGAAAGCTAGCAAGAAATTGAATCTAACAATCATGAATTCAGGTTCAGGAGATCTGGGAAAAGCAATCTCACAAAATTGCATAACTACTACTATCTTGATTAACTTTATGTAAGTACTACGCGAAAAAGTATACATTGGAGACGGGAATTAAATTGTTTCAGTTATCTTCATCTATTTAGTCCTTTTGGCACAATACTTCATCCCGTCTTTGAGAATATATACATATATAATGTAATGTTCAATGGTCAACATAGAATTCGTTTCAAATTTGCCCAGCAGCCACCAGAATCACCACCAACCATTCAAAAAATAGCCATCAAAACCACCACCAGCGACCACCAAAGATTCAAAAAAACAGCCACCAACTACAAAAAAACAAGCACCAACCATCCAAAAAACAACCACCAACAACCCAAAAATCCATATCAAAAAGGCAAAAACACCCACAAAACCAAATCAAAAACCTGAAAATAAAACCCACGAACAAAAATTCTAATCTGAAAATCCAAAAACCCAACAAATCTAGCGGCGGTGAGATCGGAATAGCCACCAACAAGATCAGAGCAGCCACCAAAAACCTAAGCCGCTGCTCAGCCTTCAGATCCTGATGGATTTCGTGAGAGAGACGAGAGGAGGAAGGAGGGTGTGGAGTCGGTCTTGGGTGGCACCGCTGGTGGGTGGCGCCGGTAGGTTTTGGGAGAGAAGGATTGGTGGGTGAGAGAAAACTGAGAGATAGCGTGAGAGAGAGAGAGAGAGAGAGAGCGTGAGAGTCATCGGGATGAGAGTTACTGAGCAAATGTAAAATATTTTACCAAAATTTTAAGTGTAAAATATTTTACAAAAATTTGCTTAGATTGATTTGGTTGACTAAAAATATTTTACTTTTAACTAAATATTTTACTGCAAAACAAACACAGTAAAATAAGAAAATATTTTCCTGCTAATATTTTACATTGAAACAAACGGAGCGTAATTATATGATGATTTTTAACTTCTTGCCACTTCACCTTTAAGATTCAACATGATGATTTTTAACCTTTATTTTTTTTTTTTTTGGGTGGGGGGGGTGTGGGATTTTTTTTTAATAGGCTATGTTCATGTTGTCCCCGTTAAAATGGAACTGTTTCAGCTGGTCCACACTCCACAGGCTTAAGCTTTCTACTGTACTATATATAATGGGCTTCGTTTCACTTTAAGACTAAGTTTTAGTTGCACCTCAAGCTCCGGTAAAGAACATCCACATGAACCATTAGAAATACCAAAGACTACAATTCTCTGCCTGCATTCTTTACCCTAGATGTGGTTCATTGTAACTAGCAGATGATATTGTTCTCCCAAAATTAATAGTATTCTACATAATGCTTTTATTTCCATCAGGCAAATTATTGACGATACAGATTTTTTTTTAAATAGTGCTTTTTTAATAGACTCAATGAATCTCTCCAAGCCCAAAAAAGAGTGCTTTTATTTTTATTTTTTTTGGTGGGGAGGAGTGGTATCTGAATTCTGTCCGGCTGGGCAAAAACCCTTTATCTAATTTGTTTTCTTTTCTGAAAAATCATTTCCAAATATTAGATCTATATGTTCGGATCCATGTTTTACAAGTATATTGATAATAAAAACTGCACATCATTATGGAAAATTTGATAAAGTCGTTCAAAGAAAAGAAAGAAAAGAAAAACATTCCCACATAAACAATGGAGATCTAAACCCCTGGAGAGCTCGAGAATGAAATAAGGCTAGGAAATTCAAAAACAGAGGTCGGTCAATCGGCCAGCAAGTTGAATCTCTAATACACTACCTATAAAAACATTCTTTTAAACAAAGCTAACCAATGTTTTCTACTGCTGTCACCCGAATAGTATTAAATTTCATCTAAAACAAGAATGTAGAGCAAAACTAACTTGAACCTTAAAACGACTATAAACTAACTACCTGTGGATAACAAACTAGTCACAATCCAGGAATTATGTCAAAAGATGATGAATACCTAATTTGAAAGCTTGCTCTTAACTGCGGTGATCAGATATCAAACAAAGCTGCTAAGATGGTGATAGGAAGATTCAAACATTAATGTAGGAGAAAAGACCAGGCAGCTTCAGAGCAATGAGCAGGCAAATCAACTTTTAACTCCCCTCCGTCGCTTCTTCCCACTCTTGGAGTCGCTCCCTGGTGCTTTTGATGAGTTTGGCGACTTCGTCTTTGTTCTTTCAGGCCTTGCAGAATCAGTTGAGTTCTCCTTCACATCCTCACTCTCTTTTGACTTTGACGAACCACCGCCAGATTTCACCTTGCCAGTACCATTAGCACTAGACTTGCCACCACTTTTGGGGCTTTTGCCCTTGGAAATGGAGGTACTCTTGGACGTGTCCTGCTTGGACTTTCCAGTCTTTGCAATGTCTTGCTTGGACTTGGTGGAAGCTCTGGCTGTGCTTGTATCATCATCCTTAATTTTGCCAGTCTTGGGTGTATTGGGATCATTGCCCTTGGATTTCCCAGCTGATTTAGGAGCAGCATCAACTGATTTACTACTGCCACCTCTAGGCGTATGATCCTTAGATTTGCCACTATTGACATTCTCTAATTTACTTACAGTCTTGCGAGAATCATCTTTGGACTTGCTATCAACTTTAATGCCATCATGGGATTTACGACCAGATTTTGCCAATGTACCTTTGGATTTGCTGGAGGAAGTACCTCCACCCCTAGAAAGTAAACTACACTCTTAAAAGCCAGCTAAAGAATAACACCAAAAGACAGATTAAAAATTAAAGATCACTCACTTTTTCAGCAAGGCATCCATCTTTCCTTGCTTGGTTGTCTCATTGGAGTTTCTTTTTGCTTTCTTCTTCAAGGGCCTGGTAAGTAATGAACAAAACAAAGCAAAGAATTGGAAAGTGTAATTGGAATTATTTAAAGAAATTTCCGCAGTTTTATAAATTTACAGGAATATATAAAAGTAGTTTTGATGTATTCACATAATAACGCCATTCATAAACTCCTGTGAGAGGGCAATACATCAGTGGCACCATGTCAAAGCAGGCAGAAGGGGAATTAACAAGTTGTACCAACACAATGTCCTAAATGACAATTCTGTGAGTAAATCCATCATGCTAACCCAAACTAAACAATGACTGAATGACAACAGAAATGTAGGTGTCATAACAATCACCATGACAGGTAAATAAATACTCCAACAAATTGATCAAATTGGTTTTGGACTCTGAAAATTTAATTGCCAGTACAGATGACACTGAAGAATTCACTTTAGAACATCTCAAGATACATGAGCATCACAGCAATTTTCTTGATTAAAAAGTCAAAACTCAAAAGCAAAGTAAGCAAAACATACGTTTCAGTGGAAGCATCAGGACTTGGGTGATCACTTGCTTGTTCCTGTTAAGATAACACATCAGAATCAATCTAGAACACAAGCAGAAAGTATAAAGTAGCAAAAAAATATTAATGGACATAATCACCCACCCCATCTGACCCCGAGTCATCTTCAATTAACTCAAACCTTTCTGTCTTAAGAGATAATATTTCTTCATCACCATCATTATATGAGACCTACGGAAGAATGAGAAACCACAATAAATGTTAGTAAAAACAAAAGTCATCATCGAATAAAATTTTACAAAAAACAACCATCTTTCTTTATTGATAATTAGACATGCACCTTGTGGGTCTTATACTACAACCTCACCCATTCCAATTTTTCAAATAAAGGGGCGAGAGACCAAAAGGTCAACACAAAGAAAGAAAAAAAGGATAATAACTGGCTTGCATAATTAGCATCTGACCTTATGCTTCTTACTGGCAGGATCAAAAGAATCAATAACACCTTCATAAAACCTGCAAAGTTACAAAGTAAACAAAAGAAAAAGAAAGCTCAACATTCCCATTGCACAACCATATTGAATTACCCAATTGAAGTTAAAACATCGCAAGAGAACAATATAAAAGCAAATGAACTCCAGCTCAGTTAAAAGGCAATGGAAAACGTGATTTACAATGCGGTTATACAGATTCAAGGTTTAAACTTGTATGCAATACCATTCAAACAGCTATCAAGATACCACTCATGTGAATTTGGGTGCACACTTGGCTGATTTGCTGAAAGTTGGTCAGCGTATATACCGTATAGTTATACTTTGAAGAAGTAAACCTTTAAAAAGCAATAAGCAAATAAGCTTTAAAAGAAAAAGATGTTGACAAACAGACACATAAAAGGACACGGACAAGGGACACATGAACAAACGCCCAAAAAACACACCCAGCATTTGACAGTTCAATGAACAAAAATATCTAGAGAGGGCTTAGAAAGGAAAATTGAGATAAAACATAAGATCACAACTTCACAAAAAAACAGCATTCAAAAAGATCAATTAATGAAGATCTCAAGCAGCAGCTTTTGAGAATATATAGAACATAAGAATGGTACTTACGCCTGATCATCTGGCCACCAAACTTTAATCCTTGAACCAACTAAATTCTCACCATATTTAGACACCTGAAATAGTATTCACTCAATAAGAATTTGATTTAAAAAGCACAATAAAAATTCTTCTAGTAAAATCCTAAATCTAAAAATTGCAAGGATAATCTAAAGAACCCAATGACAGAAATTATAATAAAACTAATTTAGACATAAGATAGGTTAGCTCAAAGTTTGTAACATAATCATTTTTATAAGGCCAAAATCAACCATCAATGCCTCTATTTTATAATTTTGATAGTCTACATCTACAAACAAACAGATTAGTTGCATGCACAGAAAGGTATTCTACCAAATCAAATATATGCAGAAGACAACAAATTCTACATATTTGTGAAAGAATATAGTGACATCCCACAGACACCAAAATAATGCTCTGCAAGTATGAATCCATACATCCATTGAAACAAGTGAATGTATCAGCAACTAACAAAAGAGAAAAGGAATCACAATAGAAGAACTCACACACCTATACAAACTTTTTGTCCACAAGGATCCATTGATATCATTCTTACATCAAGTGGACAGCAACTGACTTGGATAATATGTTTTGATAATCGATAGTTGGGGGTGAGGGGATTCCAACCCTAGATGTCTCCATTAGAAACACCAGGAGATGCCAACCAGTTGAGCTATAAGGCTCTTGGCACCTACTTGGATAATAATTATACAGACATACACATACGTACATAAATATTCTCCACAACTCATAAGAAAAAAAAAAAAAAAGGATACCAGCATGCAATGTACTTAGTTTTATGGAAGATATTCTATATATTCAAATGACAAGCTTGATATATTATGCAAGTTAAAATTTCATTTTGAAACTGAAAATAATGTGCATGCACATGTATGACATTACGGAGTCAAGATTAGTACATACTTTTTCTTTGCCTGAAGTACGCTTCCTCTTGGAATTTGACTTAGGAGTGTCCAAGTCACGATCATCTTTAGTTGATTTCGTGACTGACTTCGGTGAAGACACCACTTCCTATATAGCAACATATTGTTAGGACTACACAAATTGTTAGCATTACACAACAGCAAAAGCACAAATCAAGAGTCAATAAGAAAGTACTTTGTCATCATCTTTAGCAGAAGATTTTGTTGCATCCTTTTCAGAAAAACCTTTTCCTCGTGCTCGCCTTTTCTTGTCCTGTGGCTGCTTTGAAGAGGATCCAGCACCAATCTTACTGCTTCCATCCACCTTCTTAGCTGACTGCTTCAATGGCTTTTCTTCTGAATCATTCATACTGCCACTGCCCTTTTTTGAAGCATCTACCACAGTCGGAGTTTTATTCTCAATGGAAATCTCACTAGACACCTTTTTCCCTGAGCGTCTATTTGGTTTTACTTCTGAATCACTTGTGGCTTCGGAAACCTTTTTGGAAACATCATCTGCAGATGGTGTGGCATCCTTAATTAAGCTCTCTTTTTTCTTCTGTCTTCCACCGGCCTTTTTGGAATGACCATCTGGAAGGCTCCCACTTGGTGATTGGGCAACATTTCCAGATTCATCCTCCAAAGGCTTGGGTGAGGATGGCTTAATAGAAGTCTCTTTTTCATTTTCTGATGGCCCAGCAGCCTCAACAGATGGGTCCTCAACGGGTGAACCGGGCACATCCTTGTTTTGACTGCTATGATCTGGTAGTTTCTTATTTTCCAACTCATCATCAATAAGGGAACTATCAGAAGGTTCTGTTGATTTCATTGAAGAATTAGATTTTTTTCCTCTTGTCTGAGTACTTTGCTCAGGCTTATGTTCTGTATCCATTGCCTTCTCAGAGTCCAAATTATCTGGTCCAGCATTGCTTGATGTATTTATACTTATGGATTGATCGGTTTGATGATCATGCTCTGGCTTCTTTTGGGAATTCGAATCTATCTTAGAGTCATCTTCCACCATCTGTGCAACACCATTGCTCATTAATGATTTGGGAGATCTCTCAACAGCAAGATCAACTTGCTCAGAAGAACCCAATACCGTTGTTTTCTCTTTATCCTCCTGATCAATAGAACATTAATGTAAATGACCACCTCAGGTTCAAATATTTAAGTTTACTTGGAAGCAGAATAATTATAAATAAATGATAAGAGTAAAAAAATCAAAGAAAAATATAAAAGAAGTGGAAGAACAAATAACATACCTGAGCTGCCTCATCCAAAGATGCCCTCACTGACTTGCTCTCATCAGCCTGTACCATATAAACACACAAATTCACTCATCATGATTAAAGTCACAGCACACGGGCAAATTATAACACCAGTAAACTATGGTTAGCAACAACCAATGACAACATAGCCAGTTTGAAAGTAAGAAATCACCACATGAAACTTGTAAACAATAGACACAGGATCTCATTAAACTAGCAAGGCAATCCAAAAATAGCATACTATTGTATAAGGAAATATTTCATAAGCAAACTAAATTTGTTCATTTTTTAGTAATTAACGGCCACAGTTTGGATGGAGTTTCTACTCTACTCCCCCTCAATCCAAACTGGCCATAAGGAACATAGTTTCCAGGAGAAGAGAAGATGATTGGTGGACAAAGTGACAGAAAGATGGTATAATGGCAACAGCGTTGTCATAGAGCAGTAACCAGATTTAGGTGAAATGCCATGAGGCAAAGGAGGGTACACAACAGGTGCAGGGACATTGATGGCTATAGAAAGCACCAAATCAACAAGTTCTTTCAGTCATGAAAGAAAGCAAAAATTATAAATTTATCTATCTTGAGACTAATGACAAGATTACCATATCAATGCCAGCTCCACGGTCTTCATTCTGTTCAACATCACCAGAAGTCTCTTGGCATATTGAAGCAACAACTTTACTATAATCATCAAAAGATATTCCCAAGGTCTGCACTGCTTGAATCAGGTAAGGCTTAAGCTTGGTACCAGAGCTTTCAAGCACTCTCTCTGCCAACTTCCGAGCAACAGGTAGAACTTCCTGCAAAGCGAGGATGTCACCAAATTGATATAATTGAGAAGGGGAGAAGCATATTGTCAGTCGAGAATATCTATAACCTCATTATCTGTTTTGACATTAGTTAAGATGGGGGTGAGTAGCTCTAGAGAAATATCTTCACTTTCTTCTAAAACAAGGTTCATAATTGTCTCCATAGATGAAAACACATTCTCTGGGTGATAGTCCCTGACAAAACAAGATGAAACATCACAAATTTATTACAAATTTGAAGAATTATACCACAAGGTTTTTATGGGCAGTAGCAACGACTTATCAAATGTAACAACAATAGATATTTGAAACAGGAAACTCAAACTGGAAAATACTAAATCACCCAATCTGCAAAAAAGATGGGGGTTGACAGTGTGAAAAGGAGAAGTGCATGAAGTTGATGCAGACACCTCTCAATCAAAAATTAATAACTTTGAAGCTCTCAAAATAACAAAAAACATCCTAAGGAGGAAGAAACACAGGGAGAAGCAAAAACTCAGAAAAGTACATAAACTTGTAAAAGTAAGTTTAACTTCAGGTCATGCAATAGAATTGCCATGTTAAAGCCACTTCCACAATGTAAATCTTTTATATTCCCAAAAATTCCATCCCAATCTAAAGGACACAAATAGCTAAATGAATGCATTTCTTTTTCTTGCTAAGTTACACATTAATGCAATGAGTTTGGAGCCCACAACCTCACCCGCCATCCCATTATTATGGGAGGACGAGGTGCCAGTGGAGCTATAGCTAATTGGCATAACAAAATGAACGCATTATGAATTGTACATAAGGCAGGAAAAAAAAGCTTAAATCTCAACCACTTCATACCAACAACACTATATTATAAGTGTTAAATCTGAGTATAACACCTTAACCACATTTTTTCTCAAATTTCCATCTTTTTCTCAAGTTTTGTTAGTTATGTATTTATTTTTTAGCCAGGTATGTTATTCTTCTCTACCTGAACTAAAACATCAATCTCAACAGCATTTGCATTATGCCTTTTCATTTGTCTTTGGTTCCTTTTAACAAAGTAAAATATTTTTAAATTTAAAAAAAGCACTACTAACTTTCACTTTCACTTCCACTTTAATACAATAGCTAAAACAATCCCTGGAATCCCTGGCAATAAATTGCTAAACAATTCAAAAAATTATCCTGTCATGCTCGCAAACCTTTAGTGGAAAAATAGTTCTCACGGGCTTCAGCCACAAATTACCAAATGACAGTTTAGGCCATTAGCATATTTGTCACAGGAACTAATATGTCCTTCAAGACAATGCAAGTGTAATTTCAAGTTTTCAATAATCAAACCACAAAACACAGGCATAAGGTTGTTGTTTAGTATCCAATGGGACCATTTAAGAAGCCATTCATATTTGAAAGATAATAATGCCTTACAATAAGGTTAAGAACTACACTCACTTATTTATCAAAAAAAAAAATTACACTCTCACTTAGAGCTGTTACCAATTTCGGATATCTTGTGTCCAGAGCATCAGTAATGTACATGTACCATTTCACAAATCCAAAGGTATTGAATAGATACTTGGACTACACAAGGAAAAAACATACTACAAAGATCTATCAATGAGAAGACATCCTTGAGACAGAGTGACACAAGTGGAAAATAATAGTTCATACCTTATTGACTTGAGGAAATTCTGGAACATCTCAAGGATCAGCGCATCACATTCAAGGTCCAACATTACCACACATGACCTGACCTTAGCAACAGTTTCAAGAATCGAGGTCCGCTTTGTATACGACCGACTGGACTTGTCAGATAGATTTTCAAATGAAGATACAATCAATTGAAAGACCTCCTGCATAACATTAAACAGACAAATAATAATAAATATTTGACAAATAATTTTAGGAATAAAGACAGCCACTTGACTTATGAGTTCCCTTACAACGTCCAGACCAACAAGTTTAAGGTACCTTCATTTGATCATCATCATAAGGAGCATCAGGTGCAGTTATCCTTGTTATCTCACTTATGCAAGAGGCAACCGCAACCTTCACATCAACATTTGAATGCCTAAAGAGTTGATCAGCAACTAATGCTTTCAGTGATGGAGAAAGTGCGCTCTGCATTGATTTGGTAGGAGATTGTTCCACTTTTGATAGACAATTCTCTACTCGCTAAAATCACAAGGGACAAAGAAAAAACAAGATTATGCTAATGCAACCACCATCAAAACAAGTAAGGTAGCAACTTCTGCTACTTTCAACCTCTCACAATTAAAAAAATCAAGATAACAACTTAACCCTAACCCTGGCCTAGTGGACGTTGTATAAAATTGACACTCAAAATTTTCACAGCTCAACAGTTGCACAATCATATAGAAATATTTGCAAAAAGAAGATGCTTTAGCATTAACGAAGCAAAACAAAAAGGGTTTTTGTCTAAATTCCTTTGTTGGCAAGCATCTCATATTTTTAGATAACATTTGAATTTTGTAGCCTGCTCACTCTGTTGCTCAGTGGGCTATTTCTTGTAATAGGTGGGAGCTATCCCCATCTCAGAACATCCTGCTCATTTATTGAAGGAACATGTAGATGGAGAGGGATACCATCCCGCCCCCCTTTTGCGGAATAAAATTCTAAGTATTACTCAGCAAAAAAAAAAAAAAAAAAAAAAGAACAAAAACAGAAGAGACTGTATGTTAAACAAACTCAACTTAAAAATTGAGACTAGAAGTAAACAAAAACAACAGCTCTAGTAAATCAAATAATTTGACCCAAAAAATAAAAAATAATTTTTTAATTTCAAATATCTCACTAAAGCTACTCCTGGGCATGAACATAAATTGCTTAGCCCATCAAGGGTGAATGCCCCTGCATGGTTTTGGCAAATGGAGTCAGTTGCCCATAGGTTTTACTGGCTAAAGGCAAGTCCAAAGGGCTCCTATTTAGAACGGTTCCCCTACGTTATCTAAAAATGAAAGTCTCACAAAAGCATTATCAATTTTTTTTATTGGTACTCACCATAGCATTATATAAATCAAGCAAAAATATGGAAAAGGCATTGCATAATCAACAAATCCCTTTCTCCCAACAAACTGGTTCAGTAATTATCTAATTCTCAAATTTTTCCAAAAAGTCCTCATAAATTTCTTTCCTAACATAGTTTTCAACATTAAAAAAATAAATAAATAAAAAAATATCGTGATTTTTGACAATAAATAGCAACGTTTTATACAAATCCACATCAAGAACTGGTGCTTGAATATTCGTGAATTATCCAAAGCTTAGTTAGAATGAAGCATGTTTGTTTAACATTGTTAAGGTAGATATTGAAAATGCACATCTACCAAACTCATTACAGAGTTTGAAAGGAGAAGAAAAGTTTTAAAACATGTCAAATTGCAGACACTCCAATTTTATTTTTTTTACAAGGTGGTTTTTGACAAGGCAGGACCCCTAGGACCCACTACTGGAGAGTAGACTGTAAACCCCGGATACCTGCAACTGCCTACAAACCACAAGTATTGGGTAAGTGAGGGTGTATTGTGGGTGATTGAACCAGGGCACCCAAGTTGGAGTGGGATTTGTACGCTACCTTGACCGATCAGCCCACACCTTCGTGGGTCAGACACTCCAAGTTTTGGAAATTGAACTTATGTGAGTCGTGGTGTGATAGTTAAGGAATGCATTGTTGGGCCCGCTTGGAACAAATCCGATATAATACAGGCATTGATGATTGCCTTTTATGCCCCAAACATAAACTGCATGTAATGACCAAAAATAGGGATTTGCCACTTTCAACTAAGGAAAGAAATACTATAATATTAGTTTTACAAACACATAAAAAAAGGCCCTCAAAATATTTGATTATACTGCAATACCAACCAGGATATGGAGAATTTGATGTTTCTACAAGCGCACAAACAACACTGAAGATATTAAAAGGAAAATAAATAACCCCTGTATATATCATTGATTTTTAGAAAGCAAAAAATAAAAAATAAAATATTAAAGCAGGAAGAAGAAATGTGTTAACTCATGTTTACAACCATGATTTGACCAAAAAAAACTGGTAGAAATGGAAAGAAACAGAAGTTCAGTTATTAAAATGTCATGCTTATCCAAGTCCCTTCTTTGGAGAAGTTTATAAATAAATAAATAAATAAATCTATTACGCCCTTTCCATTATTTTCTTTCCAAATTTTCGGCACAAAACCAGGAGGGAATGCAGAGTTCCAATTGAAATGTCCTCTCTCTCATGTTATAACAGCAACAATGAACTTTAATGAGCTCAAAATTTTTATCAGTACCCAATTTGATTTTATTAGTTGTATTGCCAAAAAAAAAATACTACTACCAGTTTTAAAAAAATCTTTTCAATCAATACTGATAACCGAATTCATTTGTGTTTCCTTAACTATATGAAAAATATAAACCAGTCTTAATTATAGCTCATTCCCGACAATCCCCTGAACTTAATACTAACATGGTAATGTGTTTAATGTCAAATACAAATAATTTCCCCACAGCTACCAAAAAGAGGCGCGCATATCTGCATATATAACTTACAAAATGCGCGCAGACTCACTCTACACAAAAAACAGCCACACACTTACCTAGTATAATGAAAACATATGCTAAGATTAAATACAATTCCTCATTCAATGGATTGTCGAGCATGGACGTAACAGCCACACAAAAATACAACAGTTTAGCATCAACAATTGGTTAAGCTGCATTGGCAGATTTCAAATTCCAACCAATTCATGTGTAATTCAAGTATGTAACACAATGAAACCATTAAGTAAGCCTAATAGTATAAACCAAACAAGAAAGAAGAAAACAAAAAAACAAACACGAGCAAAGCATGCAACACAGATCACAAAAACCACCAAAGCCCTCAATATGACAAACCCATTTCAGCAAATAGACTAAAAATCACATCCACGAAATAGAAAACAAGAAACAAACAAACAAACAAACAAAAACCTAGAGAGGTAACGAAGTTTGAACAAAAGATTAGAGCTTTTACATCGAGAAGAGAGAGGAGTTCGTCGACAGAAGAAGGAGGGTCGACAAGCTTATTCCCAGCTTGAAGAAGCTGCTCTTCGAGCTCTCCATCCGAGGAAGCCATTGCTAGTCTCTTCGTAACCCTAGATCCTTTCAAATCTCACTAATTCACCGTCAATTTCACACCATTGAAAACCCTAAAACCCCAAAAAAAAAAAAAATTCGAAGACAGAGAGTCAGAAATTGAAGAAAATTTCCGATTCTCAAAGATTGAAACAAAATTAGGGTTTTTTTTTTCTTTTTCTTTTTCTTTTTTTTTTTTTTTGAGAGAGAGAGAGAGAGCGAGCGAGTGAGGATTCGAAGAAAAATAAAAATAAAACTCGCACGAGAAAAAAATTAAAAATATCTGATGTAAATACTGGGTGCTCAGTAGATTTATAAAATAAGATTTTATTTATTATATTTTGGTTGTGTCTTGGACTTGGTGATGTGGTCTAGTATGGCTAATTTTTTTTTTTTTTTTTTTTTTTATTGGGAGCGCTTTAAAAGGGGAATCCAGCGAAGCTTGGCTCGGATTCCGCGGGTATTGTGAATTTGAGTTAAATTCGGGGTTTCAGATCCGCCTTTGGATTTTTTCACCACTTTGAGGGGGGGTCCACTTTGGATTGGATTTTGGACCGTTGGATGGAATTTTTTTTTTTTAAGAATTATTCTAATTACACCTTTCTTACCTAATTTCATAACTTATTGACTTTTACTGTCCTGTGCGACTACAAATTACTTTAATGATGTTATTTTTTTGTCGGATTTGAAAATTGTAGCATGAGAAGTGCTACGCTAGCAATATTTTTACAAAAAATCTTAAGTGACGAGTCATTATTGGTTTTAATTTGAAATCACTACTAAAATTACTCTCTTATCCGTTAATAACAATATAAGTAACCGCTTAAGAGGCTAAAATTTGTTATAGTAAAAATATTGTGGACCTAATATTTCCTGTATTTGCTTTTGAAAGGATTTTTTCTTTTTCTTTTTCTTTTTTGTGTGTGTGGAGGAAGAGAGGAATTTTGTTTTGGTATCTCGAAATAAATGGGTGGTAAACGTATTAGGTGTTGTGTCACGTTTCACGATGCTTTTATACATTATCCACTCCACTAGTAAGTCCTCTACTAACAAATTAATTCAAATGCTTACCTCAGGACAAAAAAAATGTGATTGGGATTTTTATTTTCTTACAAACCTCGGACATTGACAAATTTTAAAAATACACACTCTCTTTTCTTTTTTTTTGGCTTAAAGGACATTAAAAAAAACACTTTATAAATAAATGAGAATTTTGATAGATAAACTTGAAAAAAGTAAATAGCTTTTATGATTATGTAATTTATAAGCATGTCTGTCATATTGTTTGACAATTGTACTATAGACCCCTAGATCTCATAGTGTGCCACTTTTTTTTTTTTTAGAAACCATAGTGTGCCACTTTATTGCACGCCTGTACGTAACTTTAATAACCAGTATTAATTGAATTTTTTTTAATACTATTAATTAGTTAAATTTGTGTATGATTTTTAATAAGTGCTACAAGTAAATTGTGTCTTTAAAACTTGGTATGGGAATCCATATTTTAATGAGGTTAGCTTTTTCTTCTTCTTCTTCTTTTTTATGGAAGCTTTTTTTCCAAAAAAAAATTTAATTATAATATGCCTAAAGTTGTAAAAAATACATATTTTACATTCTAAAAAACTTTTTTATTTATTCTACTAACTCATTTAACAATATACCCAACATTTCAATTCTTATTTTTACATATAACCCAATAAAATAATATAAACTAAGAGAAAACGAAGAAAAGTCATAAATAAAGAAAGAGAGATAGGAAAAAATAATAAAATAATATATATTATTCTCGAACCACTAAATGTATGTCAATAGACTATATTTTCATTTTAAAGAGAATCCAATTCTACAAATTTATTTACAAAGGACACAAGTCCCTTAATATTTAAAATTTTCTAATGATAAATGGTTTTTTTTTTCCTTTTTGAAATCATTATAAATGTAATTCAAGATTGAGGTATCTTAATTATAATATAAGTTGTCTTTATTTAAGGATGTTTCCATATAGGATATAAGATCTTATTTGGAATGTAAAATTAATGAATGTACCAATGATGATTAGGAGTTATTTTTCTCTGTAAAAAAACAGTAATGTTTGTCGATAACATATAGCCAAATAGCTACTACCGCACCTTTAGCTCTCGTTTGGGAGAAATAAATGAAATAGAATGGATATGAATAAAAAGAATAATTTTAGAATATTATTTCCTTCCCTTCCCTTGTTTGAAAGTTTTAATGGAGTGAATGGAAAGTTCATTCCATTGTTTGAGAGTTTAATAAGTGAGAGAGAATAGAATGGGTAGGAGGGAACACTTATTCCTTTCTATTCCCTTAAAACCTTAAATTTTCATTCCCCCGAAATTGGAGAAGAATGGAAGGGAATGAAATTAGATTTAATGAATTTTTTATTAAAACTCCCAAAATACCCATATATATTCAACCTTTTATTTTAAAATAGTGGTTTAATAGTAATATTATCATAAAATAATTTCATTCAATTCCTTCTATTCTATATTACTCCCAAACAAGATTACTTACATTCCATTCTTTTATTTTAAAACATCCAATCAAGATTACTTAATTTCATTATATTCCATTCTTTTCCATTCCCTTGTGATCATTTCATTCCTTAGTATCTCACCTCGAGTATATTTAAATTAATACCCTAAATATACATTACCGTATAGTTACCGCTTGGACAAATTTTAGTGATAGTTTTTTTAAGTATTATACATTAAGTGTTCGATTAAATTCAAACACACAACTAGCCAATGCAACATGAATCATTTTATCTTCCCTAATGACAACCAACATTTAAACCATATGGTTTATTTACCAACCAATTGGAAAACCAAGGGAATTGTATTAATGTTACATTTTACTATTTTTTTGTTCTTTCCTTTCATAACCACGTCTTATCTATCCACCACATGCATGATGCATTCTATCTCATTCACTTTCTTTCCAAGCATTCAGTATCATTTTGGCAGGTACATTGCAATATTTTGAGTGAGAATGGGCTCAAATTATTTTCTTCCTGTATCAACACGCTGCTTTTTGTTGACCTGCAAATTGTGAAGTTGTGAAATTGAGTATGAATTTGTTGTGTCATAATATAAGAAATGCTACGTCCATAATAATTTTACAACAAATTTTAGGTAGCAAATTATTACTAGCTTTAATCTGAAATTATTTTTTTATCCATCAATAACAGTAAATAACAACCTATCACCTAAATTTTGTTATGAAAATACCAGAGACATAATATTTTTAAATTTCCCTTCGCTTTTGGACTTTGAAGGGGGGAGAAAAAATCATTAACAAATTTTTAAAAATACACTCTTTTTTTTTTTTCTTTTGGCTTAAATGACATTAAAAAACACTTTATAAATAGATGAGAATTTTGATAGATAAAGTTGAAAAAATTAAATAGCTTTCATGATTTTATAAACAGATGAGAATTTTGATAGATAAAGTTTAAAAAAAGTAAATAGCTTTTATCTATACGAAAAAAGCGCGAATGTGCTAAAACTATTGTAAAATTTAGTTTGTTCAATACTTTGCACTGTTTAGCTGCCTCTTTCTTTTTCTTTTTTTTAATTTATATAGAGCTATTGGTTAACATAATAACTTGTCACAATATTTTCACAATTAATGAGATATTAATTATTTATAGGTCAAAATAAAATATCATACTAGAATCAAGTCATAAACCTCAACTAAAAATAAAGATATTGTGAAAAAAGAAGTGTTACATCCACAACATTTTTTACAACACTTTCATAACAAAAGTGTGAATGCATGATGATGGGGTCCATGTATTTTATCTTCAAGCCTACCAAAAAGTTTTATTTCCAAAATTATGAGAAAACTGAGTGAGGAGAGTTTAATAGGTATATGACAAAAATGGTCATTTACGTTTGCACATGAGCTTAGTCCAATACGCCGCTTTCTTTTTTTCTCTTTCATTGTTTGGGTTCAGCATTGGCTTTTTCCTTCTTTTCTTTTTATTTTCTTTTTTCTTGGAAGTTCCCTTTTTTTGATTGATTTATTTATTTTTTCTAGGGGCAGGCTTTGTCCAATGTTGCTCTTCTTCTCTTTCTTTTTTTTCTTTTTTTTTTTGTGTTTTTTTTTTTTTTGTTTTGTTTAGACGTGATTTTTATTTTTTAATAAATGTGGGTGATTGCATTTTTTTTGTTTTTTTATTTGTCATCTTTTTTAATTGGACGTCATTTTTTAATAAGTGTATATGAGTAAATTTACACAAACTCACTTTTTCCATCCCTCCACTTTTCCACTCCCAACCAAAAAAAATTAAAATTAAAATCTTTTCTATCCTCTCACTTTTCCACCCTCCCATCATTTTCTATCTTCCCACTTTTCCAACCTTCCAACCAAACGGATCCTAAGTCTAATAACTATTTACTACATGTTTTTAGGAACAACTTAGAATGTGCACAAATAAAAAAGAGCATGTTAGTATGTGAAATGTGGGGATTGATTTTGGCCTTCCAATCCACCTCGAGTATATTTAAATAAATACCCTAAATATGCATTAGAGTATAGTTACTATTTTTGACAAATTTTAGTGATAGTTTAATACGTACTGTACATTAAGTTTTCGATTAAATTAAAACATGGAACTAACCAATGAAACATGAATCATTTTATCTTTCCTAATGACAACTAAAATTAAACCAAATGGTTTATTAACTAACTAGTTGAAAAATCAAAAGAATTGCATTTATGTTATATTTTACGATTTTTGTTCTTTAATTTCATAACTACGTCTAATCTATCCACCACATGCATGATGCACCACTTTTGTTCTATCTCATTCACTCCATTTCCAGCCATTGATGATAATTTTGGCAAATACATTACAATATTCTACATGAGAACGGGCTCAAATTATAGTTACCTTTCATTCATTATTTATTTATTTATTTAAAAAAAAAAAAAACTATCGTTATAGGATCTGGCTCACCTCCAATTTTAAAACCCTCTAATTTTTTCTCATTTTTATATAGATGAATGACAAGTGATAAATATGCCATCTAAAGGCTTAAAAAAGGCACATCAACCACAAATTTTCCTCTCATGATCATTTTTTTTTTTTAATTTTCTCACTCTTACATCAGCTTCTCCTCTTATTTGATTCTCTCTCTCTCCAACATCGTCATTCCTCGCCTGAGTATCAATGCCTAGAAAAGAAAAAGTATAAAGTAAAAAACTTTCGTCATCCCTAAAAAAAATCAAGCCTACCGGAGAAGAAAGAATAGAAAAGGAACACTAGATGAGAAAATTAAAAGAATAAGGGAATATCTATTGTGCATAAACTTTATTGTGCGTAAAATCTATTGTGCCCACGCACCACCAATTGACATAAATTCCCCAAAGCATCGCTGACCTTCTTTGGGTCCGTTTGGATACAACTTATTTTGTTGAAAACTGAAAACTAAAAACACTGTAGCAAAATAATGTTTAAATGTGTAAATAGTATCATAGGACTCATGAACAGTGCGTAAATAATGCATGAACAGTGCACTTTGTCTCCTACACAGTGAATCTATGTGTATGAACAGTGCAGTTATTATTCATACGCGCTTGAAAAAAAAAAAACGCAAAGAAAACGCAGACGCAGTAAACGTGCTATCCAAACAGTCACTTTGCCTTGACTGTCTATTTTTATTTTTAGGCTGTGTTTGTTTTGACTTCAAATCATTTCCGGAAATGCTTTTCCGTAAAAGTGGGTGTTTAGTAGCACACGGAAAATACGGTCAACGGTAAATGATTTCCGCTTTGACCGGAAAATACCCTTGTTTTGGTGTAAAATGATTTCCGTTGCTATTTTCACTTCAAACTATTTCCGGACTCAGACGCGCAGAGAGAGAGAGAGAGAGAGAAAGAAGAGAAATCGCAAACCCAGAAACTGACTCCGACGAACCCAGAAACAGACTCCGACGAACCCAGAAAACCCAAGACCGAGCTCGTTCGTCGAGCAATGCCCAAACCCATTCGTCAAACCCAGAAAACCCATTCGATCGCACCATCTTAGACCCTCATCGCGCAGATCGCACCACTGGCAAGATCGTCGTACCCCAGCACCGATCCACCCAAAACCGATCGTTCTCGTCACACCCCCAAACCGATCGTTCTCGTGCTATTTTTGTTGGGTATTGAGAATTTGGGTTTTGTTTCTTTTGTTTCTTTTGGGGTTTGATGAATTTGGGTTTTGTCCTCGACCCAGCTTCGTCGTCCCCATTCATCGAACCTAGTCGCCTCTCTCTCTCTCTCTCAATTTGACCGAATTTGATGAATTTTTTTTGTTGGGATTTGTTTCTTTTGTGTTTATTTACTGAGAAATGATATTAATATTTGTTTGGAAGCTGAGAAAATGTGAGAAACATGATAAAAATGGGTTTTCTAGAGCATTTTCAATAATACAACCAAATACCATAAAATATTTTCAAAAATATTTTTTGGAATGCAACCAAACACTTGAAAATATTTTCCTTTCCCGAAAATAGCATTTCCGGAAAATATTTATTTTCTGGAAAATATTTTACGGGAACCAAACACAGCCTTAATCTCACGATTTTAGCACAATTTGCATTCTTTATCCATTTGTTTTATTTTTTTATTTCTACTCATTGTCTTGCAGTATTTCTTAGTCTTGTTGCTTTTCATGTCATGGGTTGGAGTTTTTGACTTTGTGAAATCTTTTTCCATTATTTTTCTCAATAAGATGATAATGGTATTGATTGAAATCTATGTTAGCATTGTGCAGTAATTAATTTGATTTACTTTCTCCATTGTTGATTTATAAAAATAAAAACAAAAACAAAAAAAAACTAGTACTTCTACCTTTTCTTCTTTAGTAGGTTCCGATGCTGTGTTGGTGGTGATATTGGATCGAGAGGACAATGTGATGTTGGAAACTGGAAAGAGAAATAAATAAAACAATAGAATGAGAAAAAATGTGGTTGATGTGCCTTTTTTCAAGCCTTTAGATAGTATATTTGCCATGTGTCATTCATTTATGTAAGAATGGTTGGGTTTTAAAACTGGAGGTGAGCCTAACTGGAATATTAGTAAATTTGTTCCACCTAAAGGAGGATCCGTTAAGCGCTTTCACTTGCCCTCGAATAAGCAATACGGAGTGGGTGCATTGGAACGATCCCGCTTTAAAAGCTCAACCTCAGGGGAATCCGTTTTGCCGGTCCAGTGACTTGGCATACAAAGGCGAGTAGGGTTCTCCTCTATGTGGTGCACTCCCACTTCTTCATACCCATAATAAGTTTGAGTTGCTCCAAAGGGACAACTTTTTGCTGCCAAATGAAGGTCTTACGTCGACTAAGAAACCAATGGTCCAACAATTCCCACCAGCCAGGGAGGAATGATAGAATCCTAGTTTGACTCTTAACTCGAAACTGGCAACTACAGGGGAAGCGACTGACTGCAATCCTTGAGCCCACTAGCTTGTTCTTCAGTAATCAACCGAGCGAAAAGCCAGCCCTTTATTATTAACTACGAATATAATTTAATACCTATATCTATATTTTTTAAAGCTTCCCTAGAATAAAAAACTTCTTCCTGATCTGCTGATTTAGCATTTTTCATTTAAAAAGCCATTTATACTCATTTTGAACAATACTTAGCTTAGGTTGACTAACCGGACCCCAGCGAGATAGCTTTCTTAAGGATTTGCTGTCCTACTTACCCATTCTTAGAGCATTCTTATCAACAATGCCATAAAATTTAGCATTTACCATCTCAAAAACCAACTCTATAACATATAACACATCACTTTACAATATCCATTACATCAATTTTTTTTTTTTAACACCATTTAAATAGTATTTCTTTATTATTTTTTATTCATTTTTTATTCTACCTCTTCCTCTCTCTCTGTCTCCCTCTCCCCTGTCTCTCTCTTTCTCAACCCAACTATTCTCAGCACCGCTGGCCACCACATCCACCCACCTATACCACAACCACCACATCCACCCACCATTGCCGCCACCAGCCAAATCCACCGCAACCACAAACAATAGTAGATAAAAAAAAAAAAAAAAAAAAAAAAACAACAACAACAACAACAACAAAAACCTCTACATCCACCCGCCATACCCACCACATCCACATCAACATCCACCGTCGGACCAAAAAAAAATCAACAACAATCGGACCAAATCAACATCAACATCCACCCACCACACCCTTCATATCCACATCCACATCCAATCAACAGCAAAAAAAAAATATATATATATATATATATATATATATCAAAATCAAAATCAATCGGACCAAATCATGGATCTTCCAGAGAAGACCAAGGAACACGATTCGCGTCGATGAGCGAATGGGCTCACTCGATTCGCGTTGGTGACCTAGGAACATGATCCACCGCCACTAGCCAGACCCACCAGTAATCGAACCGTCAATGACCTAGGAACACGACCCACGACTGTTGGTGACTCAAAATCAAGATCAAAACCACGACCCATTAACACCGCACCGTGACCCAGGAACAACACCGTGACCATCGAACCATCAAACCACAACGGACCATCAAACTATCAGACCACATCAGACCTAGGGATGGCCATACCCATTGGGTAATGGATATCCTACCCTACCCGATCCAAATGTTCCGGGTAATACCCGGTTCTTCATGGGTAGAAGGTAATCGGGTAGGGTTTGGATATTACCCGAATTTTGCGGGTAGGGTATGGATATTACCCAAACCCGACCCGTACTTACAAAACCTAAATTTCTTTCTCTCTCAAAGCTCTTTGCCTCTCCTTAAACATGCAAACACAATTAGATCAAACCCATTCAAAAAAAAAAAAAAAAAAACCTCGAACAACCCAGATCAATAGTCATGAGAGAGAACACGATTAGAGAGAGAGAACTGCTTGCTCACTCCCAAGTGCAGGAGATCGTAACAATATAATTCTCGGAGTACCGAGGTCGAACCATAAGAAGTAGGATAGATTCAAAGACAATATAATTAAACAAAAATTTGGGTAAAGGAGAAAAATACTTTTGCTTGGTGATTGTTAACAAGAATAATAATAAAAACTGATTTAAATCAATAATGTAAATACTAGGGCATCGGGGTGTTTCCCTATATCGATATGAAATTCTTTGTGATCTAAGAAAATATCTATTTTATAATTGATTGTTCTTATACAATTAAAAACTTATGATTCGGTTGAATTGAGACAATTCAAGAACGCATGATAACCTTGATTAATAATGCGGTTATAAAAGTTTTCAGAAAAACTCATTCACTTTAAAACCTGATTTCTATTTGAAACTATTAGAAATTCATCTAAACAATAAGAAAAACATGATTGAACTTATTGAAAGCATGGAAGAACTAATACATCAAAAGAAATCTAATTGAATAATCAAATATGTTGTTGATAAAATCCTAGAAAAAATCACATTGAATATTCATACCGTATAGAAGAAACATAACCCCTATCCCTAACAAAGAGTTTAGGCTGCCATTAGAGAAAGAAAAATACAAGATTTTCTTTGCCAAAATTCGTTCTACCAGCCTCCCTTCAAAACCCTAATGTAAAAAGTGTCCAAAGAAAATAAAACTTTTTTTATTTTAATTTCCGTCCAGGTTTACAGCAGTAATTTGTGAGTTAATTTCGGCCTTCAAAAATTGAGAATTTTCAAAAACTCAAAACTAGAAAGTTGTAGATATTTAAGTCACGGTTCCAACCCATCTGACCTTGTGTCAATTGGATTTTTGAGGAGAGAGATACGCCCAAAATACTGATCAATGCTCAAATCAGATTTTTCCTTTTCAGATTCTACCTCTTTGATTTCTTTCCTTATTTGAAGCTTTCAATCATGGTAGACGATCCAAGCACTCCAGCTGTACCTCCTTAGACATTTAAGCATGGTCCTTTAGCTCCACTTTAATTCTAGTTTGGCCTCCATTCTCTCACAAATTCCTGTAAACTCATCTTTCTCACGTGATTTCTTGAAAGTAGAAAATTACACACAATGAATAGCATCTTATTCAAGAAATTATGTAAAGATAAATAATAGGGACTAATGCAAATCATGGCTTAATTATACAAATTAAGCATAGTAATAAGGAGATAACGCCCACATAAATATATAACAAGTATACATTTTAAGGCGTTATCAAGAACGTAATCAAAGAAAGAGAAGGTGATCAGTCTTCAAAATTTTGAGTGAGAACAGGGTTGGAGCTTTCTACGACGTACCTGAGCACAGAGAGAAGGTGATTGGAGTGGGTCATGGTCGATCAAACTCAACTCAGCTTTCTCCTTTACCCGAGCTTGTTGCGAAGCCGTTATTGATGGCGGTTACAGTTTTGGCATCTGGTTCTTAAGACACAAAGCCATGGTGTTGAGAGAGAGACAAACATACATATCACAAAGCTCTCCGCCTTGTACCACATTTCACTGAAAGCAATTGGTGAAATCACAAGGCTTCTGAGAGAGAGAGAGTGCTGAGAAACGAAGCTATGGATAGAGAGAACATTTGGTTTACTTGGCTAGTCTTGCTAAGCAATACAATGGTATCTTTTTTTTTCTATGGATTTTTTTTTTCTTTCTATTTCAGCAAAATCTTGATAATATATATGTAGGGATTGAAATTGGATTGGACCCAATATAGAGTTGGGTTTTAGCCCAAGAAGCCCAAACAATAAATTTCTAGAGCGTGGATGAAAGAATTAGATCTGCTCCAAAAGAAAAACGATAAAATTTGCTAATTTAAGACTATCAAACACAGGTAAGATGAGAAAATTTGTCCTCGGAGTGGCTTGAAGAGCTTATATTATATTGTCTTGCTTAACAACAAAGTTATAAGAGTTTATTGTCTTCTCCTAAAAATTGCCCGATTTCTTCTTCTTTTCTCTTAGCACATCTTCCCACATTATATACTACCATCTTGGTATCATCCCTACCACCCACGTGTAGGTTAGATTCGGGGAACTCCTTCCTGTCCCATCCAGCAACTCCCAGAACCATCAACTAGTAGCTGTAAGGCTGCTTGATCACTGTTCATGCATCACTTCCACATTAATGCGGCCAAGGAGTTGGTTGGGAGTCATTTAATGCGGAGGTAGCAGTTTTTTGAAGATATTTGTTGCACTTCTCCTTTCTTATCCCTTGCCCAACGTCTAACTCTTAGTAGTGATGTAACCTCGAAGAAAGTCTATGATGATATGGCACTCTTACTGACCTCGGACACTTGTTGCCGAGATGGCTTTTATCCTCGGACACTCATTGGACTTATCTCATATCATCTCCACTCTTCTCTTTACTCCGTTCTCCTTATAATCTTATCTGGGCCTCCTCGGATGATCTAATGTCCTCGGATTGGGCCATAGGCCCAGTTAGCACGGCCTTAACAGTATTTCCTGATTAACTGGCCCCCAAAATAGCCCCTCAAAATCTTGCTTTTCGACTCCTCGAGAGGAAAGGATGTTTTGACGTCCTCAGCCTATCTTGTCTATGGTTCTATTCTGTATTCCTGACCTCCTATATGTCTTTTTACCTGCCCAAGCACGCTCCTGACGCTTCGGCATCTAGAGCACGCTAGCATTAAATTTTGGCGATGCCCCTGTCCCCCACATTCAACGGTAAGATGTAAATCTAACGGTGGAGGGTTTTTCTTGTTTTATGAGCGGGAACTTTCCCGCCTGTAACTTCTGTGCCACTATAAATAGCTTTTCAAATCAATTTTTTTTCTTACTTTCAGCAATCACATAATCCCAGAGCTCATACACTGAACCTGTCTCTCTCTTTCATCTCCTTGTGCGTCTACAAACACTAGAAACTTGTCCGAGGACCCTTTTTCAAACCTGTAAGTCTTCTTAAACCCTCTCAGCTTTCATTTTAAACTTGTTAATTTTCCTTCGAAACCTCTTAGAAAAATAGGTAAGTTCAAACGTTTAGTTGAGTCCGAGGAGGGTATGAGAAGTTTTAGGGCTAAGTACAGGATCCCACCCACAGTAAGCATGAGGTACGCTGCCCAAGGGGAGTGGTTCGATGTTAGGAAAACTGGAGAGGTGGTCATTCCCATGATTGCCTTCATAGAGGGAGGGATGACCATTCCCATGGGTACCATCATTAGGAGTTACCTCAGGTTTTTTAGGTTATCTCCCACACAATGCGCCCCAAATATGTTCAGGGTCTTGGGTAGTATAGAAGCTTTAAACGATAGAATGAACCTGAACCTGACCCATCACGATGTGAATTAGGTATACAATCTTCACCATTTGAAGGGGCAGGGATATTACCTCAAGTCGAGGCATCTCGAAGTAAGGTTGATCCAGTACCTCCCCACTTCAAACAAAAATTTAAATGAGGGTTTCCTAATCTTTTCTGGGGAATGGCACGATGGCCTACCCTGTCCGACTAAGGAGGGAGCACCAGGTGGGGGTATAACCGTAGTTTTTTGAATTTTGATTGGCATTTCTCTTTTGTTTCCCCACATCCTTGTCTACGAAACTTTATTCTAATTCAATGGTTTTGCAGATAAGCGTGCTACCAAACCCAAGCTCAGCTTAGTTAACAAAGCGAGCTTAGATAGGATCCTGCAAGCCAAGGTGTATGTGAACGAAACTGATGGTCAACTCCGAGCAGCTCATTTGATCCTTGGATACACACCCCTCTCGCTCGCCTTTCAAGCCCCCAAGTACGTGATAAAAGCTCGTGATCCTCAGCTCCACCGTATTAGTGTTGCCTACGAGGGATTCGTCGTTCCAGAGGGTGTTCCCATTCCTGAAGGTACACCCATTACTCGGCCACTTTCCATAGAAACTCTCTTGGTAGGAGCATCTTCATCTCAACCGCTCCTAGAAGAAGAGAAAGAGGAAGAGGAAAAAGAAGAAGAAGAAGAAAGAAATCCAGAGGAGGTTGTAGATCTGCTAGACTCCTTGGACGAATTTAAGGTATTCAACCAGACTCCCATAGCCGAGGACATATTAGACGAGATGGGTGTCCAGAGGAAACCCCATAAGAGTTTAATGGAGCTGATAGAAAATCAACCTGGAAAAGGTTCATCGGGGAAATCCACACAGTTTCAGATTCCCCCTCCTCTTTCCAAATCTCCTCCTCCTGCTCCTCACCAACCTTAACCAATCAGACTTGAACCTACTGATCCAAAAAGGAAAAGGGAACAGAAAGGGAAAGATGTGGTTGAGACTGGAAGATCCCGTCCGACCCGAGAGGACGAGGCTCAACGAGCTGCGAAGCAGCAAAAGGTCAGCCACGCATCGCAACGGGGCCTAGAGAGATCGAAAACTCAGCCTCCAAAACCACGAGCCTGGCTCCCAGTACCCATGCACGGCGGGGAGCCCCTGAGGGATGATGCATCACTCAGGGACTTCAACAAAGGGATTGGGTGCCATGTTGCCTCGGCCGTGGAGGAGGCCTTACTGCTCCCAAAAGATATGTCCGACCTGCGGAGCATGAGGAAGAATGAAGTCTTCCTCAACTGTAAAAGATATTTGGGCATGGTAAAATGTTAACCCTATTTTTTTTTTACTTATAATTATTATTTATAGACATATACTTTTTGTTGGCTATGGTATTAATCATTTTCTTTTAGGCTGTCCAAGCCACTTTCAGGCTGGAGGAAATTACTAATAACTGCTACCAGCAATTGGAAGATGAGTAGAAAAGACGGACAACGGCTGTGCAAACACTGACCATATCAGAAAATAGCAATGTCGAGGTGAAGAAAAAGCTGGCCGAGGAGCAGCATGCTCGCCGCAGTGCTGACTCGGCCTTGGAGGGTGCATAGAGGCAGGCCGAGGACCAGAGGAACACCTGCGCGAGGCTAACGATCAGTTGACTGCTTCCAAGGAACAGATGGAAGCGCTCAAGAAGCAACTTGAGGAAGCCCAAAGATTGAAAGATCAAGCTGAAAAGTCCAAGGCTAAAGCTGAGAAGGCAAGGATTGAGGCCGAGAAGGCTAGGGACGAGGCCGAACAGAAGGGTTACGACCTTGGAGTAGCTGAGACCGAGAAAACCCTTAGGGCAGAGGTCCCAGCTGTGTGTCGTATTTACTGCGCCCAAACTTGGGATGAAGCCCTTAACCGAGCTAGGGTTGAGGCTTCTTCTAAGTTGAGGAAACCTGAAAAGGTATTTTACCCTTCTGCAATACGAGCCTCAGACCTTCCTTCTGCTCAAGATGAGGTGGCTTCCACAGCTGTTGATCCAAATAAAGAAGTACAGCCTTAGGATCCTCCTCCTCCCAGCCAGCAAGGGCCAACAAAAGAACCCGGTGCTTCCCAAGAAGTACCCTTGGACAAGGCTGTAGTTGTTCCGGAGGCAGGAGTAGCTTCCCAGGGCTTTCAGCAGGACTTGGCTTCAACTGTCATGCCCACTGAGGGAGCCTCCAAAGATAAGGAGGGAACAACTACCTTGGAGGCAGATAACCTAGCCAACAAAACTTCCAAGCTTCAAATTAAGCTGAAAAAATGAGCTTTCCTTTGTAATATAATTATGACTTTTGTAAAGGATTTTGTTCCCTTTTTTTTTTAGACATACTTTAATGAAGTATGCATTTTTACTTTCTTGAATTCGTTTGAGTTATTGTTTATTTCATTTTTGTTTTATCTGTTCTGTTACTTTGGTTTTAAGTAGTTTTCATTTTGACTGCCCTTTGTTTGTATAAGAGAGAAAAGAAAAACATCGTTCACACATGCTTTTAATTGGCAGTTAAAATGGACGATAACCATTGAATCCGTAACATTACATAGACATATTTTGAATACATATACATCTATTTTAACGAGTTTAACCTCGAGAAAATATCCAAAAGTTTGATTAAACAAAGTTAAGTCCAGAGCACCTCAGTATGCTTTAAATGATGCTCATAGGCTTATTGAGGTTTATATCTTTACTAGGCGATCACAAACCCTGTGATCCGAGAATGGGAATTAAGGGTTTACTCCCTTTAAATGCTCAAGTTCGTGTTGAACTAGAATTTTAATAGTACGAGGGTGTATTAATTTCTATTGAACCAGATGAGGTAACACATGGCATACGATCGGGATAAATTAAAGGGAAACTAAACAGGACTATTTTTTATTAATAATAATACCTCTTTAGATTGTTTACATTCCAAGGATGGAGTACAACTTTTTCATCTAGATCTTCCAAATAATAGGCACCTGTTCCTGCCACTGAAGTGATCTGATATGGTCCTTCCCAATTAGGCCCCAATTTTCCCCAGGCTGGATTCTTGGTGGTTCCCAGAACTTTCCTCAGTACCAGATCTCCTACAGCCAACGGCCTCAGCTTTACATTGGTATCGTAACCTTGCTCGAGTTTATGCTAGTAGTAAGCCAGTTGGACCATTGCATTCTCCCTTCGCTCTTCGATCAAGTCCAGACTCTTTTCCAATAGCCCATCCTTACTGCCCGGGGTAAATGCACTAGTTCTCAACGTTGGGAAACCAGTTTCCAGAGGGATTACGGCCTCGGCTCCATATGTCATTGAGAAAAGGGTCTCTCTCGTTGACCATCGAGGCGTTGTTCGATACGTCCAAAGGACATGTGGTAATTCCTCCACCCATTTTCCCTTTGCGTCGTCCAACCTCTTTTTAAGTTCATTCACTATAACCTTGTTGACAGTTTCAGCTTGCCCATTCCCTTGAGGATAGACCGGAATGGAATATCTATTCTTTATCCCTAAGTCAGAACAGTATTGCTTGAAGGCTTTACTATCGAATTGGAGACCATTATTTGAGATAAAGGTGTGGGGAGCCTCGAATCGCATAATGATATTCTTCCAGATAAACCTTTTAACATCTACGTCTCTGATATTAGCCAAAGGTTCAGCTTCGATCCACTTAGTGAAATAATCCGTGCCGATCAGCAGATACTTTTTGTTTCCTAGTGCTTTAGGAAAATGACCTACAATATCTAAACCCCACTAAGCAAAAGGCCAAGGGCTGGAAAGAGGATTAAGAATTCCTCCAGGCTGGTGGATGTTTGGAGCGAATTTTTGACATTAGTCACATTTTCTAACATACTCTTGCGCTTCTTTCTGCATATTTGGCCACCAGTATCCTTGAGTAATGGCCCGGTGAGATAGGGATCTTCCTCCGTGTGACTTCTGCAAATTCCTTCATGCAGTTCCTCTAGGAGTAAATCTGATATCCCGGGATGTACACAAAGCAGATATGACCCAGAAAAAGAACGTTTATACAACTTTTTGTCCTCGAACAACCAGAACCGAGGAGCTTTCCTTCTTATTTTCTCAACTTCTGTTTTCTCCTCAGGCAATATATCGCTTTCGAGGAATAGGAGTATGAGGTCCATCCAACTCAGCCCCAAGTTGACTTGATGGATCTGGAGCAAGTCCTTCCTTGTTGGGGTGGGGGTGCATAAATCCTTAACAATTATCACCTGAGGCAAATTTCGTGCCGAGGAGGTGGCAAGGGTTGCCAAGGAATCTGCATGAGTATTCTCACCTCTAGGAATATGTGACAAGTCAAAGGATTCAAATTTCGTTTGTACACGCCTAACTTGACCCAAATATTCCTACATTCTTGTATCTCGGGCTTCCAGTTTCCCTTTTACCTGGCCGACGATCAGTCTTGAATCTGAGAACATTTCCACTGCCTTTCCACCCATTTTCTGGACCATAGTCATTCCCATCAGCAAAGCTTCATATTCCGCTTCGTTGTTCATAGCCGAGAATCCCAGCCTCAAGGACTTTTCAATGATGATCTTTTCAAGGGATACCAGAACTAGCCCCACTCTTGCTCCCCGTTGGTTTGCTGCTCCGTCCACATATACTTTCCAGGATGAGGTGTCTTGTGTGGAGATTAGGCCAACCGATTTTTCATCCATGCCATGTTGCTTCACCTCTGCTTTTTTTGGAAGTTTAGCAAACTCGGCTACTAGATTGGCGAGGACCTAGCCCTTCACAGAGGTACGAGGCATATATTTGATGTCGAAAACCCCCAAAATTATGCTCCATTTAGCAATCCTCCCAGTATAATCTGCACTTCGAAGTATGGACTTGAACGGTAATTGAGTTAGAACCACCACGGTATGCGCCTGAAAATAATGGGGGAGTTTTCGTGTAGCATGCACTACTGTCAAGATAGCCTTTTCCAGTGATAAGTACCGCACCTCGATTTCATGAAGCGACTTACTTACATAATAGACTGGTCTTTGGATGCCACTGTCTTCTCGTATCAAAACAAAACTTACGGCATGAGAAGCCATCGCCAAGTAGGCAAATAGGACATCATCTACCTCAGGATTGGACATGATAGGTGGCTGAGATAAGTACTCTTTCAGCTGCTGAAATGCCACAGCACACTCCTCGGTCCATTCAAATCCTTTCCACTTATGCAGCAAAAGGAAAAAGGGTCTGCACCTGTCTGCTGACCTGGATATAAACCGATTCAAAGCAGCAGTCATCCCTGTCAATTTCTAAACTTCCTTGGGGTTCTGAGGTGCTTTCAAGCCGTTAATGGCCTTAATCTGATCTGGGTTCACCTCAATCCCTCGGTGAGTCACCATATAGCCTAAGAACTTTCCGGAGCCTACGCCAAACGAACACTTAGAAGCATTCAGGCGTAACCTGTGCTTTCTCAGAATCCCAAAAATATTCACAAGATCTGCCACATGCTCAGACACCATCTTGCTCTTTACAACCATATCGTCGATATAGACTTCAATGCTCCTACTCAATTGTGGTTCGAACATTTTAGTCATCATCCGTTGATAAGTAGACCTTGCATTTTTCAAACCAAAGGGCATCACTTTGTAGTGATAGTTTCCAATGGGACTGACAAAGGCTGTCTTTTCTTGATTGTTCAATGCCAACGGTATTTGGTGATATCCTTGGAAGGCATCCAAAAAACTCATCCGAGGATGACCTACGGTTGCATCCACTAACTGGTCTATCCGAGGTATAGGAAAAGGGTCCTTGGGACAGGCCTTATTGAGGTCCGTGAAGTCCACACATACACGTTATTTCCCAGTTTTCTTTTTCACCACCACTGCATTGGCTAACCATTGAGGATAAAAAACTTCCTTGATAGCCCCTGCCTACTTGAGCTTGGCTACCTCATTTCTGACAGCTTCGGCATGCTCTTTTGACAGACGCCGAGGTGGCTGTCTCCTTGGGGTGATGGAAGGATTAACATTAAGATGATGACAGATGAAACTTGGGTCTATACCCGGGGCTTCATACGTGCTCCATGCAAACACATTAATATTTTCTCTGAGGAATTCAACCAATTGCTCCTTCTCCTGTGAAGGCAGTTTAGCCCCAACTTGAAAGAATTTCTCCGGATCATTGCCAATTATTACTCTCTCCAGATCTTCGCATTTTGCCTCGTTGACTGGTCCATTTAAGGGTAACGCCGGGGTTTCTAATTGCTATAAACCATTATCAGAGATGGCCGAGGTCTCCGCCTTTGGCCGATGTTGGATAGCTGCTACCAGGCATTGTCGGGCTGTAGCCTGACTTCCTACTATCTCCAAAACCTGGTCTCCGGATGAGTACTTCACCTTCTGGTGTAGAGTTGAGGAGACGGCCCCCAAGGTATGAAGCCAAGGTCTGCCTATAATAGCCGTGTAGGGAGAGAAAACATCTACAACGATGAAGTCCACTTCCACCACATCCGTATCGGTCTGCACAGGTAATCTGATCTGACCTTTTGGGACAACCATTCTTCCCTCAAAACTCACCAGAGGAGAACTGTAGGCCGTCAAGTTTTCAGGTTTCAAATTTAGCCCCCTATACAAGTCAGGGTACATTATGTCAGCAGCACTGCCCTGGTCAATCATCACCCTTTTCACATCGTACCCACCAATTCTCAGCGTAACCACAAGAGCATCATCATGGGACTGTATGGTTCCAATCTTGTCCTCATTTGAAAAACCCAACACTAACGGGATGCCCAACTTGGCTCTCTTAGGTATTGAGCTAGAACCCTCAGCTGGATGACTGGAAACCGACATCACCCTAGAAAGACAAGATTCGGTCCTCCCTGGGGTAGCAAAGATAACGTTTATTGTGCCTAGGGGGAGCCTTGAAGAAGCATCCCCCCGAAGCTCCAAACCTGTTTGGCTTCCCCGACCACTAGAATAATGCAAGAGTTGTTTCAACTTCCCTTCTCGGACCAACTAGTCTAGATGGTCCCACAAGTTTCTACAATCCTCAGTAGCGTGTCCATGGTCCTGATGATAGTGGCAATAAAGATTCTGGTTGCGTCTCATAGGATCTCTTGCCATCTTGTTTGGCTATTTGAAGAACGACTCATTCTTAACCTTTTCCAGTACTTGTTGCACTGGCTCTCGAAACACGGCATTAACCACCTAAGTGTTGGCAGATCCTGGCTGCCCACCAAAGACTTTCTGAGGTCGGTTATTATTGTACCGGTCCGACCTGAAATCTCTCCTCTCCTGAGGGATCACCTTCGCCTTTCCTTTTCCCTACAGTTGGTCTTCTTCTACTCTCCTGTATTTGTCAATCCGATCCATCAGTTGATGCACACTGGTAACAGGCTTACCTGTCAAAGATTTCCTCAAATCATGCTCGGCTGGGAGGCCGGCCTTAAAAGTGCTAATAGCCACATCATCGTACTCTCCTTCTATTTCGTTAAACATTTCCCAGTATCTATCTGAATAAGCCTTCAGAGTCTCACCAACCCGCATGGACATAGATAACAAGGATCCCAAAGGCCGAGAAACTCTACTGCAAGTAATAAAGCGAGTGCCAAAAGCCTGGGTGAGTTTCCTAAAGGAGTTAATCGAGTTCACCTTTAGACCGTTGAACCACCTCATCGCCACTGGGCCCAAGCTAGATGGAAAAACCTTACACATCAAGGCCTCATCTTTGGAATGAACGGCCATTCTTTGACTGAAATGGCTGACATGTTCTACCGGGTCTGTTCGACCATTATAAATAGTGAACGAGGGTTGGTGAAATCGCCGAGGAAAGTTCGCATCTTCTATGTTTCGTGTGAAGGGTGACTTAGAAACTTGATTCAATGCCTTATTCATGGCATCATTCCCCAAGCTTTTACAAGGCGGGCTTTTATATCTACATCTATGGTGGCGCTTCTCTTCGTAGGAAAAAGGTCTCGCTAGGTGGAGTTCTGGATCTCCGCCTATAACTAGCACCATCTGTCTCCTCAGAGGATAACTCGGAGTTGGGCAATGAATGTCTTCGCTGTGCATAGCGCAATTCCTTTTTTAAATCGTCGATTTCACGTTGCATGTTTCTATCGTTCTTCGCATGGGAAACACGACTCTTCCTTTGAGACGAGCTTTTGCTAGTATGCGTTGTGTGCATACTTCCCTCATGATCCCTTCTCCGTTCGAGATTCACAAACGGATTATCATGTTGAGACCCCCTTGATTCTGCCTGGTGTAAATTAGCATCCACCTGGTATGGACCTGTCGCTGCCTATTGTGGACCTGCTTCTTCCATCCTAGACTACGCACTTAAATCTTCTTCTGAATAGATCAAGCTCTCCCCACAGACGATGCCAATTGTAGGGACTGAAATTTGGTTGGACCCAATATAAAGTTGGGTTTTAGCCCAAGAAGCCCAAACAATAAATTTTTAGAGCGTGGATGAAAGAACTAGATCTGCTCCAAAAGAAAAACGATAAAATTTGCTATTTTAAGACTATCAAACACAGGTAAGATGAGAAAATCTGTCCTTGGAGTGGCTTGAAGAGCTTATATTATATTGTCTTGCTTAACAACAAAGTTACAAGAGTTCATCGTCTTCTCCTAAAAATTGCCCGATTTCTTCTTTTTTTCTCTTAGCACATCTTCCCACGTTATATACTACCATCTTGATATCATCCCTACCACCCACGTGTAGGTTAGATTCGGGGAACTCCTTCCTGTCCCATCCAGCACCTCCCAGAACCATCAACTAGTAGCTGTAAGGCTGTTTGATCACTGTTCAGGCATCACTTCCACATTAATGCGGTCAGGGAGTTGGTTGTGAGTCATTTAATGCGGAGGTAGCAGCTTTTTGAAGATATTTGTTGCCCTTCTCCTTTCTTATCCCTTGCCCAACGTTTAACTCTTAGTGGTGATGTAACCTCGAAGAAAGTCCATGATGATATGGCACTCTTACTGACCTCGAACACTCGTTGCCAAGATGGCTTTTATCCTCGGACACTCGTTGGACTTATCTCATATCATCTCTACTCTTCTCTTTACTCCGTTCTCCTTATAATCTTATCTAGACCTCCTCGGATGATCTAACGTCCTCGGATCGGGCCATAGGCCCAGTTAGCACGGCCTTAACAATACTTCTTGATTAACTGGCCCCCACAATATATATTCGTGTTTTTTTTTTTTTTTTTGCTTTATTGATTGGTAGATTTATGATATTCAATGCATTTTTTTAAATGGGTTTTGGGTAGGGTATTGATATCCATGAATAATACATTCAGGTAAGGATCGGGAATGGATATTAATGGGTATTGGTATCTGGGTATCCATGGGCAAACATTTAGAGTAGGGTATGGGTATACTCGATCCATACCCTACCTATGGCTATCCCTAATCAGACCCATGACCATCGGACCACCATCGCCGGACTAGAACCATCGTCGGACTAGAACCATCGCCAGATCACATCCATCGGGAGAAAGAAGAGAGAAGTGAGAGAGGAAAAAGAAGAGAGAAGTGAGAAAAGAGAGGAGTTATGAGAATAAAAAAGTTTTTTTTATTTTTTTATTTTTTATTTTTACAATCTAGCTATAGTGAGGTGTTATTGATAACACCTCACTGTAGCTTGGTGCTAAATTTTTTAAGATTTAGCATATTTGATGGAAGTGTGTTTTTGTCATTTGAGGTGCTAAAAATGCTAAAAAATAGCATTTAGCATTTTTAGCACCTTTAATGAGCTCTTATAGGTTTGGGATTATGTTGGTTTGGCTAGCCTAAATCCATTCAAAGCGCAATTGCAAAATTGTACCGAAGCCCAATGTAGCTCAAAAAGATTCTCTTATGCTTTACAAGTTAAGTTGCTATGTTTTTCTTAAAACCACCAACAAAATAAAAATAAAACTGATTAAAGGCTAGATTATAAATTTCCCAATGTAACACTCCCGATAAATACATTGCCAATATATTTCCCAAAACGATGTACGTTTGGCATGATTGAGGTTTTTTATTTTTTATTTTTATTTTTATTTTTTAATAATAAAAATCCAAATATTATTTCAAATAACTTGTTAATATATGAAATAATTTCCTAGTTGAACCATTTATCCCTTGTAATTCTCTCTCTCTCTCATGAGGATGGAATCCACTATGATTATTGTAGGGTCACAATTTGGTTCCTAAACCTAAAAGGTAAAAGGATCTAGGCCCAAAGAGCCCAATATAATAAATTTTTAGAGAATAGGTTGGAAAACTAGGCTCTAATGAGTTAGGTAACAATTATAATGGATCCAGATGACAAGAAAGTAAAGATAGACTGGTTTTATCTAAAGAGAATCATCATCAGCACAATTCGAGGAGATCAGTTCTTATATATATAATTTGAATTGGATTATAGGCACAATTCTTGTTGCTACAATGTTTTTCTCTTAATTCTCCGATCCCACTCCCTCATGGTGTTTTTTCTATTCTATACTATCTTCTTTCTTTCATCTCCACCCTCCACGTGTAGATTAAATCGCTGGTGTTGATTCTTGAAGTCTTTGGGAGTAGCTGTAAGGCTGAAAATTACTGTTCAGGTATCACTTCCTCATTAATGTGGCCAGAGAGTTAGTTACAGAGCATTCAATGCGGTGGTAGCAGTTTTCTCTTAGATATTTCATAGCTCTCATTTGTCTCATGCTTCCATGATGTGCATCCTTATTAATAGAATCTCCCAGAACATTGCTCTGGATGGCAGACTACATCTTCTGACCTCTGCTTTGCTTAGTCAATGAGACCTTCCTCCTTAGACCACCTTCCTGGGCCCTCACGACCAGACCCCATGTCTTCATTCACTAATGCGGACTTACATGACAGCGTTTACCCGTCCTCCGACTAATAGATGTCTTCGGATTGGGCCCCCATCCCAACATATACATGGACATATATTACTGGGCCTATCACCTACAATTATGATGACATTATGCGGTAGAGTTTTTGATTAAGGACAAGGGCAATTTTGTTAAGGTTTTGAAATGTTGTGTTGTCATTTGATGGCAAATTTGTCATTCACATTTCGCTATGTTATCTTATAAATTGTGGTGATTTTAATATATGATTCGTTTTTAGTACAAACTTTTAACAAACTAATATATATATATATATATATATATATAAAATTTAAAAAAAATATTTGGATGCTAACAAAATTAAAATCAAACCTACGTTGTTTATGGGCTTAAGGGCAACATGTTAATGGATGTAGACAAAAGGTTCACATTGAATACAAAATAAAAGTTAATGGAATGAAGTGAAAAAAATCGAAATTATATTGTCACAAATGAAAACATGTCAAAACTAACGGAATTTTTTTTTTTAACCAAAACTTTATTAATTAAATAAGCACAAACTTTTCATCTCTTTAACAAAACTCGAATCTTTGGTTGATTTAGTTGGGAACAAAAAGGGACCAAATTACACTTTTGAGTTTTGACCATAGTTGGGGTTATTTTCAAATTGATTACCTAAGGCTTAGACTTTCCATTTTGGCACAGCAAGCTTCATTCTATTTTCAAAAATAGTCATTTCATCTATCTTTATGACTAATGTAACTAGTAAGTGCCAATAAAAGTATAATACGAGTTGTTTCTGTCTTGTCTCTTGATGCTTGTATTAGTAAAGTGTCAGGACGAAATAATCATTATGAAAACAGAATAAAGATTGGATGGAACAAACTGAAAATTCTCAAAAATAAAAGATAAAAATGAAAATTATTCCAAACTTTAAGAATCAATAATCATAACTTAGTGTGGGTTCCAGTTAGCTTAATTAGTAAAGTCTCTGATGGTTGTATAAGAGATTTGGGGTTTAATTCCTGCCTACACCAAAAACTAATTGGTGTCTTAATCTGATGATAATGAGCTATCATTAAGAGCGGACGCCATAGGTTGAAACTCTCTCAAAAAAAAAATTCATAACTTAGTGACTTTACTAGTAAATCACACAAAAGAGAATACCTTTCTACCTTTTGGATTTAATTAATGGTCAAGTGTCCGGTATTGGACTCTTCTTAAAATAATAACACATGTCCAACCGTAGATACATGTTATTATTCGAATGGGTGCAATTGCAGTTGACCCAATCTTTACCCCAGTGTTTTTAAGAATGAAAGTAGTAGTAGATTAAAATGAAAGAACCAGTTTACCAAAAAAAAAAGAAAATGAAAGAACCCCTCGTATGTTGGAGAAATTATAAGGTGTACATGGTGGACCATGGTGGACAAGTGACATGGTCTATCATTCCACTAAAAAACTCACACTTATTTAAAATTGCTAAGTTAATTTTTTTTTTTAAACAGAAACTGATTACTGACTCAGCAATTTTAAACAAGTGAGAGCCTTTTAGTGGAATGATGGATAAATGATGTTGTCTACCAATGGACTATATAATTTCTCCATATGTTGCCCATGAAAAATTATTAAATATTCTGGAAATAGTTATGGAACCAGTGGTCGAATCTTAAATTAGTAAGATTTATTACGTAATAATTACCCGTGGTCCAAAATTTCCATAGTTGCTGGAGTAAAGAAAGGGGCAGGCTTTTCGTTTCACTCACCCTTGTATTACAGACACATGCAATCACTTCCATCCACGTCATCATAAAAATCCACGTGTAGGCTCCCCATTCGTTAAAAGCACGTCACTGAACGTGTCCCTGAAGTTCCTTCTTCCCAGTCAATGCCCCAAAAGCTCTTCTTCAACCCACACCTCTCGTGGAACGACCCAAAAATCTCCAGAGATCACATCGCATAACATTACATTTCCCCAAAAAGCAAGAGAGAGAGAGAGAGAGAGAGAGCGCTCGCTCGGGATAGTTCGTCGAAACGAACCGTGGCTTCCTCAGGTCCCACGCGAAGAAAGGCCGCCTCTTCTTCATCTTCATCCTCCACAACTACTTCTTCGGAACGCATACGAAGGGCGTCGTCGCAG
Organism: Quercus tomentella; assembly: GCA_028535165.1. Taxonomy (NCBI): domain Eukaryota; kingdom Viridiplantae; phylum Streptophyta; class Magnoliopsida; order Fagales; family Fagaceae; genus Quercus; species Quercus tomentella. The sequence goes on from JAPQVY010000155.1 coordinate 21,459,549, forward strand.
TCTGAGGTCGATTACCCTTTCTGGCAGCAGAACTGGTTCATTGGGTTACTCTTCCTAATGGCTCTCGGATTCTTCGCTCTCGCTCTTTTCCTCTTCCTCGGCCTCGATTCTGAGGACGGCTATGCCTCCTACGCCACCGCCTCTTCTTCCTCTGAAGGCGTCGAGGTTTGATCTGTGTTTCTCATCCTTTTAATTTATATGTGAGAAATGCTCGCATCGTTTTGTTTGGTTGCTGGGAAAGTGTGGGAAAAGGAACGAATTATAAAGGCCTCTGTTTGGTTAACGAGAAAGAAAATGATAAAGGAATTGACAGTTCGTTCGAAATTAGGTTTATGTGAGTTGAATTATCAAAATTAGCTTTTTTTTTCCTCATTTTTGTTTGCGTGTTTTGAGAGAATTAGTAAATTAATTTGTAATTTTTCGAAATTTTTTTTTTGTGTTTTTCTGTTTTTTGATGAGAGGCAATTTTTGCAAACAAAGTTGAAATTGATTGGTTAACATGTAATGTGCCTATTAGAAAAAGGTTCAAATTCATTGTGTTGTTGTTATAAATGATCCATGGAAACAAATAAAACCTAGCAAGTACAAATTTGTGTCATTATCAATGATCCAGCTATTTTGTGGTGTTATAAACTATTAGATTTATGCTTAAAAGAAAATGGTTCAAATACTTTGTGGTGATGTTATAAACTACTAAAATTTTGCTTATAAGAAAATGGTTCAATACTTTGTGTTGTTGTTGTAAACTATTAAATTTGTGCTTATAAGAAAATGGTTTAATACTTTGTGTTGTTGTTATAAATGATCCACGGAAACAAATAAACCTATCTAACGAGCACAAGTATCTCCACTGAGTGGAAGCCAATTTTTTTTGCACTGAGAGTTTTATTTATTTATTTTTGATTGGGCAGATTACTTATGGATCAGTTCTTAAGCTGATGCATGAGAGGTCCAAGTTTCGGCTGCATTCTCATGATGTGCCATACGGTTCTGGTAGCGGCCAACAATCAGTTACTGGATTTCCCAATGTTGATGATGCCAATAGCTACTGGGTATCACCTCTCTCTCTCTCTCTCTCTCTGTATTTCCATTCCCTTTAAGTTTTTGCATCTTTAATTTAATTGTTAACTGCTTAGCCCATCAGGGGTGAAAAGCCCCTGGATTACCTGGTAACTGGTCTTGGCAAGTGTGGTTAGTTGCCCGTAGGAGTTTGATTTACAATGAGGTTTGTTGTACAATATGCTTTGCGATGTACAACTAATCTAAGTGAAATTCTCCTAAGTCATAAAAAAAAAACCCTTTAATTTAACCATTCTCACAGGAAAATCTATTGATTATACTACCTGGGTTTAAAGGATATTATATGGTGTTTTTTTGAAAAACTATTAAAATTTTAATCCAAACAATTTGTAGATTATATAGGGGCTAGGCTGGTTTGGTGGCCCTAGAAAATTTTATGACATAAGGAACTGTATAAGATTATTTGACATCTGAAGTGCGTACATGGGCTGATATTAATACTTCACCACATATCTTTTTCCTCATATGTACAACTAAGAAAGCTTTGTTTTGCATTTTTGAGCTGAATCTGTTGCAACAAAGAGTATATAGATATATGTGATTAAGTTTGGGTAGATAGGTATCTGGGACTAAATATCAGTGAAGGTGAAAAAATGTTGGTTGGGTAAGTTTTGTCTGACATACATGGGCAATAAAGTAACCCTTATTATATGTGCCAGGGAAGGTTTAGAATATGGACATTAAATTTTTTTTATATGCAGATTGTTAGACCTGAGCCTGGAACATCTGCCAAACAAGGTGACACCATCAAAAGTGGGACAATCATCAGGTTGCAACACATGAGGACCAGAAAATGGCTGCACAGCCATTTGCATGCATCTCCAATATCTGGCAACCTAGAGGTTAGTATAGGCCCTTTATTGTTTGTCATGTATTTATAGCCTTACTTAATGCAGAAATCACATGTAATTTGACTCTGGATTTCTTTCTTTCTTTCTTTTTTTTTTGGGGGGGGGGGGGGGGGGGGGTTGGTTGGAGATTGAGCAATCTTGTTTCATATTATGCGCAATTGGCCTAACCTAATGTATAAATAATAAGGGCTTCACAAAGGGGCTTCTACTTTGTCACTTTTGGCCATGGGCTTTCATGATATGTACTCATGTTGGGAAACTAATTCGATTCTGTAATCGATGAGGTTTCATGGTTTACTTATTTGCTCTAGATCTATGGTTTTAAATTGAACAGTGTACTGAACTTTAATTGATTTTACATCTGATTATTGAAATCTAAAATGTCTAAACCGATAAAAAGAAAAAGAAAAAAAGAAATCTAAAGTGTCTAGCAGAAAAAAGGTGGGGGGGGGGGGGGGGGGAGGTGGAGTGGAGAAGAAAGGTTTGCGTGGCATGCACCTGAATGTAGACTTTAGGTAAAAATGGAAGGTGAAAATTTTTCACGAAGTATTACTTTCTTAGATATATGCACAACTTTCCTCAAACCCTTTTTGTTTGTGCAGTTGTTCGACTCCTTTTGTATAAAACCAAAATTTCTAATTGAAATTCCAGTCTTCTCTTTGCATAATCAAAATTATGGTGATGTGGAAAAATCTCCTACTCCATTGCTCTAGCAGCCCCATGCAGGCATTGTTAAAAAATTTATAACCCTTTAATTGGTACCTCAACTTCCTTGTTTCAGTTATACACAATTTATGAGCATATTGCTCGTCAGCTGTGTTTCTTGAATGCTTATGACTTTCCTATTGTCATTAGAAAGAGCTGATGCTGCCAAATTAGTTATACAGTTTGTGGCATAGCATCCTGTACTGGAATGAGTTATTGAAACTCTAAACAATCCTTCCTGCTTTATGCCTCTCAACTTGGTCTCTACCCTTGAATCAAGGCACCTTCATTTTATCTTACATTTGTTTAGGATGCTTTCTCCTGGTTCAGTTCTTGCAAATTGCCTACTTTTGGACTAGGTTCCATATGTCAGATAACAAGGATTTTCTTGGTTCTTATCCATGGTTGCAAGTAGGGAATATATAATTTCTTCATGGACTGTTAGTTTATATTGCAAATTATTTTGTCAACACATTTGCCTTCTCATGGCTGTGCTTACAATTTCATCTTCTTGTTGGATATTCATTTATTTTTTATATGTATCTTCTTGTTGGATATTCTTGGTTGTTTTTTGAGAAATTTCCTCTCTAAATATAGCCATCTTTTATTTTTTAGCCAAGTGATATTTTGTCTTGAAGTGAGTTTCTAGATATTATTACTTGCCAAATCAGTTTGAGTAATGCTAGGAACATAACATTTTTCACAAATTTTTTCCCAACTGTTGACATGATTTGTTATAATTGGTGCAACATTACTTTCACCTGGGTCCATCACTAGCACTACTTATCTTAGGCACCAATCACAATAGGCCATGTCATCAAAATTGTGAAAAAAAGTTGTGAAAATTATTGTGTTCCTAGACTTTATTGAACAGCTTTTAGTTGGAGAATTCATTTCAAAGTGATTTTCTATAAATGACTGTTTGATTAATGTAAGCACTAATCACGGCTCTGCACATTCTGGGATTCAACTTTTGCCTCAAAACGTAATGATAACCCTTATTAGCCTGGTATAACTATTGAAACTGAATTACATTTTTCTTTTTTAATTGGTATGTTACAATGGACTCCCGATGGAACTTGATTTCACAACTTCACCATCCACCTTGTTCTCATATAGAGAGAAGCTATCATTTGAATCTGAAATGTGTGACTTTCAGATTTGTTAATGTAAGTTGTACTGCTGAGTGTAGGTGAGCTGTTTCGGGGGAGAATCTGAATCTGACACTGGTGATTTTTGGAGGTGAGACCCAGAATGATTTTTATGAACATAACTGACTGAATATTCTTTATGATTGATGATCCATATTGGTGGCATATTTCATAGGCTGACGATTGAAGGGAGTGGGAAGATTTGGAAGCAGGATCAAAGGATTCGGCTTCAACATGTGGACACTGGTGGCTACCTTCATAGTCATGACAAGAAATACTCCCGCATTGCTGGAGGACAGCAAGAGGTGAGAACAGGGAATTGCTTCCTTCTTCTTTTTTGGGCAATTAATAGTAATCAGAATTATTTTGTTAGCTTAAAAGATTTGCTGTTTCCGTTATTGCTCAGGGTTCATATACCCATTTACAATTCTCGAACTATGCTATTCAATTGAATTTTATCCATTGACAATCCATGTGCCTGTACAGGTCTGTGGTGTCCGAGAAAAGCGTGCCGACAATGTCTGGTTAGCAGCCGAAGGCGCATACCTTCCAATTGCAGAAAGCAAGTAGTAGAACTTTAGTCTCTTCACCATGCATTATTAATTAGTAAAATCAGGTACATGGGTTTTGGATTTGGTGGTGGCTGGTACCTGTTATCGTGATAGCTGCTGTAGATTGTTAACTAAACGAAAGAAGATACATGTTATGTCTTAATAATAGGATAATGTTCCTCTGATATTTGTTATTATTGCATTTTGTGCGGGCTTTTATATCTCTGCAAAAGATGTAAAAGGTAACCATATCACCTATTGTGGACTATACTTTCCTTGTACCTTTTATGAGTGTAGAGTGGGTGTTAACGGGCCCAATGGATTACTCTTCATCCTTCACTCTTTACCCTTTCCTTTCAGCTTAAATTTTGGTGCAGATTGGCAGCTTTCTGTCCACCCTTGGTGACCCCAACACGGGTTATTAGCTGCTGCCTGGCCCACTATAACGGGTTAATTTGCTGATAAGTATATTTTGATGGATCCATGGTGCCCTTAGGCATTTGTTCATGGTCAATTATAGGAAAGTCTTGATATAACTTTTATGGATAATATAAAAACTGTCAAAATAATCCATTCTTTCTTTTTTTCATAAAAAGTTTTTATAAATATTTTCTAAATCAATGCCTTAAACACTCGTTAATTTTTTACTTTTATTATACCGGATAGACTGAATCAGATTTAACCATATGCCTTACAAGCCCTAACTTGTGATAGGGATCATTTGAATTTGAAACCTTAGTTTGAATGACAGAAGGCACTAACCCTCTGTCTTGCAAATTCTAACTTGTTAAGTTGTTATAGCGATCGATAGAATTTGAAACCTTAAGTTTGAATGACAAAATGCATTAATTGAAGTTGGCTTAGTAATTCTAAGACCAAATTAGTAGTTCCACAATTGAGACTAATTAGATTTACGTTTATATACCAAAAGAATTTATTAAGTTGCAATTGGGACTCTTTGTAATCGCTTATACTCAAGATTCACTTAAAAAATAGTTGATATAGGACTCACTACATGCCTTCATGACGCATATACAAAGGGTGATTTTTTGCCATAAAAATAATAAAAACAAATGTACACAATTGAGTTACCCTTTTTTGCCATAAAAATAGTAAAAACAAATGTATACAATTGAGTACTAGTAAAAAATATCTTATGCTACATATGTATGCAAACGTCCTTTTAAATGTGGAATTCATACATGTTAACTCTAAATACTTATAAAGTTGATGTTTGCATACACTCATTATACAAGATCCAATATTGACTAAGAGATGGTTGGGTGACAATTGCCTAATTTTTTTTTTGCTGAAGGGTGACAATTGCCAAATTATGTACCTAAAAAATGGTATTGACATAATTAATAATGAGGCAATCGTATTATGTTTTAAGATTTTTTTATAAAAATGTTGTCAAAACTTTGATTTAAATATATATATATATATATATATATATATATATTCATCCATGATTCTTTTTGTTTTCCACTATTCAAATAATGTTTGTTTCTGCCTATAAAAGGCTTGCTTCTCTTCATTTGTAATTCAGAGCTTAATTTTTTAACTTTTATATTCTTCCTTCCCCAACTATCTACTCTTGCATTCTTGCTTCTTTCTTGCTTAGAAATATTTGTTTCTACCACTATCTTCTGTAAGTGTTTATTTTGATAATAATATTCAGTATTTACATGTTCATCATATTTGGAATAGAAGGTTACAAGTTTCCTAACTAAAGTGGACATCTGAAACCTGGGTGAAGCTAATATTTGCACTGTTCAACATAGATAATGTAAACTAAACTGAAATTATAACGAAGGTGAGACCAAGAAACATGGCCCTGGTTCTTGTTGTCGAGTGAAATAAATAAACACCTACAATTCTACAGTAGGCCTGAAAATTCAACTTCCTTTTGCTAATAAGGAAACATCTTTACTGACACCAACAAACATGGGTTGTATGTATCTCATAATAAATATACGAAACCCTGTAAACGGGCTGCAATCTGCTCTGATATTATACAGAAATTATTGTTGCCGTTAACGTTATGGCTCAAAGAATCAGTTCCACATTTGTGTTTTAAAAAATTCTGCTTCCTTCTACTTTCTTCATTGCGCTAAAGAACACTAACCATGCTGTTTGCTTTTTATATATAATAATAAATAAATAAAAGGTAAATCCGTCTAGCACATGGGTTCCAGTCCGGAGATATATGGGCTCTTATATTTTTTAACTGAACCGACCAAAAAAAAAAAATTAAAAACCCTAACCATGCTCACAAAAGAAAATCAAGGATATTTGCATGTCTAGCCAAATTATGAGCTCCTTTGTTCCCATTATGTCTAGCATAAATACAATTCAACCATCTAAATGATTTTTAAATAATCTTGGGAATATTCTAAACAAGGACGGAACCAGGATTCAAACTTGGGGGGCCAAAGTTCTTTATTTAAAATTTTTAAAAAGCTGGAATATTAATACTAGAGGTTGACAGCGATGCATTATTAGCATTAATTTTTTTTAATTTTTTTTTTAAATCAATAATAGATATTTATAATCAAGAGTTTTGTAAATCAATTGGCATGTCTTGATATTTTCAAGGTTTAATTGAGGTTAGACCAATTCTTTATTCTATCCACATTATAATTTTTTTTTTAAATCTATTTATTCTTTTCACATAATTCTATACCTAATAACTTTGTAACATATAAAAGATTCTAAAAAAAAAAAAAATACAAAAACTATAGTTAAAAGTTCAAATACATGTCTAGTATTACCTTAATAAAACAACTAAAATAATGGTTAATCAACATCATGTACTAATATTAAGCGAAAAAAAATGGTGAGACAATTATTGGTGTCTTGGTTAAGGATTTTTTTTTTTTTTAATAATTACTTGGTTAAGGTTGAGGTAACATAAAGATATGAGATCTTTCCTTTAAAAAATTTCCATTTTGAAAAAGTAGTAAAAAAAGAAAAGAAAAAGAGATCTGTTAAACAATAACATGATAATGAATGGTGTTGAGGACAAATTTTTCACGCCACATGGTTTCATTTCATTGGCGACCCGCACCATGTCAACACTATCTTGGATTTTGGGAAAATCTCTTCTAAAGCCCAAAAGAGCTCATATTTAGACAAAAAGACGTCAAAGCTCATGGTTCAAGCTCATAGAACATCATCTCATTTTTTGGCTCATGATCCAAGCTCATGAGTCTCATCAGAGGAATTTTGGGAGTCGTGGTTTGGAGGGCCAAGAAGTATGTTCAGTAAAGCTCCAGTGGTTCAAAGTTGATAAAGGAAAGCATGTTACTTGACGTGTCTTCCCTAATTCCCTGAACTCTGACGAGTCAGTGTGCAATAGGTAACATTTGGGTAAGCCTCTCATATCACATAACACTTAAAATGATAAAACTTCTCATGCTCTTTACATAAAAATTAATGTTCATCATATAATATAAGTTTAAAAATGTAATTATAGTTTTTCATATCAATTATATTATTATAATCTAAATCAATTCCAAGCATATGGCTAAATATATATTAATATCTCAAATCTAGCATTAAAATGTTCTCCTTACTTTCCAAGATTTGGTTAAGATACAAAAAGACCATAATTACATCTCTAAAACTTTATCAACTATCAATCAACTAGTTTATTACTTACCAAAATTATATATGGACTAAGCATATAATTTTCCAAAAGAGAAAACTTAGCCGAAAACACCAAAAATGGCTCTAGCGGAAGCTATAACAGCTTCAGCGGAAGCTGCAAAAACTCCAGCAGGTTGACACATGTCCTAAAATGATGTCATTCACCCATAAATGCCCAATCCCAGCAGTTATGGTACTAGAAACAAGAGGATCCCATAAAGATTATCTTACCATCTTTAGCCAAATCATGAATTTAATGCCAAGTATTGTCCTCTAAGCAAAAGATGTCATCTGCTAGCTGTGACAGTAGCTCCATTAGCCTTAAGGTCCCCAGCCTTCTTCTTTTGGCCAAAAAACAAAAGACCACTTGCTTTGTCAAAGATTTTTCCTGATTTGTTAAGTTTCCCTTCAACTAGTTCTGATCTAGTTACATAGCTTGACTCTATATAAAGAGGACCAAGCTACACACTAAATGACCCCCCCTCTCTGATCCCTCTCTCTAATCTTCAAGGTTCTGAAACTTGATTCACTTTGCTGCACATATCTTTAAACTTCTCTATACTTTTCCACCTCCCTTACAAAGATATCTCTTCTTAGATAACACCATTACATCAGACCTCTTACATCACACCATTACACACTATCCATCTCTCCCACACTTCAATACTCTGAAACTTCATCATTTTGCTGCCCAAAAACACATCTCCATCTTATTCTTTATTTCTCATACAAAATCTTCCTTCTTAGAAATCAACATAACCCATGACATAACACAAAAACCACTCCAGCAACAACTATAATCTCATCTATTTACTATATTTAACCTTCATATCATCTGTCTCATACTTCCATATATTTTACAAACATATTCCTTACAAAATACCCATACATACTCCTTACGTATCTTTAAACTCCATGTCTCACAAAGTGCACATATACAAGATCCATGTCCAACAAAGTATCTACATATAATTTCTATACATATTACAAACATCATATCTCACAAAATATATATATTTCTTATCATTCCCACACATCTTAAAACATATCAAACACTCTTCAAAGAATTTATTACTAAAAGCCCTTTCTTTTGGAAGATATATATTTATAATGCTAAAAACCCTTCTTATGAAAGGCAAAAACTCATAAAATTAAAAGCCCTTCTTATGGAATGCAATATCACTCACACTTGGCTAAAAAATCAAAAGAGCATTACATGGGGGAAATCATTTAAGTGCACGATAAAGAGGATGAACTTAACCAACCTATGCACACGGGTGGACATATTCTCTCTCCCTCCAGTTGCATCCATTTTTCCCTTTCAAACATGAAGTCACCATGAAAGGATTCACTTCATCATGCTGCTGAAATATTAAGTCCACTGATGTGATACGGCTGGAGTTGAAAAACATGAAGTGATGTTACGGCTAGAGCTGTAAAATATGAAGATAAGTCATTATATTTTATTTTTAAATTTATATTATTAAATATATTTTATTCATTATCGTTTTACTGCTGGAGGCAAGCTATTTTAATATCATCTCACTATTTAATGAACATGATCTCACTAATACTTCATTAATGAACATACATATTAATAAATCAATGAACCACCCTTGGACACACATTTTTTGGACATGAACTACCATTGGACATATATTATTTGGACATGAACCATCCTTGGACACATATTTTTTTGGACATGAACTACCATTTGACATATATTATTTGGACATGGACTATTGCCGGACATACCTTATCATGTTAAACATGAACCATGAACCATGAACCGCAACTAGACATGGACTATTGGACTCATCCCATTGTTGGACATTGGACACCTAATTAAACATTTTCTAATATTGAACATCACTTAATAAACATAATAATAATGTATCAACTCACCATCTAATCAAAGCTATCATGCTAAGCATATTATTTATTTATTTCAACCATTATCATGATTCTAAGACTTTGGGTTTCATCTATTTTGTAGGCTTAAAAATACACTGGAAGCCATTGGTCTATGTGGCCTAATGTCGACTTCCGGGTTGACCTCCCCAAAACAAATCCGGGCCTAGCAAAGTCACACCTCCAAAGGCACGTGGCTATGCGGCTACGCGCAAAAAACCGCCCCCGACAAACGGTAACTTTGAGTTTTCAACTATGTAAATAATAAAACTTTTCCTATCACTATATTAATTTAGTTAAGGCACAAAGTTTATTACCAATAAACTAATCACACACATGCTTTGGTGGCAGTTTAGGTAAGGCAAAAAACAATAGATTGTAGTTGTTTCACACGTGTATTACATTTATGCATGCATACCAAGTGTGTCCCAATAAAACATTAAAAATTAATAAAATTCTATCATTAAAAAAAAATTCCACGGGTTGTGTTAAAGAGCAGCAGCTCTTTAAAAAAATAAATTTTTTTCATGGATTAATTTAAAGACACCAATTGATCCAAGTTGCTAGTGACATTAATTGGTGTGTGGATGAAGTGATTAACAGCATAGGAGTTGTCTCTATGACTATGGAGTGGAGTTGTTTGAAAGGGACAAAGAGCTCTCAAATGAGAGGTAGAAATTGGGTTTTTGTGATTTTTTTTGCTAGGATTTATAATTTTTTTTGTTATAATTTTTTTTTTTACTTAGACCATGTCCAAAGATTTTATTTATTTATTTTATTATCTGAATATGTGAATTGTTTTGTAGATTTTCCTCATTGTTCGGATTAGTAAATTGTCCAAATGTTTAGCTAAATATTTTTCTTGATATTCTTGGGACAACCAAACAAGGGATGAATTGATAATTTTTTTCATTTTTGGTTTTGTGGGGCCAGGGAATTTATGGTCCGGCCCACGCTCTGTTAGGGCCCGGGGCCCGTGCTGAGGAGGGTATTTGCCGAGGACGAATGGGGAAGGGCCGAAGGGTCGAGTGGAACAGCCGAGGATGACCCTGTCCTCGGCACTCCAGGACTTCAAGAGGAAGAGCAACGTCTCGATGATGGCTACCCCCAAAAAGCCCCTTAAAGGAGATACGAGTAGAATGGGACCCACGTTGGGGGTACGGTGCGAAACTGGTTCAGGATAAATACGTCCTCTCCGCATTAAATGCACCCGCCAGCGTTCTGACCGTGTTAATGAGAGAAGACGCCTGGACAGAGTGACTTCGATCGTCGCAACTAACAGAAAGCAAGATGGGACAGTTGATGAGACAAGTACAGAAGTAGACACCTGCCTAGCCAACAAGTGGAGGGCTAAGATCAACCAAAAAAGGGCTATATAATGTGAAGGTTAACGCATCAAGGAAGGGGCTGGGAAAAATGGCCAAAAACCAGAGCCTCCTAGCCCGCCTCCAGGAGAAAGACTCCTAGAGCGAACACGGTTTAATCATGTATGAACACCACGGAAAACCCCCGTCCGGTGACCAAGGCCTAGCCTTTCAAACCCACGCTCTATAAATGATATTGTTTGGGCCTTTTTACGTGCGAACCCAATATCGTTTTGGGTCGTTACAAATCGTGTCCTTACAGGTTTCATGGGTCAGCTTGTAAATTGTTTGGGAGAGGGGGGGGCTAAGTATATTAATTTTAGAGCCAAAAGTATATTTTTTATGCTAATATATATATACTAGGGAATTTTTTTTCAAAGGTTGGGAGGGGGGGGGGGGGGGGGGGGAGCCATGGCCCCCCTCAACCCCCAAGGTAGTTCCATCCCTGATTCTAAATACCGTTTTGAACACCATTTCAATTTATCCATTTAAACAGATTATTTCAGTATATAAACAAAATTTATATACCTAAGTCTAGGTTATATGACATTATACTATATCAAATTATTAATTCAAAATCAAATAATGCACATTATTAATATCATCATTACACAAAATAAATATATAACATTTCATATATAAGTAAATAGAAAATATATATTAATGAAGAAAGAAAAACACATTGCTAAAGAAAAATAACAATAAAATGTTATGTGTGAGTGAAGTAATAAAAAAAAAAAGGTTTAGAAAAAAATATGATTCATTTACATATCGGCCAAAATCACCATACCAAGTGAAATTTAGTCGAATGGATCGAAACGGGTGGAATTGAGTGGAATGGGCTGGAATTTAGAATAAGATAGAATAGCGTGATGATTTATACTGGTTAACTAATTGAAATGGAAAATTTCTGCCGTTTTGGGGGGAGCAAAACAAAATTCATAACTATGTAGTCTTGACATCTTGGATCAAAGTACCAAGCCAATGAAGTTTTTGGCTCTGTCAATGCTTTCATAATCAGCTTAGAATCACCTTGTAGAATGACTGATTTACTCCAACTTCAAGAGAAAATTAAAAAATATATATGTATATATATACCTTTTTTTTTTTTCAAAAAAAAAAAAAAAAACCTAACCATGGTGTCTGCTTTCTCCCAAATTCCTAATGTCCCAAAGTACACGTTACAGATACATTATCATTGGTCATATTTATTCCAAAATTGAAATTCATAGTTAGCATGTCTCAAGAGACATATTTGAACTCAATAAAAAAAGAAAAAAAGACACATATTTCAACATATAGAGAGCCAACGGAGAATTTAATCATGTACTTTAATGCTTTTAATTGACTTTACCTGCCCTAAGAATGGACAACCACAAACGATAATAGTAACAACTAACATAATCAAAATCCCCATCTACCTACTTCATGGCCCTTATTCTTATTCTAAAAGAGAATGTATCATATTCAAAACGACTATCTGTGACTATTGCAGAAAATATAAAGTAAAAATGAATTTCTGTGATGTTTCCTTAAATTTGTACTAGTTTGTACACATTTTATTTATTTGCTGTCAAATCTTATCACGTGCTTATCTACTATTTTCATGTCTCAATCCCATATTACGTGATTGCTTGTTGACATTAATATCACATATGTCGGCTGTTTTCTTTGAGAAAATTCAAAAAGGAGTACAGATAGGTGGATTAGATTGTTTCATTTCTAAACACCATTATTGCTTGCCAATTATCACCTAAAGACAAAAATAAATAATAGCTTTAGTTTGGTTATGAGAGTCACGAGAAAATTTGGAATTTTTTTTTTGGGTCACAAATATTGTATAAGCAACTTCGATCACATATGACCAATTATTAGCACCAACAGGTGTAAAATCAGAATGATAATGGTTAATGATTTCAAAACTGTTCTACCAAAAAAAAAAAAAAAAGATTTCAAAACTGTTCAGTAGAACCCAAACTCCAAAAGAGGTGAATGCTTGTGCTAAGAAAGCTTTGACTTTTCTTATTGAGTTAAAGTTAAGATGCACCGTGCACGTTATAGAAAGGAGTTTGTATAGCAAAAATGTTTTTACTATTTAAGCTTTTGACTTTTACTCTCACAAAAAGCTTTTGAGTTTTGACAAGGACCTCCTACAACAAGAAGTGATAATGAAGTCCTAGTTATAAAACTCTTGGGAAAAATTATAATTGGGATTAACCGCTGTTCTTTTTGTTTCACTGTAAAAATATTTTACGCATTTTTCATGTTTGTTTTGTTGTAAAAAGTGGTTAACGGTAAGATATTTTACGGTCAAACTGTAAAACTAAGTCAACAACACGTAAAATGTTTTACGCTTGAATTTTACACATTTCAGCTCTCTCCCACATATGACATATCCTCTCAGCTCTCTCTCTCCCATCTCCACATGAGATCACCCATCGTCCATCGACACCACCCACCATTGTCTGGGCTACCAACTGTCTCTTCCTTGCACAAACCTCTTTCCTCTCTCTTCTCTTCTCTCTCGCACAATCCCTTAAGATCCAACTAATGAGCGACGGCCTTGGTATTTTGGTGGTTGCTCTGATATCACCAATCTCTTCAGTGGCTACTTTGATCTCGCTGTAGTTGGGTTTGTTGGGTTTTACACTCTCGCCAATGAAGTGGGTTTGTGAGTGGCTAAGTTTTTGGTTGTTACTCCCTTGCTGATCTGCCACCCATCGTAACACAGTGCCGATATGAGTTCATGGGTGGCTGAGTTTCTAATCTAGGTTTATTTGTTTTTTTTTTTTTTGCTAAATGAAAAAAAGGGGTCTTCGGTGTGGGTTCATCGACCCTATGCCATGTAACAGCAATGGATAATACCACTTGTACCACACGGGTTTTACCGGGATTATCGCTCGAACCGCTTTTCTTTGGGTGCAGAACGAGGACTCCTACCATCAAGTCATATCTCCATGTGGTTTCTAATCTAGGTTTGTGTGTGGTTAGGGTTTTACATGTAAAATATTTTACATTTGAAAATATCTTACTACAAAACATGCATCCTTTTATTTTCTTCTCTCTTGAGTTAGTTGTGTTTAGAGGGGGAGAACTTTTCTGCTCTCTTAAACGTACATAAAATGAGATGTTTCGGTTTTCTTAACTCACTAATCCTTTTTTAGGTGTAGTGCTAGGATTAGTTATTGGGTCAACCCATGTGGGCTTTTAGAATATTGCTTGAGATGGAACCAAAGGAAAATAAAAACACTAACTCCAACGTGCCTTAGGCTCTTTGTCATCTCATGACAAATCTAAAGTTACCATTAACATAATTCAATTATAAAATTATGGTTGCACCTTAGATTTCTAAATGATTATTAAATCAACCAAATACTCTATAATATAGCATATAACCCCTCCATGAAATCATTTATTGTGAAACAAAGTCAAATTAGATTTTAAAATAATTTTGTGATAATGGTATAAACAGTAGGGATTTGGCTCGGATGATTGAATCCAATACTACACAATTTGGACACATGTTTAAGATTGACTCTATATTTATAATTCCATTTCCATAGCGTGTTATTGCTAAAACATGAGATGAAAGCTTCCCTCTAAGAAGTCTAGAGACATACGTGCTTATACATATTTTACCACAATTAGCGCACGTATCAAGTTGTGATTAGATTAATTTTATAAGTACCGGTGATAGTCCCACCATCTCATATATAAGTGATGTAATAAAAGAAGAGTTCGTCAAAAAAAAAAAAAGTGATGTAATCCTATCATATATTGACACATGAGCAATGCTGGGACCACAAACCATCTCATAACTTTTGCCACAATTTATAATGTGATGAGTTGTGAGTAATAGGGTTGTAGAGTTGTAAACTCACATGGATTCATCATTTTTTCTTCACTACTTATAACTCGTTGTGTGACGTAAGTTGTGTGATTGTTTGTAATACTAGAATTCTCCTTTCACAAATATACAAATTAAGATATGTTTGGATACTACTTATTTTACTGAAATTGAAAAATTATTACTAAAAATACTATAGATAAAAATAAAAATTAATTAAAATAGTATAATAGACTCATGAATAATACTAAAAAGTATAATGAAATTCATAAATAATAGTAAAAATAACTGCATAATGAAATAAATTTTATTTTTCTTTCTAATCCAATCGCACACTAGGTGGTACTAGATTCTCTGTGAAGGAAGAACTAGCTTTGCCAAATGAGAGAGAGAGAGAAGAAGAAACGCTCCTTGGGTACCCCATCGATCTCCATTAAAGTTAGAGTACATGCACACTTTTCCATATACACTCTTTTAGATCACCAACCCAGCCATATAGGCTGGCATTATACGCTTTACTCCCATGTCTACCGTATTCTCATGCACCCTCAAATCAGACTTATTAGATGACCCCACAGATTGCCTTATTGACGGAGCAACAGCTGGGTCCCGCGCGAAGCTTCTTTGATTAACACGTGTCAAAATTAGCTGGACGGCATAGAATGAATGAATTGAAAAGGAGTGCAGTATTGGTGTCAGCACTATACACTCTACTACAAATCACATGGACACACTTCTCTATGCTTCAAACACCCAAAAAAAGAAAAGAAAAAGTTATACAACGACATGGCTTGGCTTCTTTAGCAAGCTCGTCTTTCTTTGTAAAGCCTTTTTTACTCTACTTTTTATTATTATTTTCCCCCCACCTGGTCACCTTTATTTCGTTTTCCCTTAAGAAATTAATAACGTATATATGTGTTTGATTATTTTTAACTTATCATTATATATTTTTATTGTTTTGTTCTCTCTCTTTTATTTTTTTATTTTTTTAATTTGTTATGAAGATAGCAAATGAGACAAGTGAGTTAAATATTAGTATTTGACTCTTTAAAATATACTGTATATTGTAGTTTGTAGCTACAATATTCAACATTATTCAAATTTGTGCAAAAATTATTTAAACTAGTGCTCAACAAGTTTAGAGAAAATGTAGAACTTTTCTTCTCATTTTTATTTTATTTTAATTTAATTTTTCTCTCCTTTCTCTTTATTCGATACTAAATAAAATAAAAATAATTTATGATAAAATTTTTATTTAGATTTATAAGAGAAAGAAGTGTACGTTCTTATAGGTTGTATTAAAAAATTGTGGGTAACTAAAAAAAAATGATTTCCTACTTAAAAATTTGGCTAAAATTTATAAAACAATGCTATGCTAAGATTGAACTCGAAAAACATTATCAATATTTTTCTTTAATTTTTTTTATAGAATGTTAGAAAATATTTTTATTTACTAGTTCACAAAGTTTTTTTTTTTATATTAAAAAAATAACTATTTTATGAGAATATTATAAGATTAGTGTTTATTTTTAAGAAAAGAAAACAAAATTTGACTGTTGTTTATATGGAAACACATCCCCACAGGCCACAAGTAAGAACACAACACAACAACTACTACTTATTAACAGTACAAACTAGGGACACAAACAAAGCCTTACCGTCACAGTCACTCCACTCACTCTTCCTTCACTTCTTCTTTGTTTTATCAGCACTATAAAATAGTACACCCAGTAACTCAATTAAAATACAACAAAACAAACAACAACTCACAATCTCTCTCTCTCTCTCTCATCACAGAAAAACAAAACAAAAATATATCAGAATTTAGTATTCACACTCATTTCCTCTCCACTGTTTCTCTCTCTCTGTGTGCAATGTAGTTCGGCTCACACGTCATCGGACTGAATGGCGAAGTGTCACACAAACAACGTCGGATCTCTAGTCCTCGACGGCCCCACCACCGCCGCCGCCGCCGGCCACTCTCGCATATGGACCTCGTTCTCCGGCTCCGCATTCCGCCGCAAACTCTTCAACGCCATGAGCTGTGGCGGCGGCGGTTCCCGCCCCCGCCCCAAGAGCGATTTCGTCGCAGAAACCAGATCGGTCTCGAAACCCTCGAAGCCGCCGGAGAAGCCGAAGAAGGCCAAGTCGGAGAAGCTCTCCGATCTTCTCAACATGCCGGAGTGCTCCTCGTCGGAGACAGACACCGACGCGGAGACGAAGAAGAAAGTGGAGTCTCTGGAGGAGCTGAAGCTCGTAGCTAAGGAGCTACAAGGCGAGGATTCAGCGAAACGAAAAGCCGGCGCCAGCAATGTGAGGCTTCGCGCCAAGGAAGACTCGGAAGCCAGAGCCACTCTCGCCATGCTCGGAGCGATCCCTCCTCTCGTCGGAATGCTCGATCATCACGAAAACGACGCCGAATCTCAGATCGCTTCGCTCTACGCGCTTCTCAATCTCGGAATCGGCAACGACGCGTGAGTTTTTCTCTCTTTTCCGGTTCCCAAACTTTCGGTTATGAATCCGATACTAATTTTATTTTTATTTATTTTTTAATAAAAAAAAAACCATGTATTAAATATTAATACATTTTTATAATAATTATTAACTAGCATCATCGAGATATAATTTTGATCGCGGTTATCTCTTACTTTTTCAAAGTCACGGTTGGCGGTTTCGGTCGTTATCACGCATTAACGCTCTATTGTGATGTCTAATTTTGTGCTATTTTTGTGAAGGAGAAGTCGTTTTCGTTATTTAATGGGTGTTTTGGGCTTAATTTAATTTAATCTAATTTATTCCACTTTTAGTAGTTAGTAGTACTATTTTTTTGTTTCTTAAAAATGTGACTTTTTTTTTTTTTTTTTCCTTTTCTAATTCAGTTTATTTATGTCTTTTTGGTAACTAGTATAACAGTTCCTCATATTTTTGTTGAAGTCACTTTCCTATTCTTTTTGTGTTATTTTTTTTTTGAAACAGTAATGTATTAAAAAGTTTGGTGTAAAGTGTATTACTGTTACCTAATTGTTTGCTTGTTATTGTTTTAGAATTTATTTTGTTTAGTAGTCACTTTAATTGCTATATTAATCACTTTTTTTTTTTTTTTTGTTTTTTGGAGGGGGGTTCTAATTGTTTTGGTGCTTTTGCAGGAACAAAGCGGCCATTGTGAAAGCTGGTGCTGTTCACAACATGCTAAAGCTTATAGAGTCTCCAAATGCTCCGAACCCATTAGTGTCCGAAGCTATAGTGGCGAATTTCCTTGGCTTGAGTGCATTGGATTTGAACAAATCAGTGATTGGATCATCGGGTGCAATCCCATTCTTGGTAAAAACGCTTAAAAATTTAGGCCATCAAAGTAGCCCCCAATCCAAGCAAGATGCCCTTCGAGCGCTCTACAATCTCTCAATCTTCTCGTGCAATGTTCCGTTCATTTTGGAAACTGATTTGATCCCATTTCTATTGAAAACACTTGGGGATATGGAATTAAGCGAAAGAGGTCTTGCGATTCTTAGCAATTTGGTATCAACCCCGGAAGGTCGAAAGGCAATTAGTGTTGCCCCGGATGCATTTCCAGTATTGATTGATGCTTTGAATTGGAACGATTCACCGGGTTGCCAAGAAAAAGCATCATATATTTTGATGGTGATGGCACACAAAGCCTATGGTGATAGGCAGGCGATGATCGAGGCTGGAGTTGTATCGTCCTTGCTAGAATTAACGCTTTTGGGTAGCACATTGGCCCAAAAGAGGGCTTCAAGGATCTTAGATTTTTTGAGAGTGGATAAAGGAAAGCAAGTTTCGGAGAATTATGGTGGGAATTTGGGTGCAGCGGTATCTGCTCCTATTTATGGGTCTTCTACAAACCCGAATGGGGGTCCAATTGAGTGTTTGGAGGAGGCAGAAGATATGATGAGTGATGAGAAGAAAGCAGTTAAGCAATTAGTCCAGCAGAGTCTGCAAAATAACATGAGGAGAATTGTAAAGAGGGCAAATTTGCCTCAAGATTTCGTTCCATCTGATCATTTCAAGTCCCTCACGGCTAGTTCGACTTCAAAGAGCTTGCCATTTTGATGCATTGAAGCAGCCAAAGAAGAGATTTAGAGATTGAAGAGAAGAAATCCTAAGTTAGTCTTCTTTTCATAACCTCATTGGCTTCTGGTCTTTTTGTAGCTTTGTTATAGTGAGTTAAAATAGTAGCCATTGCTTGTCAAAATCTACATAAAAGTTTATCACATAATATAATTGCAGTAGAATATTTTTCATTTGGGTGAAATACATTTTGTTCTGTGATCTATTTTGGCTTGAAATGGGTGACAGTGTGACACTGTTTCACCAAACAAACAAAGGAATACGGGTGACACTGAATTTGAGATAAAGAAAGCTTCACTGCTTCAAATTATGGTAACTGCATATGAAACCTGCCAAGGTGCCGGTCACAGACGACAACCTTATGAATTATGAAGTCACTTTCTATAGATCTTTCCTTGTCACATGTGGTGTGGGTGGCATGGAAAGCAAATATGGAAAATCCGAGGGTGCTTCAGTCATTCACAATTTTTGTGAGTTTCTCTATAAGATTGAAGGCATCACTTTCAAACCATCAGTACAATTATGTCTACGCCGTTGGCCCATTTGGTTCTCTATTAAACTATTCATGAATGTATAAATATGTTGGTGGGGAAGGTGTCGGTCATTTTCTTAATGCCTAGAGATAGAGACCATTCACATTCTTTTTTCCATTTAGGAATCTTTCCTCTGTTGGTTTTGAATTCTGGGTCTGCATTTTTCGTCCGGAATCTTTGGATTTACAGAGTTGAATTGATTTTGTTTATAGATGGTGCAGTGAGAACATGGGCTGTTAAAACTCTGTTTTCTTTCATTAATTTAGCAATGCTATTAATTACCTTATCTATTGTCAATGCTTTGCTTTGTCCTTGTTTAATGAGCTATTTTTCTATTACCTATTTACAGATCTTAATGGAGAAAAGCTGTTTTGATTTAGAGTGGTGAGCTGTTCGATGCAAATAAAAGTCAGGTCACATTTTGTCCCCACAAGGTATATGTATATCTTTGTGTTTTGTGGGGTATAGTCATTTTGTAATCTTATCTTTGCCATGTACTCGAGATTTGTTGTCGATTTTGTTGTAAATATTCTGTGGGAATGAAGTTTTTTACCTTAGAAAATTTGTTAAGGTCCATCTGCTCCATATGTAAACATGAATAAGAAGGGAATTTGATTGGAGACTCTTGGTGTAGAAGAATGCAAAATCACAGTCACTTCCAACCTTGGGTTTTTAATTTTGGTTGCAACTCCTATAGTATAGGGATCTCACATCTTATTTATTTTTTAATAATGCATTTCATTAAAGAAAAACGAAATGGCAAATTTCAAAAGAAAGAGAGCAACTTCCATTTCTCAAATGATTCTGTAGGCAAAAATCAGGGATGGATGAGATAGATATTCTAACCGGGCCACATAGTTACACAAAATGGTCCATTTAGCTATATTAAGGGCAACAAAGTTAGTTTCTCTAAATGTATGATTTACAGATGACTCCCAGCAAAGGATTTAAGATACAATGTAGTTGTTAATGCGTGCAATAAACAGATGGACATTAATCTAATACGTATCGAGGACATGCACCATGGGCCAGGATGTGGTTATGAACTCATAATTTTATTGTTGGAGAGATGTTGTAACTTGTAAGAGAGGCTACTCCATGGGATTGTACTATGTTCTGTACTAATTATGAGTACTCTGTTTTGCACCGTGTTTACTCTTTATTTCTCTCCATGCCAATAAGAATTACTGGAAGCATTTACTTGCAATTCTCAACCAAATTATTGATATACTTTATTACCAAGTATGATCGTGGATGTGGGTAGATCAGAACACAATTCATCTAGCTTCATAGTTGTCCATTGTGGTCCACTTTTGAAGTTGAGTTGGACGGTGCAGCCACTGATGGCGCTTGATTTTGTACTCTGCTTGTAATATGGACTAGAATTTCAACGATAGTAGGTATGCACAATAACTTTGTATGAGTGTATTCTGGTGACGTAGTTACATATTACAGGATTTTGTAATTATATATAAGATCATTTAAGATTCGAAGGATGTGAGGCAAAAAGGGAAGTGATGAGAGTTATGGTGGCAGCTGGGTGAGCTTCAATCTTAAATGAACTGAACACAAGACTCTTAGCCAAGTAGTTGACGTATAAGACTCAAATGTTTCTATTAGAAATACTAGAAGGCAACCAAATGAGCTATAAAACTCTTGGTCAAATTTTGTATATCTCCTATTATTTGTAACTTAAAATCATGCACCTTCTAGATTTGAATTTTGAATATTTCCATTGGAAATATCAAGATATGCCAACTAGTTGAGATACAAGATTTGCGGCCAACTAATTTAAAAAATCAAGCTTGCCAAACTCGTGGCCAACCAATCTAAGGGTATGTTTGGTTGGGTGGATTTTAGGGAGGATGAAAAAAAAAAAAAAGGAAAATAGGAGAGAAAATGAGCGGGAAGGGTGTTTGGTTGAGAAGGGAAGGGGGAGAGAAAAACGGTGGGGCCCACAAGTTTTTTCTTCTCTCCCTTCAAAATACAATCTCTCCAAATTGGAGAGAAAATTGGAGTGAAAATGGAAAAAATATTTGGACAAAACTGCCCCCACCTCTTTTAACGTTTCTGGCCTTTTTTTTTTTTTTTTAATTTTAAATTATTTTTTTAAGAAAACACTTTTGGATGATTTCTTATGCTATTTTTTGAAATGTCCACTTTCATCTATACACAATTTTTTTTAAAAGTATAATATATTACTTTTTGTTTTATTTAAGAGGGACATAATGGTAAATTTATACAAACCTTATTTTCAACCAAACCAAAAAGTTTTCTATTTCTCCACTTTTCCACCCTCTCAACCAAACACAAATAAATTAAAACTAAAAACTTTTCCATTCTCCCTCTATTTTTTATCCTCTCACTTTTTAAGCTTACCAGCCTGCCAATTTGAATGAAACAGAAAAAAGCACTTCAAAGTATGGTTTTTCACTAAAATAATGAAACAGAAAAAAAAAACATTGTCAAATTATGGTTTTTCACTAAATTAAAAAATAGGAACCGAATTGAATGCCTAATGTCCACATGTCTATCCCTGGCTGGTCAATGCACAAGCACGTGCACAAATACCTTGAAGATGTATTTGAAGCAACTCATTGAAGAAATTGACATATTATTTTGAAGCAACGTGGGTGATTCTCCCACATACATAATAAATCACTTCAAACATGACGAAGGTAGGTTTTGATGTTGGTCTATAGTATACTCTATAGCACAATGTACATTCACCTAGAAAGTAGAAACTTCATTGGCAAACAAGTGATAGCACCGACATCCATGTACATTAGTTAGCGGAGAATTGAGGTGCTTGCTTACTGACAAAGTGACTTATTAGGACCTAGATTGGTTAAGTTTTTACCTAAATTATTTATACAAATACATGTGTTTGATTGCGTGCAAAATTATAAAATTGAAAAAATCAATGTTCAAAGGTGAGCTAAATATTGACACGACGAAGGATGTTCAAATTAGATATAAGAGACGTGGAATTAAAAAAAAAAAAAAAAAAAATCTAATGGTCTTAAAAAAAATGCATGTAAACCACAAAAAATCAAATAAATGATACATATCTCACATCTGGCTAAAAAATTGGAGGATATAAATGGGAGAGAATCTTAAGATAACTTGGGATTTGTCAAAAATTTATTTAGCTTAAATTAGAAGTGTTTACTGTTTATGGGTCAGTAGGACTTTTTATTTTCCACAAACTTGCCAATCGATCCAAAGACATCAAGTGAATGGTGGGGGAAACTCATGCCATGATATTGTTTTGGAAGCTAACTCTTATATATATATGACCAAAGTATAGTTGTTGGTTTTGGTCGGTGGCATTAAGGTCCTTAAACATCAGAGGGCTAAGACTGCCCCCTTTGCAAACAATTATTCATAAGTAAACTCTAGGGTTTATTTTAACAGAATCCCTTGACATATCAAATCTCAAGTAGAGTTCACTAGAAGAACATTTATAATATCTCGATACTTTAGGCTTACTATTCTCTATATATAAAAAAGTAACATATAATGTTTCTAAAAATACATGTCGTTGTGACACGAGTTATTATAAATATTCTTAAATTTATGATAATGACATTAAATTCATATGATTGTTCCTTTTTCTCTTTCTTAAAAACGTTTAAAAATGGTGAGTTTCAGTTGGTTCAACTGGTAAAGTCTTTGATTTTTTTTTTTTTTTTTTTTGAGAATACTAAATATTTTTAACACACACACACACGGGGAGAGGGGAGAAGGTTTTAAGAAATTCTTTGATGGTTGAATAAGAAATTTGGGGTTCAATCCCCGCCTACACTAAAAACTTATTGGTATCTTAGTTTGATGATAAAAAACTATTATTAGAAGTGAACGCCATAAGTTGAAACTCTCTTTTAAAAAAAAAAAAGTTTAAAAATGTATTAGGTGAATTTTTATTTTTAAAGTGATTGGAATATGAGTTTTAAGAGTTATTTTTCAATTGAATTAATTAATGAATATGTTATTTTTGTCATTCATATAATAGTATTTAATATAATAAGTTTATTTATAAAAATTCGCTTCCATTAATGTGTCAACATATCCAAAAACAAATCTACAAAGATGTGTTTAACACTTATTAAAAAAAAAATGTATGATCCTTTTTTTTTTTTTTTTAAATTTTGCTAAGTGAAAAATTATAAACATATTTTTAGACATATTTTAATTCTTTATTGACTAAGAGTTCCATTCCATCATTTTATATATATATATATATATATATATATATATATATTGTAAGGACCGGATTTGGATTCCTGGCCCAAAAGATGGATGGACTCAGGCCTAAAAAGCCAAAAACAATGAATTTATAGAGAGTGGGTTGGAAAATTGGGGTTTAACGAGTTGAACAAAAAATATAATGGATTCAGGAGACAAGAAAAGGAAGATAGAATGATTTAAGCTAAAGAAAATCGTCCTCGACGCAGTCCGAGGAGATCAGTTCTTATATATTTCTTTCAAGTGTGATTACAAAGTCAGTTCTTGATGACTACAGTGTTTCTCTCTTAATTTCTCGATCCCTCTCTCTCATTGCTTCCTTCTTCTTTTATACTGTCTTCCCCTTTCATCCCTACCCTCCATGTGCAAACTAGATGGTTGGTGTTGATACTTGTCTTATCAGCACCTTCCTGAAGTCTTTGTGTAGTAGCTGTAAGGCTGAAGACTACTGTTCAGGTATCACTTCCACATTAATGCGGCCAGAGAGTTAGCTACAGAGCATTTAATGCGGTGGTAACAGTTTTCTCCTTAAATATTTTAGGACTCCCCCCTGTCCTATGTTTTTGTAATGCTTATCCATATCAACAGAATTTCCTAGAGCATTCCCCTGGACGGCAGACCACTCCTGCTGACCTCGGCTTTGGTTAGTCGAGGATGCATTCATCCTCGAACCACCTTCATGGGCTCTTATGATCAAAACTAAATTCTTCATTTATTAACACAGACTTCCCTAGCGATGTTTACTCCTCGGATGACTTCACGTCCTTGGATTGGGCCCCAGACCCAATATATACAAAGATAATGAGCTCCCGGGCCCAATACCCCTACAATAGCCCCTCGAGATTCTTCTTTCTGGCTCTTCGAGAAGAAAGGAGGATTTCGACGTCACTATACTTACCCCGTGCTCATCACACCTCACCTCAGATCGCGTAGGCGCCTTTTTAACTGCCTAAGGCATGCTCTTGACGCTTCGGCATTTGTGACTCTCCCTCATTAAATTATTACGGTTCCATGTCCCCCATGTTCTACGACGCGATGCAGATCCAACGGCTGAGGATTTCGCTAAAAACAGGGTGGGAGTTTTCCCGCTTATAGCTATCCCTTTGATATAAATATGGCCCAAATCAATCAGTCTTCTCACTTTAGCATTCACTTCACTTTAGAGCTCATACATTGAACTTGCAACTTACCCAACTCACCCGTGCCCTTACAAATACCAAGAGCTTGTTCGAGGAGAGTTTTTCTTTATTCTGTAAGTCTTCATACATCCTTTCACTTTATTTTCCATATACTCTTCTTTTCTTTGTGTCTTTTCCTCCTCGGCTCTTTTTCTTTCTCTTTATCTTCTTAATCCCTCCAAATTTTCCTTAGGAATGGGTAGATTCGCCCCTTTAGTAGACTCTGAGGAGGGTTTAGAGAACTTTAGGGCTCAGTATAGGATCCCTCCAGAAGTAGCCATTAGGTATTGTAAAGAAGGGCAATGGCACGAGGATAGGCAAGAGGGAGAAGTAGTAATCCCAATGATTGCCTTTATAGAAGGAGGGATGAGGATCCCCATGAGTACAGTTACTAGAGACTACCTTAGAGCCCATAGGTTAGCTCCCACCCAGTGCGCACACGCACACACACCAACTGCAACTCCATGGTGTCAATGAAGAGCTTGACAACAAGCTCACTCCTTAATCTCACCCACATTAGCCAACTGTAAAACGATCCACTATTTTTCTCCTTAAAGTTCATCTATTTAGTGGATTTGACTCCTCAATTTCAAAGTAAACTTCAAGGGAGAGACATATATGATTCTAATTCCCAGTATATGCGAGAACCAAAAAAAGAAAAAAAAAAAGCATAAAACATTTACATGAAACAAAAATTAGGCTACGTTCACAGAGTTGCAACGATTATCAAACCCTAATTTTGAAGCAACAATATATATAACCCAAAGAATGAATAAAACAATTTCCCGGGCTGATTTAAAATTGTAACGCTTCTAAGCTGGGTTTGGTCTAAAATCATTTATCTTTGCAAGCCTCATCTCTAGAACAAACCAATTCTTCCAAATGATCTTCTCCCTTCCTCCCCAAAATGGAATCCACAATCTTCATAATATTACAATCTTTTTGCCAAATAGATGTGCTTTCCATTATTGGGCATCCTCAACTTCACTTCATTCCTCACATGTAGTTTCTGTTCACATTCATCTTCATTGCCTCTAGTAGATTAAATTTCTCTCTAGTACACATACTTCATCTTACCACCTTGATAAGCCTAACCATCACTGGAATAATATCCACTTTCGTCATCAGACTCAGCTTTCCTTTTATTAGACTCAACTTACACACCACTATGATAAGCTTCATTGCCAATAGCATCACTATCAACATGCCAAATTGAAGAACGAGCTCAAAGTTCATAGATTCATTTTCTTTTGTACCAATCTTGAAATAAAACAAGAACGGTTTATTTTTTCCACATATTAAAGAAAGAGAAAGATTCGACTAGCTTTTTTTTAATATTAAAATTTGTAATTTAAAATTTAAAAAAAAATAAAAAATAAATAAAAAAACCCACAAAAACTACATTGTTTTGTGATGAATTTACGGAAAATTTTTAACAGTAGTCATAAGGGTCATATTGACAACAAATATTTTGAAGTATTAAGGACTAAATGACAAAAATAAAATTTTGGGACCACCCAAACCTAAAGAGTGGAATTTGCATTTTCTCCTATTATTTATCAGTATTTATATTTATTCACTAATATGAGAGAGAGAGTACAAAGATTTTCAAAGCAAAATTTAAAACCCAGACTATAAGAGAGTACAAGTACACTTTTAGGTGCTTCAGGTTCTTCTTCCAAGTGATTTTGCAAAAACTTTTGTGTTGTCCAGAGTTTTCAAGGAAAGGTTCAAAGACAACGTTTCCATGTACCAAAGAAAATAAGTTCTAGTAGCTACCCAACTTAACTAACTAAAAATCAAGCATAAACTCTGATGCCTTGGCCAGCATACCAGAAAATTGGCAGAACTCAAACTTAACTTTCTATTTACCATATTTACAACTCCAAAATGCAAACTCAGTCATTAGCAACCATGGAATCCATCACACGGCAGCTCTCCAGTTTCTTTATCCGCAATCTGTTTTGGGGAGGAATGTTTTTGGCTGACGGAGATGCATCAACAATAACTGAGTCATCCTCTTTAAAGTCTCCTCTCAAAACTCCCATTGCAATTTCATTCTCAACCAACTGCTGTATTACCCTCTTCACTGGCCTCGCTCCAAAGTTCGGGTCAAAGCCCAACATCCCAAGAAGCTCAACAGCTTCCTTAGTGTAATGAAGATCAATATTCTTCTGTTTGAGCCTGTCTTTTAACCGATTCAGCTGAAAAGGAAAATAATGTGTTAAAAATGTAATTTTTATGACGATGGAAAAAAGAATTTTCTAACTATGGGATTGCATTAGCAATAAATAAACTCTTAAAAACAAAAAAATATAAGAAAGACAGAAAGATCATACTTCAGATTGCTGTAATAAAAGCAAGAGTCAATGTACAAAAATATATACATTAAAACAGGCCTGGGTTAAATTAGATATGTTCAGGAAAGTTATAAAAGACTAACACTATTTCAGTCTGACCCTACCTTTTGCAATCCCTATAAGGGAATTGAAGTTTTGGATGTGTCACTCAAACAGCATGAGATTATATGCGAACAATTGTCCTAAATGTAGCAGCATGGTCTCATGCTTCCTCTAGATAGTCATGAAAATCAGTGACTAGTATTATTTAACAATAAGACCACAATCAACTAGTAGGATCCTCTCCCTAGAATTTGGTGTTGGTTATACTCTCCCTCCCCCCTCCCCCAGGGGCAGGGCCCAAAAAGAAAAAGAAAACAAAAACTATGCATATTGAGTGCATCACACTGCAAGGCTTGCACACTTGCAGTAGGCAAATGAAGGCATTTAAGGACAATCAGCATAAGCCTCATTAAAAGAACACAACAAATTTTTATATGACCTTATGGAGAAGATTATTTACCTGTATCTCGACTATTTTACTTATTTCATTGGAGTCCAGGGGCTGGAACACGATATACTCATCAATTCGATTCATGAATTCTGGACGGAAAGTTTGTCTAGCCAATTCAACAACTTGTTTTTTCATTATTTCGTAAACTGCTTCCTTGCTATCCTGTGAGCTACTAAGAGTCTCAAGTATATAATGGGAGCCAATGTTCGAAGTCATTATCACAACACAATTTGTGAAACTAACAGTCCTTCCTTGAGAATCAGTTATCCTTCCATCGTCCAACAATTGTAACAAAATGTTGAAGACATCATGATGTGCTTTCTCTATTTCATCAAAGAGTACTACAGAATAAGGCCTTCGACGAACCACCTCAGTTAACTGGCCACCTTCTTCATAACCAACATAACCAGGAGGGGCTCCAACTAAGCGTGAAACTGCATGCTTCTCCATGTACTCACTCATATCAATCCTGACAAGAGCATTTTCCGTGTTAAAGAGATAACCAGCTAAGGCCTTTGCAAGCTCTGTTTTCCCAACACCGGTAGGGCCCATGAACATGAAACTTGCTATCGGCCGATTTGGGTCAGACAACCCTGCCCTTGATCGTCGGATAGCATCTGCAACTGATTTAACTGCAAGATCTTGACCAATCACCCTCTTGTGAAGAACCTGTTCCAGATGGACTAGTTTGTCTCTCTCTGATTGCTGAAGATTTGATAAGGGTATACCAGTCCATTTGCTTACAATCTCAGCGATATCAAGATCAGTGACCTCTTCTCGAAGCAAAGATTTTCCAGACTTCCGGAAGTCAGCAAGATTCTTCTCTGCCTCTTCTAATTGGCGTTGAAGGGACATTAGAGTTCCATATTTGAGTTCAGCTGCACGATTTAGGTCATACTCACGCTCAGCAGCTTCCATCTCTAGGTTAACTCTATCAATCTGCAAACATTGAAAAAGATATGAATCAAAAAATATTGAAAAATATGAAGATATTTCTCGTGTCAAAGAATTCTTACACCAAGTGAATAATTATTAATTACCTCGTGTTTTATTGATCTTATCTTTGTCATGAGAGCCTTCTCACGATCCCACTGTTCAGTTAATTCTTTCTGTTTTTGTTTAAGCAAAGTTAAATCATTTTCCAGTTTGCTTAACCTTTCTTTGGATGCCTTATCAGTATCATTTTTAAGAGAGAGCTTTTCCATCTCCAACTTCAGAATAGCTCTGTCTATTTCATCCAACTCTGTAGGCTTAGAAGTGATCTCCATTTTCAGCTTTGCAGCGGCTTCATCAACAAGATCAATGGCTGAAAGCAAAAGGAAAAAAAAAAAATCTAAATTAGAAAATGCTTTAAGAGAATAGTGTTGAAGATGATGCCAAACGATAATCGTTTCTCAAGCTTAGCAAACGACAAGTAGCTCTTTTCCAAACAAGGCGTTGTGTGCAAAGAGTTGAAGTTAAGTCCTTTTTGTTTGAGCCTTTGAAGTTTGATGCAAGACAATTAGAACAAAATTATATAGGAAAATAAAGGATAGGAACATAGAAGTCAGCACCTAGGATTGCTTGGAGTTGGCACCAAGCGAGGAAAAACTGCTAGGAGTCAGCACCTAGGGTTGGTTGGAGTCAACACCAGACCAAAGAAACCAAAAGGCCACTTTCCATTCATCTCTAAATCATCTCCAAAAGGAGTACAATAAATTTGATTATTTAGGAAAAACTAAACCCTAATTCTAATTGGTGTAAGGAACCCTAATTTCCTTATTACAAAAATAACTTTGCTTCCAGATATAAAAATACTAATAACTTAATAAACTACTAGGACCTAAAACATAAAAATACAATTGACTTGCAAAAATAAATATACTAAATTAAAATAAAAATCTCCTTGTATCTCCCGTATCAAAGTTACTATCTCATGCTCAGCTGCAAGGCGTTTAAGCCTCTGTTCTTGACTTGCTCTAAACGACCTATTATTTAGACTGGTCTCAGTTATAAGCCATTAAAACAGATTTGTTTCTGTCACAGTAGCTGCATTCTGTTTTTGTATTAGTTATTCTGTTTCGATTAGTTGTAACAAAGACTTGATTAGTTTGGCTCAAACTGTCTTAGAGCTTGTATTTAAATACTCATACTTATAAATGGTGATCATTGAGAAAAATGAACTGGTTGTCTCGTTTCCTCCATAGTTAATTCTTTCTGTATGTTTAGTTCATCATAAGCTGCCATCTGTCTCATTTTCAATTTCTTTCAAATAGTAGACGCATAAACTTTATGATTTTAATAGCACCAAACTTCACTTTTTTTCTTTTTCTTTTTCTTTTTTTTGCAGATTTGAACAAGATTTTAAAAGGAATCATATCTCCCTGGAAAATACCAAGCTCAGAGGATTACAAGGAGGAAAAAATATAAAACACAAAAAGCTATTTGTTCCTATATTAGACTTTCCAGAACTCCCCAGTTCTTATAGCTTAGCAAGAGAGACAACATGTGTCACTTGTCATAAAAAATGTCAATGATTGGTCAAATCCATCCATAAAGGGCACTATTGCAAGAGCTATTAGAGCACAAATAAAGATATGTAAAGTTTTTTTTTTAACTATTAAAAAGAAAAGAACAAAACAAGGGAAAACCTTTTTTAAAAAATCTGATTCCAAATCCAGAAGTGGAACAATGCCTCCGCCCATGAAAAAGTTTTGAACCCTTTAATAGGAATGAACCATGCTTCTTTTTTCTTTTTTTTGAATAATGCTATAGATACGAACTATTTTACAAAAAATTTTACAAACTGCTGATGTGGGAAGTGATTATTGGTAAATGAAAAAGTGATATTAATGGTGGGTCTAGATAAAAACCAATAAGAGGTTGGCCACATCAACATTTTGTAAAAATGTTGTAAAATAGTTTGTGGTTGTAGCATTACTCTTTTTTTTTTTTTGATAAGTAGGAATGAACCATGCTATTATCCATTTAGAAAACTGCATCTCAATTAATTGGCAAGTGAATGCATAGCAAGGAAATAATTAACATAAAACTATTTTGTCAACTGAAATTAACATCCAATATCAAACACTTAAGTTACAATTTACCTTTATCTGGCAAAAACCGTCCTGTGATGTATCGATCTGCAAGAACTGCTGCTGAAACAAGAGCACTGTCTGATATTTTAACACCATGATGAAGCTCATATCGCTCTCGCAATCCACGAAGAATGGATATTGTGTCTTCAACAGAGGGTTGATCACAGAATACTTGTTGAAATCTACGCTCAAGTGCAGGATCCTTCTCAATGTATTTTCTGTACTCATTCAATGTAGTCGCTCCTATACATCGAAGCTCACCTCGCCCAAGCATCGGTTTCAACAAGTTCCCGGCATCCATTGCACCACTTGTAGCACCTACAGGCATATCATCAACAAAGCTACCATATAAGATTCAACATAAGAGTGCATAATGCATTACATTGTAATTTGAGCATACATGCCACATTAACATGTAGCTAAATACGTGCAAATTGGTGAACATACACATATGCATGTGCAAATGACGGATTGTCATTTGCGCTTTCACATAGTAAATCAATCATGCTCTAGGCAGCAACATATATACCACAGAAAAAGAAAACAAAGATGCCAGATTCTATATGAGAGGAATCTAGCTCCATAGGAAACACAGAATAAGGGTACAAACCTGCACCAACAACAGTATGAATCTCATCAATGAATAAGACAATCTGCCCATTTGAAGCAGTGACCTCCTTCAAGACAGCTTTCAACCTTTCCTCAAAGTCTCCACGAAACTTGGCACCAGCAAGCAATGAACCCATATCTAGGGAGATTAACTGTACACCAAGAGAGAAAAAAAAAATTTAAATTCAAATTTTAACTGATTAAAAAGTTTAGTAGTAAACAATGAAGTAAAGTCATGGTAAATCTATCAAAAATTAACAATACAGAAAGCTTAGTTTGAATTGTTATATAAACATGTCCTAAATAGTTCCATCTGCTGGGATTAGAACAATTATCTACACAACTGGATTCATAATCATAATCAATTGTGATGACAAACATGACATATTGTGATGAAGATATACAACAGGCAATAGGTTCAGTCAATCAAACTCCAATCTCAACTGAATCTGTTCCACAACGCCCAGATCTAAGATGTCACTGATTGGATTAAAAAAAATCATATATGTAGTAGAATTTTAGTCAACTCTTCGGTTAAACATTGGATGTTTTAAGTCCAATACCTACTACTGAAAGTACTGTGGAAGATTTACATTCCGATGGAAAGGCAAATCTTAATTTCATTTAAATGTTGTAAAACTATTACTTATTGATTTCAAAATCTGCTAAGCCATCAAATATATATGATAAGGCAAAATGTATCTCATGTATTGCTTAATTAAACTCTACAAACACGATATACCTAAAGAAAAAAAAAAGTTCGGACTCAAAAAGCCATAGCAACATGGCTATGTCTTAGAATTGTGTTAAAGAACTCCTAAGAAAGAATGATGATTTAAAACTACTTTTTTCTTTTCTTTTTTTTTGTGGGAGGGGGGTGGGGGGAGGGGAAGGGTTCAAAACCTAGTGCCACTAAGCCACAAGGCTCTTGGCTAGAGAGGATCCAAACTTAATAAAAAATAAAGGGTAAATTACACCACCCTCCCTTGAGGTTTATTGAATGGCACTCCCCCTTGAGATCTGTATAAATGCAATAGTTTAGTCCATGCCCTCTCAAAATGCGATAAAACTAATTATATATATATATATATATATATTTTAAAGGATTCTTACCCAAATTATGGATGAAATGACACTCCCCTCCAGGTTTGTGGATTTATAACTCCTCCCTAGATATGTATAAATTACTATGAATCTTTTTTAAAATGGAATATTCTGTTAGTGAAATCTTCACAGTTGCATTTATAACAAACCTTGAGGGGAGTTTCATTTCATGAAACATTTGGGGGAAAGTGTCATTTTGTAAACCTCAACGGAGGTGGGTGAAATTTACCCAAAAATAAATAATGAATTAGAAAAAAGAACTTTACTACCTTCCGATTCAATAGTGGTTCTGGAACATCCCCTCGTACAATTCGTTGAGCTAATCTGAAAAGGATATTAAAATTATTAGTGCAAATTTACGACTAATGGATATGCAGGTTATTCATAGGAAGTTCGCTATAGCCCAGCACTCAATGTCACAAGTAAATAAACTACGATGATACTAGCATATGCTTACAAGAAATGGTCAACATAACCAACACTTCAAAATGGCTGTCTGAGTGAACGGAAGAATTTCATGAGAGGAAAATAGTGAATGGATGAAATTGAAACACCAAATTCAAATGCACAAACCTAACTGGTATGATTCCTTAAAGAATGTAAAGATATCATGTTACAATTTCTATATTATGAATAAAAAGTTGGGTTAAACCAAAGCCTAATTTAAGTTATCATCATAAAGCATCATATAGGCCATTTCTATTAAAACTATCTTGTTTTCTTAACAATTTTATGTTCAAGTTAGAGCAAAGCATTGATAGCAATTGTCTTCTCCATAACAGTATTTCAGGCTTCACATTCATACATTACAATAAGGCAGAAAAGAAACTATAGCCAAACACTGGTGGCATAAGCTTCAGTGAGTTACTCCCCCGACCCAAAAAAAAAATCCTTCAATTCTCTCATCTAGACTTAAAAGTAAAATCCTCCCATCCTACATAGTTGGTCTTGATTAAGTAAGCCATCTATGTATTTCCTTTTCTTTTCTTTTTTCTTTTTTTTGACAAATCCTTCTATATATTTCCATTTAATTATTTAGTAATACCATATCTCATGATTTGAATTTGCAGCAAGAGCATAAATCATAATAAAATAGCAGTGGACTCTATAAGTTGCAAGGTACCAAATATGAGTAGATTTTTACCATAAGTTGACATTAGTTAGGTGAAAAAAAAAAAAAGAATAGCCAAGAGCTATTAGTTCTTTTCTTTCCATTATTTCTTTGATGTTTATCGTAAAGAGTGAATTAAAAAGATCTGAAAAAGAACTTAACTTTCTGATAGCAGCAGATACTTACATATATACATAAGATCACCTAAGGCACAACTTTCTTGTACTTGTCAAAACTAAGATGAAGCATGATTTCCCATAAGTGAAACACACATAGCACTTCAAAAAACATACCCTTCAGCAATTGCAGTCTTCCCCACACCAGGTTCACCAATAATAACAGGATTATTTTTTGTTCTCCTAGATAATATCTGTATACAACGGCGAATTTCGTCATCTCGACCGATTACAGGATCAAGTTTGCCTCGCCTCGCAAGTTCTGTCAAGTCGTTCCCATATTTCTCCAATGCCTCATATTTTCCTTCAGGATCTACATACAACAAGAAACAGGAGTATGAGATAAAGGTAACAAGTAACAAAAGCAGCACTAGAAGGTGGGATTACATTGTTGTTAAAGATCAACTTGAGGTGGAAAATTGGAAAAGAAAGTCAAAAAAGTGTTTCAAGATGATCTCAATTTTCCCCTTATATCTCTCTGACGTCTTAAGAACCTCTGTCCTTACTGCTGTCAATTGAAGAAGTTTAACAGGGAATCCTAAAAAAGAACTAGAATATCAAGATTAGCTGCTTTGTTATGACTTGAGCATCATAGTACCTCAACTAGAAAACAAGGGTGTCAATACTTTCCTAAAAAAATGCAACAAAATCTTAATCCAATTACAGATCCCAATATCCACATTTGAGAAAAAAAGATGTCCTACATAACAAAAAATGAAAAGCAGAAGCAACCTAACACACTACTTCATATTCTTACATAATATGCGGTAATAAATTTAGTGAATACTATCTTTTGCGGCTTGGTAGTCAGCCCTAGCTCAAATGACACTTCCTGCTCTCATAAAAATGGGTGGAGAATGAGGTCATGAGTTCAAAATCTAGTGGGTGCATGTGTGATTTACCAATAAATAAAAGACTATCTTTTGCAGCTTCCATGATTTTGTTCCATTATATGTACAATTCATGCATATTGTTTTTGAATAAAATGGCATTAAGATGCTAAAATATCTGCAGAACTAGAACTACAAGAGATTGAATTTGTACTTTGATCAGTTACTCTCTGACTTCCGCGAACAGCACTAACGGCATCCTTCAAATCCTTCTCACTGAGCTGGAGGTCACTAAATAACTTCTTTCCAAACCTCTTGTCAGAATAGAATGCCAACACAAGATGCTCCACTGACACAAAATCATCTCCCATTTCTTTCTTATGCTTGTGGGAATTGTCCAAGAGGATAGTAAGATATGAGCCCATAATAGGGCCACTAGTGTCACCCACAACCTACCACAAAGAAAAATGATCACATTTCCAGAAAAAAAGAAAAAAGAAAAACCAGCAATAACGGATACTACAGGGTAGAATACAAAAACCACCCTTGAGGTTTGGGCTAATGTCAGGCACTACCCAGACTTTTCAAAAAACATCCAATTTGCCCCCTAAGCATAAAACACACTTAACACAGTTTGAAAGTTTCCCTCCTACTCCAAGTCTGTTTCTGCTTCCTTCTCTATCTCTATCTTTTGTTCATCTAGTATTTACAACCCAGAAACTCCCCTGTGCATATAATTGCCACAATACAAACACTGTAGGACTGCATTGTGACAATTAACTTGACCGCAAATTAATTTTAGGGGAAAGGAGCACAAACAATGTTAAGTGCGGTTTGTACTTGGGGCAAATTGGGTCGTTGCATTTTACCCAATACTATATCATGATCAAAGCAACTACCTTTGGTTGCTTAGATATAAAGTCATCTGTAGCCTGCAGAACTGAAGTGTTGTCAAGTCCTGCCTTGGTGAATATTCTCCTGGCTAACCCATCCTTTTGCTCCAGAAGGGCTTTCATCAAATGCTCAGATTCCACCACTTGTTGTTTGCTAGCCCGTGCAGCATTGACAGCATCAACAAGTCCCTCCCATGCCATCTCAGTGAACTCTGATGGATTAGCCTGATTTTAAATTTTAAAAAAGGGATAAAGATAAAGAGTTTCATACTTAGCAAGCATACTAAAATCTGTACCAGACAAAGAAGGACGTTCTACTACTATATATGTTGAACCAAGAGACTAAAGCCATAGGACAATCTCAAAGCAATGGGTTAAACTACACCATTATCAAAATTAAAATGATAAATAAATTAACCAAATTTTATAAGACCAAAACTCAACAATTGTATTAATCAATTACTTTTTTTTGTTAGAATAACAATTAAAACAATTAAATTCATTATTTCCTAACCGTTTAACCTTTTGGAAGTATTGTTGATTTATCATGGTATCAAATCAGATGATATTTTGAGTTCAAAACCAGTCTTCGCCTACCTTCCATTTAAAAATTAAAAATCTCACAGGCTAAGCCTCCCACTTATTAATGTGGAGTGGGGCCGACATGTGAGAGAAGTATTAGAATAATAATTTAATGATTAAATTCAATAAACCAAAATATATACACACCCCACACACAAACAAATCATCCAATATGATTATCTAACAAAAATGCACATAAGGGTCTTCATAAATTTTCATCCAATATGATTATCTAACAAAAAAGCGCAAAAGGGTGTTCATAAATTTTCAATACAAGAATCACATAAAAAGTTTTTTGCTTGTATGCTTTGTGTATGTATAAATGCGTGAATGAATGAAACAAGGTAGTCGAGTATTGTATGAATTGAAACCTGAGACCCGTTGGAGGCAGAGTAGAAGGAGGGAGTGGAAGCGTGAAAATGGCGCGTGAAAGTGTTGGCCAGAAACTTAGCCGAAGCGACATTGCTGTCCGATACACCACCGCCAAATACACGAGGCCGAGACGAAGAGGGTAGAGAATTGCGAAGGATATATGAAGAGAGTGGGCGCACGGAACGAGGGTGAGAGTGTGAGAGTCTAGCAGCAGTGGCTGTGGCTCCTATAAGAGACTTGCTCAGCCTTGAAGAAGCTCTTCTGCTTGCCATTTTTTACAATTTTTTTTGGTTCAAATGTAAGAGAAGAGAAGAGGTGGGTTTTTGAAAGCTTGGGGAAGAGGCAAAGGATGGTTGTGGAATTGTCTCGGACCTTCTTCTTGTTTCGTAGTAAATCCACTACTTACTAGTAGCTATGTTGGCATATACGGGTCCCACCACCGATTCTTGGTAACTCAAAATTTAAGGGCCAAAATTGGCAATTAAGGGTCCGTTTGTTTTGGCTGAAAATGGTTTCAGGAAATCATTTTACACTCTTATATGTGTTTGGTAAGCACAGGAAAATAGGGTCAATGGAAATTAATTTCAGCTTTGATTGTAAAATACCCCTCTCAAGCCGGAAATCAATTTCAGTTTCTATTTTACCTTCAAATGGTTTCCAGCCCTCACAGACAAAGAGAGAGGGAGAGGGAGAGAGCAAGAAGAGAGAGCACACCCCTCCGGCCAGCCAAGCTCTGGATTGCCCTGATCGTGCCGCCCCCACCACTCAGATCACGCGCCGGCCAAGCTTTTTTTTTTTTTCTCTCTTCTTCCTCAACGCTTCTTCTCCCGATCTGGCCGTCACTGACCACTAGCCCATGTTTGAGATCGACGGCACCGCCGTCTGGGCCGGGCCTCTCCCTCATCACCGATCCACCCCTCCCTCATCACCGATCATTCACCGGCGAGTCGCACCCACGAACCGATCTCTCTCTGTCCCTCTCTCACAATTGGTCTTGTGATTTTGATTTTTTTGTTTTGATTTTTGTTTCTTGTGTTGTTTATATATTTTGATTCTCTGTAATAATATTTGTTTGGATCCTAAGAAAATGTGAGAAATATGATAAAAATGGGTTTTCTATAGCATTTTCAGCAACATAACCAAACACTAGAAAATATTTTCCAAAGTATTTTTTGGAATGCAACCAAACACTTGAAAATATTTTCCTTTCTCGAAAATATTTTCACCTGAAAATATTTTACATTCAACCAAACACAGCCTAAGTGAATTAACTCCAATTGCCAAACTATATAGTTAGTTGGCAACGTTTCAAAACTATATTTTTAACTAACATCTCGAGTTTAAAATACTCAATTTAGGACTTGTAAATCAAGTTTCAAATACTCGGTTTCCATATTCTGATCATGTTCTGATTTGGCGTTTTTCCACGTGGTATCCACCTAGAACTCGAGTATTAGAGGCTTGAGTTATATCTCGACTCTTTGAGCGTCGATTTTTGTGTTCTGAGAATGACGTGGTTTATCCACGTGGAAGCCACCCGGAAACCGAGTCTCTAAGACTCGATTTCATAAAGGGCTTATTCAAAATTAAATAATTACAGACACTCTCTCCACTCTCACGTCTCCACTCTCACTCACCCTCTCCACTCTCACTCAATCTCCACTCTCACGCACCTCCATTCTCATTCTGTCAAATCCTCGTCATCCACCAAAACCCGCGCTCTTTCTATCAATTTAAACCCTACTTATATATACTCAGACACTCTGCCCTTCAATATTCACAACCTTCTCCAGTTCTCTCAGGTCTGCTTTTCTTCTCCTAAACCCACTTTTGAAGTACATTTTCTTTGCACCAGCTTTGATTGTTTTTCTTATTGTGTGATTTTTTTCATGTGGGTTTGTCTGCGTTTATCTGCATCTAATTTTTTTTTTTTTTTAGGTTGGGTTTTACATAATCATAGCATTTGGGATTATGTGTTTTGTTTTGTTTTACTTATATTTCTATTGTTGGTAAAGAATGTAGGAGAATGTCTAATTATTGATTGATATTGCTATTGGGTCCCTCTCTTTTACTCTCTTTTTTTTCCTTCTGTTTTTGTTCCTTATCATTTGGATTTCTCACATTCATGGTTTTGGCAGGAGTATCAATTTCATAATTTTAGTATTTTTTTTCTTTATTTCATAAATATTTGATTGATACTGATTGGTCACCATATATAGTGTGTGTTTTATCCTTCTTTGGTTTCAAATCATTTTACCTATTTTAATTTTTGGGTTTTAATTTTAGTGTGGTTAGAATTTGATAATGAGAGGATTTAAATGCTTCATTGAGTTTAAGTTTGTCAAGACTTGTCGTGGTTCTATATTCTGATTTAATCAGCACCACTTAAACTCCTCACTTGCACTCAACTCCCACACTTATTCTTCGAATTTGATGTAAAAAAGGGCAATGCCTGGAAGCCTATAAATGATGCCATTTATAGTTTATAATTACAGCAGTGTACTATTGAGTTTCCAATCCAGCTTTTTGGGTTATTTTTTTTCTTCACCTTTCATTAATTTTTCAAAGCACATAAATAGCAAAACTTGAAATCCTAACCACTCCTAAAAATTAGGAACCAACTCCTATTTAAATTTAAATTTATATGAATTCAACTTATGAACTTTTTAAAAAAATTTAAGTTGAACTGATCCTTATCCTATGTTGTCTGATTTTTGAACATAACAATTCCTAAGTGGATGTTCTATCACATCATTCAGTGGGATGCATACTTTGTGACACATTGTGGGTAAAATTCAACTTTGGAGAGTTTGGTTTTAGGGGTGCCAATGGTAGCGTTTTCACAATGGCTGGATCAAGGGACAAATGTGAAGTTGATTGAAGATGTGTTGAAGACGAGTGCGAATGTGACAACAAATAATGGTGGTATTATAGAAGGTGATAAGATTAAGATGTGCTTGGAATTGGTTGTGGGAGATGGAAAGAGAGGGAAATAAATGAGAAGGGAATGCATGAAATGGAAGGAGTTGGCTAAGGAGGCTGCCAATGAAGGTGGTTCTTCCTATAAGAATGTTAAGGCTTTTGTGGATGAGATTGGAGATGTTTTTGTTAAAAGAGTGTAGGTTTGTTATAAAATGAAAGCAATTATATATTTTAGGTGGTTGATTTTTGTTGGGTTGGGAGCTAGGTTGCTAATGATGGTGGTTCTTCAATTTGCTTTTTTTACCCCCCTAAACTTGAAATTTTTGCATTTGCATTGTGATGAATTAAGATCTGTTAATTTTGAGATTAATTTCTTATTCAATTAGTTAATAATTTTTATATTCATGGGAATTGAATTAAGGACATCACTTTATAATTGTAAAATGTACTCCCCCCTAGATCGAGGGTTTTACATGGAGTCGCCACTTATTTAATTTAAAAGGAAAAATAAGAAAACCTTCAATAAAAAGTACTTCTGTTGTATTAATGTATATGACAATTTACATCAATTTTGTAACAAAAATTTACAATGCTTTTTTGTCCTAGATACAATCTAAGAAAAGTAAATTACATTGCTTTATTTCCTAGTTACATTCTAAAAAATGTAAAATTACATATACAAGAGCATAGTCTAGAACCCTTGATCTTAGTTCGAAGGCTAATTTACGAGATGGGAAGGGATTAAGCACCCATCTCGCCCGGTAAAAACCGGTCTCCTAGGTAAGGTGGCCAATATCATGTCATGTCAAACAAATACAAACAATATGTCATATAAACATGTTAATTTGCAAGAATTGTAAACAAATATGTGTTAGAGGAATTAGACATAAAAAGACAAAAAGTGAAACTTGTTAGATAACAATTTTAATGTAAAGAAAGCATCAAGGTCATGACATGTTCATCCAAGAAATCAATGTAAACAAAGAATTCCTAGCCTAAATGTGTTCATCTAAGCATGTGAAGAAAAAAACAAAGTTTTCATGTTATTTGTCATCAACATAATTGCAGAGAGAACAAAATAAAATAAAACATTTGAGCATATTTGATCATCCAAGCAATTATGAAAAGAAATAAAGGAAAAATCCCTTAGACATGTTCATCTAGAGAAAAATAAAACACTTAGACATGTTCGTTCAAGCATTTTAAAAAAAGTAGAACAATTACCTAGACATGTTCATCTAAGCATTCAAGAGAAATTTGTGCTTTAGCCTAGAAGTGTTCATCTAAGCATTCAAGAGAAAATTGTGTATTAGCCTAGAAGTGTTTATCTAAGCATGTAAAAGGAATATCAATGAGACATATAGGCATGTTCATCCAAGCATATCACGAAAGAAACAAATAACAACTTGTTAAGCATTTATTCAAGCATGTGTAGATAGTTAATAACATAATTAACTACTTACCAGCATAGAGCTTAAATTAAAAAGGGGAAGTGATCACTTAAAGGGTTAGGGAGAAAGTAAGGAAGTACTAAACTACAACTAAAGTAGGAACAATGGTTGCAAAACAGCTTTTCTTTTCTACTTTCTCACTAGCTCTCCAGAGGGAATTCTGGGGTCCAGAAAATGGAAGAGGTCTTCTCTATTTATAGGGGAAGGGATGGCTTAGCTTTAAAGCTAAGTTAGTAGCTTTCTTCTGAAGCTAAGGGAGGAGATAACCTGTTTAAATGTGCTGTAATGGATTTGGTGTTGATCCCATTTGAATTTTGAAATGATGCTGCACCTGCTTCGTATTTTGGCTCTAACTTTCTGCTCAAAATTCCAATTGATTCAAGATGGGTGTTTTTTGAAAGGAAATTCAATTATCTACAACCTTTTCAGAAATAGAGAAAGCCAAATTTCAACGTTATCCAGGCCAAAAATGTGTTTCAAATTGCTGCTGAAAATAGTAACGTTTTTTGAGCATTTTTGAAATTTTTCACAGGATGTATCTGTTTCTTATCCAATTTATTTTAAAAAAAAAAAAAAACTTTTCTTCTGAAGATAAAGGAAGGGATAAGCCAATTAGATAAGCTTGAACAAATTTGATGTTGAACCCCATTTGAAATTTTGAAAGAAAATTGAAGATGATGCTGAATTTGTGCTATCTTCTGCACCTGTGTCGTATTTTGGCCATAACTTTCTGCTCAAAATTCCAATTGATTCGGGATTGATGTTTTTTGAAATTAAATTCAATTATCTACAACTTTTATAGAAATAGAGAAAATAAAATCTCAACGTTTTCCAGGCCAAAAATGCAATTCAAGTTGCTGCTGAAGATAACGACGTTCTTTGAGCATTTTTCTGTTTTTTTGAATTTTTCATGGATCATATCTCCAAAAAAAATTTCAAAAGAGCAAATAAGATGCCATAAAGAATTTTTTTTTTATTATTTCTTTAAAAAAAATGAAATCCAATCAAAAATCACACTTAATTAATTTTAAATTAATTCATGTGAGAACCAATCAAAATTAAGTGTTTAAGATAGGATGTGATCAGCCCATCGTGTAGGTGAGCCATGATTATTAAAAATTGTTTGTATGATAACTTTTGATCAGGTGGTCCGATAAAAACCCATGACATACCATTATGATCGTTAGAATATCAAGATTTGTTTTGTATCACAAATCTAAAGATCTACTGGTTGGTTAAATGCAAGTTGTAAAATTGGGTGTCTACAATAATATTTGTTTTAAGTTTCATTAAATTTATGTACAATTTGTGTTTTTATGGGTTAGATCAATGATGTCTATAAATGATGCCATTTTAGTATGAGCTAAAAAGACTTCAACTTCAACAATACTAGAGTAAAAGACTTCATAGAGAA
Organism: Quercus tomentella; assembly: GCA_028535165.1. NCBI lineage: Eukaryota > Viridiplantae > Streptophyta > Magnoliopsida > Fagales > Fagaceae > Quercus > Quercus tomentella. The sequence continues at coordinate 21,502,099 of JAPQVY010000155.1, forward strand.
ATTGAATGAATAAATTATAAAGGAATAGAGACGAATGTAATGAAATTATAAGTTATCTTGTTTGGACGTAGATTAGGCCTGCATTTGTTGTATATTGCGGGACTGCTACTTTGTTGAATTTTTTGTTTTTTAAGGATATTTGTTAGATTGTTTTTGTTTTCAATAATGTCTATTACATGCTACCTTATTACACACAAAGTATACACAATTCAGTTTTTGAATTGACATTGTATATTGAAGTGGTCATTTCCGTCCAAAATGTCTTGTTTAGAAAATACTTTATGTGTACTTTGCATGCAATAATGTGTGTACCGAATTCTCATTGTACAAACTGGCTTTTGTTGCTCTAACTCATACCTAGTTCCATAAGCATATTGTGTGTTCATTTCTCAAACTAATTGCTTATCATTCTTGTGCAATATGGCTACTGCAAATGCTAGACAGATTGACCATGCGCAACCTGGACCCATTGATGATTCGGTGTTGACTTTACAAGCCGAACATTGGTTAGAAGCTATTTGGAATGAGCAGGTAAAACACAACACTAAAACCGTTTGTGTTGTTTTGAACTGTATCCTTCTTATGGTACCCCATTTAATTCATAGAATGTACACACACTTGCTATCATATATTAATCCATGGTTCTATTTTGTGTAAGATCCGGGGTCCCTTACCTGCCGCAGCCGTAGTGAAGAGTTCACCAATCTAGAGCCAATGGTGGACGACCAAGTCGTTGACATCATTAAAGGACTTGGTTTGGAGGGACTCCTCAGGACCCCAGGTAAAGAGATTGACTATGGGCTGATAACAGCCTTAGTGGAGCGATGGCGGCCCGAGACTCAAACCTTCCACATGCCACATGGTGAGGTCACCATCACATTGTAAGATGTGAAGGTTCTTCTCAAGCTTCCTGTTGATGGCGAGGCTATAACAGGGAGCACGTAGAAAGAATGGCCGCATGTGTGCCGGAATTTCCTTGGCTTTCAACCTATAAATGATAATATAAAGGTGCTTATTGGCCAAAGGATTGTCATCAAACAGCTTTTGGAGCAAGTTGCCAGTCCATTGCTGCCTAATGCTGAAGAGGATCAGCTGCATAAGTATGCACAATGCTACATCCTAGCGCTACTAGGGGACACAATCTTCATGGACAAATTCGGCGATAGGGTGCATCTAATGTGGGTGCAGCAATTGGAAGACCTTTGCAACCCATGAAGGTACAATTGGGGAAGTGCTTGTCTTGCATGGTTGTACAAAGAGTTATGCAGGGCAAGCGATAAGACAGCCAGTCAAATTGGTAGGTGCTTGCTGTTGGTCTAGTATTGGGCATGGACCAGGTTCTCATTTTTGTGCCCGAGAGTTAAGCGTGGCCTGCCAGTAAGTGCTTATGGTCCTCCAATGCTTATGGTCCTCCAGTGCATGGTCCATTGTCCCTAAAGTACGTCTCTACCTCATACACGTCATATACATTATGTGATCATTACCTAACCATGTAACTTGATTACATTATAGATTGATTACATTATAGTTTTAATCATAAGATTATCTTAGTAGGAAAGTTGTAGATATTGATCCCTTGTTTTTTATTGTAGGTGGTTGTGGGTCCCAAATAAGAAAAACAGGCCCACCCACATCTTCAGGGACAGGTATCGCAAGCAAATAGCTTCAATGTTGCCAGGCTAGGTATGAAAATAAATTTTTTTACATGTTTAGGAACAAGATATAGGTTTGGTGAACTTTGAAATACAAATATTTTATGGATCCTATTAAACATGATCTTTACATGTTTGTCTTCTTTGATCGTCATATACCCGTAATTTATCCGTTCATGAAGGACTTCTTATAGGTAACAGTAAATAATCTTTATGTCATAACAAGCAGGGTTCAAATTCAATTATTCCATTATTTTCATCTTCAAATCATTCGACGTCTTCAACTTACAACGTATCATGATCTAATAGCACTGGATACCCAACCCTTTAAATGGGAATCCGTCAATCTCTTCAGGATTGACAAGGGGTCCACCGTAGTATATATTTATATCAATATTCTTCAGAGATTGTGAACCTATTAGAGTCAAGTGTAATATGTTAGTGACATATTTTATCTCTTTCATTTAACATCAATTACAAAACCTTTTTATCTACACTAAGTTCTGAGAAAATTACAACTTGTTACATTATATGTATATACAAACACACCCCACATTTGCATATACTCACCCCACATCACATACAAACACAATCAATCATTATCATTTCATACTCAAACATTAAAAAAAAAAAAAAAAAAAAAAAAACTTAAGACAAAACTCACCCCCATTACAAAATTTCAAATCATTCTAAAAAAAAAAATAAAGAAAAATATTAGACCAAACAACAACAAAAATAGTCATGATAATAAAAACCTAACAATACAAATATATCTCAAATATTTTTTACTTTTTATAAAAACCTAGCAAATATATACACTAATTTGTTACATCATATGCATATACAAACAAACCCCACATTTGCATATACTCACCTATCACATACAAACACACTCCAATCATTATCATTTCATACTCAAACAAAAAAAAAACTAAACACACAACTCACCCCATTACAAAACTTCAAATCATTCTAACAAAAATATAAAGAAAAATATCAAACCAAAAAAAAAAAAAAAAAAAAAAAAAAAAAAAAAGTTCATGATACATACCCATGAAAAAACCCTAACAATACATATATACACTAACAACTAGAGAGAGTGAGTGTTATAAAAACCTTACCTGACATGAGGATGTGTAAATGGGGGTGAGTTTTGTGTTAGATTGATTTGAAGTTTTGTAATGGGGTGAGTTTTGTATGAGAGTGAGAGAGAGAGAGAGCACAAAAGTCTCAGCTGCTGGGACTTGTGAATGTGCCCGAGAGACCCACAAAATAGAGATTTATGAGGACTAAGGACAAGAGTAAAGCTGCCTAAACCACGTGGATTAATATCCACCACAGCTGACAAATCGAGACTCTAAGACTCGATTTCCCTTTTAAAAAACCGAGTTTCTAAGGCTCGATATCCAAGTGAATCCCACGTGGATTCTCAAAACACAAAAATCGAGGCTCTAAGTGTCGAGATATAACTCGAGTTTTAGAGGCTCGAATTCTAGGTGGATGCCACGTGGCAAAACGCCAACTCAGACAAGGAAACTGAGTCTTTGAGGCTTGATTTACAAGTCCTAAATCGAGTCTTTTAAACTCGAGATGCTAGTTACAAATATACTTTTAAAACGTTGCCAACTAATTATATAGTTTGGCAATTGGAGTTAATTGCCAATTTAGGCCCGCCAAGAAACAAAACATACATTTATGCGCAATTTTTTTTTCGATATTAATATATAATTTTTTTTACACAATCATTTTTAAAAAACATTCACTAAATTACTGTACATGTATAATATGGTAAGTGTATGAACGGAGATAATTTGGCATCTTTAACAAAAGTATGTTCCAAAAAATCGACCAAAAAAAAAAAAAAAATACAGAAACGTAGAAATAACATAATGCGTATAGTACATATATAATCTATATATATATATATATATATAAAACCGAAACCTCTGCAGCTCTCACAATTTTCCACGTCATCACTATTTTTTTATTTTTTAGATTCTTTTTATTTTAGGTTTTTACAATAGTTTAGTTTAAGTAAAACTCTATTAAATATATGTTTCTACCCAAACCCAACTAGAAATTTCATCTATAAATTCATAAACTAAAAACCCTACGGATGCATAGCCATCCAAAACTACAGACTCTCTTTCACCGGAGTAGTCTCCTTGCTTGCCTAAGATTCTTCTAATCAGAGCAACCGTTAATGTTGTAGAGTCTTTCTTATGGTATTCTACCGTTTTCCTTAAACTCAGATGAGAGGTGTGGCAACATATGCGTACTGTATTGAATTAGAACAGACGTGGGAAATACTTTGTAAGAAATTTTATTATCAATAATTTTTTTTTAACCTTTTTCCTTAAGTCGTTGCTTCTGCTAAGCACTGTTGTTACATTGAACTTTTTTGTTATATTGAACTTTTTTTGTTTTATATAGATTACAACAGTTACGATTGCACTATTATTCTTATTTTGAGCTCACATTAAAAGAAAAGACCTATGAAAGTGTTTGTGAAAGGGACAAAGGTTTTTAGTGGTCACAGGTAAGGGAAGATTTAAGTGATTGAATATATTGGTCTTAAAGAGTGATTTGGGAGGGCAAAGAGTGTTTGGCAAAACTTTTGTATAGCAATAGTTGTTTGATGAAAATTGATTTTGCTTAGAGGCATAAAATTCATCTCTGCGGAGGATTCACTTTGATCTTGTGATATAGCTGATATGGTTTAGATTTTAGCTTATCCTTGGATCACATTCAAAATGTAAGAGAAAATGTCTAAGCCAAATTGGAAAGGGGCTAGGACTAAATTTTATTTTCCAATCTACTTCTTTGCCTTTGGAACTAAATCAGAACTAGACAGTATCTATGCCCTATACATATACTAAGATGATATGATTTACTAAGATGGATTCTTTTGTTTTATATTTGCTAGATAATCTTTAATCTATGGACTATGTGAATATAAATTTGATTTGTATTAAAATTGGTAGAATTTTTTTGTGTTATGGTAGAATTTTACTAATGGAATTTGTAGAATTATTGATTTTTTTTTCTTTGGCTGCTCATAATTTGATAAAATTAATACGATCTTTATTAACACAGCTTGAATTTTTTTAGAAATAACATTAGTTAGATAAGAATCGAAGAAAAGTAATATCTGAGTTGGAGGTTATTAATTACATTTTCTTTTCTGACTTTGCTTTTAGAATTACAAGAGCTTCATTTTAAACACAATAGGTGTGAATGTTTCATGGTTAAGAAAACTCTTTAATTGTTGCATATTTAATGCATGTTCTTGAAAAGAATTTGTAAGTTTTTCAATCAGTGATTCTTGAAAAAAATGTCTCAATTATACTAGAATTGTGTATAGAGAGGCCATGTCATTAGTTATAGGCTCTAGATATTGCCCTTTTTTTTTAAGTCAAATTTGGAGAATAAGTATAGCAGGTGAGTACAAATGAGCAGTTTGAGTGACTGAAACTTCTTTAGCTATATTTTGTGTTTCAATTGATCACAATTTTTTTATATATATATATATTTATAAATATTCATGTTTGAACGGTATCTTGTATAATTGCTACATATACTATATCATTAATGTCATCTCCTATTTATAAACTACCACAATTAAAATAAATAAATAAATTGTCAATGGCAAAAAAATTAACAAAAATATTTTAAAACTCATATTTAATAGCTTTCCCATGCATTGCACGGGTTAGCGACTAGTATATTTATATTTTAAAACCTCGCCACAAAAATACGGATATATTTACTATGTATTTTTTAGATAAATACAATCATTCAAAAAGAGTGAACTTACCCAAAAAAAAAAAGTAATGTTTCATGGGAGCTCACAAGGCCCCTGTACCAGCCAGATGGTGTCTCGTATCTTGGATCACAATATCTCCAAATGTTTTTTGCAGCTGTCCAAAGTATTGTTGTTCAAGGCCCCTTGTTTAAATAATTGAACGACACCATTTTGCTCATTCCTAAACCCAACTGTGCTGCCACTGCCAACAGTGATAGGCCTATGAGCTTATGTATTGTAATGTCATCTATGAAGTAATATCTAAAGTTTTTGGCAAATAAATTGAAAGTTTTACTTCCCAAAATGCTAACTTCTTGGCAAGATGGCTTTGTTCCAGGGCGACTCATACAGTACAGGTTGTTAAAAAACTATTCAGTCCCAGTTTACATGCCGTTAGAGAGCATCAAACAAAACTGAGTTTTTCTTGGAATGGTCAGACTAAAATTTAACTGACCTAGCTAGATGCTAGTGCCATCTTATTAATTAAGGTTGCGTTTGGGATAGCTTATATTGGGCAGCTTTTTTTATTATTTAGCTTATTTTTGCTACATTTATGAGTTCCATTGCACTTTTTAGTACTATTCATAAGTCACATTATACTATTTTAGCTAACTTTTAGCTTTATCTACAGTGTTTTCAGTTTCAACTAAATAAGTTGTTCCTAAACGAATCCTAAGTTTGAGGATCATTGGACATAGGTGACAAGGTGACAATCTTCATAGAAGTGGAAAAACATTTCTGAAATTAATCTTCACATTAGACAGTTACAGCTAAGCATGTTTTACACGAGCAGCAAGATGTCTTTTTGTGCAAGAGGGAGTTGTAAACATGGTATTGCAGAAGCAGTGGGATTTCCTATTCTAAAACAACTCTCAATGGAATTAAAATTTGTCCATAAATTGCTTACAATTGTACAATGTTGAATGTGTTTGTCCTTGCAATCTTCATAGATGAGGAAAAGAGCAGACAGATACACATGCCACACCAAATCTACAAGGCCACATCCTCACATTCATTTTGCCAAACCATATGAAGCTCTGAGGAACTATACATGGAACAAATTTTTACAAGAACTAGTCATCGGGGTTTTCTTGCAGTCCTCCTCCTATTAACAGTCTTCACCCATTTTAAGGATTCACTCTCACCATCTTGACAGTAATTGGCACGCCTTCTCTGGCATGGATTCCACGTCTTATCAGAAATCATATTCTCTTCACTGGCCTTGTGCAACTCCACCTTTGTTTGAGTGCCATGCATCTGGATATCAGCTTGTGCAGTGCTGGGTGCCATACTGAGCAAAATCTCTGCAGCAATACTTTCAAATGCTTCATCCTGAGGTGATTTATCTACAATATTGTCATTACCTTCTCTCCCAAAAACTGGTTTTTCAGATACTGCCACATTGTTACATTTGGAATTTGAGTACATACTACTTTCAACGTGTTTGACTTCAGAATCAGAATGGGTGGAGGAGACCAAAACTTTCAAACCATCTTTGATGACCTGGGGCACTTCTTCACATTCTGATTGAACAGCTTGTCCTCCACCATGGCTTGTCTGAACTGCCTCACAACAACCATCACCAGGTCCAGGAGAATCCTCCAATTGAATGATGATATTTTTTTCCTTACAGCTCTTCATAGAGTGGGAGTGTACACTATTGCTTCCATTATCTGAGTCATTTTGATTTTCATCTTTATGATATGTGCTTGTTTGAGAGGCTAAAGGGAATGAGTTCAGGTCTTGCTTTCCTGAAATTGAATTTGATTTCAAGGAAAGGGACCTTTGGATGGCGAATCCTTTACAATATGTAGAATCATGCTGCACAGAATCCAGGGTTGAAGAACCTTGAGAGCAGATGACAGGATTCTTTGGGAAGAAACCCTCAACAATATGACCATTTGCCAGAGCTGGAATTTTCTGAAGACTATCTTCCCCAGAATCTAAAGTATTATATTTCTGAGTCATGAAATTTACGAAGCCCTGGAAAGAAGGAAAATGTAGGAATACAGAAATAGATCTCAGATAAGCTTTAGACAGACAAACAAAATATACAGTGTGAGATATTTTTAGCAAGCTAACTGATAAAAAAAGCAACTGCATGGGGTTGGAATTCAACTAGCTGAACACCTTAAGTTCAATGACTGAATAAAGAAACCTTAGTGTTTCCTGTTGATGTGATGTCTCTCATGGAACAGGCTACAGGTTTAGAAGATGACTTCTCCTAGCTTTCAGTTGAAACAGAATTAAATTTCTAAGACCATAGGGAAGGCCAGAAATAGGCACTTCAATTTTACCCTGAAGAACAACATGGCAATTGGTTGGCTACAGGTTACTAAGTTGAGGATGCACCCAAAACTACTGAACCCAAACCAAACATAACCAACTCATTAACATGTTGGGCAGATTCATGGGAGTGATTCAAAATAACAACTTGCCTGAACCATGTCATTTAAAATCAAAAAGGTGCATGGGAATGTGACCTAAAATCCATTGAAGATGAAAGAATTTGACAATCGGGACAGAGATAAAATGAGCATAAATCAATATCCAAGAGTGGCAGCAGGGAAATTATATTTCTACAGATTTGTTATGAATAATCAAATAAAAAGTGCCCTCTATCTTATAAACAAAGAACAAAGATATCAATCATTTTTTTCGCATTGACTCCATAAACATTGAATTTCTAAGAATATTTTGGAAAAATTTCACAGATACAAGGAAAGACGGGTTTCAATTTGCATAACCCATCTATGAAACTATAAGGAATAAAGCCCCAAAAAAAATGCTAAATGCAATGTACAGAAATGCTCTGTGTAATGCAGACTTATTCCTATAAGTTTTAGCAATGAAATTTATGGTCAAAATCATCATGTAAATGCAGACTTAGTATAAGATCAATCAACCAGTAATGCACAACATGATTCATTGTCACAATTGTTCTACATCCATGTGTGCACATATGCCATTAATACATTAATGTAATGCTTTAATCATCTATAAATCTACAAAAATTAATTTCAATTCACAAAAGCCAAAGTGTGACTCAAATATAAAACCATGCATAACATGAAAAGATGTTTGGGTATTAAATTCTCTTGCACTTCAGATGGATTTCATTTTTTTTTATTTATTAAAAAAAAAAACCTCCTGAGTGATGTAATTTATACCAGAATGATTAATGCAACCTTACTCAACGAAAATCACGGTAAGAAGGTATAATATGCAAGATCAAGATAAAAACCTGATGCAATACTGTTGGCTTTTCAATGTGCATTGAATACTGGCATAGATCGGACTTGGCACCTGCAGGCAAGTACTTTCTTGGAAAATCTTGTGATGTTTTATTTTCACTGGTGTTATTTGGACTTGGAAAACTTAAAGCAAATCTTTTTATTTCAGTTCTGTAAGCTTTGTCTTCTGAAACTCTGTCACAGTCTTGAATGATTTCTTGACCATTTTCTGAAAGTATTCTTATGTTTGTTTTTGGATAAATCTGCTTCAAACTTGGAGAACCCATTTGAATAGCAGATAAATTTTCTTTGACGGAAGAATCTCCATCTGCATTTGTGGTTCTTTTTAACAAAATGGAGTTTTCATCTGACATTTTGGAGCTGTTTGGCTCAATCTGATACTCAGATTCATCCATGCAGTCCTCCGGGAGCTTTTCAAGATCAAAATTTCTGATCGGTTTACTCTGAGCAGTTTGGAGAGTTTCAACCCCTCTGCTATCCATCCATTCTGAACCACATCCTTTATGATCTAATGCATAGAAAGGGTGCAAGGAAAGACTTAGCGACTCATCCTTATAAGCTTGCCCAGTAGCATAGGTTGGCCTCAGATGTTTCCCATCCAAAACAGAACCACTGTATCTATCATCTACAAGTACAAAACCTTTAGAACTGCAAGCAAGAATTTGGGCCTGAGAGTAAATTCTTATTTCTTGCATTGCAGACTTTTGAATATTGTACAGCTTGTGCAGAGCCTGAACCTGCAGTAGTCATGATTTGATAATATAGACAATAAAATTGGGTGGCGAAAACAATAACATTGCACTCTGGATGGGGTGGAAAAAAGAACATTCCACCTCTATGAACAAAAACACCTCAATATCAGGAAGAGGAGAGCTATTCTGTTGAAAGAGATTACCATCACTGTGATGGTAATTAAGAGTGATGTACTTAAAAGTCCACACAAGAATCCATATGAAGCAAGGGAAGAGACATTTAGCCAGTGAAACATGATCTGCTGCTGAGTCATGTCTGTCAACTTGCTTTCTGCAAAGAACTTCCCCTAAGGACTTAAAGAACTTGTTTTCATTTATTTGGAGAACAAACAATGTGTTTTTAACAAAACATTGATGCTAGAATAGAGTTCCAAGAATATACTTGAGAAATTGCCTCAAAACACACAGCCTAATGATTTGGAATACAAAAATTTATGAATAATGAAATCACCCGATGCATAAACCAGGTCGCTTTATCTTTACAATTAAAATTTAAGGATCCGTGTTCTAAAACACCCCCCCCCCCCCCCCCCCTTCCCCCAGCTCCCCCTCCTCTCCTAGCAAACACAAAGAAAATACTCAAACCATCCCATCCCAATTATAGTGATAGTAATAATGATTGGTATGATATATATATAAAGTTAAAAAAGAAAAAGATTTTCTATCCTACCCCAAAGAAACAACAGGAATGCAAGCACCAAATATTATAGTTGTGTGTCCAAAGGCCAAAGCTCTAAATGAAAGTTCATGTGTAACGCTCAAAGACTGCAATTAATATAAAGAAACAATTGAAACAATTGTAACGCACCAAATATCCATGCCATTTTTTTAAATTGGATACATAAAGAAACAATTTCAGAAAGAAAACCAGACATTTAAACTTCCCTATAAGAAATGCCTCTGTTCACCTAAAATGTTCCAGGTCATTGTTAGGAGTAAAATAATCATGCTTTCCTTGTATCTTCTTTTTAGGGATCATTGTCAATGGCATTCATTGTTTCTAATTAACAAGGACCTTTACCACTTAACTCAGTGTCACTAAGTGAGCAGTCTATAGTGCTTGAACCATCAACAATTCTTTTTTCTTTTCTTTTCTTTTTTTCTCAATAGTTGAATACAATTGACACTCATCTGGGATTAAACCCATTCTGTTATAGTGCACAGAAAAAACTCTGTACCTGTTCCTTGAATAACGCTTCATGTTGCATAATTGTCTTCCGTATCTGATCCATGTTTTTCTTGACAATTATTTGCAGGTAAATTCAGACCCAACAAAGAAGTAGACCTTTGTCAGCAGCAATTGTTTTGGCATTGACATTACTCAGCTCTCTAGCCACAGACCAATAGCCATTCAGGTATTCGAATACAGAGAGCCGCTCCCTAACATGTTAAAGATTTTAGGGAAAACATAAAGTACTTACATAGCAGATATTCTATAAAATAAGGTTGATTCAGCATGTTGTATAGCAATGAGCTAATTAATAATAATAATTCAGTTTGATAAAGTTCAGTTCAAGAGTGAAACCAGTAATAGGTGTACAGTTGAGCTACGAGGATCTTGGCCTCGAAAGACATACACTTGATGGTACAATAGCACATGTTAAAAATGTTTTGTTCTAATTGTTCAGAAATCTAACAATATTGAAACCTGGGAGTTACTTTTCCTCTCTCAAAATTTCAAGGAAACACACAGATTTATTTATTAAAGGCCACGTCTTGAAAGAAACAAAAATTCAAATTTTCCAGTAAAGTTTGCACCATTAAAAAAAATAAAAAATAAAAACTAAAATCTTAGTTAATATAGAGGCTCCGCATTAGTATCAAAATCATTTGGAATTAAAAACAACAATCGAAATTTAAAATTAATTCCAATTATGAGTAAGTTCTAGCTCATTGACCCAATAGATGAGTAGCAGTGATCACATGTAGGAAAACTCTGGCACAATTATTAAACATGCACGGAAAAATATTAGTTAATACATTTGGTGAGAAAATAAAAATGTGCGAGAAGCAAAATAAATTAAAATAAATTTCGTTTTCTCGGGAAACAAACAGAGCATTAAGGAAAAAAAAAAAATAAGAGTACCTGCATAAAATAGCAGATCTGATATTATTCAGGACCTTCTTCAATACAGTGACAGTGTTTTTGGGAGGCGGGGGAAGATATTTTCAGACAAAAGAAGATATATACTGTGTAGTACTGTACAGTAACAGTGGTACCACATATTACATTACATAACTAACTTAATCCGATTCAACCTATGAGGAAGAGAGAGAGACAGCGTTGTGACCTAGGATTGGGGACGAGTGAGAGGGAGACACGTGGTGGGAAGAAATCAAAGCCTAGCTCCTGATTGGTGGCATTTAATTTTAGCAGTTTGTGTACTGTACTAGGTTCTTTTGTCTTTTTATCTGGGGTTAAAAGATTCTCGGATTCATATTCTGTTGTGTGTCTCCTGCGATGAACAACGTAAAATGGATCAAATAAAGTAGTAACCGAAAATTGCGGAGAGCAAAAAACGAATAAATAGTTTTTGTTTTGCTTTCGTTGAGAGTCGAACTCAAGACCTCCCGCTTACTAAACGGGTGCTCTAACCAACTGAGCTACGAAAGCTTTGACATTCGGTGTTCCTATATTTCTGTTTATCAACTTGCTTGTAAAATATATTGCTCGTTGACTTGTAAATTTTTCGATGAAAGTTCTGGCTCTCGGATATGATTACTCACTATGATCAAAATTGATTGTTTCAATCTATCAAAAAAAAATTTTTTTGATTGTTTCAACTTTCAAGTATTTTAATATTAGCCTTTTATATTTTCAAAAAAAAAAAAAATATATATATATATATATATTAGCCTTTTATTTGTATATATTCATTAAAAAAATATAAATACTAAAACACTTAAAAATACATGATTTTAATTATGATTGAAAAACGTGCCATTAAATTTTCCACAATTAATATATTGTAGTTATATCAAATTCAAATTTTAATCTTCTCAACAAATTTTTTTTTTCAAATTTTAATTAGTATAATAATTTTCAAAAATAAGCTTTAGGCTTTAATTTATGAGCACCTAACTATTTCACACATAGCGGCATAGCGCACACACAAAAAAATCGTTACTTTTTTTAATTATAGAGTTTCAATTTATGTAGTCTGTTTTTGATGATTGCATTTTTTATCATCAAACCAAAACACTAATCGGTTTTTTGTGTGAATGAGTATTGAACCCCAAATTTTTTATTCAATTATCAGAGACTTTATCAATTGAGCTAATCGGACCTAAAAATCGTTAAAACACTTTGAAATTGTGACGGTGAGGGATTTTGCAGACTAGCATAATAAGGGAGGACAAAATAGTAAGTTAATACACGTTTGAAAGGTATTAGCAAACTAACATCTCGAGTTTTAGAAACTCGAGTTGTATATAAAACTCGAGTCTTAAAGACTCGCTTTATACTTGATGACTTGACAGGAAAATGCCACATAGATCTCGAATCTTAAAGACTCGAGTTTTACCAAATCAAAGCAGAGAACAACGAAGTAGGAGAAGAAACCCAGTAGAACGTTGAAGGTCCAGCATAACAAAAAGAAGAAAACTCATATGAATTTTTTTTCAAAAACAAAAAAAAAACAAGAAAAGCATCTCCCAAAAAAAAAAAAAAAAAAAAAAAACCCAACCTTAACAATGAAGTTGTGGACTAAAGTCGGTTTGGGATTGGGTAGCTGTTGCTCGAACCAATCGAAAATCAAACAACAAGAACAGAACGAAGATGAAGCCTAGTAGAAGAAAAACATAATGAAGATTAAGAAGAAGAAGAAACCTAGAACGAAGAACGATCTGACGACGAAGAACAGAGGAAGAACCAAGAACGCTAGAGCTCCGATTGGACGATTGAACGCTGGGTGGGCGATTGGACGATCTGGTCTCCAGATTTGCATGAAGAAGAACACTGGGTCTGACTCAGAAGAACGTGAGGAAGAAGAAATATTAAAATGGTGAAACTCGAGTCTTAAAAACTCAAGTTCCACATGGATTTTCCTTCCACATCAGCTACTACCACCTACAAATCGAGACTTAAAAACTCGAATTTTAGACACTCGAAATTCTAGTTTTTAACATTATTTTGAAACGTGACAATTAACTAAATTTTTTGATATTTAATGTTATTTGGGAAAAATATTCTTGTGACCGTAGTGATGGTCTTTTTCCTTAATTTATTGCCAAGTAAGATGGTTGCAAAATTTGGCAAGTCCTGCATTCTAAAGCATATATGCCCAACTCGTACGCGTAGGCCCAAGGTACATATTCTATTCATGTCATGTCAACATGGCTGACCAAAGCCTAGTCTATAAATCATACTCAAAAAAAAAAGAAAAAAAAAAGAAAGTCTAGTCTATAAATAGAGTTAATGTTAATATGTTGTACACGTACACAGCACCACAACTCCCAAATTAAAGTCTGACAAACTCAAATGGGGAAGCAATCATTTTGCTCCCATGATTGCTAAAAGCAAGTAATAATCTAATCAATCACCCCACAACCGGGGGGCCAGGATTGAGGTTTAACTGTTTAAGTCTCCGTGATAAAGTTTTCACATCTATACTTAAATTAGATTATAGTAGAATTTTATTTTAAATAAAAATAATAATAATAATAAAAGAAAAGATCACTAAGAAGTTCAAGTAACCAACATTCAATATAAATCAAATTCCATGCTATATTAAATGTAACTCAATGATTGTTAAAAACTCCAACTTTCTTTACATAGAAGTAACATTCTTTAAGTATTGGAGAAATTTAGGCTAACACCATACTGATCTCCCTCCAGAATTTCCTTTTTCATTGCAGGTATTCATTATCAACATTAGCCCCACAATCAACTGCTTCATCAATTGGTATTGTCCTTGAGAATCTAATTATCATCTTTCCCTTGTGACAAAGGTTGTATAGTTTAATAGTTCATACTATGTCAATTAATGGACACTCAACATAACACTATAGTTGCAAGCAAACAAGGCAACCATAATGATCATCCCATGGGAGGAGCGAAGGGGGGCGAGAGGGGGCAAGTGCCCCCTGGCTCCTCAAAAAATGTCTTTTAAATAAAACAACTTTAACTCTTTAAGGTCTTGTCTCTCCTGACATGAGAAAAGAAAAAACAAAGAAGCACTCCCACAATAACCATCTGTACCACTGACATAAGAAAAAAGCCAAAGACCTATACTACTTAATCAATAAGCCTAGCACCTAAGAAAAAGAGACCAGCTCTCATTTCTTGAAAGCCATTGTCACACATGATTTCACCACACCACACCATTCCTGCTACTTTTTTATATTTTCTCCCCGATCCTTTTTTTTTTTTTTTCCCCTTTCAAATCGGCCACAACAACTCAATCAACAGGCCCTCATATTAATATTATACACAATATAATATTATAATAATAAAAAATAATGTTAGAGACACAATAAAATGTTATAACAATTATAGTTGTTTGTTTATTTATTATTAATATTGATTGATTTTCTTTAGGCTATTTTTTTTTTATATTGTCTTTTAATTTTGCCCCCGCCCCTCTTAACTGAAATCCTGACTTCGCGGCTGGATCATCCTCAAGATCGATAAAGGGTTGCTACTTTTAAAAAAACAAGTGAGGGACTTGACCCAAGGCATGCAACAACTTATAATATAACTAAAAAATCATGCAACAACTTTTGCCTTCTCAAGATGATCCCCACAAGCATCTAAGGGAAAAAGGGAACAATGTGAAAGGAATGAAGAATGAAGAATGAGTTGTAAAATGACATGATGAGCAGAAAGTTGAATGACTAGCCTTAAAATTCCAAATAGGATCGAATCCTCTACATACTAGGACGAGGGATTTGGATTCGGTGCAATACCCTACCTAGAGTATTGCACTGGGTGCAATTACTCTACTCCCTCTCACATAAATTTTTACCATTTATATTTTTTAACTTTAACTTGTTAACTTCTTTCAACTATTTTTCAACTTTTTTTATTCAGTGGTTGAGATTGAAAGTTGCTTTTTCCAACTTTCAATTTCAACCATTCATTGCTGTTGTATCAGGTGCAATACCCACTTGATCTCAATCCCTAGGACGAGCAATTGAAAGAGGTAAAAGTAAATCTTAATGGATTGATGGAGGCCATAAAGGGAAAGCCCAACAACAGTGGAAGCATTGGACTAAACTATTGATGTGCAATTTACCTTATAAGCGATGGTTTTCCCTTTACCATGAAAGTTAAAAATGTCATAGTTGTAAATATTCAATGACATGAAAGAACCCCTTTATCATATCGAGAGCTATAAGGCGTTTATGTACTCTCAAATCTCAATCCCCCTAACCTTTTCTCTCTCTCTTCTTTGGCTAGTTGCCTAACACCTTTTCTCCCCTCTCCTCCATTCGCAACCCTCCAACCCATTTTATGAATGCTTCCATTCTTCAAGACAATGAGACTTTCTCGACCAATTTGATTTATTGGTGACTTCAATTAACATTTTGTGGATGAAGACATGAGAGCTCAATGCTTTACAAGTTGGAATTGTAAATGGGTTGTACATATGAATGGCAGAGGTGAATAGGTTTATAAATGAACAAGATTGTTGATTTTGGCTATGGGTTTTGTGGGTTTAGCTGTGGGGGTGGGTTGTGGTTGTGATGGTGGGTTATCCTGGCCAGAGTTGTGCTGGTAGTGATTGGTTGTGGCTGGTGGTGATGTAGTGTTTTTATTTTTATTTTTATATGTGTGTGTGTGGTGGGTCGTGGTTGCCACAATGGTGGTGTGGCTATGGTTGGTTGCAAAAGAATTTTGTGGTGATTGTTTTTTTATTTATTATTTTAATGAGTTGTTTATATTATTTTAAGGCTAGATTGCAAACTATACCCCTAAAGTTTAGGGGTTTTTAGAATTTATACTCTAAAGATTTAGAATTTGGATTCTACTCTCTAAAGTTTTATGATGCTTGGACTATTACCCCCTCCATCCATTTTTGATTTGGGTAAAATTAATTGATTAGACTTAACTATTTTTAGCTTTGCTATTCATCATTTTTGTTGTTGGGCTAATTTTTTTTGGGCTTGTTAATTTTGTTCTAGATTTTAGATCTATAACTTTTTTATTTATTTATTTTTTATGGCCTTTAAAAGAATCAATTATATTGCTAAGGGAGATTAAGTGTAATTTTATTGAATCAAATTACTAAAGTTAGTACATAAATATATACTATTATTTAAAAAAAAAAAATTCCGCCAGGGAATGCCCCCCAAGCCTAAGAATAGCTTCATCCAAGGGCTCACTTGATCATGTGCATTGCACATGATCTTGAACACATGTTACTTTCTTTTTACTACCACAAAACTTATCATATAGTAATTACATATGTTCAATGCACATGATCTTGAACACATGTTACTTTCTTTTGACTACCACAAAACTTATCATATAGTAATTACATATGATCTTGAACATATGTTGCTTTATTTTTGCTGCCACATGATCTATCATATAGTAATTGCTGCATACTAGTGTGCCAGCAAAACCTTTCCTGTATATAAAATAAATCCATTAAATATAAAGTATTATGAGAGTAATCAAACAGGTCTTCCTAATAATTTTTGTTTTGGAAGCGGGAATCATTAGTGTTTTTGGTTTCTGTCCACTACACGTCACGATACAATAGGTTGCAACTATGTCAACCAGCTGTGAAAATTGGGAAAGCCATCACATTTGGTAATAACAGTCTTCCTTTCCGCGTTGAACCAAAATACGAAAATACGTGAATCTGATTGCGACAAGACATCACATTCATCCCCTCCACGACGATTCCTGTAAAATCAAAATGCATCTTAGGCCTAAAATAAGTGGTATAGCCAAGTCTTTGATATTGATAGAGACCTACTTTAAAAATTTTAGAAAGACAAAAAAAAAATAAAAAAATAAAGAAAATTTTGTAACTTGTACTTTATTGTTCATGGGTATGACATGGTCAAGGAAATTGTGTGTACTCGGTGTTTCATTTTATTCTCTCATGTGGAATGGTGAAAATCGAAACGAGGGATTGGTGCTATGACATGTCATGTTAAAACTGGTCAAATGCAGCCCATTATATGGAGCGAATAGATATCATGCTCCTTTCAATCTTTATCCACTCATGTGCTACGAACCTGCTTAATTTTTCATTGTTCTTTTTTTTTTTTTAATCAAACAAACAAACTACTTCTTTTCTATATTAACTTTAATGGTTTACATATATATTCAATTATATTTTAGTTATAAAAAAGAAAAAGAAAAAGGAAGAACCTATAGAGATTAGAGAGAGAGAGAGAGAGTGATGCTGATTGCTGACACATTTACAGCTCAAACAAATCTTACAAAATTTCAGATTAGTGTTTTATTATGCGCTAATAAAATTTGAAAAAGAATCTGCTAAAGCCAACGCAATGATGAGTGAGAGACTCCAATCCAAAGTCCGAACAAAGCTAAAGACCCGAATCAAATTTTGCTTTGAGACCCAAATGGATATCTAATTTACCAATACCCCCTCCAACTCTGTGACAACCTTTTTTTTTTTTATTATTATTATTTTTTTTGAGTAAACTATGTGACAACTTAACAAAACCATTCACGTGTATGTCTTATTTTAACAATTTTTTTTTTTTTTTTATGGGAATATTTTAACAACTTATTTCTATGTAATTTGGTCAAAATAATAATTTGACAACTCATCAAAAAAAAAAAAAAATAATAATAATAATTTGACAAAGTTATCTCTATATATAATAATAGGTGAAATTAAGAAAAACTCAAATTAGAATTTCAATTTTGCGCCATGTGTTTTAAATTATTTATTTTTAAAGAATTTTATTTCTTAATTTTAGAATCAAATGTGAGACCACATTATAAATATTCATCCAAATGAATTATTAAGTATAAAAATCAAAGAGTTTAAAATAAATTAATCTTTTTTTAAAAAAAGTGCTTCATGATAATTAAAAAGAAAAAATATGGACAATTTACATTTTATATCTAATAATAACCTTACAAATTTTTTTTTAAAGTCAACAAAATATAAAAATAACTATCAATAGTATTTAAATTATATATATAAGAATTATATCATGCATCTTATTGTATATTGTGGGGGCCAGTTAATCAGGAAGTACTGTTAAGACCATGCTAACTGGACCTATGGCTCGATCCGAGAACGTTAGATCATCCGAGGAGGTCCAGATAAGATTATAAGGAGAACGGAGTAAAGAGAAGAGTAGAGATAATATGAGATAAGCCCAACGAGTGCTCGAGGATAAAAGCCATCTCGGCAACGAGTGTCCGAGGTCAATAAGAGTGCCATATCATCATGGACTTTCTTCGAGGTTACATCACCACTAAGAGTTAAATGTTGACAAGGGATAAGAAAGGAGAAGGGCAACAAATATCTTCAAAAAGCTGCTACTTCCGCATTAAATGACTCCCAACCAACTCCCTAGCCGCATTAATGTGGAAGTGATGCCTGAACAACGATTAAGCAGCCTTACAGCTACTAGTTGATGGTTCTGGGAGGTGCTGGATGGGACAGGAAGAAGTTCCCCGAATCTAATCTACACGTGGGTGGTAGGGATGATACCAAGATGGTAGTATATAACGTGGGAAGATGTGCTAAGAAAGAGAGAGAGAAAATCGGGCAATTTTTAGGAGAAGACGATGAACTCTTGTAACTTTGTTATTAAGCAAGACAATATAATATAAGCTCTTCAAGCCACTTCGAGGACAGATTTTCTCATCTTACCTGTGTTTGATAGTCTTAAATTAGTAAATTTTATCGTTTTTCTTTTGGAGCAGATCTAGTTCTTTCGTCCACGCTCTAGAAATTTATTGTTTGGGTTTCTTGGGCTAAAACCCAACTCTATATTGGGTCAAATCCAATTTCGGTCCTTACATATATTTTTAAGTATTTTTATGCATATGCATGGGGTTACAAGTTAGTGTGATTTAATACATGCCAATATATTCATATATCTTGATAAGGAAAAGTTAATGAATGTTTATCAACTTAATAAAAATTTCAATTAACTATCATCATCAGGAGCAGACGGCATAAGTTGAAATTATCTAAAAAAATAATAATAAAAATAATTTTTTTAAACTAGTTTTATTAATAAATGTCCCTTGAGGAGGGAAAAAAACTTTTGTTGAAAAATATCAGAATACGAAGCATGAGAGAGAGGGAGAAACGGCATCGTTTGACCCATTCGTAGGCAACATCACTTTCGCTCGCCCCCACTTGGTAAAGAAAGAAATAAGAAGGCACCACAACACGCACAGCACACCACAGACCACACCCCCAGTAAAAGGTCTCAAACCCCATTTTCCCCTCTCTCTGGTTCGTTGACCTAGAGAGTTCGCTGCCCACCACCCCCCATATTATCATCACTTCCTCTACCAACTTCTAGATCTGTTTTTTCCAAACCCCATCTTTCACTTTTCCAAGGTCAGATCTCTCACCTCGCTTAAACTAGTTCTATACTTTGGTTTTTGTTTTGTTTTTTTTGCTTATGTTTGTTTTGTTTGTTTCAGATCTAGTGGAACCGCCAAAAACGCTGTCGTTTTTGGAGACTCTGATTTGCTAGTAACCAAACCCAGTTCAGGTTTTTTGGGGTTTCATCTGAATCCTTTTGTTTTTTTTGTTTTTATTTTTTGTTTAAAGAATAAGAATTTATGGATTTACTGTTATTCTCTTTGGTATGTTCTAGATCTGTCTGAAGCAAAAAACGCTGTCGTTTTTTTGCAAAGCTTTGAACTTAGGCAAAAGAACAAAACTTTTTGTGTTTTCAGATCTGGGTTTGATTGTATTTCCCATCCTGTTGCCTGAATTGAAACATTGGAAATGTCGATTTTACCGAAAGGGGATTCGATTCAAATCAGGGAGGTTTGGAATGATAATTTGGAAGAAGAGTTTTCTCTGATCCGTGAAGTGGTCGACAATTATAATTTTATTGCTATGGACACCGAGTTTCCCGGCGTGGTTCTTCGACCTGTCGGGACTTTTAAGAATATTAATGACTATAATTATCAAACTTTGAAAGACAATGTGGACATGTTGAAGTTGATCCAATTGGGTCTCACTTTCTCTGATGAAAATGGGAATCTTCCCACTTGCGGGACTGACAAGTTTTGCATCTGGCAATTCAATTTCCGCGAGTTTAATATAAGTGAGGATATCTTCGCCAGTGATTCAATTGAGTTGTTGCACCAGTGTGGGATTGATTTCAAGAAGAATAATGAGAAGGGGATCGATGTAAATCGGTTCGGTGAGCTTTTGATGTCTTCGGGGATTGTGTTGAACAATGGTGTGCAATGGGTTACTTTCCATAGTGGGTATGATTTCGGGTACTTGCTTAAGCTGTTGACATGCCGGAGTCTGCCTGATACGCAAGCGGGGTTCTTTGATCTGATCAATATGTATTTCCCCACGGTGTATGATATCAAGCATTTGATGAAGTTTTGCAACAGCCTTCATGGTGGGTTGAACAAGCTTGCGGAGTTGTTGGACGTGGAGAGAGTTGGTGTGTGTCATCAAGCAGGTTCTGATAGTTTGCTGACGGCTTCTACGTTTAGGAAGTTGAGGGAAACCTTCTTCAGTGGATCTACAGAGAAATACGCTGGTGTTTTATATGGTCTTGGTGTTGAAAATGGACAGAGTACTAATTGAAAGGAAATAATTGGGGATAAGAAAGATTGATGAATATTTGTAGACTACTTAAGTGTGAGACTATCAGTTCTCTTTGTAAACTGGCAAAAAATTGTCAATTTAGTCGTAACTTTGTCTTCTTTGCTTGCTTTGTAACTGAAACCTTAACCGGTTTTTGTAGCTTGAGTTGCGTGTACATTGTTGCAGTTAGACTTTGAATAAAAACTTATGATGGTTATTTACTTCTGCTGAGTTTCTTTTTCTTTATTATCATCTCTTGATTGTGTCTCTATCGTTCTTACTGTTTAGGTCATTGCATTAGTATGTATATTTAACTCATGGGAGATCCATATGGAGTTGAGAGCTTTTCCTTGTGATAACATCCTCCCTCAATCGTAGTTGATAAAGAGTTAACTTATTCTGATTTAGATATTAATTTTAAAATCAATGAACCCCATTTCTTGATTTTGTAGTCCCTGTTAATCAAGATGTTTATTTTTGTATCTAATTATCATTGAGGCTTTTTTTTTTCCTTCTTCCAATCCTTACCTCCTAAGGTTTCCTCTAAACTTTTCACATATATTCTCAATAAATTACATTGTAAAGGTAGTGAAGTTTTGTTTTGGAAGTTTCCTTCCTTATTATCACACATGCATGACCCGTGCCTGTATCTGCCAGAGTGATCCTTTCTGGAAGATGGGGAAGGCCTGGAAGGTGTGGAAAGAGGGAGAGTAGGATGATATTTGTTATTAGAGGTAGTGCATGCAGTTTGCTTCTGCAAATACTCATGAATGGAAGTGGGTTCTGGTCATTGCACACCTTATCCTTAAGGTGTGCAATGATCATATCTTCCTTATTGTGCACTTGTGTGCATATGCTCTTTTTTTATCCTATTTCAAGGATTTGTCAAGAAGGCTTGGAGGTGGCATAGATTGAACAGTACAAAGAGATTAGGAGAACATATATTACCAGAGATGCGTGTACAGTTTTCTTCAACTAAGTTGTCATCAACCAGATGGTTAATTTTGCACTGTATCCCCCAGGTATGAAATTGCACTGTCCTCATCTTCCTTTTGTTCTGTCATTGGAAATTTATCGATGAATGTTCGTGTTTTACTTCTATCACTGCAATTTAATTGATGAATATTTGTGTTTTTATTTTCTTTCATTGAAATAAACCAGGCTGTTATATTCTATCGCTTTATGGAGAATTTAGATTGTTAATGTTGCAATTATGTAGGAATGCACCTTATTCTTTAATCAGACATCATTTGTGTTTATCTACTCCACTTGGAGGCAGCAGTGTAGCTGCATTTGCTATGATTCAGTTTTGTTGTATCCCATGTTGTAATTTATGTGCAATTTTCTTTTTTTACTGGTGTGTATTACTTTTATAGTGTACAAAAACAACAACATCCATGCCACTATGGGGTTGGCTATAGATCTAACAGACTAAGTTGGGTTGGTAATATGGATTCTTTTTTGCTATTCTATCCTATTCAGACTTATGCCTTTTGTACATCTTTAATTGACATCCTTTTTTACTACTTCTGCTAATGTGTTTTTTTTTTAATTTTTTTAATTTTTATTTTAAAGGTTTTCCTCTACCTTTTTTTGTTTCCTACCCTCAACTTTAATAAACTCACCTTTTCTCATAGGTGCATTAATTGTTCTTCGTAGCGCTTGACCAACCCATAACAAGTGACTCCCTCATCTTTTCATCAATAGGGGACACCTATATCTCTTAGCGAATTTATGAATCATATCTTTCCTTGTATTTCTACTAATCCATTAACATTTCATACTAATCATATCTTTCCTTGCTTCTTAATAGCCCAACATTCAGTATTATAGAGCATAGTTGGTCTTATAATTGTAAACTTTTCTTTTAACTTGATAGACATTTTATGACTACACAATACTCCTATGCGTTTCTCCACTTCATCCACCCAATGCTTATCATATGATTCACATCCTCTTCAATCTCTCCATCCTTAAATTATTGATTCAAGACATTGAAAACACTCACTCCTTGGTATCTCTTGACCATTAAGTGTTACAATCCCTTAATCTTTGTTTTCTACTTTTACTAAATTTATATTTCATATACTCTATATTAGTCCTACTCAGCTGAAAGTGTTTAGATTCTAATGCATCTCTTCAAATTCTAATTTGATATTAATTCCACTTCTAGTTTCATCAACTTGAATTATATCACCTACAAAAAGCATACACAGGTATTTCATCTTGAATCAATTCAGTGAGCTCTTCCATAATTAGTGCAAAAAGATATGGACTTAATGTTGATTCTTGATGCTTGTCGCAAAATTATAGTGGTAGAAAAACTCACTTGTAATATGTCCACTTGTTCTCACACTAAATACAACTCCATTATAATACATATCCTTAATCCAGTTAGTATATTTTAGAAGAACTCCTTTTCTAAAACTCACTACAGATCTGCTCTAGCTACCTTATCATAAATTATCTTGGTCAATAAAAATCATGTAGAGATCTTTTCAGACTTCTCTATATTTTTCCATAAAATGTCTAAGAAAATAGTTTCAATGGTAGATGTAGATTGTCCTGGCATGAAACCGAATTGATTTCTCAATACTGTTGTTTCATCTTTGATATTGGGTGATTTGCTCTTATATTGTCTGGGAACCTCAAGATTGCATCACTTTTCTTGCACATGCATTGCAAAATGTCTGCTGGTTTTTATGTTATTTCCTGGCATAATCAATTTATTAATTATACTCTCAAGTGTTTTTCTTAGGGCAAGGTTACCTGGATCACGTTGAAGGAGTAAGTTTTCTTAGAGCTTGGATGCAGGAATAACAGTGGATGGTATCTGGTTGGTGGGAAGCTTTGAGTAGCATCAATCTTTCTTTTCAAGCTCCCTCCTTTCAACTGAAGCAGAAGCATTGGGCACTGATAAAAGCAACAGTGTTATGGACACTTTATTTTGATTGAAGAAAGTGCATAAATCAAGGCACAATGAGGCTCATGCAATTCCCAGTTTACCCAATTTGCTAGGGTCAATGCCAGAGGCCTATCAACTTGTATGCTTCACTTGTTTTGTACTTAGTGTGTTTGTGTAAAAAAAGGCGCATATTTGCAATGTTCTGGCAACCAATTATGAAGTATTGTCTGACATCAACATTTGAGGCAAGTTTTGTAAGATGAGATTGGATTTTCTGTTTTATTTTCAGTGACACTTTCAGAAAGTATAAATGCATCTGATGGATGTTGAAGAAGCAGTCTCTTTTTGTTGTCTCTCTCTTTTTCTTTCTTGCTTGCTTTTAAAATTTTTATTTTCCCAAGAAAGAGATTCCGCAGTTCTTGCAATAAGCCAATAAAACTGGGTAATATCTCAGGTTCTTTGTTGTTTCTTACTTTTGACTGTCATCATGTTCTATCTTTACTACGACTTGGGTTAATAAACAGATGCTACCTAACAATGAAATATATTGCAGAGGATGTAATTGCCTCGGGAGACAAACATCATCAGAAGATAAAAGATTCAGCAATTATGTTAACAATTGGGTGACTGGAACCCTGTTGCAGTCAGAGTTTTGCATGCATATATGGAATCTCGGAATATATGACATTATTTTGAGAGAAGTGTGTTACTTGCTAGGGCTGCAGGGCATGACTAGGATGTAACTTAGTGGACATAAATGGCTAAAATGCTAAATTTAACAACTAAATATAACAGAAGTGACTAAAGCTGATTCTAAAAAAAAAAAAGTGACTAAAGCTAATTTTTGCTGTTGAACAAAAAGCAATATTTCATTAGCTCCTAGCTCAGATTACGTATTAGATACCTGCTGGTTGCCTCTTTTTTAATTTTGCTTTTGCTTTTGCTTTCCTGGGCCGTGTGTGTGAGATAGTGCCTCTCTCTCTCTTCTTTTTTCTTTTTCTTTTTTTTTTTTGGGGGGGGGGGGGGGGGGGGGGGTGAACTAGAGACGACATTCTTAAAAAAAAGAAAAATTCTTGTGCTACACCAAAAGACACAACATTTGATCACAACTCGCTCATGTGGTGAGTTATGGTTGGTGGAGGGTGATGTGGGGACACCTTTCCACCAATCACAACTCGCCACATGGGTGAGTTGTGGCCAATGTTGTGCCTTTTGGTATGACACCAAAATTACTCTAAAAAAAATAAAAAAACTAGAGGCAAATTTTTTTTAAGACTTTTGTTTTTCTAGGCATGATTTTTTTTTTTTTTTTTATAAAAAAAATAAACTTTTGTTTTTGCTTTCCTTTTGGTTGTGGTTGTTGTTTATTGTAGTGGATATATTATTTTATTGTATTATTTATATAATTAAAATGTGTTGAATGTTAAAATAAAACCATTGATATTGTGTGTTTTGTAAAGTGAGGTGGTAAAATAGATAAAGTACTTTTTGTGGTGCCAAAAATTAAAATTTTTGGTACCACCAATATTGACGCTCTAAGCATGCTCAAATCCTTTGTGGGGGGGGGGGGGGGGGGAATGGGTATTTACCCCTAATTTTAAAAATATGTAGCAAAATGTCCTTTTTATTTTTTTAAACTATTTAGCAAAATGTCTTTGTTTTGGAACTCGATTTTAACAAAATCGAGTTTTGTGTAAAACTTGATATCCTTAAAATCGAGTTCTATGAGTAGAACTCGACATTAGCAATGTCGAGTTTCATTTAAATTTTCAAAAAAAATTTAAGTGGAAAAATATGCATGAAACTCGACATTGCTAACGTCGAGTTTCACCTGTAACTTGATTATATTAAAATCGAGTTTAAAAAATAGAGGCATTTTGCTAAATATTTTCAAAACAGAGGTATTTTACTAGATAGTTTTTAAATTATGGGTAAATACCCATTTTGACTGATCCTCGGATTTCTCTTAATATGGTCATGGCTTTAAGTTTTCAAAATGGGACAACAACTCATTACCTTGGATAAGTTGAAGCCTGATTTGTAGATAGATTTGGCTTGTGTCAAGTTCTCTTACACTGGACGTAATATAAGCCCGACACGTGTTTACCTTGTATCTTTTCCAATGTATAGGAGCACTTGATGGAAGCTTTACCCTTTGTAAATAAACATCTTTGGTGTTAAAAGGACCAAGATAGTCTTTAGGAAGGTTGTTACAACAAAGTAAAAGATTGCGGTGTTCTCCCTCATAAAATAGTGTGAGGTTGCATAGAGTGACTCACTGCTCTCTCTCTTTGGTTGAATAAAATTCTAAGCTTGCCTTAACATTAAAAGGACATTTGCAATTATCGGAAAAATTATAAATTGAAAAAAAAAAAAAAAAAGTCAACCAAGTTGGCAAGTGAAGTGTTCTAGAAAAGTTCTAGTTATTTTTCTAAAATTTCATCTACGTCTAAAGAGCATTTGCAATTCGTATTAGTTGGTACAAATTTTTTTTTTTTTGTCTATTTTAGAATAAGAACTTACTTTTTCTATTTTAAATACTTATTTTTCTATACATCCCACGTCAGATTATCTATTTTATAGTACATTTCATTAAAATATCAAATTTTCTTAATTTTTTTAAAATTGTTTTTCTTTCTTTACAGACAACTACTATTCACTTTTTTTCTTTTATTATTAGGATAGGTAAAAAAAGAATAAAAAACTAAATGCAAAATAAATAGTGTTAAATTGCTAGTGTAAATTTACATGGTCATTGTAGTTATAAATGAATTTTACACAATTATACATAGATTAATGTGAGAGATTTTAAGAATTAGTTAGGCAAAATGTGGAGCTTTTTCTTACGAGAATACGAAATCAAAATGATTTTGTAAACCTTGAAGAGCTATAGAGAGATATGTAGAAGTGTAGAACACACCAGGAAAAGATCTGCAAATTGAGAAGGATATTCCATTCTTCCCATTTCTGGGATTCTTTCACCTTGAGCCGTTTCTTTATTTGTTGTGACTAAAAGTCTAAAACCGAGATACAAAAGCAAGAAGACCAAGAGTCCAAACAATACAAAACTCACCAAATAAAAATGATATTTGAGTCAAACCTTTTCACATATTTCCAAATTCATTTGATTATTCTGATGTTTTTATATTTTTATAACTATTGCGCAATGCTTGGTCTGCTACAAAAATTTCCACTATCATCATTATTAATCCATGATTGGGATTTCTAGGCATTGGCATATTCCAACATGAAGCACTATACCTAAGTTTTGTTCTACTTTAGTTAATGTTGGTGTGAAGAAGGATATTTTGTTGCAGAGAGAAAGGACAGATGATGCCCACCTCATAGTTCATAAGCCATTAATAAACGCTTCTTAAAGAAAAGGCTTGGCCACGAAGTAATACTTTATGCAATGGAAATGACTTCAATTTTATTCTTTGTATTGTTTAAAACGTGATTAATTATTCTTGTGATTGGAGTTTGTAATGCTGGCCATGTTCTGTTATCCTCATTGCGCCACTTGCCCTTCGCCACGGTCCATGCCTACCCTAATGCAGATAGTACCCAATATATATATATATATATATATATATATATATATATAACGTTAAAAGTAATTCAATGAAAATAATTCAAGAATATGAATAAATGTATATCTTTGATTTGTGCAAGTTTTAGGTTTATTCTTTTGTTAGTGCAAGTTTAACTGTTATTTCCTGCTAGTGCTGCCAAAAAGAATGAGGAGGTCATTAATTATTTGGCTTGAAGAATGTATATTTTTTTTGTTTTCCATTATAATAACAGATTATGAATGAATAAAATTCATTGTCATTTTTAATATATATAAAAAAAAGTTGATGCAAATGATTAAACTTGGAATTATTATTTTTTTTATTTTTTTATTTTTTTGTTTTGGTTTTGAGAAACTAGAATTATAACTTATTGATTTTGATAATTATATTGTCAATTATAATAATATAATTTGGCGGAGCAAATGGTTATATTAATTATAATAAGAGTATTAAATTTTGATCAAATTGGAGAAATTTTATACAAATATAATGAAACAAAATGTTTTTGTTTGTTTCAAAGGAAAAGCTTGTGTAAAGATATTTTTTCATATTTTCTAATGATTGGTAGCATCAGAAAAAATAATTCTATCTCACAGCAAGCTAAATAAGAGAAGTAAGAAGATTATTTTCAATTCATTCAAGGTTGCAATGAAACATAGAAAAATGAGATTTTAATATAAAATTTCATTAATATTTGAAATATTGGCCGATATTTTTCATGGCGACTAATATATGATTATTTTATTGATTTAGTGATTTTTAATATTCGTAATGCATCAATAGGTAAACTCAATATATTGCTTGAAATATTTTAGTTCTTTTTTTCCTTCTAAATTTCCACATTAATATCGATATTTTTGATGATCTAAATAATATATTTATAATTATTTAAAAATTCCCAAGATTACATAATGAGATATCTTATTATTACTTTTGTCGAGAATCCCATAAATGAAGATGTAATCATTCAAATGCAATCATTTCTCAAAAAAAAATTTCACAAAAACTGTATAGAAAATGACGCCTCACCTAAAAAATTTGAGTAACAAAATATTATAATATTTTCACAATCAAGTTTTGAATTATGGGAGGTTTTAGTGTAATATTTTTTTTTTGGAATAAAATAATTTAAATTTTATTTTGACCCACGGAAGACTAATAATTTTGCTTGTTGTGAGACCATTGTGAAATTTTATTGTGTTAATTGAAGAACTCTTATTGCATTTTAGCCTCAATTTTTTTTAGAATTTTTTTTTTCTATAATTAGTGAAACATTAATACATATAATCCAATTATACATATAATAAAATTTGCAATATACTTTAACCCAACATTACTCGATTTTTTAGTTATAATATTAATATCCAAATCTCCCTCGTAAGAACCTAGACTAGAAGAAAACAAACTGTTTCTTCATAGGAGGAGAAAAATTAAAAAAGAAAAAAGAAAAAAAAGAAGGCATAATGTTGGCAGCTTCCATGTCTCTTCCCAATTCCTAATGAAATTGTCTTTTGCTTCCAAAGCCAACCCCAAGAACAACGTGGCTTCTTCGCTTAACAATTAAAAGAAAAAAACAAATAGAACCACCCCACGCAAAACGTAGAGTTCGCTAACTTCCTCGTACTACTCATTTCTCATCGACGGCGACACCTCAGTTCTCCTTCATCAACCCACCGGGGTAATCATATCATTCCCTCTCAACTATTTGATTCGAAATTCGGATCATACCCAGTACCAGATCCGGGATCCCATGCCTCAGAAACCCATCTTCCTCGGGTTTCTCTTTCTCTTTCTCTTCCTCTTCTTTCTCTGCCATGCGGATCCGAATCCCACCTGCTCCAAAACTAGCCCCCTCGTGGGCCTCCGATCCGAGTTCAAAATGGTCCAGCACCAGCTCCGCGGCGCCCTAACAATCCTCGACGATTGCTCTTTCCGGGTCTCCCAGTTCGACATGCTACCCGGATCCGACGTCCACTGGTGGGGCTCCGTCGCGCCCGACTTCGCAAACCTCACTGCAAACGGCTTCGTCGTTTCGGACCAAACCCTAAACGACACCTACACCAACGCCACCTTCGTCGTGCATTTGAGAAGCAACGTCACCTGGGATCGGATCCAAGTCCTCTCCGTTTGGGACCTCCCCACCGCCTCCGATTTCGGCCACGCCGTCCTCGAAGTCCCCGCTGCCGGGTCGTCGCCCGACTCGAACCCGAGTTCTCGCAACCATACCGAGCCGACCATGTTCGAGAATTGCAAGGTGTTGAGTGAGAGGTACAGGATTCGGTGGACTTTGAATGCTGACGTGGACTCCATCGATATCGGGTTGGAAGCGGCGACCGGGATCACGGACTACATGGCTTTCGGGTGGGCCAACCCGAACTCGACCTCGCAGCCCATGATCAAATCCGACGTGGCGGTGGCGGGATTCAAAGAAGACGGCACGCCGTTTGTGGACGACTATTACATCACGAACTACAGCGAGTGCGTGACCAACAAAGACGGTGTCGTACAAGGCGTTTGCCCCGATACCATTTACGAAGGATCCGACCCGGTTGGCCTCGTCAACAATACCAAGTTGGTTTATGGGCGTAGAATTGATGGGGTCTCGTTTATTCGGTATCGGAGACCGTTAAATTCGGTTGATGACAAGTATGATTTGCCCGTGAATCATACTGAGAATTTAACGGTGATTTGGGCTGTTGGGCCTATAAGACCACCTGATACTTTGAGACCTTACTATCTTCCTCAAAATCATGGTGGGTTTTATGGGCATTTTGTGCTTAATGTATCAGACCCAGTTGATGATTGTTTGGGTCCTTTGAATTCAGAGGATAAGGAAGATCAGGACATAATTATTGCGGATGCAAATGCTCCGCTCGTGGTTGTGTCCGGTCCTGCATTGCATTACCCGAACCCTCCTAACCCGGCTAAAGTGTTTTACATTAACAAGAAGGAGGCTCCGGTGTTGAGAGTTGAGCGTGGGGTGCCGGTTAAGTTTTCAATTCAAGCTGGACATGATGTTTCTTTTTATATTACTTCGGATTCAATTGGTGGGAATGCTACATTGAGGGGTTTGAATGAGACGATTTATGCAGGGGGGGCGAGTGCTGAGGGAGTTCAAGCGAGTCCAATGGAGTTAGTGTGGGCGCCAGATAGGAATACGCCTGATGAAGTTTACTATCAGTCTTTGTATCAAGAGAAAATGGGGTGGAGAGTGGAGGTGGTTGATGGGGGTCTGCCTGATATGTATAATAATAGTGTTATTTTGGATGATCAGCAAGTTACATTCTTTTGGACTTTGTCGGAGGAATCAATATCAATTGCAGCTCGTGGCGAGAAGAAAAGTGGTTATCTTGCAATTGGATTTGGTACTGGAATGATAAATAGCTATGCTTATGTGGGTTGGATGGATGAGGATGGGGTAGGGCGGGTAAACACGTATTGGATTGATGGAAAGGAAGCAGTGAGCGTGCATCCAACTCATGAGAATTTGACATACGTGAGGTGCAAGTCAGAGGGTGGTATCATCACTCTGGAATTCACACGTCCCTTGAAACCTCTGTCTTGTGGTCATGGTCATAAAAGGTTGGAGTGTAATAACATTATTGATCCCACAACACCTCTTAAAGTTATTTGGGCAATGGGTGCTAAATGGTCAAATGGGAGTCTAAGCGAGAGAAATATGCATTCTGTCACAAGTAGCAGGCCTGTTCGGGTGCAGCTTATGCGTGGTTCTGCAGAGGCAGAAGAGGATTTACGACCGGTATTGGCTGTACATGGGTTTATGATGTTTCTGGCTTGGGGCATTTTGCTTCCTGGTGGAATATTGGCAGCTAGGTACCTAAAGCATGTTAAGGGTGATGGTTGGTACCAGATTCATGTTTACTTGCAGTACTCGGGTTTGGCAATTGTCTTCCTTGGCCTTCTTTTTGCAGTGGCCGAGCTTAGGGGATTCTATGTTAGTTCATTACATGTTAAGCTTGGAATTACAGCAATTGTTTTGGCTTTTGTACAACCAGTGAATGCGTACCTAAGGCCTAAAAAACCAGATAATGGGGAGGAGGTTACCTCGGAAAGGCTTCTTTGGGAGTATGGCCATGTCATTTTGGGCAGATCTGCCATTGTTGCCGGTATTGCAGCACTCATCAGTGGAATGAAGCATTTAGGAGAAAGATATGGTGGTGAAAATGTTCATGGACTTAATTGGGCTTTAATGGCTTGGTTCTTGGTTGGTGCATTGATAATCGTGTATCTGGAATTCCGTGAAAAACGTCGGAGGAGGGAGAGAATTTTTGGAAGAAGCAACTGGGTGTTGGGTAACCATGATGAAGATGATTCTCATGATCTTTTAAGCCCAAATGGAACTCTAGCAGAAAAAGAGTCACAACAATCTGGAAGAATGGAAGTTCAATTAGAACCTATGAGCAGATAGATATGTTAGAAAATTACTTTTTGGTTTACAGTCACCACTCCACATCAGTTTTGATATTGTTGTTACTCATACACAGGTTAGCCGGCTTGTTCATTTGCACGAAAGGTTTTTGCAGTGTGAGGGGGTTACTCAGTATTCGCTATATTTGCTTTCAAACGTTCATCTTGAAGATAATAACCCTGCAACACGTATTTTGTATACTCATACATCTCAACACAGTGGAAGGTTATATTATTCTCTCTCTCTTTCTCATTAATTGAGAGCAGAGTTTCTTTGCAATGTGGATTAGTTTAGCTTCTGTATGTTAAGATTTAGGGGGTGTCATTTTCACACCTTTGAAAGCTGTAGTTTCTTTAGCTAAAATGAAAGTTGTTGTTGCTGTATATTATGAGATGCTAACCAATGATACTTAATGTTTTACAGGCATTGCCATTGCATTCTACTAGAAATTGAAATTTAGTTGGTCATAAATGGTATTCCTGTAGGTCAAGCTTGTGTATGTTTTTTGGTTTTGGTTGCTACTGTTGCCACAAGAGAATTTTTTATTATTATTTGTTGCAAGTGTAATAAGACTAGGGATAATATTCCCCTCCAATTGAATCCTCCAATTTTTAGTTAGATGTATGACCTGTGGCATTTACAATATTTGCCATCAGGGAATATGTATATGCTCCTACAGTATTTATTTGGTTTTGACTTGCTTCCAGTGTTCTAGACACAAATGTAACAATGTTCCAAACACGAATATAACTCGTGTCTAAAATTGACCATGTGTCAGTCTCATATTTGTCATGTGTGACTTTCTTATCCGTTTAGTGTACTAGAGTACTGGACAGAAGCCTTATCTAATTTATTTTGCCTTGTGAATTACTTGGACAGAAATATGAAATTTTTTAGTGGACTTTGGAAGTGATCCCCAGATGTGATGACTTGTTTGTAAGTTAAAATGATGTAATTATCATGGGATCTGGAAAGTTTTCTTATTTTGAAAGAAAAATTTATAAGTGGAAGATACAATACCAGAAGATATTTGACTGAGATTTTTCCCCCCTGGTAGTCAATTTGGCCAGGATTTGATATCCTACTATATATAGAAAAAGAGAGTTTTTGCCTCTTTGTTTGTGGTGTAATAAAACGCTTTTAGAGAGGTCAAACGACATAGTATACTAAACGACAGGCTAGAGGCTTAAGGGAGGTCAAAACAAGAGTAAGAGTGTCATTGCCAGATTCTTCAGCTGAAAGTCAGTGCAGATTGCAGACACTCAAGATTTTGGACTAGATTTTCTTTACCTGCTCCAAGTCACTTTTTTCTTTCGCTTTCTATCACCGATTACTCCTACCCACTCTCACTCAGGGATTATTTAGGGCCTTTGTGTAAGAAATTGCTTCGCAAAAAGTGACTCTTATTGTGCCTTTGTTAGGGAAGCAGGGTGGTTTGGAACCCATTTTGCTCATCTGAGACAC
This sequence comes from Quercus tomentella, assembly GCA_028535165.1. Classification (NCBI taxonomy): domain Eukaryota; kingdom Viridiplantae; phylum Streptophyta; class Magnoliopsida; order Fagales; family Fagaceae; genus Quercus; species Quercus tomentella. The sequence goes on from JAPQVY010000155.1 coordinate 21,535,670, forward strand.
ACTACTTCAAGATCAGCTTGTGAAAACCTGTGGGATGGTCGACTTGCTATTACTTCTTACTATGTAAGTCTTACAAATTCTTAAATTTAGTACTTATCAAAAAAGTCTTACAAATTCTTAAATTTAGTCCTTTATGTTTCATGCATGATGGGGACTCCATGTATTTTTCTTGTGACATAGACTGAATCATGTGAACAGCAGTGGTCATTTGAATTGAGTATTTGTTGTTTCTCTTTCGGTTTGGATCTGGTTTTAGGACTAATGTAGATATTAGAAGTGTTCCTCTTCTTTATTTTTCAGAAATCTGAATATTATATCAGTTTACTTTAATTTCTCTAGATGTTTTGGGAGCTCCTTTGTTCTTAAGTTTCAGAACCAGGGGTGGGGGGTAGATGAAACTTCCTTATTGTTTGAAAATCCAGTGGGGACTCTGAGCGAACACCATAAAAATGCTTGCTGCTGTTCACATGGGAAGGTAAGCTATGTTTTTTGGTTTCTGCTTCTCCAATAGCAAACTTATGTGTTATTATTATATTATTGGGTTTCTCACTTATTTATTATTGTTTTTTTTCATTTCATATGTATATCCGATTGTTGTCAGTTAGTGAATAATCATATGGTATGCATATTTTACCATAGAGACCATGCTGTTTGAATCAGGTTCACTGTCAGATTTTGATGCTGATTGAAAGAGGGAGTAAGGGTAAGGGACAAAGATTTCTTTTGGTCCTTCAACCATTAGAGGTCTTGTAGGTCTTTTAAACCGATTTTTTTCAATGCTTTCACAGCAGTTTCCTCTTTACATAATTGTTTGATTTTAAGCAAAACTATAAGTTTAGGGCTTTGGTTTTGTAGATTAGTTCATTAGTGGCTGGATATGAAGTAAATCTACGACACCCAAACAAGAGAGACAGAACAGAATTTTTTCCTTGCCTTATTACTGTTCACTAATTTGAGTTCCCTTTCCAAAAGAGAATGAAAATGGCTTGTGTCAAATTTCAAGCTGGACATAACATGGCACAAGTTAGCGGCACCTCATTGTGAGACCTAATTGTGAACGGTCTGCAACTATTACATAGTTGGATTTTTTCCCCATCATTTATTTTTCCTGTTAAATATAAAGAAAATAAGAAAAAGAAAGATTGTTGAACAAATAGGTTAGTGGTAGTAAAGGGGTTGTCAATAAAAACATAATCCTTCATTTGACTTTGTTAAGAAAAAGAATAATCTGAATGAGGACAATGAAGAGAATAAAATTCTGAAAGCTGATAAAATTACTTAAAGAAAATATTTATTCTCATGCTAAATTGGCAATGAGAACTGCTTTCTAGGGGGTGGGTTTTTCCCAATTTCTCCACCTACCCCTTTCTTTCTCTAAGAGGTTTCGGTGTTGTTGTCACAGTTTTTTGTAAACATGCCTTGAATCAAGATGAGCTGAGATAATCCTGATTGTGATGTAATTTGATTGGTTTCAGAGGTAAAGTAATGATTTTGATCATAATTTATAGCTAACTCATGTTTCAAATTGTTGTTGTCTAGTGGGAGAGTTTTTGATTGAATTGTATTGTTGAGTTCGTTTTGAATGTCGGGTTGCCTTTTGGATTGGGAATTAATTGGTAAAGTATCATGTTCTCATTTGTGTAGTAGTTGAGAAGTTTCTATATGGCTTTTGAGCTTTAAGGTGTTTGTTGAATTTAGTGTCCGACTCTTTGTGTTCATTTAATTTCAGGACCTGGGGTTAGTTGCTTTTGTTTTGTGGGGAAAAACAGAGCTGGGTAGTTTGTGGTTTATGAATTTATGTTAAATGCTAAGATTACAAAATAGTTTATTATGCTAATGGTTTAGTGGTTAAAATTGTAGATAAATTGATATAGTTTGTGAGATTATATTGTGCTACCTTACAAAAACTTAATACAGCTATCTATATCTATATACTATATAAAAATGGAAGTGTAACATTTAAGGTTTTTATGCTTTTGTTAAGCCACATCATTGATCACGTCATCATTCTTTTCCTTATTTTGTTTTTCATTGTTTTTTTTATACTAACATTAATATATAAATATTAAAATATTCAGTAGTGCCCATGACTTCACACATTCTCTAAGCCGGTTGTCACTTATTAATCATAATAATTGCTACTATTTACTATTGGTTTATAACTATAATTGAATAAAAGCACTCATCAAATATTTTTTTCCCACATTATCATCCAGGTTATCAATTTTTTTCTCCAACCTATTTTTCTTCTTCTTCTTTTTATTTTTTATTTTTTATTTTTTGGGCTACAGTTCAAATTCCCACCTGTTAACATTTATTGAGCCTCTCCTTGGATTCGGGAGTTACTCTATCTCTAGCTCTACAGCTTCTCTCTCCATCAATCCAAACTGTTCAGACTTCAGACCCTTCAGATGCTGCAATTTTATGGACTGCCACCGATTGATCTCTCTCCGTCAATCCACCAATTGATTGGTATAGCCTTCAATGGGATAGCTTTCTTGAGTGTTCTTTCGGTCATGTCCATCTCCTCTGGCTTTAGCCCATCTGTCAAAACCCATATTCACGATCAAATGGGTGCAAGAGACAGAGAGAGACTCTAGAGCTAGTGGAAGCACATGAGAGGTGCACATGAGTTTGGTTTTTTATTTTTTATTATTATTATTATTATCATTTTTCTCTCATTATTAGAAAAAGAATGTAATTCAATTTTAGGATTTCAGGATGAACAAGTTTGAGTTTTCAGGGTTTCAAAACTATTCAAATGTAATTTTGCGTTTTGTCAAAATTTATTTGAGTTGGGCTTGGGCACGTTTCTTGTTAGTGGTGATTATTCTTAGGAGTTGTTAAATACACTTACCATCAATATTTTCTTCATTTGATCCTCATGTTTGCTGGGAATTGCTTTTTAGTTGCCCTTCTCTAGAGTTGACTGCCTAGGAATATTGCTCTTGATATGTTTGCTATAATGTTTCTGTGTTTAATAATTGACCACAGTATGGTGTTTTGGTTTTGGTTTTATAGTAAGGGCTTTTAGCATTTTCATTAGAGAGAACATGCTATTGTTCTCTTTTTCCTGTAGTTTCATAGGCTTAACTAAATGTCAATGATCCAACCTTGCAATCACTGGAAGCAGTTGTTATAAATTTAAGGGACGGTCCATTTGAGCTCCTTAAGAATTTGTTATGTATGTTTACTTAATAGATCATGCTAACGAGTGCCATTAGGGCAATGGTTAACAATCCATTTTAGGAAAGTTTTGACACTACTTTTATGGGAAATGAAAAAAGCTGTTAAAACTTTTTTTTTTTTTTTTTTCATATAAACTTTCTTTAAATGGATTGTTAACCATTGCCCTAAGGGTATCCGTTAGCATTTTCCTTACTTAATTGCCTTTTAATAATGTAATAAATGTACTTTAAGCCACATTGAAACACAAAGGTAATTAAGATCCAAACACTTGAATGAAAGGAGCTCCAATGTTCAATTACTTGGAAGACAAACCACACACATTTGCACAATGCTCATTATGTTTTGTTGGATAAGTGACTGACCTTCTCGAAGGTGGTCATTTGCATGTGTTGAGGTCAAAATAGGCACATTATGGTTTTGTGATTTTAACGTGTGTATATACCAAACATGGTGAAATTTTGTTTATTTTACATCTAATTAACACCATAATTGGCCCTTGGAGGAAGTAGTATTTGCTCATCCCATTAAGTGTCATAGTCCGTGTTTAATGTTGACTTTTGTTTGCTTTGCCATTTCCTGTATTGGTACTGTAAAGATTTGAAGGAATGGGGCTCTGACTGTGTTTTTTATCACATTCTGGAGCCCCACATGTCTTTATTCTAGAAATGCTATTTTACATTCTTTTCTCATAATCTTTTGGAAGAAAGGGGAATAAATTTGTTATTTTCTTGGGTGGTGCCTTCATAAGGAGCCCCCATAATTTTCTATTTATGGTTCAATACATATCAGCTATATTAGACTCTAATTTGTTGTTTATGGTTTAATTGGACTGTGTGGTGTCCCAGAAATTATGGGAAAGTGGAAGAGGTGAAATTAGAGTTTAAATCTTAAAATTCTTTGTTGTACAACTTGGGGTGTAGCAGTTTAAATTTCTGATTTTAATTTTTTAAAGGAAACTCTTCAAAGTACATCAGCTTAAGTTGATTGTTGTTCTGTCATCTGTGGTTGGAATTGTTGTGTAGTGGAGTTTAGCTTCTGGGAAATTTTGGGGATTGTTTAGCTTTTTAGAAATTGTTGAGGTGTGAGGAAATTTAAAAAACTGACGAGTAGAGTGGCCTCAATAACTTTTTAAATTCCATTGGTATAATAGCTTAAGCTAATTGTTGTGTCCGCATTTGATGATTGTGCTCTTTATTATCAGACTAAGACATCAATCGGTTTTTGATGTATGAGAGGATTGAACCCTAGATATCTTATTTAACTATCAGAGACTTTACCAGTTGAATTAATTGAAACTTATCATATTCTTAAATTTGGCTAGCATATTGTAATAGCTTCAAGTAATAAATTCTAGACTCATCAATGGATACAACTGTTGCTTTTTAGCACAAAGATGGATCGCATCTTATGCATTTTATTTCAAGGTCACAAATTTGCCCCGTATAAGGAAAAACTTAATTGTATGATTTGATTTGAGTCTTCAAATCAAATCATACAATTAAGTTTTGATTGGTCTTGCCAAGATCGGGTTGCAGATATGCTTTTCGGTTGGTGGAATTGGTTTGGAAAGCACTCGTCTGGCGTTTGGAATCTAGCTCCGTTGTGCCTAATGTGGTGTATTTGAAGGGAGCGTAATTGGCGTACTTTTGAGGATAGGGACAAATCCGATGACCAGTTGCTCGCTTATTTTAGTGGCTCTCTTTTTGATTGGTCTAGGGCTTGGGGACTCACCTCTAGTGATTCTATTCCTGTGTTCCTTAGTTCTCTTCTCTGTAATTAATTTGCTCTTTGTTGTCTCCGTTTGTTTTCTTGTTTTTTTCTTTCTCTTCTCTCTTTTTGTTTGTTTCCTTCTCTGTATTCTCCGTTCTGCCTTGTGTTTTCATGAGGTAGCTTCTTAATATATATCTTTTTTACTTATCAAAAAAAAAAAAATGATTTGATTTGAGTCTTGTAGGAACATGTAACGATACAAATTATATTGAAAGTACAGAAGACTAAGGCTACTCTCATCGATAACATTAGTTGTCTACCTCTTGATGTCCTGTTTTATAATTTTTTTTTCCAACTATTAAAAAAGGGGTCAAAAAGTGCAAGGAGTCACTTCAAAATCATCAATTAAGCTTAAATAATTATAGAAATGTTATTCTAGCCAAATGTGAATTTCATGTTATAGACAATGCATGCATTTTCGAAGAAGTATTGTATCATATCTATGGAGATGGTTTTTTAATTTCAGCCATTGAGGATATATGAGCAAAGACCATACATTCTTCGTATATTTCTTGAATTAGTTAGTGGCGGTTGCAGAAATTTTGTTTAGGGGGTCATTAAGAAACTTAAATTTAAAAAAAAAAATTAATAAAAAGAGGACTTAAATATATTAAGTTATCAACAAGAAAAAAAAAGTTTTACAATTTCCTTTTATAAGTTTTCAAATTTTGAATTGTTACATGATAGTTCATTATGAGTATTTAATATTTATTGCTAATGTGGGTAGCTATATAGCCAATTTATTTTATTAAGTTTGTCTAACATTTTTATTTTTATGCAGTTGTTATTATTAATTTGTTATTGTTTTTATAAAAATATTTTAAACTAAATGAATAAACTAAACTCATTGGCTCATTTATACATAAAAAAATACACTACGCGTCTACTTAACCAATTAAATGCTTGAACAATTACTAACTTTACAATTTTTTTTTCTTGAATTTTTTTGACTTTATAACAAAAATTTATTATAACATGATAACAATATACACATATGTAACAAACCCTCTCTATTTCCTAATTATTAAATTATATAAAGTTATATTATATTTATACTATACACGTACACAAACATCTACACACATCGTTATTCACACAAGTAACATTATAACAAAAAGTAATGTACACAGTCAATATTAGACACTAACACACATATAATAAAAATTTATAATAATTAAAGTGTGACATTTACAATTCACAAATACTTACTTTTACTCTTAGAGTCGGAAATACTTATAATAAAGATGTATAAGATTTAAGTCAGGGTGTACAAAAATATTTTTAAAAATAAATTAAAGTATTACACTAACAAAAAAATTATATATATGTAAAAAAAAAAAAAAAAAAAAAAAATTGAAGTCAAGGGGTTCAAATGAACCCCCGAACAAAGTGTAGCACTGCCCCTGGTATCGGTAAAATTTTCTTATGATGTAAATGTATATCTCAACTATAAAAATTGTTGGTTCAAATACAAGAAAAATGAAAATAGTAGAAGAGAAATTGTATTAAAAAATGGATAAATTTATTTGGAAGAAATTACACAACACAATTTGGATTGAGACACGATACTAACTCTCTTTAAGGAGATTCAAGCTCTCGATTGGTTGAGTTTATAACTGGTACAGACCTTCTCTGACTTATCTCTCTCAGGATATAACAACCCAACAAATGTTGTATAGCTCGAATAACCTTTGCATAAAGTGTTTAAGTCCAAAACTCCACAAAAAAGAACACCTTATTTTTTTACAAGAACAACACTTTTTTAGCATATCAAAATGCTTGTAGTTGCTGTATTTTGGAAAAAGGTTTAAGTTAGTATATTTATAAGCTCAATGGGTCTCACAAAATTGATTACTCAAATTAATTTAATTAATTAGGGTCATTATTCTAATAAAAGAGCCTCTCTCCTTATTAATGTGAGATTACACATTTTATTAATTCCTTATCTTCCATATTAACTCCCTCATCTTTACATTTAAGTTACCAATATTTATTTATTTTAATCATCTAATATGAAAATGCTACAACAAACATATCAAAGGGCCAAACTACAAATAAAAAATTGACATATTCATCCTAAAAAGTAAAATAAACCATTATTTCTTTAAAATATTATTTCATATTTGTCCTGTGCGTCAGACGAGTTTACGACTAGTATACATATAGGTAGTAGATCATTAGTTATATTACCGAGGGTATGTGAGGAAGCAATGTTTAAAATTTTGGTGAGTACCAATGACCAGAATTGATTCAAGATTGACTCACTCAATTGGGATCATCAGATTTTTTATTTTTAAATTTCACTAATTGAAGCTTTTAAATGATTGATATATATAGGTAATAATACATATGTAGTGGTTAGGAATGGTCAAAATGTATATATGAACATCTCATAATATTCAAACTAAGAAACCTATTATAAAATAACATTTTTCTCTTGATAATAAGTTTTGCCCTTTGTCTTTTTTATGGTATTACTAATGAGACAACTAAGTTCATAATGTGTAAATGGGCATTCCACTTAGTGAAAACTAAGAAAATTGTAATGAAGATTTTTTTAGATTTTGTTGTTGCTCTTCGAAAGTTTGGCTTTCTATTTTTTAAGTTTAAAAGTTGTTTTTATCTTGCTCTATCAAAATTAATTCCTATATTTTTAACAATTTCAATAAATGATGATTTTAAGTGGCTACTATGTATGGGTATATATTACCATTGTACTTAGTAGGAAATGTCATAATGAATATATAAAACCTAATATGAAAAATTAAAACCTATTTATGAGATTCTCAAAAAAAGAAACCCATTTATGAGATAACTTTTTTCTTTTCTTTTGAGAAACATTTATAAGATAACTTTTTTTTGGGAAAGATTATGAGATAACCTTTGTTGCTAACAATGAGTTTTGCCCTGTCTTTTTATGGCATGTATAATGTAACGTACATATGAACATATTAGAATGTGAAACTTATAGAAACTATCATGAGAATTTTCTTTCTTGGTATCCATTTTTGCTCTATATAAGTTTTACCTCCTCCTTTTACTGTTGATAAGTTTTGCACCATTAAAATTAATCTTTATGTTTTCTATTGGGGTATTAAGGTAATTTGATGGAGGCTACTATTGTGATTGATATCTTTATATTACCAAATTGTGCCATAAAAAATAAAAAAATTTCTCTTTTCAATGTACATTTTAAACCTTCTTTTTTTTTTTAATAGAAAACTTGATGTACATATAATTATAATTATTTAGGTGGCACTCATAAGAGATATATATTACAAACCCAACACTTGGGGGAAATGGATGGATGATAATATATTTTATTCTCAAGTTCTTTTGACAAAATAAATTTCGAATAATAATTTGATATATGCTTGTTATAGACTTCCTTTTTATTTACTATATTCATATAAAAAATTAAAAATTAAAAAAAAAGGAAGAAAGAAGTTGCTAAATTGGTTTTGCAACATTTTGATATTTTATCAATCTCGCTTGTCATTACATACTCCCTGAGAGTATTTTGACAATGGTTAGGGCATTGGAAATTAAGAATTGCTAGGCATTTAAGCTACTTCTCTCGACTTGATTGAGTGATTCCCCCCCCCCCCCCCCTCCCTTTTTTTTTTTTTTAAAATTATTTAATTTTATGAAATTTAGTTTTTATGGTTCAACGCTTTAATAACATGTAATAAACTTCTACTATTATGATCATTTACTACATAGTACATGCTCATATTAAATTAGGTAGTACATATTAGTGGATTTCGGTTAGTTCAACTACTTCTCTCGACTTGATTGAGTGATTCCCCCCTCCCCTTCCCTTTTTTTTATTTTTAATTATTTAATTTTATGAAATTTAGTTTTTATGGTTCAACGGTCTAATAACATGTAATAAACTTCTACTATTATGATCGTTTACTACATAGTACTTGCTCATATTAAATTAGGTAGTACATACTAGTGGATTCCGGTTAGTTCAACTAGTAAAGTCTCTTATGGTTGAATAAGAGACTTGGAGTTTAATCTTGCCTACACCAAAAATCAACCAATTGATGTCTTGATTTGATGATAAAGAGCCATCATTAGAAGTGGACATCATAAGTTGAAACTCGCTAAAAAAATGTTGTATATATTTAGATTGGATAACTACCCTTTTAAGTTCCCTAGGGAGGTATTTTACCATGCCTTACATTAGATGGATTTTCATCACATTTCTTCATTGACAATAAGATTGTTAATTTATGTTAAGATTTGTTGTTGCTTACCTTTCATATTGAAATCAAATACTTAAGGTTGTCCAAAGAACCACCCCACTCAAAGTACTAACTCAGCCCAAGGCTTGTAGATGGTTTTGCTAATTGGTTTGTAGTAGGTTTAATTTATCTTAAAGAACAAGTTTTTATTCAGCATTCTCATTTGGTAAAATAAATTCAACCGAATCTTTAATTATTCTACTTCATATGCTTTATTCTTTCCATTCTCGTTCTTATTAGCATTCTCTCTCTCTCTCTCTCTCTCTCTCTCTCTCTCTCTCTCTCTCTCTCTCTCTCTCTCTCTCTCTCTCTCTCAAATTGAGATCTTGCATGTACCCGCATAAATACCATTCTCTCTTACAGATCTCGAGAACCACCGCATAGATTTATGTTGTGCTAACTGATCTAAACAATGCGCATCTCATCAATTAAGTTGCAGATCACCACTTGTCCACCCATCCTTGCCATTAGATTGTTGTTCGTCACCATCGCAAATATGTTGCTCATTAAGGTCCCTAATGACCCAATACTACCTAGACAAAGCCCAAGAGTTTAGCTCATTTTGACCAATTCGACCACCAACCCATGGAGTGAGCGATAATTGTGTGTTTGTTTTGCATTAGTTAGTGTGTTTCTTCATTCCCCACCTGATTTTGAAGAATCGATTGGCAAATTGACCCCAAAACTAAGATCAATTGATATGGACAATTACACCCGGCCAAAGTATTTGGAAAGCGAAATTTGCAAAGTTTAAATAACTTTGCCTAGTTGAGTTCAAGCAATTCTTAGGTACTTACAAAGCACGATGAAATGGTACTTCATTCTCTCACATTCACGATGGGCTCATTAAAAATCATGGTAAGGTTCATAAATATGAGAAGGTAGGGTCCATCATAAATGTGAGAGGAGAGAGCACCATTTCACTATGCTCTAGAAATACCTACAAATTTTCAGCTGAGTCCGAATCTTGTTCCAACCAACTAGCTTTTGGCTAGCCTTCTTACCCCCCTTCTTGAAAGCTATAGTGATCTGCAATGCATGGCTAATAATTATACCTTGCCAAACAATTTGTTCGTATTAATTTATCTCTCTCTCTCTCTCTCTCTCTCTCTCAATAGTCGTGGGATTGAGCTTAATGCAGTGGTGATGTGTTTTAATTATAGGGATTCTTGGGGATTTTATGGTAGGTGATGTGATTTTGGGATGAGCACCAATTTGAAGCTTCATTAGTGAGGTTTAACTATAGGAGTGATGCCTTTATGGTAAATATTAGGCACGGTGTTAGTATAAAGGTGTTTTGGGGTTGTTGGTTGTGTGGTAGTATGGTTCAATAAATGAGTTTATTGGGGTTTTCATGGTTCATTATGTTATTGAGAAATGTTAACAGATATCTTAATAGCACTTGTTAATGAGAAATTTTTAGAAACTTTTTATGGGAAAAGAAAAAAGTAATTGACTTTTGTTAATAGTTTTGTATATTTCTTATGTGAGCGCTGTCAAAACTTTTTTAAAATAGTTTATTAACAAATGCCCTAAAAACATCCGTTAATACGACCCTGTGTTATTTTGGGATGAGCTTGAGGTTCAACAATATGGGTGGTGTCTTTGTGATAGTGTCGTTAAATCCACACACTCAACCAAATAATGTGCTATACCACCAAGAATTAGTTCAGTTACAATTACAAATATGGCTCGTCTTAATTGTTTATATAGCTCAAATCTAGTTATTTAATATTCAATATAGTTTTAACTTTAATGTGTGATAATTGTGAGGGTTTTGGGTGGCATTTTTTATTAGAGTAATACTACAGCCACAAATTATTTACAACATTTTTATAAGTTGTTGATGTGACCAGCTTTTTATTGGTTTTTATCTAGACCCACCATTAACATCACTTTTTCATTTACCGATAATCACTCACCATATCAGCAATTTGTAAAATTTATTGTAAAAAAAATTGTATCTTTAGCATTATTCTTTTGTTGATGGGTTCGGGTTGTTGTTGTTGTGTGGTTATTGTTGTGGTGGTCTTGCTGATTTAATGGTGGAGGTAGGGAAACTATATATTTAACAGAAAAAAAAAACAATAAAGAAAGAGTATACAAATGGAATAAAAGAAATCTTATATAGTTTACTAGTAAGTGTATTTGAAAAGTATACGTCAATTAAAATAGAAAAGTGACATTTTAGTTAAAATTTTGTGAGTTCATTGAGAATGTTCTTAATGTTGTGGCTCCCTTCATTAATTATTAAATTTTTACGTGAAAAAAATGTCATACTAAGAAATTAAACGCTATTACTTCTACTAGAGTCTTAGTTTCAAACGAAAAAAAATATAAGATTTGATTATGCAATCCTAAAAGACTACCAATTTGAAAAAAACTTGGTCCTACACTATAACAATTTGTAAAATTATTATTTTTAAACGTAATATTTATTTTGATATTGATATTTTATATTTGCTTTTAGAACTATTTTCATTATAAAAGTTTACAAGTAGAAGAAAATACTACAATTAATGTTCTAATTAAATTGTTAGCTAATTCACGGGTTTACAAAATTTCATTGGCAATACTTGTTACAATTTTTTTTGGTAAGAAGTTTTTCAAAACTAAAATTGATAAAATCTATTTTCTTTCTCTCAAAAAAAAAATAAAGAAAAAAGAAAAATAAATTTAATTAAAAATTTGCATCTCAAATAGAGAAAATAATAGATTTAAAATAAAAAATATAAAGCAAAAAGTTAAAATATATTATTTGATATTTAAATATAAGAAGATATCTTATTTAAGATTCTTACTTTGAATATATTTAATTTAGATCAATAATATGTTATTATGCTTTATTTTGTTGTTGTCACCGAAACTCTATCAACTTGGAACTTAATTCTTCTAAAATTTTGATTAAAATTTTTGAAACATGACCTTACATAAATTGGGTGGGAACCAATATTTTTCTTTTTGGAACCTAGAAGCAAATTTCAAGTAATATATATATATATATATATATTTTTTTTTTTCCCCCAAAAGATAAATTTTCCACTTGATTAAAAAAAAAAAAACACAATGAAAAGACTATTATACCCTTCATCAAAAGGCCATTTTTTTTATAGATACCTTTATCAAAAGACCATAATGTCCCATCTAAACCCTCCATATTTCATGTAATACCATGCATTTTTACCTTGCTTACTTACCCAAAAAACAAAAAAGAACCATGTTGCGTTGCTTGTTAAGTCTCAAAAGTTTCTACCTCAAAAAAAAAAAAAAAAAAAAGTCTCAAAAGTTTATTATATAAACAAGTGTTTTCTTAGTTTAAGATTCCACAGTCTTGGTCACGTTAGCACTCTCTCTTTCTTTCTCTCTCTACACACCGCCTTTGAGTCTCTCTCTCTCTAAACCTCTCTGAATTCCAGTTGGCTTCAAATTTTGGCGTGCTTTGGCTCGCAGATCCGGCTACCTCTGGTAATTCTCTCTTTCCCTCTACAATTCTTACAGTACCACACACACACACACACACACACACACTTCACCAACTTTGAACTTAAAACAACGTTGTGTACTCAAATTTCTCACTTTTTTTTCTCTCCGGAAAATCCGAAGGAAAATGGTGAGAAATGGTTGATGAATTTTCAACTTTCAAGTCAGTTTGGGAAATGGGTATTTCTCTTTTTTGCAGTGTTTGATGCTTGTTTGTTGAGAATTGCCATGTGGGTCTCTCTGTGAGTTCTCTATGGAGTGTATCACTCTGCTCTCTTCTTGTGGGTTCAGTGTGGGTTTGAATTTAGGGTTGCTTTGCTTTGATTTTAAGCTCTTATAGTTGTTTTCCAACGTGGCCTTTCTTTCTTGTTTCCATTTTCCTTTGTTCTTGTTTGGTATTGAGGAATTTGTGTCCTAGTTGTTCAAATCGTATTCAGGAATTTTGAATTGCCCCTTTTTTTCTGAAATGTGTAATCTCATATATATATATATGTGTGTGTGTGTGTGTGTGTATGTATGTTTATTTATTTATATGAGAAAGTGGTGTCCCTGCCTTTGGTCAAATTATTCCACTTTCTACTCATGAGACATCCCGGAAATCTCATAGACCAATAGTGTGGTGAATTGAATCATGGACCTTGGGGGATATATATATATATATATATATCTATATATATATATATATATCTATATATATATGTATTATTTACTTGTATATATTTATCTAGTTATCTTTGTAGGTATGTATGTAGGGTTTTGAAATTGAATTCTTGTTTCCTGTGTAGGGTTTCTTTATTTTTCCTGTGAGGATATATACACATTAGACTGAGGAATTGTGAATTTCTGCAATGTTCTCAATTTTGATACACATATATGTGTATGTATGTACATTTACGTACGCGTGCGTGTGTGTATATATATTGTATAGTTATACATATGTGAAAAAGACACATACCTAAAAACATAGATATACGTGCATGAATAATTAGATTGGTGTCAATGTGTGTGTGTGTATGTATCTCTATATTTGGGAATATATGTAAGTATTTTAGCTAAAGTTCGTCCTTTTATCTCTTTCAAAATTATTGGTTATGGGTTTCTTTTTCTTTTAATTACCTCATTAGTTCTTGAGGACGTCCATCCTTATTGCAACAAGAAATCTATAACAATTACGTATACTTTCTTTATATGGTTGATATAAGGGATTCTCCATATTGTTTACACCAAATTTTTTCTTGGCAACGTTAATTAAAGATTGCTGCATTTTTTCAAATATACCAATTCATTCGTTTTTGTCAGTATTTTTCGGATCATTTAGAGATTTCATACAATGGGCTATGTGCATTAATTTTACATTTTAAACATCAGCCTTGAGTCATATTTATTAAACGTGGATTTAAAAAAAAAAATACACATTCAAAACTCAACGCTTACTATGCTCATTTTATAATCTTACTTTTGGTTTGCAAAATTGCTTTCATTAGGAGATAGTTTATTGGAAATAGGTATTGAACCAAGCAGTTTGTATGACCATTTTACATACACAAATCTTTTCATGGAGTTATACCTTTAAGTATAGCTTGACTGCCGATTTGGGGTAGGGAAGATAGAAATAACCTATGGAATCTGATATTTGTTTGAGGCATCCTGACCACCACCGAGAATTGAGTGCATTGAACTAGAAAATGAACATAGTGCTTGTAGCTGGATTTGTATTAGTCAAAGTCAGTTAATATCTTTTGATTTGGGAGCTGAAACTATTTATTAATTGACATCTGTGCTAAATTATAAAATGCAGCTATTTGGAGTGTTTAAATTAATAATGTTTAAGCGTGTGTGTGTGTGTTTTTTTTTTGGTTGTCTGAATAAGCTGCTATTTATCTTTGTTTTTTTGGTGAAAAGTTTTTCGGTGTTGAGCAATAATCTCAAACATCAATTCTGAAGTTTGATCTATTTGCTTGCTTTATTGGTTCAAGTCAATTGTATACCATACTTAAATTGGTTGCTTTTAATGATGAATTGAAGTTCCACTGATTTGCCTATCTCAAATAGCAAAAAAACTAAATCAAGAAAGGATTAACTCAGCTAAAAGGGGTAGCTGATTGTTGGCCTGGAGCTCTTGCTGAGCCTTGATTTATCAATACTGCAAAATTTTTTCACTTGGACCTTTATTTTTTTGTGGACTGGGGATGGGGGAGGATGCCAATCGGGCTGCAAGCCTGTTGGCACCATTTTTTTTGGATTTGTTTATATTTCATGTGTATGTTTATATATTTTTTAAGCTTATTCCTTAGAGTAGGTGCCACTCTACCCCTTATTCCTTATCCTAAGCTTGTTCCGTAGAATGTTTATCCATCCTACTTTATAAGCTATGATTTGCAGACACATTATATTTGACATTGGCATTTAAGACACATGTGGACATGACACCTTCGTAGGCACGTGCATTGGACATTCTTCTTGGAATTTATAATAGAATTCACCTCCATTTACTTCAAATTAAGGGTGTAATGCAGTTTTTTCATGTAACTAATATTTAGTTATTTTTTAATTGTTTTACTATCTATGATTCTCTTGCAATTAAACAAACACTTAAAAAATACAGCTATACATTTTTAATATATTAAAGCCATAACTTATATAAGAAAAAAAACTTACTCATAAATATACACATGTTTCCATCTCCTTGACTCCAGATATTTCGGAGTTGCTTTGTCCTTGCCAAAACATAAAACTTGTTTCTAAATCCAAAAATCATAGCCTTAATTGATCACATTGAAATCGGAAACTCTTGTGAAGCTGTAAGCTGGATATATAGAGCAAATTTATTTATTAAATTCAAATTAATTGTAAATTTATGATGTGCTCTAGTACATGGTAGTTGGTGATGTTTTCCCTTAAGTAACATATAAAAAAGAAAAGGGTTCTTTTTAAGTATCTGTTGAAATTGCACTTATCAAAAACGTATCTGTTGAACTTGTGACCATTTTAAGTATTTGATTGTTTTGTTGTAATGGAATTTTCAGATCACATCTGAAAAATCCTGCTTTTGAAAATTTCTTCTTTTCTCCCTAATTATAAATTTTATTATGTCAAGTTACCGAATCTCCCAAAAGTTTAGGCTATTAAGAAATGATGAATTTATTCATAATTCTAACACTCTCCCTCATGTGTGGGCCTAGACCTAGAAAGCACGGATGCGGCTGGGAGGGTGCCACACCCGAGTCCGACGCGGTTGCCCGCGCGTCGGTGCCGCGTCTGAGTTTTTTTTTTTTTTTCTCGGATTCGCGCCGACTTGGCTTGATTCGTGCCGATGCGGCTCGATTCGCGCCGAATCGGCTTCAATTCGTGCCGAACCGGGCTGATTCGGCCAGAATCGGGCTGTATCAGCCATATCGGATCGTATCGGCCGGCGACCAATACGGCCGAAACAGGCCGAAATCAGCCTTGAAACTTGCCGGAACAGCCGAAATTCTGACCTCAGAGGTGTTTCTTGCCTTCTTCTTTCTTTGTTTTGTGAATCAAGGTATAGTAATGTGTTTTTTAAGAATATTTTAATAGTAAAAATATATAGAAAATATAAATGAAAATATTTTTAATAATTTTTTAATCGCCGAGTCCTGCCACACCCTCACCCGCACCCTACTTTTTCAAAAATTGCCGAGTCCCGCACCCACACCCGAGTCCCGAAACGCACCCGTGCTACATAGGCCTAGACTCCCCCCCTTAATAAGTGAGCCCAAACATGTAGGATTTTTAATACTTTAAATGGGAGGTAGAGTGGAGTTAGGGATTGAACGTAGGATCTCTTGCTTTGATACCATGTCAAATTATTGAAATCTTCCAAAAGCCTAAACTATTAGGAAATGGTGAATTTAATTATTTAACCATAATTCTAACATATTCTATGAGTATGTTAAGGTATATATAGAAGACATGGAAGAAAATTTTAATTTTTAAATTGGTTATTCAAAGGAAAAATTTGAATGAAAAATTTTCTTAGGATTGTATAATATTTATTATTATTATTATTTTATTTGTTTTGATAAGTAATAAAAAATATATTAAAAAAAGGAGAAGGGTGTCACCTGAGTATACTTCAGGGACAAAGTACAAATATTTATTATTGAGTTGATGTCTTTCATATTACTAAGGAATAGCTTTACTAGCAATAACTAAACTTTGATTGTAATCATACTCATGCTAGTCATGAATGAAGGTGTGTCTTTCATTAAGGTGAAATTAGATAATAGGATTTTTTCCCCTCCATATGTGATTGACAGTGTTGACTGTTGAGAAATATAGGAAATTAGGATATCATCTAATACAAAATTCAAGGAAATAATATCCACGGTTTGCTCTGTTCAGGTTTTGTGGGGGTATATTTACAGTTTATGGTAACGGTTTGATGTCCCGCATCACAGTTCCAGATGAATATGACACTCCTGTAGTTGTAATACCTCCCTTGGTGTGGCAATTGGATGGGGTCTTAAATGTGTCAGATGTATAATTATCTATTTAACTAAACAATCAACCACAGCGTAACCTTGGTGTGATGGTCACTCTACAAGTATAAGTGCTTGTGGGGTGTGGAAGGCAAGGGCTGGGGTTCAAGTCTCCAGGAGGGAGTTTCACACTCATATTCACTTAGATTAGGTTAGAGTAGAATTTCTATATTGTAAAAAAAAAAAAAAAAAAAAAAAAAAAAAAATCAATACCCATACTCAACCCTTTTTTTTTTTTGGTTGGGACCTGCCTGCCCACTTACCTAATGATATATTCACATGGTACCACGATGATCACAGATAAGCACAATAATATAAAAATGAATCTAGGAAAAATTTATTAAGTAAAACCCTGAATTAAAAAAAATGCCCAAAAAATTCAGCAAATTCCAAACTACAAAAATGTCAAACAAATTGCTCATGAACTTAATCGGTCAAATACACGCACACACATACATACATATAAACAAAATTAACAAAAATTCTTTTAATCTGAATAAAAAAAATTAACAAAAATGCATTGTGGAGGAATTTAATTGACAAGAGGTGTGGTATCTCTAGTTTTCTGCATTCATTATATGATTTCTTAATAGTTCTCATTATGTAAAGAAATCTATTAAGACCTATCACAATGCATTTTTGTTAATAGTTCTCATTATGTAAAGAAAACTATGTTTTCCCATCTTTTGGGATACATTGGGTTTTACTGGAGAAGGTGATAGACCTGCTTCTTGGATGGAGGAATTGGGTGGGTAAGCACTTGTCGGACATTTGGAATAAGGGTTCCTTTGTATTTGATGTGGTTTATGTGGAGGGAATGCACTTGGCACACGTTTGAGGATGTGGAGATTACTGGGAAGTGGGAACCAGTTTTTTTGCCAATTTCCCTGGCTCCTTATTTGATTGGTCTTGGGCATGAGGCTCTATGAATAGAGTTTCTATTGCTGTGTTTTAGATGCTTTGTTTTTTTGTATACAATTTTCTCTATTTTGCAATTCTTTTGGCTCTTTGTGATTTTATTTATTTATTTATTTGTTTTTATTTTTATTTTTTTATACATGAAGTAGCCTCTCTTTAATAAAATTAGTCTTATCTATCAAAAAAATAAAAGTGCAGAAAAATATGATTTAATGAGGTTTGAGATGAACAATCAAAAAATGATGAAAACTTTTTTCCAATCTCAAATTAATTATCAAAATTAACAATTAACAATTAACATTACATTTCATTCTTCCAAAACCCTGGAAGACAGATTCTGGTGAGTTTGTTTCTTTGAATGCAAGACTATCAAAAGCTTTAGCAACATATAAGAAGAAGCTGGTAATGAAAGAGAATATAATGATAAAGGACTTAATTGATGTGAGACTTGTGAAGCTATTTAATTGTTTGATTAATATTTGTACAGTCTTTCTCACGTATATAATATAAATATTATGAATATTTGTATTTACATGTTTTAATTTTTTAGAGATAGTAAATTGTCATCTTTCCTTATTCCCTCATAGATGTTAGAAATGAATGAAAATAGAAAGGCATATACCATGTAGACTACAGAAGCTAGTTGGTTCCTTAAAAACCAAATATTAGAGGGATTGGTTTATATTTGTATATAACCATCTAAACACTATTCTTGAAAAAAGAGAGGAAAACACTGCTCAAAATACTCATGGAAGTAGATAACTTATGGTTGGAGTGAAGGCAAATGTGAGTCATTTATCACAGTTACTGTAGGTATCTTGATTATGGATGGTACATATTCAATTGTCCAAAAGGGGAAAAATAGGGCAAAATTAGTTAATTTATCTGTAATTAAGAATCGTTATATTTTCTTAGTTTAATAACTTATATGAATTAAATTTTAAGAATTTTATTAGTATTCACTTATTACTAATAGATGTGAATCTAAGGGAATTTCTGTCTTTCTTCCAGAATATGAGTAGCTTGGTAGAGAGGCTTCGTGTTAGGTCAGATCGGAAGCCAATATATAACATTGATGAATCAGATGATGATGCTGATCTTTTGCCTGGAAAACGTGGGACAACTCAGGAAAAATTTGAAAGGATAGTCAGGACTGATGCGGTTTGTTTCTTTTACTTATTTTTTCTCCTATCTTTAATCTTTTGCCTCATTACTGTGCTTCTTCTTCTTCTTCTTCTTCTTGTTGGATTTTATTTACCAGTTCTATGGTTATAGTTTTACACTAAATGGCTAATTTCAAAGGATGGTATAGTTATTACCTCTATCAAATAAGTTTCAAGATTTGTTTGCCCAAGTCAGACATTTGGTTATGCATCCAAATGAGGTGCTTTAGTATCAGTTTCATAAGTACCTGAAGAATTTTTTGCTTTCTATATTTAAAATATATCGTAATTTAGTATTTGTAAGAGAAAAAAAGTCTAAATTGAGTTTTAGCTAATGATGTCTCTTCATTTGGATAAATTGGGTCAGATTTGACTTATAAAAAAAAATAAATTGGGTCAGAGTTCTTGTAGAATAGGACTTGTTGACTTCAATTTTAAGCATTTTGAAAGGAAAATGTGATGCAGAGGAAGATTTGGACCCCTTTTTAGTTTGGCGTCTGTCACCTGAAAAATATTGTCTCTATTGAGATTGTTTGTATAAATATGATTTAATGTGTTCAAAGCATAGTTTTCATTATTTCTTGAAGATGTCTGAACTTTGCATTGATGACAATAAAGGATGGCGTTTTTTGGACATTTGGTGGAGAAAAGTTTATTTTTTGAAAAATTTTCATGTTATTTTGTTCATGTCTATTAGTCACTTTATTTTTCTTACATATATAGCAATTTTATTAACTCTGGTTTTTTGGCTTCTTATTTTGGTTTTTGTTGTAAGTGTTTCTATATTTTGTTCATCTAATGAAAAATATTAATTTTTTAAGTTTCTTTCTTTTGAATAGAAAGATAATTCATGTCAAGCCTGTGGGGAAAGTGGGAATCTTCTTTGCTGTGAAACATGTACTTATGCTTACCATCCTAAGTGTTTACTTCCACCGCTGAAAGCTCCTCTTCCTGGCAACTGGAGGTGTCCTGAATGTGTATGATTCCATATCTGGAACCTTTGTTTTTATCAAATGACGTACAGATGGTGTATTTGTGGTGATAGCTGCTAATAAAATGTTGTACTTTTGCAGTTTAGCCCTCTAAATGATATTGAGAAGATATTGGACTGTGAAATGCGCCCTACTGTTGCTGATGATAGTGATGCCTCAAAGTTGGGCTCAAAGCAAATTTTTGTAAAACAATATCTTGTTAAGTGGAAAGGATTATCTTATCTGCATTGCACATGGTAACTTCACGTTTAACACTTCTACTTATAAAATGTTAGAAACCTTCTCTTTTTAGTGGCCATGCCTTGTAATCTTAATTCGGCCCCCCCTCCTTTTTAATGAGTTCTTTTAACCTTATTTCTTTCCTGGATCTTTTGTCAGTTTGACAGTTTTCATTTTCCATTTTCTTTTTTCACCTCAGGGTGCCAGAGAAAGAGTTCCTTAAAGCGTTTAAGACAAATCCTCGTCTAAAGACGAAAGTAAACAATTTTCATCGTCAAATGGCATCAAGCAATAACTCTGAGGAGGACTTTGTTGCCATTCGACCCGAATGGACTACTGTTGATCGGGTTCTTGCTTGCAGGTTCTACTATCTTGAAATTTTTTCTTTGTTTTTTAATTTATTGAATATAGGATGAAGTGCTTCAGTTCTGTTCTGAATTAAATGCTTTTAGACTTCCTTTGAGCTAAATTTCAATGCTGCAGAGCTTGAATGTTTTAAAAGCTGAAGTGTTACTTAAAAATAAACCCAATCTTGAAGTGTGTGTACGTTGAGTCTCAGGCATCAATTTTGAATTTGATTCTAGTGAATTAATAACTGGAGTTTACTCTTGCTTTTCATTCAAATCATTGTGTTGGTCTTATTTGTAATTGTATATTAAAATGTAGAGTTGTTCCTTAGTTTGTTTGATTTCGCAGGAGTTTTTATTTATCCAAATCTTGTAATGAGAAGTTTTGTGAGAAAGATCTATCAATCTTATTATTTTTAGATGTTAGTATTCTCACCACCTGTATTATTATGTAGTTAAGACTTCATCACAATCCAATTACTGCAATTATCCTAGACTAGGGATAACTCCCTGTTTTCATTGTAGATATAATCCTCTGATATAATGATTATTTGAAGTTGCATGGCTGTTTCCTTGCATGTTTTTAGTACTGCCTTGGACTTCATATCATATATTGTATGGGCTCAGTGTACTGTCCCATTATATATATTTTGTATGTTTTTAATCCACTCATTCTTTTTCATGGATGATCATGATTGTAACTCCCTCTCAGCGTGTGTGTATACAAATCTCTTTCTAATTAGTTTCTTTAGAATTCTTTATTAGTTTCCTGAATAACCTTCAAGTCTTGCATTTGCAAGCAACTAATAAAGATTCTTAAAGAAACTAATAAGCTCTGTATACATCACTAATGATATGTGCCTTTGTGTGCTTGCTTGGCCATTTCAAGGCTGTGGCTAGTTTTGAAGTTCTCTGTTTTGCTTTGACCAGTTCAAGGTGAAAAAAGGGTTGATTGTGTTGGCTAGAAATGGGGTGTGCTCACATCGTTTTTTTTTTGTTTAGGTTATAGTGATTACTAATAGCTCTTTTTGTTTGGTCAGAGTTTACTCAATTTTTACACTCCTGTTGGTGGTGTTTCTATCTCTTAGTTACCTTATCTCTCATGCTGTCTACCTATTTGCTTCCTTATGTTCAAACCTTATTTATTATCATCCATCTTAAAACTTCCATCATATCATGATGTAGGGCAGACTAGATCTAATCACTCTCATCTTGTACAATATGAAAATAATCTTATGGAGAGTTTCATACTTTCATTTAACTATTATTTTACATCTCATCGGGTTCTTTGTGAACTTATTATCAAATTTCCTTATTGATTTATTTTTCATCATTTTGATCTGTTAGAACACTGTAATGGGAAATGATTGTTGAATGTGGTATTGTTTGTTGAGTGCTGCAGAGGTGGTGATGATGAGAAGGAATATTATGTGAAATGGAAAGAACTTCCCTATGATGAATGTTATTGGGAGTTTGAATCCGATATTTCTGCATTTCAACCAGAAATAGAGAGATTCAATAGAATTCAGTCTAGGTACTCTAAACTGTCTTCTAGTAAGCAGAAAAGCATCCCTAAAGATGCTATGGAATCAAAGAAGAAGCAGAAAGAATTTCAACAGTATGAACATAGCCCTGACTTTCTTTCTGGAGGTACGTTATTTGTCTGAAATTTTCTATAACATGGTCACTGTTGTCTGTTATATTGTTTGATTATAATGAACTCTTAACTGCATTTCGGTGTAAATGAAGGCACACTACATCCTTATCAGCTTGAAGGGTTAAACTTCTTACGTTACTCTTGGTCCAAACAAACTCATGTGATACTGGCTGATGAGATGGGACTCGGTAAGTTTTCTGTGTTTTGTTTCTATTTTTTGGTGTTCCCCCTTCTCTATAAAGGAGCAGTCTGTGTGTCTTAGCAGATGGATTTTGCAAACTTTTTGTTGGTTGCAGGAAAAACCATACAGAGTATTGCTTTCTTGGCCTCTCTGTTTGGAGAGAACATTTCTCCACATTTGGTGGTTGCTCCACTTTCAACATTGCGAAACTGGGAACGTGAATTCGCAACATGGGCACCTCAAATGAATGTTGTATGTACATAAAATCTGTAAATTTATCATTGTCGTTGGTCAGTTATTTGTCCTGAAAGAAAGTTTACTTGCTGCAGGTTATGTATGTTGGCTCTTCCCAAGCTCGTGCTATCTTAAGGGAGTATGAATTCTACTTCCCTAGAAATCATAAGAAGATAAAGAAAAAGAAATCTGGTCAAGTTGTTAGTGAAAGCAAGCAAGATAGGATAAAATTTGATGTCCTTCTTACATCGTATGAGATGATTAACTTGGACTCAACATCATTGAAACCAATAAAGTGGGAGTGCATGGTAACATCCTGTGACTCATTGTGTACATTACTAATCCTCAATGTGTATTTTTTTTGGGCTTAATGCTAATATCTCTATATAGATTGTTGATGAAGGTCATCGTCTCAAAAATAAGGATTCAAAATTATTTTCTTCAATGAAACAGTATTCAAGTAGACATCGCGTGCTTTTGACTGGAACTCCTCTTCAGGTTTGTTGTCCAAATATGCTGTTATTTTTATAGATACTTCAGTATACTGCTACACCATTTCATAATTTTTTTTGTGGTATTATGAATTGGATCACATTTTCTCATGTAACGTTTTGTGTGTGTGTGTGTTGGATGAATAAGTTTGCTCCATGTTACTACATATCAAAAAACAAAAATAAAATGAAGAGTTCGCTCCACATTGCCATGGAGATTTGCTAGTTTCTAATAATCATAATAGATTTTTGACATAAGAAAATGATTTACAGTACAGCTTGTTCATTGACCGACCAAAAAACTCTGTTTGGTATTATTAGTTTGGGTTATTCAAATCGCAATGATACAGCATATTTTGGGATTCCATTAGTTTCATTCTTTGATTTGTATAATGTTGTTGTTGTATAAGAAAATTGCTGGAAGTATTATAAAACCTAGCTTTGTTATTATTTTTAAAACACTTAACAGTATCCTTGTCTTTTCATGCTGTCACTATGCGAACAACAATTGCTAATGTGGAATGTTAACTCATAGCAGGTCTCACAAAATAAGAGAAGTAACCTGACTGACATGTGGCTCATTTAAGGTTGTTGTTGATGTCATGTCACATGCATGTCATGTGACGCCATCTTCTCCAGTATTGTAATTGCTGCTGTGATTTATCATACTGCGTTAGTAATACGGTGACAATTAGGAAGACATTAGCATTATAAAAAAAATGACGAGTAGGAAGACATTTGTAATTGTTGTTTGCACGGTGACAACAAGACATAGTAAGGGTAATATTGAATCAATTTAAAAAATAAAGGACTAAAAATTGACACAATTGATGCTTCACAGATGAAATTGAAATGTGACACAGTTGAGGGGTCTAAATCATGTCTTGACCTTATTGTTGTTGTTATTATGATGCTTGGAATTGGCTTAAAAAAATGATATGAGGAATTTGGATATATCTTGCCTCATAAATGTAATCTTTCACCTCATCTGATTGCTTGATGCAAGTTCGATTTCCTTAAATGTTGGCTATGTAGCGTAACAGTTTGGGTTAATGTTGATAATTTATCTATTACATTTAGATAAAAAAATTTGTGTGGTGTAATGTATTGGGTGTTTAATATAATTATGAATTGGTTTTTGATTAGTAGCATTTATGTTTTCACTCATATGCATATTTTTCACTTCTATAACTTGTTGCATGCGTTTTAGTCATTTGTTCATACTAATAGGGACTCGTATCTTACATTTCAGAATAATCTGGATGAACTTTTCATGCTTATGCACTTCCTTGATGCCGGGAAGGTTAGTATATTACCGCAATTATAGCAGTGGGCGATATTGTTTGATTCCTTAAGAGTATGTTACAGTAATTGATTATGAACGTTATGACCATTTTCTGAATGTATGATTTCTAATTCACTGCAGTTTGCAAGTTTAGAGGAGTTCCAGGAAGAGTTTAAGGATATCAATCAAGAGGAGCAGATTTCAAGGCTGCATAAAATGTTGGCCCCCCATCTTCTTAGAAGTATAATTCTTAAACTCTTTCAATTTGACAATTAAGTTTCACTTGATTTAATTGTTCGGAACTTCGGATTCCTAACATCACTTTGCCAAGCATATCAATTTTTGGCGTAACTAAAGTTATATTTTATGTTAGCTTTGTCATATGAATCTCTAACTTTAACTCAACTCAACTTATCCAAGTCTTAATCCAAATTGATTGGGGACGCTATCTGAATCCTTATTCCAATTAGTGAATGCAGAAATCTTATGTTACCTTTATACCAATATTGGAGGTTTTCCTGTTTTTATTTCTGTATTTCATCAACTCTTTGTTTCAGCACTCCCTATTGTCCTTGCAGTAGTTCTATTTTCTGCAAATTCGGTAATTTCTACTGAAATTGCATGGGTTCTTTTAGGCCTTTTAACTGATCCATGCATTTATTAAGTATAGGTAGCTAATTGTGAAGAACGTGTCACTGGTATGGTAATTTGCCTATGTTTTGCATTGAAAACGATCTTGATTGACAATTATAGGTTATTATATATGTGATGTCAACATCTATGCTTGCTTAATATACGTCTTGTTCTTTTTTTTGTTTGACCAGCATGTGCTATTACATATCTTGACTAGTTTTTGTGCTGTCTTGCTATTCTTCTCTTTAAATTGACATTCATTCTTATATCACAGAATGCATCATTTCTGCAACTATTTTGCTTTTATCTTATGTTTGAGTTGTCAAACCTAAACAAAGTTAGTGGGTTACTCCTTAATTATTACTGCTGTATTTAACAACTCTGTCATTTCTATAGCAATTATTGTTGAAACAAGTTTCTGCACATTTGCCTTTAATTAGGCAAAAAAATTAAATGATTAGAGTATATTTCCTCTTCTTTATGGTACTTTTAGGTAAGGCTGTTAAATTGTATAATAGCTTTGGTTTGCCTATTATACTAATTCTAAATTTGTGAGACTGGTAGCAGATTGAAACCCACCTAAGAAAAAAAGGGAAAATATTTTCAAATTCCTTGGCTTTGCTAGAATGCAAAGCCTGTAGAATTAATCTCCTTTCTATTCGATGATATGGTTTGATTATTAAAGTTAATTGCCCACTATACTTTTCAACTTTATGTTTTTTTTTTCCAATTTGGTGAATAGAAACCATTGTTATAAGAAGTTTGGGGGATTTTGTTTTGTAGCTGTATATTTGATTTGGGGCAGATTAGAAAAATCTGTCTACATGCTTGTGGTGGACTTTTGGTTAGGAGAACCTGTGGATCTATGGGTTTAGAACCTTAGAAAGAAGGGTTAGGGTTCAAAAAAAAACTAGGATTTTAGTAGGTAGGAAAAATGAAAATTTTGATTCTAGTATCAAAAAAGAGGTGTGAAGAAGCTGAGATTGAATTTGTCCACTGGTTTTGAATTTTAGCATGAAGAGTGTACGTGAACAATATATGTGAATAGTACTTTGATTAGTATTGTGATGAAGAAAGAGAATAAAAAGAACACACCTTCCAACCTGCCTCAATGTTCAAAACCCTCACTTTTCTTTTAATCCACTCTCTTCTTTATTTGAGTTTAGTGACACACTTATATGGACTCTAGATATTAACTTTTTCTAATAGGACTAGAACTTCTACTTTTGAGTAGTAAACAAACTCCTTATGGAATTGGACCAATGCATCCATATAAAGGCCCATAGTCTAAATAAGTAACTATTGATAAAATAGAACCTGCCAATCAATTATAACTCATATGGTACCTTCTACCTTTATTTTATTTATACTTTATAATTCAATAGTTACAATAAGGGAGGGGGGTTTTGAACCCTCTGTCTTTGTTGGGATGGTCAGGAGGTGCTTGTTGAGCTACAAGGCTCTTGGCAAACCTTCTCCCCTTGTAAGAGCAAGGTAGGTAGAGGGTGAGGCAGTGGGTTCAAAACCCACCAGGTGTGTGTGTGTGTTATTACCAATGAATCAAAATGTAATAAAATAAAATCCAAGACCCATGAGTATGTCCTGCAACCAAAAAGTATATCATCATGAAAATACCCTTGACTCTAGAAAAGCCAAGTTAAACATATAAAAAAAAAGAATGACTAGTTAACTATGGATTGCACTTGGTATGACTAATTAACTATGGATACTGGTTTTTGGACCAAAATATTTCTACCTACAAGTATATAATCACGAAAATACCCAAGACTCTAGAAAAAACCAAAAATATTAAGGACTAATTAAACTATCATGGATACTGGCTTTTGGACCAAAATATTTCTTAAGAGGTAGTCTTATGCTTCCAAAGAGTATTTCTTCTATAGCCATACAATGGTTTCACCATCAATATCTTTCCATGAGATATAACAGTTACCTGTAAATTAACGTTGGTAGTAAACTAGTGATGTTTGACTTATTTTTGCTCTATATTTTTTTTTCTTCTTTGCTGGGGACGTTTTAAATCGAATTATGTTGGTTTGCATGTGGTTTAATTTTATTTATTTATTTTTTATAGCAATAAAACTTACTCTGACTGAGTGGAAACATTGTGTGGAAGTTAAGCTAGTGAACCACCTTCTTCACTTTTGGTTCACCTTGAACTCTAAATTACATTTTAGGAGGACATTATCCTTGATTCCTAGGACTGTATTTGGTTGATCTTCTTTCCTTTCCCTGCATCTTCCATATCCTTGTGGAGAGCCCTATTCCCATAGGTTAGAGTCATTGAAAAAGTAGATCAGTAGTCTTGCAGGCTTATTGAAGCTAAAGTTCTTACTGTCAAATAGGAGTTCAATTTTTTGTTCATCTAATACCTTTCAAAATCATTCTCTGTTGGATGTTATTGCAGGAGTAAAGAAAGATGTGATGAAAGAACTACCTCCTAAAAGGGAACTTATTTTACGTGTTGAATTAAGTAGCAAGCAGAAAGAATACTACAAAGCAATCTTGACTCGTAACTATCAGATACTAACTCGACGTGGTGGTGCACAGGTAAGGTTGCATGATGAAGTAATAAATTTTCAATTTAATCCTGACCTAACATATTATCATGTTTGAATACTTGTATCAGATTTCCTTAATCAATGTGGTTATGGAATTGCGTAAGCTCTGTTGTCACCCTTACATGTTAGAAGGAGTTGAACCAGATATAGAAGATACAAAAGAATCTTTCAAGTAAGTAGATATATTTTATATACTTTAATGGTTTTACTAAAGTATGCCCTTAAAAGGCATATATTAGTAAACCATTTTAGGAAACTTTTTATGGGAAAATGAAAAAATGACTAACTTTTTTGACAGCTTTTTAATTTCTCATAAAAGTTTCATAAAATGGATTATTAGGGCATACATTAACCAGACCCCTTTTATAATATGCTCTTGTTCTGAAAGGATTCTTAGGTACTTTGATATTTGGATTATATAGAATAAATATTAATGTTGTTATAGTTAACTGTAAACATGATACTCTGTTTCCTGCTTTTACTTTTCTTTTCCTATTTGATAGACAGCTCTTGGAATCTTCTGGGAAATTGCGATTGTTGGACAAAATGATGGTGAAGCTTAAAGAGCAAGGCCATAGAGTTCTTATATATTCACAATTTCAACATATGTTGGACTTGCTAGAAGATTACTGTACTTACAAGGTTTTCATGTGAAATTATTTTTTCTACATGCTTATGTGTTTGGCTGTTAGAATTTTAGTTTGTGGGTTGAAGCAGTTAATGAATTTTCAATATATATATATAACTGATTTAATATTGTTTCATTTTTTTTTTTTTCCTTCGAGTCAGAAATGGCATTATGAACGGATAGATGGCAAGGTTGGTGGCGCTGAAAGACAAATAAGAATAGACCGATTTAATGCCAAAAATTCTTCCAGATTTTGCTTTCTGCTTTCAACCAGAGCTGGTGGCTTAGGGATAAACCTTGCAACTGCTGACACTGTTATCATATATGACAGGTGAAAAGTTTACATTGACATTTGTTTTCTTTTTTCATGTGATTTCTGGCGCAAGTTGTTGATCAATTTATAAATATTTGGTAATGCATGAAGTGAGGAAACTCATTGGTTGGTGAACCTAGAGTTTAGGAGAGCAGTAAGAAGTGGTTTGAAGGATATTGATTGCGATTTCTGGATTGCAACTTGTTGATCAATATAGATAATTGGTAATATATGAAGTGAGGGAACTCATTGGTTGGTGAACCTGGAGTTTAGGAAGCAGTAAGAAGTGGTTTAATAAAATATTGATCTTACAGTTCTTTATGAATATGGATCTCTATACGGTGAAATTTGATGACTACTAGGAAGCGGTTATGGATTCAGCATTGCCATGACTGAAACCTAAGTGGAAGTAAAACTTTAGGTTCTAGCTAGAATTGTTATAAAGGTGTAAGTGGCCTGCAAACTAATTCCAAATGGGCAGATGATGTCTAAAATAATTTCTGTATGCCAGTGATTTGATTCTGGGGGGTTTACATTCTTTTTTTGAGATGCCACATGTGGCCATAATATTGGTTAGATGAATCGATGCTCTATAGTGGATATGTAACCATTTTATATTTCTTTTGAGGTCATGCCCAGTGTAGAGACTCCTGCTTCTGTGGAGTCTAGGAGAGGTGGTTGGTAGGAAGTTTATCTCTAACCCTTCTTTATATACACTTCATTCTAGATATTGATGGTTTACATTAGATTTAGATAGTTTACATTCTTTATTTTATCACAATGTTGAAGGAGATGGGGGGAGGGTTTTCCTTTGGCTTCATGGCAGCTACATAATAAGGCCTTATTTCCTCTTTCCGATTAGAGGTGGTATGACTTGCAATAAGATATATATTTCCTTCTTTTTGTTTAATTAGGAGACAGTAGACATTTATATTGAGCCATTCTTAAGAGGAAAGCAACCCATTTATATTGGTGCAGAGGGTGTGTAATGTATTAAATGATGTCAGTAACTCTTATTAGTGGCGGTCATTTATCATGGTATTGCTAAAATGAATTTGAGCTTTTAGATTTCTATTTTCATTTATTTTTTGTGCCAAAGAAAAAGATGTGTTATCTTTTTCTCTAATGTATTAGACACCCACACACCCACAAACACATTTTTAAGTCTATTTTCATTCATTAAATGTGTTGCCCTTTTGTAGTGACTGGAATCCCCATGCCGATCTACAAGCTATGGCTAGAGCCCATCGACTTGGGCAAACTAACAAGGTTGAAGTTTATTCTTCAATTGTTGTAGCAAATTGTTGTTGTCACTTTTGGTGCTTTAAAGTTTGAGAGTGCTCTTGGTGTTGCAGGTGATGATTTATAGGCTCATAACACGAGGAACCATTGAAGAAAGGATGATGCAAATGACTAAGAAGAAAATGGTTTTAGAGCATCTTGTTGTTGGGAGGCTAAAGGCTCAAAACATTAACCAGGTACAAAATTCTTCTGGATACTAATGCTTTAGATAGTTTTGTGTAGTGGCGGCTCTAGAAATTTTTTTAGGGGGGTCATCAAAAAATTTAATTATATAAAATCTAATAAAAAGAGAACTTGAATATATTAACATTTCAAAAAGAAAAAAAAAAGCAATTACATGAAGTTTTACAATTGCCTTATATGAGGTTTCATATTTTAAAATTGTTGCATGAGCTTCATTATCAATGATACCAACTGCATCTCTTTCAATGTACACAACCAAGAAATCATTCCTCCATTGATCTCTCATTTGATTGTGCAGTTCATTATTTATATGTTTCATTGCTGAAAATTTTCTTTCCACTGTAGTAGTCGCAACAGGAATACTTTAATTTATTATTAATTAGTTCTATTCTTTATTCTTAATTCTTTACTCTTTACATTTCTTTTATTTAACTATTCAGCTCAATTTTGACAACTTATTGGTCTTTTTAATTTATTAAGAAGAATTTTTGTTTTGTCCATTTCATTACTCAATTAAGAATTTTTGTTGTTGGGCTTTTTCTTTTTGTTTTAAAAGGCCAAGATAAAAGTTGGTGTTGAATAGGTTTGTTCTTGGGCTTCTTTTAGGGCATTCAAATTTTTATTTTAGGGTGGTCAAAACAAAAAATATAAAAAACATTATACATAAATTTTATTTATTTATTTTTTCTATCTAATTTGCCAAACACATTGTACTTATAAAAAAAAATATTTTAATTTTTTCCCTGGCCAGGGGGTTCATTTGAACCTCCTGGGTTGAATGTGGCACTGCCACTGGTTTTGTGGCGTCTGAAACAATATATGTTGATGATTGAATATTTGTTTTTGATAAGAGATTTTATTACGAAAGAACTATCTCATGCATAACATAGAAACACAAGGTGCCTAAAGAATTTCTATATAAAAAAATTACAAGCAGAAGAAAGCGATCCAGTGAACTTTGTAATAGTACCACTGTAAGATTGTTGACCATTTACAAAGCAATCAATTAAGGAAATCTTCAGCTGGAGTTCCAATACTTCCATGTTTTCAAAGGTGTGATTATTCTGCTCGCTCCAAAAATACACAATAGACACAAGGGATCCATATAGTAGAAGAATGTTTACTGAACCAATCGCACCAACCAGCGAGTAAATCAACCACTCTATGCGGCATCACCCAAGGAATTCCAAAAAGCACTCCACATTGCATAAGTAAAATTACAATGAAGTAGCAAATGATCCACCTTCTCTCCACTTTGCCTACACAAGCAACACCAACCTACCAAAATGATAGTTCTCTTTCTGAGATTATCATTAGTCAAAATATCCCCCCACACTGTTGTTCACATAAAAAAGCAACCTGTTTTGGGGCTTTGGCACACCAAATTCCTCTCCATGGAAAATAGATTTCCCTTGGGGCACTCAACACACCATTGTAAGATCGAACATCAAATGCCCCTTGGTACACCAAATCCTTCACCATGGAAAACATATCTCCCTTGTGGTGTGCAACACACCATAGTAAGATCAAACGCCAAATGCTCCAGTACCTCTCATTTGCCATCTCATCATGTCTGGACCCTTGCTCCTATTGGAATACAGTAAAGACGCAGTTGAACCCAATATTCTTGTGAAATAAACAAATTGTGAAGCTGCACCGCACATGTAACCATTATCATTAGAAAATCTTACATCTAGCTTGTTCATTTCTTGTCTACATCTTTGGTCTTATACTCTAATGCTTTCCTGATATTAAGAGTTAAATCCTTTCTTGTCTACATCTTTGGTCCCTTATGACTTCATTCATTAATATTAATGTTTTGTTTGTTGTAGTTGTATGGAAATGTAATAACTTTATACACAAAATGACCAGTAAATACTAAACATGAATTTTTGAGTGTGTGAAATTCTATTGGTCCTTTTAAAATGTTTAGTGTGAAAGAGTATTTCGATTTCATAGAGGTATGTCATTGCTTTTAAAAGAATCTTCTTCTTCTTCTTCTTTTTTTTTTTTTTAATAGTTTTGAAGTCTATTTATGATTGTGTTATCATTGTAATCATTGATCTCCTTACAATTAGATTCTCACTTTTCTTAGATTTTTCTAAGAACAAACTTCAATCTAGTTCAATCAAGTGTTTTCAAGCATGAATGCCTTTATGTGACAGAAAATTTAAACTTGAAAGCCTTGAAAGAGGTGAAACATTCAAGAATTGATACAGAAGTGTAATAAAAGTAAAAAATGCAACCCTGTAATATATGCTATAATGTGTCATGTAATCTACTATGGACCAATGGGTTTGATGCTGCAAAATAGAGAAATATATCTGCTGAGCTGCGACAAACCATCCATTAAAATTGGATTTACTGGTTGTTCTCTGGAGATATCCATCATTTTGTTTGCGGTGTGCTGTACATGCTTCAAGTTCTTCCTTTTCATAACTATTTCTGATAGAAGTCAAATGAAAGCCAGAGATTCTGATGGTGCATTGAGGACTAGGCTCTATCTAATTAAATTTATCTGCAGAGAAAAATTAATGAAACTTCTAATTAATTTTGATTGTACTGTAGGAAGAGTTAGATGACATCATAAGGTATGGCTCAAAGGAGTTATTTGCTGATGAGAATGATGAAGCAGGAGAATCCCGCCAAATTCATTATGATGATGCTGCAATAGATAGGTAATTTCTTTGTTACTATTTTGACTTGATTGATAACATTTAAATATTTGAGCTCATAAACTTTGATGAATTTTTTCCTTTATAGATTACTCGATCGTGAACAAGTTGGAGACGAAGAGGCTACATTGGATGATGATGAGGAAGATGGGTTTTTAAAGGCCTTTAAGGTTTTATCTATTTTATACTATCCTGTGCATTGATATTATTGTGCGATTAGTGTTTCAAGTAACACTTAATTTTTTATTTATGTTCAGCATACTTGATCTTGTGTTTGTGCCCTTATATCTGTTGGTTTAACACAATTGTCAATAGTTAATATATATGTATATAATTTTATTTTATTTTAAGAATCAATTGTTATTAATAACTCAACAATTAAATTGGGGAGTGGTGTTGGCAAGGAGAGGTGACATTTGCCTTAGAGGGGAACTGGATCAGCCTAGTGTGTATGCAGCAAGATGTCAACTATGGAAGTAAATTAGGTTATACCTGTTTAACTTTCAGGCATAAATGTGATCTTTTC
Source organism: Quercus tomentella (assembly GCA_028535165.1). Lineage (NCBI taxonomy): Eukaryota > Viridiplantae > Streptophyta > Magnoliopsida > Fagales > Fagaceae > Quercus > Quercus tomentella. Next base: position 21,569,196 of record JAPQVY010000155.1, read on the forward strand.
TTGGGTTCTAGGTCGATTTGGGTTATATAAGCACTTATATTAGGAGTTTTGATTTTGACTATTCCTTCTAAGGTATAGTGCATATGTGGTTAGTGCTTTCCTAGGTCTTGATAGAAATACCTAGAGGAGAAACAATATCTATACTTTCAACTATTTTATATTTAATAATTCTTGTGCATACCCACTCTCTACGAGCCTCCCCCCCCCCCCCCCCCCCCCCCCAAAAAAAAAAAAAAAAGAAAAGAAAAAGGAAAGAAACAATGATTTGTATCCTATGTTCTAAGCTTAGTAGTTCATTTTATGCTCTAAAATGTTGAAAGATAGTAAGGAAGTTAAGGGGTTCTTGGTGAGGATAAGATGTGTTGGATTCCTAGCAAAGCTAAGGGGTTCTTGGTAAAAGATTATTATAAAATTTTAGCTGGTCCTACTATCTTCGGTTTTCCTTGGAGAAGTATTTGGAAGCAGAAGATTCCCTCTAGAGTAGCTTTCTTTGTATGGTCTGCTGCCTTAGGGAAATGCTTGACGATTGATAATCTGTGAAAAAGGAAGGTGTGGATTTTGAATTGGTGCTACATGTGCAAGAGTAATGGTGAATTGGTTGACCATCTCTTCCTTCATTGTCCCGTTGCTATGGATCTATGGTCTATGGTTTTGGGTTTATTTGGAGTATCTTGGGTTATGCCTCCTACTGTTTTGGGGCTGTTAGGGTGTTGGCAAGGTAGCTTTGGTCGTCATCAAAATGGTTATATATGGTCCATCGTTCCTTATGGCTTAATGTGGTGTCTTTGGAGGGAAATAGTCGTTGTTTTGAAGATATTGAGAGATCTATTCCGGACCTCAAGCTTTTCTTTTTTAGAACTTTGTTGGATTGGTTGTTTGCTTTGCAAAACAAATCTTTCCCTTCTTTTTTTGTTTTCCTAGATTCTTGCAATTTTTGTTTTTGATTTGTTGTCCCCTTGTTCACTCCCTGTGTACTAGGATGCTTCCTTTTTGATATCAATATATCTTATTACTTCTCAAAAAAAAAGGAAGTTATACCTGATTTAAAGAAAAGAAAGGGAAGTCCCTTGTTCTTATACATTTCCACATGCAGTTGATCTACATGATATTAGATAAAAGTGTTTACATTTTCACTTGTACTAAGATGGATTGAAGTATGATTTTTGCATATCTGATTTAGTACATTTTCACTTGTACTAAGAGTAGACTATAAAATGTAAACTAATTTTGGTGAAGGACTTTCTCTCTCTCTCATCCTCTCTTTTGGTTTTATTAGGCTGTCAATGCATTTTGCGAACTATATCAGATGGTTTATAGAATGATAGAGCTCAAGACTTCACTGACCATGGCCTGATAGGTTTAGGAGCACATGTCCTATCTTACTAAAAGACTTGCTATTTGATGCATTAGGGCTTTTTTTTTTGGGGGGGGGGGGGGGTTGGTTATAACCATTCTAAATGTTTCTCTAGGTGACTTATTGATTAACACGTGATAACCTGACATTAGTACATGATGGGAACAGCCTCTTGGCAGATTTTGATAGAGAAATCACTACAAATAAACCGTCCAACATTGGTATTAAAATAAAGAAAAAAACACAGGTAAAATATAATTCGTTGTTTGGAATCCTCTTTCCTTTTTTTGTTCATTATATCCCCAAGTTACCCTCCTTATAGACCTGAAATTACTAAGACTATATAATTTACTAATTATGAACTTGCCAAATTCTGAAATATAGTGGAAATCCTTGTCATTAAAATTCGAATCTAACTCTTATTTAAGAATTTATGATCATAAAATTCTCTCCATATTATTGAAGTGAAGAGTAAAGGAAATTATTCTAAAAATGACCACTTTCTTCCTCTTTTGATATCTAAGTTGACTACTTCATATTTTGCTTCTTATTCTAATTCTGAAATATTACCTTTTTTGGCTAGAGGTCTAATTGGCTTCAGTGCCACTGCCCAAAATTCATTGATAAATTGCTCATTCCTGGCGTAGCATATAGGACCTAAAATTTTTGCATTTTCATGATCTACTGTATTATAACTTGTGGAACAGAGAGTAATAAGGTTTGCATTCTCTGCCTTTGTTCATTTGGTATAGCTTAGTTTCATTGGTTTATTTTGCTTAAAAAATAAGTTGGGTAAAAGTACAGCTGTGCTGAACAGTTTAGAGGTTTAGTCATGCGTGACCACATTTTTCTAATACCATCTTCCCTGTTCATTCAATTTAAAGGTACAAAAGGGGCACCCAGCCAAGAAGTATATTGGGGTTGCTCACTGATTCATGTAGTATGTTGGTAGCTCATCCCTACCCATTGTAATAGTAATGGCTGGTCCAAAAATGCCCTAGCCCCTTGGTGGTTTCTTTTTGTCCCTGGATTGGTGTTCATTTTGGATTACATCTGTCATTTGCTTTTGCACCTTGATTCATGATACTTGAAAAAGTTATATAAGCATGCTTTTGATGGCTGAAATTGAAATAAGACAAGTTGTGACCTTTCTGATCTCTTGATATGGAGTTTTAGTGACTGACTCTGCCATTTATTTCAGTCCAAAAATATAATTGTATGGATTCTGTAAGATTTGGACCTTTTCATGTGAACTGTCTGCATTAATCTTTTGAAGCATAATCAAGTTTCAACTAGTAGAATTCTTTTATATCTCTGAACATCATGTTTGTGATTGTTGCTGGAATAGCCTTATTGAACAGATAGGATCTCTTCATTGTCATATTCTCCGCTTCTTTCTTGCTCTCTGGTATTTTACTCAAATGAATGCTATATTTTGTAGGTGGCAAATTTTGAATATATTGAAAAAGTAGAGGCTGTAGCAGAGGAGGAAGCACAGAAGGCAAAAATGGACAATAAGCCTTCCGTGAGCAATCCAGAAAAATCAAATTACTGGGAAGAGTTGTTAAGAGATAGATATGAGGTGCATAAAGTTGAGGAATTTAATGCTTTGGGTAAAGGAAAGAGAAGTCGGAAGCAGGTATTTCAATTTTGCCTTTATGACGTATTATTAAAATCACTTTGGTCCCTTCTATTTGATGATTTTCTTTGAATGAATGCTACAATGATGTATTTGCATACACAGTCACATTCATTTCTGAAGGTCATTTGTTCTTTGAAGATGTCAAATGATGTGTAGACGACCATTTTCTTGTGGGAGAACGTTTTAATCCTTATTTTTAAAATTGCGATCTTTTAAGTCTCTAGTCTTAGTTTGGCATATTCTACAGGTTTAAACTGGTTGATTGACATCTAAAATTGTGTTGATTAGAAATAAAATGCTCCTAAGTCTCTTTCTCTATGGAAGTGGATTAACATTTGCTATTGGAGTTTTGTTCAGATGGTGTCTGTTGAAGAAGATGACCTAGCTGGCTTAGAAGATGTTAGTTCTGATGAGGATGAAAACTATGAAGCTGAGCTGACTGATAGTGAAACACCTTCGTTTGGAGCACCTTCTGTGAGAAAGCCTCACAGAAAGAAATCTCGTGGTATCTTTTCTTTGTCATTGTTTTTTTTTTCAATAAAATTAATTGCAGTGATTTGGTCAGCAGGTTTTGATTATAGGGAAACTTCTGTATGAATTCTTTTGCAGTGGAGGGTACTGAGCCACCTCCTTTGATGGAAGGCGAAGGGAGATCCTTCAGGGTACTGGGTTTCAATCAAAATCAGAGGGCAGCATTTGTGCAAATTTTGATGAGGTTTTCTCTTACTTTTGTAATCTTTGGTCCAGTAATCTTTGCTTGTTAGATTTACTCTCTCTCTGCACACACTTGCTTGTTGCATGCATATGTTTGATATTTTTAGTTTGTAGAATGGGTGATCATGTTGCTGCAAGAAACTGCAACTTTTGTGGACATTGTATTTCTTTTAGTTTGCTAAAGTTTGTTGCTTGTCTTACTCTTGAATGTATGGCAGGTTTGGGGTTGGGGATTTTGACTGGAAGGAGTTTACATCTCGCATGAAGCAGAAGACCTATGAAGAAATCAAAGAGTATTCTCTATAGACTTTGCTTCATATTTGGAATCTTTTGTACCTATCAAAAAAAATATTTGGAATCTTTTGTAGTTATAGTATTTAAAAATGTCATTGAACTATGATTGTGGCATTGTCCTGGTCATTATTTTGGCAATAAGTGAAAGCATGGTCTCAATTTTTTTTACTTTTTTGGAATGGATGACCTGTGTGTGCATGCTTTGTTCCATAATGTTTATTGAGATAATTATCTCACTTTGTACAGTTCCATTTGTTTTGTTTGTCTCTGTTGATTACTTCTTTTGTTATGTAAAATGTTCTTGGACCATGTCGACTTAGGCCTTTTGATGTGTCAAGTTACAAGTGTTTCAATATGTGTCCTTTTTTCTAGGCGTAATAATAAAATTTTATTGTTAAATAATACAATTCAGTACAGCATGACAAATTGACTATGACCAGATATGTTGTATGTGTTCCTTACATTTTAGCCAAATTGCAATTTTATCAACTTGATGCTTTCAAAAGTACTGTGCATTACATTTCACATTCAGTAAACTAAATTAGGAGATTGTGGAAAGATAATGCAATTATTTTACAACACTAATGAAGTTAAAAGGACAGACACTAATGATGGGTTTGGAGTATATTGTTACTCCATCTATACCATGATGTAAGTGAAGATGGGTTTGTCTTCAATTGGATATATATATATATATATATATATATATATATATATATATATTTTGAAAACCACACTGCCAAATACTTTATGTTACACTCTATATTGCATGCAAGTATAATCCAAACTTCTGGCTGTGACTGTGCGTAGATATATGTACGGATATATTCATGTGAATGTATGTATTTTTTGGATATAATTTTTGATGAATATGTATGTATTTATTTTTATTGCTATAAATGTAAATGATAATTATTTTTATTTAATGGGAATGTTTACACAAAAGGAAAAAATTAATTTTTTTATAAGTAAAAACTAAATTTAGAAGTAAGATATGTTGTGTGTGTTTTCTTTCCGTTTTCTATGTTGCTGATATTTGATAAATTGATATAGTTATTTTATTTTTGATTCAGATATGGAACTCTTTTCTTGACTCACATTGCTGAAGATATCACAGACTCCCTTACCTTTTCAGGTTAAAACCTGCTACTCTTGTTCTTATTTTCTTTTCCATCATGTCTTTTTATTTGTTTGTTTTGTTACTGAAAATGTTGTTACTACTAATCATCTTGGTTATAGATGGTGTACCAAAAGAAGGACTCAGAATACAAGATGTACTTGTTAGGATTGCAGTTCTGCTTCTAGTAAGGGACAAAGTAAGTCTTGTAAAAGAGTACTTCCATGACTTTAGTTGCTTTCCATTATTGTGTATTTAAAGATTTTATTAGAATTCGGAAGTGTTAAATTAATTTGATTAGAACTGGAAAATGGAATGATGAGTAAACGTTTTTACGATTGATGACGGAGAGGAACCCCAAAGAGTGACCTTGCCATTATTCTTGATTGATTCTTCACGAGGGAGGGTAGATTGTCAATAATGCAAACCATATATCAAATAAAGCTTGATGAAGTGAAAATGTGCACGCATAGTTTGTGTGATTTTAGAGGATTTATTAAGTTAAATGGAGATCCCCTCATTTTTGGATTTTGGGAGACATCCAATCCAATTTTTTTATGTTTAAAATACATTGCTAGTGATAAAGCTTATCTTTTGATTCTCTACAAATTTTTAGGTTGAATTACTAATTATACCCTTTTCTTTTTTCTCCTTTTGTGTGTAATGATAGGTTAAGTTTTCATCAGAAAATCCTGGCACTCCACTTTTCGCTGATGACATTGTATCACGCTACCCAGGGTTGAAGGGTGGAAGATTTTGGAAGGAGGAACATGATTTATTATTATTGCGTGCTGTACTGAAGTATGTTTGTTTGTTTCATTTTATTTTATTTGTTTTCTTCTTTATATTAGTTCATATGTTAGAATATTTATCTGCATACTTATTGCAATTATTTGTTCACTTTTTGTTAGTTTGCTTATATCCTTCATTCATAATAAAATCATGAGAAGAAGAATTACATCGCCATAGTAAAAATGACTATGGTTTGTACACAGACATAAGAATATGCATATATAATATTCTGTGTCTGTGTTACTGCATTATTTGTAGTGCAGTAATTAGTAATAAACAAATGAGTGCTCTGTTAATTTCAGGAAATACTTGAAATACAATTAAAAGTGCTTTATAGTTGTCAAATGGGTAAAAATTTTCATTTGCAGCCTGGCTTGCCTTACAATTGGAATCTATTTGTGTGTTGCTTTTCCTATTGGTGTTGTCTAATTATGCTTCTAATTATGCCTTTGATTTTTGGAACAAATGGCATCTACCTAACTCTTAAAAAATAGGGTAGAGGATGGGGTCACGGGTTCAACCCTATTGCATAAGTTGTATTTCCATCTCATGGTCATATGTGCTCAAGAATAGTGAAGTTTATTATGTTTCAGAATTGGATTGGCTTAAAAAGGTTAGTCTTAGATGGAAAAAGCAGTATTGCATGTATCATGTCTTTGTGCAAGATCTTACACCAATTTGCACTTGTTAGACCCTGAGATATAAGTGGCTTTTGATTGGTCTGCTTAGATTAAATATGATTGGGACATTGCTTAAAAGTTTTTATGCCTTAATACACAAATACATAGATGCATGTACACATGTAAGTACGTGCGTATACTTGTATGTGGGTGTACGAGTATATACTATTATATTTGTGTTTGAGGGGTGCAGTTGTGGTGTTTGATGTTGCAAACGATTTATCCAAGTGATTGTGAGATTAATAGTTTATGTATTCTTTAATACTTGGTTCACATAGATCTTTGTTTAGTTACTTACTACTACTTACCCATGGCTTATTACTTACATGAAAGGCATGGGTATGGAAGATGGCAAGCGATTGTTGATGACAAGGAACTGAGGATTCAGGAGGTGATTTGTCAAGAGTTAAATCTTCCTTTCATAAATCTACCTGTTCCAGGACAAGCTGCTTCTCAAGTGCAAAATGGAACAAATACGGCTAATGCAGATGCACCTGGCAGTGGCACCCAGTCAAAAGAAAATGGTGTTGGGAATGATATAGCAACTGATGTTACACAGGGGACAACTGATTCTGCAAACCAAGCGCGGGTATATCAAGACTCTTCTATATTATATCACTTTAGAGATATGCAGAGAAGACAGGTTGAGTTTATCAAGAAAAGGGTGCTTCTCTTGGAAAAAGGGCTCAATGCAGAGTACCAGAAAGAATATTATGTAAGTTTAATTTCATATTCCTGGCACCTGCTTATTAGATAATTGTGCGTATTATAGTCTAGAGGTAAATCGCCTAAAATAGCTTTATCTCACTAAAAGTTAAGGCCAGTTCCAATATATCCTGCAGCCTTTGTTATATTATTAATATTTGGAAAAAGAGTTATGATAATAAAGAATGTTGTGTACAGTTATGGGCTTGGATATTTAACTTCAATCCAGGGTTAGGAGACAAAGAAGGAAATTGCTAAGTGGGTCTGATCCAAACCAACAAAACTAAGATGGGCTGTTAGCCTGGTGAATTATCTGTCCTTGTATCTCCTCTCTTCTTTTGGGTGCAGAGTTGCTTACACTTAATACTTCCTCAGAGGTAGGTAGAAACTACAATCTTATGGTAGAAGAGTGATCTTTGAGCATACATCCTAGGTTCTTTTTCTCCTCTTTGTTTCCATCTCCTGGTGAAGGCCAAACATCTTGTGTTCTCCAAAATGTGGGTGAGAGGTCTTGGTAGCATTTAATCAAGCATTGGTCAAGTAGGGCTGAGTCTCTAATTTAAATTTATTTTTGGGAAAGATTTTTGGGTACTGGTACTACCCATCTCTTTACACCGCAAATCAAATTTGGATTGGTTCCTGCCCTGAGTCGGACTCAATGACTCTTTCCACACTCCACTACTTTGACAGATCTGTCTTAACAATTACCTCTGGACCTTGGCAGATGTCAGTTCTATTTGAAGTGTTATTAATTTATTCAAACTGATCATACTATTGCCTTTCAGAACTTGGGTTTATCTTTTTATCTTATTTGCTTATGCACACCTTTTAAAGCCTCACTTTTTCTAGGTACAATTATATTTTAATTAATTTTCAACAAATTAGCAATCAGCAAAAAGCTGTATCCAAACACACACCAGTTTACTTTTGGACCCTTCATGTTTTTCCTCAACTAACACACTACAAACAAGTGGTACTTCTTATGGCCTTGTCATGCAAGCACTGTAGTTAGATGTGGTTGCTGAGACACCAGCTCTTAATCTTCATTCTGTCTGACCTTGGTTGCTTTTTTTTTTTTCCTTCCTCAGCTTTTATTCTTCTTCCTCCCCCCTCCTCCCCACAGTGTGGGTGCAAATCTTTCAATGTGTACTAATAATTCAATTTTCTGTAATATCCTTACCATTCTTGAATTGATCCTGGTATTATATGCAGAACTGACTAAACTGTGATGTTAATTTGTGGTTCCGATGACATCCTTCAGGTAGAATGTGAAGTAAGAACTTTTAAGCAACTATTTTGTTAAATGCATTTGCATTGAATTGTCTTGTTAAAAAATTAGTTAGGAAAATCTAGGTAGCTCCACCTGCTGACTCACTATCTCCAAAGTTCATTGTTTGAAATGCTTCATTTTTTGTTTTGTTTTAAGTTATAACTTATAAATTCCCCTGGTTCCTTGCTATGTTGTACACATCACCTTTACCTGTTTTACTGGATTGTTACGCCACAAAGAGGTTACTCTGAAATATTGCTTGTAGCCTGAACTGTATATTTGATTTTGAATCTGTAATTACTGGCTAGCTCTACGATTTTGATATCCTTAATTATTTGGAAATTGGGCTTTAAATAAGGGGTCATCATTGCAGGCATGATTCTATATGGAAAACTAAATCTAAGTATATGAATTGTCTACTCAAGTCACTTGAAAAGAGATGGCACCTCACTTGCTTTTGGACTCTGATAGTTTTCTTTGTCTGTGACTGTTCTCAGGGTGACATGAAATCAAATGAGATTGCAAGTGAAGAGCCTGGAAATGAACCTAAGGTCACAAATGTGCCAAATCCTAGCTCTGTGGATGTTGATACCCAAGTGGTTGATCAATTGCCTCGAGTGGAAACATTTAGTAAGTCAAACTCAATTGCCTCAAGTTGATTTAGAAAATGGGTTTTCTACTTCTGTTTCTTCCTTTTTCTCTTTGCCTTCTTTTAGTTGATTGCTTTCAGTTATTTGATGTACCTATATTTTGCCTTCTTTTCAAGTTTTATATTCTGTTGTTCTTGTCAGCCTTCTTTTTGGTTCACACTTTCCTTGGAGTGGATTCAAGGAATATGAAGTTCATTAACAACAGTTCCATTAGGGTTTTAGATCAGCTGAGCAAAGAGGTTTAGGCCACCAGGAACTACTGTTTGAAATCTGTCTCCTCCAAAACTTGATTTTGTGCATATTCTAGAATTGTTTTTGAAAAATAATTTATTCAAAAGAGGAATAAATCAAGTACACAATATTTGTATTAACCTACTCCTAAAGAATTACGACCTCCAACTCAGAAGATTTAGAAAATCTAAAAAAGAAGGGATGCTGCCCAAAGCAATCATCTGCTCATATACGGACCTCAACCATTTGCTTGAGTACATGATTAGACTGTTCAACACCATGGTACTGATATTCCTCTCTCGCCAAGTGGTCCACAATACACACAAAGGAGTAGCCTTCCAAATCTTGAATTGCTATGATGATGAAACTTGTCAATGTATTCTAGAATTAGTGGTAGTTTGGGGAAGTGTTAAATGGTGACACTTTAAATGCTGAAGGGCTGAAGGCATGTTAGGAAAAAATAATATTTTGTTTTGTAAGAACTTTGAACCACTAAGGTAAGGATGAGTTAGTTAATTGGAAGAAATCTGAAAGAGAACTCCTGGTTTTTGTTCTTTAGAAACAGGATGGGCATTGCTTACTTACCCCTTTTCCCAGATGTAGATGTGTGGACTTATTGTTTGTAGTTGTCTTCTTGCCTTTTCATATATCTAAGGATGAGGATGCTTGGATGGTTAGTTACCTAGGAGCTTTTAGGGTTGTTCTTCTTGCCTTTTCATATATTTGGGGACGAGGATGCTTGGATAGTTTGTTACCTAGGAGCTTTTAGGGTTGTTGGTTATATATAATTCAAAAATTTGAGGTATAATCATTTAATGGGGGCTTGGTGCTCTTGGTCAATGCATTTTTCTTAGGTTTCTCCTACAGTAACTATTCTGTTTTGGATTCCCAAACTTCAGATACAGAGGATTTTGATTGTCAATACACGATAAGGTGATGCATATTTATAAATTGATGATGTATGTGTTGATGGGATGAAGCAAGTTGACCATCAGTAGTGGCAATTTTGGTTGCTTGTCTGAAATAGTAGTCAGCAAGTCTGGAGAGCAGTTCCAATGTGCTTGTTCTGGTACTTATAGATGGACTGGTCTAGTCAAACTCAAGTAGGACAAATTGGGGATTTTGTGGATCTAGGTTTTAGAATAGTTTAAGAAAGGGTTATTAGGTTGTGTTAGGAATTAAATGTGGTTTTTTGAGTTATTTGAAGGCTATTTGGTAGAAGAAAGTGTGTGGCGATTAGGGGTGTTGATAGATAAAAGAAACAACTTGATTTAGGGTTGTAAGAAAGAAGGAAATGAGTGGATTTTATGGTGTTCAGGGGCTGCCTCAATGCTCAAAACACTCAATATTTTTAATTTTTTATTAATCAACTCAATTTATTATTTGAGTAAGAGATCAGGCCATGGTGTGATGGCAAGTGCCTTCCACCAAAAGCGACAAGTTGCTGATTTGTTGGGAATCAACCTCTTCAAAAAAAAAAAAAGGCTGGCTACCAATATGTCTCCCAGGCCCCATAAAAGTGGGAGCTTTGTGCATTAAATAAGATCTTTATCTCTTCTTTGAGTATATTGAGCACAAATATTTAGGATTTCTTCTTGTACATAGCTTTATATCTCTTTTGTATTTTTGTGGCTAGCTCATGTTTTTTTAATGTCGTATTTTTTTAATAATGATATCTTATCTTACCTATCAAAAAACTAGTAGTATTAGGACTCCTAGTTCGACTAGTAACTAAAAGCCTAATAAAAGACTAACTTGGATTTACAAGAAAATAAAATCTAAGATATAAGGATCTCCTAGAAAATTCTAAACTCAAATAAACTACCAAAATACTCTTAATTCTCTAGGAATTCTCTAGGAATTTGGAAATTGCAACTTTGCCCCTGAATACAAAATTGACCATAACTTATTATATAAAGACCCAAATTAAAATAACTGTTTTAACCCTATGACACATTAGACATCTAATTCTAAAACCACACATCTTTTACATCAATTAAACTTCACATGTGGGTCCTCAATCTACAAAAAACATTGCCTTGGATATGCAACCCAAAAAGATAGAAAGATTGCTTGCTTGAAGAAATCTCTTTTAGAGCCTAGTACAAGCCAAGCCCCCTTGATTCAGAAACAAGAGTGATGGAATAGTATTTTGGTCGGCTTTTCCGTTCTTGAGGACTTTATGATCAGTAGGTTTTATAGCAGATCTGCCTTGCTGACAGGGAGGGTATGAAATAGATAGTTGTGCTGTGGAAGTTGGGGTTGTTCCGCCTGCGGAAAGCATGGCAAGTAACAATTATTCTTACCAACCCATTTTTGATGGTCGCCTCTTTAAGATGGAGATCAGGCATCTCACCATCATGCTTCCGGTCCCGACCTGAGGCTTTCAATTGCATCCAAGCAATTGATACCCTATTGAAACATAGAAAGCATTGATTCGCATTGCCTACTTGTTGAAATCACAAATGGAATGGCTGATCATTCATTGTATGAAGTTTTTAAGACCTCACTAATCAGCCTTACACTTTTAATTTCATAATGAATGAAATGAACCCCCAGATAAAGAGAAAATCTCCCCTCCATTTTACTAAACCGGGGGAGCCCTGAGTAGTTTACCAATGCTGTCTATCAGGGCTTCTATTTAAAGTTTATACCACTTCTTTTTCCGACTTTCCAGCACTGGGCAGCTGTCAGACTCTATACATTATGTTACCACTTAGCATAGTCCTGTGTTGGTGAGCTGTATGATGGACAACTATCTCCTGCAATTTGAAGAGAACTAAGCTGTTGGTATCACCTTGGTTTCAGGGTAGACCCTTTCTCTCTATTTTATTATATATGCTTAGTGAAAAGAATGTTTTCTGATACACCTAGGACATGGATTCTATATGAACCAATGGATCGTGACAACTCGTTGCCTCTTTCATTACTTCATTCTTTTCACATCCCTCTTCCTTGTTCTCAGTTACTCATCAAATGGCTCTCAGATAATATCTTTAATTTTGATCATTTACAAGATTCAAAGAAAGGTTGGGCCATCGATAAAGAATTTTTTAGTGTCTTGAATAGTCGAATTTGCAAAGTAGTAACAAATTAATCTTCCATGGCTGCATCACAGACCTTCGAAGTAATTGAACATTATTAGAGCTTGATTGGCTGGTTATACCTCTTAATCTCATTTTCCTTTTGGATTCTGTCATTGTTGCAGTTTTGATTTTCTATGTCTAGGATTGTTCTTCCTTGTATATTTATACCCTTTCTGTAAAATAGCCTGTGCCTCCTTGGCCCTGCATCAGGTTTTCTGTCATTCATAATATTTTGGAGTAAAATCTGAATTTTAAGGGTATATATCTGGAGAATGGAGTTATTCACAACATTGAATAATTTATGGGTTTACCTCCCATGCATGAAGGGTTGGTTGTAATTTATTAGAAGAAAATTCTCACATGATTCAAGCTTTTCTTAAAACGAAACTAGAGAATTGTCAAAGGAGGATATTTTTCTTTTAATTCTTGAATACAAAATTCAAAAGTAAATAATGATTACAGGATTTGCATATCCTGATCAATTATAAGCACATCACTGTAAGATGTATGGTTGCTACTGTTGGTTGATGCCTCTCTATCTGCTTGGGGATAACTAATATAGTGCCTGTGCAGCTACGGAAGAAATTTCTACTGCAGTTTGTGATGATGACCCAGATCGATTAGAGCTTGCTCGACTTTATAATGAGGTAAAACTTTGAGTTAATAGATATTTTACATTGGGGTTTGAGCATGTAGGCTGTATATTGCTTAGGACAAAGAAGATGTGATATGGATAGAAAATTCACACATGATTAATAACTGTTTTAATATTATTGGCAGATGTGCAAGGTTATGGAGGAAAACCCCCAGGAATCAGTTCCCACATCCTCAGTGAACCAATTGGTGGGAAGTGTCAACTTGAGCAAGAACGTCCTTTCATTAGAGACCATTTGTGAAGAAATAAATCGCATTCTCTCCCCTGGGCAGGCAAATCCTTCTCCTTCAGAACAAATAATACTGAATTCAGTGCAACATTCTCAAGCCGAGCAGATCAATGTTTCAGGCACCAGATCTCCATCTGCCCATCAAGATGACGGCAACCCTACTTCCATAATGGAATCTGAGATGATGGATATGGTGTCAGAGTCTAAACCTCAAAGTGAAAGCAGCAAATTAAGGGAGTCTGACCCAGATCCAGCAAAAGAAAAGAGTGAATCATCTTTAAATGTTCAAGCTCCTACTGATCCATCTCCACCTCGGGTAGAAGGCACAAGCTTGCCTGATGTTACTGGAGATGATGTGATGGATGAAAGGAAGGATGGTGCTGCATCAAATGGAAGCAACGAGAAATCAGAACCAGGAGTCATAGTTTTGGATGACTGAATTCATACACATTACTGAGCCTCTGCTTAGTTCTAGCCATTTTCATGGTTTTTTAATAGTTAAGAGACACGGACTTTACCCAAAAATAATATAAGTGACCGGAATTGCTTTCACAGTTTAAAAAATTTCTGCTATAATTGACTGGGAATTTCTTTCACAGTTTATAAAATTTCTTCTTTAGTTTCAAGTTCCAAGATGAGAATTATTGTTAAGAATTGCTTGAAATATGTTGGTACTTTTGCATCTCATATTGCCCAAGGACTGGCCGTGCTAGTATGGGCATTTGTTTCATTGGAATATAGTAGTTTATCAATGATGAATATTGATTATGGACGTAAATTTGGGGGCTGAATACATCTAATTAAATCTTTTTTCCTTTTTGGTCTGTATATGATAAAATGGCAACTAGATTGTCAAATAATCGAGTATAGGTCGCAAGTATACTGAGTATCGTACACCATGCTTTTTAGAGCAGAATACATGGCCAATTTTCCTTGAAAGTTCAGAAGTAATACAGGGTGAGCAGGTAACCCAAATTTAGCAAATTATTATAAAATTTTAATTGACTAAGTTACACTTTTGCCCCTTAAAATTTGGGGTTTAATCATTCTGGCTATTGAACTTTGAAATTTTCATTTGGGTAAATTGCAAAGTACACCCCTAACGTTTGGAGGTGATTGGATTTTACACCCCAACGTTTCGAAACTTTGATTTTACACCCCAATGTTTGATTCCATTAGCAAATCACCCTCCCAGTTAGTTTTTGCTGTTAACAGTCATGTCATCTTGCTGACGTGTTTTTTTTTTTTTCTTTTGCCAAATAAGCCCCAAAATGACACATTTTCAATGGCAATGAAGTGATGACCTGGCACATGCAAAACGGTGCCGTTTGCCCAAAAAAAAAAAAAAAAAAAAAAAAAAAAAAAAAAAAAAAAACAAAAAAATCTGCAACTTCACCGTTTCCCCAAAACAGAAAATCTCAAAATCCCCTCAATATATCAATATACTTCCGTAGACCCTTCAGCTTCTCAGATTTCTTGAGATCACATTCAAATGTTGACAGATCCATATATGTTAAGTTTTGTGCTATTGGAAGTTGTGGATGACTCATAAAAGATTCCAATTCTGCAGCTAATTTGAAGAATTTATTAAGGAGAAGAGGCAGAACATTCTTGAGGAATTGATCACATTCATCATCAATTTTGATTCTTTTCTTTGAGCTTTTCTCCTGATTGCTTTCATCTAGTTCTCTTTGTTCCATACCAGCCCAGGTTTTTTTCACCGGTTTATTCAATACTATGGCGTGTTCCAGTACAGTGACAATCTTGTTTATCACCAAGGAATCCTCTTCTTCAGTACTGGCCCATTTGAGTGCAGATTTCAACCCTTCAATCTTTGCTTCAAATTCTTCTTTCCCCGATATCATATACACTAGACCAACAAGCAGTAGAGACAGATTATTCCCAGTGTTAGGAAGGCAAGGTTTGGGTTCGTGGGTTTAGGATTTTGAGATTTTCTGTTTGGTGGGGGAAACGGTGAAGTTGCAGAATTTATTTTTTTATTTATTTTATTTATTTTTTTTCTCTTTGGCAAACGGCACCATTGCATGTGCCAGCCAGGTCATCACTTATTGCCCTTGAAACTGTGTCGTTTTGGTGCTTATTTGGCAAAAAAAAAAAACACGTCAACAAGATGACATGGCAGTTAACAGCAAAAACTAACCGGGGGGGTGATTTGCTAACGGAACCAAACGTTGGGGTGTAAAATCAAAGTTCCGAAACGTTGGGGGTGTAAAATCCAATCACCCCTAAATGTTAGGGGTGTACTTTGCAATTTACCCTTTTCATTTTGATATGTAAGTTTGATTTTGTGAGTTGGCTGCTTAAGCGTTACATAAGCTCAAAACGAAGTAATTTTTTTATATATGAAACTATCTCGTTTTGAACAATGTTTAACACATCAACCTTTATTATTATTATTTTTTATTAAAAATGAATGAATAAAATTATTTTTTGCCTCTCTCTCTCTCTCTCTCTCTCTCTCTCTCTCTCTCTCTCTCTCTCTCTCTCTCTCTCTCTCTCTCTCTCTCTCTCTCTCTCTCTCTCTCTCTCTCCATGAGCTTCAAATGGTTCCCATGAGCCGGCCTCTACTCATTGTATTCTATATCCCAATTCTATTAAAGAACTCTCTAATAGGCTATCCTAGACACACATACACACTAGTTCTAAGACATACAAGCACATATCTCACCCTAGCATACATCTAAGCATTACTCACATACATCCCACATCATCTCATACATACCAAGGCAACATACATCAACACATGGCCGCAAGTACACATCATCTCATCACATGGCAGTTGGCATGCATATCACCATATGCTCATCATCTCAAATATACTTTCATACCAAACATTAACAACTTCATCATGTTCAAACATGCATATTCATGTATATATACGCATGCATACTTATCATTGTTGGACCACCACAAAACCCATACACAAATGCATGTCCATGTTCTTATTCACATTTAAGCATTCAAACCCTAATCATCTAATCTAACCAAACTAAGCAATTAAATATATTATTAACTAAATAGTGACCTTGGCATGCATTATCTAACTCACACATAAGCTAAAACATGAAATAAAACTAATTAAACACCATAAAAGCAGAAAATTGACAATTCCGGTGAGAACGAAGCTAGGACTTAGAATTTGAGAGGGCAACTTTGCTGCTAGTTGCGTGTAGAGTTTTGACTTTTGGCTTTGCTGCTTAACTGCTAAGGAGTTTTATTTATTTATTTTTGTGTGTTTTTGATGTGTGCCTTGCTTCTAGGTAAGGACAAAATTATTTCATTTAAAATTTTTTAAAGAATCGGATTGTTTGTTTTAGGTAAAATTGGTTGATTAAGTTTGATTGTTTTTAGCTTTACTATTGGTAATTTTGCTGTTGGGCTAAATTTTTTGGGCTTGTATATTTTGTTTTAGATTTTAGATCAAGTTTTTATTTTTTATTTTTATTTTTTATGACCTTTAAGAGGAGGAAAATGATAGAGTTACAAACTTTTTTTACAAATTGCTAATCTGATGAGTGGTTATTGGTAAGTTAAAAAGTGATGTAAGTGGTGGACCTAGATACGAACCAATAAGAATTTACTACCTTAGTAGTTTATAAAAATATTGTAGAAAATTTTGTGACTATAGCATTATTCGTAAAAGAATCAATGATATTGTTAAGGAAGGCAAAGTGTAATTTTATAGACTAAAATTGCTAAAATTAGTACCTATATAATACTAGTATTTTTTTTTAAAAAAAATTTAGGAGGGCCATTGCCCCCCTAAGTCCAACTATGCCTCCGTCCCTATTTAGAAAACCCATTGACGAGAGTGAGGACAAACCTTTTTAATGGTGTATGGTAAGATCTACAACATTAACTAGAGAGTTAATACGTAGATCCTTATCATTAAAGGAGAAAATTCACAGTAATATAGAGACAAGATTCATAATAGTAAAGGAAAAATCATGTGAATCAATGGGCAAATCCATACATCATCATTCATAATGAAATCATGCATATACCCATATTCACAAAAATCCAAGCAAGCATATATACTCATCAATTTATCATGGGATCTCATCATTGATTTAAACAGCCTAACAAAGCTAAGGAAATGCTAAACAAAGAATCCAACAATCATTCAAGCATATACATGTAAATGGGTAGTATGGAAATATTTGCTAGAACATGTAAATGAAACTATGCATGGCCATACTCACATCTCAATCATTCAAGATATAAACCAAGCAAGTTATATATCACATCGTCCTTAATCCACCATGTGTACACATAAAGATTGGAGAAAATTCTTCATATAGTTGGAATTTAAAATCTAGACTAAAGCAAGCATAGAAATAGATAGACTATCATGAACACAAAATCTTGGAGGCAAGCAAGCCAAGAATCATGATTATTCAAGCATCAAAAGCATGGAGTAATAAGGATTGTAGAGGAAAGCTTAAGAAATTAATCACAAAACTTTAATTTGGAAAAGGGTGAGAATTGAGAGAATTTTTGGAGCATTCTAGATTGTTTGGGATGTTTGCAGAGGGTTTTTTTTTTTATTTTTTTTTTTTATGCCTCTGGACGAATGAGGAAGGGCTGAATATAAAGAGGTGTGTCCACCTATTTCGCCCATACTTAGTCCAGGAAAATGGTTATGGGCAAATCTGTTATGCCCATTTTTCTGCACCTTCTAGAACTTTTTTGCCCAAATTTGGTCCATTTTACTCACTTTGTGCACTCATTTGGAGATCTTAACGAAGTCCGTTTTCAGTATTCTTTATGTTTTCGGAACACAACACTCGCTTAATTTAGGCAAGATTCATGTGCAAAGACAGTCAATTTGAAGGGAATTTTATGATTTTAATTTAACCATTGAATTCACAAAATCCTTTAATTTAAAGCTCAGGTTTCCATCAAAATTTAGGATTGGAAAAATATGGTATTCGAAAAATGTTGTAGATTTGTGCATGGATTATTGGCTGAAGTTGTTTACTTCTTTGGCAATAGAAATCTTGCCATTGTTTTCATGTGATGAAACTGTTTTAACTTCGGCTGAAACTAAACTTATAAATAAATGGTGAGTTTGAGAGAAGAAGAAAGAGAGGAAAACAATAGAGTGAGAAGCTTGGGTGCTAAAAAACAAAGGTGCTTCCTCTGTGTGTAGGCAAAGTGAGAATAAGAGCTTCTCCTGTGAGTGTGCACTAGCGAAAAGGAAGTTAGAGTGTTCTATAATTCTTGTCTAAATACAATAGGGTGTTCTTTATTTATTTGAGAGAGAACCAAGGGTGTATTTGAAATTTGGGTTTGTGAGAGTGCCTTCAAGCTTTTGTTATAATCTCCAAAATTATAATAAAACTTTATTCTATTGCCTCTCATGGATGTAAACATATTGCTGAATCACGTAAATTTTATGTGCTACATTTTATCTTCTCTCTTTTTTAACCTTAAGTAAATAGATTATTTCATAATTTTCACAACACACGCAGATCGATTTTGCCATACAAGAAGATCCAAACCCTATTCTCTCTATTTCACCGCCATATTGAAGTTCCAGAAGTATATCTGAAGATGGAATCCTTAGAGATTGGTGATCATGCAAGGCTGAAGTTATGATGCTAACATAAACTTGTTGCTATGATGGAAAGATTCAAGAGGTTCTTGGAGCCAGTTGGAAGTTTTGGTCATGAACATAGATGCATCATCCATGGAGCGTTCATATAGTAGAAGAGTTTAGAGGTTTTGAAGTTGTAGAAGGTTTTTACAATAAGTTCATCTACTAGGATTGTAGATTCTAGGGACAGATATTTTTTACTAGATCATAAATTTTTCTTTACTATAGTGGATTTCTTTTTTTAAAGGTTTCCCCTCTAGCGGATTTTACTTTGTGACAAGTTGTTCAATTGGTTTTTCATAGGTTATCATATTATGTGTTGATTTTTTTTTTTTTTTTTGGCACCGTTTATTGTTAATTGCACAATATTGGAACTGTTTGCTTAACCAAGGACCTTGCATAATTGGACCTATATAATCACTTGGCCTTAAAATTAAGTAACCAATACTTTGGGGTTCTAAAAACTAACAACATTGAACTCTTTCACAATGGATCTTTTCAACACAAATACCCTATTAATGACTTCAAGTACCAACTTGAAGGTTTACACCAAAGTAGTAGCTTGGATGTTGATGGTTTGTAGCAACTTCCATAGAATAACCAATTTGGATGTATAATTGCTGGTGATGGAGACTTTGCTTGGTACAAAACCTTAGGAGCAAATCCATGTTGGGGATATTATACAAAGTAGTAATGGAAGAATAAGGTTAACACAAAGACAAACTGAAAATAGATAACTTGGAGGCACGATATCGTTTTTCTTAGACAATATTTGCCCCCCACACTATTGTTGCTAAAGGGTTATCGCAAATATGTTCCTAGGATACAACTAAGATGTTGGATTTTATAGATAGCAGTTCTGGAGAATAATCACAGGATTTCTTGTGTTTCTCTCTAACTTATTATAAGCCTCTATTTATACCCATAGGATTATATTTCATCAAAAGGCACGTATAGAGAGTTAAAATGTTTCATAAAAACCATTCACAAGGTTTGAAACCTCTTCAACCTTTCCAAATAGTCACAGAAAAAATTATGTAGAAAATTCAGTTTTCGAGTTTCAATCGATTGAGAGGTTTTTTCGATCGATCGAATGCTCTTTTTAATTGATTGAACAGGAATTGAATAGTGATCGAATCATCCAGAAACTCCAGGATTTTTTCTTTATAATTTCGATCGATTGAGCCAAAGTTTTGACCGATCGAAAATGCTTAACTTCAAATTTTCACTTAAAAAATTCTAGAACTTGAATTTTCACTTTAACAACTTTATGAAACAATATTTTCAAACTCAAACATCATCATTATTACAACCTATCCTTGTATATACCTATATATACAACAATCCACACAGCAAACTCTCCTCTCTCTTACATTTATGATGACTTAAGTGTAAGCCTTATATATGTTTTGAACAAGTAGGGCACAAATCCCAAGGCCTTAAGTCAAATTAGACCTGAATCAAGAATTATGCAAATCAACTAGCAGATTCAAAAGTTTATTGAGTAGATTCATAAGCTATCTTTTGTGTCTTCAAATGTAACTTCTAGGCACTAGAGACTTACCAACTAAAATGACATTTGGATATCGTTTTGATATAGTTTGCCAATACTACCAAAATATGACCCAAACAATCTCACACTTTGGCAATCTATGATAAAACCCAATTTACATCAACAATGAACTAAGATTACCAACTTAACCTAATTAGCTACAATTAAAACACCAACCAAATCCAAGAACACTTGAACCTCGGAAGATACTTCATGAATGAGGCTCAAAGTCTTGACTTGGTTTTAACTTGTCTTTCTTGAAAAGCACTTAATAGAACCATTACGCACACCATGTGGAATATATAGACAAGTTATATAGCAAATAAACTCAACAAAAACCTAATTCACAATGCTAAAAGCACATATCTCATTAACTCATGCATGTGAATAAATAGCTATACCAAGATACAAACTGAGTCTCCGCTCCTTATAGGTTTCTCTCTTTCTCTCTCTATCTTTGTCTCTTGGGCTCTTTGCCTTCCTTATTTGGTTTTTGAGAAAACCTTTCTATTTCTCTGTTATTTTCTTGGCAACCAAATAGAGTACTTGACTTTGGTTGATTTTACTTTGCTTTAGATTCACCAAGCTGGTACTATTATATCCATATCTTCTATATATTCATATTTTTCCCTATTGAAACCCTCCGATTAGGTATCTTTTATTTGTTCATCGATGAATCCGATTTCTCATTCTCCTTAAAACCTAATCTTCAATCTTTGTATTTCTTTGTTTTTCAATTTTTAAATTCGATTGTTTCTTTTCTTGGATCTTAATTACTGACTTTTTAATTTTGGAATAGCTGAAAAGTTGACCATTGATAGCATAAAAGTTTCTATTGGTTTTTTTTATTTATTTTGATTTTGTAATTTTTGTATATAGTCTGTATAATTAAACTGTAAATCTGGAATTATTGTACAATTATTGTTAAATTAATACAATTACTCTTGCTTATCATAAAAATGGCTGAATTGCTTTTTACCACCATTGAAGTTTACTTTCTTGACTGATGAAAATGCTAGTTAAAATTGAAATTGAGTCTTGATCGTTAGGTTATACTTGATTTTGCTTTGTGTTTCAGCTGGCCTTGAGTTGGGACCAAGCCTTCGAGAATTTGTGCTGAAAATAGGACAGATGAAATGCAGGTACCATGGAGTTCCTGTACTTTGAAGTATGGTATTTGAATGTGCAATGATACTTGAAATTGATAAAGTGGATGATTAAGAATTAGTATTAATTATGTCTTTATTTATTTATTTATTTTTCTCTCTTGAAAACTGCACTACATCAAATAAAAGCGCTTCTTTGTTTAGATAGTTTTGGCATTGGTGTTTGCCAATTTTTTTACTGCTTGATTTTAATAGCTAATATAGCTTCTTATATTTTATTGATTAGTGAAGATTCTCCTTTTCGTGTGAATTAGCTAATATAGCTTTGTATTAATCTAAAAAGAATTTCATGTTTCTTTGTGAATGAAGAATTTATGAATTATAAGAGTTCTTGTGTTAGTGTCATGGACTCGTGAGGGGTATTGGGCTGAATTTCATGGAGGATTACCTTCTGCTTACCAATAGAGTAGCACTATCTTTTAATAGAGATTCAAAATATGATGATTTTTTTTTGAGAATCAAAATATGATGATTAAAAAAAACTTCTTTGTTGAAGAGTGCTTTTCATATATAGTTGATTTGTTGCTAATGTAATTCAATTTGGAATTGCACAATTGCGTTTACATTTATATTTTGAATCAAGTTATTAAATTTTGATCAATGTAAAAGAGGGTATCCAAATTTATTTATTTATTTTAAAAAAAGAAACTTATTTCAACATCTACAAACTGTTGAAACTTATTTCAAGATATCCTTTACCAACGGTTGAGTGTCTGTAGATAAAAGTAATAAGCATACTTTAATCTACATTTATGTGTATATGTTCCAATGGTTTTTAATAATATTTCGATGTTAATTAACCGATGATATATGTGTAACGCTTTTTTCATGGCGACAATTCTCAACAATCATTTCAACCGTCGAAAATATTTTTTTCAATGGTTTCTAGTTCTTTTTTCAACAATTTCACCGGTTAAAAATAGCCGAATTTCTTGTAGTGATCATCCTCATTATCCATGGCCTCAATCTACTAGTGCTTGTTTGAGTCGGGCATCCATCTTGTAATAACCTACAAGTTTTAACATAATGAAAATTATTGTATTAATTATATATTCAACACAACATAAAAAGAGGATTAATTTTTTTTTTTATAAGAGTTTTACTAAGAGAATACATTAGTAAATCATTTTAGGAAATTTTTTATGGAAAAATGAAAAAGTGACTAAATGATGTTCTGAGTTATCTTCTTCTATGCATCTCTATGATAGGTAAAAGGGGCAAATTTTGTGTAATTTTTCAATTTCTTTTGAAAAGTTTTATAAAATGAATTAATGTATACCATACTAGACCCTTTTTTTAATAGGGAATTTTGTTTTGGGAAACCTACCATGTGTTCGCAATAAAACAAAAGAGACTATTTTCTATTTCAAGGAAACTAATGCATTTTTGTTTGAGTAAGACTTGGGCTCAAAAGGTGGTGAGATGCAACTTTGGGTTATTTTGTAATTGGGCCTAAAAAAGAAAAATAAAAAGAAAACCCTAAGCTATTAAATTGTACTTTTCCTTGTTCAATGTTTTTTTACACGTGGGGCTGTTTAGAGGTAAGTCTCCAAGTCTTTATCTTTCATGCTCACTTTTTTCCATTCTCTCTTTTGATAGGTAGGCAGGGCTTCATTTGTCACAGTTTATTCACTAGTAGTGATTTAGGGACTACGTGAATACTTCATGGGAGATCTTAGATGGGATTTTAAGTTGGGATGCTAATGATTAGAGAAACATGTTAGACGTTTGGACTAGAGTTTGATGTGTGTGGCCATCTCATATGAAATTGTAAGCAAATATTCACGTACAATCTGATGAACCGATCTGAGCTATATTCTTTTTCTTTGATAAAGAATAAGCCACCTTGATGTATTGGCAAAGCACATCTTTAAGAGATTGGCTTAGAATTCATCACTATTGGGAAAAAAAAAATTAGAGTTAGAACCTGGAGGGTTAGGTTACACCGCAAATGGGTTTGAGATAATTAAAAAAAAAAAAAAAATCATAATAACAGGTATTGAATTATTGATCATTTGGATGAGAAGATGGTTAGGTTTTATTGTTTATTTATACGTGTGTGTGTAGAATCAGGGGTGGAGCTATGTATATGGGTAAATTTTGAAATTTGCTTATATATATATATATAATTATTGTAATGTTTTCAAAATTTAGCCTACAAAAATAAGAGTTGCCTCTCCCCCCCAAATATTTGAATTAGTCTAATGATGCTCTTAAAAAAATACAATTGGTATGATAGTTATATAATCATAACTTTATTTTTTGTAATTTTATTTTTTATTGTAATATATGCACTTTTATTTGTTAAATATTTAATAAAGTTTGGCACCAAACATATTTGAATCTATCTTTTTCAACCGTTTTGTGACAATTAATAAGTTATTGACTCATTAAAAAAATCTTGTCACTAAAACTACACATGAAATGTTTCTTTAGTTGCCACATAATGGGTTAGAAGATAACTTCAAATATGTTTGGAGCCTAACTTATTCCTTCAAGATTTAGATCATTCATGTTTTTGAAAGTTTTATTAGTTCAATTGAAAGATTTTTTTACTTACTTTAGCATAAAATTTGATAATTTGTATTGAAAATGAAACTTTTTAAGATTTTCACTTTGAAAATGGTAAAAATGAATTTTATTTTATGAAAGATCGATATCAAACATAATTTTTATTGAAAATACTAAGCTTTTTTTTTTTTTTTTTGTTTTTTTGTTTTTTTTTTTTGTTGGGTGTGTGTATATAAAAAACTTATCAAATAAAAAAGTATGTGTATAATAAAAAATCGTGCGTTTATATATATATGTGTGTGTGTGTGAGGGTTGTCTTAATAAATATATTAGTGCCGCAACTTGATCATCCCAAACAAAAATTCCTGACTCCGCCCCCGTGTAGAATCAAATAATTTTGATGCCTACTTAAAGAACCAATAAGTTGAGGCCGTTATTGTAGACTAATTGTGTAAGTTGCAGTGATTAATATATTAGAATTAAGAATTTTGATGTTCTTAATGCTTTCATATCAAATTGAGGGTGAAATTATTTATAATAGGATACAGTACGTACCTAAGTGTAGGCTAGAGCATATAATTGAGTGAGATGACCAAATGATAGGATTACATTAAATTTACCTTAGGTTTAATAAAAGAATCTTACTAGTTGGGGTAGAATTGTTTATGTTCTCATCATTAGGAACTATAATGTTTATTTGGCTCAGATTCGTTGTGAAAAGAGGTTGCTAGATGTGATCGCTTTGTTGCAAGGAACTTTTATTATGAAATTTCAAACACATGGTGGTTTCTTGAGGAAGCTCCTTAAGTATTAGAATTTTAAGTTTTAATTTAGAAAGAATCCTCTTGTGAGGATTTATGAGTTTTTTTTTTATTTAAAAAATGTATAAATCTTGTGGAGTTTAGACTAATTGATTTTTTCATAGATTAGATGATTTATCATGTGTTTTTATTTAGAGACAAAAATTATTTGTTTTAAAGGTTTTAGATCTTGGTGATAAACATCGGATGGATAAGCTTAGCCCTAAGCTCAAAGGAACAGTACAAACAAACGATGAATTGGCCGGTGATTCTAGGAAGGTCAATGGTAAGATTGATCAAAAGAGCATACAAGAATAAAGCACAAGTCATAAGGATTGTGTTATAGTGAGAGACTAAAAATATGATATAAGACATGACTATGTTAACCAAACAAACTCCATTTGTAAAGTCGAGGGTGCCCTCAAGAGTCTATACACCCCTCTTTTGCAACTAAGGAATCCAAGGAGTAAAATCGATTGTAATTTTAAAATAATCCAATAATAACAATGTCATTTGAACCGTCCAATGAACATTCATAAATTTCATTTAAAAATAAAATTGAGTTCATATTGATCAAAACAACGTAAAGTGGTTTGATCTTAGAGGACTATGACCGACCAAACTGCAAAACGAAATTTGCTTTTGGCCAAGCTTTTTGAGAATGGTCCCGCATCTTAATATTTGTTTGCACACCTACAAGAATGATGCATCTCTCTCGCCCTTCTCTTTTTCTTCAACAAGCAAGAGCAGGAGAAGATGTAGAAGAAAGACGGGCGCAAGAGGAAAAGAAAAAGTTACAAAATGCAAAAGAGTGATGAGACACAAATGTACCATATATAACTTAATACTGCAAATGGTTTTCCTTTTTGTTAAAGAACAACTCGACCCTTCAAACCATAGGTGAAGTTAAAAATTATCAAATGATAGGAAAGAAAGTTCATTATATATACGATAAAATTGTAGATTAGTTGGTACTCGTCAACTCACATCACCATCACCATATCATTACTAACATATGAATGTGGATCTTTATACTACAAATAATGATTCAATCATAATAATCCATTCTATGAGGTCATTTCGACAAACGAAATTAGGATGGTTCATTCTATGATCTCATATAAGTCATAATAATAATATTATTGTTTAGGTAGAGACAACAAAAAGCCATCCAATTTCAACTTACTTTAAAACATTTATACCGAATTTCACAGTTAAAAATAATAGTCATGACTCATGACTCATGAGGTCATAGATGTGTCCTCTCTTCTCTACTCACTCCACCATTTTGGCCACATATGCATTCCTAATTCAAATTGGTTTTGAATTTGATTACGGTCCTTTTGAGTAGCGTGAAGGGTTTGCGATATCATCAAAAGCGTAAGTGTCTGCGCATGACCCTATATAATTTGTTTATTGACTTAATTTCCATGAAATCACTATTTGCTTTTTTGCTTTTGATCCTTTAAGCCTTTCTTTTTCTTTTTTATTTTATTTTTTGATAGGTCTTTTATCCTTTAAACCAAACCAAAGAAGACTTTGTTTGGTAATATATCCCAAACAAAAACACACCTTGTTTTGAAGTGGGCTGACATAATCATTATAGTTTATTAGTGCTTGTAAAAATTTTAAAAAAGAAAAAAGAAAAAAAAAACATGCACCAATACATGGCAAGTTAATCAGTATAATTATTCCGAATTAAAAAAAAAAAAAACCATGTCTAGCCCTTAAGATCATTCTATTTGGCCTTTTGAGAGCATGTATAGCCGTATTAGAGAATGGAGAGAGGTAGCATAAGGTTATTATATTTAAATTATTTTCCTTGTCCAGCCCTTAACATAAAATCTAAAGAAAAAGACTAAAAGACGCTCTAGAAAATGTTTCTCTGCACACCTCACTTTGCTTTTTTGTGGGGTCAATAATAAGAAATTTTTTTGAAAGACTAGATCATTGGGTGTAATTTTAAAAATTTATAGCTCTATAATAATATAAAAAGAATGAAAAATAACGCATTTCCAAGATTTTGTCCTAATTTCAAAAAACTAGGGTTGCAAATGAATCAAGTTGTTTATAAATAACTCAAACTTAACTCGGAAACTTATTTATATTAGTTTGTTTAACAAATAAGCTAAGTTTAAGTCCAAGTTTATGCTTGATTATTAAAAATGTTAAATTCAAAAATCATAATGTGTTCGTGAGCATGAAACTTGATTTAGCTATATTTAATATTACATTTATTTATTTATTTATATTTGTTTCAAATATACTTTTATAGGCTTTAGATTATAGATTTTATAAGTTTTTAAGGGGTTCATATGATATCAAATTATCATTTAAAGTTTATTATAGTATAAACAATTCATTCGTCATAAAATTCATAGATTTGTAAATGAGTAAAAAAAATTTAGTCAAATATTTACTATATATTGGGAAAAAAAGTCAATCAAATAACTCGTGAGCTTAAACTTGTTCAACAAGAAAATGAACAAAGTTTGAATATGTAATCTTATTTGTTGATGATCTCAAACTTGGCTCATGTTCGAAATAAAACTAAATGAACAATTCTTAGCTTTTACTACTCGGTTCGGCTTGGCTCATCTCATTTATAGTCTTACAAAAGTAGAACAAAAAAAAAATATATATATATTTTTAAAATTTTAATAAAGTACACGCTTGTTCCTTAAAGTTTAAGATTGTTTTTATTTTAGTCCTTTATGTTTTAAAACTTTTATTTTGGCCCTTTATATTTGATTCTACTTTCATATTGATTTTATCGTTCAATTCAGTTAGTAATATAACCATTATGTGCTAAATAAGTAGTATCCATTAAAACATATCACTCATATGATATTAGATGTCACCAGATTACTAACAAAAATGAACAACATAAACCAATATGAAGACATGATTAAACATGTAGGGATAGAATGAAAAATGGGGAAAAAAAACACCCTTATAAACAAAAGTGTTATTTTAGTCATTTTATTTTCTCAAAATAATCCAAAAAGATAAAACCTATAACCCAAAATTTTCTCTCCATATGTAGCGTATAACAAATAACCAACCACTTTTAGCAACCAAAAAAAAAAAAAAAAAAAAAATACTACAATCATTTATTTGGTTAAATTGGGGGAGAGAGAGAGAGAGATAAATTTATTAATTTAATATTATATGGTTTTAAGCCTTGATAAGTTTAGTTAAATTCTTTAGTAGTTGATACATAACTCAAGTTAGAAAGTTAATTTAAAAATATGAGATTATAATTTTAAGAGTTTTGAAATTGATTAGAGTAATATTTCTTATGTATGAATAAATTTATCAAGCAAAAGAAAATATAGATTTTAAAATATGAAATCTCATTGAAAAAAAAACTCATATATATATATATATATATATGCTTTAAGATAAAGTTTACATTCCTTCCTAAAAAAAGGGTTAAATTAAAAGTTTACAATTAGGTAGAAAAATCTTTGTTATGCCACTATTTTAGATAGATTCCATAATTTTATGGACAAAGTTTAGCCATAAAATTAGTTGTAACCTTATAACAAATAACTAACCACTTTTAGCAACCAAAAAAAAAAAAAAAAAAAAAACAAAAAAACACCACAATCATTTATTTGGTTAAATTGGAGGGGAGAGAGAGATAAATTTCTTAATTTAATATTATATGGTTTTAAGCCTTGATAAGTTTAGTTAAATTCTTTAGTAGTTAATACATAACTCAAGTTAGAAAGTCAATTTAAAAATATGAGATTATAATTTTAAGAGTTTTGAAATTGATTAAAGTAATATTTCTTATGTATGAATAAATTTATCAAGCGAAAGAAAATATAGATTTTAAAATATGAAATCTCATTGAAAAAAATAACTCATATATATATA
Source organism: Quercus tomentella (assembly GCA_028535165.1). Classification (NCBI taxonomy): domain Eukaryota; kingdom Viridiplantae; phylum Streptophyta; class Magnoliopsida; order Fagales; family Fagaceae; genus Quercus; species Quercus tomentella. The sequence continues at coordinate 21,598,149 of JAPQVY010000155.1, forward strand.
TATATATATATATATATGCTTTAATTTAAAGTTTACATTCCTTCTTAAAAAAAATAAAAAGAAGTTAAAGTTTACAATTACGTAGAAAAATCTTTGTTATGCCACTATTTTAGGTAGATTCTATAATTTTATGGACAAAATTTAACTACAAAATTAATTATAGTCTTATACTATAATTTTACTCAATATTTTTTTATTGACAGTAAATTTTGACAAATCCATCATTAGATTAAATTTTCTTCTTATATTTTCCATACTTGCAAAATTTCTAAAAAAAATTAAAAATCAATAGTTATGCCATCAATAAATTATTTAAATTACAAATTTTTATAGTTTAAAATTATACATAAAATATAAGTTTCTAGATCATATAGTAAATAGTATCAGATTGACATAAATTTTGACATGTGTACTAAGAGTGTAAAGAACATGCACTTCAACTGTTATATTTTCAAAATATGTAATAATGCTTATTTTATTGAGTAAAGTTGTAGTCTTAGTTTACAACTAATTTTGTATCTAAATTTTGTCATAATTTTATTTATTGGATAGATAGATATATAGTAGGAGAATGGAGGTGAGATTCAAAGTATAAATATGAGATACCATAAATGATGTCATTATCACTTGAACACCACGACATCATTATATTAAAACGTTTGTTTTTATTTTTATTTCTGTACACTATCTCGTAAAAGAATGTTCTTTTCTCTATCTTTTTTTTTTTTTTTTTTTTTTGGAATAATAATTATGTTCTTTTCTCTATTGAGCCTTCTAGCATATATATCTATGATTCTATGTCATGTTGCTTCGTACATAAGTTTTATGAACGGACAAATGTACCACGTACATCCCTGCATAAAAAGCACTGTGAATGGTGACATAGAGATGAACTGCGCCCAATGATTATAATTGTAGTTTTCCCCATGAAAAAGATATTGAGCGAATATGAGTACGAAAAGCTTTCCCCCCAGAAAAAAAAGAAAAGAAAAGAAAAGAAAAGAAAAGAGAATATAAGAAAAAGCATTGTGTGTATATATATATATATATTATTTGTCCACGCATTAACATGCACTACATGTCTTCACAAACAAGCACAATGACATATACTCAGGTTCATGAATTGAACCTATAAGAAAATGAAGAGAATAATTCCGATAGAACGCTAGCATGAGAATAAGTACCCATCTTATTTGACATCACTAGAAATTGTTTGGTCGAAAACAATTTCTGAATTAGCTTCAATATTCGGATCTTGAGCTACTGGAAAATTAACGTGAACTATGTAAAACTTAGGAGAAGAATTAATTGCTATTATTAATTTAAAAAATTCTATTCTGACCCCAATACAACTTAATCAATGAAAATTCAAACAAGTTTATACTTTAGTTAAGTTGAGCTCTAGTAAGCAATAAAGCAATATATTAGAGTGATGCTACGTTTATAATATTTTCATAACAAATCATATGTAGTAAGTTGTTATTGGTTTTAATTTGAATTTATAATTTCAATTACTTTTTTGTTTACACATAACAGCAAATAATAACTTGCCACATATTATTTGTTGTGAAAGTGTTTTGAAAATATTATACACATAACATTTTTCATATAATTTATAAAGAAAAATGCTAGAGTTACAAATTTCTATAATAACCAAATCAATCAAAGTAATAATAATGCAATAAATTAAATAACATAAAAAATTTTAAAATTTAATAATGAAGTGAAAAATAAAATAATAACTTCTTCAATAATGGAAAAACCACTGCGGAATAACAGAAGTAATGTACCCACAAGACAATTTACTATAAAAGGAATTTACAAACTCACAAAATCATAGTAATTAGATCTTACTGGCCAAGTAGTTAACTTGTTGACTTCACATAACTTCATAACCGCTAAACTTCTTTTACATGAATTCCTTCATGAATGACACGTTTGCTTCATGTTGGAACTTTGGGACCTCAGTGCATGCATTGATACAAGATAAAGAACTTTTTGGTTTCAATAAGCATGGGTTCTTAAGGTTCTTGGTTGAAGGTATACCATGAATCCTTGGGGGTGCAAAGCCAAGAGTTAGAACAAGAACAAAGAAAAGGGTTTTGAAAACAAAGGAATGCTCTCAAGAGGCTCAAGGTATAGTAGCCTTCTTAGGTTGAAAAGTCGTGCTTTGTTGTATTTAGAAATAGGTTAAACAAGGTAGAACACTTCTTTTCCTAGAGGTATTGAAAAACAAAGCCTACATTCTCGCTCAAAGGACAGATCAGCTTATTAAATTATTGTTTTGCTTGAGTGAGATGAGGTTTCGATTGAGTGAAAATTTACAGTTTGCACTTCTTCGAGCAACTTTCAAGACTTGACTTTTTCTTCCCAATTTGCCCAAGTATTATAGACCATGTTTATTACACTGTCAACGGATATTGTTAATCTAAATGCTAATAATTTTGATTTGGATTAACTATACTTGGGGATTTATAAGAGAAAACTAATGCGTGTATACAAAATAATAAGACCTTATCGTTGAAAGATGACATCCTTAAATAACCATAGAATGCTATCTATGAAGTATTGACATTACTTGACTTGTAAATGTCAGGTTTTGGTGAAATCTTCTGTCTTTCAACAAGGGACTTAGAATTGAAACAGTTGCTTTTACTTTGTATTGAAATATTCAAGTGTGAGTGGTGTGGTTAGGTAAGTAATAGTCTCATATTCAATATTAATTACAAAAAGAAGTAGTTAATATAACATAATTAGGTTCAAACTCATAGGCCTAAAACTAATATCATCCTCTTGGCTTAGGTTGTGTCCCTATATGTCATATTAAAGCCTCAACTATAGAGTCTCCTAAAGATATTATTTCTTCAACAAGTGATATTAGAGCACATAGTGACATGTAGAAAAGATGGCAAGATTATCAAAGTCCCTTTTGCAATTGGAGTAAGGACATGGTGTGCGTACTTGGAGCCCATACAATTATGCATTACAGAAGGCAAGCCCATAAAACCCACACAAATGATCTTGGAAAAAGATTTAACAAAATAATATTTTCAATGATGCTAAATCAAAGAAAAATGACGCAACATGAGGTTCCTATAATGGGTGAATGTACAAGGTTCCCATGGATGAGCATGTGGGGTTGACATGTGGTTACCAAGGATGGTGTATAAGAGGACCATTGATGAAGCGTAAGAGAAGGAAAAAGCCATAGACAAGAGGGAGCTAGTAGGGCTTGTTCGTGGTCTAAAAAAAGGCCTCGAAACCAACAGAAAGGCAATGACTCACATGTGTGGGGGAGATTTTTGGGTGTACACATGTGAGTGAAACTCTTACATATAGAAAACGTAAAAAGTTGAAGAATTAATATAATAGAACAAGCCCAAATCCATTAGCTTAAACTTTTGGATCAAGTGATATTTCTTAATGTTATACCAACCCCTCAATTAGAGTCTCCTCAACAAGTTTTACTAGAGCTAATGGCTCAATTTGGTAAGTTTTCATTAATGAGTCGCACCAAGTAGAATGAGAAAGACTCTTATGTCAGCTCGACTCATGTTTAAGTAAATGTTCTATTAGTGGTGAGTTAAGGTGATTGTTCATGTCTGTGACTCCCATAGTGTTAGGTTAAAATGAATTGATCCCTTGCAAATTAATTAATTACCCAAGTTAATTAATTAGGTTCAATTACATGTAATAGCATGGAAATACAAACAAACCACCAAATTATCTAAATGCAGTGGAAAATAAATTTGACACAGGTGATTTGTTTATGAATGAGGAAAACCACCGAGGCAAAACCCCACCGGGTTATTTTAAGGTCACTATTCCCAAGAATCCACTATTATCAATCACAAACGGTTAGAAGTATAAAGAATCTTACCAAACCCTTTGGCCTATCCCGAAATACTAACCTACAATTGAATCCTTACCTCAATACCTAATTGAACTTGTATTATAGCGGCAATCTTTCAGTTCAATGCATATATTCCCAGTACGTGACTAACCAATGATGCACAGATCCTAATACATGACTAACTCCAGCAACTTGAAGAGGTTGTTGGCTGCAAAGTTCTTAAGTTCATCAACAATGAAGATCAAAAAGCTCCTTGGTCACAAAACCCTTGGCATAAAGACGTAATAGCTTCTTCAGAGAGAATAATGAACTTAGGCACTTTCTGCATATGCGACAGCCTTTAAAATAATCCTTATATATGTCTAGGGTTGTGAGAAAAGAAACCATATACAAATATTTTAGCATGGGCCGAAAATCAGATTTGGAATTTCTGATTTCGTAAGTCTCGACAGAAACAGCTTGTGTCAAGCTTTTGTCGAGTTTCAACTTTAAATTTCGATAAAAGTCTTTCTGTTGAGATTGCTATCGAGTTTTAATGAACAACTCTTTTTCACTTGTTTTTTGGTCAGATCTTCATGGCTTTAACACTTGACTTGAACAACATGTTTCTTGAAGTCTTAAACCCATCCTAGATCTATCCAATTACAAGTAAATTGCATTTTGTAAAAGGATTAGCCAATTACATAAAATATGTCCCTAAGACAGTATGCAAGGAATAATAATATTGATGATGGTAATACATGACATTGGGTATGGATTGTTAAGAAAAAAAATTTCATTCAAGGGGAGACTAAAATGTAACCACAAGTGACTTAGTAAAAAGCTCACACATGAAGGGATGTTTGTTGGAATATTCATATATGAGTGGTGTGGTTATTAGCTAAGTAATGAAGTCTCACAATAGATATTAATAACAAGAATAAGTGGTGAATATAATATTTGGGGTCCAAACCCATGGGCTTATACTTTTGGGTTAAATTGTTTTCTTATATATATATATATATATATTATACAAAGGCCTCATATGGAGTCTCCCCAAGATTTTATCTCTCCAACACTTTGATGGGGTATAAGAGAGGACAGAGAGGTACTTCTGATTGTGTGTAGCCCATCAATGAGCATCCATTGTAGAAAAGAAAAGAAAAAGTATAGCATTGCTTTTATACAAGACTCAAATCTTGCAAAAGAGCTTACAATAATTTAGAAATAGTAAAATTTAGGTACAATTTTTTAGGAGCAGTACCTTAGGTTTCCAAATTAAATTCAACAGTATGGTAGCTAGCAATAATTAATAAATTATATAGTTGGATTTAGTTGTTCTTAGAATTGATAACATTGTTTGTTTTTTATTGATCAATAAAACGATGTGGTAGAATTCAATCGGGGAATCTAACATCTTAATAATAATTGTAGTTAAGTTTTACATTTGAAAAATTTTCAATATATTGCTAAGGCGAGGGTTCTTAAAAGAATTGTTGTGCTATCATGCATAAGCCATACTCATGCATGCAAATTTGTTGTTCACATAAACATGCATGTTATATAGATTGCCAATGTGAATATGTCATATAAAAAAGAAGAAAACACTTTACAAGTAGTGCAAAAGAACAAATTCCATTGATAAACAAATAATGGCTATATACTAGTAGATATGGTAGAGGAACTGCAGGCACTGCCAAAAGGAGGACTGCTTATTTATACTAAACAATGTGAGCCAAGGGGAAAAAGGGTGGATGAGAGAAGGTCAATAGAAAAAGGGATAGACCTGGAAATAAGGGCAGTGCTGGGAAAGGCAGAGACAAGAAAAGACAAGTCTGGGCTTCAAATGCACGCATGCTGTGATGCATACAGCAACTTCCCAACCCCCTCCCCTAAATTCTAATCCCTCCTCTCCTCTCTTTCTTTCTTTCTCTCTCTCTCAACGAGACATGCCAACCTGTTTTTCTATCAGGCTTGAACCCCACATCCCTTTGTTGCCACATATTAATTAGCTAGTCTACTTTTTTTTTTCCTCCCTTAAAGAAAACAAAAAATAATGCTTTCTTTGTTTTGGTTGTTTGCTACGAGTTATAGTAATGCAAGTGTATAGAATCTTGTTGAACACTTGAACTTGTGACCAACAAACAAAAGTACATCGAGTATTGTGGGCCTTATTCCTATTTGGCTCATCCTCCTCCATAGTAAATGGCAAACCAGCATTTACCACAACAATCATATAGTTTTTCGCTATTGAAATAGTGCCAGCCCACTTCTGCTAGTGCCTAGTGTACTATTAGCCACCTTTTGAAACTCAACCTAAGAGATTTTCGGTCGAATAATCTTTTGCTCTTTTTGCTTGGTTCGCAACTCACTAGCAATTTGCTCAGGTAAAAGTTGGAGCAAACTTGCAGAGTTAATAATTTGTTAGCTGCTCTCAATTGCCACTGCCACCATGTAAATGCAAGACTAAATATATATGGATGTTCAATTTGATCGTTGCTGGCCTCGTGCATCACTACAGTTTCTTCATTTTTGCGTCTCTCTAGTTCATAATTGAGACTAATTATTATAAGAAGGAACATATAATGTCATGTCATTGATTTAAAATTTTAATTGGAATAATAATGTACCATATACACTATTTTAAAATGAGAATAACATTTTAATCATAAGTAAACTTTTTTCATTTCACTTGAAATGACAATTAAGTTACATTCCAGTTCTCTTTGGATTTCCTTTCCAAATATAAAATTTGTGAGTGATCACTATATATAATATTTGGGGAAAGAGTAAAACTAGGAAAACAATATTTTTCATAACTATTTTCATAATTGTTGCATGACCTGTAATTCGAACAATAAAATATAGGGGTGAGCAGAAAAATTGGTAACCTAACTTACTTGTATGATTCAAATTGAATTGATCCATAATGGATGGATTTGTCAGAATACTTAGTCGGGATCGGGTTTTACATCCCAAAACCCAACTTGTTTTAGTCGATCTTCGTTCCAGAGCGAGGGGATTCCATTGAAATTAACCCCCAGAACCCCCCCTTCCTCCACTATCATGCCTTACCCTTGTTTCCCCACCGCACCCCCCCCCCCCCCCCCCCCCCCCCCCCTTCCTCCACTATCATGCCTTACCCCCTTGTTGTCCCTCAATGGACTTGCACCTTTGCTCCCCTTGCTAGTTTCACCCACCTTGTCCGCCATGCTCCTCATTGGCACCACCCAGCTTTTTGATGTCTTCCCCATATCATATTTGGCCTCGTTGTTATCACTCCCTATTATTTACTTGATCTCCCTCTTTCAACGACCATTCATCCACAACCTAATGAAATTGAGTGATCTAATCGTTAACTCAAAAAGGATCCCAATTAATATATTTGACCCTTTTCATTCGGTGGTAGTTTGAAAAATTTTCACCCCAAAAGCAATTGGATTGAGTGATTGGTATGGAAGAAATTCGAACCAATTTAATCCATGCCTCCCCCTAATAGGATATATCATATTCAAACTTAAAAAAAAAAAAATTATATATATATATATATATATATATATATATATATATGTAGATATATAATAGGAATAAGGAAGAAAGATGTGATTTTAGAACCACGAAGAATACTATTATTGTTGGCTATCTCTTGAACCTAATTTAACTTATTAATAGAAAAGCATGTAATGATTTGAACCCAATCTAACTTATGGATTATGTTTATTACACACAAACTGTTACAAACAGTTTTACGCACTTTATTTTTAAACTGAAATTGAGACATGAAGTTATGATTTTGAAGTAATCATGATTTCAAGTCATTGTTTCAATTCAAAAATAATGCGTGGGTAAACCTATGTAAGAGCATCTCCAGCAGCTTAGCCAAATTTTCATACTGTTTGGAGAGCAAACAGTTTTACCTACCTATTTTTTCAAATACATTTTCCAGCAAACTCTTTAACAATTCTCTATTACATTTAAATATTATTTTTTCATCATTTCTTTAATATTATTTTTATTATTTATTCTTAATGTGCACAAAAAAAGAGAGAGATGTTGAATATTTTAGTCATAAAAATTCATTTGAAGAGCAATAGTAACTTTTTATGTGTGGAGAGTACTGTAACTTATCTACTCTATTTTTTACAATTTGAAGAGATTGTTAGAGCTAATTTTTGTGAATTTGCTCTCCAAATATAATTTTAGAGGGGGTATTGGAGATCCCCAAAAAGATCATGTGCAAAGTGTATTACCCCTTACTTATTAGTTATTAGTAGGAAAACATGTAATATTTATCCATTTGTTTGATGTGACAAGCTCACATGCTTTAGCTGATATAGAGGACGATTTTCCTCTTGTTACAGTGGTTTAAATGATTACAATGAGCAATGTATATGTCACACTCACCACCATAACAATGACATCAAAGTTTACTGCTGAGTTCTGAAAGCCAGACTAGCTAGAATTCTGGACTTGCTCGATCGCTGACTGGACGTTAGCCCCGCGCGCGCTCCTGATGGTCCCACAAAAGTAGACGTACGTGTGGGCCCACCGACTGATGATCATGATCAATCAGAGTTCTACACCACTTGATGATAGGTATTAGGTCATTGTCACTCGCTCACTCACTCTCTTCCAGTGCGAGCCAGGTAATACAGTCGCCGACCCACGGGGATTTTTTTTTTCTTAGAGAAACAGTGCCATGCAAAGCATTTTTTATTTTACTAGTTAAAAAAAACAAACAAAGAAATGCTTTACAAATCAGTCTTATTTTATGAACATTTAAATAAGTATTTGGCTAATGTGTGCCCTAAGGGCACACAATAATAAATCTCCAAGAGACACTTAGGTTAGCTCCTAGGAATCTAATAAGCTTTCTCTCCTTATATTTAGAAAGCTGTTCTCTTGTGTCTCCCTCACAAATTAAAGCTACAAGCATTTGAGCTAAAGACACACATATACACACACTCATTCATGGACTCCCAACGTGGAAATTATCAAACAGTTTCTATTACAAAGACTGTGCCTGTGTATCCAAAACTTTTACACCCTCAAAAAGTTTTGAACCTCTCAAACTTGGACAGGCAGTGTCCAATTCTTATGTACTTGGTTTTCTTTTATAACCCATCTCATGCTAACAAAAATTTGTCGCTTAATTCTGTGTTTAGCAGCTTGAAATCTGGGTTGGAGGAGACCTTGTCGGTTTGGTACCCGGCAGCGGGTAGACTTTGCCCGAACCGAAACGATGGAAAGCTCGACCTCTGGTGCAACAATAATGGTGCAATTCTAGTTGAGGCAGTGACCCAAGTTAAGATCTCACAGCTTGGAGACCTCTCTCAGTACAATGACTTTTTGGAGAAATTGGTGTACAAGCCTGTTTTTGATGGAAACTTCTCTAATATGCCTCTGGTTGTTGCTCAGGTGAGATTTCCTCTTGAAGCCCTTAAAACTAATTAGTCATTTCTATGGTTTTCCCAAGCCTTACTTATGAAGTTTGTTACAAAATTATCAATGGCCCTAAACCTTTCATTAATTAGGGTTTTTTTTTTTTTTTTTTTTTGGTCTCTTGGGAAATTAAATTGTAACATATAGTATCGATATTTGTCCATAAATTTATACCCAAAAAGCTTCCACATCCAGCAACTGTGATAACAGTTTTCTCGAAAAAAGAAGAGATTTGATTATATTGGTCACACACAGGGTGGTAGCTACATGTATTTCCATGCCCTTTGGGAACATGCTTCCTTCACACTGGACAACAAAGGTGACACAACAACTTGTTCAAAATTTCTTAAGATAAAATTGTAACAATTATCGAGAAAATCAGCATATTATATGAAATATTACTGATTACATATCATCACTAACTTGTTTTTGAGCACTGATGGTAAGATCCACAATCAAAAACAGTGAAAAGGTGAGTCAAAAGTGATAACAAGAATCTGGTTTTTCCCCCGGATAAATATCAAGAACCTGGTTTTGAAGTGATAGATAGGGTTTTGTTTTCTTTTTCTTTTTCTTTTTGGTGGGTAATCTTAAGTAGTAAAGTGGTGTTGGTGTCGGTGTAGGTGACAAAGTTTGGTTGTGGAGGTTATTCAATAGGTTTCGGTGCAAGCCACTCGTTGTTTGATGGACCAGCCACCTATGATTTCTTGTGCGCATGGGCTTCTAATTCTGCTATAATGAAAGCAAAGGGAAGTCTTGAGCAGCAGCAAAAACCAGTGCATGAGCGAGGAACACTGTTGGCTAATTGTAGAGCCCCAAACATGGCTACAAGGTTATCCAAAAACCCAGGTTCAGTGACAAGGGCTGCAGCCATAGATCATCTATATCAGTTGATAATGCAAGCTACTACTCATAATCAAAATCTCTCCGACATGGGGAGCTCCAATCAGAAGAGTTACCTTTTTAGGACCTTTCATCTAAGTGGTGCAATGATAGAAAGCTTGAAGAGGAAAGTCTTGGGTCAGAGAGGAGGTAGCTTTACTTGCTCATCCTTTGATGTGGTTGCAGCTCACCTTTGGAAGGTAAAATTTTCAACTCGCTAAAAACTTTTCCACCCTCTTCGTTTTTTGATGAATAAACTAAAAAATGGTGTTTATTTCATGTTTTCAGTAATAAAAACTCAAGTATATGTAACATACTGTGTACAAGTTTTTTCCCAACTAAAATTTAGGTTCTGTAGTAATGATAAGACTATGCTTTTAGACTATTTGAGTAGATTTAGTTGTAGATCTTCAACCTAGTTACCAGACAAAATATAGCGCAATCATTAATATCTGGAACTAATTTACTTGAGTAAAGATTAGCCTGGCTCAATTTCTTAAAAAAAAAAAAAGTATATTGTTGAGAGCTTTGTAGTTTAGCAATCTTGTTTAGTCTCTATTATTACTAGGAAAACCTTGAAAAAAACGAATGATTAAATCCTCTAATAGCTTATTGTAACAATTGAATTAAAGAAAAAAGAAATAGAGTTCTATAAGAAAAAGAATTAAGTTAAAAAAGAGTTTACATTAGACTTGAAAAGGACAAATAAAAAAGTGTCCAGAGAGGAGTGTGAAAAAACAACAATTAATGCAACAAAATATAGATTTCACAAATTTTTTCATAATTTGTGAATGTTATAGATTGTAATTTTTATTACATCACTTTCATATGGACTATGAAAATGTTTGTAATTTGTAATTTATGACGTAAACCCATGAAGATAGAAAATTTTTGTTGGTCCTATGCAAACATGTTCGAAAACCTAGTTGTGACTTGTGACTTCAGCAAAAAAAAAAAAGTTGTGACTTGTGACTTGTCAGCTCCAAGGTATCAGCTCTATATACAACAAAAATTGGCCTGTGTGTGTGTGTGTAAATCTTGATTATTTTTACAAATCCCCAATATTCCTAGATCTCAATATGTTATGATGCGGTATCAAAGGTCTGACGAGGACAACTTGGCAAATTTTCAGTGCTAATGAGATTTATCGAGATAAGTCATTTGTAGTGATATGCTCGACCAGAATTCTAATGATTCAGGTTCAGACAAGACAAGTATATAGAGTGGAAACAAGTTGTTTTAGCAGTTTTAGAAGTATATACAATATCTGATGCGTCCCATTTGTAATCACCAAAAGTGAGATAAAATCTTACAGGATTGGCATCTTGTCCTTTCTCATGTGTGAAAAGTTTATAGTCAGATAATTACAACTCAGGATCAACCGTGACAAAGGTTTGAGCTAATAATATAATGAGTTTTGGAGTTTTATGATCACCTAGCCATGTAAATATAAAAAATTCACAACTTTCTTCTTAAGATGGCTAAGTTGTATTTGATATAATACTTCTCATGAGGCTATCATTAATTCCATTTTTATTATACATTAATTATAACATGCAATCTTGACGGTTATTAAAAAAAATTGTGAAATTTCGTCCTTAGACTTGTTGTATACATTGTTTAATAACAGATATATCAAATTTCATAATTGTTTTAGTGGTAGATTGTGATTAGTATATAATAAAAATAATGTCAGTGGTGGTTTCATTTAGTGATGTTCACTAATCAAAATTTGTCACCTCTTCTGATCAAAAAAAAAAAAAAAAAAATTTGTCACCTCCACAAGCTGTGAACAAAAATTGTAAAATTGTGATTGTTTTTTTTTTTTTTTTGTTGGTAAAAAGGAAAATTTGTTGTGGTTTGTAACATTACTGGTTTATTTATGATTACTCGGATACACTGTATACAAGACAATAATGTAGAATTAACAACCTATACATGAATTTTGAATATTGATTGTCAATTCAGGCAAGGACCAGGGCTTTAGGAGTGAGGAAAGAAACCATGGTGTGCTTGCAATTTGCTGTGGACACAAGGAACAAAATGGTGCCGCCTCTACCAAATGGTTTCAGTGGCAATGCTTATGTGCTTGCCTCTGTTGCGTTGACAGCAGGAGCATTGGAGGAACAAAGCCATGAAACCATAGTTGAGAAAATAAGGGAAGCTAAGAATTCCATAAGCAATGACTACGTGAATGCATATGTTGATGCACTTGAAGGACCACAGGGTTCTCTCCCTCCTCTGAAGGAGCTGACCATAGTTTCTGATTGGACCCGAATGCCATTCCACAAGATCTCACTCTTACATGGAGAAGCAACTTACGCATCTCCATTGGTTTCTCCAATCCCACAGGTTGCATTCTTCATACAGAATCCTAATGATAACAGGGGCATTGATGTGAGGATTGGTTTGCTTTCAAAGACCCTCGATCCCTTCTCTCACTACTTCCTCAATGGAGTGCAATAAAATCAGACTGTGATCTCTCCCCATCCTTTTTTTTTTTTTTGGTCTTATTTTAGTTGGTGGAGAGGTTTAGGTGGTCTGCCAAAAGGGCTAATAGAAAAGTGATTATATATAGTATCACTGTTATGATTGTGACTTGTCTTGCTGAGTTGTTCAAGAACTAATATTCCTATACATAATATAGATGAAATGTCGTTTGGTAAAGACACAATATGGAGCCAAATAAAGTTGAATGCACTTTTCTTTTTTAGAACAATGTTCTATTTTTTTAATGTGGGTCCTTTAATCTCGGAGTAATCTTAATTATTATACATTTAAGGAAAGCATGTGTTAGTGTAATCAAGTAACATCAATTACTCTATCATGCATTGTCAAACCATGGACAACGATGCATTTCTGTACTACAAATTAAACAAGCCTTATTCATAACAATGCTCAATCAACAAGAAAATCCGAACCTAATCTTATCAAGTAAATCTATTATAAATGCAAAGTGGACGTGTTGATAGATGTGTCATGAATTATGCAACAAGAAAATCATCAAGGACAATGTTTAGAATGCAAGTCCTTGTGTCTCTAGTAGTTGGCTGTTTCACATGCATGTCCCAAGGGAATAAGGGTCGCATCCAAAGTCTCCTTCGATCAGTTTCAACTTATCTTGTTCCTGCATTACCAAAATCATGTCATCGAATGTCCAATAACAATACATAATATAGTGACAACAATGCAATCATGCCTGTTTTAATTCTTCAATGCAAAGATAATGTGAATGCCAAAACAAGGTATTCATCAAGTTAACCAAAAGGTTGCTAGTAAGGCAAAAAAAGATCTGGGTATTATGCAAACAGATTTATTAGTCAGTTAATTATTTACTACTATTTTATTAAGGTGACAATGCAAGGAGACAATGACATTCATTAAAATCCAGCATATTAAATTTAAAACTTATAAGATCTGCCCTGATTTGAAAAAATTACAGCGGAATGATTGCACCATTTTACAGGCATGTTCAAGGAAATTAAAATAGCTATCACAAGACATGATGTACCAAACATCCCTCATAACATGGGAAAGGAAGCAGGGACAAAAAAGAAATAAGAACAAATCAGTGAAAACTCATCCATTTAACAAGACGAGTGTCTTCAGATGAGATTAAAGACACACACCCCCCACCACCTCTCTATTATTATTACAATGGTGGCCAAGATGTTGACAGCTACATATCTTTTTCAGTAGACTCACTGTAATGGGTATATATGTCAACCTGAAGGAAGTTATAGGGGGGACCTTATATACGTTTAGTGGACTGTGTAATTGCATTATTTGTTGGCATGCAAGGGATTCCAAAAGAACCAGGAAACATACACTGAGACAATGCCCCAAGAGATGACTTGAAGTAACAACAATGACAAGAAGTTCAAGAAATAATCCCTGTTGCAACCTACCTGGCTGTCTCTTATAAAAGTGAAGTGAGGCTGTGAGAGGTGTAATTTATCCGAGATCAAAAAAACAACTTTTTTATCCTATGTTGGATAACCTGCTCTATTTCTTTTCTAATTTATTGGAAAGCTATAGATCTTGAACCCACGAGCTCACCTACAATGCATTTTGTTGGTGATGAATTTAGATGGTTTGCCATTTCACTCTATCAATAACCGTATCAACCATTTTATGAATAACCCATTTTGTTGGTGATGAATTTAGATGGTTTGCCATTTCACTCTATCAATAACCGTATCAACCATTTCATGAATAACTATGAATGATTTATTTTTAAAGGAACGATTTTTTTAAAAAAAAAAAAAAAAAAAACAAAACAAGAAAAAATGCATCGACAGACAAGTACTAGTAGCCTTGAGTATAAACTAATCTCCTTCAAGAAATTAACTTTTCTCCAATTTTAAAAATGAAAAATTGTTCACACAAGCATAAATTAATGATTATTTGGTGACCATGAAATAGACATGCCATCTACAACTTAAATAGCCTAAAGACAAATTTGAAAACAGTATCAGACAATTAGATTGAAAAGAAATCACTTGTTCTATTTGCAACATATACACACTGAGCCGCACAATGTATAGCTTTTACTTTTTTCTATCATTTTACATATCATTTGCTTCAAAGATGAATTAGGATGACATTGCTTGTATATTCATATCAAGGCCTTATGAATATTTGTACCACCTACTCAGACACAGAATAATATAAAAAAGATATTTGCAAGTCAAATGAATTTTATAGCCAAAAGCAGCTTCTTTTTTATTATATAGGGTAAGAAAAACAAAGGTGCAATATATCAAATGCTGCCTGATCTTTCAAATGTAAAGATTCTATTGAAATATTATTTATTATTTTTTTTGGTAAGTTAAGATTCTATTGAAATCCTAATCTATTTCTTTGCAGTCAAATGAGCAAATAGGACAATCTTGTGTAAGCATTCAGCCAGTGTGTAAGTTCTTGGATGGGTCAATTATCAATCCAGTGAAGCAGTATAATTCCTAATTACGATTTCCAATTATATAAGGTGCTGATACACAAACACAAACAAACATATATATGGTAAGTAAATTGGGGCAAGGGGGCTGGTGGGACCCGAACCTAGTGCCCAGACACCACAAGAGGTGCTGGAACCACAGGAATATCCATCTAATAAGGTGCTGATATACACAAACATTCAATGATCATCAATATGGACCAATACATATGCACAAACACATAATGGGCTTAAGAACACTAATACATAATGCGCATGGGCTATGTATGGAGCAGAATATAACAAATTTTCGGACTGAGGCCACATTTGGAAGGAAGCAATAGACACGGTAATAGAATAACTATTCCGAAAAGTTTTTTCTGTTTGGTTGTGTTTTCCTTACAGAGAATAACTATTTCTTAAAAAAAACCCTAAAAGAGTCATTGTTGGCTGCTGCTCCCACCAAAGAAAGAAAAATCAGTTGCTCCCCTCTGGATACACAGGTACTTTCTCTCCCCCCCTCTCTCTCTCTCTCTCATCTGTTTTCTGCTATTGATATGTAAAAGATTCCTTATAATTTCATTTTCTAGTTTTTCAATTAATATGTTGATTTCAATTATTATTATTATTATTTTAAATCTAACTTAGTTCTACCAAGTTCACTGAAAGTATTACAATCTTTTAGTACCTCTTATGTATATATATACACACACACTATAGTTGGATTAATTTTTTTTGGAAACATTTTTTTAATTAAGAACTTATTTAATATGATATCATGATATTCAAGCAAGTGAAACTTTAACGTTCATGGAAGATATTATCATTTCTTTTTACTTAGTAATATTTATGACTTCATGGAGATATTAATTATTAAACAAAGGAAAATAACATTAATTATAAAATTTTTCAATGAATGTCCGACCTTGCTACAATAACAAGTGTCTTCCAGGAATTAGCCTCTAAAAAAAAAGGGTTAAGACTGCCTACCGATCACCTCTCTCAGACCTTGCAAAAAGTGAGAGTTTTTGTGCACTTGGTGCGACCTTTTTCATTTTTTTTATCATAAATTTATACAATTTATATACATAATAGAATGAATACTAAGCTAGACCCACAAAATGTGTAAATATAATTTTATAAATAAAGTTATTTTAGGAAATTTGACTGAAATATGATTTAATTCTACAATCTTATCATGCTATATTAAATTTTGATATACAGATTCAAGATTCTATTACTATATTGTCACTAAACAAATAGTAATAATTACTTCATTCTAGCTTCTTGTATCTTCTGTAATGCAGATTCCTATTTTCATGTAATCACTATTATAGTGGTACACATTTAGTGTCACTTGTTCATAAAATCTACTAAGAAAACACCATATCACCAACTCAACCTGAACTGGTTAAGTTTATTAGCATGCTATCAGGAAGTCAACTGAAGTCGGAATTAGTCCATAAACCACCCTAGTATTACAACATATACCCAACTCACCTGGCTTCTCTAAGGGTCTGTTTGGATATCGCTTATTGCTGAAAACTGAAAACTAAAAACACTATAGTAAAATAATTTTTAAATATGTGAAGAGTACTATAGGACCAAGTTTTAAAGTTTTTTTGCTGAAAAAAGTACTTGCGGGTCCCGTGAACAAAAACGCTGAACACTGAAAACTTTCAGTTTTCAATGTTATCCAAACGTGCACTAAGTTGATTAATTTGGTTCTTTCAAGTAATACCAGACAAGTCCAAGAAAAACATTCAAACTGCCCTTCCCTAACAAGTAAATCTTAGAGCCTGTTTGGGCAACAAAATTTAATCACTCAATTTCTGTCACTCAATTTCCATCACTCATCACTCATAACTCATCACTCGTCACTCAATTTTTCACATCCGTTTGCCTTCATCACCCAATTTCTATTACTCAATATTTTTTACACTATTCATGGACCCCGCAACTGTTACTGTGTCAGAGCACTTCTATTTTGTATCCAATGAAAAAAAAAGAAAAAAAAAAAAAGAAACCCAGTGAAGAAGACCGAACCCAGTGAAGAAGAAAGGAAAAAAAAAAAAAAAAAAAACCCCAGTGAAGAAGACCGAACCCAGTGAAGAAGAAAGGAAAAAAAAAAAAAAAAAAAAAAGAATCCCAGTGAAGAAGACCGAACCCAGTGAAGAAGAAAGAAAAAAAAAAAAAAAAAAAACCCAGTGAAGACCGAACCAGTGAAAGAAGAAGAAAAAAAAAAAAAAAAACCAGTGAAAGAAGAAGGAAAAAAAAAAAAAAACCAGTGAAGACCGAACTAGTGAGAAAGAAGAAGAAAAAAAAAAAAAAAGTCAGTTGGTCAAAAGTTGCGGCTGAGTGGGTCCCTCATGTATGTTTAATTACAAAAATGCCATTGAGTTATGAGTTATGGAAACTGAAAACAGCCAAAAGGTGTTTTCAGTTTCCATAACTCATAACTCAAAAATCAGAGAATTGAGTGATGAAAACAAAAAATTGGAAACTGAGTTATGGCTTGCCAAACAAACTTTTTTTTGAGAATTGAGATGGGTCCCACCATTTTTGAGAATTGAGTTATGGAAACTGAGAATTGAGTGATGAGAATTGTTGATCCAAACGGCCCCTTATTCTCTTAATACAATTTTCTTCTTTTGCAAATGCACCTATTGCTGTCCATTTGGGTAAGAGCCAGTCCTTGCTCAGTAATGCCAATAGTCTAGGCCTGAAAGAATGGTCCAATATGAAATAACCAAAAAGTGACACATACCAATCCATGGCCAGCATCTAACACATGCATGTGCACACACACGCCGCATGTGTGCACACAACGATTTGAATCAGCAAAATTTACTTTTACGTTCAAAGTGATAAAGAATATTACTACATTTAAAGATCAGACTGAATAACGCAAACAGGCAAATAAATTGGCTATAGATAAAACTTGGGGTTAAAATTGAAAAGAAGCGACAACAAACTAACTACAGGGAAAAACTTAGGTACATTTCATTAGGCATTTTACCTTAGGTATCTAATTGAATTCAACCACATCGTTGTATTGTCCAATGCAGCAAAAAGAATGTTATTTTTTCCAAGAACAATTAAATTCAATCATGTGATTTCATTGATAATTAGTTAACATAACCAAATTGTTGAATTTAAATGAAGAACCAGTTCATTCAAGAGCTACTAACAAAGACTCAATTTCATGGGTAGAAACTGGGAACCTGGATCTGGTTGAGTAAGCACCTCATGCATTGATTCTTCTCTACAAAATGAGTAATGCAGCTAACATTTAGTACACGTCATCACATTGAGGGGTCAGGGGAGTGAGCCCCCAAATGCAAAGTCAACTAAATTTCAAACATCTCTCTCTCAAGCCCTAACATACTTCGTAAGGTTAGTGACTAAGACAAACCCTCTTCAATAAAGATTCAAATCATTCCATCATAGAGATAATGCCAAATAGAAGTTGCCCACTTATCTACCACCTACTCTCCCCAACCAGGACATTAATTCATTTAGTAAACCATCATATGCAGTTTAATTGTGCGGCATAATTAAATTTGGGCACCAATATATATATATAATATAGGCTAATGTGAGTGTCTAGAGCTCTTCGAATACCCGACGATTCCCTTGGGTGTGTCATGTGTGTAGTCCCCATCCCAGACACCAACTAATTACAAAGTGAGTTCCCTTGAGAGTGACCCAAGCAAGATACTGGCTATAAGAGCAACCACATCAGTCCTTCCAAAATGCAAAAAGGTGTGAATTTTACACCTTTTGACAAAAAAAAACCCACATCAGTGGGTGCAAAATTGTGTATATTTAAAAAAATGCTACAGTAACTGTGCATATATGAACGGTTACTATAGCTTTGCAAATAATATTTTACTATTTTTTTCTCTTTCCTTCACCTCACTCTCTCTTTTTCTCTCTGGTGCTTCCACTCTCACCTCTCTCTCTCTTTTTATCTTTGGTCCCTCACTCTCACCTCATTGATCTCCGAAGCAAGCTTGCCACCGCCGATCGCTGCTGAAGCAAGCTCACCCGCCAAAGCAAGCTCACTTGCTGATCTCTGTTGATCTCTGCCGAAGCAAGCTCACTCGCTGATCAGTTTTGGGATTTTCTGTTTGATCAGTGGGTTTTGGGGTTTTGATCTTTTTAATTATTTGTTTGATCAGTTTTGGGATTTTCTGTTTGATCAGTGGGTTTTGATCCTTTTTTATTCTTTGTTTGATCAGTGGGTGATGGTGGTTGATTATGGTGGCTGATGATGGTGCTTGATGATGTTGGCTGATGCTAATGCTTGATGATGGTGGCTGGGTGGGTTGATGGTGGGTGTGGATTGATCGTTGATGGTGGCTTGGGTTGTGATGGGTCTGTGAGAGGGTTGTAGAGAGAAGTGCGAAGATGAATATTTTATTGAATAAATGTGTAGAATAGACAAACTGATGTGGGTGTTTTGTAAGTGTAAAATAGAAAAATTAGGTTTTTTTTTGCAAAATTTACAAAAATTTTTCATCCACTAATGCGGATGCTCTAAGTTTTGAACCCAAGACTCATGGATCTCATAAGGCCTTGAGAACCACTAAACCGAATGTTGACTAATAGTAAAAATATTTCATCATTAAAGAGGGCAGGGACCCAAACAAGCAAAGTAACTTAGTAATTGCAAATAACTGAAATCAAATAATGCAACCAAAAAATTCCAATCTATAGTATGAAATTGGATGGTCAAATCTATTTTGCAAAATTAACAAAAGTTCTACTGGGATCTGCAGGTGTACCATTTTCTGTTCAGATTTTTATTTTATTCATTAAGTTTTTTCAACAGTTTAATATTGTATTCAGTATTTATTAAATGCTGAACTGCGTGTAGAGTAGAATCTATGCCAGTCTGAAAATAAATTACAATCACTTTAAGTGTGGTTTAGTAAGTGAACACATGTCATTTTATTGTTGGTTGTTTGTAGCCAAACTTTGTCCTATGAACAATCAAAATACAAGTACATAAAAAGTTGTTTGTCTAAAATTGTATTGTGCTTTTCTCCATAATATTCCACTGGCCAAATAATTTCATCAGATGGGACTAGCATCCAATGAAGTCCTAAACTGCTTAAGAATGATTGGGGAGACTCAATCATATGATGATGAGATTAATAATTCATTATTTGCTAACGTACTGCTCTTTAGAACCGTATCCCTCAATTTGCTACTCCCTCTGTCCCCAATTAAGTGAAACATTTGAAATAGCATGATTATTAATGAAAATGATAAAGATATAGTGATCTTAAAATGTCCTTTGCTTTATATTAGAGGTGGCATGACTTTTAATAAGAATCTTGTTTGTTTCTTGAAAAAAGACAAGGGTGACATGTGAAATAGAACTTCTACTTGGGAAAGTCTCATTTATTTTGGGGCAGCCCAAAAAGGAAGTATATCACTTGGTGTGGGACAGAAGGAGAACATGCAAGTTTGATGGTGAGATCCAGAACCTAGTTATCTTTATTGGTTTAAGAATGCACAGCTGACGAACAACGATAAAAAGTACAGAAAAATGTGTCATAGGTCCAGTACCAAATAGGCAAACAAATCAAATCATGCTATGCTAAGTTCTCTTACAATTTTTCCACTGGTACTCCCAAAATAATTTCATCAGAGAGAACTAACTTCCAATTAGTTCTCTGATTAGCATCAATAAACAAGTACACTAGACAAGGGGGGAGGGCACTAAAAAGGCTATCTCTAGTTATATATTCTTTCATTTAATGTTTGATTTCTTAAATAGTTTGTGAAAATCATGCATGGTCAAGATTTTACAGCAATAATATTAAAGAAGACATCTCTGTTTGCAAAAATAAAGCAAGATTATATCATATTACCTGTTTTGCCATTGCACTCACTATGTCTTCCAATGAGCCAAAATTACCAGAAATAAAACTTCCCTGAGGCTTCCTTTGGTCCATGAAAAGCCCTTGCTTCAACTTCAGTGATGTCTCCATTGTAGATTTATTAACCTCATTATGATTCATGTACAACGGATCAATAAAACTTGATTGTTCCATCGAATTGAAATCCATGTTTGTGTGAAAGATTGTGTTCTTTGGCTCCAAATGCTGACCCAGTGGACCCACAGTACCATTGACAGGGATCATATAATTTATTGAGCTACACATAACATTTGAGTGATAAGAACCATCCTGATCATGGTCATCCCACCTTTGAGCTGGGTCATTATTACTTACTTGGCCAGCATTACTGCTGATCAGATTTGTTCGGCATTGTATGTCTGCCCTTAGATCCTGTGATTGAGTGGAAATTGAAGAAACAGAAGAAACATTACATGGATCACACCCAATTTGCAAGGCCATTGTGGACATATTGTCCCTCAAGTTACTAGGTTGCATAGTAGCCTGTTTAAAAGTGTCATTTAATGAAAAAGAATTTGACTGGATCCCAGATGACTGAGCTGTTGACCAGTTGTCATTTAATCTTCTGTGATCAGGCAAGGGTGAAGATAATTCTGAATTTAAAGAGGCAAATGAAACAGAAGAGTGATTTCCAAATACTTTGCCAGTTTGAGCTCCTTGAGGGGCTCCTTCTAACATCAAGGTGTTGTTTGTAACACCAAGAAGAGGATTGCTGGAGCTACCAATGGTCATTCTTGCATCTGGAAGGCCACTGGAAATGGGGAAAACTGTTGTATTATCAACAGCAGTGGAGAGATCTCTGACACGGGTAACACTTTTATTATGTTGTAGTTGATCAAGTTGTAGTGACATTGGCATTCCTTGAAGTACACTCCCATTATGGTTTCCAGGAATTATGACCTGCTGGAAGTTAACCTGATCAATGGTGGAGCTGCCTGAGTTTTGTGAATGACCCAGTTGAGTCATTCCTGAAGAAGGAAGGCTGTGAATACCCAGACCAGCAGATGTGCTCAATCTACCAAGCATCCCACTAGGTGGGAAGGATCTGAAAGCAGTGTTATGAAACTGCCCAGATCCATTCAAGGTTTGAAAATTTCCAACTCCATTCAGAGAACTCATTTGCAAAAAGGAAGCATCTGTACCACCTAAGGCTGCCACCATATTAGCTTGCTGGTTTGCCACACAGCTGATTCTTTTAAGGTAAAGCCGGTATTTCTGCAATCATAAAGCAGAATAGTAAGCTTCCTGGGATCAAAAAGTTTAGATCATATTAAACCGAGAAAAAGAAAAATCAGAATCTATGCCTGGAGATGGCTTGCCACATTTTCTCTTGTAAGCTTTTCAACATTCATCAAATCTAGAATCTTTTTAGGTACAGCCTCTGCATCCAAAGCAATATTAAATAAAAATAAAATAAAAAATTAAAAGAAAAACTACATGGCTGAAATATTAACATTGGAAAAAAGTCTCATAGACTCAATAAGTGCCTAATAAATAAATGTAGAGTGGTTGTGAAGAACCTACTGTCAATGCCCAACTGATTAACAGCTGCAACAAACTTGCGATGCAGATCCACAGACCAAACAACCCGAGGCTTCTTTTGATTTGATGGGTCATCATTATCAGGCCCATTTTCATCATGCTCCTCAACCTCCTCTTCATCCTGATCCTTCCGTTTTTTATTGAGCTTCCCATTCTGATCCAAAAGTGTCCCAGCTGACCCTGGTCCTCCTTCAACACTCCAAGAATGAAGCTTCTCTTGATTGCCACAATTATTCCTGTCTTTTGAATCAAACTTCTTTCTCCTGATTACATGTTGCCAGATATTCTTCAGCTCCTCAATTCGAACAGGTTTCAGTAAATAATCACAAGCTCCATGGGTAATTCCCTTCATCACAAGCTTGGTATCGCCATTTATGGACAACACTACAAATTTAAAGATTTTATAACTAAAATTAAAGCCTGATTAAGTGACTGCATGCTGCAGAGGGTACCACAATCCAACCACAAGAGCTAGAGATTTTTAAATTTAGCCATTTAAAATCCATTGTAAAATTTTTGAAAGACCAACAAACTCATGGACTATTGAAATTATCCTTTTTCTTCTTCTCTGGAAATCAAACTAACATACTCCATATAATTGAAGAGTTTGAGATGGAAAAAATAAATATCTTACAAAAGTTAGTATTATAAATAAACTTGCTATTTAATCTACAACACATTTTTGCTTTCAGTAATTTAATCTTCACTGAAGAATGCCAATATACAAAAGATCATGTAGTGTTCCTCGCTTACTTATGACAGGTAAGTCCATCTCAAGCCCCACAAGCTCAAGCAATTTAAAACCATCCATGTCTGGCATTTGAACATCACTGATAACCAGGTCAAACTGGTCCTTGTTTTCTCTCAACAAATTCAATGCCTTGATTGCTTGATTAGTTGTCGTAACTGCAAAAACCGGAACTCATAATGTTATCATGCCAATTTTCTAAAAGTAAATACATTTCATATTTCCAAAAGCTACAGAGAACCGAATGGATCGACCAACCCATAGTCCAACCAAGAACATAGTTCAAAAAGATGACAGTACTCAGACAAATCACAAAATAAAGAATAAGATTAGAACAGCAATGAAATCCATTTGCTGAATATTTACTAGAAAAAAGAAAAAATATATTTGAACAAAAATGATAACTCATTCTATAATTACATGAAGTCAACCAGTACAAAAGGAAAAACTGATTTCGAATCTTGTTTAGAACTTATAAGAAATTCATGACCCATATAGACCTTAAAAGTTAAGACCTTATATACAAATGCAGAGTATTAGAAATAGAGAGAGGAGTGAGACAAACAGTACAGGTGTGTGAAGTCCAAACTATTTTCCAAATGTCCAAATTAAGAACAAATCTTATGAAAAGGCAGAAATCTAAGAACCCATTTCCATATGCAAAGAAACACAATCAAACATATATCCCTGCATGTAATCTAGTCAGCAAATCATACAGATTCAATATACTATCAAATAGCAACTAAAAAAAATCAAAATATTCAATAACAAAGCACAAATCCAGAAACCCATATCCAAAAACTGAAAAAAAGAAGCAAACCATGGTATTGGCATCGACGAAGCAGCTTCTCTAAAAGGAAAAGGCAAGTGGGGTCATCGTCAACAGCGAGCACACGCATTCCAATTGGGAACTGGTCTCTGGGGTCATCTATTTCAGCCTCAACGGTCATTTTGTTGAAGCAGAGAAGAATAGCCAAACTCAGATAGCAAAGAACAATGAAAGAAAACACACACACACACACACAAAATAAAGAGTCTTTTCAGTTTCAAGAATATAATAATAGTCTAGACTCTGGTCTGAACAAACCCAGATTCCAACAAAAAAAAAAAAAAACGATTTGCAAAGATTATGGAATACTCTAGAATACAGTACAAATTTCCAAAGAGAGAAAGAGAGTCTAGAAGAAGTGGGTGTGCGTGAACGGAACCAAAAAGAGAGAGAGAGAGAGGGGAGAGAAGGAATCTAAAACAGAACAGAGTCTGTGAAAACTGAGAGAAAGCAAATATGGAGAATGAGATTCAATCATTTATGTAAAGTCCAAACTGAAATAAATAAATAAATAAATATATAAACAATGAGAGAGAGAGAACAGAGAGTTTGTAGGCTTTCACTCACGACCCCATGTTTTTGTTTTTTTGAGTTTACTTGTGTTTTAGGTACAAAAAAAGTAGTAGAATGAATGGAACCAACATGGCAACGCCTCTCAATTCTCAACACAGTCAGTAGTCACACACACATTTAGGCAAAATCACCATTCAAGATTTCGATTGCGCGTAACTCACGCGCCCACGGACGCTGGAACGGGGTGTGATTAGCCTTCTCTTCTTCAACTTCGGGTTTTTGTTTTTGTTTTTTGTTTTGTTTTTTTTAGTCAAATGTATTCATTTTTTGGTGTCTTACTTTTGAGTCGCATATGACATAATTGCGATAGGTGTTGCTTTCACAAATGCAGAAGTTTATAATTTACAATATATATATATATATATATATTTTTTTTTTTTTTGGTTAAAAATATTTTTCATTCTCTCTCATGTGTATTATTCTTTTGCAATCAAAGGAATAAATTATTATTATTATTTATTCTTTGTTGAATCAGCCAATGCCTTATATTATCAGCAAACTCTATAAGCTAATATTTTTTTTTTCTAAACGTGTTTGGGTGAGATCTTATTTCTATTTGCTCAATTTGCTTGAAAATTAAGTTGGATAAAAATAAGTTGTATATATAAGAATATATATATATATATATATATCTTAAATTAATAAACAAAAAAACTAATTTTAGGGATATAATATTTTTTCATAATTTTTATTAATGCTCATGAAATGGTTTATTGTAATTAGAGCAAATCACTTTTACATGAGTTCATTACTGATATCAATTTAATTATTCACCAATCACAAATTGTGAAAATTTGGTATTTTAAGACTTATTGTTAAAAAAATAAAAAAATTATACTTAAGCCCAAAAAAATTATCTTTCCTTTATTTTTTTCATTAACTCAAAGGCAACTCAACCATTAGGTTACTTAGACAATGACCTAAGACCCCCTAAAATAGAATATATTATATCTATTTGTCTTATAGTATTGCAAAAAAAAAAAAAAAAAAACTATTAAAAATATAGGCCTCTCACTTAGAAATAAAGAAAAAAGACATTTTTTATTGGCTGATAAAATGTCTTGTCCATCTGTCTTACAATGTAAAATTTTTAACTAACACCCAAATATTTAATAAATAAAATTTTATACTCTTTTCAAGTATTCAACATTTTATTAATACATTTCACTATGTTTGGTGTAGTTTAAGAGTGTAAATTTTTTTAATTTTCCAAATTAATTACTCTTCCTTTCTCTATTAAATTTAAAAGTAGAATTAATAGTTTTCAAGATAAATTCATTACTGAAATTCATTATAGAATAACTGAAGTCCAACATTGCCAAAAGAAACAGTGATATCTAAAATATGATATTTATTTCTGATACTAATTGCTTCAATATTTTTAGAATTAAAAATTTTAAAATATGTTTTATAAATATATGAAAATAGTCTAATTAATGTATTAAATCATATAAAAATGTTGAATTCGTTTTTCTAATTTATGTATAACTTATAAAATATTAGGTAACAATATATTTTACATTTGCTTTTGACCTCAAAAATGTATTGAGTCGGTCCTAAACTATGCCATATTTTTGCCGATTATGAATTTGAGTGGGATTTGACAAGAAACTATTTGAAGTTGAATTGAGGGATTCAATAGGAACGACACCATTTAAAATTTACAAGTTTTAAAACTTTTTATTTTATATTTAAAATACTTTACACGGGAAAATTTTTCATAGGAAGGTGACAATATTTTGCATGAAAGGCATTTAACGTATCAATAACATGGTTAATATTTCATGATTTTGTGCATGATCATGGTAGTATTAGTGCAAAGAAACCAATTAAATCGAGGCTAAAGTTGTTTTAAAAACAAATATCAAATTGATGGATTTTTGCAAAAAATATAAGTGTTCAACGAGTACTACCATTAGGATATTGGAAAAAACTAATACCTCTTCATGAAATGCCCCATTTTAAATTATTGCCTTAGTAAATTGTTGGCATAGTGCACAAAATCTGTTAAGCCGGAATTGAATGCAAGTAAAATATTCTCAATAAAATTAGATTTTTATTTCTTTATTTTTGGTTTGGGAGTTAGTATCATTGTTCAATTCAAGAAATTAAATTCATTGTAAAGTTTTTCAGATTCTTGAAAAAACAGTTAATTAGTGTTTTGACTCACCTTTATCTTAAAACTAAGGATTTGAGATCTTATGAGTTTGAGATGGATCAGTAACTGTGTGGCTATGACAAGTTTTAAACCCAAACCCTCTTAAACTAGGATTTTGTACATATCTCATTATTAATTTATAAAATATCTAATTAGTAATTTAAAAAAAAAGTTTATATAACAAAATTATGTATATGTAATTTGTCTCTTTCTCTCTTACTGTATTGTTTAGATTAAGATAAAAAAAATCTACTAATTGGTAATTTTAATATTTTAAATGTCCATTTGACTAAACTCAAAACAAGCAGGATGGATTAAGAATGAGGATGAAATTATTAAAATTTAATAGGGATTGATATATATATATATATGTTAAAAATATTTTAAGGATTTGTATTTGTAAAGATTTTTTCCACAAAACCACCAGTTGCTATGAATTTTCCAATTTTTCACCATTAAATGAAACACACCACCTAATCCTTCTCATAAGTTTTAATGTTTCAAAGCCTTGTGCTGATAATTTAACTTTTAATTGAATAGAATCGTACTGTATTCGTTTTTTTTTTTTTTTGGTTATGGAGTAGTTTGTGACTTTGTGTGGATAAAATTTTATGATTTAGAGGGTTTCTTAATATGAAGTCAACTCATACATTATTTTTTAAGATATTATATAATAAATCATAATGTATTAGCCACTTCACCCACGTCACACGCATTTAGAGACTTTCTCTTTCAAAATGACACATAATAATAATAATAATAATAATAGAGCAAAATTTGCAATACGAATAGAAGATAATTGAAGAAAATTATAGATACCCAACAATAAGGGAAATATGACTAATATTGATTTGTTACAAACAATTACACTCTTAAAAGTTAAAAGAGATTTTTTTTTTTTACAAGATAAAAATTCTACTCTAACCTAATTTAAGTGTATATGGGTGTGAAACTCCCTCCTAGAGACTTAAGCCCCGACCCTTATCCCCCCACACCCCACAAGCACTAATACTTGTAGAGAGATAATGTGCTAATTTTAAGGAAAATGTGGTGTGGTATCATTTTAAGATATTTTTTTTTAAAAATTTAAAAAATTATTTACCTTACTTTTTTGTTTTTACTTAAGGTCTAGTTAATGGGTGTCATCATTTATTATTTATAGTTAAGAATAATGTACTTACATGTTATTTCCTATTTGGGAAAAGTATACTGACCGGCTTATCATAAAACACAAAATTTCCCAAGTTTGGAACATAAGACTTAACCTTCTGTGTATTCTTTTATGCGTAAATTGAGAGATGCTACGTCTACAATATTTTTACAACATTTTTACAACAAATCACAGGTAGTTAGTTGTTATTGGTTCAAATTTGAAACTAACACTAAAATTACTTTTTTGCCCTAACAATAACAACCAGTAACAACTTGCCACTTAGGATTTGTTGTAAAAATGTTGTAAAAATATTGTAGACATATCATTTCTCTTTATTAAAATAATATTCTCAAAAAAAGCATTTATTAAAATAAAAGGTAAGTTGTTTTTTTTTTTGAATATCAAATAAAAGGTAAGTTGTGATGACTTGTGATTGGTCAGACAATTGATGAAAATAATATCCAAATACCAAAGTGTTACATAATCAACGGGTTTACGCATAACAAAACAAGACAATTGTGGTTAAGTTTATAACTCAATTGGTACCATTTAGTGTTTCTTGCGGAAATATCCGGTGTTCAAACTTCAAAACTTCAGAACTTTTCCTTAAAAAATTCGTGCTTTTAGGGGAAACAATAAGATGATTTTATGTGTTTTTTTCCCTCTTATGTCTTGTTAAGATTTATGTTAAATGCATATTAGGTGTGATTTTGACTCAAAGACATATTCCAATTATATATAGATAAATGATGTGGATTAAATTTTATCATGAGGACCACCTCTCAATACGAACTAATAAGGTTTTGATTTTTTCTTTGAAAATTTATCGTAAGTGAATGCAGGCACTTTTAACTTCTTTGAAATGTCAAATTTGTCCAAGCTGAATGGTCCATCCATATATTCCATAATAAGGTGGGGTAGCAAAGTTCACCGACATATAATATATTCGAATATAAATTTCAATCACTACAATAATGTCACCGAGAATTAGAAAAATGAGAATGCCCACGTTTAGTGCAAAAATAAAAATTCAACTCTAAAAGGAGTTTAAATTTTGAAGCAGGTTTTTTTTTTTTTTTTTTTTTTTTTTTTTTTTTTTTGGGTGCAAATTCGTTGTAATCTTAGCTGTTTTCAGTGGTCAATGGACCTTTGTTGTGTAGAGAAGTCTTTATGAAGCACCAAAGTCTAAAGAGAGGTCCTTTTCAAAATGATTCTTGGAAAATTACTTCTATATTTGAAAATGAAATACCATCAAACATGTTTTTAGCATTTCTTTTTCTTTGGTTTATAGGTCGGCTTTTTAGGAATGTAGTTTACATATATTCTTCCTAGTTTTTGATAGCATAATAAAGCTGATTTCATTTCGGCTACCACAAGAATAAAAAAGGGTTCATTGTTTTGTTGGATTCATTGCAGACAGAGCACGCTTACGCGTGCTTCGCTAAATAACTATTGGTTCTTTGCTAACTTTTTCTCTCTTTTAACACATTCCTTTTCAGTCTTTTGTGACTTTTTAAGGGTTTAATTGCCTTTATCAGCCTCTAATAATAATAATAATAATAATAATAATAATAATAATAATAAAACCCGAAGAGGCAAACACAGCCCCAATAAAGAGAGGATATTGAAAACCCACATTTTAATAAGGTATACTTATATATGGATAATAATCAGCAATATAAATAACAATATCTTCGATTATGGGAAAAGAGAAAGAACAAGTGTAAAAAACAATCATACATTTATTGTCTTTGCATCTATCCTTTTTGAAGTAAATTTTATGTCGTGCTGCCATTCTTGGTTTTGGTCAGATCAGATTTATCAAAGTTAGAAACACTTTTGCATAAAAGACAAATATAAAAACAAAAGCACATTGGGATTTCCATAAACTTTCAAAAGAATACCAATTTATTTATTTTGCTTTTGGAGTTCACGTTGAGCTATGTATGACTATTGACTAGCTTCAAGGGTAAAAGCAAAAATTATATATATTATTAACGTTCCCTAATTTTTAAGGGAAAATAGAAAAGAAAAGCGGAATCATCTTATCCATATATAGGTGGCAATTTGATTTATTTATTTATTTATTTTTAATTATGAAATGTGCATTTGAAGTAGTATTTTTTAGTTATTTTATTTGTTTCTTTGCTTATGAACACATTTAAGTGTGCATCTGTTTATGTAGCACAAAAAAAAAAAAGAGTGCATTTATTTCTAAATTTGCTTCAAAGTAAAGCTGTAATTTTGTCGATTTTTAACAAATAAACATTTCTACACAAAAGTAGCAAGTTTTTAATAACTTTCCCTAATTTCAAAATAATATAATCATGCTATTACAATGAATGACATGGCTTCCGCTAATAGTAAGACGTGGGGAGTGGTTTACAAGTAAGGATGATAATATTTGACAGGACCCACGAATATGACACGGTTTTTTTACAGATTAGTGTTTATTATAAATGCGTTTGTGTCAAAAACAAGGTTGACGCGCTTTAACACAATTAATTAATGGGTTCAATTCTACGTTGACCTACAATAAACCCAAAATGACTTGATTTAATATAAATAAATGTTACTTTTGCTAAAATAAATTTAAATTCCAAAAACAATTAAGTAATTAAAGTAATTTTAATGGTTAAACTAATAAATTCTTCGATGAAACTCTAAAGTCCCTCGACACAAACACAAGCACGATCTGCTAACACGAATTGTCACCCCTTATTTTACAAGCTATGGAAGCAGATACAGTGGTGTTAGGATCGCATTGATGGTTTAGGTGTGTTGATGGTCATTTTTGTGAATATCCTACAAGTTCACACAAAGTAAAGCTTGAATTTTTTTACGGGCTTATTATCTCTACTCATAGCATTTTTATTTACATACACAGTCCAAGTCAATGCATTTTTAACTGGGGAATTAAAGAAGTGTGGTTTGGAGGGTACTAAGAAGGGTGTGGGTGCAATAGCAATATGGACCTATTTGGGCTTCTTTGGGAACTTGAACTTTGGCTTTACAGAGTGAGCTTGGAACACTTATAAAAGCTGAAAGGTCCATGAGCAAGCTCATGTGCTGGCCATAAACACAAAAATAAACATTAATCTAATCTGCTATATTTGCCACAAAATTCAAAGTAATTAACCTAAGCTAAAACAAATAGGTTGGATTCATTTAGTTTGTTTTAACCACATCCCACAAATTCATCAAAGTTCTGCGGGGGGGGGGGGGGGGAGGGTTGTTTCCCTTCAACAAGACCCATAAACATGATATTGGTCAAAGAATTATATGAATTTATCATTAAAGAAGCTAGTCGTAGAAAAAACAAGATTGCCATTTTTTCTAAAACCCAACAATCAAAAAGTCTTTGTTCTTATGAGAATGAAGATAATAAGTTCCTTCCTAACCTATTATAAATCCCAAGGACTGAAATAAAAACTATTAAACTTCCCACCATCAATTCTACCTAATTCTCACCCATATTCACTATTTTGACTTAGAGTAAATACAACGGTTTGAAAATAGTGTTTGTGTGTAATGGCATGAGTAGTGTCTACTCTCTCTCCTTTTTCACCTATCTCATTCTCCCCATTTTGTTTTGTATCATTTGTTCAATACTTGATAGGTATTCCCTTTGTCTTTATTATGATGTTAAGCCCTTTCATGATCTTTCTATGCTAAGCACCACTAGCCTCTCCATTTAATACTAGAGTGAGTTGTGGGCTTTATCCCTTTTATTTTGAACTTGAGTTGATAGGCCTAATTTATTGAAAATCGACCTTAAACAAGGTGTTTAAATGTTTATAGATTAGAGAAATAGGATTGAAGAAGAAAATAAACTAGGGTTTGGTTAGGTGATAATGGGGGAGTAAGATAGAATATGGAATTATTGTAGAGAGAGAGAGAGAGAGAGAGAGAGAGAGAGAGAGAGAAAACTAGGGAGAAAATTCTAAAAGAGAATTATAGAGAGTTCAAAAAAGAAATATCCACATCACAATTCACTAATGAGATTAGAGTTACAACTTACAAGTTAAGTATTTATACAAGGACTTGCTCCAATTCTATAGGTTTTTCATATAGCACATGTTAATTTTTTATTTTTTATTTTGATGATCAAGATATAGCACACATATGTAAAATATGGTTACTGTTATATTTAACATATTTATCGGAATAACCATATTTAGCTTACTGAGCACATGTTAAATATGGTTATTCCTATATTTAACATGTGTTAAATGAGATTTAAAACTAATCTAACTAATCCATGCATGTACTTCTACTTGTAACAAACTATAACTAGCTTTGACTTGTTGATCATGATATACAAATTAATGATAATTTGAGCTTCCCATTCAAGTTACAAGTTCCCAACACGTGCATTTAACTATTAAAAAAACTATTGTAAGAAGATATACGGAAGTAAGAATAAAAGGTGGGACAAATTGCCACTTTGGTCTAGAAAATAAGTTGTTTGAAGGCCTGAAAGTGTCGTTTGGCACTTTAGGTTAGAACCTTTTAAGTTTTGCCTATTTTTTTGAGTTCATCTTTTATTTTTCGAGTTAGCAAGAAGATAGGTTCTAATTTGAGTTCCTTTCAAGTGGGTGTAATAGCAGAGCTTACATTGGCACAAGATTAACCCAACAATAAAAATAGAAATGAAAACAACTAAAGGAGGTTTCGGTGGTTCTAGTGGTATTTTTGTGGTTTTGGGGTATTTCAATCATGTTGGAGGTTTTGAAAGTATTTTCATCATTTTGGGTGTTTCAAAGTTGTTTTGGTCATTTTGAAGGTTGATAGGAATTTTAGTAATTTTGAAAATTTTGAGGGTATTTTGGGGATTTTAATGGTATTCTTTTATTTTAAGGAATTTGTACAGTAAAAAACTCACCAGCATCTATAAAAGAAACTTCTGACTTTTTTACTCCAAGATTGACCAGTCTCTCCAAACTTTTGTGTTTTTCAATAATCTTATTTTAATTGTACTTATTTTCTAGGTAATTGATTTGAGTTGTTTTGTGTGTGTATATATATATCCTAATAAAAATGAGTTTTGTATTATATTTTAAATTGGTGAATTAAAGTTGTTATTTAATTTCTATATAAAAATATATGAAATTTGTGATTTTTCGTATCAGTTAAACACCAAAAATGTTGTTTACCCATTTTTTAGGCACACAACTAAACACTAGTAAACAAATAATTTTTTCTAAAATTTTTTTCAATAAAAGAAAAAGGTTTTATGATGAAAACATTGTACTCTAAAACAAATGGGTATAAGTTGCAAGAAATCATATTAGATTGGAGTAAGGCACATTCTAACTTTAGCTAGCAAGGTGACATAATAGTTGGATGAAAATCCACTTCATATGTAAATATGTAATTAAGGTGACTCCATAATTTTCATAAAAAAAAAGGTGGCTCCATAATATAGTTTGAATTTTTGGTTGACTTCATAATATTGTGCAACATTAGTTTTTGAGATCTTACAATTTTACATTTCATTATTATAATATATATTTTTAATTAAATTTAAATTTTATTCTATATTTAAACCATGTATTAAATTCTTAGCACATCATATTTTCTTTAAATAATAGAATATACAGTTTCATATATAACATAATTATAATAAATGCTCAATCGTAGAATAAATAATTTCATATCCAAATATAATCATAATAAATACATTAATAACTATCATAATTACCGAATTTTATATTTAACAAAAAAAGAAGACAAATTACAAGTACCATCCTTGTGGTATGCTCTTAAAACATAGAGCTACCTTGTGTGTTATTTTGTTGCACAAAATCATATACGATATACCGTATATGATTTTGTATTTTTAAAATTTTCGTCACTAAAAGTCTAGTATTTCGTCACCAAGGATTTTTAGCGACAAAATTTGATTTTTAGTGACGAAATTCGTTTCATTGCTAATACCCCGTCGCTAAAAGTATTAGCAACGAAAAATTTCATCGCCAAAGGTCCGATTAGTTAAAAAATAAAAACACTTTTAGTGACAAAAATATTTCATCGCTAAATGTTTTTGTCGCTAAAAGTCATTTTTAGCGACGAAAAATTTCGTCGCTAAAATTATTTTCTAAAAAGTTCGGCTACATTTAGTGACTAAATATTTTGTTGCTAAAACCTTTTTTTTTTCTCTCTATATTTAGTGACGGAAAAATTCATCACTAAAACTACTTTTCTGTTTTCATTTTTTTCCTATATTTGTATTTGAAATTAACCTGTAACTTGCCATTACATTATTAAAATCTCACATTTGAATAACACATTTATTTCAACAACACATTTATAAGCAATTGATCCATATATTCCAAAAGTAAAAATAAAACAAGTATTTGATTCAATCTATCCATACAAATTGTTTGCAACACATATGTTATATAAAAACAGTACTACATTAAAATCGTAAAGTGAAAACATTAACTATGCTATAAGAAACATTTCTAACAACGAATTAAGAGTAGTCACACCAATGAATTAAAATCACAACTAGTCGTAGAAAGTAAATATACATTTTCAAGTGTAATGTAATACAATTAGTTTCAAATAATGCATTAAAAGTAGTCACACCATGCAAGGTGAATGTTACTTCAGTAAAATAAGGACAACTCATGCATAATGTATTCTAATATCTAAGTATATAAGCTACTTAGATAAAGTCTTATCCCATTTATGAATGCACAAGTCTATATTAATACTTAAAACAAATATAAATTGCACAATTAAACACTCCGAATATCAATTTATACCACATTATAACAGCATACAAGCCACCTGCTTGCTCCAATTCAACAACCCACCACAAAACCAATCATCAACATCACAATATAAAACGCATACAAGTATTCAAAAACTATAATATAATTAATCAAACAAAAGTAACTCAACAATATCCATTCACAATTCCAAAAAATAAAAATACTCCCAATATGAATTTAAACCACCTTATAACACCATGCAAGCCACCCGCTTGTTTGAACACAATAACCCACCACAAAACCAATTATCAACATCATAATATATAATGCTTGCAAGTATTGAAAACAATTAAAATAATATCCATTACATATAAATCAACAATCTCCATTCACAATTCCAAAAAAAAAAAAAAAAAAAATTCTCAATATGAATTTAAACCACCTTATACACCATGCAAGCCACCCGCTTGCTCCAACACAACAACCCACCACAAAACCAATTATCATCATCACAAAATATAATGCTTACAAGTATTGAAAATAATTAAAATAATATCCATCACATATAAATCAACAATATCCATTCACAATTCCAAAAAAAAAAGAAAAAGAAAAAAACACTCCCAATATGAATTTAAACCACCTTATAACATCATGCAAGCCACCCACTTGCTCCAACACAACAATCCATCACAAAACCAATAATCAACATCACAAAATATTATGCTTACAAGTATTGAAAATAATTAAAATAATAGCCATCACATATAAATCAACAATATCCATTCACAATTCCAAAAAATAAAAAAACACTCCCAATATGAATTTAAGCCACCTTATATCACCATACAAGCCACCCGCTTACTCCAAACCCACTACAAAACTAATTATCAACATCCCAAAATATAATGCTTACAAGAATTTAATAAGAAATTACTTACTATGCTCAAGCCAGCACACACCTCTACCAAAGAAATCCAAAGTGACCACAAACAAATAATGAGTTACCTGCCAAAAACAAAAAAAATAAAAAGTTACTAGGCTTGTAAGTTACTAGTACTAATGATGATTTGTAGATTATATCTTAAAGGTGAATCAGCTGATGAGACTTCACTAAAGGCACATAAAAACTATTACAATATATTCAAAAGCATGTTGCTAGGAGCCTAACTAAGTGGGGATGTGGTATTTGGGTGGCTAGTTTGAGGTAGCCAAGCCTCCTAGAAAAAGAAGAGAGATTAGACAGAAAAGAGAGGTTTAAGAGACTAACTTTGCTTAATAGATTCTGAATGAATGATTATAAGCAGCAATCAGCATTATATAGGAAGGTTTAGTTGTGTATTACACTAGAAAAGGCCAATATTAGCTAACAAACTTGGCTAATAACTGTAACTAACTGCCTAACTAATTTGTGAGCTAGGTAGCAACTACTACCAACTTGTAACTAACTAGTAATACAAATGTGCTTAATTTAATTCTTTAGTCACATTCTCCAATTATTAAGGCTGCCAAGGCAAGGCCAATACCTTACACACAAGTGCTAATACAAGTCACAACCTTAACATAACATCCACAAGTACATGTTTTAGGCAAAACTAGGTTCTTAACACATTTTGACTCTTGATTGTGTTGACACACCTTTTATGGAAATTGTAGAAGTGATTTAGCTGAACTTATTGGTATGGGCCAACAAATGGACTACTTGTATGCATATAACCAATAAAATCACTTACAAGCTTATAAGGTGGCGTCCTCAATCCATAGTAACCACAAATTTTTAAAGCTCTTTGGGACCCATCAAACCTTCTTTTTTGTTGGTTACAGTGAGTAGATAGAAAATTAGGAAATATAGGTAGCATATCTCATGAGTTTTCTTTTGGGTAGCAAGTGATTAAACCAAACCATTATTAAAATTAACTAAGTAAAACACATGTCAAAGAAAATGCAAGAATTTACAAGCCAACCCACTCAACAAAGGTTTCAAGTAAATTTCACAAAATCCCAACATACTCGTCATACTTTCAGATTTACTACACCACAGGTCAGCCCTTTTGTAAAAATCGTTTGGTCCATGAAAAGTTATCTGATTAACTTGAAATTAAATAGGGATAAGCTCTTATATGTGCAGTATGTACCATGAAAAATTCAGCTCAAAATAATTTTTCAATGATTTATTAAAAATCACGCAATGCATCTGACTCAAAAGAAAATTACTAAAATTTTAACACTATGCCAAAAGGTTTGAGACTTTATTAACCTTAAAGCTACATATGTTAGCTCAAATTAACAACTAGGATTATAACCCATAACCTCATATAACAATTATCATGAAAACAAATCAAGCAATCCAACCCCAAAACTCATAGAGGCAATATACCAAACACTTGGCATGCACAAGCAAATTCTCAAACCACTACGGCAAGTAATAGTTAACATTTCATCAACTTCTTACATATGACAAAAATCATTCCAACAACTCAACGCAAAACAGAAAAATCATCATAAAATACACAAAAGTTAGCTCCTCCTTCCTCCAATAAACCAAATGCCCAAAACCTCCATGGTTGAATACCCTAATACCAACTATCACATACCCACACCTTAAAACCACCCCCAAAAATCGTAGTTAACACCACCAAAGTGTTATCCACAAACATTGGATCAACCCCACACGAGCATTGAGCCATAAACGAAATAATCAAGGAAGTGGGTCAATGGAAAACTCACCTTAAAATCATATTTTGGGTAGCCAAAACTCATGGAAGATCATACTTGTTGGATTCAAGTTATTGAGGAGGTTATTTGAAGTAGTGGTGAACAGAGAGAGGGATGGCCGAGAGAGTGAAAGGGAGAGACGGTGCCGGTGAATCCAAGAGAGTGAGGGGGAGAAATAGAGAGGAGGGAGCTCAATGACAGCGGCGAAGGGAGTTGACGGTGCAATGAACATCGAAGAGAGAGAGAGACAAAGATAGAGAGAGAGAGTGATGGCAAAATTTTAGAGAGCTAGGGTTTTAAAAAACTGATTTGGGTATATAAATAGGAACATTTTTAGCGACAAAATTTTTTCATCGCTATTTGCAACTTTTAGCGACGAATTTTGGTTTTGTCGCAAACGGTGCCAGATTTTGTTATGCTTTTTAGCGAAGACTTTTAATTTCATCGCTAAAAAAGCTAGATTTTGTTAGATTTTTAGCGATGTACTTTAGATTTCGTCTCTGTAGCATACTTTTGGTGACAAATTGTGATTTCGTCGCCAAAACTGTTGTACGTTTTTAGACCCCTTAAAACACAACCAGATTAACCTAGTTAATTAGTCAAGTGATTATTTAGTCAAATTATCAAATCTAGGTTAACACACATATATCATATTATTGTAAAGTGCAGAAAATAAAGAACACAACAATATGATAACCTAGGAAAACCAAACCGGTAAAAAACCTGGGGAGGATTTAACCTAGCTATCCTCAAGGTAAAACGAATCCACTATGAAAGAATTGAAGTTTACACAATAGCGACTTAGACCACTAACATCCTATTCCTACCTAGAGTAGGAAACTTATCATCACGACCACGTGACAGCTCTGAGTCTACAGACTACTTCTTTCTTGGATTCCCAGCAAGTACAAGCACTCCCGCTTGTATATCTTTAAGCTCTTGAATCTGCAACTGAATTGATCACCAAGCTCTAGACATCAATCTTGAGATTGGAAACCTAAGTGTATGTGAAGGCAAACACCTCTAGATCTCACAAAAGATTCACACACACAACATAGAGAGCAACCTCTAAACATGGCTAGGTTTTCCCTTTTATACTTAAGACAAAACATAAAACCTTATATGTCAAACGAGCTTAGGCTAAGTTGGAAAATTCTACAGAAAAATAATCTGCACGAGCTTCGATCAATCGAGTCTAATTTTCGATCGATCGAGCCAGGCAGATTTACACAATAAATTCTGCAGAACACTCGATTCCAACTTTACATATAAACACACTTTGAGCAAGTCTAAAACAAGACTAAAAATGTTTTGATCATGGTTTGCCAATATTACAAAATGAAATTCTAATACATTAGTTCCTTTTTAGTTTTATTTAGCATTTTTTCTAATGTATAATTTTTTAAATTTTATTTATTTTAATGTAATTGCATTTTGTCTAAAATATTTCCTAAATAAAAGTACTCAATAAAAATAATTTTTACCAAATCAACACACAATCGAGTTAGGTCATAACTACAAACGATACAAACGAACCCACCACTTTTTGAAGGTTGGTGGCAAAAGTATTAAAGTAAGATGATGACTAAAAAGCTAGCAAATCACCGAATAGTTGAATGCCCACTATTTTGTGTGTCCTCTGAGTGGAAAGAACTTTTGTATGTGGTTTTCAGACTTGGTATGGAAAGTTACATCATCTAATCATGTAATATATATTTTAATATTAAAGGTTCTTCTTCTTCTTCTTCTCTTCTTTCTTTCTTTTTTTTTTTTTTTTTTTTTTTTTTTTTTTTTGAGATAATTACAACATGGCTAATCTTATTAATAGAATCTTTTCCCCCTAGAGTCCTAGACCTCTAAGCATTTTGTGCATGCGGAGATATTAATTCAATTATAAGGCCCTTGGCAAGGGTTCTTTAGCACTTTGTTCTTCTAATCACATCTTTATATTTAGAGAAATGTTATGTTCATAATATTTTCAGAATAAATCATAGGTGGTTAGTTATTATTGTTTTTAATTTAAACCTACCACCAAAATTAATTTTTTGCCTCGCTAATAACAAGCCGTAACAACATGCATCTTAGAATTTGTTATGAAAATATTGTGGACATAAAATTTCTCTTTTATTTATGGACATGTTGGTATTTGCTATATTTGTTTCAACATTAACATTTTTTGAAAAACAAATAATTTTTTAGAAAGTATTTTCGAGAAAACTATATCATTTTTCTATGTTTGGTCATAATCTTAAAATGAGTTAGAAAACTATTTCTTAATTTCCTTTAATTAGATAGAGTTGTTTCCAGGAAATTTTAGTGGAATAAAACTATTTTATCTTATGTCAAACTAAATAAAAGAAGTTAAGAAATAGTTTTCCTTTGACCAATTTTTTCCTTGATATTACCAAATACTGTAAAATGCGTAAAACTATCTTCATATAAGGTTTTCCATTGAAACAAATGGAGGAAGAAAAAAAGAAAAATGAGTAATGTTATTTATGAGTTTGTGCTTAGACACGAGTAAATCAAGGAAGATGGCTCACACTTATTAAAAATGATCATAAATTCTTTTTTAATGATTCAATAATTACAATAAATAGAAAAATTATATATATTTTTACAATTATTGACATGAAAAGTTATTATTAAATTGATATTATTTTTAAATATTCTCTTTTTTTTTTAGAGAGAAAAACAATTTTTTTATAGAGTTTTAACCTATGACGTCCGTTATTGATGATTGCGCTCTTTATCATCAGACCAAGACACTAATTGGTTTTTCCTTGATATTACCAAACACTGGAAAATGCGTAAAACTATCTTCATATAAGGTTTTCCATTGAAACAAATGGAGGAAGAAAAAAAGAAAAATGAGTAATGTTATTTATGAGTTTGTGCATAGACACGAGTAAATCAAGGAAGATGGCTCACACTTATTAAAAATGATCATAAATTCTTTTTTAATGATTCGATAATTACAATAAATAGAATTTTTTTTTTTTTTTTTACAATTATTGACATGAAAAGTTATTATTAAATTGATATTATTTTTAAATATACTTTTTTTTTTTTTTAGAGAGAAGAACAATTTTTTTTTTATAGAGTTTTAACCTAGGACGTTCGCTACTGATGATTGCACTCTTTATCATCAGACCAATACACTAATTGGTTTTTGATGTAGACGAGGATTGAATTCCAAATCTCTTATTTAACCATCAGAGATTTTACTTGTTTTGCTCACTATTGATATAGTGATCATAATTTATATTTTGATGATTATAAAATAGATGGGGAAATTTTTTAAATGTTTAAACTTCTTGTTTTATTATGGTTGTCATTTCTTTTTGTTTCTGGCTTCCATCACTAGGAACTATGAAGTTCTAGAATATCAATTCAAGATAAGACCAACTCAATGACTAGACAGTGACTACAATGGTTTTATCCTAACAATATACTATTAAAATGCGATTCCTCCTTAGTGCAGGTTAAGTATTTGATCTTACAATCTATCTTTAATCGACATTCACAAATCGATTAGCTAAGGACAACGAACAAGAAAGAGAATGACTTTGATAAAGGGTTGGACTGATTAAAATTGAAGGATTTTGACAAGGAAATTTTAAAAAGAAAATTGATCGAAAGGGGTCCTCATCAGTAAGCATATTCTTCTTTTAGGGAGGGATTTTTAACTATAATATTCATTTGAGTGGTCAATCGCATCATGATTCAGATTTGTGAGAAGTTACTTATCGAGTAGCTTTCAAGTTCCAACTACACCTTGCTGCGGATTTAGCATCACCATATAGATACAACGTCCAAACAAGATACCAATAAGCTTATTTATATATAATTATCTAGGAGCATCATCATTAACTGCCCATTAACATCCATAAGGGGTTTCATTCTTGCATGATATCATTGCCTCTTTTCACCAAAATATACTACAATGGAACACTTTGTGTTTTATGATATACAACACAATATCTAGAAGATTCATGGGAGGTGCAAAATCTTTAGATTCCTGGCTTTTTGGAGTCACATGACTCTCTCCTTGGCATGATTTAAGGTGATGCTGTTTAGGGGGGAAGAGCAGTGTATCTTGATAAAAATGCTTATGCATGCAGCAAGTTTAGCTATTGTTGTCTCCCATAAGGGATATATGCCCACAATATAATAACATTTGGTGTGGATTCCTACAATCTTCCCTTTCCATATTATATTTCCTGAAATCTTGTGCCACTAAGTAAACATGGCTGGCCATTTTTTGTGCGGGCAAGAGAGAATGTGTATGAGAGTTGGTACAGATATTAACAAGGAATCACCACCAATCATTAGCATAGGACCCGCTGTGTGCACAGGAAGTTTGGTTTTAAAAAAAAAGATCGTGAATATCTTATCCACCAGTGCATATCAGTTATATTATTTTCCTTCCTCCTAAATGTGGTTTAAAATTAAATCTTATCGCAAGACCAAGAGTAGTGGCTTAAGACAAGGTGTTAGGATTTAGGTTTATGTTGGCAAATTCTTATGTAAAAAATGAGGGTTGTATATAATGGAAGTTTGTTAGGTCAAGTATTGGTTAATTGCTGCTTTGAAGATTGTGAGTTTTTATTTTTTATTTATTTTTTATTTTTTATTTTTACAAATGAGGGTGTCCAAACTTTTTTGAGTATTTAACTATTTCCTCAGGTGTTTGCAGTCTCCCGTCCCACACGCATCAAGTTGTTACAAGGAGGAATCCCATGGGGATGGCCCAAAGATGCTGGCAAAAGGTTTCGAACTCAAGATCTCAAGGATATTATGAAGCCTTAGAAACCACTAGGCCAACTCCTTGGATGTTAGGACATATGTGTTTCACATGTTAGGAACATATGTCACTATTTTATGTAATTGACTAATTCTTTGACAAAATGTACTTTACTTGTATTTGGGTAGATTTAGGATGTGTTTAATGCTTCAAGAAACAAGGTTTCAAGTTCAAGTGTTAAAGTCATTTAAGTCTGTCCAAGAATCAAGTGTGAAAAGTATTGTTCATTAAAGCTCGATAGCTAGCATCTATCGAGACTTAGAGCTGTCTGAATCCCGTGGCTCGACAACAGCTCGACAGATAAGGTATCTGTCGAGGTTTATGAAACTTAGATTTTCGAGTCTGTTTTTCATCCAATCCGTGATTATATGTTTGAGATTTCTTTTTTCATAACCCTAGACATATATAAAGATTATTTTAAGGGCTGTCAAAGGTGACACAAGTTGCACAAGTGTTGAGCAAAGTTTTGTTCAAGCAAATTGTGATCAGAGAAAGAATTTGCCCTAGTTCATCTTTCTAGTGAAGAAGCTGCTGTGTTTGTATATCGTAGGGTTTTGTGACCAAGGAGCTTCTTGATCTTCATCGTGTGATGAAATGAAGAATTTTGCAGCCAACAACCTTCTCTGGTTGGTGATTGAAGTCGCGTATTGGGATCCGCGCAATTGATTAGTCATGTACTGGGAGCCGTGCATTGAAAGGGAGAGATTGTCACTACAGAACAGGTCCAATTGGGTATTGAGGTAAGAGTTCAACTGTAGGTTGGTATAAGGTACTGAGATTCCTTTTCTTATAACCGCTTGTTTTGATAATAGTGGATTCTTGAGAGTGGTGACCTTAAAATCACCCAGTGGGGTTTTTGCCGTGTAGGTTTTCCCCATTCGTAAACAAATCATCGTGTCAATTTAATTTCCGCTGCATACTTAGTTTAATTGGTGATTTGTTTGTGCTACCATGTACATTGCATGTTAATTTGATTAATTAATAAACTTGGCTAATTAATCAATTAATTCATCACAAGGAGTCAATACATTTTTGACCTATCATTGGAGTTAAGATTGTGAGTTCAGGAAGACTCGCTTGAGTGATCACTTAAGTCAAACATATACTTATCTCAACCCTTGCTCTAGCAAGTTTGTGGAATTTAGATTCTCGATGTTTCTTAAACACCTGTTAATAACCTAATCCTTAACAAACATATAAATACCTCTCCATGAACAATTTCTAGTGAGAGAGATAGACAATCTAAGATCATTGAGAGAGCCTTAATTCCTTTTAAACCTAAAATGTTAAAAAACTTCTCCTTGTGAGTTTCGCTCAAACTAAATTTAGCTTTTAGGCCTTTACCAGTTCATTCTTAGAGGAAGTTCTATAGAAGAAGCCTAGAGTTTTGGACGTGCTATAGTGGTTTATTTAGTCTACCAAGGTTTTATGAGTATAGATTGATTGTAACAACAATTTCTTTTATATTAAAATTTTTTTAGGGTGTTAGTTATTCCTATAGTGATTTTTCTTTTGAAGAGTTTTTTCGAAAGTTTTCCACTTCGACGTCAAAATCCATGTTTTACTTTTTATGCTTTGTATTGTGATGATTATTATTGTGGTTCTGTTGTCTGTTAAACTATTATTAGGGAATCTAGATTTTTCAATTGTTATCAAAGTACATGTTCACTCAATTATAAAT
This sequence comes from Quercus tomentella, assembly GCA_028535165.1. NCBI lineage: Eukaryota > Viridiplantae > Streptophyta > Magnoliopsida > Fagales > Fagaceae > Quercus > Quercus tomentella. Next base: position 21,642,105 of record JAPQVY010000155.1, read on the forward strand.
TACTTTCTTGAGTATGATCCTTGACCATCATTGTTAATGGATAAGTAACAGCCCTTAGTATTCCCCCTTATTTTGATGAAAATAATTTTTCTTATTGTGGAGTGCATATGAGAATGTTCCTAACATCCTAGTATGCCAATGAAGCATAGGATAAAAAGAAGCAACTCATGAAGGTACCAAAATAGTGATGAATTCTAAACCTCAGATGTTAATATATGGACCTAACACTTAAGTGTAAAAAGTAACAATAGAAGTTGAAGGAGAACCATAAGTTAGTTTCAAGCCATGTTGCTTCAAATACCTCTTTTAAATAATAGGTTAAATTACTAATTTGGTCCTCTAAATAGTGGATAAAGTTTAATTTGATCCATCAACTATTAATTGCATTAATTTAGTCCCTCAGCTTTCAATATCAAATCAATTTTATCCTTGGGTATTTCCTTTGCTTATATTTTATTGGAATTAATAGTTGAAATTGATTTGGTTCTTAAATTTTTATACTTATATAATAACCTTTTTACTCATGCTACAATTACAATGTCGACTAATTTCATTGAAATTTAGTGTGCGTTTGTTTCAGCTTTTAGGAGCTGAAACGCACGTTTCTGTAAAAGCTGGAGCAACTTGTGCATTTGGTTCAGCCCAAAATGCAACTTTTTGAAAAAAGTTGCGTTTTGCGCCAAGGCTAAAAACGCGCTGAGAACGTGCAAAACTTATGGAGTGCTGGAGGTCCATAAAACAAAAAGCGCATGCGCGTTGGAACTATCCGTTGGGTTGGTTAATCAATTACCAAATTACCTTGATAAAACGTCCTCATCAGTTCTCACGCCTGAAGCTCACTCTCACGCCTGAAACAAAATTTTATTTCTGTCTAATCTGATCTGAGAAATACAAACTCAAGCAGAATCAAAATACAAACTCAAAAACATAATCTTAAAATTAATCAAACCACAACAATAAAAGCAAAAAAATTCTGTCTCTCATAAAACTGATATAATTTAAACAACAAATCTAAAATCAAAACAACAACAATAGCAGATCAAGAACAGAAAAAAAAAAAAAAAATTAGAACAACAATAAATGATCAAGAAAAAAAAAGAAGAAGCCGATCTAAAAAATCTAAAATCAGAAACAACAACTAATCAAGAACAAGGAAAAAAAATAGAAGCCGATATGACCCCTGATTGCATGCACTCTGCAGTGAGGAGGAGGAGTAGCGGTGGCGGTGTGGTGGAGCAAAGGCGATTTCTCCTTTCTCTCCATGCGTGTCTGTGTGTGTTTGAAGATAATGACACCAAAAGGCAAGCAAAATTATGTGAGACGTATCACAAAGAGAGCTAGAGAATTTATGGAATCAAGTAGAAAAAGAAAAAAAAAAAGAAAAAAAAAAAAGAGAAGAAAATGAGAGAGTTGGAGAGTGAGGGAGCTTCTGGAATCAAGTGGAAGTAAAGAAAAAAGAAAGAAAGAGTGAGGTAGCTTCTGGAATCAAGTGGAAGTAAAGAAAAAAAAAAGGAGAGGATGTAGTACTAATGATGGGTATACGTGTGTGGTGGACAAAATGCAAGAGAAAAAAAAAAAAAAGGAAACGTATGGATGAAAAAAAAGGCAAAGAATAAGAAATCACAATTTAAAAATAATACCACAATATTTTCACAATAAATTTTAAGTAATTAGCTAATATTGGTGGGTAAAAATATAATTTCAATGGTGGGTTCAAATTAGAACTAGTAACAACTTTCCATATAAGATTTTGTTATGATTCTTGTGAAAGTATTGCAAAAAATATTGTGGATGTAATACTTTTTGTTGAAAAATATAATTGTTGAGAATGAATAGAAAAAGAAAAAATAAAATTTGATTAAAAAATAAAGATTAAAAAAGTGGGTAGGCAAAAGGTAAATGTCAAACAATAAAAATTTGCCTAACTTGCTGGAGATGCTCTTATATATACATTGTCCTTTTTGGTAATTTATAACTCAAACCGCTACTTTTATAAGTTTTAGCCAAACACTCAGTTTTTTCAAAAAACACTTTTTAACAATTTTTACCGAACACTCAGCTTTTGAAAAAACACTTTTTTATTATGCACTTTTTGAAAACTCCACTTTTATCAAAAATCACTTTTTCAAAAAGCCCAACCAAACTCACTCTTAAATACCGAGAAGATTCATGAATGAAATTGACTTGATTTGACATTGAGTACCCTCTAGTGTCTACAGGACTAGGAGGGCTTTCGTTATTTTCCTGAATCTTTCTATTCTCTGGTTGTGATCGTGGTTTCCTACAAAGCCATAATATGGAGGACCTAGCTCAAAAATGGAAAATGTTATCCCTGTCAGAGTTTAAAGATGCAAGGGTGGACCTATCAAGGGACAAGAAAAAGCTGGATTTTGTTTTAGCTGAGAAGTTTTTCACTCTTAGATCCTTAAATATTGAGGCAATGGCTAAAACTTTTCGACCGCTGTGGTGAACACGGGGTAGTTTCGAGATGACTAATGGAGGTAATAATATTTTATTTGTAGCTTTTGAACTGGATGTTGATGCAGAGAAGGTCATTCAGGGAGTACCATGGGCTTTTGATAGACACTTAGTTGTTTTTCAGAGGTACGATGGCGCTATTCCGGTTCAAGACCTTTGCTTTGATAGGACTGCCTTTTGGATTTAGATTCCCAACCTCCCTTTCTCTTTGTTGACGGTAGAGGCGGCACATAGTATTGGAGAAACAATAGGCACTGTCACAAAACTAAAGGATGTTGGAGAGATGAAAGGGGGTAGTTTCATGAGGGTTCGTGTCGAGGTGGATATTTCTAAACCACTGTGTAGGGGAAGGAAAATTTCATGGGACCAAAACAGTGAAGGATGGGCAGTGTTTCAATATAAGCATTTACCGAATATTTGCTACTAGTGCAGTCATGTATCTCATGACGACAAAGACTGTGTATTATGGCTTAGCAGCAAAGGAATGCTTACGGTAGACAAACAACAATTTGGTCTGTGGATTAGGGCACCTCAATTCAATCCGGCAAGGAAGGCAATTGTTGAGGTTCAAGGTTATTATTCGGGTCACCCAAAGTCGTCCATAAGAGTTTCAAGAAGGGCTACGTCGGGGCAGATTATCAAGTCTGAATCACATTTTGAGGTTAATAACTTAATCCGTGAGGAATCGAGGATGAACTTGATAATGCCGATGGAAGGACTAGCCATGGAGGATGATGGAAGTGGTAGAGATTCGGCGAACGGAAAAACAAGGGAGGTAGCAGCTAATCACGCGTCGTGGAAGCATACCTCGGATTTTGAGGAGCTAATTCGGGATATTGATGATGCTATCTATACAAACCCGGTGGTTTCAAATTCAAAATTTAATTCAGCTGGAGTCACGTTGGTTCAAGATGATAATAGATGTGATCTGATAGATGTGGCAATTACGGAGGATAATCCTATGCATTATACTAGGAGTTTGAAAACAAATATGGATAAGGATATTCTCAATCCAAGTGCTGTAGACTCAGCTGTGGGGTTTAAAGTGGGCTAGGTCGACTCTCGGGTGGATGTGAGAGGTAGTAAGACTCGGCCCAAAAAAAATTCTAGTAAGGATAAGTGCACTACGAAGCCAAGTAGCATTCCAGCTAAGTGGGGTGTGTTCAAAAGAGACTTTTGTCTTAATTGCTTTTGAGACTATGCACCATATTAATTAGAAAAAAAGGAGGCAAGGTGGGGGAAATGGCTCTTAAACTTGATATGAGCAAGGTGTACGATAGGGTGGAATGGGAATGCCTGGAGAAAATTATGGAAAAATTAGGTTTTGCAGAGAGGTGGATACGTTTGATTATGCAATGTGTGACTTCTACGACTTATGCCATACAGATAAATGGGGTTTCTAAAGGGAATATTATTCCATCAAGGGGAATTTGTCAAGGTGACCCATTATCTCCTCATCTCTTTCTTTTATGTGCAGAAGGTTTATCAACTCTAATCAAAGCCACGGTTGACAATGGACAAATGGAGGGGTTGGCTGTATGCTGTAGTGGTCCAAAGCTTTCTCACTTATTTTTTGCAGATGACAGCCTAATTTTTTGCAAAGCATCCATAGAAGAATGTGACACTCTATAACGAGTCTTGGAAGTATATGAGAAAGCCTCAGGTCAGCAGTTGAATTGGGCAAAAACATCCCTGTTCTTTAGTAGGAACACATCCAAGGAGATTCAAGTGGAGATTAAAAGAAGATTTGGTGCCCAAGTGATTAAACAACATGAAAAATATCTTGGCCTGCCCTCACTTATGGGACGAAATAAAAGGAATACCTTCAATGAAATTAAGGAGAAGCTTGGTAAAAAGTTAGCAGGGTGGAAGGAGAAAATGCTGTCCAAGGCCGGTAAGGAGATTTTAATTAAAGCAGTGGCCCAAGCTATACCGACATACATCATTAGTTGCTATAAAACTACCAGATTCTCTCTATGAGGAGTTAACAAGTATGGTCAGAAACTTCTAGTGGGGACAAAAGAAAGATGAAAAGAAAATTTCTTGGCTTAGTTGGGAGAAAATGTGTGAACCAAAATCATGCGGAGGTATGGGTTTTAAAAATCTAAAACTCTTTAATCTGGCTCATCTTGCAAAACAAGGATGGAACCTTCAAATGGGTCATAATTCCTTGGTGTATAGGGTTCTTAAGGTCAAGTATTTCCCAAGAAGTGATTTTGTGAATGCCTTGCTTGGAAATAATCCTTCCTTCATCTGGCGTAGTGTCATGGAGCCTAACATCTGGTTAGAAAGGGTCTTAGATGGAGGGTCGGCAATGGTGAGAGTATTAGAGTATGGGGCGACAAATAGTTGCCAACTTCCTACACATATAAAGCAGTTTCTCCAAGATTATTCCTGCAATCTGATACAAGAGTTAGCGAGCTGATTGATGCTGCCATAGCTAGTTGGAAGACCTCCATCGTCGATGCTTTATTCCTACCCCATGAAGTCGAGACAATAAAAAGCATCCCACTGAGTTCTTGACTACCAACAGATAGATTAGTATGGACTGAGACATCAAACGGTTTGTTCTCTGTGAGTAGTTGTTACAATCTAGCAGTGAAAGCATCCCAACAAGCCAATCGGGGAGAGAGCTCAGAGGGTAGTCACATTCGTCGCTTCTGGAGGAAGGATTGGTACTTACCAATCCCACTAAAAGTTCATCACTTTGGTTGGCGAGCTTGTCGTGATACCTTACCAACAAAAGCGAACTTGAGGAGGCGGCAGATTGTACAAGACGATATATGTGATAGCCGCAGAATGGAGTCGGAATCTGTTGGGCATATTCTATGGAGCTATCCGAAAGCTCAAGAGGCATGGGGCTACTCTAAAATGGCGAGAAGGTCGAACCTGGAGGGATGTCGCACGTTCCAAGATCTGTTGTGGACATTGTTGATGGTCGTTGAAGTCGGTGTCGATCAAGCAGCGAAGGTTATTACAATTGCATGGGCGTTGTGGCATAATCGTAACGAGGTGAGACATGGTGGGGAGAAGAAGAATGGAAAATCATTGGTGTAGCGAGCCCTTAACTATATTGCGAAGTATAATGCAGCTGTTGTTGATGCCAGTGAGTCAATACCAGTGGTCGAGCAAGCTATTTCTTGGCGGCCTCCACATGTGAACTGGTATAAAATAAAGGTTGATGGCGCAATTTTCTCTGCACAAAAGGTAGCATGGATCGGTGTGCTCATTAGAGATGACAAGGGAAGGGTTGAAGCAGCACTATGCAAGAAGATTATGGCCCTAATGGGGGATGTTGAAGCTGGGTTGCTGTTTGCAAAAAAAGACATCGGCATTCAAGACATTATCCTCGAGGGTGATTCTATGCTAGTATACAAAGCCCTCTGTGAGAAGTCTCCTCCCCTATCATTGGTGGAAGCAGTGGTAATGGGAATGCAGGTAATGGCCAAGGAATTTAGACGGATCGAGTTCTCCCATGTTAGAAGACAGGACAATAGACCTGCACATCTCTTAGCTAAATATGCATTTGGCATTAGTGACTCTCTTGCTTGGAGTGAAAAGAATCCTTACTTTAATGAGTAAACTTTAATCCATGATGTAATCTCTATTTCTCATATGCAATAAAATCTCAGCTTTCCCATCCAAAAAAAAAAAAAAAAAAAAAGAATTAAATTCACACAACTAATAGTTGAAGGATCAAATTGAACATTACCTTAGAGTTAGAGGACCAAATTAATTATATATCCTAAATATTATTCACCACACCTTGATGTCGATGATCGAATTGATGGTCCACTCTACTAAATTAATTAAGGTCTATTGTCTAAGGCAGATTTTCTAGCAAAATCGATGAACCGTAATTTTAACGTTGGCATTTGCTTGGGCACCAATGTCAGTAGTTCCAAGTAGTACTAGTAAAAATATAATTAGTTAATTCTAGATAGTGATATATCCTACGTTTAGATTAACAGTATGTAACTTCGGTAGTGGTAATGTGAAAGCTATGTAAAGAAGGAAAATTATGTATTGTTTGCTTAACGAAATAAGAGTAAAGTGACTTTCTTTTTTTTTTTTCTTTTTTTTTTTGAGATAAGTAAAGGGACTTATTAAGTTAATAGAAGTACATTCTCATGATTTGAAAGAATATTCTATTGGGGAGGTGCCAAGATTAGCCTGAAAAGACCAGGTAAATAAACTAACAAATAAAGAGCAACCTATCCAAGAGAGCATCAACTATGATAAAGATATGTTTGGATGAAATATTTTATTCTCACTCTAACTCTATGCATAAAACGAGCACTTACAAGTTGCAAATTACAATTAAGATTTCATGTATTTACTAACGATGATTACTAATTAAAGCAAGACACACAAATCCCAAAAGAGAGTGAGAGTGTTGATTGAGAGGTTTTCTTTTATTTCATACTTTATCCAGTGGGCACTACACCTATTTTTAGAATCTGACATACATAATAGTCATTCTATGTCATACACAGTTGTATGAAATTTATGGGGAGAAGGAGAGCTATTGGTTATGGATATTAGGGATGGCAATTTTTGCCCGACCTGCAGGTACCCGGCCTGGCCCAACCCTAATGGGCCGGATTTTACCCGGTTCAATAAGGAATAGGGTCAGGTTTGGATCTTAAAAAAAAAACCCGAACCGGGTCCGGGTTTTTATGAAAACCCGGACCCAACCCAACCCGGAATACCCTCATATATATATATATATATATATATATATATATATATATATATATATATATATATATATATATATTGTTATAAACCCTAACATTTCTCTTCATTTCATTTCAGCTCACTTGCAGCCCGCCTCTCATCTGTACCACTCTCATTCACATAATCTCACTCTTTTACTCACTCACTCACAAATCTCAATCTCACCTTCGGCCAACTACCCAACCTCTCACTACCGGTCCAACTCTCGCCGCCATCCCAAACTCTGTCAGTGTCACCATTCATCGCCGGTCTCGATTTGTTCTATTTGGGTTCATTATGGTTTGGGACCTTTGGGATCGTTAGGGAGTTTGGGTTCCTTTTTTTTTTTTTTTTTGAGAATCTGGTTTGGATTTGTGATTTCTGTGTTAGAATTTGTGTTTGTGATTTTGAAAGTAAAAATAAAAAATCTGAAATTTTTGTGTTTGTTTTTAGGTTTTTAGTTGCTACTCTGTTCCGATTGAAGAATATGATCTGGGGTTTTTGTTTTTGGGTTTCTGATCTAGGTTAAGGAACATGATCTTGGCATCTTGGGGTTTTTTTTTTTTGGATTTCTGATTAGACTGATCTATATTGACGAAGGTGATCTTAGGGTTTTTTTTTTGGGGATTTCTGATCTTGGGCAGGGCCCACGGGGCGGGTCTGGGGCGTAGAAAAAAAACCTGTTTATTAAACGGGGTGGGTTCGGGTTTTTGGAGCAGACCCGCGGGTCGGGTTCGGGCATTAAGAAACCCGGTCCGAACCTGTCCCATTGCCATTCCCAATGGATATTGAACCGGGCTCATTGTGGGCATTCTTTTTGGATTGGTCCTGTCCTAAATTTCAGTTTTTATATGTAATTTTGACCATTAGTTGCTTTTATATTTTGTACTTGATATAATATTAATGGGAAAAGTTATTTAATGCATTGGAGTATTGGTTTTGCATTCATAAAAAAAAAAAAAAAAAATAGAGTATTGATTTTGAAAATATTTTTAGAAATTTTTTATAAAAAAAGAAAAAAATCAATTAGTTTTTTTGACGGCCTTTTATATTTCTCATAAAAGTGTCGAAATTTTCTTTAAATGCTTTATTAACAATTGCCCTAAGAGCATCATTAAGATGATCCAACATTGATTGCAATTCCTGTGATTTAAATAGTTAAACTCAAATCTGTGTTCTTTCGTACACCCTACTGACAATTAATCCAATACATTGTTATTGTTATTAGGGCTTGTTTGATTAGATATTTCTAGTATTGTTGTTTAAGTATTGTGGAAATACGTGTGAGTTAAAAAGTGTTGTGGAAACACGTGTTTCATTGTTTAAACACTGAAAACTGTTGTTTAAACACTGATACCAAACACCTTTACCTAGAATCGTAACAACCTTGGCTGCTTCTTGATAGGGTCATGATGAATGTACTTAGGAAGATACTAAATTCTACATTTCACCATGTCGTACAAATTGTGCTCCAATGGCATGACCCTTCGTGTAAAAATAATTAAAAGATTATGTGATGAAAGTTGTAAAGCTCAACCTTAGCGAAATTAAATATTATAAACAAAAGTCACTATTTCATTTATAAAAAAAAAAAAAAATCTAAATATAGTCACTTAATTCAAGATTCAATAATACTTTTGTCAAAACATTACATGCATATAAATAAAAACTCACTCAAATGAAACTCTTCTTTTTTGGTTGAATAAGAAAGTGGACTCTCTGGTGTGCAAGGGCAGAGCTAGAAATTTTTGTTTGGAGGGGGGGGGGGGGGGGGGGGCAAGTTGCAGCACCAAAGAAAAAGAGCTTAGTATTATCAATCAAAATTATATTTGATGACGATCTTTCATAAAATAAAATCCATTTTTACCATTTTCAAAGTAAAATTATTAAAAAGTTTCATTTTTGATACAAATTATTAAATTTTATACTAAAGTAGGTAAAAAATCTTTCAATTGAATTAATGAAATTTTCAAAAATATGAATGATCCAATTTGGAGGAACAAGTTAGGCTCAAAACATATTTGAAGCTATCTTGCTTTAACCCATTATGTGGCAACTAAAGAGACATTTCATCATTGTTAATGGATAAGTAACTGTCCCTTAGTATTCCCCCTTATTTTGATGAAAATAATTTTTCTTATTGTAGAGTGCATAGGAGAACGTTCCTAACATCCTAGTATGCCAATGAAGCATAGGATATTTTAGAAGAAACGCATGAAGGTACAAAAATAGTGATTAATTCTAAACCTCAGATGTTAATTAATATATGGACCTAACACTTAAGTGTAAAAAGTAACAATAGAAGTTGAAGGAGAACCATAAGTTAGTTTCAAGCCATGTTGATTCAAATACCTCTTTTAAATAATAGGTTAAATTACTAATTTGGTCCTCTAAATAGTGGATAAAGTTTAATTTGATCCATCAACTATTAATTGCATTAATTTAGTCCCTCAGCTTTCAATATCAAATCAATTTTATCCTTGGGTATTTCCTTTATTTAAATTTTATTAGAATTAATAGTTGAAATTGATTTGATTCTTAAATTTTTATACTTTATATAATAACCTTTTAACTCATGCTACAATTACAATGTTGAATAATTTCATTGAAATTTAAATACGGAGAAGATTCATGAATGAAATTGACTTGATTTGAAAGTTGAGGGACTAAATCAGTACTATTAATAATTGAGGAATAGAATTCACACAACTAATAGTTGAGTGATCAAATTGAACATTACCTTAGAGTTAGAGGACCAAATTAATAATATAGCCTAAATATTATTCACCACACCTCGAGGTCGATGATCGAATTGGTGTCCCACTCTACTAAATTAATTAAGGTCCATTGTCTAAGGCAAAATCGATTAACCGTAATTTTTAACGTTGGCATATGCTTGGGCACCAATGTCAGTAGTTCCAAGTAGTCCTAGTAAAAATATAATTAGTTAATTCTAGATAGTGATATATCCTACGTTTAGTTTAGATAAACAGTATACCACCAGCAGTGGAAATGTGAAAGCTATGTAAAGAAGGAAAATTATGTATTGTTTACTTAAAGAAATAAGAGTAAAGTGACTTAGTAAGTCAATAGAAGTACATTCTCATGATTTGAAAGAATATTCTATTGTGGAGGTGCCAAGATTAGCCTGAATAGACCGAGGTAAATAAACTAATAAAGAAAGAGCAACATATCCAAGAGAGCATCAACTATGATAAAGTTATGTTTGAATGAAATATTTTATTCTCACTCTAACTCTATGAATAAAACGAGCACTTACAAGTTACAAATTACAATTAGGAGTTCATGTATTTACTAAGGATGACACTTATTACTAATTAAAGCAAGACACACAAATCCCAAAAGAGAGTGAGAGTGCTGATTGAGAGGTTTTCTTTTATTTCATACTTTATCCAATGGGCACTACACCTATTTTTAGAATCTGACATGCATAATAGTCATTCTATGTTATACACAGTTGTATGAAATTTAGGGAGAGAAGGAGAACTATTGGTTATGGATATTGAACCGGGCTCATTGTGGGCATTCTTTTTGGATTGGTCCTGTCCTAAATTTCAGTTTTTATATGTAATTTTGACCATTAGTTGCTTTTATATTTTGTGCTTGATATAATATAAATGGGAAAAGTTATTTAATGCACTAGAGTATTGGTTTTGCGTTCATAAAAAAAAAAAAAAAAAAATAGAGTATTGGTTTTGAAAATATTTTTAGAAATTTTTTATAAAAAAAGAAAAAAATCAATTAATTTTTTTGACAGCTTTTTATATTTCTCATAAAAGTGTAGAAATTTTCTTTAAATGGTTTATTAACAGTTGCCCTAAAAGCATCATTAACATGATCCAACATTGATTGCAATTCCTGCGATTTAAGTAGTTAAACTTAAATCTGTGTTCTTTCGTACACCCTACTGGCAATTAATCCAATACATTGTTATTGTTATTAGGGCTCGTTTGATTAGAGATTTTTAGTATCGTTGTTTAAGTGTTGTGGAAATACGTGTGAGTTAAAAAGTGTTGTGGAAACACGTGTTTCAGTGTTTAAACACTGATACCAAACACCTTTACCTAGAATCATAACAACCTCGGTTGCTACTTGATAGGGTCATGATGAGTGTACTTAGGAAGATACTAAATTCTACATTTCACCGGGTCGTACAAATTGTGCTTCGATGGCATGACCCTTCGTGTAAAAATAATTAAAAGATTATGTGATGAAAGTTGTAAAGCTCAACCTTAGTGAAATTAAATATTATAAACAAAAGTCACTATTTCATTTATAAAAAAAAAATCTAAATATAGTCACTTAATTCAAGATTCAATAACACTTTTGTCAAAACATAACATGCATATAAAAAAAAAAATCACTCAAATGAAACTCTTCTTTTTTGGCTGAATAAGAAACCGGACTCTCCGGTGTGCAAGGGCGGAGTTAGGAATTTTTGTTGAGGGGGCCAAGTTGCAGCACTAAAGAAAAAAGCTTAGTATTTTCAATCAAAATTATATTTAATGGCGATCTTTCATAAAATAAAATCCATTTTTACTGTTTTCAAAGTGAAATTATTAAAAAGTTTAATTTTCGATACAAATTATCATATTTTATACTAGAGTAAGTAAAAAATCTTTCAATTGAATTAATGAAATTTTCAAAAATATGAATGATTCAAAACTTGGAGGAACAAGTTAGGCTCCAAATATATTTGAAGCTATCTTGCTTTAATCCATTATGTGGCAACTAAAGAGTCCTTTCATCATTGTTAATGGATAAGTAATAGTCCCTTAGTATTCCCCCTTATTTTGATGAAAATAATTTTTCTTATTGTATAGTGCATGTGAGAACGTTCCTAACATCCTAGTATGCCAATGAAGTATAGGATAAAAAGAAGCAACTCATGAAGGTACAAAAATAGTGATGAATTCTAAACCTCAGATGTTAATTAATATATGGACCTAACACTTAAGTGTAAAAAGTAACAATAGAAGTTGAAGGAGAACCATAAGTTAGTTTCAAGCCATGTTGATTCAAATACCTCTTTTAAATAATAGGTTAAATTACTAATTTGGTCCTCTAAATAGTGGATAAAGTTTAATTTGATCCATCAACTATTAATTGTATTAATTTAGTCTCTCATCTTTCAATATCAAATCAATTTTATCCTTGGGTATTCCCTTTATTTAAATTTTATTAAATTTAATAGTTGAAATTGATTTGATTCTTAAATTTTTATACTTTATATAATAACCTTTTAACTCATGCTACAATTACAATGTTGACTAATTTCATTGAAATTTAAATAAGGAGAAGATTCATGAATGAAATTGACTTGATTTGAAAGTTGAGGGACTAAATTAGTACTATTAAGTGTGTGTTTGGCAAAAATTATTTTTGCCAACTTATTTTACTATTCAGTTTATTTTTATTACTATTCATGGGTCCTATTGTACTATTTCAGCTAACTTTTATTTTTATCTACGGTACTTTAAGCAAAAAGTTTTCAGTTTCAGCAAAATAAGCGGATCCCCAACAGACCCTAATAATTAAAAAATAGAATTCACACAACTAGTAGTTGAGAGATCAAATTGAAGATTACCTTAGAGTTAGAGGACCAAATTAATAATATAGCCTAAATATTATTCACCACACCTTGAGGTCGATGATCGAATTGATGTCCCACTCTACTAAATTAATTAAGGTCCATTGTCTAAGGCAGATTTTCTAGCAAAATCGATGAACCGTAATTTTTAACGTTGGCATTTGCTTGGGCACCAATGAAAGTAGCTCCAAGTAGTACTAGTAAAAATATAATTAGTTAATTCTAGATAGTGTTATATCCTACGTTTAGTTTAGATTAATAGTATACCACCAGTAGTGGAAATGTGAAAGCTATGTAAAGAAGGAAAATTATGTATTGTTTGCTTAAAGAAATAAGAGTAAAGTGACTTACTAAGTTAATAGAAGTACATTCATTAACCAAAAAAAAGAAGTACATTCTCATGATTTGAAAGAATATTCTATTGTGGAGGTGCCAAGATTAGCCTGAATAGACTGATGTAAATAAACTAATAAAGAAAGAGCAACATATCCAAGAGAGCATCAACTATGATAAAGATATGTTTGGATGAAATATTTTATTCTCACTCTAACTCTATACAGAAAACGAGCACTTACAAGTTGCAAATTACAATTAGGATTTCATGTATTTACTAATGGTGACACTTATTACTAATTAAAGCAGGACACACAAATCCCAAAAGAGAGTGAGAGTGCTGATTGGGAGCTTTTCTTTTATTTCATACTTTATCCAATGGGCACTACACCTATTTTTAGAATCTGACATACATAATAGTTATTCTATGTTATGCACAGTTGTATGAAATTTAGGGGGAGAAGGGGAACTATTGGTTATGGATATTGAACCGGGCTCATTGTTGGCATTCTTTTTGGATTGGTCCTGTCCAAAATTTCAGTTTTTATATGTAATTTTGACTATTAGTTGCTTTTATATTTTGTGCTTGATATAATATTAATGGGAAAAGTTATTTAACGCACTAGGTATTGGTTTAAAATATTTTTAGAAATTTTTTATAAAAAAAAAATCAATTAATATTTTTGATAACTTTTTATATTTCTCATAAAAGTAGTGTTGAAATTTTCTTTAAATGCTTTATTAACAGTTGCCCTAAAAGTACCGTTAAGGCGTTAACATGATCCGACATTGATTGCAATTTCTGAAATTTTAAGTAGTTAAACTCTTCAAATCTGTGTTCTTTCGTACACCCTACTGGCAATCAATCCAATACATTGTTATTATTATTAGTTTTTACCTAGAGTCGTAACAACCTTGGCTGCTTCTTGATAGGGTCATGATGAGTGTACTTAGGAAGATACTAAATTCTACATTTCACCGTGTCATACAAATTGTGCTCCAATGGCATGACCCTTCTTGTAAAAATAATTAAAAGATTATGTGATGAAAGTTGTAAAGCTCAACCCTAGTGAAATTAAATATTATAAACAAAATTCACTATTTCATTTATAAAAAAAAATCTAAATATAGTCACTTAATTCAAGGTTCAATAATACTTTTGTCAAAACATTACATGCATATATATAAAAAAAAAAACACTCACTCAAATGAAACTCTTCTTTTTTGGCTGGATAAAAAAGTGGAGCCTCCAGTGTGAACTCATCCATCCAACGCCACGTCGCCACGTGACGACAGTAGGTAATACCATGTGTACCACCGGGGTTTTGTTAGAGCTATCGCTCAAACTCACCAAGTGAAGCAATTTGAATACTTTTACCATCAAGCCACACTTCGGCGGTGGTAAATGAAACTCATCTTTATATATATAAAACTAGAAAGAGCATTTATATATTGGGAAAAAGAATACGATCATCTATGATTAGAAGATGTAATTAGTTTGGATCATGAGTTCACTACCGTAATATTTTATGAAAGGAAAATAATTCACATTAGAGCTTAGACTTGGTCATTTCTTATGAGCAACTATAGTAGTCCTTAAATTGGAAATATGACCCTTACAGAGACAAAGGCAGTACTGCAAATTAAATTAATTAATACAATTTTAATTTTTTTTCCAGTGGCTAATATTTTTATGTTTGTGATGTTGAAGTATTCTAGCCCCCAAAAAAGCATGTATTTGATCTCTTTCTTCAATATGTCCAACAGCATATTCTATATTTCTACTATAGAAGTTGGAAAAACTACCTTCAAAACGCCAAAGCATTACAACAATATGCAACATAGTTTACGCAACCTATAAATGCACATCCCAAAGTGAACTCAAGCCATTGAACTCTTCCTTTGCACACAATCCCACAATGCCATTGCCTAGCCTAAAAATCATGTCACTTATAGTTCTTATAATCATTTCTAGTATGAAAAATTGCATGTCAATCTCTCCTGCAATGCCTTCATCAGGAGGAATCAAAGCGGCATATTGGTCATCAGATGATGAATTTCTATCATCTCTCATCAATACCTCATTCTTCACTCACATTTACTATGCCTTCCTCTTCCCTAAACCGAGCACATACAAGCTACACATTACCTTCTTAGACAGAATAAAGATCAAAGAGTTCATGATTGCACCTTGTTTCAAAAACTCACACGTCAAAACTTTACTAGCCATAGGGCGAGGCAATAATGACTCAATAGTGTTCTCAAAAAATGGTTAGTGACAAGAAAACACATGCTATTTTTATAAATTCGAGCATTAAAGTAGCTTGAAAATTCGGTTTCAATGGTCTTGACCTAGATTGGGAATTCCCAGCTAACAAAGTTGACATGTCAAACCTTGCCTTGCTATTCAAGGAATGGCAAAAAGTCCTAGTGAATGAAGCCAAGTCAAGTGGCAAATCACATCTCTTAATCACTTTTGCGGTATATTATGCATCGAAATTTACGGTCTCTGGAGAGCCAAGATCATATCCTAACAATGCAATTTGTAAATTCATGGATTGGGTTAGTCCAATGTGTTTTGATTTTCATGGGTCATGGAACAATGTTGCTGGATTAAACTCTGCATTATATGATCCAAAAAAAAAATGTTAGCACTAGTTATGGAATCGGGTCATGGATCCAAGTTGGTGTCCTGCGCCAAAAGCTAGTCATGGGTCTACACTTGTATGGGCTGACATGGAAGCTCCAGGATCCGAGTATCAATGGAATTGGAGCACCCACAGTGGGTGTTGGGCCAAAAAATGGCACTATGGCACACTTTGAAATTCTTGAATTTAACAATAAGAATAGTGCAACCCATGGCGGGTTCTAGGAATTTTTGTAATGGGGGATTAAGAAATTTAAATTAAATAAAAATTTAATTTAAAAAAAACTTGAATATATTGAGTTATCGAAAACAAAAACACACAAATATATGAAATTTTACAATTTCTTTCTACGAGTTTTCATATTTTGAAATTGTCTCATGATAGTTTATTATCAGTTTTTATTACCTATTGTCAATATAAGTATGACCATTTTATTTTGTTAAGTTTGTATAATATTTTTGTTTTTATGCAAATTGTGGTTATATATTTGTCATTTTTTTTATAAAAATATTTTAAACTAAATGAAAAAACTTAACTCCACTTGCACTGTATAATTATTAATTCACACAACCACACTCATTTATCCATAAATAATACAATAAGTTGTTGTTTGATTATGAGATAAGCTGATATGTGATCAGAGTGTGCAAGATTTAAAACAAAGTGTGCAAATATATTTTTAAAAGTATTAAATTAGTAAAGCAATATTTTATATATAAATATATATATATATATTTATATATAATTTTTTTTTCAAGTCAGGGGGTTCATTTGAACCCCCTGATATACAACAGTTGCACTGTGCAGCCGCCCCTGAGTGCAACTGTTGTATATGACACCCAATTTGGATCCTATTATTCTTATTCGGGAGACTCTTGGATTGGGTACGATGATGTGGATTCGGTAAGTTTTGGGTGGATATTTTTTATGGGCTTTGGGCATGGACAAGGACTGGATTATCTCACGTAAAGGTAAACCTTATAGAACTCTGTATTTCAGGGGAAAACAAGTTTAGAACTTGGCAAAACAGTTTTTTCAATAAGTAACCCGTAGTTACAACAATGAAAAAGAGGGGATTCAAATTCAAATTCTTTTAATAATAGAGAGTTGGTTAGGCAAAATAGTTTAAGCCTATGTAAGGAAAATAGTAACAAAATTTTTTGTCTGAATTGTACATGATTTTATTGATAAATTACCATCACAATGGAGTAGACACAATATGAGTTCAATTCTCACCGATCAGTGAGAAAAAGATTGGCTAAAATTTAATTAGAAAAATATAAACTAAGAATATCATGTTGATTTAATAAAAACAAACCGTGCCTTTAGGTCAGAATGGCCCCTGATGAACCCATTTAATTTAATCTCCTGCATGAGCATAATACAGTATTAAGTATACTACATACATTATTTGTAGAGCTCACAATGGTGTTACAAGACTAAGTCGTGTTATATTTGATTGGTTACAGCTTCAAGTGCATGGGGGCGACGACAGTGATGACTCTCAATAGGTCAAGAATACATTTTTGTCCTGTGTAATTTATAATATTCTTTAATTTATGTGTTTATTTTGTTAACCATAACCGACATACAGTGCCTATTAAAAAAAAAAAAACCAACAGACAGTGCCTCTAATTTAATCTAAGGCATTAGCTTAATAATATTAATTAATCAAGTAAAACATATACGTGTATTATAGCTGTACATATATAATTTTTTTTTTATGATGATAATTGATTATTGAATGCGTACTGGCTACTACATTATTAAAACTCTAACTCGTGTTATATTTGATTTCCTTACAGCTTCAAACGACAGTGATGACAAGCCTATGATTCTGTATATCTGCAAAAATATGCAGTGACGATCAAATTGATTCTTGCAATCTGGGTTGGGAAATCAAGGGGAACGATGGAAGAAGAATGAATTGAAGCAAGTTTAGACTTTAGAGCCGTGAAGAAGTCAATTTTTTTAAGATGGTATTTGTCTCACTTGATTGGATTTGCTAAAAGGTTACAGGCGAAGCATCTCAGGTTGTCAGGCAACTAATCAAGTGTTCGTTTGTCAAAGATTATTTTTGTCAACTTATTATACCATTTAGTTTATTTTTGCTACTATAAATGGATCTCATTGTACTTTTTGGTACTATTCATAAGTTCTACTATACTATTTTAACTAACTTTTACTTTTATTTACAGTACTTTCAACAAAAAGTTTTCAATTTCAACAAATAAGTGGATCCCAAACAGACCCTAAGAATTCTAATTTAGAGAATTCCATGAATTTCTCTTGAAGGTGTGAAAAAATTGTAAAAAACTAGAGGAAAAAACTGTGAAAAAATTTAAAACCAGAATTTGAATACAAATTTGTGTACTATTTTTTGTGTACCACTCTATGTTCCACCAATCACTCTATACTCAGGTGTACGTAAAGTGTCAAATTTCAAATCATAGGTAGACAATTTAAATTTTGGTCAAACTACAGGTGGGTAAGTTATAATTTGCCACAAACTATTATTTGTAATTTATTGATAATATAAAGTCCATTTGTAGTAAATATATAAGTGTTATTAATACAAGGTTGGGAAATATAAATTTTATAAATTCATAAATGAAAATCATTTTGTCCAAGTAACTCAAATAATATAATTTAATTATATTTACTTATTAACACACACACATATATATATATATATATATATATATATATATATATAGATTTGTGAAGGAATAAAAAAATTTAGTTATAATTTTACTAAATATGAAAAAAGAATGAGTTAATCACGGAGTTCATGGGAAAGAAAATGAAAGAAAATGAAACATATAATCTTGTTTGGTAATAAGCTTGAGCTTGATTCGTGTTCTAAATAAAATTAAATGAAAAATTTTGAATTTTCAGTACTCAACCTGGCTCAGTTTATTTACTACTCTCATGTGAGTTTTTGAGAAAGTACTCCAAGAACATATTCATAGGAATGCTACGGTCTATCACTATGGAATTTCGACAAATATATTTTATGATTTCTGTGTGAAGAATTTTGACTTAAAACGCAAGCTAGCTAGGCGGCTTCATTATAAAACTAAAGGAAAATGTTAGGATTACAATTTTAACTACAATTTTTGTCACAATTTGCTTACATGGCAAGTTATGAGTAGTGAGATAAAAGTGGTAAGTCCATGTGGGTCCATAACTCTACCATTCACAACTTAATTGTCATGTGAGCAAATTGTGACAAAAGTTGTCCTAGCATTACTCAAACCTAAAATGTGACCACAATTGTATTTGCTTCTTCTAGTTTCCCCTGCTAAGTTCTTGCCATCTCCGCCATGATTTCAATAATTTTCTAGTAGTGTCACTTGATTTCTAGGTATTTGACTTCTTACATCGCTGGAATGAAAAATTAAAGAATTGCTTGGTTTGATGACTTAATAGACCATTTAAACCTAAAATTTATCGAAACATCGACAAGAGAAATTTAAGTAATTGATAGCGAGTTAAACCTCAATGGATAATGGGACAGAACAATGTTTCTATTCCACTATTTTCTTGCTGATGACAACAAATTAACTCAAGTAGTTTGCAGTATGAGAGAGTCAATTCATCCAAACAAAAAAGGTCAACAAAATGAAGTAACATAAGAAACAAACACCCCAGGCATGACCCATATTAAATGGTTCAACAATATATGCTCCTCAAATTTATGAATAAATTAAGAAGTTCTAGACATGCCTAAATTTCTGGTTAAAGTTTCTAAAAATAAGAATTATTATTTTTCCGTACAACATCGAGAAATTTTACTAACTGACTTTAAAACACATTATTTTTCTCTCGAGATCAATCGATCATCAAGAAATTTTGCTGACTGACTTCAAAGCACATATTTTTCTCTTGATATCGATCAATCATCAATTCCCCCATGCACTCGAAGGTGCCAAACAATTAAAGAGAAACCTAGTAGTTTAAAACTTTAAATAAATCAAAACTACAACGGTAACAAAGTTGTTCATAAATTACATTCTCATGGGTGTGATGGCATTTACAAATGCTACTCAAATTTCTTAACCAATTAAATGAGTAATTTTATGGATAATACACATTCTATTACATAACTTTTACAAACTAATAACATGTCACATTTTGTTATTAAAAATTCATTAATCACATTCATTACCAAATTTAGTATGGAAATCTTATGTGGTAGAATTGTATCTTTAGCATTTTCTTAATTAGACTTGTGGAAATAAATGAATGAAAAAACAAAAAAAATAGTCATTTCAAAACAAGTTTACCTCGACTTGAGATGGCCCAATCCTTATCCTTGCCAAGGGCCCAAAAGAAATATCCACCCAACTTCCGAGATCGTGCAAACCAGACCTTCATCGTTATCGACTAGACATCATCATACCCGATCCAATAGCCTCCCACATAAGAATAATACGACATAGTTTCAGTGTCAAATACAATGGTAGTTTTATTCTTATTGTTGAAATCAAGTATTTGATAATAATCCAACACACCATCAACTCCGGGCCCCACTCCTATTGTGGGTGCTCTGATACCATTAACTTCCGGGTCTTGGAGCTTCCATGTCTTTCCATACAAAGGTAGCCCCATAACAAGCTTATGGGATGGTACACCAGCTTGGATCCACGACCCGATTCCAAAATATGTACTAATATTACTCTTAGGATCATATAGTGCTGAATGCTCCTTAGTTAACTTATCCCCCTTTCCATGATAATCAAAACACATTGGACTAACCCAATCTAGGTATTTACGTATAGCCTGAATTGGGTATGAATATGGTTGAGGCTCACCAAAAATAAATTTTGAAGCAAAATATTCAGCAGACATTAAAAGTAGGCGTGGTTTTCCACAAATCAAAGCTTCATTGACTAGGGCTTCATGCCATTGCTTGTATAACAAGCCAAGGTTGAACATGTCGGTGTCATTTACAGGGAATTCCCAATCAAGATCAACACCATCAAACCCATACTTTCTAGCTACCTCAATAGTAGATTTGATGAAAATTGTACGTGTGGCATCACTACTAACCATTTTAGAGAAAACAGTTGGGTCACTAGCACCTCCTCCTATGGATAATAAGGTTTTGACAAGTGGGGTTTTCACATGGAGCGTACCAATGAACTGGGGGATCTTTATTTGGTCAAATTGGGTCACATTGAGTTTATATGTAGTTGGGTGAAGTAAGAGGAATGCATAGTAAATATGGGTGAAGTATGAGGTATCAATGGAGGATATTGGGAATGAATCAGATGATGGCCAATAGGCAGCCTTGATCCATTTAGATGGATAGGGAACTGGGCTTAGTGCTGGTGATACAGGCTTCAAAGGGCTGGATTTTGGAGCAGGTTGATACGACCCCCTCCACGGCCGCGTGCCGATCCTCTTTTCCCTTGAGGGGCTATGGTTAGATCTAAGGATTTTCAGAAATAAAACAGTAGACAAGAGGAAATTTATGGTTATACTTCGAGGGATAACCGAGACCTCCTTAACAAGCAAAGCTTGATTTTTACTAAAATATTCTCATACCTCTTTATTAATCATAATAGGCCTTATATAGGCTTACAACTGAACGTAAAAAACAAATCCAACACCTAAATGATAGAAACAATTCCTACAATCTAGCCTACTAATCTGATAAGGATAAAGGCAATTGTTATCCCAATAAATAACAAATACTTGAAATATTAGATAACAATCAATAGTTAAGATAAAGATAAACTCCTAAGCAAATTCAAAAGCAAGAACCAAATCTGATATGGCAGCTAGTACATAACACAATCTGATATGGCAGCTGGTACGTAACACTCCCTTCCCCTTAAAATCATCCCTTGTCCTCAAGGGATCCTTCTCCATGCTCATCCGGCCAGCCCACCTCAATAAAAAATAGCTTTTTACATTGATGTCCTGGTGCAAATTTTTCATCACAATTAAAGCACAAGCCCTTGTCTCGCCTCTCTTTGAGTTCAGTAGGTGTAAGTTTCTTGATAGTCTTAGTAGTAGGACTCACTTTGCTAAGAGATAGAGGCAAAGGCTCTTCATTTTCTTTAGATGGAGGTTGTTGTTGTTGATGTTGAAATTGGGACTTGGCTTCATAGAGGCGAGCTAAGCCCACTACAGCAGATAAGGAAGCTGGTTTGAGGGCTTGAACATCAATTCGTAGATGTTCTTTAAGGCCACTAATGAAGCAACCCACTTGTTTTGCTGGTGGTAATTTTCCAACTCTGCTAAGCAATCTTTCAAATTGGCTTTGATACTCTCTCACAGATCCCATTTGCCTAAGCTTCGTTAGATCACCAAAGAAGTCATCAAACTCTGTTGGGCCATAACGTGTGTACAAGCCTTCTTTGAGGAGAGGCCAAGTGATCACTCTCTCTTCTTCCTTTAGTAATTGATACCATAATTGTGCTTCCCCCTCCAAATGGTAGGCAGCCAATGAAATTTTTTCTTCCTCAGCAATATTTTGGAATTCAAAAAATTGCTCTGCACGGCAGATCCAACTAGTTGGATCTTCATTTCCATTGAAGCGTGGGAAATCTAGTTTTGTCACCCTTGGAATGACAGCACCATGTGAGCCGGATGGTCCAGAGTTGAATCTACCTAAAGACCTTTCCCCCTCACCACGCTTGTGAGAACTCTCACTGCTATGATTACTCGAAAGGTTGTCAAAACGAGTATGCATTGCAGCAAGCATTTCCTGTATCTCCTTCATCATCTTCTGTTGTTCCGAAACCATGGAAGTCAAGTTGTTAACCTCACCTTCCAATCTGTCCACACGATCCTCAGCCATAACCTGCTCTGATACCAATTTGATACGACCCCCTCCACGGCCGCGTTCCGATCCTCTTTTCCCTTGAGGGGCTATGGTTAGATCTAAGGATTTTCAGAAATAAAACAGTAGACAAGAGGAAATTTATGGTTATACTTCGAGGGATAACCGAGACCTCCTTAACAAGCAAAGCTTGATTTTTACTAAAATATTCTCATACCTCTTTATTAATCATAATAGGCCTTATATAGGTTTACAACTGAACGTAAAAAACAAATCCAACACCTAAATGATAGAAACAATTCCTACAATCTAGCCTACTAATCTGATAAGGATAAAGGCAATTGTTATCCCAATAAATAACAAATACTTGAAATATTAGATAACAATCAATAGTTAAGATAAAGATAAACTCCTAAGCAAATTCAAAAGCAAGAACCAAATCTGATATGGCAGCTGGTACGTAACACAATCTGATATGGCAGCTGGTACGTAACACAGGTGCACGCGGGTAGGGCATGATTGGTGAAGAAGGAGAAGTGTGTTCTTGTTTAGGACCTGGACCAGGATGATAGGAAGGAGAAGTTGGTTCTTGTTTAAGACTTAGATGCGGATGATAGGAAGGAGAAATGGGTTCTTGTTTAGGACCTGGACCCAGATGATAGGAAGGAGAAGTGGGTATTTGTTTAGGACCTGGACTAGGATGATAGGATGGTGAAATGGGTTCGTGTTTAGAACCTGGACCTGGATGATAGGAAGGAGAAGTGAGTTCTTGTTTAGGAGAAGTGGGTTCTTGTTTAGGACCTGAACCCGGACGATGGGATGATGAAGTAGCTACTGGGGAATTATGATGAGGAGCCGGAATTTTTGGGCGCATTGCTGTGGAGTTTGACTCACAATGTTTGATGATTGTGTAAAAGATCACAAGAATTTGAAGGAATGTGAATTTTAGGCTAGCCATGGTTTGGGATTTAGAGCTAGGAAAAAAATGTGAAGGTGATGTCTAAGGTTCAATTTGAGATGTACGAATATATATATACACACACATAAATTTCAATGATATATGTAATATAAAGATATGGTAGGATTGAAATTTACGTTGCATAGCTGTTTTGTTTGGAGGGTTGTGTTTTGGGGTTATGTTTAAAACTTTTCTTGTTAACGTTTGAAGTTTGAACTTAATCTTGGGGACATTAGGAGTGCTGGACGAGGAAAATATCAAGCACATGCGGCTAAATGTACAAACGAGAGTCTAGAAGGCCTGACTGGAATTATTCAACATGGACACGAGAGCCTAACTAAATATTACTAATTCCAATATATGAGGTATGCATAGTAATTTTCATTTTCCATTTTTGAGAAAGTGATATTTCAAGGGAATTGAATAGGATTTATAGACCAGTAATTTTATAATAGACATTCCGATTTCCGACTTTTTCACACCTTATTTGTGCTAGTGTGAAAAAATCACTATCAGTGTTATATTTATATATGTATAGGGAAAATTTTGTTACCTCCTCCCTTTGAAATTGTGTTTTAAAAATATGATTTCAACTCATGAGGTAGTGTGTACATAGTAAGTGTATAATAATGAGTGTGTGATCATCATTACCCATCTATATAATATCTAAAACTAAATTGCAGCATTTATGATTGCTACACTGCTTTTGAGCCATATTAGTGTAGCATTTCGGGTCCATTTATGTCCAATTTTGTTATTTTGGTCCACTTCGGTTCATTCTGTCTAATATGGTATATTCAGTCCACTTTGCTCTACTTTTGCCCATTCGGTTGACTTTAGTCCAAATCAGTCCACCTTGCTCTATTTTGTCCAATTTGGTCCATTCAGTCTACTTTGCTCTACTTCTGCCCATTTAGTCCACTTTAGCCCAAATCGGTCCATTTGGTTCACTTTGGTTTATTTGGTCCATTTTGGACTAATTGGGCCTTAAATTGATTTTTTTGTAGGTTACCTTTTTATTTTTGGGCTCAAAATATTTATTTATGTATT
This sequence comes from Quercus tomentella, assembly GCA_028535165.1. NCBI lineage: Eukaryota > Viridiplantae > Streptophyta > Magnoliopsida > Fagales > Fagaceae > Quercus > Quercus tomentella. The sequence continues at coordinate 21,666,698 of JAPQVY010000155.1, forward strand.
CTTAATTTTTTGTTTCAAAAGTATGAAATTTTATTCTATTTCGGCCAAACTCTTTAATTTTGGGCAAAAAAGTACAAACAAAATAAGCATTAGAAATTAGAGATATGAGTCATAAAAAAAAAAAATAATAATAATAATATATATATATATATATATATTCAAAAGATTATCTTAAAATTCAAGTTTCACTATGGTTTGAAGATGATAGAGACATGTAACCAAAAACAAAGCCAATAGAGGAGGCTACTAATTAAGGTAGTCTATGATACTCATCCAAGATGGTTGTAGTTGTGTGACAAGGAGGAAAGTCAAAGACTAGATGTGAAATAAAAATGTGCATGCCCATTAAATGTATTTGAAATTGCCAAGATCCTCATGTTAGAAGAGATTAGATCTGAGAATGACGCATATATATGAAGTTGTCAAGATAGTAATATCCATGATAAGGAATAGATTAGGACGACCCTGTAAAGTGGCAAGTAGTGATGGTGAAAAAAAGAACCTTAAATTTTTCAACAATAAAGAATAGACGAAGATGAGCCTAAAAAGCGATTGCTAGCAATGGTGTAACAAGGAATCTAAATTTAATGATGAAAGATATAAATTAATGGAAGCCACAGAAGCTTAGCTCAGATACCATAATAAAAAAGATAAAACATAACTTTGATACTATGTTAAAAAATATGATATGTAGCTTTGAAATCAAGATAAGATATTCGAAAGAGAAAATAAAGAAGTTAGAGATAGAAAGAAAGAAAAAGAGAAACAACATAGGAAATCAATGATTTAATGTGGTTTGGTTTCAAAGCCTTACATCTACCATATATGAAAAGTATTTAATTAATGGCTACAACTTTAGTATTAAGCTTTGTGCTTTACAACAAGCCCATTAAACAGTGTTTATAGTATACTAAATCTTAAATAAATATGAGGTTAAAATACTTATACTACAAGCAGGATTATGATATTTTTTGTTCGCATTCGAAATAAGGTTAGATACAATCAATTATGGTAGAATCATATAATAGATTTAGAGCCTTGATTAAGATTGAATCTTGATTAAGGTTAGTTTCAAATGTACTAGCCGTAAGAATAATGCAAATGTTTCTAAGCAAGTCAAGGAGTGGTATAGGTGTTAAAATATCTATGGTATAACTTTTTCTTAGGTGAGCCATATTATAACTAGGTTACTTGAGAAGGAAGCAGCCACATGGGCTGACTTTTGATGTAAATCATGTATGTATGTTTTAAGATAAATTATGACTTCATCCTATCGTAGCACTATCATTTTCATGAGATACAACCTTATCTTTTGGGTTTGAAATTGTTTCATTTGGAAGTGTACACCTACCCACTTCATATCTGAATTTAATTTCCATCAAAAAGTTCTTAGTTTTTACACTTTGAATATAGATACCCAAAGCGTTGACATCAAGGGTTTTTATTTATTTATTTTTTATCTATTTAAAGATTGTGGCTTAATTACGATTATCATCACCTTTTTAGAATGTCCTTGTACCAGATTGGTGGAGACAAGTCACAACTGTTTATCGTTATAGCATGATTCAGTAGGTTCGCTGGAAGAATTGCCTCTTGGGCGGTCGGTGTATCTCATAACACATATATCTCCCTCACAATGTGTGAATCTTATAATATAATTTTTTATCGGTGTAATGTCTTTGTACCTACACTTATAGAAAATATACCAAGTTTCTTTTTTAATTGAAAAATTTTATAAACACAAAAAAAATTAACAACAAATTTGACACATGCTGATGTGGTAGATTGTTAGTGGTAGGTTAAAAAAATAATGTTAGTGATAGATCCAGATGATAAGCAATACAAGCTTGCCACATCAATATGTATAAAAAATGTTGTCAATTTTTTTATGTATGTAACATTGCTCTTTTTAATTTGCCAAACGCAAGCCCCAATCATATTTGTATCTTTCATTCAGCATCTGGTTTGTTGGTAATTTATTTGACAAATTTCTATTTGTTTTATATAGAGATTCTATTATTGTTCTTATTCATAATATCTTTGTTTGTGCTCTTTATGATTAGATTTGTTTGTGTTGTTGTTTACATAATCACAAAAATAAATTAATTTCCTGCAATATAACCCAACACAAATGGGGTTTGAACAAGTAGTAATAAGGTTAGGGTTTCCTTATTAAGTATTATAATATGAGTGAAGGCCAACCATTGACTGGATAGACTTCGATGCCTAACATCTTCTTAAGTTTGTACCCTAACTCCTAACTCAGTCCAAGTCTGTTAGACCTTTGTAAATGGAGTTCTAAGTGATTCCTAGCTCACAAAATAGGGTGGCAACTCCCTTCTCTACCCTAACCTTGAGTTAGCGGCATACTCTTGAATTCATGTGTAGAATGGACCACAGCCCCACACCGAACCCAATCTCGCTTCACAACGGTAACCATTTTTAATCATTGATCTTAGCTTAGATTAGTTTAGGTAGGTCCTTTTATCTAGCAATGTTAGGCATTTCAATTCTTATTTTTGAATAAACAATTTGGCAATTGGATGAAATAAAAATGTTTTATCAATCCATGCCCGTCGTATGATGATTATGTTTATGATGATGGAGTCGTGCCTGTGGAAGGTTGCTTACATGCCTTCCTTATGATAACTGTGATTTTTTTTTTCTTTGTGGCACTTTTTTTTAGAAGGATCAACCTTCTACATTGTTTTGGTTATGGTGACACCAAATTGTGCCGCCTTTAACTTTTGTTTGGAATGCACTTTCGAGTTTTCAATATAATCTTACAGTTTTTTTCCCTGGTTATTGATTCATGTCCCTTGGGTTGGGCCAGCACAGATTGCCTTACTCGGACTGAACCCTTGGGCAGTTCTTGGACCTGCTTAAAAGTACAATATTATACTTATTACGTGTATTTTTTTTTTTGTAAAAGATTAAAATTAATCAGTTAAGAATGTAAACATGCAACCAAGATAATCCAAGGTCAAGATCAATTGAGATGTAGTTTTTAAAGCAATTAACAAGTCAAAGATGTGTGGAAATATAAAAGGTAAGAGAAAAATTCGTTCAAGGCAAAGTTGGAAAAAATCCTGATAAGAAAATATTCTAATTAGTGTGGGTTTGGATACACTTATTCTGCGTCCACGTTTATGTTTTACTTTTTTTTTTTTTTTTTTTTTTGGCACGCGTTTTAGGAGCTTTACACACTGTTATGACTACTGTTCATGAACAGTAGCTACAACTTTTGACTATTCTCCCGTGAACAGTGTACCCGTGTATTGTTCATAGATCCCACAAACTTCACTTTTCAATCACTTTTTCATTAAAAATGGGTCTCACGGCACTATTCACACATTTAAAAATTATTTTGCTACAATGTTTTCAGTTTTCAGTTTTCAGTTTCAGCAAAATAAGTTCTATCCAAACGGACCCTTAGTCTTGATATTTTGGCCACATCTCTTTACTCATTCTTGCGGATGTGAAAGGAATACTCTAAGATCTATAACTTTTTAATTTTCCAACACTTCATATAATCGACCGTTTTCAAGGTAAAAAATGATCTAGAAGTTGACTTACTGTTGAAAAACGAGAATTGACATTTTTTTCCTCTTTGGGAGCATATGTTTTAGAGTTTTGTAGGTAATAAATATTAAGAGGATACGATGATAGCCACGTTTTTGGTTGCTAGAAAACCTTATTTTTCATCAATTTTTGAGAAATTTTCTTTTCTATAGAAACTAAAGAACCTAAGTTAGGGTTAGAAGTGAATTCCCAATATTTTAAGTTATCCACTTATCAATCAAAGCATGTTTTTAAAAATGTTTTGATTATTGAAATCAATTGTTCTCTTTTCATAATTGTTTTGTTAGATTGATGTTTAATTTATAATTCTTTCATAAGTCTATTCTTGGATCTTCTTATTGTTGGAATATGGTTTTATAATCTCTTTAGCAAAACATGGTAATTTTTTTATATATTACTTTTGCTATAGTATTGTCTCCAAGATATGCAATGTTCTAGGGTTTTCTTAACAAAGTTATTCTCTTCTAGACTAAATTGTTAAAACAATTGATTTGTAGAATCCACCAAAGAGAGTGTTAATAATAAAATTTATTTCTAACTCTTCTAATAGGATAGTTCATGTGTTTATTTACCTGATTTTGTAAGAAACTTGGATTTGGAGTGGATACTTAACAATATTGGTGGACAAACCATAATATCCTAGTGATTTTAATTATTAAAATATACCAAACTTTATTTGTGCTAGTTTCAATCATTTTTTCTATATATTCTTGGTTTTTTTTTTATGCGTTCTTGTTTTTCTTTTCTCGGTGTAACGACAACTTTAGCTACACTATAATTTCATTCTTAAAATTGAACTACATCACTAACCAATCGTATTAGTAAAGACTTGAGCATTTAACACATATATTTTTGTGAATAAATAAAACAATTTATTAGTCTTCATATTCACACAAAAAAGAGAGAGAAGTGTTATGTCTATAATATTTTCACAACACTTTCATAACAAATATTATGTTGTAGGTTGTTATTGGTAGATAAAAAATTAATTCAATTATGGATTCAAATTAGAATTAGTAACAACTTACTATTTAAGATTTATTGTAAAAATATTGTAGACGAAGCAATTCAATTAAAAAAAAAAAGCCGTATTTATCAATACATAAACTCATAGCCCTTTAAAAATTATGAGTTATGGGTCACATATTTTGTTTACACCCTCAATTGTAAAATGTTGCCTTTTATTTTTTTCACCCTCAACTAAAAGAAAAGAATTTCTGAAAATGAAAAAGAAAGAGAAGTGAAGTAATAAAAAAAAAGGGGGTTTTTCTTTTTTTCTTTTACATGAATAAATAGACTTTTGAGAAGAAGAACGAGGGGAGTAGGGGCCTGGATCATTTCGATCCTCAAGAGAGGAGATGAGAAATGGACTTGTCCAATTACAAAAAGCAGCCCGACCGATTAAGTTATATGGGTTAGATGAACAAAAGAAAGTCCCAACTCCCAGCAATAAAAGGGTTTATAAAGCACACAAAAGGAAGAAAAAAAGAGAAGGTAGGCAAAGATAAAGTAGATAGAAAGATATGGTTTAACCAAACAGAATAGTCAATATACATGCCCAACTTGGCCTTTATCATGAGTCTGACTTGTCACGATGAGAGAGCGAGAGAGAGAGTAGTGAGGTCTCTGTCTGTGTATAACATGGTTTTTAGTGTGCTTGGAAGAAGAGGGAACATTGAGAGTTGTCTTCTTTCGAGTAGTCCACATCTAAATACATCTTTATGTAGGGAAGTGATAGTACCTCGTGGCTTTTCTTTTTTTGGGGCTTTGAAATGGGAAAAATTGAGACTTTATGGAGACAGACAGATCTGTTAAAGTGATTTGGTTTAATTTGATTACATTAACAAATGGTACATGGAATCAGAAGTTAAGTGTTTATATTGCCCACGCCAATAAAAGCAAAATGCCAAAGTCCACTCCGGCGCATTTTCTTTTTCCTAACAAACCTTTGTATGTGGGGTTAGGATTGGGTAAGAGAAAATTAGCAAAATTTCGGAATATGCTCCTTTTAATAATAACGCTAATTATTGTTGCACACACTGAGTTGTGTATTGTCGTACACATTGTAGCTAAAATTGTATATATGATTTTAGTCATGGTTGTAAAATGGTAAAATTTAAAACACGATTGCACAATTATAAATGGAATCGTATTTTCAATTACGTGTCCCGCATATACACACTGTGTAACTATCACCAATCTTTTCATAATATTAATAACATAAGACTAAAGATTCTACTATCTTAAGGGTTAACTTTGGAGATTTGATCTTGTTAGATTAATAATGCAGCATAATATAGCACTATCATGGCAGAAGAGGGACTCCACATCAGCTCCCCCTTTAACTTGTCGGCCATTTGTCCCCATCTCCCACTATCCATGGTTTACAACAAGACAAATATAAAAAAGATGTCATTTTGGCCAAATGTCATGACATATTAGCATGTTATATGACCTTGGTGGGCCTTTAAATGGCAAATGCATCTGTGATATGCATAATCTCAACTATAAACTCGAAACTTGTCAAGGATTGACCCCCCAAAAATAGTATCAACATTTAAAAATTAAAAAGTTAGAATATATCCTGATCATTATTAGTAAGTAGAAGCATCTTTTAAGAATTTATATTTTTTCTTTACGGCTATTAACATGGCAAATTGTAATTGAAGTAAAATCATTTTTATGTAGGCCTACTAATATTATTCTTATTAGTATCTGTGAGTACATGACTCGCACCAATTGGACTTGTCCGCTTTGGGGAGCCAGTCCCTCACGGTTTTGTCCTCGACCCCGAGTGTGGTATTGGGGATTTTTGCCTTTGAGGTGATTGACACCTAGGCTCACCTTAGTCCCACATCGGTTGGAGAACCCTCCCACTCATGGTTTATAAGCTTCTGGAGTGACCATGAGTGTACCACTACTACACACTTTAAAAGATTGTGAAATTATTGTATCTTTAGACTTATTGATTCTAGAAATGAAAAGACTTGAGAAAACTTAGGCATAATACTGTTCATTCTTTACTTAAAAAAGGTTTCTAATAGAGTCATTTTCATGTTGAATCAGTGCTTAGTCAAGCTTGGATGGAATGACTACATCAACTCAATCAACTTAAACTATGCGTGATTAGCGTGAATCAAATCTAAATTATTCACATTGTTTAACAATGCAGTATTCTAAAATAATTGACGTTAAAATTATTACCTCTATTGCATCATTTTGATTCATATGATGGCAATAATAAGTTCTAGTTAGTTAAAATGAGTAAGTTCTAGTTAGTTAAAATGCGCTTAGTTAAGCTTGAACAAACAACCATTTACCTTAAGTAAAAAGATATATATAGTATCAAAATCAATTACGAATTATCTAACTTTTGGTTCTCAAGCCACTATTGTTGGAGCTAGTATTCTTCAACTCCTTAAATTAACTAGTGGGAGAACGTCATAGACAAAATATATTCGCTAATAGGGTTGGAATAGTATAATGACTTCTAATTAGTTCCTCATCAAAGTTTAAAACGTTGACTGTATCTTCACTTTATAGATTTGTTCAGTACGATCCTTAAGAAAAGCAGGTGATGGTGGGAATTAACTTGAAAGTAGTCAGTCTCTTTTTGGTGAAGGAATGAAAAACTTCTAACTGTTGCTAATACAGTGATAACATTTTAATGACAAGGTTAAGTTCACATATTTTTCATGACCATGTACAATTTATTAGCAGAAATGTGGTAATAGCACCAACAATTTGAATTTGAATTTTTAAGTACAATTGTACAATTTATTAGCAGAAATATTGTGGCAAGTTTGTAAAGAATATTATATGACATTCGATTAGAGCAATAATTCAAATAGTACTTACATGATGAAATCAATTGTCCTCTTAACATGCACAATCAACAAATGCTTTATATGAGATATGAAGAATGATAACACTTAATTTAATTAGATGGTAAGCTAGAGCAAGTAATCATTGCTAGTGGGTCTGATCACACTTATACCAACATAGCATGCTTGGCTTAAATATAAATATATGACCCAAGCATTCCTTTATATTTAAAGCTTAGGAAACATAGAGCATTAGCATTGACCTAGCCATTTTTTAGGTCAAATTATAAAACAAAATCCTACTTTTCCTATTTTAGTTAGGATTTCAAATACAACTCATGCCCAACTCTCATTTTTATTTCGCTCTCTCCCTTTACAATTTCAAACGCACACTTTTAGCTTTAAACCAAAAGAGTAACTGAGTAAGTTTTGAGACAAAAAAAAATGTTTACAGTCTTTCACAATTTGCTAAGATTATTGTGATTGATTCTAATAAAAACGATGCCAATGATAAAACCATATGCAAGTGATCAATGTTCTAATCATAACTAGCACTCATAAGGTTGCCATTGTGAAAACTTTTTTGTACCTAGCTAGCATTAGCCTAGGTGGTCTAGGCTCCCTCTATTACCATGGTTACACAATTTCTACCACAACGGTTTGCTGCACTTGCAGTTGCATCCTGGGTGACAAGGTCATTGTGTGGCTAATCGCTCACTCACACTGTCAAATAAGACAAAAATAGCCTTAGATAATCTTATCTCTGTTATGGATAAGAATATAAATTATTGTTTGTTCAACTAGATGAAAAATGTTAGACATGAAGAGAAAGAAATGCCCCCACAAAAATGTGCAGAGGGAAAAGCACAACAACAACTGGGGCCATGGCAGCATTGCGAGTGGCCTTAAATACAGAAGAAAATCGTATGGTCTACTTAACAAGGTTTGCATGTCCTATGATTGAAGTACTTTAACTAGTTGCGCGTGATGGAACCACTCAAATATTTGCTGATTGAGTTACTTCAACTAGTGGTATGTGCGTGTTGGACAAGATGAGTTCGTACATACTCCAAAAACACAATTTCAGTTATACTTGTGAAATTTAACTGAAATCATGTTTTTAAAACATGATTTCAACTGTCTTATACACAGTATATAACTATCACTACTTTATATATATATCCTCTCATGTCACCGCATGTTATGATACCAAGATGTAGTTTGCTTACGTCCATTAATAACTTTGTCACAAATAGAATAAAGGGTAAAAACTATTTTGCACAGTATACCGCCCTAAAATAAGACTTCAAAGAGCATAATGCTCTCACAGTCATAATGAAAAATTATTCTCTTTCACGATATAGACACATCAATAAATGCCAGGACTGATATATATTAGGCTCCTTGACTGGATGGATATCTAAAAATGCATGGAGTTCCAATCAAAATGTTAAGCGTGTGACAACAAGTAAGCCTACTAATATACGTCCCAATACTTTTCCAATTTAAAAGTTTGTTGCACAGTGAATCCTTGTTGCATATATAGCACAAAGCATTTACTTCCCATCAATGACCTTTTATCTTTTTCTCATAATCCTCCAAGAAAAAAAAGTTGTTCTCCCATGGAACCAACAAAGAATGAGCTATGTATGTCTAATCCTCCCAGCACCTTCTCTGCTCCAGAGGGTCCTCCATGTCCAAATACACCACTGCAAAACCAAAAAGAAAACAAGCTGCAGAGAGTTGAAGAAGAAGAAGAAGAAAAAGAGATAAAGTCAGATATCCTACTAGATCTAAATCTCTCTAGTAAAGATTCCAATCATGGTTCTGATGCAGAGCTCAATCTCATTGATTGTTTGGAAGTGGGTTCATCTCAAAATCCATCAGAAATCCCCCAAACTTCTTCTGCCGAGCCACGAATTTTCTCATGCAACTATTGCCAAAGAAAATTCTATAGTTCACAAGCACTTGGAGGACACCAAAATGCCCACAAAAGAGAGAGGACTCTTGCGAAAAGAGAACAAAAGATTGGAGCACATATGATGGCCTCAGCAGCAGCTTTTGGGCGCTCTATCAACCATGACCACTATTCAAGTTTGGCTTCTCTTCCTCTCCATGGTGCTTATAATAGATCTCTTGGAATTCAAGCGCATTCAATGATCCAAAAGCCTTCTCACACATCATCTTGTAGCGGCTTCTTTGGACCTCGCAGCTGGTCAAGACCACCTTTTATTAACCAACAACCAGCAATTGGGAAGCTAGGAGTTGAGAATTTTCATGTAAAAGCAGCATCACAGTCTCGAGCTAGTGTTGGTAGATTTGAGGTTGTAAGAGCAATGAATGGTTCTCTGGCCAATGATGAACTTAGCGGATATTGGTTGGCAGGAAGTGGTGGTGGTCTTTTCAAGCCTAATCAAGAGGAGATGAAGAAGCTTGACTTGTCTCTCAAGCTCTAAGTCTAAGCACAATTCATCTTTATTCTCTTTTGATCATCTTCGCTACTTTTGTTTCTAGGAAGTTTCAAATTTTCCTAATTTCCTCTCTGTAATATAGTGTAGATTTGCGTATTAAATTGATAGATTTTTTTTCTCTCTTGGTTATTTACGTGAAATGATTCATATTGTTCAGGATGCATTTAATTGAAACTTGGAATTATGTTTGTTTTGTGCTTGGATGAGAATCTATTTACCCATTTAAGATTGGATCATTTGTCTATCTGTGGACTTAGGTTGACTTGGGGTGAAAAGAAAACATAAGTGGAGCCAAAAATTATGGAAAAATCGGTAATAATTTCTCCAAAAATCTCATGTTCAATAATTTAAAATTGAGATCTTACACTGCTAAGAGCCTTGTAGCTCAACTAGTTAAAGCCTCCTAATAGTTATAACGTGGAAATCTCAGTTCAAATCCTCTCCCCCAACAATAGAATTAAAAAATATAAATTGAGATCTTACACTTAAGTTCAACTATATTGTACCAAATGTTTGATCTTTAACTAATAAAACTGGCAATCTTCACAACAAGCCCTCTTCCAAACTTGTTCACTATCTTTTACCAACAATTTCAATCCAAAAAACTGTCTCAAGTCTTAATTGCCACAGTACCTATAAATAAAAGAAAACCAACATGATCAACTGTTACACTAGGGATGGATAATGCATCCATCCAAATGTTTTGACTTTACTAGTTTAATAATACCAATCAATGTCGTCAGGAGCCAAATCCAAAAATGAAAATACAAGACCAGGTAAATTTTTTTTAAGGAATCCCTGAATTCCTGGTTCAGGATAAATTATGCCACTATCATTTTTGGCTGGCATGACATTTCGGTTTCAGAATTAAGACTTGACAATCACAAAAGCTTGCATAAACAGAAGAAAGCCAATAAGAAACAGAGAACATGGTGTACCCACTTGAAGGAAAAAATGGCCTTTAGGAACATCAAAGGACCAATAACAAAAAGATTACATGGAATATGTGAAGCCATCAACCAAACATACGAAAAAGCAAAAACAATGAGTTGGATAACTTTATGAACATACTTTGATTATAAAAAATGTCTCCTTGTTCACACATGCAAAGTTAGATAAAGACTTGCTCCATTATTTTATCTCCACAAGTGGAGGGGCGTATTTGTCCTCTACGGAGGAGCGTGTACTGAGTCACTTTCATCAAGTATCTCAAAATCTAGGAAAGATTTAGTTGTGCATTAATCTAATGTAAAAGACTGTCCATATTGCATCACATTTTACATAATGTCTTTATAATATAGGAAGCTTCCTCGGTGGGTGCAAGTCATTAAAAACCTGCCACCCCCTAACAAATTAGGTTCTTACATTTGCTGCCCCCACAACATGTCATATTTTCATGTTAGTTTAAATAGAGGAAAAGACAACCGTACTCATCAAAAGTCCACAGGGGCATCATAAACAAAGACTACAAGAGAGAAGATTTATCGAATATTGAGTATAGAGTATATGTAACTATTCTTTCACACAGGAGTGATACCACAAACTTAAAATTCCACCCACGTGAGAGGGTGATTACATATGCTGGATACACAATATATTATCTCCTACAAAGTTTTAAGGAAGTAGAAATGAAAATTTAGCCGAAGGGTGAGCCGATTCATTTTTTAGCTTACTTTATATAGTCTCTAGCTTTTTTTTTTCTTCTTTTTTTGGGGTTACATTTTATAAGGTCTAGATATCACCTTGAGAAAGCCCCTCATTATGAACATAGGAATCACTTAGGGTAGCTTCCCTAAAGGAAAATACCACGGGCACAACAATTTTTATAATAGTTGAGTTGTCAAGTTTTTATTGGTTTCATTTATGTCCTCTGTTGACATAACTTTAACATCTAGCATTAAAAACTTACCACCTAAACAATTATGAAATATTTTTTGAAAGCTTTGTGTCTCTAAAATTATTATTATTCTCTAAAATAAGGCTTGCATTCATTTAAATATAATTTTTAAAAATTAAAAAAAAATGTGGAAGAAGAAGAATAATAATAAGAAGATGAAAAGGCTTGCAGCAGCTTTTTTTCTTTTTTCTTTTTTCTTTTTATAAGTGAATTAAGAAGAAAAAAATTTATCTTATCAGATTGTTTCATGAAATGCCTCTAACAACATATATTGCAAACGTGTGAAACCAAGCAAATATGAAAGAGACATTCTATATAATAGTATCATCAATAACTTTCCCCTGAAAAAATAGTGGATGAGGCTAAGGGGAGTCTCATGCCTACTTTATTCTTTATAAGATGTACTCTGCAGTCTGCACAACCAATGCTTTTACCAGCTTGACTTACTCAACTTTTTTATTTTTTATTTTTTTTTTAATTAATAATACTCCTTCCACATAAAAAGAATGTATAAAATTGTCAAAATTGTTACCAACCACAAGTAGCATCGGCTGGAAAGTCTCTATAATTCTCTTGCAATAGTAAACAACTAGACTAAACTAAAAACATAATGATTTAGTGAGAATGGAGTTCTTTTGCAACATTTGGGGTTAAATAGAGAGCTAAATATTTGGGATTTTGGATCCAGCTATTGTACCATGCAATTACCACATGTGAGATGTTAAAAAAAAAAAAAGAAGGTAATTTAAAAATAAATAATAAAAAAACATTTTTATCCTCTTAACCTTTACATCTCATATGGGTGTGTTAATTGCATGATACAATAGCCCTAATTATATTATACGATAATCTCAATTCATATATTTATTGACTCATCTAGTGCTGCCATGTCAACTTTGAAAAGTTGCGGTTAATTCATTTTTCAGATCTTTTCTTCTCTTTTATGTACAAATTTCCTGGTTACTCTTTTATTTCCTTTTTCTTCCTTTCAAATTCCTCAAATGTAGAGTTTATAATATACAAAATTTTAAATTTTAAAAAGTTGGGTCGGTAATACGTTAGGGTTTTTTTTTTTTTTTTTGAAATTTAAAGTGTTAGGTTTTAGATTGGTAATATCCGTTGATAATGTAAAATGAAAAGTGTATGTAAAGTGTTAATCAAACACTTTATAGGAGCATGATAGGTAGTTGGTTATACCTTGCTGCAAGCAGACCTGACATTTCTTTTTAGTGTAGCTGTCTTTTGCTAGGTTTCAAGCTAACCAAAAAGAATCCCACTTGAGTACTATGAAACGTATCATTCAATACATCAATGGTATTGCCGACTATGGTATTTGGTACTCTAGAGATAACAATGTGGATCTTGCTAGTTATTCCAATGCAGATTGGTTTTCTAATGTTGATCATAGATTATGCACTTCATGTGATTGTTTCTATGTCGGCACAAATTTGGTAGCTTGGATGAGCAAAAAGCAAAGATTCAATATTCTTGTCCACTGTTGAAGCGGAATATATTGTTACTGGCAGCTATAGCACTCAACTTTTTTGGATGAAATAGTTGTAAGATTTTGGCATTGCCCAAGCCCATGGCACTATGACTGTGCACTGTGATAACACAAGTGTTATCAACATTTCCAAAAATCCTGTCAAACGCTCTCAGACAAAGCACATTAATATTCGTTATCACTTCATCCATGGTCGAGTTGAGACGCAAATCTTCTCTCTTGAATTTTGTTCATAGTGAATACAATCTCTTCACTAAGGCTGCGTTTGTTTCGAGTGAAAACCTTTTTAGGAAATTATTTTACACTCTTGTGTGTGTTTGGTACCAATGGAAAATATGGTCAACCTGAAATTCTTTTACATTTTGACTGTAAAAAACCCCCCTCTCACCCGTAAAACCATTTCACTTCTTATTTTACCTTCAAATGTTTTATACTTCTCACACAATCCTCACACACACTCAGACATCACACACTTGAAGATCTTAGCCCACCCCTCCCTCATCACCGATCCACAAACACCCAAGACCCACCTCTCTGATCGCTAGCCATGCACCGACGAGTTTAGGTTGAGCTCCGATCTTGACAACCGACTGCAGGCCGCACCTCTCCGCCGTTTTCCTTCTCCCTCTTGCTCAACGTCGCCGATCTGGCCGCCACCAACCACCAGCCCACTCCATTCTCCGATCTCTCTCTTTCCCTCAATATGTCACTCTTTCTTCCTCCTCTCACCGAGTATATCATATATATGTTGTGAATAAATGTTTTTATTTTGATTTTTGGTTGTGTTAAAGTGTAAATTTTGAAATTTTCTGTTATAAAATTTGTTTGGAAGTTGAGAAAATGGCTGAGAAAATGTGAAAAATTTGTAGGAAAATAACATTTTCAAAATATTACAGAACACTGGAAATCGTTTTCCAGACTATTTTCTATTGTAAAACCAAACACCTGGATTTCATTTTCTTTACGGGAATTCATTTACCCCTGCATTCATTTTACACTTGGAATTCGATTTACATAGAACCAAACGCAGCCTAAATCACACTAAATACCAACTAAATATTACCCTATCACACTGCCTCGAGTCCTGGCATATTAGCTCAGCAACCAATGGATACCGAGGGATCAAATCAGTTATAGCACTTGACATTTCGCTATGAAGGAATCCACGGGTCCTCCCCGATCCAAGTGTTAAGTCCATTCCCAATCTTGTGGCACAGTCCTTTGTTGATGATTTATATGCATTTGAAGATACTATGACAAATCCAAGATGACAACTTGGGAGGGAGTATATTCATAAAATTTCTGTTTCTAACATATCGTTTTTTCTGCATTTTTAGCCACATCCCACATCAACTTGGCAATCAAAGATTTGTGGGTATCCTCAAATTTCCTGAGGCCCAGCCCCAATAGCTTTTGGTCTACAGATTGAATCCCCGCTCTTTAAACAGCAATAAGGATTTTTCTCATTGTTCAGGCCCCACTAGACCTATATGTTTAAAGCATCTAAATGAGAAGTCACTGACTTTGGGAAAAGGAAGAGGAAGGCATGTAGTATGAAGGGTTAAAGAGGAAACTGATTTGATCATAATGGTTCTCGTTGATTGGAAATGAACCTTATCCTTAAGCATCCAACCTTGAAATATTTTCTTTACTCTTTCAATAACTTCGGAGCGGGCAACTCTTCTATCTCTGCCAGTACTAGAAAGGGTGAGGCACATATAGCAAAGAATTTATGGAAATTTATCTTCTGACTTGGCCTACTTACATTATTCCTACATCTTATTTTAATTATTTCTAAAAATGAGGTTTAGTCGACTGTAAATAATTCTTTTATCTTCAAATAACCAACTCCTCTCCCTCCAAACATGCCATGTTAAACCACCAGGAACAATATTGTATATTTTACTTCTGAACGTGTCAGCCCAACCTTGAAGGACACTGCCTCAGACATCAGCCACTCCACTCCAAAAACTAGGAACATAAAATTCCACAGCTACCAGACAATGAGAAGCATATAGTCCACAATTTCTTCATTATTTTAACACATGATACACCAATTTGCGAACACTACACCCCTTCTAGTTAAATTATCCATATTGAGAATTTTCCCAGTCACAAACCTTTTGAAGAAAAAAAAAAAAAATCCTCTCTCCTACCCCCAACACCTCTTGACACCTCATAAAATAATCGAACACTAAAACATACATTTTTACCTCAACCTCCAAAGCATCTTATCGTCTGCACCCGTTTGGGCCCTTGTGGAATATGGAGTTTCTTAAAAATTAACAAACATTTCGACATCCCAATCTTGCGCAATCTCACAAAAGTAGGGATCCATTGAATTTCACCATTCTATATGTCAATGCAATCCAACAACATAGCATCCTTTTTAGCAACTAACTAAAACAACTCAGGATATAAATATGCTTGGTTCACATCAGCACAACACCATCATGCCAAAACCTTATTCTACCCTCACCCACACCAAAGCCCACAAATCTATTGAACGGACCCTATCATACTCTAATTGCCTTCCAAAGATCAAAACATAAGAGTGACAAAAGACAAGTTCAACTCCCCACCCTTTCTCCATATTTTACTCCCACCAATCTTCTCCACAAATGATCACTCTTTTTGGTAAATCACCATAACCACTTTCCCAATAATGCTTGTTTAAAAGTAATCCAACTTTCTAATGCTGAACCCTCTTGCAAATGAAGCCGTACTGGCAATTTTCCAATCTAACATGATCTCACTCTTATTTAGATTCACCCTTAACCTTGTCATTACCACAAAAAATTACATGGCTCTCCACATTCTTGTGTGCTAAATCTCTGCTCCACAAATAATGATTGTATTACATGCAAAAAAGCATATGGGGGGAGATAATTAAGGCCTCTCTATTACTCCCCCTACTATAAACCCTGACAAATAAACCTCCCCCAATAGACCTATGATAATCTTTTTTTGATCGGTATTAGACCTATGATAATCCTAAGTAATACCTACAGGACAAGTATGAATAGAAGTGATAATAATGGGTCTCCTTTCCATAAACCCTACAACTTTCAAAGAATCTTGTAGGACATGCCAATTCAAGTCCTCCATTTCTTCCCAAGTCCATGTTGATTTATAATATAAAAAGGACTATTGCAGTTGACATGATTGTAAGCCTTCCCAACATGCAGCTTGTAGAAAACCCACGTTATCTTGCTACAGATTTTGCCATTCAAATGTTCATTTTCTATTAAAAACAATGTGAAGGATTAGCCTCCACTTCACAAATGTGTTTCGCAAGTTTGAGATGAGTTCACATTCTACCTGCCTCAACCTATTGGATAGCACCTTGGCCAAAATTTATACAAGCTCCCCACCAAGATTATGGGATGGAAGTCACTAATGTTAAAAGCGGTAATTTCTTTTATGGTATAAAGGCAAGAAAAGCATTATGACTCGTCTCAAAAGTGTGTATCATATTAAATTCATACTCTATAACACCTTTGACAAGAGACTATGGTGAAACCATCTAGACCCAGTGCCTTATCACCATTTATATTCTTTATAACCAAAATGACTTCCTCTCCCTCAAGGTGCCTCTTAAGCCACTCTCTATCCCTTCCCTCTCAAGAGTTGCTAACTCAATACTGTCTATCTTTGGTCTCCATTCAACAGGTGCTTCATAAAAATTCTTGTAGAAAATGAAGACGCCATCTTTTACCTTATTTTCCTCCCTCTATAATATTCCATCCACTTCAATATTCCCAACAGCATTTCAAAGCTTATTTTTTCCAACTACACACTTCAATTTACAATCACATAATAGGAGACATACATTTGGACCTAAAAAAAATATTTGGATCAAGTAAACTAAACAATAATAATTTATGAATAGAAAACATGGCTATAATTAGACTTATAAAAAAAAGTTATAATTAGAATGTATACATGTGTCATTTCCCCCCCCCCCCCCCCAAGAAAAAAAAAATCTTGAAAAAAAATTTCATTTGGCTCTCTTTGGCACACTAGGAGGCCCGGACTAGGCCAACTCATTGGAAACAAGATAGAATTCAAAGGCTAGATGCAACATTTTGGGGCTATAGGAGGTTATGTGATATGGGCAACACCTAAACTGTATAAGGGAAGCACCACCATATTGAGAATTCAAAATCATACTCATGACACAATAAATAAAGTGATGCATTCCAAAGTACAATTAGCCACCTCTAATTAACAAAAATCAAAAAGAGATTTTGTTGATTTTAACTAGAGATTCAAAAGTTTCCATTACTTTTTGTATTAAGGGCCATATTATCAGATGATTATAATTTAGACAAGCATTTAACAGCATATCAACACACTTAAAACACAGATATGAGGGACTGTTGCAAGGCCAATAAGAATTCAGATCTCACAATAAAGTAAAGATGGAGATATTGGCACCTACCTCAGGTCTCTATTTCCTTACTTTTGTCTCTGTTATAACTGCTCTATTTTTGAACGAGTTCTTCCTGTCACGATATTTATGTTTATGCCATAATGAATGCAACAAGTAATGTGAAGGCTTTCCAACATGCAGCAATCTGATTCTTTCATTTCTTTAACCTTGGTTTTTGCACCTTCTTAGCCTTAAACAAGTTTATATAATTTTATCCCCTGGTCTACATGCACATCTTGGTGGAAAATCGAGGCAATGAAAGATTTCTAAGTTACATTTATCTTCATCCATAAATAACATTCAAATAATTATTCCCTATGCATACAAACATGAGAACATACTAACTTTAAGAAAGTAAATATACAACTGTTATTTTCTCACGCTATATTCCAAATACTGTTAATATGAGAAGCACATTAGCATTGACATTATAACCTGAATCCACAGGTAAGAATCACAGAAGGCATTGGAGAGGCAGGAATATGGCACATAGCAAGGAAGTATCTTAGAGATGACTTGAGCCCTTAACTTGTGAAACAATGACAGGATAAACTGACAAGATAAACTAACAAGATATACCATGAAATATCAGTGATAAAAAGAAGGATATGAGGAAAATAAACTGAGTGTTTAGAACATCAAGTTCAGCTTTATATCATACCAATATGTCTACCAATAAATGCCTCAGAAGCTTGCACTTGGCACTATACTTTCAGAGTCCGTTTGGGTCCAGCTTTTTTGCTAGCTTTTGTTAAGTCCTATAATTTTCTTGCTGTAAATTTAAACAATCAAAAGAATCTCAAAGCTGAACCACACATTTTGCTAGCTTTCAGTTTTCAGTTGTCACATGCTGAATAATATACACCTCAAATATTGTTACTGATTCTTGCATATAAAGCATAAAAAACAACTACCTACTGCAGAGATTACAATCAATGAAAAAATTTGGGTAATGAATCTCACACAGGCAGTAAAAAGCAAAATCTTCTATTCCTCCACAAAAGTCTTGACATTTCCCAACCATCTGATAAATTCAGTTCTATCCTTGTTCACCATAAATTCATGCAAGAAAACAGCGAGTTCATCATTTACCCCTCTTGCCTCCAAGTACTCCTTAAGTGCCTTCTGCAACTTAGCATCCATTTTCCTGCAAGTAAACATGATCCACACAAAGTCACCACCGATCGCACACCTCCAAAGTCCAAACTCCAAAAAAAAAAAAACATGGGTTTCAAAATTCTAGCAAAATTCAGTCCTAAACTTGCCAATTTCAGGTCAAATCATATATATATATATATATATATATATATATATATATATTTTTTTTTTTTTTAACAAACAAATTAATGAAAAATGACCATTTGTCACAAACCCAAGGAAAGCATTAGTTACATCTGCGTTATACTCCAAAACGAATAGTCAAGTTAAAATATTTGCTTCTTCTAATCACCTTATATAGCCCAGTTCAACCTAGTAAACACCCAATCTGAAACTCAACACATGCACGCACAACACACATTTATCCAATCCAATCCATAAAATCCGGGTATCACAATAATCAGGGCCAATGCTTCTCAACTACCAAACAAACAATAGATAGAGAAAAACATATATATACATACATACATATACACACACACACACACACAAAAGAGGTATGCTAGTACTACCTATAATCAGGTCCCAGATAAGGCATAGCCAGCAATGCATCACGCCTAAGCATATAAACCTTCTGAATCTCCAAAAAGTTTGGCCAAGCAGAGCACACAAACTCCAATTCATCCAAACCATCACCCTTGGAGATATCAACAATCAAGCTAAGATGAAGCGCAAAATCTTGACCAGAGCTCTCATCTCCAAGTTTAGGAACAGCAACACACCCATCAAACATAGTAGCTTCGATTCTGACATTCTCGGTGTCTCCAAATCTGCCACTCATCGTGATCAACTGCTCCCCCGGTCGATCTTGCACCGTAAACGAATCGAATTTCGTCACAGCCTACAAAAACAAGAAATGGGTTTTGCTTTGATTCAAAGACTAAGCAAACTAAATATGAGAATTTGAAAAAAAGAAACAATGCAAGAAGCACGAACTTGATGAGGAGGAGCGTAGTCGAACTGGTAGTTGATCTCGGTTCGGAGGATTCGGAGGACGTTGGATTCGAAGGGCGATTTGGTAATTGCGTCCGAGGAGTAAGGTCTGGTTGTTTGAAAGAGGAAAGAAGAAGAGCGAAGAAGGGTTCTTTGAGCTGTTCGGATTAAGGTAGCCATTTTTGCTAATGTGAGTGTCAAAGACTGTGTGTATTGGCTTGGCGCTACTTTTGTATAGGGTTTTATATTTTAATGAGAGTTTTATTAAGGAATCCGAATTTCCTTATTGGGTACCCCGTACCGTACCCGACCCAATAGGAAATTGGGGATGAAATTTCATTTTACTGCACCTATCAAAACCTATATGCATCACACGCCTCTCTCTCTCTCTCTCTCACTCACTTCGGACTTCGGTGCCTCTCACTAACTCTCGTTTTCTCTGTGCCTCTGCTTCGGACTTCGGTGGTCGGTGGCCGAGGCTCTGCCTCCCGCTTCCCTCTCGGCTTCTTCGGGTAAAAAACTAAACTAAACTGAACTTTCTTTCTTTCTATTTTATTTGAATCTCTCTGACTCTCTCAGTCTCTCTATCACATTGTTTGCTGAAGGTTCTCCGTTCTTGTTCTTTGCCTTCAAATTTTCAGTCAGTTTCAGTCCACTACTCCACTGGTAACTTCTATCATCAATTATTCTTTCAATTATTAGTATTTAATCAATTATAGAGCATTATAGTTTACACTTTACAGAGCATAGCATTTTAGTTTACATGTGTGCCTGCCTGTGTGTGTTCATAGTTGGTGGATTTATTTTGTATACACCGGTATTGTTTGTGAATTATTTATTTGTGATTTCGTGTATGTTGTGTTGATGGATTTATTTGTTGATAAAACGGTTGCTGCCAGTATGAAATTGTTGAGTGGAATGGAGTCCGCCTCTATAGTCTGTACCATCTAATGAACATGCTTCTACAACCGGGTCTAATGCTAATACTTCATCTGTGAGAGCGAAATGTGATCCCGCATGGGATCATGTAATTGAAAAGAGTTGAAAGACGGAAAAAGTAGTTATAGATGCATACATTGTGGGAAAGTTTATAAAGGAGGGGGCATCAATAGGATGAAAAGACATCTAGCTGGAATTAAAGGCAATGTGGCACCATGTAGAGGTGTACCTTATGATGTTAGGTTTCAGATGGTGGAAAATTTGAAGGAAATTTCTAAGTCTAAAGAACAAGCAAAACAGGATCAAGAGGCATCTAATTATTCGCCATTAGAGGAATCACCAGAATTTGAAGATGTCCAAGAAGTTACTTCTAGTGGTAGGAGTAGGAGTTTAGGTAGGAGAAATAGAAGTGATCTTAATAGTCTGATTTTAGTTTAGCGCAAACCCAAACCCAACAAACACACCACCACCTCATACTGATCGGAACTTACAAATCCAAAACTAACAATAGCGCCACCACCTCATCCATCTCGGAACCTGCGAACTCAAACCCAACAAATGCAATACAACCTCATCCTGATCAGAGGTGAGCTTTGCTGGGGAACAAGAGATATGGAACAAGATAGAGTGAGAGAGAACCAGCTCGGTGATGAGCTTCAGCCTTGGAGGCCCGATTTGGGCTTGATCTAGAGGAAAAGCTAGAGAGAAGAAGAGTCTTTTTTTTTTTACTTTTTCATTTGGTTTTCTTTTAAGGAACTCAAGTCTCACAAGCTCGAGTTCCACATGGATTAAAATTCCATGTCTGCGTTGCCAGAACATGGAACTCAAGTCTCTTAGGCTTGAGTTCCTACAGTAAACTTGAGTCTAGAGACTTAAGATGCCAGTTTCCTTAATAGTTTCGGAAACCTGCTAACTAACGAAAATGATGGCAAAATGATGTGAAATGGCAAAAAAAAAAAAAAAAAAAAAAAATCCTCATTTGAATGGCTCTTTAGATGTTTGGTTGTAGTCTGGTGTTATTGAGGCGTTTTGATGGCATAACCCTTCCAACCTCCACAACTTTCACTTCATGTCCTTTTTGGGTTGGGGTTTATAATCTTACTCTCATGGCTATGAGCCCTGAGGTAGGGTGGGATATTGGAAAAGGCTACTAGAACATGTGTGTCTACTGAGCTGTTGCAAATGGCGTAGGGTGGGGGTTATTCATACGTGTCAGGGTTGAAGTAAATATTGCTAAACCATTGCTACATGGTATACAGATTGGGATCGAAGATGAAAAGCCGGTATGGGTTTTCTTCAAGTATGAATGGTTTCCAAGCTTTTGGTACTGGTTTGACTGTACGGGTCATACGGAGCATGATTGTGAGAGTTACCCGATAAAGATGCTGGTTGGAAAACATATGCTTTTCCCCTATGGTTCATGGTTGAGGGCTGATTTGGATCAAAGAAGTACCCCTAGGTCCTAATTTCTAGGAGAACACAAAGATGAAGATACCGATCAAAGTGAGGAAGATTTGAATGCCGGTGTCAATTACAATTCTTTGAACAGAAGCCCTACCTTGCAAAGTCAACAGTAGGGATGTGCATGGATCGGGTTGGGTCAGATTGAAGGGTTTTTTCAACCCAACCCACATAGGTCAGTGGGTTGTGCTCTAGTACTTAATGTTTCCTATCCCGATGAGCGTTGCTAGTCATATTGAAAAATTACAGAGGGATTTTGTGTGGTAAGGGATTGGAGATGAGTTTAAGTATCACTTGCTTAATTGGAGGACTGTTTTTGCACCTGTTCAAAATGGGGGGCTGGATATTTGTGACTTGGTCCTTTAACAAGCCTTTGTTGGGGAAATGACTGTAGAGATATTCTATGGAGAGGAGTGCTTTGTGGAGATGGGTAGTAAACACGAAATATGGTTGCATTTGAGGGGATGGTGCTCTAATAGTGTTCAAGGGCCTTATGCTGTGGAAATATATCAGGAAAGGGTGGGGATGCTTTCCATCGTTTTCTCAATTTTAAGGTAGGGGATGGCTCTTCTATTAAATTTTTGCATGACCTTTGGTCTGAGGGACTCCCTTTGAAAAATAACTTCCCAGAGAATTATACAGTATTGCTTGTAATAAGGATGCTTCAATGGCTAAGTTGTTATCTTTTTCAGAAAAATAGTAACCTGTGTAATATCATTTTTTTACGACCGGATCAAGATTGGGAGCTAGAGTCGGTTGTCACCTTTATGGACCTAATGGATAAATTATGCTTGATAGGGTTTTCTAACTTTGTTCTTATTATGGGGCATTTCAACCCACTAATCTGTTTTCTTTTCTATGGAAGCCATTATGGAAAACCAAAAGTTTCTACAAAGGTTAGTTTCTTCCTTTGGACTCTGGCATTGGGTAAAATTTTGACTGTTGATAAGTTGAGGGTGAGGCAAGTGGAGGTGGTGGATTGATGCTGTATGTGTAAGAGGAATGGGGAGACTGTTGAATACTTACTTCTTCATTGCCTTGTAGCTCAAGCGTTGTGGAATATGGTATGTTCGCTTTTTGGGGTTCATTGGGTTATGCCGCATGGTGTCTTGGAGCTTCTTGCTAGTTGGACAGGCATGTTTAACAGAAACAGTTCCATGGTGATTTGGAGTATGATCCCTCGTTGCCTCATGTGGGGTATTTGGAGGGAAAAGAAAGTGCATACGTTTGAGGGGAATGAACGATTCATGATTTGAAGCTTTCCTTCCTTCAAACCCTATTTGAGTGGGCAAATGTATTGGGTGTTTCTACTTTCAGTTCCTTGCATTACTTGATTTGTGTACTTTCATTACTATTTAGTTTAGACATTCTGCTGGTATCATAGCACACTGCCTGTGTGCTTTGGTACATTGTATTTTCTCATCTTATTTCAATGAATATATATATATATAAATTTTACTTTCATAAACTATTTAAGCGTTTGTTTTTCAGAAATTATTATAATTCACATAATATGCGTTGATTATTTTCCAAATTTCCAAATTCATCAAAACTAATTCTCAAAATACCAAAATAAATCAAACTAAAAAAAATTAAAATAACGATAATAAAATAAACGAATATATATGGTGGATTGGGTTGGGTCAGATGGGTTGAAAAAACTATCAACACAAACCCAACCCAACTTGAGGCTTAAAATAAAATTACAACTCAACCCAACCCAACAACCCACGATAACCAACCTGAGGTGTCGGGTTGGGTTGGGTCTGGTTGGTTTTGTCAGGTGGGTGGGTTAGATGCATTCCCCTAGTCAATGGATTGATATCCATGATTTAACGGAGCAAGATCAGGAACTTTTTGTCAAGTACATAAGCATAGGGTTATAGAAGACTTGAATTTCTTTTGACTTTATGAACTATTGAATTTCTTTTGCATTTTTTGTTGTTCCTCTTGTTTTCTCCCAATATTTACAAGTTATAATTATATGTAACATTGCAAACATTATTTCGTCTCATTTTATGTATATGCAGGAATGGTGGGACTATCTCTGGGAGAAAAACACTTCATACAGGGTGGCATTGCTCAAGACATTCGTTCTGATGGTCGAAAAAGATTAACTTACCGTCCTATTAATGTTGAAACTGGAGTTATACCCCAAGTATAACATTCTTTTCAAATACTTTATTAAGATATAGTTTGAATGCTGGAAAAGGATTCATTTGGCTAAACCCAATTAGTTAGAATTAAGCGTACTTTGAGTTGCTTAGTTATTTACATCATGGAAACATGGAAATTAATTTCTTTTACATTAGCATTGGCTTGTTTTCTACCAGACAAACTGAACTTCTGCTGGTTTCTATGTATTCCATGGACTTAATTGCAGGCAAATGGTTCAGCAAGAATCAGGATGGGGGCCACAGATGTTATTTCTACTGTGAAGGTATTTCATGGTTCAAGATGCTTGATCTTCCTGGTGGTTGTTGTTGTTAGGTTTTTTTTTTCTTTTTTGTTATTATTATAAATAAGGACACATATCTACAGTAAGCAATTTCCTCCCATGTTTTGTGAATACTTGTTATGTTGTTTACTAATATGTATAAGTGCAGGCTGAACTTGGAAAGCCAATTTCACTACAACCAGACAAAGGAAAGGTTTCCATATACGTTGATTGCAGTCCAACTGCAGCCCCAATGTTTGAGGTTTGTATACATTGTTGTTATATAATCATCTAATTTTATCCATTTTGTTGATTACTATCGTCTAATATTATCTAATTTGTTGATTGAGCTCATATAGATTTCTTGAGGTTTAAGGTGTAAGGTGTAGTGAGGCTTGTGTGTTTGGTATCGGTTTATTTGACTTTTTGCTGAAAGTGGGTTAGAGTTTACTTGTGCTTTATTAAAAAAAAAAAAAAAAAAGCAAGAGGTTTTAAAAAGCAGTAAATGAACAAAATAAGCTAAAAGCTAAACGAAAAAACCTGTGGCAAACTAACAAAAGTAGAAATAAGCAGACTTTTTTTTTTTTTTTTTTTTTTTTAAAGTAATACAAATATATTTAAAAAGATGAAGGGTGACACCTGAAAATAAATTAGCAGACATTTTAAAGCTAAAATAATAAACCCTTAATCCTTTGTTTAAAAAAGAAGAAGAATTCATTACGTAAAATAGCTTTCCTAAATAATCCAGGCAAAATGAAATTATGGCACAATGGGAAGAGCTATTCTCATTGCCAATTTTCTTCATAGCTCATACATATGTATGTGGGGCCTTTCAAAGAATATTCTTATGTGAACTTTCTTTCTTTGTATGATTCAAATTTCAGTATGTTAAATCCAGCATGATTGATTGCTTACTCAGGGTAGAGGGGGTGAGGAGTTGTCCACAGAACTCTCAGTTGCTCTTCAACGTTCTCTCTTGGGTGGTAAAAGTGGAGCTGGTATGAATCTAATGAGAACAAGAGAAGTTACCGTCAATTTATTGCCCATGCTTTCTATCATTTCGCATTCATCCTCATATTTGTTTTATGATTATAGGTTCTTTCTTTTCTTAGATTGAATTAAGAGTTCTTATTTAATTTTCCACAGGGGCTGGAATTGATCTCTCATCTCTAGTAGTTGTGGAGGGAAAAATTTGCTGGGATCTTTATATTGATTGTCTTGTGGTTTGTTCAGACGGGAATCTGCTTGATGCCCTAGGTGCTGCCATTAAGGTAGTTTTTCTCCACATATGTCTATATATTTGCAATTTAGTTTTCTTTTCATTTTGTCAGGATGTAATAAGGGTTTTGCTGGCTGTTGATAAAGTCTAGTGAGCGGACAAGCCATATCTCTTGTGGTTGTAACACTTCAAAACCAGATTGATTGAATTTCAACTTCACCGAACTTCATACTTTCCGATAGGTGTAGATATTATAGGATGTAGTTAGTGCATAAGACTTAAACTTTCTAGGTCTGGGAGAGGTGGTTGGTAGGCAACCTTACCCCCTATTTTGGAGAGGCTGATTCTCGTTTAAACAATCTTTTGTACTTATTTTGTATCAATTCTACCATGATGGCAGTATACATTTAAATTTTTTACATCATTATTCTCCCAAGATGTTCGTGATCAGAGGCATTGTAAATGGTTGATGAATTTGTTGCTGTTGGAAACTGAAAACTAATGTATCTTGTTACTGTTGTTCCCGAAGGCTGCTTTGAGCAATACAGGCATCCCGAGGGTTCAAGTTGCAGCTGGTGCATCAGGTGATGAGCAACCAGAGGTTGACATTAGCGATGAAGAATTTCTGCAGTTTGACACATCAGATATCCCTGTCATAGTTACATTAACAAAGGTGACAAAACTGCGCTTTTAGTTATATTTTCATAATCTGCAAATGTCTGTTCTTCCATCATGAAGTATTTCTCCTCTTTTATAGGTGGGAAGGCACTATATTGTAGATGCCACTACAGAAGAGGAGTCCCAAATGAGCTCTGCCATTTCTATTTCTGTCAACAGGAAAGGACACATTTGTGGGCTGACTAAAAGAGGTGGTGCAGGCCTGGATCCAAGCATCGTTCTGGACATGATATCTGTGGCAAAACATGTAAGTGAGCAGCTAATGAACAAATTGGATTCTGAGATAGCTGCTGCTGAAGCCGGTGAAGATGAATCATGACATGGTTAGAACCTGCGATGCCATTATAATTGGCGCATTCAAACGGGATTGGCTCAATGAAGTAGTTTGGATAACTTACTAGGAGATGAAGAAAGAATGGCGTGTTGTATACTTGGCATGTTAACCACAATTGTCAGAGCTATATACTATGCAATTTTTTTTTTTTTTAAGAGTTAGGTCTGGTTACCGGTTTATGGAAGCTTGCCCGTCTCTTAGGTTTTTGACTGTAAGCAGCCAGACACGCATTCATCATAGTTCTAAAGATCAATTTCCTGCTAGTTGAGTAGCATTGCTGCATTATTGTTGTCTGTTGCATACCTAGATATTGTTTTCACTTGTTTTAACAGTTGCCTTGTGTAAGCCCTATTTTCTGCTGTTGAGGTCTGGTTTTTGTATCATATTATTAGTTCCATGAGTTAAACATAGAAGAAATCAAAGTTCAAATCTGAATTCAAAGGTCAGCCATCCCTTAGCACGCAGCAGTAAGGTATGATGGGATATACTTCTTACCATGCTTTAAGCCATACGAGTGCCATCCATCTAGGAAGTTTCATTCTTTTTTTTTTTTTTTTTTCTTTTTTTTTCTTTTTATAATGATAAGATCTAGTAGTGGGAAAAGCCATATTCAACAAAGAGGATGAAGAAGAAAAAATAAAGACACAAATGAGATAAGAATAAATGGTCCTGGCGTCCTGCAATAAACCGTTAAAAATTATCTGTTGTTTTTAGCTCAATTGCCTGGAAAGAGGTTTATGTGTTTCATCAATCAGGATAGTGGCTTTAGTGGGTATGGGGGAAAGTGACAAGGGTGAAGAGAAAAGAGAGTGTTGACTCTAGGGCTGAAAATAAGTCAATCCGTTCATAAACAAGTCAAATTTGGCTTGATACAAAAACGTGTTCATGTTATTTGTTTATAAACAAGTCAAGTTTTTTTTTTTTTTTTTTTTGAGAGTTAAACAAGTCAAGTTTGAGTCCTAGTTTTAGGCTTGTTTAATAAATGAGATGAGCATAAAACAACAACAATAATAATTCATGAATAAGCTTGTGAATATTAAGGCTCGATATTAAATAATTTGAGCATAGGCTTGTTTATGAGTTTGGTAATAAGCTTGATATAAACTTTGACCAATAAAGCCATATTTTATCAAGACTAATTAATTTAGACTTGGGATCGCTCGTCCAAACCAAACGGGCTTGATAATAAACTTGATATGGGTTTGATAATGTATTTGTGTTAGATCTCAACCTCAAAAGCTTGATATTGAACTTGAACTTAAAACATTTTATTTTTGTTGTTGAGTTGAACGTGAACATTTACTACTTGAAAAATTTTGGTTTGTTTAAGGTCATATGGTGAGGGAGAGAAAAGGACATTTGATTTGTGAGGTAATGAGAAAGGAAATTATAAACAGTGAGCATAGAAATTGAAAGGAAAGGGAGGGTGGGGAGGGTAAGGTGTGATTTGAGAGTTGGGGCTGATAGAGGAAGAGAAGAGATGGTCAAGACTACCATAAGGTAGAGAGAACTGTAGAGCAACAGTGGATTGACAACAAAGAGAACTATAAAGCAACAGTGGATCCACAACAAATGTGAATGGTTGCCCAATTGAGTATTCAAATAATTAGGGGCTGTTTGGATTTCACGTTTTCCATCACCCATCACTTTGATTTCATCACCCATAACTCAAAACTGATGGGTCCCACGGCAGAAGGGTGTGTTTGGATTTGTTTTCAGTTTTTGTTTCCATCACTAAATTCTTTGATTTTTGAGTGACGAGTTATGGAAACTGAAAATACATTTTGGGTGTTTTCAAGTTATGGAAAACTGAGTTATGTGGCATTTTTGTAATTTTACTCAACCAAATGGGACCCACCTTATGCCTTGTCTCATCAATCTAACTTCATGAGCATGTGCTCTTCCCCTCTCTCTCTCATCTTTTTTTTTTCTCTCTCTCTCTCTCTCTCTCTCTCTCTCTCTCTTCAAACACACAGCTCTCATCTCCTTTCTTCACCGAACCTCCACAAACCCATAACTCACCGCCACATGAGCATCACATGCCACCTCCACAGACCCATAACTCACCGCCACCACGAGCATCACAATATCACCGGACCTCCCACAGCAGAAGAGTCCTTCACTGTCTCAAACCATCGTGGGCCTTGCTATGGCTTTCCTCTCTAAACAAAACCACCATGGTTTAAGCTTCAAGCTCCACCCTTTTTTTGAAACCCTCTTTCTTTTTTATTTTCTTTCTATTTATTTGCTCAATTTTCTCTTTTTTCTTTGAGCTGAAAGTTCCTTCCTTTGTAATTGTTTATGGATTTGGGGCTTCAAAATACAAGATTTTTGTTTATAATATCATATAAACAAAAAAAAAAAAAAAAAAAAAAAAACCAAAAAAACTTCTCCTTCATTATTTTCTCACCAACCAAACAATAGGGAAAAACAAAGGCAAAGCAAAGTTCAAGCTAAAATCTAATAGTTTTCTCAAAACCCAAATGCCAAAAACATAAACCAGATAAAGAAACAAGTTGACAAATCAAGGAAATGGGTCATGTTTCTTCACACTTCGTCGATGCTGCTGGGTCACGACGGTGGAGATCGTGCCACCGGTACACATTGGAGAGATGGGTCAAGCGGCCCTGGTAATGGTGGAGATTGGCGTTCGAGCTTCTTCTAATTTAGCTGGGTTCGGGTTTGTGTTTTGAGAGAGTAATAGGGCTGAAGGGGTGAAGGGGAAATGAGAAGTGAAGAAAATGGTGGGGAATGAGGGTGAGGCGGGTAGGCTAACAGAAATCATGTATGGGTCAAGGTGTCTCTGACCAAGTGCTCAGGTATGAGTCCCACAAAAAGTAAAAATATTTGAGTGATGAGCAGTTGAAAACAGTGTGTCAAACGTGCAGGGTTTAGGAAATTGGAGTATTTTAAGTGATAAGTAATGAGTGATGAGTGATTAAAATTGAGTGAGGAGTGATGAGTGATATGCATACTTATATGTCATCTTAAGGAGTTACGCTATATGACAATTGACAAGTGGCAATTCTAGTTACAGTAATGTTGATCATTTAGACGATGTTATTTGGATTAATTGAAGAAGAAAAAATACAAGGAAGAGTTAAGATTAAGTGTTCGTCTTCACAATATATATACTAATTACTATGACAAAGCGGTGTGCAAAGTTTCCTCATGTGATATGAGTTATTACCCCTTGATCTGGATAGAAAGACCCTATAAAAATTCACTGTTCTTGAGATTGGCTTTGAGCCTTTCCTGTGCAGTTTAGGTGGAGGGCAAAGAAGGCCCCCTTCCCGGGGGCCTTTCTATTTGAATTTAATTCAAATGACCATTCAGATATCATTACAAAATTTGATATAGAATGAAGGGTAAGTTATGATTTTGGTCCTTAACGTGTCCTTTTATTATTAATTAAAAAAAAACTCAGCCAACTAAATACAAGATTTATATATCTCACGAAATTGAGAGAGAAGATTAATTTGGGAATTGAATCCCTATACCTGACTGGAGAGGAGAACTAAATCTCAGTATTAATAATAATAATAATAATTATTATTATTGAACACATTAGGGAACAAAAACTTGAATTAAAAAAGAGATAAAGATGGAGATTTTAATAATTTCAATTTGGGTTTTTGACCGATGCATTGCTCTCAAAGAAATCAGATTAGACTCTCAAGAGAAAAATTTTCCAATTTTGCTGTTTCCTTTTCATCGTTCATAGACTTTTCTTGATCATATTGTTTACCTCTTCCGTTAAGTCCCAAGATCAAGACCAACATCCACATGATTAAAAAAAAAAAGTGTTATCGGTCATTCTATTAA
The DNA here is from genome assembly GCA_028535165.1 of Quercus tomentella. Lineage (NCBI taxonomy): Eukaryota > Viridiplantae > Streptophyta > Magnoliopsida > Fagales > Fagaceae > Quercus > Quercus tomentella. The sequence goes on from JAPQVY010000155.1 coordinate 21,697,395, forward strand.
CTTCGGTTAGTTTCATTGTCTATATGTTTAACGGAACCATGATATGACATTTTTTATAACATGGCAAGTGCTAGAGCTATGCCACATCAATTATTAAAAAACAAAATTGTCACATCATATTTATTTATATTAATTCATTTTAGTTTTAAAAACTAAACAACAAATATAATTAAAAAGAAAAAAAAAAAAAAAAAACCTAAACAACCAATTCTAAAAAAATCCCCAATCTCATCTTCCAATTTAGATTTTTTTTTTTTACACCACCAACATTAATCTTGAATCGCACCAAGATTCAATCTCATTGGTGCCCTTACAATATTTCAAATTATTTAGAAGATATAGGCACCTAAAGGCATAAGGATGACCATCACATACTCTTGGCACAATGATCACTCCATAAGTATAATTTCTATCTTGTATAAAAAAAATATTTAAAAAAAAAAATTATTTTTTTTAAAATGGCATAATGGTGACAATTTTGAAGGGAAGAAACCAAGAAAATCAAGGATAGACACTAACAATTTTTCAAGAAAATCAAAGAGTGACATAAGTATTTGTCACCAGGTGTTTATGTCTAACAAGTGCTACTCATCTTCCTTTTGAGTAGACATAATATGTGAATAAAAACCAACGTGGATACCGCCCTAAAATCGATTTTTGGTTCTAAGATCATTACTTATTGCTGATTTGGTGACTACTATTCTTGACAATATTGGGAAGTAGCTAAAGGAGATAATGAAGCCCAATCCCCAATATGGGTGCAGTTCAAGATTGATGTTGTGGTGAGGAGTAAATCTACAAATGATCAATGAGATTGAGAATTTTTGAAGATTTTTTTTTTTAATAACTAAAATGAATTAATATAAATAAATTTGATTTGGCAATTTAGTTTTTAAAAATTGATTTGATATCTCTAGCATTTGTCACCTCATTAAAATAAATGTCACATCATTGTTCTGTTAGACAGGCAATGAAACTAGGGGTGGCAATTCGTGTTCGCGTGTCAAGTTCATGTCGTGTCAACTCATGAGTATTCAACTATATAGGTCAATCCTAACCCGACATGTTTATTAAACGGGTTAGGAATTTTCAACCCTAACAAAAAAAAAACTAAACTAATTTTAGTATTAACCAAATTGATATAAATTATGAAAAACCAAAAAAATAAATATATTTAATATAAAATTAAGAACTAACAAGTAACTGCATCACAAACAATCATTCAAAACTAAATCATATCTCTATATCCCAAATACTCAATCATAATATGTCAAAGAAAATAAACCACAACAACTAATAAGTTTATATTCCTAGGGTTTGAAGGGTATATTGGTAAAATGTCATTTAATTAAACGGGCCAGACAGGTCAAATGGGTTCTATGTGATGGACACTAATCCAACTCGTTTATTAAACGGGCCAGTCGTGCCAACATGAACCTATTAAACCTTAACTCATAATCTACTAATTTCGTGTTGTATCATGTTGAGTTCACGGGTCATGTCCAATTTTGCCACCCCTAAATTAAACTAACATAAGACAATAGAGGAACCAAAAATAATCTTATCTCTCTATTTTATTTTTCCTAAATGAGAAATTTGATAATTATGGAAGTTAGTAATAAATATTTTTTATGATTGTGTTATTATATGAAATTATTTATTCTAATGTGACATTAAAATATAAATGGTTTTATGAGGAAGTCTTATATAATTTAATTCAATTAATATATATATATATATATATATATATATATTATAGAATAATAATGTAAGACCACCAAAACTTATGTGGTACAATATTAAGAGGTGAATTAGAAGTCGAAGTACAATCAAAATACAAATTAATTTATATTTCTAGTTTAATTTGCAAAATGTTTCCAATTTAATTTTCATAATTTTGGTGTGAAATGACTCACTCATAATATTCAATACGAAAGCTGAGATGACTACCTCACTCACCTAGATAATATCACCTCATAATTACTACTGTTAAATGTTTCCCAACGTAAGCACATGTTACAACTTTATAAATAGGACAAAATTTGGCAACAAACTTGGTTGTAGCCTAATACTACAACTTTACTTAATATATTTTTATTGGATATGAATTTTGACAAATCCGTCATTGGATTATATTTCTTCTTATATCCTCCATTCTTGCTAAATTAATTTTCAATAGTCATGTCATCGATTAGATGTTTAAATTTCAAGTTTTTGTAGTATAAAATTATGCACAAAAAATAAATTTATGAATCGAATAGTAAATACATTCGATTGACATGAAATTCGATGTATATGTTGAAAACATAAAAAAAAAAATGCAATCCAACAATTTGTAGTCTTGTTGATTTTTGTAGTGAAAGTTGTAGCCTTAGGCTACAATAGCCAAACTGTCTTATAAATACTACTAATTACTAATCGGTGCAATGCACGGGCAAGTTCAATGTAATATAATTTATTTTCCTCTCTTTTAATTTTTGTCAAAATATGAAATTTGATAATTATGATAGTTATGACATTTATTATGATAGCAATTGCATATGGAACTATATGTTTTAGTATTATACATTTATTATAATTGCATTTGTATATGAAATTATATGTAGCTATTTAAAGAAAATATTATTTTTCTAAGATTCTAATAAAGGTTTTAAATATAGAATAAAATTTAAATTCAATTAACATATATATATATATATATATATATATATATATATAACATGTAAATTTGTGAGGCTTCAAAAGCTTGTATGACACAATATTATGAGATCAACCAAAAGTGAACGTCTTGGTTTTATGTTATGCAATGCACATAGATATAACATAATCTGATTTTATTTATTTATTTATTTATTTTTTTATCTTTTCATTATATATTTTATCTAAATATGAAATTGTATAATAGATAAAGTTTAGTTATAAAATTGGTTGAGCTTAAAGCTACAATTTTACTTAATATCTTTTTATTGGAGATGAATTTTGACAAATCCACCATTGGATTACATTTTTTTCTTATATCCTTTATGCTTACCAAATTTCTAAAAAATTAAGTATCAATAGTTATGTCATCAATAAATTGTTTTTTTTTTTTTTTTTTAGAGTTTCAACCTATGTCATTCGCTCCTGATAATGACTCTTTATCATCAAACCAAGACACTAATTAGTTTTTGGTATAGGTGGGGAGTCATCAATAAATGGTTTAAATTGCAAGTTTTTATAGTTTGAAATTATGCATAAAATATAAGCTTATAAATCATATAGTAAATAATATCCGATTGACACAAAATTTGACATTTGTATTAAGAGTGTAAAAGACATATAATTTAACTGTCAGATTTTCAAAATATATAGTAATTTTAATATTTTTAAAGGAAATTATAGCCTTAGGTTACAAACAATTTTGTAACTAAACTTTGTCCTTATATAATTATTGGATTTATTAATAATCATTTATCATAATTATGTTTGTATATGGAACTAAATATTCTATTATTAAGCATTTATTAGGATTGTATTTGTATATGAAATTATATATTCTATCATTTAAAAAATGAATAATTCTAGAGATACAAATGTTTTTAATTTCAATTAAAAATAGAGTGTCAAGATTCTAATGGATGGTTTAAATATAGAATGAAATTTAAATTCAATTAATTATTATATATTTGAATAATGATGTCTAAAATTGTGAGATCTTAAAGGCTTATAGCATAGTTATTAAACCCGGACCAAGCATTGACCTGGCCTATGAGTCGGGTCACTCGTTCAATCAGTGGGTCAACGGTCGAATCGTAGGGTCAAATAAAAAGATTTATAAAATTATATATATATATATATATATATATATATATATATATATATATATATATATATTAAACAAAAGAAAATTAAAAAAAAAAAAGGTTAAAAAATTAAACTTAAATCAATAAACAAATAAAGCCCAAAAAATGTAAACAAAAGAAGAGAAAAAAAGGTTTAAGCAATAAATTATATAACATATACTAATATACTCATACGTACATGCTAACTAACTTAGTAATTCTGAAAAGTACATTATTTATTTATTTATTTAGGTTTTTTCTTATTTAAATTACCATATTATCACACATTAAACAATAAAGAAGTCAATGAGATTGGACTATTAATGTAATTTTACATAATTCACAAATTCAGTTGGGCTTCTGGATTATTAAAACTTAGCTAGGTTACACAGTTTGCTTAGAACTTGCCGGGTTTTACCAGTTTTGACCAAATCTTATCTTATACACATCCAATCCAATTGATGACCCGAACTAGTCTATGTGCTGGGTCACTGGGTTATTGGTCCGACTAGTCGGGTTGGGTCGGATCTAATAACACTAGGCACAACCATGTAGGAAGACAACAGAGATATGTAATAGATACGGATTATGTGTTAAGAACCTTTTCTTTTGGGGAAATTGCACTTTACCCACCTGTGGTTTGGCCCGTTTTAACAATGCCCACCCGTGGTTTAAAAGTTATCACTTAATCCACCTGTGGTGGCCTCTGTTAAACCCCCGTTACCCACCTCTGCCATTTTCGTTAGAAAATCCCCTTTACTACATAAGCCAAAATTAGAACCCTAAAAAGAAGAACGAGCTCTCTCCCTCTCTCTACCTTAGAATCCCTAAAATCCCCAAACCCATAATCCCTTTCTCTCTTTACTTAGATTGCCAAAGTGAAATTTGAACATTTGCAAGCAAGGAGGAGGTGTATTGAAGCTTGGGTTTTTCTCTATATCAGGATCCCTAAAAATCCCCAAATCCATTTCTCTCTGTACTCCGATTGCCAAAGTGAAATCTGAACATGTCTTCTTCAAGTTATTACTTGGGTTCCAGTCACCATTCATGTTTTGTTGACCGTTGTTAGCTACAGACTGCTTTGACCTTGAACAATTTTGGGAGAAGGTTTAATGGGTGCTACTACTATGATGTGGTGAGTAACAGTTGGTTTTCATATTTTTTCCTTTTATTTATTTATTTATTTTTTCTGGTTTTGTTGGCTTTATGAATAACCCAAATTTGATTTTATTTGTAGGATGATGACCCTACTTGTAAATACTTTAGGTGGTTAGATGGCAAAACATGTAAGTATGGGTCTGAAGTTGCACCCATTGTCCTTGCAAGATTCAGTATGTACAAGAATCAAGTAAGAGTTGCACAGGAAAAAGAAAAGGAGGCTAGTGATAGGGAAAAAGCAGCTATTGAGAGAGAAAAAGTAGCCAAGTGAAGGGAAGAAAAAGCTAGGGTGAGAGAGAGGATAGCTAAAGAGAAGTTACAAAAATACAAATTTGCACTTGTTGTGTTATGGGGGTTTTTTGCTATTTTTTTTGTGTTTTCTGGTAGGATGGGAGAATTTGGAATAAAGCCATTTAGTCTGCCTTGAAGGCAAGTTGTTGTAGTTATTGTATAATTTTGGGTACTACCACTTTTGACAAGTGTATTCCATGTATTTGGCACTATGTAATGTTGTTGTTTATTTGAATAGAGTATGCAATGTGTTCTTCTTTATGTAATGCTACATACTTTATGTAATGTGTAATGCTACCTTGTAATGTGTTCTTTATGTAATGTGTTCTTGTAATTTGAATAGAGTATGCAATCTACTCTTCTTTATATAAGGGGAAATTGCACATGCACCTCACAAGATTCTGTTTATATCAAATGAAGAAGCATAAACAAGTATGTTTTAATAAAGAAGCATAAAAAAGTATTAAGAAGTACCATTCCATACATCAAATGAAGAAGCATAAAGAAGTACCATTCCATACATATATAATAACATATACAAAACATTGTTCAAAACATGTGGACTCCACCTAATATTAATGGCTAAACAATTCCAAAGTACTTCAATAATAAGTGCTTCTGTCCCCACTAAGACAATCACAGAATAACTTTATAGTAGAAAGTTATGCACAATAACAAAAAAGTGGTAACATGCCACTATTAGACATGCACAATAACAAAAAATAAAGTAAATTTTCTACAAACACATTCTTCAATCTTCATTTCCCAAAGACCTTGCCCTTGCCCTTGCCCCTGTCGTTACCCTTATCCTTATCCTTGCATTGTATACTATCCCTTGTTGAGAACATTGCACCAGATGTCTCAGCTTTTAATCCACCTCTTCCATATGAGAGTAGATGACTTCTCCCAAGTACCCTTTGTGGTACCAACCCCCTTGGAGGCTGCAAAATATATAGCAACTCCATATCAAAATCTAATCTAGTGTTTTATGTAAGTATAAAGGGTAGTGTTTGTGTATATACCTGAGATAAAGGTTTTCTTGTATCCTATGTTTCCTTAGGAATATGAGAGATGGGCTGGCTGCATGAGAACCATTGAGCTGTGGGTGCTTTACTTGGTGGTGGTCTGCTTGAATCTGCTGCAGATAGTGGTGGTCTGCTTGAAGTTGAAGCAGATGTTTTAGTTGGCTGTGTGTAGGGTTTGCCTGTTGGCTGCCTCAGTGGCTGCTTTTGTGGTTGGTTGACTGGTTGACTTGCTTGATGGGTAGTTGGCTTTTTTGTTGGATGGCTAGCTACCCCACTTGTTGCTTGACCAGTTGTCTGCTTGGCTGCATTGTTTACTGGTCTAGGTGGGTGCTTTGCTTGCTGGTTGGCTGACTTGTTTACTGGTCCAGGTGGTTGCTTTGCTTGCTGGTTGGTTGCCTGGTTGGCTGCCTTGTTTGCAGATCTAGGTGGCTGCCTTGCTTGGCTGGTTGCCTAGTTGGCTACCTTGTTTGCAAATCTAGATGACTGCCTTACTTGCTGATTGTTTGCCTGGTTGGATGCCTTGTTTGCAAATCTAGGTGGCTGCCTTGCAAACTTCCTTGGTGGTTGCCTAGGTAGTTGACTTGCTAGCTGGCTGGCTGGTTGGCTGGTTTACAAACTTTCTAGGTGGTTGCCTTGCAAACTTTCTGGGTGGTTGCCTAGGTGGCTGACTTGCTAGCTGGCTGACTAGCTGAGGTACTGAAGTTGCACCCTAACTTGGTTGGTCAGTGCTTGCTCCTTCTCCCTCTTGTCCCTACAAAAAGAATTACCTTGCATCATAAATATATTTGTAATATAATTGTCATTGTGAACACCTTCTTGCTTTACTTACAATTTTTTTTTCCTCTTAAGTCGCTGTTTCCTTTGCCATGGTGTCTCACCAGTTATTCTAGCCTTACACCTCCTTGAATTATGCCCCTCCTTATGGCAAAACCCACATTTTATAGGTCTATTTGACCTAGAAACTTTGCATGGGTTGTTTGGCTTATCTGCATCTTTCTTCCTTTTTATTGGTGGCCTGCCTGGAGGCTTGTACACAATTGGAGCAACAGAGGCAAGTTGGTTGGTTTCACTCCATTCATCTTGGCCAGGCAGTGGGGTAATCATCTCTTTGTATGCAGCCACATAGGCATCCTTTCTATAACATGCCTGCGTATAATCCTCAGGCCTCTCCAATTTCTTATAGATTGTCGCAACCCCATGTTTACATGAGATTCCTGTCAAATCCCAAGCTCTACAACTACAACACTTTCTTGTAAGGTTAACCACATGCCTCTCATACTCATTATCAACCTCATATATAAAGCAATCTAATGGAATAACAAAAAATGACTTAGAATCAATTTTCAACTGCTCAAGCTTCTGCACTATGTTTGGACATATGTCACTAGTGAACTTTTCAATCTCAGTCCTCTTTTTGTACATTCTAGTCATCAACCTAACCCTAATCCATTCTAGCATGGCAATGATAGGCTTATCCCTAGCGTTTAGTATCATAGAATTAAATGACTCACTAAGATTGTTCACATTACAATCAGAGATGGCCCTTGGAGTGAAATGTGACTTGGTCTATTGGGTTGGGTGGATATCTACTAGATACTCCCATGCTTCTTTGTCCAAGTTCTTCATATCTTGCATTCTCTTCTCAAGCTCCCTAACTATTGTTGTTGCAGCACACCTCCATAATGCAGCCTTCAATTCTAAACCCTTGAAATTTAACTTAAAGTTGCTGTAAATATGCTACACACAAAATCTATGTTCAACTATTGGGAACAACATCTCCATGTCAGGTATCAATCCCTGGTTATCATAAATAAAATAAAATAAAATAAAAATCCAAAGAACAAAAATGAACACCATTTTTCTAAGAACAAAAACAGAACTTTCAAAAAGCAGAAATGTAATGACTAAGAGCAAAAAGAAATCTCAAAAAGCAAGTGAATTGTATTACCTTCTGCCTATCTAAAATGAACACCAAATTCAGCTCATCTGGCCTCCCAATATCATCTGCAAATGTTTGTAAAAACCACACTCAAGAATTCTTGTTTTCTTGCTCAACTACACCTAATGCAACAGGGAATATATTGTCATTCCCATCCCTCGCAGTTGCTGATAATATATGTCCACCAAACTTGCCCTTCAAATGGCAACCATCTAATCCTACAAGTGGCTTGCACCCCCCCCCCCCCCAAGAATCCAACTTTCTGTGCATTGTATCTCACATATATCCTCTTGAACTTGGGTTGTGTGTTAGGTTTAGTAATCTTAGTTTGCAGAATTACCTTACTCCCTACGTCAGTTACTCTTATCATCTCAACATAGTCCTTAAGCTTTCCATACTACAACCTCTCATCACCTAGTATGAACTCTCTAGCTTTCCTCTTAGCTCTGTACACTTGATTTATGCTCAAGTCCACAGACACATCCTACATAACTCGATGCTTCACACTAGAAATTGCCCAATTAGGGTTTTTGTTGAAATCATCCAATTACTTCATAGCCACATATGTAGAAGTGACCTGACTATGCTTGAATGTCCTCCCATATGTACAAGTTGGAACCATGGTCTTTATTTGGAAGGTTAACTCCCCTGAAATCTATGATGCATATACCCTCCAACCATATTCATACTTGCAGTGGACAAAAACCTTGGTCTTTTCATTAAGCTTGAACTTAATGTCCACAGGCTTTTGCATTGCATATTCCCTCAAGGCAGCCCTAAACACCTTCCCATTTGGAAACTTCACACCCTTGCATAACTAAGGGTTACTTATGCTAGTCTTCTCATTGAACTTTGGACATCTCACCCTTTCATCCTCATCCTTAGACTGTTAATGCTCCTAGTGTCATCATCATCAAGAGCTTTTTCAACCCAATCATCATCATCAACAGCTTGATCATTGGCAGCACTTCTGGTTTCTTCCCATTATCTGTAACCTGCTCCTTCAAATGCTCTCCCTCATTTACCTTTTTAGTATCTCTTTGATGCTCTCTTATATTGGGCTCCTCATTGTTTTGAGCAACAAATATGTCATCAGGATAATCTGGTTCTTCATACCCTTCATCTAACCAATTAGGTTCATCCACATGAACATCTTCACTACCAACAGTTTGTCCATGGGTAGCATTGTCATCCACATGCAATTCTCCACAACCAACAGGTTGCCTACCCCCTGCATTGTCATCCATAGCTCCACCAACACTACCATTCCTTAAACCATTAACAGGTTCTTCACTAACATCATTTTGGTAAACCACAAATGATCTAAGAGAGACAATATTGTCATTGCCCCTACAATGTTCACCCATTACTAGAGTCACCTCCTCACAATCAGTATCATTATCTTTATCATTCATTTCTCATGGTTGGTCTATTGCAATTAGTTGATTTGGTTCAACCATAGGTTCTTCAAAAAGCAATTGGTTCAGCTTCAGGTTCTATATAAAGTGTGATTTCATTTGTTGGCTATTCAGCATGTAGTTCACACGTGTAGGTCATATCATCATCTGAAGTAATTAACCTTAACCCTTACTCTAAGTCACCACCAGATATTAAATAATAAATAATAAATCCTACTGTTAATGGGTCCCCCAACATCAGAACAAATGTCTTGTATCTCAAAATGACTTAGTATATCTGGATCAACATTACTCATTAAAGATACCTCACCACCTATATACTCTAAAACAGGGTTCTACTCAAAATTCTCACTATAGTGAATAGTAAAATTAAAACGAATTTTAGCAGCCATCTACAGGAGTTAAAACACATGCACAAACAAAAGTAATTAAATACATAACCAACACATGCACAGATAGCACCAATCATTGACAAAAGCAAAATAATTTCATACAACATAAAATACCATTTAACATGGGGTCAGGGGAGACAAGAAACACAACCAACTAAACAGTTTGTCTCCATGGGACCATAGACAACATAAAGATGCATCTGTGAGAGACCGCGCCCCTGGCCTTCGTTTTTAGGATGTTGGGCCAAACCCATGTGAATGGGTGGAGTCGTGTTATTATCTCTCAAAATGGAGGTTTGACTAGTTATATTTCCCCTTTTAGATTAAGGGTTTAACAATGGAGTCGTCACTTATTTAATTATTGGAATAAATAAGAAAATCAAAATTGAAAAGTTCCTCATTTTATTAATTTGAAATTGAATTTACATTGATCATAGGAAATTACATGGCTTTGGTCTTAGATACAATCTAAGATAAAGTACATGGCTTTGTTTCCTAGTTACAATCTAGAAATTGAAAATTACAAGGATAAGCATTAGTCTATCAACTCTTGATCTAAGTTCGGAGGCGATGTTACAAGGTGGAAAGGTGTTAGGCACCCATTCTACCCGACGAAACCGGTCTTCTAGACTATGGTGGCCAACATTCATATCATATCATCCAATATGTCAATCAATTTGCATGTTTAATTTAAAGTGTGTACATGTGATAAACCCTAATTCCATTTATTAAGCATTTCATTTGGATTGAAAAATAAATTCTAGTGAATGTGTGTAGATGGTGATATCCTAGATTCAAGAATTAAAAAGAATTATTAAATAAACATATTTTTCATGTTTTTGATGTGGATTTAAGATCGAAACTAATGTTATGCATGAACATGTGATGAACAATCAAGAACATGTGAAGAACATATAAGAACAATTAAGAACATTCAAACATATTCAAAAGAATTTAAATGATTATTATCATGCTTTAATCTTAAACTCTCATCATGGCAACACAAAAAAACAATTAGGGAAAGGGATTATACTTTCATGCAAGATCCATATGGTGGAGGAGAAGACTCTTGAAGGAGGTCTTAAGGGTGAAGGAAAAGAAGAGTTAGGAGGGGAAGAGTGAGTCTCACTCGATACCTTGAGTCTCAAGAAGACCAAGATATGACAAGACTACTCAACTTCATAGAACTTAAGAGAGGAGAAGAGAGAGGGTTTTTTTTTTTGTGTCTCTTGGAATGAAGGAGAGGGGGGTTTATATAGTAGTGGTGGAGGAAATATGAATTGAAGGCCATTTAATGAGGGTTGACAAAGAATCATGAACCTAGACCTCATTTTAGCCTTGGGGGAAATCTGGTACATTAAATGGAAAGATTGGTGGGAGTGAGGAGCAAGCCAAAATTCGGTTTTCCCGTAGCTGTTGTGACAGCTTATAGAGCCAACTTCGAATAATCATATCTGACTCAATGTTAATCGGAATTGTCTCGTTCTTATGCTCAAATTGAAGCCCCGGATGTCTAGTTTCTGGGAAAATTAACCTCATTTACAGATTCAAAATATTCAAAGAGATATCAACAAAATGGTGAGCAGAGATTATTTGTTAGAAAATGATTTCAGCACAATTAACATTAATAGGTCCCAAATTAGCTCCCAATTAACATTAAATGGCTCTAATCACTTCCATTTCAGACTTAATTAGTTCCAAATTTACCCTAATTAAAAGATAATTGCACAAATTACTTATTGAATGATTAATGTTTAACTATCTAATTAATTAGGTATGTGCAACCCTACCATAAAATGTAATCCTAACAATCAAATTATGACACATCATCGATCTCAAATTGATTATACTTATAACCAATTGAAATCAATTGTTCATAATCACATATAGTCGGACTCAATTTGTGATAGTACATCTCAGCTATTAAAACTTGATTTGATGATAACTTTCAATCTGGTGGTCCGATTAGGGCTTATGACTAGTCGATTTGATCGTTACAACATCAAGATCATTTTGGTGAAATGAGATTGAGGATCTAGTGACCAGAATCAAGATGCATATCTCCAAGGTGAAGTTACTCTTTTACCCTCCATGTGAGGTTAAATGCGGGTTGCAAAATGGGGTGTCAACAGAATGCCCCTCATTGGCAGAGCTTGAAAAGCGAATGTCAATGTATGAAAGAGACACCTAACTTTGCAATCAGTATTTAACCGTGGTGAATGTATGATGCATGTAGATAAAAATGCAAATAGTCATGTTATGGATCAAAATGTGGACCGAATCTCGAGGGAGATTGCCTACGTACCTCTTGGTGGGAGGATCAGGTCCAAACGTAGTTCATGCTCCTTTTTTCCTTTTTTCTTTTTTCTTTTTTTTTTCCCCTTTTTTTCCCTTTTTTTTTGAATGAGTACAAGACATGTTTACCTGTGGTCATGACAAAATGAGGATCTTGAATTTTAGACATGCTTCCCAAAGGTCCGATGGATTTGAACTTTTGGACGTGCTTCCCAGAGGTTCATGGATTTTAAATTTAGACATGCTTCCCAAAGGTCCGATGGATTTGAATTTTTGGACGTGCTTCCTAGAGGTTCATGGATTTTAAATTTAGACATGCTTCCCAGAGGTCCGATGGATTTGTGGAAGGTGATATTTGTGCCAATGTGTATGGGTCCTTTACCCTAGTTCTTGCAAAATAAATATTTTCAATTAGTAACAGAGTTATTCATTGAAGGAAATTTGACATACCTAGCCAATGTCCCTAGTTTGGGGCATGTTGCAATGCTTGGATGAGTTCCGAGATGAATAATTTAATGTTAGGCTTGCTTTTTTTGTGCGGCCATCACCTTTTTTGGTTTGGAAATATAAGAGAGCTGCTGTAGATCCTATGGATTTTGGGAGAGCTAAGGTCGATCCCTTGAAGGTAGGAGAGCAACTGTCGATCCTACAGTGTATAGGAGAACTAAGGTCGATCCTATGAGTTTCGGGAGAACTAAGGTCGATCCCTTGGAGGTAGGAGAGCTACTATCAATCCCACAATGTATAGGAGAGCTAAGGTCAATCCTATGGGTTTCGAGAGAACTAAGGTCGATCCCTTGGAGGTAGGAAAGCTAATGTCGATCCTACAATGTATAGGAGAGCTAAGATCGATCCTATGGGTTTCGGGAAAACTAAGGTCGATCCTATGGGTTTCGGGAGAACTAAGGTTGATCCTTTGAAGGTAGGAGAACTACTGTTGATCCTACAGTGTATAGGAGAACTAAACTCGATCCTATGGGTTTCGGGAGAACTAAGGTCGATTCCTTGAAGGTAGGAGAACTACTGTCAATCTTACAGGGTAGAAGAGAGCTAAGGTCGATCCTATGGGTTTCGGGAGAACTAAGGTTGATCCCTTGAAGGTAGGAGAACTACTGTCGATCCTAAAGGGTATAGGAGAGCTAAAGTTGATCCTATGGGTTTCGAGAGAACTAAGGTCGATCCCTTGAAGGTAGGAGAACTACTGTCGATCCTACAGTGTATAGGAGAGCAAAGGTCGATCCTATGGGTTTCAGGAGAACTAAGGTCGATCCCTTGAAGGTAGGAGAACTACTGTTGATCCTACAGGGTATAGGAGAGCTAAGGTCGATCCTATAAGTTTCGGGAGAACTAAGGTCAATCCTTTGAATGTAGGAGAACTACGGTCGATCCTACAGGGTATAGGAGAGCTAAGGTCGATCCTATGGGTTTCGGGAAAACTAAGGTCGATCCCTTGAAGGTAGGAGAACTACTGTCGATCCTACAATGTATAGGAGAACTAAAGTCGATCCTATAAGTTTCGGAAGAACTAAGGTCGATCCCTTGAAGGTAGGAGAACTACTGTCGATCCTACAGTGTATAGGAGAGCTAAGGTCGATCCTATGGGTTTAGGGAGAACTAAGGTCGATTCCTTGAAAGTAGGAGAACTACTGTCTGATGGAGAAGTAGAAAATAATTCATCTCCATTTCGTCCAAATGGTTCGTCCAGTATAAACAGAACAAGTTAGGCCAAGAATCATCCCAGAAGAGAGAAAGTCGTTCATAGACAATAATACTACTCTTGATCGGTGAAATCTCCCATGGACGACATGCTCGTCCATGATAGTCGTCCAGGGACAATCATCAAATATCCGTGGACGACCAAACCATCCTACACCAGACGGACGAATGCACAACACTTAGAACTCTCGACTCTGTAGCGGTTGCCAAATCCACAACTATCTCAGCGAATCCAACAAATAAGTTAACTTCCATTAGCGGTTACAATTTTAGTAGCCGTTGAGGAAGTTAACTCCGAACTTGTTGGCTTCCACAAATCTTGGGGAGGTTATTGGACAAATAACCGTCCCCCAAGATCCCTATATAAAGAACCGGTCTGAACCCGACAGGAGTAAGATTTTCTCTAAGACATTACTTCAAAATACTTGAAACTCCTTTCTCTGCGAGACTAACTTCTTCATCGGAGAGGGTTTGGCCGGTATTCTCCGGTCTCCTCTTTAACTGTTTATTTCTTGTAGGCCTTCCACCACAGAAGTAGCCCACCGAAGCCAGATCATCCACCTTACTGATCCGGAGCGATATCAGTTGGCGCCGTCTGTGGGAAGAGAGATTGTTTTGCGACTTTCTTTTCCGCGACAAAGGGTTAGGATGGTCAGGACCAGGTCGAGGGCTACTAGCCCAGGCCGTTAGGGAAGCAGAGGCGCTTCAAGTGATCCCCAACGTGATCGCCAATCTGCGCCAGTCATGCAGACGTCATCTGTTCAACATGTGCAATCTATGGCGGCTGCGATGGCGGAGTTGACTCGCCAAAACCAGGAGTTAAGAATGGAGATCAATCAAAGAAGGCAGACACGTGAGGAACACGAAGGAGGAGGACAAACACAAGGCCATGGTGACAGAGAGAATACTGAGATCGGAAGTCAGTTTAGAGGCACCACTTCACGAACGGTACCACATTTGAAAGAAGAAATGGACCAAATGAAGAAAGTCATGGAGGAAATGAAAGAGAACATGAGGAGGACGAATCCTATAGAAGATTTGGTCCATAGAACTGACCCTCCTTTTACGGCTTCCATCAACGGCCATCCTCTACCATCAAAGTTCAAACTGCCTTCCCTGGATTCGTACGATGGGACGCGTGACCCATTTGATCACATTGCCACATTCAAAACAACGATGCACCTTCAAGGGGTCCCTGATGAAATCATGTGTCGAGCCTTCCCTACTACCCTTAAAGGCCCGGCACGAGTTTGGTTCAGCAAAATACCCCCAAGTTCTGTAGGTTCATTTAAAGAGTTGAGCAAATTGTTTGTTAACAATTTCATCGGGGGACAGAGACACAAACGTTCTTCGTCCAGCTTGCTGACCATAGAGCAAGGGGAAAACGAAAACTTGCGATCATTCATCACTCGTTTCAACAGAGAAGCCCTTAGTGTGGATGAGGTAGATGACAAACTTCTATTGGCGGCCTTCCACAACGGGATCAATTCTGACCTATTTATCCACAAGCTATATGAGAAGGAGCCTCAAACCATGGCTGAACTCGTCCATTCGGCTCAGAACTTCATGAATGCAGAAGATGCGATCATAGCCAAGAAGAGAAAAAGAGCTGAAAGGATGGAAGCACGCCCAGCACGCCACTCTGAACAAGCCCCTCGTCCAAAGAAGGGACGGACGGAAGATAAGAAGGAACGAGATAACAGGAAGACGGGTCCCTTGGGAAGAAGCCAGAATTACACGCCCTTGAACGCTCCACTTGATCAGGTGCTCATGCAAATCAAAGACGAGCCTTCTCTAAAATGGCTGGAGAAGATGAAGGGAGATCCCAATAAGCGCAATAAAAGTAAATATTGTCGCTTCCACAGGGACCATGGGCATGACACGGATGAATGTTATGATCTGAAACAGCAAATTAAGAATCTTATCAGACAAGGGAAGTTGAGACACTTCGTTGGAAGAGATCATAAAGATGAGAAGTTGAAAGGAAAAATGGAGGAATCGTCCCGGCCCCCACTAGGAGAGATAAGGATTATCATTGGAGGAAACTCGACAGGGCAATCTGCCAAGTCGAAGAAGACATATCTCAAGGTGGTACAAAACGTCCAACTCTCTGGACGACCACAAAGGACGATACTAATGGACGAGCCGGCCATTTCTTTCACCAACGAAGATGCTGAGAGGATCCATCACCCGCATGACGATGCGATTGTCATTACTCTGCTTATTGCAGATTATACGACCAGGAGAGTATTAGTTGACAATGGAAGCTCAGCAGATATATTGTACTACCCTGCCTTTCAACAGATGAGGCTTGGACGGGATCAACTTCGTCCAGTATGTTCACCATTGATAGGGTTCGGAGGAATGAAGGTGTAGCCCGTAGGCACCATTACATTACCAGTAGTGGTAGGGTCGTACCCGCAGCAGATAACTAGGGAAGTCAATTTCCTCGTGGTGGACTGTTCGTCTTCATACAATGCCATTATCGGAAGGCCAACTCTAAACAGTTGGAAGGCGATAACATCTACCTATCATCTGTCAGTCAAATTCCCTACGGAGTACGGGATAGGGCAAGCACAAGGAGATCAATTGGCAGCTAGAGAATGCTATTTAGCCATGATGGCCTTGGACGAACAGGTGCAGACAATGAGCATTGAGGAAAGAAGAGTCGTTGCAGAGCCCACGGAAATGCTGGAGGATGTTCTTTTGCAAGAAGATGATCCCGAGAAATTCACCAGAATTGGAACAGGTATGAAGGAGAAGGCAAGAAAAGACCTCATCCAGTTCCTGAGAAAGAGTATCGACGTTTTCGCATGGAGTCATGACGACATGCCAGGAATCGACCCAAGTGTGATCACTCATCGATTGAATGTGTACCCCTTTTTTAAGCCTGTTCGTCAGAAGAAGAGGGTATTCGCTCCCGAGCGGGATATGGCGATCAAGGAAGAGATTCAAAAACTGACCATGGCACAGTTCATTAAGGAAGTCTATTACCCGGATTGGTTAGCCAATGTGGTAATGGTGAAAAAAGCGAATGGAAAGTGGAGAATGTGCGTAGATTTCACTGACTTGAACAAGGCGTGTCCTAAGGATAGTTATCCTTTGCCACGCATTGATCAATTGGTGGACTCTACGGCTGGCCATCAGTTGCTGAGCTTCATGGACGCCTTCTCAGGATATAATCAGATCAAGATGGATGAAACTGATCAGGAGAAAACTTCCTTCATTACCAGCCAAGGCTTGTTTTGCTACAAAGTGATGCCCTTCGGTTTGAAGAACGCAGGGGCAACTTATCAAAGGTTGGTAAATCACATGTTTCGTCCGCAGATAGGACGGAATGTGGAGGTTTATGTCGACGACATGCTTGTGAAGAGCATAGACGAGGGAAGCCATCTGGACGACCTACAGGAAACCTTTGAAACACTTCGGCGATATAAGATGAAGTTGAACCCAAGTAAATGTGCATTCGGAGTATCGTCAGGAAAGTTTCTGGGGTTCATGGTTTCACAAAGAGGAATCGAGGCGAATCCAGACAAGATCCAAGCTATTTTAGACATGGAGCCACTGAAGAGTATCAAGGAAGTCCAATCCCTCACAGGACGAGTTGCCGCTTTGAACAGATTTGTTTCGAAAGCCACAGACAAATGTTTACCATTCTTCAAAGTCCTCAGGAAGGCATTTGAATGGACGGACGAATGTCAAAGGGCCTTCCAAGACCTGAAGGACTATCTCATTACAGCCCCGTTATTAAGTCCGTCCGTGCAAGGAGAACAACTGTACCTATACTTAGCGGTGTCCCCACACGCCGTAAGTTCAGCTTTAATCAGAGAAGAAGGGAAAGTACAAAAACCTGTGTACTACACTAGCCGAGCGCTCAGAGGAGCAGAGGGAAGGTATCCACTTATAGAGAAATTGGCTTTTGCACTGATAACAGCTTCTAGGAAGTTAAGACATTACTTCCAAGTTCATGTCATCAATGTCATGACGGACCATCCGCTTAAGAAGGCAATGAACAAGCTGGAAGCCGCAGGACGGCTGATTCAATGGGCAGTGGAACTTAGTGAATTCGACATTCGGTACCAACCGAGAAATGCAATAAAGGCTCAGGCCCTAGCAGATTTCATCGCAGAATTCACTCCGAGTTACGAGGATCTTCAGGAAGGAGAGTACAATAACAAATGGATCGTCCATGTAGATGGATCGTCTACATTGTATGCCGGAGGAATAGGAATTGTTTTGCAGTCGCCAGAAGGCGATAAATTGAAGTACAAGGCCCGTTTGCAATACCAGACTACTAATAATAAAGTGGAGTATGAAGCCCTTTTAAAGGGGTTGGAGTTGGCCAAGTCTGTAGAAGCAGACTCAATACTTGTTTTGGGAGACTCTCAATTGGTCATAGGCCAAGTAAATGGGACATGCGAAGCCAAGGAAGACAGAATGAAGAAATATCTAAGGAAGGTAGTACGCCTTGTAAAGAAATTCAAAAAAGCTGATTTTATTCAAATCCCAAGGGAGGAGAATGTGGAAGCAGATATTCTGGCAAAGGAAGCATCTGCGAATGAAGCGTTGAATGAGTTGGACGAAGTACACTACATGCCAAGTATAGACCTTCCAGAAATGTTGCAGATAGAGGGTGACGAAAATTGGATGACCCCAATAGTGTCATACTTGAAGGACGGAAGACTTCCAGAAGAGAAGGACGAAGCTAGGAAGCTCAGGGTCAAATAAGCAAGGTACGTACTTATGGACGAAGTGTTATACAAAAGAGGTTTTTCCCAACCTCTCTTAAGATGTTTGGCTCCAGACGAGGCAAACTACATGCTGAGAGAGGTTCATGAAGGAGCATGTGGAAACCATTCGGGAGCCAGGTCACTCGTCCATAAAGTCATCCGCAGCGGATTCTATTGGCCAACCATCCAAGCTGATGCGAAGGCATATGTCAAAGTATGTGATCAATGTCAACGCTTCAGCAATATCCCCAGACAACCAGCAGAGTACCTAACGCCAATGACGGCCCTTTGGCCTTTCGCACAATGGGGACTGGACATTCTGGGGCCCTTTCCAACTGGAACTCGGCAAATGAAATTTCTGGTGGTAGGAATAGACTACTTCACAAAATGGGTGGAAGCCGAACCCTTGGCAAAAATTACGCAGCAGAATGTCAAGAACTTCGTCTGGAAGAACATTGTATGCAGGTTTGGGGTACCTAGAGTACTAGTGTCTGACAATGGACGACAGTTTGACAACACACCTTTCAGAGAATTTTGTGAACAGCTTGGAATGAAGAACCATTACTCCTCACCCTCCCACCCATAGGCCAATGGCCAGGCAGAAGTAGCGAACCGATCCTTGTTGAAGATCATCAAGACTCGGCTCGAAGGGGCAAAGGGAGTATGGCCGGATGAGTTACCAGGTGTCTTATGGGCTTATAGAACGACAGTAAGAACTCCAACAGGGGAAACTCCTTTTAAACTAGCCTATGGGAGTGAGGCAGTAATACCGGCAGAGAAACACATGACGAGCCATAGGGTGAGGAAGTATCATACTGAAGAAAACGAAGAACAGCTCCGTCTTAACCTGGACCTTATGGACGAAGTCAGGATGGATGCAGAACAGAGGACAGCAAGGTACAAAAATCTCATGGCAAGACAATATGATGCCATGGTGAAGCCTAGGCGTTTCAACATTGGTGATCTCGTCTTGAAGAGGGTTACCTTGGCAACAAGAAACCCGGCTTACGGGAAACTTGGGCCAAATTGGGAAGGACCTTATAGGGTTATCAACTGCAAGAGGCAAGGATCCTACTATTTGGAAGCTTTGGATGGTCGGAGGCTAGAACACCCTTGGAATGTTGAGCACCTAAGGAAATACCATCAATAAGTGCCGACTCTTGACAAAAGTGGCCTTGGACGAGACCTCTGGACGAGTAGAAGTACATATCTATTTACTACTATTATGTGTTCTAAGTATTTTAATAATCCCCTAGAAAGTACATTAGTGTTTTCACTTTTGTGCTATTCATGGACGAGTTGGTTTGTATTTTTAATTTAATAAGGCACCAGCTCATGAGCATGTGCCATGCCTGTGGACGAATGTTTACATAAGTTTGGATTTTCAAATATATATATGATGTATTTTCAAGTATAATATTGGAATCCTTCATCTTTGTATATTCATTCAGACTGATCCACACAAAAAATAATAAACACGGACGAATGAAATCCTTGGACGCAAGGATAAATCGTCCATAAACTCTCCTCAAAAAAAGAAAAATGAAGGTATATCCGTCTAAAGCTCAAAGACGAGATGAAACCTAAATTAAGGATATATCCGTCTAAAGCTCAAAGACGAGATGAAATTAAGGATACATCCGTCTAAAGCTCAAAGACGAGATTAAACCTGAATTAAGGATATATCCGTCTAAAGCTCAAAGACGAGATTAAACCTGAATTAAGGATATATCCGTCTAAAGCTCAAAGACGAGATGAAACCTGAATTAAGGATATATCCGTCTAAAGCTCAAGACGAGATGAAATCCGTAAAGTGATCGTCTAAATCACGGACGAGCAAAAACTAAAAAAAAAAAAACCAGCATATCAATTCATTGCGTTGGACGAGAAATTGCTGGGAAGTCTTATTAAGGACGAACAAAATGATTGTCCCTAAAATTTAAATGATGAATTAGATCTAATCATAAAGGAAGTCATTCATAGACGAGCTATACATCAGCTAAAAAGGATTCAATTCGCTCTATCTTGGTGATGTAATACAAATTCACCACCTTAATCAAGATGAAGCAAATTGAATTCCAGGGTGGACGAACCACACAACCACCAATGACATGATTAATGAGAATTAAAAATTCCATACATAAAGCTGAAAATATATGTATTCAAGCAAACACAATGGAAGGAAAGAAAAGGAAATATTCATTTTTCATTAAAGTAGGGTATGACCCACGTCCAAACCCCTTAAGTTGTGAAAATGAAACTGTATATAAAACTCGTCCACAATCCTGGACGAGATAATTGTACTTGCATGAACTTTAAAAAAAAAAAAAAAAAGAAGTAAAAAAGCCCAAAACAACGGGCACTTCCATAAAAAGGCAAATGAAGGTAAATTTTCTAAGGAAAACGATTTCACTTAGGCAAGCTTGTCTTGGGGTCGTCCTGAGTGACTTCATTATAAGTATCGTCCATTATATTGACGTCCTCGGAACTCGTCTGCAGTAAGGAACTCTCTGTAGCAAGGGAAAGCTTGAAGGAATTGAAGTCCAAGTCAGGATATGCCTCCTTGGCGTCAGCACGGAAGTCTTCATAGCCAGCTGCATAATGGCTGTCTAGACGATTCTTATACTCGTCAGACTTCTTAAAGGCTACAATAGCTTCTTCGCGTGCCTTCTCCAAAGACGAGGCAAACTCTGAAACTTGCCCTTCGAGATGGACAATACGGGTATCCTTCTCTAAGTTGTCAGCTTTAAGCTCTTCCACCTCGTTCTTCAGCTTTGTTTCACTTCCTTGCAGACGATTAAAATCCTCAGTCAACCTGATGACCTCCCCCTTCTTGAGCACAACCTCATGGCTCAGCTCCTTAGCCTTGTCCTTAGCCGTCTTAGCCTCTGTGGCAAGCTCCTTGGCTTGGCAGGTTGCTGTGTAAAATTTTGACATAGCCTGCATTTGGATGAAAGGGAGTTAGATAATTTATTCAAGATAAAATTTTTACTCATAAGGACGAGAGAAAGACTTACCTTGAAAAGGTCATGTATGCCAGAACGTTCAAATTCCTTCACTGACATGTTGTAACATTCGTTAACTTCATGCTCAGTGACGATCCCTTTGAACGTCCTCCATGCATAACCCTCGTCCAGAACTAAATTGGATGGACGATCAGAGGGCTCAGACGGGCTAGGCTTGCGAGAAGCTTTTGGTGGAGGGGAAGGATTGGTCTGGACGGGATGGACTGTTTGGACGGGCTCCACATCCACCAGAGGTTCGTCCAAGTTCACTGTTGGTGGCACAAACTTGGGAACCTTTGGAAGGGAAGTCTTACTTGACTTTTGCTTCTTAGGGCCTCGACGACTTGGGAGGTCGTCCAGGTCCACAGCACTAGAAATGGGCTTAGATTTCCTCTTCCCAGCCTGGACGGAAGCCACTTTGCCAGTGGGAGTAGCAACATCCTCGTCCCCGCTAGTCACTGTTTTCTCTTTATTTTCCCTCATCGTACTTATCCCTATGACGAGGAAAATCAAATCAAAAAAAAAAAAAAAAAAAAAAAGAGAATAAAAATAATGAAATACAGTAGACGACACTTACTTCGACGAGTGAGCTCCTCGTGACTTAGGTTCTCAGCAGTAGGCACTGGACCAAGCCCCCAAGCTGCTAGACGACCAAGAGTAACCAAGTCGTGGAAAGTCCTCTCAGGGAAGGTACGAACCACTTCTATTCGGTCCAAGTAAAATTTGTCCAAGCGTGGACGGGCAACAGCTGCATCACCAAAAGAAAGGGTTAGACGATTGAAAGATGTAAACAATTTTAAAACAAACGAGATAAAATGGAAAGAAAAACATACCCTCAGGACGAAGACGACCTAGAGGGCTGGTAAAAGGTGGGAAGGGGGGATTACCCACATCAGCTGGGTCCCCAGCCCAATTTCCAGAAATAATAAAAAATTCTTTTTTCCAAAGCCGATCAGACGAGCTACGGCCCTTTATTAAACTGAAATAAGTACCTCTGGACGAAAACTGGTAGAAACCAGCAGATTTTTTGATCTCTGAGGGCTTATAACAGTAAAGGAACTCGTTCACTGTAATTGGACAGTTCCCTTCCAACGCCTCACGCCATAACACTTGCATGGCGACTATCGTCCTCCAACCATTGGGGTTGAGCTGGTTAGGTCCAATACCCAGCCTTTGAAGGAGGTCTCTGCAAAAAGAATTTAGGGGAAACCTAAGACCAGCTAAAAGATAAGAGGCGTATACCCCTAATCCAGAGGAAGGAGAACAACACCATTCTCCGGCCTTGGGTAGACGAGGGTTAAGGCTTTTAGGAATTTGGTATCTATCTACAAGAGTTTTCAACTTAGCAGCGTCTAAGGTGGATGCTACCTCTGGGGCAAAACTATAGGTGACATCTTCTTCGTCCTCTTCCTCGTCCTGAGGAGGACTAGATGGCTGTCTGGACGAGCTAGCCCCAGATCCAGAAGCCGCCCTACGTCGTAGTTCCTGAAATTCCTCTAAGGGAATGCCAGGAACCCCAGACGAGTAATGCTCGTCTGAGGAGGCGCTATAGGACGAACTATCTATACTACCCTCACTCCCAGAGGAACCGTCCTGATACTCGTCTATCTCCTTCTCTAAACTACTAGACGAAGACATGGTCGAAATGTAGAAAAGACTTGAAGAACCTAAAAAAGAAGGAGGAAATACCTGATAAAACTAGGACGAGAGCTAGATGAATCTCTTGGACGAGATGGCAGAAGAGAAAATGTGGAAAAGTAAAGGGCATGAAAGAGAATGCACTATTTATAGGCCCCAGCAACAGGATCAATGAAACGACGCTCGCCACTCAGAAATTGACATGTGGCAGTTCCTTGGGGAAACGGGATCGACACGATTGGCCAACCAACATCTTCACAACACGTGGCGTACAAAAAAATTAAATTTTGTTAAAATCACAACAATGTCCAGGACGACCCTTTGTACAAAGGGGCAACTGATGGAGAAGTAGAAAATAATTCATCTCCATTTCGTCCAAATGGTTCGTCCAGTATAAACAGAACAAGTTAGGCCAAGAATCATCCCAGAAGAGAGAAAGTCGTTCATAGACAATAATACTACTCTTGATCGGTGAAATCTCCCATGGACGACATGCTCATCCATGATGGTCGTCCAGGGACAATCATCAAATATCCGTGGACGACCAAACCATCCTACACCAGACGGACGAATGCACAACACTTAGAACTCTCGACTCTGTAGCGGTTGCCAAACCCACAACTATCTCAGCGAATCCAACAAATAAGTTAACTTCCATTAGCGGTTACAATTTTAGTAGCCGTTGAGGAAGTTAACTCCGAACTTGTTGGCTTCCACAAATCTTGGGGAGGTTATTGGACAAATAACCGTCCCCCAAGATCCCTATATAAAGAACCGGTCTGAACCCGACAGGAGTAAGATTTTCTCTAAGACATTACTTCAAAATACTTGAAACTCCTTTCTCTGCGAGACTAACTTCTTCATCGGAGAGGGTTTGGCCGGTATTCTCCGGTCTCCTCTTTAACTGTTTGTTTCTTGTAGGCCTTCCACCACAGAAGTAGCCCACCGAAGCCAGATCATCCACTTTACTGATCCGGAGCGATATCACTGTCAATCCTACATTGTATAGGAGAACTAAAGTCGATCCTATGAGTTTCGGGAGAACTAAGGTCGATCCCTTAAATGTAGGAGAGCTACTGTCAATCCTATAGTGTATAGGAGAACTAAGGTCAATCCTATGAGTTTCGGGAGAACTAGGTCGATCCCTTGGAGGTAGGAGAGCTACTGTCGATCCTACAGTGTATAGGAAAGCTAAGGTTGATCCTATGGATTTAGGGAGAACTAAGGTCGATCCCTTGAAAGTAGGAGAACTAGTGTCAATCCTACAGTGTATAGGAGAGATAAGGTCGATCCTATGGGTTTAGGGAGAACTAAGGTCGATCCCTTGAAAGTAGGAGAACTACTGTCAATCTTACAGTGTATAGGAGAACTAAGGTCGATCCTATGGGTTTCAGGAGAACTAAGGTCGATCCCTTGAATGTAGGAGAGCTACTGTCGATCTTACAGTGTATAGGAGAACTAAGGTCGATCCTATGAGTTTCGGGAGAACTAAGGTCGATCCCTTGGAGGTAGGAGAGCTACTGTCGATCCTACAGTGAATAGGAGAGCTAAGGTCGATCCTATGAGTTTCAGGAGAACTAAGGTCGATCCCTTGAAAGTAGGAGAGCTACTGTCGATCCTACATGGTATAGGTCATGCTATTATCTGGCTATATGAGGGTGTATATCTAAGATAAATTGTGTTGAATGAGATAAAGGATCCTTCACTTTGATTCCTGCAAAAAAGCAAGTTTCAATCAGCAATGGAGTTATTCATTACAAGAAATTGGAAGCATTTAGCCAATGCCCCTAGTTTGGGGCATATTCCTTGCTTGGATGGAAGCTGAGTTAATTTGATATTGCTACCATTGGGGAACATGAAAGAAGATCATGGTTCGCCATCATTGGTTCCTGCAAAATGGTTTTCTTTCTCTAGCTTGTTAGAAACCAATTATCATGAAAACATTTTTGGCCAATGCCCCTAGTGTGGACATGCTTGCAAAAAAAATGGATTGATGCCTCAAATAAAAACATGCTTTCATGCAAGAAGGACATATCTGCACACAATATAAATAGGCTAATGCCCCAAGTTTGAGCATGCTTGATGCAAAACAAATGAGCTTAGCCTAACATGCACCCAAACAATTTTGTCACATTGTTTTGAATTTGTTCCCCAAGATTGTTTGGGTGATTGGGACCGAGCCTTTGAAAGGCTGCCTACATACCTCTCTTGTAGAGGATCAGTTCAAGATGTAGTTCAAGATAACTGGATTTTGGAAAAGATTTTTTTTTTTTTTTTTTTGAAAAAAAAAACAAATTTCCTTTTTTTTTTTTTGGGAACAAAAGGTGATCATTTGAACAACCATTTTGGCAAATCAAAGTGTTTAAGAATCAAACAAATCTCTTTGATTAGGAAGGATCAAGATCATTAAACTCATGTAATCAAATTTGCTTCATCCTTTTGAACATCATCAGATTAAGTCTCCAAAGGCAATCAAGAAATGAAATGTGATAATATTTATGAATCACATGTTGGGTGCAAACAAGGAGAGTGCTCCAGGTTTGGAAGTTCTTTTGAGTCATTTTGAGGATGTGAGAAATTTTGTCCTCGGACATATCATCCTGTGGGGTTTGACAATTTTAAGCATGTTTCCTTTTTAATTTAAAAGAAAAATATTATTAGAGTTTAAGATGCGCCTACAATTAGCAAGACTTTAAGGAGGTCTTATTCATGGGTTGTAATGTAGGCCGGGTTTAGGTTATGAAATGAATGATATAAAAAGGCTCAAAATTCCCTATGATGTTCTCCTAAGTATGCATTACTCAAAAATCAAGTATTGGAGGAGTTTTCTCATTTCTTCATTGTCATCTTCTCACTAGTCTTCATTGGTCACTTTTATGCTCATTCATCTTGAATCATACCTCTAGACTTTCATCTTGTAAAATTCTTCTCTTTTTAGGTTGCATCCTCAAGTTTCCAACTTGGTAGAGTTTTTCTTTTCTTTGGCTCTAACTTTTGCCTAGACCACCTTTTTGAGTTTTCAGCCTAGCGGGCTTTTTTTTTTTTTTTTTTTTTTTGGGCCCTAGCTTTTGCCTAGACCGCCCTTTTGGGTTTTTAGCCTAGCGGGCTTCTTTTCTTTTTTGGGTCTTTAATCTCTTGATTGAATGAATTTTTGGGGACCTTTTTCCCTCCTTGTATTTCTTAGCTTAAAGATTTTCGGTCATTTTAATGCACTCTCTAGACTTTTTTCTTACCTCAATGCACTTGCACCTTTCTGTACTTAATGAATCTTTTCATTTTTTGATGAACTTTCTTTTGGATGAACCTTCTACTCTTCTTGGCATGATGAATTTTAGGTTCTTCAAACTTGATGCACATTTTGTTTTCTCTCACATTGATGGAATTTCATTTCTCTTTCCTTGATTGAATGAAAGCTCAGTTTTCTTTGATGATCTCTTATCTTTAGCTTAATGAATTCTCTACTTGTCTTTCATGTCTTATAGGAGAGCTTTATCAATTAGCTTCAAAGCTATTCAAGCATGCATACTTTGAATTCTTCCCACCCCAAGTTTAGATTTTAGTGGGTTCATGCAAAAAAAGGCTAAATGTTTGAAGGCTCAAATGGGCTAGCAATAGATGATGAACATTATAGGTAATTGGAAATAATTTGGTTTAACCAAATATGGCCTCCTATCCCTAGTAATGCTTGCTTGTAGGCACAGTAATTCAAGCTCTTTTAATAAATTCATCTTAAAAGAAAAAGTATGAATGCTCTAATGATGTGAAACAAAAGACTTTTGAAATTTGGATTGAGTGCATGGATTCTTGGGATTTTCCGATGGATGGATTCTTTTTGATTGCCTTTTAAGACCATTTCTTCTTATATTCTAAGTCAAGTAGCAAAAGTCTTTACATGGATAAAATGAAATTAATCATTCCTTGGTACAAGTTGATTGCTCAAGCCTTTAAACATCAAGATTTAGAAAATGTTTTGTCCAAGGGATCCTCATGTACCATTTTGAAAAGGAGACTTTTAAAGAATCTTGAAATCTTTGAAAGAAAAAAATGGGCCTTTTTGAAAAAGTCACTAGGAAATTCAATGGCCCTAGTTCAAAGATTTTTTTTTTTTTTTTTTTTTTTTTTTTTTTTTTTTTTTATAAATGACTCAAAGGCCCAATGCCTCTAGTCTAAACACTTTCTCATTTGAATTTTTTTGAATTTTTTAAAATATATACATGAACAAAGTACATCAAATGCTACATGGATTTTTAGAATTCAAAGAAACATAGAAACATGGAATAAACAAACAAACTTTACGCTTAACCATGATGTTGCAAACCAAATGTGGAGTGAGGCAAAGTTGGGCCACTTGCTTCTTCTTGGTCCATTTAGGATGCTTAAGACTTGGTATGCTTGAACCTTGATTATGATGAAATGGTCTTTGCTTGAAATGGCTTGGGCATGCACTTGGAAAGCTTGAGCCTTGATTACGATCCTTTGGTATTTGCTTGAAATGGCTTGGGCTTACACTTAGAAGGCACACATCTTGTGAGCTTTTGGCCTTTGATGTTGACCATGTCTATACACCTTCGATGGGCTCAAGTGTTGGGCTTAGACTCATTCAAGAAACAATTTTGGCCTTCCATGCCAAGTAGAGTTCAATCATAGGCTTTTAGGCTTGAGTTCATTCATAACATACAAGGTTCAAACAATTATGATGGGCTCAAGTGTTGGACTAGAGTCATCATGGTTCAAACAACAGCCACACACATGCATGATGCAATGCAATTTACATGGACCGACCTAAAGGTAGGTTCTATGGGTCATTACAACATGGATAGAAGGTAGGTTAAAGGTCCCCACAAGTTAAGACGTCGTACCTCCCAACTTGTGACGCCAGGAGCGCCGCGTTGGTCTGAACGGTACAGTTTGTCCCTGTGACCCACCATGGCATAACCATAATGATCCTTGTCAAGGTGGGTGGTAGGTTCACCGCTGGGTATGTGAGTCTCAGGAAGACCACAATCCACGGCTAATACTACCGGGCTTCCGGGCTAGTGCACAAATAAAATAAATTTCATTCAAGCAAATGATGCATGACATGTAATATAATGACATATTAAACATATTATATACAAAAAAAAAAAAAAAAAAAAAAAAACAATAAACAAACAATGACATGGTTGGCCACCATAACCTAATTGAAGTTTAGCCCTCAATATCCCAGTGGAGTCGCCACTGTGAGAGACTGCGCTCCTGGCCTCCGTTTTTAGGATGTTGGGCCAAACCCATGTGAATGGGTGGAGTCGTGTTATTGCCTCTCAAAATGGAGGTTCGATTAGTTATATTTTCCCCTTTAGATTAAGGGTTTAACAATGAAGTCACCACTTATTTAATTATTGGAATAAATAAGAAAACCAAAATTGAAAAGTTCCTCATTTTATTAATTTGAAATTGAATTTACATTGATCATAGGAAATTACATGGTTTTGGTCCTAGATACAATTTAAGATAAAGTACATGGCTTTGTTTCCTAGTTACAATCTAGAAATTGAAAATTATAAGGATAAGCATTAGTCTATCAACCCTTGATCTAAGTTCGGAGGCTATGTTACAAGGTGGGAAGGTGTTAGGCACCCACCTTGCCTGGCGAAACCGATCTTCTAGACTATGGTGGCCAACATTCATATCATATCATCCAATATGTCAATCAATTTGCGTGTTTAATTTAAAGTGTGTGCATGTGATAAACCCTAATTCCATTTATTAAGCATTTCATTTGGATTGAAAAATAAATTCTAGTGAATGTGTGTGGATGGTGATATCCTAGATTCAAGAATTAAAAAGAATTATTAAACAAAACTCTTTTTCATGCTTTTGATGTAGATTTAAGATCGAAATTAGTGTTATGTATGAACATGTGATAAACAACTAAGAACATGTGAAAGACATATAAGAATAATTAAGAACATTCAAACATATTCAAAATAATTTAAATGATTATTATCATGCTTTAATCTTAGACTCTCATCATGGCAACACAAAAAAACAATTAGGGAAAGGGATTATACCTTCATACAAGATCCATATGGTGGAGGAGGAGACTCTTGAGGGAGGTCCTAAGGGTGGAGGAAAAGAATAGTTAGGAGGGGAAGAGTGAGTCTCACTTGATACCTTGAGTCTCAAGAAGACCAAGATATGACAAGACTACTCAACTTTCTAGAACTCAAGTGAGGAGAAGAGAGGGGGTTTTTTGTGTCATGAACCTAGACCTCATTTTAGCCTTGGGGGAAATATGGTAGTGGTGGAGGAAATATGAATGGAAGGCCATTTAATGAGGGTTGACAAAGAATCATGAACCTAGACCTCATTTTAGCCTTGGGGAAAATCTGGTGCATTAAATGGAAAGATTTGTGGGAGTGAGGAGCAAGCCAAAATTCGGTTTTCCCGTAGCTGCTGTAACAGCCTATAGAGCCAATTTCGAATAATCATATTTGACTCAATTTTTATCAGAATTGTCTCATTCTTATGCTCAAATTGAAGCCCCGGATGTCTAGTTTCTGGGAAAATTAACCTCATTCACAGATTCAAAATATTCAAAGAGATATCAACAAAATGGTGAACATAGATCATTTGTTAGAAAATGATTTCAGCACAATTAACATTAATAGGTCCCAAATTAGCTCCCAATTAACATTAAATGGCTCCAATCACTCCCATTTTAGACTTAATTGGTTCCAAATTTACCCTAATTAAAAGATAATTGCACAAATTACTCATTGAATGATTAATGTTTAACTATCTAGTTAATTAGGTGTGTGCAACCCTACCATAAAATATAGTCCTAACCAATCAAATTATGACACATCATCGATCTCAAATTGATTATACTTATAACCAATTGAAATCAATTGTTCATAATCACATATAGTCGGACTCAATTTGTGATAATACATCTCAGCTATTAAAACTTGATTTGATGATAACTTTCAATCTGGTGGTCCGATTAGGACTTATGACTAGTCGATTTGATCGTTACAATATCAAGATCATTTTGGTGAAATGAGATTAAGGATCTAGTGACCAGAATCAAGATGCATATCTCCAAGGTGAAGTCACTCTTTTACCCTCCATGTGAGGTTAAATACGGGTTGCAAAATGGGGTGTCAATAGCATCTACCCAAAATATTCCTAGGGGCCACAGTCATCAATGTCAACTATAAAAGCAAGAAATTATTTAACAGAAAACCACTAATTTTATAACAGAAAACCTTTAATCCGAATCATCTTATCAATCGTTACATATTGAAAAAGAACAAACACAACAATGGTAAACCCTGCAAAGTAATTTCATGATATAGAGGAAAACCCAAGCTTTAGTACACCTCAATGTTATGAATTCCGTTTCGTTCTGGCAAGAACGGACAGAATTTCTTGTACCGGTATGCAAATCGGAACAAGAATAACCTCTGTTCCACCTTGGATCAAATTCCGATCAATTTCGGCCAGTTTTGGGTATTCTAGTCAATTTCGAATAATTTCGGCCTAAATGCCATTTTCGGCCGGAATGAATTTGCCTTTTTTTTTTTTTTCCTCTTCAATCTAATCGTATTTTTCACCATTACATGCAACAGTGTTGAGTTTCACAGATTCTATTCTAACCCACAACATCAAATAGAACCAAAAAAATCCACAACAATGAACATAAATAGTGATAGAGAGAGAGAGAGAGTGAAAGAGTGAGAGGGGTAAAAAACTGAAGGTGACCTTTGATAATTCTTTGAGCTTGAGGTGGATTACTCATGAAACTTCGACTTTCACAATGTTCACATATTTGCAGCACAAAGAGAATGGATGGCAAAGAGAGTGTGGTGCCTTGTAAGATAGAAGTATAAAACACAGAGGTAGAGAATTTGAAAACTAGGGGCTCTATTTGGGTAAAAAAGGTGGGGTTAGGTGGGGCTAGGTGAAATATTAAATGGGCACCCAAGCAAATAGTGACACGTTTTTTCTTTTCTGGCAAATAGTGTCCTTTAGGCAAAAATCTAACATGAGCTGACAGTTAAAAATAGGAGTACCACTTGTTTAAAAAAAACACACACACACATTGTTAAAAAAAAAGGCACCGAATTAATAGTATATAAATAACATTTTTTTTAAGGAATAATCACCCTATTATTTGCTTATTTGTGGTTACTTTGGTAATTAATTACTTGTTATTTTTTGGAAAATTTATTGATATATATATATATATATATATATTGCAACCCCGAAACAACTCAAAACGGTACGTCGAAATAGGCCAGTACCAAAATATTCCGTTCCAGTGGACAAATCGAAACAACTTCCGAAACGGTATTCATAACATTGGTACACCTCCTCCTTGCTTGCAAATGTTCAGATTTCACTTTAGTAATCTAAGTAAAGAGATAAAGGGATTATGGGTTTGGGAATTTTAGGGATTCTAATGTAGAGAGAGAGAGAGAGCTCGTTCTTTTTTTTAGGGTTCTATTTGGGTTTTAATTTTGGCTTATATAGTAAATGAGATTTTCTAATGAAAAGGGTGGGTAACGGAGGTCTAACAGAGGCCACCACAGGTGGATTAAGTAATAACTTTTAAATCACGGGTGGACACTGTTAAAACAGGTCAAACCACAAGTAGGTAAAGTGCAATTTCACTCCCTCCTTTCCTTTTTTTTTTTTTTTTTTGAGAAGAACGTGTTAAGAGCTAAAAATAAATGCCGCTCACGTTGCCTCTACGTACAGGTCACGCTGCAAATCAATTAGGTAAGCATTAGAAAGTGAAGTGAGAAAAGGAGACACGTAGAAAAACGTCCCACCAATTTATTATTTTTATTTTTATATTTTTAGAAGAAATTAAATTTTAATTAATATAATTATAATTATAGTACAACTGGCGTGACCCCAACATTGAATTGAGGTGGATAAAAATATTTTATGGTAATTTTTTTTTTTTTGTTTTTTTTTTGGGAGGGAGATATTTTATGGAAGTTGGTCATTAATAATGACCAACTTCCATAAAATATCTCCCTCTAAATAAAAAACAATTAATTACAATGACCAACTTTCATAAATAATGACCAACTTCCATAAAATATCTCCCTCTAAATAAAAAACAATTAATTACAATGACCAACTTTCATAAAATATCTCCCTCCAAAAAAAACAAACAAATAAAATAATTTGTCGTTTCAATTCCTTTTCAAAAAAAAAAAAAAAAAAAAATTTGTCGTTTCAATTGTTATTGTAGACGACTAAATTTCTAGTTTGAAAAAAGTCAAACAAGTAAAATAGTTTCACAAATGCGAATTTGTATTGATGATTGTGTGGTACAATTCTCTGTAATTACAAAACAGTTATCCTCTAATTCGATCTCCTTAAAAGACTTGTTGATTGGATTTGTAGTAATGTGATTTTGATTTAAACCCAAGATATCCTTCAATTTGGTTGAGGGATGGATCGAAGATTGCTGAAACGGAATTACAATGAATTTCTGGCTATGAGCTTGTTAGAAATCCTTTGTTCTTCACGTTCTTCGTGTTCTTCGTCTTCGAAGGTTTGTGGTGGAAGTTTTTCGGGGCTTTAAAGGCTTGAATCCGTTGAGCTTCACTGATTTGTGATTTTTTGAGGTTTCTGGAGGCTTTTGAGCTTAATTCCAGTGAACTTTGAGATCTAGGCAGGTAGTTTGGATGATTCTGCTTTGAATGTTCTTCGTATTTGAAGGTTTGTAGTGGAAGTTCTTCGGGGCTTTGGAGGCTTGAATCTGTAGAGCTTCACTGATTTGTGATTTGTTGATGTTTTCGGACCTTTGAGTTTGATTCCCGCAAACTTTAGGATCTAGGCAGACGGTTTGGATAATTCTGCTTCGAATGTTCTCCGATTTTGGGGTTGAAGTTCTTAAAGTTCTTGAAGGCTTTGAGGCTTGATCTTTGCAGAGCTTTTTCACTTCTGAATCTTGGTCCCCCTTAAATGTCTTAGGAAGGTTTCTATTTATAGGAGTTTGGGGGTGGGTGAGCGACACGTGGTGGAGTCTGATTGGTGACACATGTCATAGCCTGATTGGTCCGCTTATGTCATCGCTTACACGTGCTGGACTGCTTGTGTCATCGCTTACACGTGCTGGACTGATTAAGTCATCGCTTACACGTGCGAGGCTGTTTGTGTCATCGCTTACACGTACGCTGATGTGTGATTGGTTTTTGCATGACACTTGGCAAATTTCTGTTGGCTTCTGAATAGTGATAGCAAAACCTAGTAGCAGTACGTGGTGCTTTGTAATTGGCTGTATTTTGTGGACTTGATAATGTGATGTGTTAGCTTGTGATAGGTCAGGAATTTTCCCTCTCTACAGTTATTATTATTTTAAATTTTACCATATGATATAGGACTCGGCCAACAAACCCCATAAGTTGAAAAACACCTTCACCACCTTCAGCCAGAAAATTGAAAAAAAAAATGGGGTCTAAAACTCGTGAATACATAGTAATGCTGCCATTCTTGGCTCAAGGTCATCTCATACCATTCCTAGCACTAGCAAGACAAATCCACCAAAGAACTGGCTTCACCATCACCATAGCCAACACTCCCCTCAACATCAAATACCTTCGCTCAACCATATTATCCCATGATCATGATCATGATCTCCACTCAAACTCTTCATCTGATTCCAATTTCATCCACCTTGCTGAGCTCCCTTTCTGCAGTACCCAACATGGGTTACCCCCAAACACAGAGAACACAGAAAACTTGTCACTCAAAGACATAGCAACTCTTTGTCATGCATCAATGACCCTTGAAGCTCCTTTCCATAGTTTAGTCCGTGATATAACAGACAAAGAGGGTAAGCCTCCTCTTTGTATTATATCAGATGTATTCTTTGGTTGGGCTGTGAATGTTGCAAACAGCATAGGTTGTGCTAGTATTAATTTCACCACTTGTGGTGCCTATGGCACTTCGGCTTATATATCTTTCTGGCTGAATCTCCCACATCGTTTTTCTGAATCCGATGAGTTTGCTCTTCCGGGGTTTCCTGATAGATGTCAATTCCGTACCTCACAACTGCACCCATTTGCAAGGGCTGCTGATGGTACGGACACATGGTCTACATATATGCAGCCGCTTATTTCATATTCATTGCAGTCTCATGGATGGTTGTGTAACACAGTTGAGGAATTTGAACCTTTAGGATTGGAAATTCTGAGAAAATACATCAAACTTCCTGTTTGGACTATTGGTCCTCTTCTTCCCTCAGCTGCCACTAAGAAATGTTCAGACTCCAATATTTTTAGACAGCGTACCGGTAAGAAGCACGGGATATCACCTGAAAAATGCATTGAATGGCTCAATCTTAATCATCCAGGTACGGTTCTTTATATTTCGTTTGGTTCACAGAACACTATCAGTGCCTCTCAAATAATGGAGTTAGCTCTAGGTTTGGAAGCTAGTGGAAAACCTTTCATTTGGGTGCTAAGGCCACCTCTTGGTTTCGACATAAAATGTGAATTTAGAGAAGAATGGTTGCCAGAAGGGTTTGAAAAGCGAATGAATGAAAGAAAACAAGGGTTGTTGGTTCAAAACTGGGCACCCCAGTTGGAGATTCTGTCACACGAATCAATTGGTGCATTTTTAAGCCACTGTGGCTGGAACTCAGTGTTGGAGAGCTTAAGCCAAGGTGTGCCTATTATAGGGTGGCCTATGGCGGCGGAACAGATTTACAATTCGAAGATGCTGGTGGAGGAGATGGGGGTGTGTGTGGAGTTGACATGGGGAGTGCAGAGAGAGATTGAAAGGAAGGAAGTGAAGAGGGTGATAGACTTGGTCATGAACAAGAACGAGGGCCAAGGCAAGGAGATGAAGAAGAAGGCTGCTGAGATTGGAAAGCGAATAAGGGCAGCCACAAAGGATCAAGAGGAGGGGTCTTCTGTCAAAGCATTGGATGAATTTGTAAGAACAATTTTAGCCAAGACGACATTAGAGCATCATAATCATAAAATATAGTTTAGATTTGATTTGATTTTATATATAGGATCTACAGATCTTTTGTGTTAAACAATTTGTGTACAATAAGTATTACCATATATAAATGGTTTGCTTCATTTTCTTTCCTGTTATGTGAACCATCCTAAATTCCTGTGTAAGAATAAGAAGAAGGGGGAAAAGAGTTCTAAATAAAATCTGTATTTTTCTTTTTGGGTGTTGAAACCGTGTTGATTTTTATTCAATGTAAAAAAATAAATCTTCTCAATTTAAAATGAAAATATTCTATTTTATGATCTAAATTTTATTTTTATGTCTAAGAGTATACAAAATAACATGTTATTTGAAATTTTAAAAATTACATGCTATTAAATATACCTATAAAATTGAAATTTTTTTTAAAATTACATGTTAATGAAAGAAACTTGTCATATATAGAGAACTACAACCTACAACATTGCTTAGATAGGTCAACAATTATTTATTTATTTATTTTTGATAATTCAATAGTTACTATAAAAGGGAAATTTGAACTCTGAATGTCCTCATTAGAAACACCAAGAAGTGACAATCGGTTGAGTTATAAGTTAATTAATAGTATTGTACTCTTTATGTTTTTAAGTACTCTAAATCGTCTTAGCGAAGAAAAAAAATTGAGGACTAAAAAGTATATTAAAAAAAATGAAACTATGTACAATTTAACATTATTATATGTCCTATAATTAATTACCTAGGTTTTTCTTGAATATGGTTCCTAATAGGGATAGAAGAGAATTGTAAGGGGGTGTATGAGAATCATAGGGAAATTGATTTAATTCAAAGTAGTCACCTTCTATAGAGAAATATTAAGAAAAAGAAGAAATGTTTATATGAGAGAGAGAGAGAGAGAGAGAGAGAGAGAGAGAGAGAGAGAGAGAGAGAGAGAGAGAGAGAGAGAGAGAGAGAGAGAGAGAGAGAGAGAAGAAGAAGAAGAAGAAGAAGAAGAAGAAGAAGAAGAAGAAATGCACTAAACAATCAATTAGTTTATTCTTCAATGATATCTAATGTTGAATTATAATTATGTATTTATAGGAGACTAGATCTAATCTTATTGGCCCACATGGCTCAAGATAATTAGTTAGTTAATTCAACATATGCTCTATGAATTAAACAATATGTTAAATGAGCGATTAAACTAAGATTATTTTAATTAATTAAAATCCAAGATTATAATTAGGGATGAGTTGTAGTATGATCTTAGTCATTCATTGTTAATGATTGTGGATGAATGTTTATATGTAACCCATAAAAAAATTGTAATATATATAAATTTTTCTTTCTCTATTTGACATATAAACTATTGTAAATTTTTTTTAAAAAAAAATGAGAAGCTGGTTATTTTATTGAATTGAAGAAAATAAATTTTTCTTTCTCAATTATTCAGTGAACTTTTTATAACCAAACTACATCTTCTCAAAAAAAAAAAAAAAAAAAAAAAAACCTACATTATCATAATTGTCTCAATCATTCAGAGACTTCTTCTAACCAGAGTACATAATCAGATAAGCCTAGAGCATGCTTGATGGGTTGGCTTGTTCCCCTCCCTTTTCACATGTGACATGTGGGAAACGTAACGAGTGAAAAGTTTGTGGCAAAATGTTGGATTCCTAGAGATTGAAGAACTTGTATATGGGTTTTGTGAGAAGGCTTGTCACGTGAAATTGATAGTTTTATTAGGGTAAAGTAAAAGTTTTGTCCCTAATCTTTACATTGTTTTTTAATTTGGTCCCTATAATTTCAAATGTGTCAATTTAATCTCTAACTTTTTGGTATTGTGTTAAAATAGTCAATGTTGTTAAATAGTGGATGGAAAAAAACTACATAATCATAATTGTCTCAATCATTCAGGGACTTCTTCTAACCAGAGTACATAATCAGATAAGCCTAGAGCACGCTTGATGGGTTGGCTTTTTCCCCTCCCTTATACATGTGGGAAACGAGTAAAAAGTTTGTGGCAAAAACTTGGATTCCTAGAGATTGAAGAACTTGTATATGGGTGTTGTGAGAAGGCTTGTCATGTGAAATTGATAATTATTATTAGGGTAAAGTAAAAGTTTTGTCCCTAATCTTTACATTGTTTTTCAATTTGGTCGCTATCATTTCAAATGTGTCAATTTAATCCCTAACTTTTTGATATCATGTTAAAATAGTCAATACCATTAAGTAGTAGATGGAAAAAGCATGACTAACAGTGATATAAAAATATTATTTTTATTTTATTTTATGCCATATAAGCTACTTCGTAAGATGCCACAAGTCCTTAATCTATAAAATAAAATATTTAGAATTAGTTTATTTTTAGATTTGAAAATTTTTCTTTTCTTTTCCTTTGATTTCTTGGTAACCAAACACAAAGACACATCATAATTTATAAACTTAGAAAAAATAGAGGAAGCCCAATTAAGCAAGACCCACACCCACTCATCAAAAACTCACCAAGAGGATTGATCTCCCCATAATATGCAAGTAATTCAAGTTGCCTAATGATGCAAATCATGATCTTCCAAATGCCAAGCAAATCAACTAAACATCATCGCCACATACACCATCAACAACGTAACCCCCTAAATGTCCTCCTTCATGAACTTTGACAATGACCCATTTGCCCTCAACACCCCTCATATTCCAAGCAATCTCTCCCAAATTCACTCACACCCCCAGTGCCACCAATACTTTCCTTACACTTCTTCTTAGAGCTAAATTGCATGAAAGCCAAACCAGGCATGTCATCTGTGTACTCCACTGTAGCTTTCCACTAGGTATGTCTTTCCATTCCCATTAAATGCTTTAGCTTTGGCATCACCAAGAGGTGAGAGAAAAAAAGATTAGAGAAATTCATTTATTGTTTAGTGTTCCTCTACCAGAGGTTTTTTATGGCCAAAGAAATTATGAAAACCTTGGGAAAATGTGGAAAAAGGATGGAAATTGGGTTTTGAATTCAGGGTTTTTAACCTGTTTGGTTACCAAGAAAGCAAAGAAAAGAAAAAGAAAACTTGTAAATATGAAAATAAACTAATTCTAAAATATTTTATTTTTAAATTAAGGACACATGGCATCTTATATGGCATAAAAATAATATTTTAATCTCACTGTTAGTCACATCAGTTTTTTCCATCTGCCACTTAACGGAAAGGACTATTTTGACATAATATAAAAAAGGTTAAGGACTAAATTTAAACATTTGAAACGTTAGGGACCAAATTGAAAAACAATGTAAAGGTTAGGGACCAAACTTGTAATTTACCCTTATTATTATTTTTGTTTGGATAAAACATGAAATTGCTAATTTAATATCTATTACTCTTTATTATTAAAAAAAATTATATATATATATAAAATACTCTTTAACTTAATGAAATTTTAAAAATTAACATGTTGTGAGGAGTAGCAACTATTATCTCTTTAGGGTAATTACATAATATTTCGAGAATATAATAAATGTGTATTCTTTCCATTCACATAATGATTAGTTTCATTAATTAATTTATGGTAGGACTCACTTTTCATATGAGGTCTTCTCAAATTGAACTAAATTGAAAGGTCTCTGATAAGGTATAATTTTTTTTTTCCCGCGAATTAATGTGTTGTGGTTATAAATAAATTTAAGGACAAAGGTTTTTTTTTTTTTTTTTGAGAAATAATTTAAGGACAAGGTTGATATAGAAACTTGTTTGAAGAAATTTTTTCTAACTCAAATAAGCGAATTTTCATTTGATTATTTAATTATTAAATAATAACTACTACATATCAATAATCATTAATCAGTTAAACTATGAATGAAAAAAATTGCCCATCAAAAAAAGAAAAAAGAAAAAAAATTGAAGCCTTGTCCGAAAATTTGGAATACATAGAGGTTCTGACCTTATTCCTTTCACGTTCCCAACATTTAACTTGTTTGTCATCACCAGAAGACAAGACAACATGCACATGTACATATATGCTTGCTGCTGACAGTATGGCCTACAATTGAAAACACATTTTTTTTCTCACGTTATTAACTCGTCAGTGGTATGGTCATTATGCACACCATTGTTAGCCAACAGAATTTGATCTATCATTAATAATTCATTGATTGGGGATTTTTGCTGAAATCCATGGGAGACACGGAGGGGTAATTTCATCTCAATGATTCATTATTCCCACATGTGCCAATTATTTCATGCCATGTATAGAAAATTATTTTTTTAATACAAGATAGAAATTTTATTATAGCATATTCTAGGTGTATATGTATGTGAAACTCCCTTCTGGAGATTTAAACCCTAGCCCTTACCCTTGTATATGTATTCAAATTTCTCAAAGGAAAAAGTTTTGGTCTAAGTTAGATACCACCATTCCGTTACACCACGTGGAATGTAAACTAATTATTGGTGCAAACACAATAATAATGGAAATAACACAAAGAGAAACTGAATAATACTTGACACCTTCACCCTTCACTTTCCCCTTGCGCACGTATTTAGCCCAATATCTGAGTCAATTCATATTAGTCCATTAATCACCACAGTCACTCCCACATCTTTTTACATTTATGTTGTAATATTTATTCATTTTAATTAATTACTATTAAAATGCTCTAACACTAATGGAAATAGATAAAATGACATAAAGTAGAACATTTTGTATAGTTTAGAGTAAAAATAAACATTTTAAAGTTTAAGGACATAAACCAAATTTTTTGTTAAAATTTAGGAATTAAAACAATATTTTAGCTTTTTTTTTTTTTTTTTTTGGATTGATAACACATCAGATTTATAAAATTCAAGTAATGAATTATATACAATAAATCTAATGATACAATATATTCATAATTGTTGAGTTAGCCAATTGTATGCAATAAAAATAATATTAGTGATGGTTTATATAAAGATGATTTTGCGTTAATCACAATTCTATCAATATTTAACCAGTTATGAACATACAAAAACAAAACAAACAAATAAATAAAAAGATACTTAGAAATTTGTTATTTATGTAGGTGTAGCATCGCTATAAATTGTATAGTCACTCGCCTGTCAAAACATTAATCTTAGTTATATATGCAAATAAATATAATAATAATAAAAATATGGAGGAAAATAATCAAAATATGAGTCCAAGATCTGGTGGAGAGGTGATGGGTGGTGGGTGACTAAGCACCTAGAGGAGAAAGAGACCTGTTCAGGGATAACATACTAATCTACAAAAAAAATGTGTACAAAATCTGAGGTAAGTGAGTGAGTGAATGTATGGAAGGAAATGAAGGATATGAGATTGAGTTTCAATGGATCAAAATCACTTCAGAGGGAAAATGAAGGACATTTGGATGGTTTTTGAAGGGTATATGAGATTCTTTCTTTGGTGGCAGAATCTCTTTCACATTAGGCTTATCTCCATGTCTCTTCCAGTATAATAAAAATGTAAAATTATAATTTCTGTTCTCTAATTTCAATCTATTTTTATTTTAATCTTTTAAGTTTCATATAATTTTTTTTTTTTTTTTTTCATTTCAGCCCTTATTAATAAGTTTTCAATTTAGTTCTTTTGTTATTCTCTCTAATTCCATCAAATCTTGTCATTACTTTTAAAATTTTCCTTTCTACCAAAAAAGATGTTAGGACATATGTGATTTAATGTTAGGAACAAATGTTAATATTGAATTGGCTAATCTTTTGACAAAACGCACTTTACTCATAATTGGATAGATCTAAAATGTGTTTAATGCTTCAAGGAACAATGTTTTAAGATTAAGTGTTAAAGCCATGCAAGTCTATCCAATAAACAAGTGACGAAGTGCTGGATTTTAAAGCTCGATAGCTAGTATCTATCGAGGTTTAAAAAGCTCTTAAAGCCCGATGCTCAATTGCTAGCTCAACAAATAAGCTATCTATTGAGGTTTATGAAAATCAGTTTTTCAGAGCTGATTTCACTTCAATCCGTGAATACATGTTTGGGCTTTCTTTTCTCACAACCCTAAACATATATAAGGATTGTTTAAGGGCCATAAAAGGTTGCGCAAGTGTAAGCAAAATTGTATTCATCCAAATTGTGATCGGAGACAGAATTTGCCCTAGTTCATCTTTCTCTTGAAGAAGTTGTTGTGTTTGTACACCATAGGGTTCTGTAACCAAGGAACTTTGTGATCTTCATCGTATGATGAACTGAAGAACTTTGCAGCCAACATCTTTCTCAAGTTGGTGAGTACGCCACGTACTGGGATCCGCGCATCGAATTGGTTAGTCACGTACTAGGAGCCGTGCATTACAAGGTTGCACAAGTGTGAAGCAAAGTTGTGTTCATGCAAATTGTGATCGAAGACAAAATTTGCCCTAGTTCATCTTTCTCTTGAAGAAGCTGTTGTGTTTGTATACCGTAGGGTTTTGTAACCAAGGAACTTCGTGATCTTCATCGTGTGATGAACTGAAGAACTTTGCAACCAACATCTTTCTCAAGTTGGTGAGTAAGCCACGTACTGGGATCCGCGTATTGAATTGGTTAGTCACGTACTGGGGGCCGTGCATTACAAGGAGAGATTGTCACTACAAAACAAG
The DNA here is from genome assembly GCA_028535165.1 of Quercus tomentella. Classification (NCBI taxonomy): domain Eukaryota; kingdom Viridiplantae; phylum Streptophyta; class Magnoliopsida; order Fagales; family Fagaceae; genus Quercus; species Quercus tomentella. The sequence goes on from JAPQVY010000155.1 coordinate 21,739,368, forward strand.
TCCAATTGGGTATTGGGATAAGGGTTCAACTGTAGGTTGGTATAAGGTACTGGGATTCCTTTACTTGTAACCACTTGTTGTGATAATAGTGAATTCTTGGGAGTAGTGACCTTAAAATCACCCGGTGGTGTTTTTGTCGTGTATGTTTTCCCATTCGTAAACAAATCATTGTGTCAATTTAATTTCCGCTGCATTTAATTAATTGGTGATTTGTTTGTGCTACCACACGTATTGCATGATAATTGAATTAATTAATTAACTTAACTAATTAATTTATTAATTCATCACAAGGGGTCAATACATTTTTGGCCTATCAAGTGATATCAGAGTAGGCACACTCTAATTAAGTTTTAATCTTTACTGTGTGATCCATTGACCCTTGTTTGTCATAGATAGAGGACCATCTCTTATTATACCTCTATTATTTTATGGCACTAACTATGCATATTGGAAAGTACGCATGAGAGCTTTTTTGTAGTCATTAGATGAGAAGGTGTGGCAAGCTGTGGAGATAGGCTGGACTAAGCCAAAGGAAACGCCGGTCGATTGGGATGATGCTAAGATCAAGGTGGCTAACTTCAACAGCAGAGCATTGAATGCTTATTTAGTGCAGTCACGAATGAAGAGTTCAAGAAGATATCCTCTACTAAAACAGCTAGGGAAGCATGGACCATTCTCCAGACAACCTATGAAGGAACCAAGGCTGTCAAGGATTCAAAGTTTCAAAGGCTTACCATGAGCTTTGAAGATATTAAAATGGAGGAGGATAAGTTATTTGATGAGTTCTATGCCAAGCTCAAGGATATAGTGAACTCAGCCTTTAATTTTGGGGAAACCATTCTCGAACCCAAGATTGTTAGAAAGGTGCTTTGATCTCTACTTGAGAAATTTCATGCCAAGATCACTGCGATTGAGGAATCAAAAGATATTTGATAGGCTAAGAATGTATTGACCACTTGTGATAAATTAACCAATAGATTTAGCCAAGTTAATTAATTAATTCAATTAACATGCAAAACGCGTGATAGCACAAACAAATCACCAATTAACTAAATGCAGCGGAAATTAAATTGACATGGTGATTTGTTTACGAATGGGGAAAACCTACACAGCAAAAACCCCACCGGGTGATTTTAAGGTCATCACTCCCGAGAATCCACTATTATCAAAACAAGCGGTTACAAGTAAAGGAATTCCAGTACCTTATACCAACCTACAGTTGAACCCTTAGCCCAATACCTAATTGGACTTGTTCTGTAGTGACAATCTCTCATTTTCAATGCACGGCTCCCAGTACGTGACTAACTAATAGATGCACGGATCCTAATACGCGACTTAATCACCAACTTGAGAAAGATGTTAGCTGTAAAGTTTTTCAGTTCATCACATGATGAAGATCACAAAATTCCTTGGTCACAAAACTCTACGGTGTACAAACATAGCAGCTTCTTCAAGAGAAAGATGAACTAGGGCAAATTTTGTCTCCGGTCACAATTTGCATGAACAAAACTTTGCTTCACATTTGCGCAAACTTTGACGGCCCTTAAAATAATTCTTATATATGTTTAGGGTTGTGAGAAAAGAAAGCCCAAACATATACACACGGATTTGATGAAAATTAGCTCTGACAAACTGAATTCCATAAATCTTGACAGATAGGGTATCTATCAAGCTAGCTGTTGAGCATCGGGCTTCAGCAGCTTTTTAAATCTTGATAGATACTAGTTGTCAAGCTTTAAAAACCAGTACTTCTTCACTTGTTTCTTGGACAGATTTGCATGGCTTTAACACTAGAACTTAAAACCTTATTCCTTGAAGCATTAAACACATCTTAGATCTACCTAACATCAAATCACATATGTTCTAACAATCTCCTCATTTGGCAATCCGTGACAAAACCACAACAAACAAATGAACATATGAGAGAAGTCATAAATCACTCAACTCATACTCACTTGTTGAATACAATAAAATCTATCCTAATACAAACTCTTGAAAAACATTGTAAGAAGAGAGTTTATGGCAAGAAGACTTTGACAATCTATATTTCTGAAACACTTTAAACAAAAACTCATTAAGGCATCTTAGTGTGAAACAAAAATATAAGATTGCATACATTAAATAAGAAACATATGCATAAAGAGAGAAAAGAAGCAACACATGGAGAGATAGATGAAATGTGATAACAATATCATCAAATATATATATCAAAGATAAGTACAATGTTTGCTATCACTAAGTGGTCACAAGACCAATGTACAAGAGATAATGTATCTTAAAAAAAAAAAAAAAAAAAGATACAAAAGTCCTCACTACATCCCTCATATACACTCCCCCTATCACATAAATCTCCTATGCTAACTCTCCCCCTATGTATGACTACTCTCATATCAAAACTACTCCCCTTTTTGTCACGAATGACAAAGGGTAAGTATATCAAGTAGACATCTCATCATCATTGAGCGAGCTAGCACCATTGTCCTCATTAGCACCATCACTGCCAGAGCCATCGTCACTCTCATCCTCAGAAGCTGGTGGAGATGGAGAAGAAGCAACACTAAAACCACCCATGACAGCCTGTTGTCGTGCGATACGACTAACACGGGTGTTCACCTGACATAACTCATCCTAAGAGTGTCAAGGCGAGCATCCATGTGCACAAGCTGTGCCATGATGGCCTCGAGTGTCACTCCACCCGCAAAAGACGAAGGAGCGGTAGAAGCAGGAGGAGTCGCCGTCTCTATCCAGGGCCACCTCGATCTAAGCTGTGCCTCGCTACGTCGAACGGTAGCTGCATCTATGGCACATATCACTGAGAAGTGAGAAGACTCGGGAAAGGAGACAAAAAAAATGGTGGGGGATCCGCGTGATAGCTGAAGGAAAAATTAGCTTATCATGGGTCGTTGTATCCCTATAGACATCTATAAGGGATAGAATGAAGTGAGAAGGGAAGTCGATAGAGATATTCTCTGAGAAGGACAACAAAAATCGAGAACGAGGCTCTGTAATGGAGTTATAGTGAGACAAAGGATGAAGAATAAATGTCATCTCCATGTTTAGGAATCTCGGACCTTTTACAAAGCCCGAGCAAGGGGTGTTTTGATGGTCACCCCAAGATGAAGGTGTCTCATAAAAGAGAGACAAAAATTCATCTTTGGACACCATCCGCAGATGAGCACAACTAGGGTAGTCAGGATGCGCTACCCTAGGATCGTGTAGTACCTCGGATACAATATCTAGAGTAACTACTATACGCGTACCTCGAACATGAGAGAAGAAATGAGGTACAAAACTGTTGATTCCATGCATATTGGAGTAAAACTCTTGTATGATCACGGAGGGACAAGTGATCGAGATGTCACAAAGTGACCCCCAACCCCTACTGTGAATGATAGTGGGTAGGTCAGTATCAGAAAAATCCGATAAGATGACTTGGCGTTCCGAATGAATGCCTCGTCAACAAAAGTTCTCCGAAAAGTCCTTTCGGGCTTTATCATCACGGAATCGTACATGAGAAGGTGTAGGGTTAGAAGATGAAGTGGATACCCCAGAAAGAGGGTTTTGGGACGGAGTGGATTTGCGTTTGGGTGCCATAGAGCAGACTAACGCAAGAAAGAGAAAGAGGGGGAGAGAGAGACAATTAGAAAAGCACCAACAAGACAAGATATAATAATATAAGAACTTGAAGGTACGTATGCATGAAAAATGTATGAACATGTGACATGTAAACTTAAATACATCATGGGCTCAGCCCAATCCAAACCTAACAACACACATTAATGCAACATAGTACACACACATCTAAAATGCATGATAAATTGTTATACTGCAAATGTAATGCAATGCATGATGTTTTAAAACTCATTTAAGTAAGACCCAACCCAAAAAATTTGCAAAAACCTCATTAATTTTGAAAAATCCTAAAAACTTTTCAAAAACCCAAAACTTAGGTCAAAAAGAATGAAATGCATGATACAGGAGAGGAATAAGATCATACCAGATGAAGAAAACTTGATTTGGGCCGAAGATCAAGTGAGGAATGTGAAAAGGTTGAGTTTGAGGAGTTTTAGAGTGAGAAAAGAGAGAATCTATCGAGAGAGATCAGAGAAAAATGACAGAAAAAATCGCGCGGATCCAATAAATAGAAAAACATAATTCTCGACAGATCGAGAGGTGTCGAGAGGTATCGAGGATTAAAACACTTGTTTTATCTGTCGAAGAGCTGTCCAGCATCTGTTGAGAGGTGTCCACAGCTAAAGGTTCTCGATGGATCGAGGTAGCTATTGAGCATCCAGAAAGTTTCTCGATGGATCGAAGTAGCTATCAAGAAGCTGTCGAGAATGCAATAAAAAGCAGCTAAAGGATCTCGATAGATAGCCTAGCTGTCGAGAGGTGTTTAGTAGCTGTTGAGATTGCTTAAAAACAATTTTTCAAGAAGAGAAAAACACAAACATGAATGCAATCAAGTATGCTATACAGCTAACGATCCAAACAACATTTTAAGCTCTAAAAATCATCTCTCAACAAGAAAAATGTCATGCTCATAGATCCAAAACACACACACACACACTTAACAAGTCTAACTAATTTTATATTTCAAAAATAAGTTAAGACAATTTAGTGAGCATACATTACCACATGTATCTCTTGTGATGGCCAAATCACATTGTACTTGCACATGTATCAAAGGTAGAAAAAGATATTGCGTGTTGTGTGTGAAAAACATCGCAAGATTGCATTAGTGTCTATATGTTATAACGATTTGAGATATAAGAAAAACACTTTAACTCATACACAATCATAACTGTTTGATGGAGACTATCACCTTCGAGGTACATCCTATAACTCCCACATCTCCTATAATACACGCTTGCAATCATGTATGAAGCATTTTGATTCTTTTTGCTTTTTGTTGTTCATTGCATTCTTTTTCTTTTAAACAAACCATGCATGGGCATATAAGAGATAGAAAAAAAATACCCAATGATGTTAAGCATTTGACATTCTACTTTTGCTATGCCGATGCATACAAATGTCATTTCATGATTGGCGGGCAATAGTGGTGAGATGGTTATTTATGCCTTTCTCTTAGGACTCTCTAGTCCTTCCCATCAAAAAGAGTAATCCTAGTGTTAAGTACAAGAGATTACTTAATCTTACTCATCACAAACACGAGCCACAAAGCTCACCTACTTAGTTGTACATAGAGATGCTCATCTAATGTACACGAACACACACTATTTTTGTATTTTTCTGATTTTTCAAATTTTTTTATTTATTTTTATATGAAAAACAAAATAAAGCAAAACTGAAAAACAAATAAACAAAACATGTTAATCAAAACAATGCATAAAACTAGATTGACTCAAAACACGAAAGCAAAATACACAAGTAATGCAAAAACAAAAACAAGAAGGGGGGAGAGAGAAAAAGTGACAGAATCACTTGGAGCCTTTTTCCTTCCACATCTTGGAAGAACCTTTCCGTTTAGCGAACCCTTGATCCGGTTGTGAGGGGAAAGAATTGAAACCATTCAAGTTTGAAAGGAACATGAGGGCTTTGAGAAGATCTCCAAGAGGAGCAAAAGAGGTGGAAGCTGATGCTGGTTTCCCGACGAGATCATGTTGTTACTCTGTTGAGTGGCTAACCACTTATAGCAATTAGGTCAAGTATGTCCAGCTGCTCCACAGTGATGACAGAAATGCTTCTTTTTCTATTTGGGCTTTTGAGTATTCCCTTCTTAGTCCTAGGGTTCTTGATCTCTTTCTTATTAAGCTTAGGGGGTATTCCTAAGATAGATTTACCCTTGTCTATGTTCTTACTAGCTACTTCATTTTTAACATCATTGTTCTTAGTTTCAACATTATTAGCAAGGAACAAAAACAATAGTACTAGAAGTACCAATACTAGGAGAACAGAAATCATACCCTAAACCAGTTCGATCGGAAGCAGATTTCTGAAGACTGAACATCTCATTGAGCTTTGCACTTGAAGTACTTTCCAATTGGGCTCTGACTTGGAACAGTTCTGCCTCAAGCTTCTTGGTCTTCTCAGCCAAGAAATTATTCTCAAATCTCAGTCCTCCAATGGTCTGATTTGCTTCATCAAACTTTGTGGAAATTTCTTCTCGTTCAAGCTCCACTTCACTAAGTTTCTTGGTGGCCAACATATACAACTTCTCATACTTTTTCAAGACCTTGTATAATGTGGATGTCATCTTGTTCATCCATCTTTTCAAAACTAGACTCCACCAATTCATCTTCTTCATCCACATCTTCAACAATTCCTTCAATATGATTTACAGTGGCAGTGAAGGCATTTACGATTCCATCATCCTCATTATCAGAATCATCCTTAGGCTCAGTGTTGCTCAACGTTGTAGCAAGTGCCTTACTCTTCCCCATTAGTCTTGAGATACGTAGGGCATTCTTGTTTCATGTGACCAAAGCCTTGACACCCAAAGCATTTTGGTCCTGAGGGAACAGTGTACTGACCGTCATTTCTAGCATATTTCTTCCCTTTGTCTTAGCTCTTGAACAGCGAAGAACTGGATTGCTTTCGGTCCTTGTCAAATTCTTTCGCGTTGGTATTCTTCATAAACTTCTTGAACTACCTCGTGATATAGGATTTTATCTTAAAATCTTCATCGTCTGAAGACTCATTAGTGTCACTACTCTTGGCCTTCAATGCCATGCTCTTGCTTTTGCTTGATTTCCCTATCCTTGTCAACCCCAACTCATAGGTTTGCAGATTTCCAACCGGCTCTGTCAAAGGAGTTTTGTCAATATCCTTCGATTTCTCAATTACGGTGATCTTGGCATGAAATCTCTCAGGTAGAGATCTAAGCACCTTTCTAACAATCTTGGGTTCAGAAATGGTTCCCCCAAGATTAAAAGCTGAGTTCACTATGTCCTTAAGCTTGGCATAGAACTCATCGAATGACTCATCCACCTCCATCTTAATCTCTTTAAAGCTCGTAGTAAGCCTCTGAAACTTTGAATCCTTGACAACCTTGGTTCTTTCATAGGTTGTCTGGAGAATGGTCCATGCTTCCTTAGCAGTTTCAGTAGAGGAAATCTTCTTGAATTCCTTATTCATGACTGCACTGAATAACGCATTCAATGCCCTGTTGTTGAAGTTTGCTGCCTTGATCTTAGCATTATCCCAGTTGGCCGATGCTTCCGTAGGCTTGGTCCAGCCTATCTCCACAGCTTGCCATACCTTTTCATTTAGTGACTACAAGAAAACTCTCATGCATACTTTCTAGTACGCATAGTTAGTCCCATCAAATAAATGAGGTATAATAAGAGATTGTCCTCTATCCATGACAAACAGGGGTTAATGGATCACACAACAAAGATTAAACCCTAATCAGAGTGTGCCTACTCTGATACCACTTGATAGGCCAAGAATGTATTGACCCTCTGTGATAAATTAACCAATTGATTTAGCCATGTTAATTAATTCATTCAATTAACATGTAAAATGCGTGATAGCACAAACAAATCACCAATTAACTAAATGCAGCAGAAATTAAATTGATACCGTAATTTGTTTACGAATGGGGAAAACCTACACGGCAAAAACCCCACCGGGTGATTTTAAGGTCACTACTCCTGAGAATCCATTATTATCAAAACAAGCGGTTACAAGTACAGGAATCCCAGTACCTTATACCAACCTACAGTTAAACCCTTACCCCAATACCCAATTGGACTTATTCTGTAGTGACAATCTCTCCTTTTTAATGCACGACTCCCAGTACGTGACTAACCAATAGATGCGTGGATCCTAGTACGCAACTTAATCACCAACTTAAGAAAGATGTTGGCTGCAAAGTTCTTTAGTTCATCACACGTCGAAAATCACGAAACTCCTTGGTCACAAAACCCTACAGTGTACACAGCAGCTTCTTCAAGAAAAAGATGAACTAAGACAAATTCTGTCTCCGGTCACAATTTGCATGAACAAAACTTTGCTTCACACTTGCGTAACCTTTAACAGCCCTTAAAATAATCCTTATATATGTTTAGGGTTGTGAGAAAAGAAAACTCAAACATATACACACGAATTGGATGAAAATCAGCTCTGAAAAACTGAATTCCATAAACCTCGACAGATAGGATATCTATCGAGCTAGCTGTCGAGCATCGGGTTTCAGCAGTTTTTTAAACCTCTATAGATAATAGCTGTCGAGTTTTAGAAATAAGTACTTCTTCACTTGTTTCTTGGACAGATATGCATGGCTTTAACACTGGAACTTGAAACCTTGTTCCTTTAAGCATTAAACACATCCTAGATTTACTCAATTACAAGTAAAGTGTGTTTTGTCAAAAGATTAGCCAATTCTAAATTGACATATGTTCCTAACATCAAATCACATATGTCCTAACAATATTGAAAAAGTTCCTTTGACAGAGTTAGTTGGCAATTTGCAGATCTATGAGCTGGGTTTGACAAGGATAGGGAAATCTGGTAAGGGAAAAAGCATGGCATTGAAGGCTAGGAGCAGTGACACTGATGAGTCTTCAGACGATGAAGATTCTAAGATGAAATCCTATACCACTCAATAATTCAAAAAGTTTGTGAAGAATGCCAATGCTAAAGGATTTGACAAAGACCGCAAGCAGTTTAGCTCGTCTTAGTTCAAGAACCAGGACTAAGGAAAGAAGGATGCTAAGGATGGCAGTCAGTACACTATTCCCTCAGGAACAAAATGTTTTAGATGTCAAGGCTTCGAACACATGAAACAAGAGTGCCCTACATATCTCAAGACCATTGGGAAAAGCAAGGCACTTACTGCTACCTTGAGCGACACCGAGCTTAAAGATGATTCCGACAATAAGGATAATGGAATCCTAAATGCCTCCATTGCCACTGTAAATCCTACTGAAGGGATTGTTGAAGATGTGGATGAAGAAGAGGACTTGGTGGAGTCTAAGTTTAAAAAGATGGATGAGCAAGATGACATCCACACAACCTATGCAAAGTTATACAAGGTTTCGAAAGAGCATGAAAAGTTGTATAGGTTGGCAACTAAGAAGTTCAATGATGTATTCCTTGAACAGGAAGAAATCTCGACGAAGTTTGATGAAGCCAATCAGAGTATTGGAGCACTAAGATTTGAGAATAATTTATTGGCTAAGAAGACCAAGAACTCGAGGCAAAACTGTTCCAAGTCAGAGCTCAGTTGGAAATGACTTCAAGTGCAAAGCTTGATGAGATGCTTAGTCTTCAGAAATCTGCTTTCGATCGAACCGGTTTAGGGTATGATTTCTCTTCTCCTAGTATTGCTTCTGATAGTACTACTGTTTTTGTTCCTCCTAGTAATAATGTTGAATCTGAAAACAATGATGTGCAAAATGTTTTAGCTAGTGAGAACATAGAAAAATGGTAAATCTATCTTAGGAGCATCCTTTAAGCAGGATAAGAAAGAGATCAAAAACCCTAGGGCTAAGAAGGGAAACACTCAAGAGCCCAAACAGAAGAAGCAGCATCTCTGTCATCACTATGGAGCAGCTGGACATACTCGACCAAATTGCTACAAGTGGTTAGCCACTCAACAGAGCAATAGTATGATCTTATCGGGAAACCAGAATCAGTTTCCATCCTCCTTTGCTCCTCTTGGAGATCTTCTCAAAGCCCTCATATTCCTTTCGAACTTGAATGGTTTCAATTCTTCCCCCTCACAGCCGAATCAAGGGTTTGCTAAACGGAAAAATTCTTCCAAGATGTGGAAGGAAAAAGGCTCCAAGTGATTTAGTCACTTTTTCTCTCTCTCCCTTTCGTGTTTTTGTTTGTTTTGCATTACTTGTTTGTTTTGCTTTCATGTTTTAAATCAGTCTAGTTTTATGCTTTACTTTGTTTAACATGTTTTTGTTTGTTTATTTTTCAGTTTTTCTTTATTTTGTTCTTCATATAAAAAAAAAATTGAAAAATTAGAAAAATACAAAAATAGTGTGTGTTTGTGATGAGTAAGATTAAGTAATCTCTTACACTTAACACTCATATCACTCTTTTTGATGGGAAGGACTAGAAAATCCTAAGAGAAAGGCATAAATAACCATCTCACCACTGTTGCCCACCAATCATGAAATGACATTTGTATGCTTTGGCATAGCAAAAGTGGAATGTCAAATGCTTAACATCATTGGGTATTTCTTTGCTATCTCTTATATGCACATGTATGGTTTGCTTAAAAGAAAAATATGCAAAAAAAAATAAAAAGCAAAAAGAATCAAAATGCTTTATATATGATTACAATCATGTATTCTAGGAGATGTGAGAGTTATAGGATGTACCTCGAAGGTGATAGCCCCATCAAACAGTTATGATTGTGTGTGAGTTAAAGTGATTTTCTCATATCTCAAATTGTCATAACATGTAGACACTTATGCAATCTTGCGATGTTTTTCACACACAACACGCAATATTCTTTGTTACTTTTGATACATGTACAGGTACAATGTGATTTGGCCATCACAAGGAATACATGTGTTAATGTATGATCACTAAACTGTCTTAACTTGTTTTTGAAATATAAAATTGGTTAGATTTGTTTTGTGTGTATGTGTGTGTGTTTTAGATCTATGTGCCTGACATTTTTTTTGTTGAGAGATGATTTTGAAAGCTTAAAATGTTGTATAGATCTTTGGTTGTATAGCATGCTTGATTGCATTCATATCTGTGTTTTTCTCTTCTTGAAAAACTATTTTTAAGCAATCTTGATAGTTGCTGGACACCTCTCGACAGCTAGGCTATCTATTAAGCCCTTTCATCTTCTTTTTATCGCATTCTCGATAGCTTCTCAACAGCTGCTTGATCCATCGAGAAACTTTCTAGATGCTCGATAGATTCTCAATAGCTTCTCGATCCCTCGAGATCCTTTTGCTATGGACACCTCTCGACAGATCCTCAACAGCAATTTCATGCATTTTAAATCTCGACACCTCTCGATCTGTTGAGCTTTATGATTTTCTATATATACGTTTCAACACGATTTTCTCTCATTCTCCCCGATCTCTCTCAACAGATCTTGTCTCTTCACCTCCCAAAACCTTTCTCTCTCACTCTAAACTTCATTCCCAAGTGATTTTCGGCCTAGATCTTGTTCTTCTTCACTGGTAAGGGTCCTTAATCCTTCATTCTTCATGCATTTCATGCATTAGACCTAGGTTTTGGGTTTTTGAAAAATTTTTGGGGTTTTCAAAATTGATGAAGTTTTGGTGAAATTTTTGGGATGGGTATTGTGTAAATGATCCTAAATGTTCATGCATTGCATCACATTTGCATTTTAACTATATGTTCATGCATTTTAGATGTGTGATTATTATGTCAAATTGTTGCGTGCTGGTAGGTTTGGATTGGGCTGAGTCTATAATGTTTTTAAGTTTGCATGTCACATGTTCATGCATTTTCATGCATACATACCTTCAATTCTTTATATTATTTTTTATTGATATGGTTGGTGCTTTTCTACGTGTCTCTCTCTCTCTCTCTTTCTTGCGTTAGTCTGCTCTATGGCACCTAAACACAAATCCACTCCATCCCAGAACCCTCTTCGTTCTGGGGGCATCCACTTCTTCTTACTCCACACCTTCTCATGTACGGTTCCGTGATGATAAAGCCCATAAGGACTTTTCGGAGAACTTTTCTCGACGAGGCATTCATTCGGAACACCAAGTCATCCTATCGGATTTTTCTAATACTGACCGTTCCACTATCATCTACAGTCGGAGTTGGGAGTCACTATGTGGCATCCCGGTCATCTATCCTTCCATGATCATACAAGAGTTTTATTCCAATATGCACGGATTCGATACTTCAGTACCTCATTTTGTTACTCGCGTTTGAGGTACGCGTATTGTTGTTACTTTGGATATTGTATCTGAGGTACTACATGTTCCTAGGGTAGCGCATCTTAACTATTCTGGCTATGATTATCTGAGGACTGTGTCCAAAGACGAACTCTCGTCTCTATTTTGTGAGACACCTTCATCTTGGGATGACTGTCAAAACACCCCTTGCTCGAGCTTTGCAAAAGGTTCGAGATTCCTTGAGATTCCTTAACATGGTGATAACATTCATTCTTCATCCTTTGTCTCACTATAACTCTATCACAGAGTCTCGTGTTTGATTTTTGTTATCCTTCTTAGAGGACATTTCTATTGACTTCCCTTCTTATTTTATTCTATCCCTTATAGATGTCTATAGGGATACGGTGACTCATGATAAGCTCATTTTTACTTCTGTTATCACAAGACTTCTTCACCATTTTTCTATCTCATTTTCCCGAGTTTCCTAATTTTACAGTGAGTGCCATAGACACTACTACCGTTAGACAGAGTGAGGCACAGCTTAGACCGAGGTGGCCCTAGATAGAAACGGCGACTCCTCCAGTTTCTTCCACTCCATCTACCTCCGCTCTTTCGTCTTCTGTGAGTAGAGTGACTCTAGAGGCCATCATGGCACAGCTTGTGCGCATGGATGCTCCCCTTGACACACTCAGTGATGAGTTGTGTCAGTGAACACTTGTGTTGGTCGTATTGCACGACGACAGGCTGCTATGGGTGGTTTCACTGCTTATACCTCTCCATTTCCACCGGCTTCAGAGGATGAGAGTGATGATGGCTCTAGTAGTGATGATGCTGATGAGGACGATGATGCTAGCTCGCCTAGCGATGATAAGTTGTCTACTTGATGTACTTACCCTTTGTCACTTATGACAAAAAGACGGAATAGTTTCGATATAAGAGTAGTCATATTGACACAACACCCGTGTTGGTCGTATTGCATGACGACAAGCTGCCATGGGTGGTTTCACTGCTTATACCTCTCCATTTCCACCGGCTTCAGAGGATGTGAGTGATGATGGCTCCGGTAGTGATGATGCTGATGAGGACAATGATGCTAGCTCACCTAACGATGATGAGATGTCTACTTGATGTACTTACCCTTTGTCACTCGTGACAAAAAGATGGAGTAGTTTCGATATGAGAGTAGTCATATACATAGGGGGAGAGTTAGCATAGGAGATTTTTGTGATAGGGGGAGTGTCTATGAGGGATGTAGTGAGGTTTTTATGTATTTTTTTTTTCTTTTACATTTACCTCATGTATATTGGTCTTGTGACCATTAGACATACGTTGTACTTATATTTGAGTTTATATCTATTGATGTATGTTATTCATCTATCTTTACATGTGTTGTTTCTTTTCTCTCTTTATGCATATGATTCTTATATATTGTATGCAATCTTTATTTCTGTTTTACACTAAGATGCCATGATAAGTTTTGTTTAAAGTGTTTCAGAAATACAGGTTGTCAAAGTCTTCTTGCCATAAACTCTCTTCTTGCAAAATTTTTTAAGAGTTTGTGTTAGGATAGATTTTATTGTATTCAACAAGTGAGTATGAGTTGAGTGATTTATGACTTCTCTTATATGTTCATTTGTTTGTTGTGGTTTTGTCATAAATTGCCAAAGGGGGAGATTGTTAGGACATATGTAATTTAATGTTAGGAACATATGTCAATATTGAATTGGCTAATCCTTTGATAAAACGCACTTTACTTGTAATTGGGTAGATCTAGGATGTATTTAATGCTTCAAGGCAAGGTTTCAAGATTAAGTGTTAAAGCCATGCAAGTTTGTCCAAGAAACAAGTGAAGAAGTGTTGGATTTTAAAACTCGTCTAGTATCTATCGAGGTTTAAAAAGCTGCTAAAGCCCGATGCTCGACAGCTAGCTTGACAGATAAGCTATCTATCGAGGTTTATGAAAATCAGTTTTTCAGATCTGATTTCACTTCAATCCGCGAATACATTTTTGGGCTTTCTTTTCTCACAACCCTAAACATATATAAGGATTGCTTTAAGTGCCGTAAAAGGTTGCGTAAGTGTGAAGCAAAGTTGTGTTCATGCAAATTGTGACCGGAGACAGAATTTTCCCTAGTTCATCTTTCTCTTGAAGAAGCTGTTGTGTTTGTACACCGTAGGGTTCTGTAACCAAGAAGCTTCGTAATCTTCATCGTGTGATGAATTGAAGAACTATACAACCAACATCTTTCTCAAGTTGGTGAGTAAGCCATGTACTAGGATCCGTGTATCGAATTGGTTAGTCACGTACTGGGAGCCGTGCATTATAAGGAGAGATTGTCACTACAGAATAAGTCCAATTGGATATTGAGATAAAGGTTCAATTGTAAGTTGGTATAAGGTACTGAGATTCTTTTACTTGTAACCACTTGTTTTGATAATAGTGAATTCTCGGGAGTGGTGACCTTAAAACCACCTGCTAGGGTTTTTGCCGTGTAGGTTTTTCCAATTTGTAAACAAATCACCGTGTCAATTTAATTTCCGCTGCATTTAGTTATTTGGTGATTTGTTTGTACTACCACGGGTATTGCATGATAATTGAATTAATTAATTAACTTAGCTGATTAATTTGTTAATTCATCACAAGGGATCAATACATTTTTGGCCTATCAAAAGACATCATTTAAATTTATTCGAGTACTTTGAGGAGACATTCCTTTCCCCTTGCCCGTGATGCCTTACTTAGTTGTGACCATCTATATAAGTGAAGCATGAAATCATTACAGGAATCTTGTACCACGAAGTTTGATGCAAACATAAATCCAAATTCTATTGAATGCCACTTTGCACACAGAAATGTATATACATCATCAGCAATCACTGTCAATAATTTGTTATTATATTACCATTGACTGATACATGAAGATTCCATAAACACTCGAGAGCCAAGATCAAAGCCATGGTCTCTTTCTTCCCTAATCTTCCTTTTTTTTTTTTTTTTTTGATAATTTTTTCCCTTTTCTTTTGATTGTGAATAGAGCAAAACCACTAGGTATGAGTTGAGTAGGAGTTCGATTATGGCTAAATCAGATATGGATCAAAACGGATATAGATTAAAACAAAATTTAAAAAAAATCTAACTAGAATGACTGAATGAGTTTCAATTCTTTTTTTTTTTTTTTTTTTCCTTTCGATATAAATAATAAAATTTGAATAAGATATATGTCTTTAAGTTTATAGTATGAAAATTTATTTCAATAGTTCACTACTCAAAATTCCACAAACGGTTTTTTTTTTTTTTTTTTAAAGAACGTTTGTCATATATAAAATATGAAATGAAGTTTGTTAGGGTATTTAGCGTTGAGAAATGATATGTCCACAACATTTTCACAATATTTTTACAACAAATTCTAAGTAGCAGGTTATTACTGGTTGTTATTGTTAGAACAAAAAAGTGATCTTAGTGTTAAGTTCAAATTTGAACCAATAACAACTAATTACTTATGATTTGTTGTGAAAATGTTGTAAAAATGTTATGGACGTAGCACCTCTTAGTGTTGGCCTAAATTTTGTGTTAAACATTTCTTATGTAATTCCAATATTTCTTTATATTTGAATTTAAGTTTAATTGTAATTGCATTGTGTCAAAGAGTAATGAATTATAATAAAAAATAAAATAAAAATTTACAAGTGCATCAATGGAAATTTTTATTAAGCGAAAATCCCATAGCAAGCGAAATTTCAGACAAGTTCAACAAACTTTCAAAAACCATTGCACAAAACTTTCACCCTAAACTAGCTTCTCAAGCAAGTTTGCATTGAAGAGGAAAATTTCAATTTTTTCTCCGTTGTTCCCTCATCCTATCAAACCTCTTTTGTGTTACTTATATCTAAGAAAATCAACCCTTAGAAATATAGCGAAGGCTAAGACTACCAGATTCCTATTAGAGAAAATTTCTTGTAGCCTCCATATTTTCATCCTTTTCAAATTACCATACCCTTTGATAAGTGATCCAAACTAAACACTTTTGATTCCCTTGTGTGTGTTGAATTTGTGTTGGAAATCACAAAAGCTATCCTAAACTTTAACGCTTTCCAAATTGCCACTTCCTTTGATAAGTGACAACTCTCTTATAAATTTCTTTACTTGGGAGTATTACATTGACAATTGAATTTTCATCTTGAGATTTGAAATCATAGCGGTGGACAAGCCAAACGAGTTTCGTAACTATTCGAATTTCTCCATATATCCTCAAACGAGGTTTGTTTGATTTTGAGAATTTTCTTTTCTTTCCATTTTTGTTTCTTTTTTGTAAGCAGATTCTATCATCTTAACCACATATGAAAAAGAAAAACTATGAAATTTGTTATGGACATAGATTGCTATAATCTCTTTCGGAACAAAAACATCATTTCAAACTCTATTCGATTAGGACAAGAAGACATCCTTTTCCCCTTGCCTATGATGCCCTACTTGTGAGTTGTAACCATCTAAGTGAAGCCTGAAGAAATGACAGGAATCTTGTACCACGAAGCTTTGGTTGTAACATAAAATCCACATTCCATTGTATGCCACTTTGCACTCAGAAATGTATGCATCACATCACTCATCACACTACTAAAATCTTTCGTGTGGATTCAGAGAACCAAAAGTCAGAACTCCTAATATGTATTGCTTAATATTTTGTAATTATGTCACATTGTCACCATTGACTGATAAATGAAGATTCCACATAACTTAAGAGAGCCAAGAGCAAAGCCATGGTCTTTTTCTTCCCCAATCTTCGATTTCGAATAGGGCAATGCCACGAGGTACGAAGGGTTGAATCAGAAGGATTTCTTTTTTTTCTTTTTTTTGAAAAGACAAAAAGTTTTTTTTTTTTTTTCATAAAAGAGGAATTTATTGAGATAAAAGATAAAAGATAACATAAACAACTGAGTTCATACTGCCGACTGGATGAACAACAGTAACTAACAAGACAGATTAACCCAACTTGTAAGACAAAACACTAACATCAACAACACATTTAAACTAAAACATAATAGCCAAAGCTTTATTTGCAGAAAACTCCACAAGATGGAATCCCAGTAGAGGCATTGTAGCAAAAAAGTGGGACATTTGTCATATAGAATCTCTCTCGGATTGAGAAGCTCCTCATTTCGCCAATAGGACTGCACAACTGTTGGCTTTCCTCTGCACGTACGTGTTCAATGCAGG
This sequence comes from Quercus tomentella, assembly GCA_028535165.1. Taxonomy (NCBI): domain Eukaryota; kingdom Viridiplantae; phylum Streptophyta; class Magnoliopsida; order Fagales; family Fagaceae; genus Quercus; species Quercus tomentella. Next base: position 21,756,399 of record JAPQVY010000155.1, read on the forward strand.
CCGCCCATGGCTTGGATAGGAGCCACTTGCAATCCAGAATTAAATTAGCAAATTCAAGCAGATATTCTATATCATTAGTTAACCATTTAGTAGCTAGCAGAGAGTCAGTTTGGACTAAAGGATTCAATTATGAATTAATTAGAGATGGATCAAAACGGATATAGATTTTCTTTTTTCAAAACAGAAAAACTTTAACTAAAACGAATTTTCATTCTTCTTACACATACCGGTTATTATATGAGTTAAGTCAACCCGTTATGACTTGTATATTTTTATATTATAAACTAATTAGAAAGAAAAATTATATGTATTTTCTAACTATTTTTTCACTTTTTGTATTTTTTCAATATAAATAATTAAAAAATAAAATTTGAATAATATATATGTATTTAAATTTATACTCCCAAATTTATTTTAATAGCGCAGTAGTCTAGTAATTTAAAAAAAAAAAAAAAAAAAAAAAAAAAAACCAACATTTGTCATATGAAACTTGAAATAATGCTGAATAGGAAAAAAAAAAGAGCTAAATATTTTAGAGTTTTAAGAATAAATATATAACATTCTAGGTAAAGAAAAAAAAGTAATAATTAGGAAGAAACTTTATAATCAATTTGCAAAAACCACTACACAACGTGAGTAGTACATTCCATGTTGAAGATATAACTATGTGATCATTGCATGTCAAATTAACAATTATTAATATTTTCAACTACAATATTGGCACATTTTTTTTTTTTAGAAATAATTACAATATGCTGCTAACCCCGCAACTCGAACCATTTTCCCCCTAAACCCCCCAAGTATTTTGTATATGGAAAAGTGCTAATTCAACTGCAAGACAATTTAATATAACTGTAGCATGCAGATGTATAGTAAAAAAAGTCCATAAAAATTAAAAATTAAATTCTTATATTATAGATTATGCTAATGGATTTGTTTTTCGTCTTTCCATATTGACACCCTACTAACGTAAAAATGCCTTCCCCTTCACCGAAAGGTTTAATTTAACCTACTCAAAAAATAAAATAAATAAATCACCTGAATATATATTGACATACTGTGACTCTACATTTAAGATAAGGAAAAAAACATGGTATATAATTATATTATTATTGTAGGGATCGAGTTTGAGCACTTCTTCTTGGGGGAGTGGACTCAAGCACAACTAGCCCAATACAATAAATTTATAAAGAGTGGGTTGAAGAACTAGGCCTTAGTGAGGGTTACAACAACTAAACGTGGTTATGAGTGGATTGAATAACAAAGACGTGGACTTAAAGTGTAAAACTCTGTCCCTGGCCTTTATCCAAGGAGCTTGTTATTCTTATTAGTTCTTCAGTGCTTAGTTACAATGGTTCCAGAGCTCATGCAAGTTGCTACAGTATTATCTATTTCTCATTTTCGATCCCTCTTCCATGGAGGGTTTTTTACACTATATAGCCCCTTTCAGTTGATCTTGGCCCTCCATTTGTTGATCATGTAGGTCACAACTCGAGTGTCTGTCCCATCAGCCACTTTTCCAAACCTTCTGTGAGTTGTAGCAACTAAGGAGACACTGTTTAGGGATCATTTCCTCATTAATGCGGTCAGAACGTTAGTTGTGGACATTTAATGCAGAGGTGACAGTTTTTCCTTGAATTGCTCCTCCACCGTGCTCTCATGGCTAACCCATGGTACTCGTTCCTTTTCTTGGGACGTTCTGGAAGGTTAACGTTGATGGTGTGCTGCTCTTCCTTGGCGATGTTTCTGGGCCATTTGAGCTTTCTTCATTCATCCTCGGCCGTTTCTTCCTCCTTAGTGTGGGCCTTGGGCTTGGCATAAAGTGGGCTGGGGTTGTCAAATTCTTTAACCCCACAATTATATATGGGTAACATCAACCAGTATTTATTTATTTATCTTTTAAATGAATCTTTCCGAGACTCCACAACACCTCTTTTATAGATTAATTTAATAAATCCAAATTTAAAACAATTGGGAAATATTGTTAAGGAGAAGAAAAGAAAGGTTGGATAATTAATATATAATTTCTTAAAAGAAATCAAACTACTTTGTAGAAAATTTTGAATACTATTATATAATTTTATTTTTAGTATATTTACATTGATTCATTTAAAAAAAATATGTATAATCTAAGTGATCAAATTAAATGTGTAAATATCTTTTTATCTCGATTGATCTTTTTATGTTAATGGAAATATATTGATTATTATTTTTATATTGTTTTGGCACTTGTATTATAATTAACAATTTTTAAATTAATTTTTCTTTAAGTGTTGTCTTTTATATATATATAAATATATATATATATATATATATATATATATATATATATATATACAAAATAGAAATTCTACTTTTAACCTAATTTAAGTATATAAGTGTATGAATCTATTTCCTAGAGACTTAAACCCCAGCCCTTACCCCCCACATCCCACAAACATTTATATTTATAGAGTGATAATCACACTAAGGGTGTGCGGTGGTTTTAAGCGTTGTCTTTTAGTTTTGCTTCTCGTGTACTAAAATCCTTTTCTTTCTTTCTTTCTTTCTTTCTTTCTTTCTTTTTTCTTTTTTTTTTTTTTTTTTTTTTTTTTTTGAGAAAGAAGTAAGTCAATTTTATTGAACTAAATCTGATTGGAATACAGCATCCAAATCACTAGGTAGGAATTCTTTTCATACATCTGTGTCTGTAGATAAAACTCCTCTCCTAGCTAAAGAGTGAGCTACCCAATTTCCTTCCCGGTGAACATGTCTGAACTTGCAAAATCGAAGTGTAGCACCTAACCTCTTACATTCATCAGTAATATGGCCAAATAATGTGCAGCTTCTCCCCAACTCATTCAGGGCAGGGATGACCCTTGAACAATCCCCCTCTATCTCTACATTAAACAAGCTTAGTTCCTTAGCAAATAAAAGAGCATGTCGAGCTGCCATGCATGGCTTCTGCCAACTCCACGGATTGAACAAGGGGAATTCTTTGACTCAGAGTAGCAATTAGTTGACCCATATGATCACGAAACACCACTCCAATACCAGCACTACTCGAATCATCAAAAAAAGCCGCATCAAAATTGCCCTTGTAATTCTGCTCAAACGGCGGAGACCAGTGAGTCTGAGTACGTCTAGGAACAGCCCGAGATTGCTAAGCATTTGCGTCGAGATACTCCAGAACATAATCCTTTGCTCGATTACCCAGCTCGTGTAGACACCAGGATGGTTGCTTCTCTCTAAGCTGTACTAAAATCCTTAGCTCCACTACCAAAGTGCTCCACACGCAACATAATAAAATTACAAATTGCCTAATTCATTAAATTTTTTTTTTTTCTGTAAGGAGAAAAAAAAGGAATACATTGACGTTAACAAAAAAATGCGTATGAGAATAACTTAGTTAAAGGATGGAGGGGCCAAGTTGAACAATCTATGAATCCAATTAACAAATAAATTTTGTGTTTAGTCCCCAAAAATGATATTATAAAAAAAATTACGATACGGGAAAAAAAAAATTTAAGCTCTTGAATTCAAATAATCAAAGGGTTTAAGATTTTCAGGGAGGCAAAACTATCTCATTAAATGAGAATAAAGCTTCAATTAACAAAGACAATATAAATATCATTCCCACTGAATTTATTTTTTTAATGTGTAAATGTTATAAATCTTTAAAGTATTCAATATTGGTTGGGACTTTCTATGAAGAAAAAATTATCTTATATATAAAGTTGGGGTATATCATAGTATATGGGTGAGTTTGGTTCAGTTTTTTGAAAAAGTGGGGGTTTCAAAAAGTGCGGTATGAAATTGAGCTTTTTTTTAAAACTAAGTATTTAGTAAAAGTTGTTAAAAAGTGCTTTTTGAAAAAATTGAGTGTTTGGCTAACACTTATAAAAATGGCGGTTTAAATTATAAATTACCAAAAATGACAATATATATATATAAGGGAGTTTATTTCATACTTAAATCAACTACTTAATAATACTTACTTTCTTTCTAAAAATAATACTTACTCAAAAAAAAAAAAAAACTACTTAATAATAATAATAATAATAATTTATTGTTAACTAAAATTTGTTATAAAAGTATTGTTAACTAAAATTTGTTGTAAAAATATTTTAAAGATAACATTACTCTAATATAATTTTTTTTTTCATAAGCTTACTTAAAAAAAAAAAAAAAAAAAAAATGTTCATGCTCTTGCCCCACACCACACGTATAACCAAAACCAACACAACACCTTCTTCTTTTTTCTACCTTTTTTTCTCAGCTACATTTTCTTCACCTTTTGTCTACTTTATTTCTCCCTTATCTCTATTTTCCTCCACACACTTCTTCACTTTGTCTTCTTTCAAGTTTCAACACCTCTCGGTCAAAAAAGTTTCAACACCTCTAAACTATTACTTCAACAAAGGGGAGAGAGTGAGAAAGATCAAAATGAAAAATAGAGAGATCTCGGCAAACCCAGAGAAAATGAAGAACAACAAAAAGAAAGAGATCAGGTGGTCGCCGGTCATTAATTGAAGATTGGATCAGAGCAGAGCAAACGAAAGGGAGATACTGCATAGGGCAAGATTTCTCTATATTCCGATGTTTTTTTGTTTTGCATTTTGAGGAATCCTGATTTGCAAGGGATTGATTTTTTTTTTTTTTTCCTTAGCTGATTTGGGAATTTGTTATAGATTTTTTTTGTGTTTGGATTTGGAAATTTGTTATTGAAATGAACTTGGGCCAGATGCTATTTTTTTGTGGTCTATGTAGAAGAGGAGATGCCGCAGCACAGCAGCATAGAGGAGCAGAAAAACCATGGGCAATTTAGGAAAAAGAGAAACCCACCAACGGTAATATTTTTGTTTTGAGAAAACGCGTTTGTGCATTTTGCAATTGCAGCTCAAAGCTGCCATGCCAAAACGCGCAAGGCTTTCACATTTCAAAATACAGCATTTTAGAAAAGGCTGCATTTAAAACCTTACCAAATGCAAATATTATTTTTTGGGTTTCAAAAAGCGCTTTTTGCCAGAGGAAAGTTCAAAGAAACGATCACTAGCTCAAACAATCTACACGATGTTTGGTAAAAATATCATTAGATTTTCACTACACCAAGATTGCTAGCATTGCTAAGACAACTCATAGATTATGGCCGATTCGACCAGTGATTTAACCTTATTAGATCGGTATTCAGTAGACAACCTACAAACCCAATGTGATCAAGTTGACACTAAATTAGAACCCGGCCAACCAATGATCGCCCCTGCATAAAATGAAAATATATTATAAAGAAAATGTAACATTTTTCTTTTTAAATTTTAAGGTCAAATAGTTTAGGAATGAAAAAAAGAACTTTATCAATCTAATGATGAAAAAAAAACTTTTTGTAAAAAAAAAAAAAAATTCAATGAAAAAATTATTTCCTAAACATGGCTTCTAATGATGCAAAAAAATCAGCAGTTGAGCTCCTCGTCGTAGTAGATGGATGAAGCTGTGATTGGGGTCATCTCTGTTGGAGGAAAACCTGCAAAAATGAACTGGGTGGAAGAGTAACACGCCAGTGTGACGTTAGCCAAACCGCCTCCGATGCTTAAGTTAGTAAGGGAGAAAGATTTTAGAGAGAATTGACTGGAGAGTGATTTTCATAGAGTATTTTATGTGTACCTTTAACTTCTGTTGCCTTCTCTTTTTATAATTGCATGCCTCATTAATCGTCAATGAATTGTTGTATTTATATTCAACAGCTAGTGCGTTACAAAATCTTTGTCTAAAGTTCACAGCTCACTTTGTGATCGTTGCTCTGTTCATTACACTTTGTTATCAATGAGTGTAATAAATGCATTACGTCTTCTCTTGGTTAATGATGATCTCAAATTAATGACGATCATAAATTTTTGACTCATCAGTTGCCCCCTTGTTTGAATTTCGTCAGTTAAACGAGATGAAAACATATCTATTTAACGCTTCGTATTCCGTGAATGGTGCATTTATGACGAGTTGATATTTGAGCTACTGAGTGCCATGCGTACGGTCAAGATGCGTCTGACGCGTAGACTTTCCTTGGTTTTCCCGCGCATGTTTTGGCCATTTATCTCACATTTTTCCCTCCTTTTTCCATTTCTTCATTTTCTTTCCTTGTTCAATTGGCGTTCTAGGGTTTTTCTCTTCTTCAAGCTTTCCTTTTCAATTTTGCGTTCCCTAGTAAGTTCTTTGTGCTCCTCTCTTTTCCTACTCTTCCATGGTAGATTACTCTTTTGTTAGGGTCGATTGTCCCTCAATATATTTTCGTTTTGCTCGCTTAGGTCGTTTGCTTGAGATTGTGGAAGGAGAGTGTCTCAAGGGGGTTAGTCTTTTCATAGGGGAGGACTGTCGGTGTAGGTTTGTCCTTTCCTCTTTATTTCCTTTGGTTTTTTGTTCTGCTAGAGTTGCTAGGTCTTTGAAAATGTCTAGGGAGGTTAGATCTAGTGAACTGTAAACAGGGTTATCTTCGTCTGATAATTGCGAGATTCCCAAAGTTTCTTCCCCTTCTACTCCCTATAAAGCTTGGAACATCCAATGTGCCCTCTAAGAGAAAGATGAGAAGCGAATCAGGGATAGGTTTCAATTTCCTTATTCGGTTAGAATTAGGATTCTGAGTGATGAGGATAGGGCCTGTCATTCAAATGCCGATGAAGTCTGTTTCTACAAAACGGATTTCGCTAGTGGTCTTCATCTTCTTGTCCATCCCTTTGTTAGGGAACTTTTCGTGTATTTGCACCTTGCCCCGGCACAATTAATGCCTAATTCTTGGCGGATCATCATTTGTTATATGGTGGTGTGGTTGTCTTCCAATGACGGGGACATCGTCAAAAAAGACGAATTTCTCCATTTTTATTGTCTGAGAAAGTCCAAAGACCCTTACTACTAGGAATTTAAGCCATGGGATAGGGCTTCTAGGTTAATACTTGACTATCCATCGTCCCTCTGCAATTGGAAACCAAACTTCTTCTTTATTTTGGGCAGTGGTTGAGAGTTCGTCCCTGGTGAGGGCCTGGACGAAGCCTCCAAGTTTTTTCATAATTGGGGAACTCCTGTGTCTGGTGCATCCTTCTTGTCTATTCTTTCCGTACTTTATCTATTCTTTGTGAGTGACGATAATATATGATATACTTGCTTTTTGCAGTTCCTTAACGCCCTCGTCTGAATAAGAGATATCATGATCATGTTGAGAAGGTCAAAGAATATCTCAGGACTATTAGAGATTTCGACGACCTTATCTCTCCTCAATCACTGTTCCTCCATTTTTTGGGCCCAAAGCCCTCAAGCAAGGTTCGAAAGAATTTAGAGGTTGTGAAGAAAAGTAAGTGTATTCTTTGTCTCTTCGTTTTTTTCTTTTTTATTTTTTTATTTTTTTATCTCTCCTTCTCTTCTCCAGGGATGACGACCAGGTTTAGCAAACAGAAACTGGCCTAGGCCCAAGAGAAGAAAGCTAGCAGCGGCATTGTTGGTGGCCTTCTGTCTAGGAAGCATCAGAAAGTGGGCGACACTCCCTTCGAACTGCCCATGGTGACTCCTCCCTCTGCTCACTCTCCTTCCAAGCATCCTCCCTTTCTCACATTGTCTCTGGAAGTGATGGTCTCTTCAGAGGGGGGTGCCAAAGGAAAATCTGTTTGCAAGCCTTTTCCCTCAACCTTTTGGAATGATGCTGACGCTGCTGCGTTGAAGGCGCATGAGGCGCTTTCAATGGATGACCTGAATCCTTTAATGTCGAAGTTGTCTGGTGATGTGATGTCATCTCACATTCAGAAATTAGTGCAAGTGTGTTCTGACGACATAGGTTGCTTTTTCTTTTTTGTTTTGCTTTTGCTAAGAGAGATTTTTTCATATGTAGGCTTTGGGCGAGTCCTTGTTCGTCTTTGGGAAGCTTCTAGATTTGGAGGAAAAGATGGCCACAGCTGAACCTATGATCAAATCCCTCTCTGCTGAGAATGAGACGCTCAAGAACAAGGTTGTCATCCTTACTGTTAAAGCTAAGAATGACAAAGAACGTGTGGCAGCTTTGGAGAAGAGTCTTCAAGTGGAGAAGGATTTTTCTAAGTTGAAGGACAAGCAGATAGGCGGTCTTCAGTTTAAACTAAAAAAAGTTGGTCCTGATGCTGTATAGGAGTTCAAGGAATCTGACTTGTATTCAGACGACTTGTGTGAGTACTATGTGGAGGGTTTTGAACTCTTCAGAAGATGGATGGCTAAACACCACCCAGAACTGGATCTCTCTGGTCTGGTAATGAGTGAAGTGGAGAAGGAGTTTGTAGCAAATCGTCCTTCTGAGGTCACGGAGGAGAATGTAGTAGAAGAACTTACGATCGTCGCTCCTGTAGATCTATCCCTCTCTGATCCAGCTAGACAGTAATTTTCTTTATTTTCTTTCATTTTCTCTCTTTTTTGTAAGACGAAAACAATGTCTTTATGGAGCTCGTTGTTTTGAGCATATATTTATTGAGCAATTTACTTGGGCTTGTGTGTTTTGGGCATGCAATTCTCTTCTGACACTAATTGGCTGACGAAATGTGTTTGTAACCTTTTATTTCAATAGGTTTTTTGCCGTGTTAAGCAGATCTCATTAAGTTATGACGGTGATGGGAGTTGTGGTTGAATAGCTTCTTGTGCAGTTGTATTTGAACAACTTTTACTAAGCCATGTTTAGAAGTTATGCTTAAATAACTCCTCGTTTAGTTGCATTTGAACAACTTTCATTAAGTGATGTTTGAATGACGATGATAGAAGTTTGTGTTTGAACAACTTCGTCCTTTTTTATATGTCATGACGTTATTAATAATGACAATATTGCGTTGTACGCATGATTTGGAGTCACGTTATTGGAGTGTCTTTAGGTTAACCATTTTTCTTTCTTCTTCTTTTTTTTTTTTTTTTTTTTTTGGTCAAGTCTAAATGACGATGACAAAAGTTGTGTTTGAACAACACTTGGTTTAGTCGACTTTGGTGGTTGTGTATTAACAACCTTGATGGTTATGACGGTGTCGGTTATTCAGCTGTGTATGAACAGCCTTTGATTAGAAATTTTAACGACGGAGATTCTTGGGACGTCTCCCAAGAATAGCTCCTGAGTGTTGCACGTGTTTTTGTTGATAAATAACTCATGGATAATTATTGATAAATACGCATGGATAATGCTCTCGTGTATTATTGATCTATGAATGACGAAAGTAATTACTGACGTACATACTGAGATGAAGATTGGGCAACTTGAAATGTAAAAGATTCCTTACTTGTATTACTTCTTCAAATGTTCTATGTTCCATGGTCCAGGCAGTTCCTGGTCGTCGAAAGACTTTAGGTAGTAGGAGCCTTCTCTGGAGTGACGGATTACTTCATAGGGGCCTTCCCAGGCTGGTCCCAGTTTTCCTTGGGATGGGTCCTTCGTTGCTTGTGATATCTTCCTAAAGATAAGGTCTCCTATGTTGAACCTACTTACCTTGAATTTTCTGTTGTAGTATCTAGCCATTGCTTCCTTATGTTTGGCCATTCGCTTCACAGCTTCCTCTCTGACTTCATCAATTAGATCTAAGTTGCTGTTGAGCTCCTGCTAGTTCTTCTGACCTTCATAAGTATTGACTCGGAGGCTCGTCAGTCCCACTTCCATTGGTATGACGGATTTAATGCCAAATGTCAGTCTGAATAGCGTCTCTCCTATTGGAACTCTTGTGGTCGTCCTATATGCCCAAAGGACATTTGGTAGTTCTTCGGACGATGCCCCCTTTGCGCCCAAAGGACATTTGGTAGTTCTTCGGACCATGCCCCCTTTGCCCCCTCAAGCCGAGTTTTGATAATTTTGAGCAGGTTTCTGTTTGTTACTTCTATTTGTCCATTGGCTTGAGGGTGTCTTGGAGAAGAGTAATGGTTCTTGATTCCTAAGTCTTGGCAAAATTTTCGAAACTTAGGATTGTCGAGCTGCTTTTCATTGTTCGATATTATGATGCGTGGGACTCCAAACTTACAGATGATGTTCTTCCACACTAAAGCTAGTGACTTTAGCCTCTGTTATCGTTGCTATTGGTTCTACTTCTACCCTTTTTGTGAAGTAATCAATTGCGACGATCAGAAATCTGAGTTGATTCTTTCCTAAAGGGAATGGACCCATAATGTTAATCCCTCATTGGGTGAAAGGCCATGATGAGGATATAGGTGTCATCGTCTCTCCTGGTCTCATCTGGACATTTGCAAAGCGTTGACACTTATCGCATGCTCTGACGAGGTCATATGCATCCTTCTGTAAAGTTGACCAGTAGTATCCTGCTTTGAGTGCCTTTCTTGCTAAAGACCTTGCTCCAGCATGATTTCCACAAATTCCTTCGTGTATCTCACAGAGCACATAATCTGCTTCTTTTGAGTTAGCACATCTTAAGTACGAGAGTGAATAACCTCATCTGTACAGTACATCGTCAATAATTACAAAATGGGCTACTTTGATCTGTATCTTCCTTGCTTCTATTTTATCCTTTGGGAGCCATCCTTCTTTCAAATAATGGACGATGGGAGTCATCCACTCGTCTTGTTCTTTTATCTTCAGAACCTGCTCACCTTCTTTACTTGGTTGCCCTCTTATCTCTATACATAGTTCAGAGGGTGCATTATAGTCATCTTACGAGGCCAGTCTTGCTAGGAAGTCAGCTTCTACGTTTTTGACCCGAGGAATTTTCACAAAGTCTAGGCTATCAAAGTGCTATGAGAGTTGTTGGATGATCTTCAGGTACTTCTACGTCCTCTCTTCTTTGGCTTCATAATCTCCCTTTGCCTGTCCAATTATGAGCTAAGAATCAGCTTAGACGATAAGATTCTTAGCTCCGAAAGCTTTTGTTAAACTTAATCCTGTTAGCAATGCTTCATACTCAGCCTCATTATTCGTTACTGAGAACTGCAGTCTAATTGCATACTTCAGTATTTCTTTCTCTAGAGATATGAGCACTTCTCCTGCCCCTCCTACTTTTTTCGTGGCAAACCCATCTATTTGGACTGTCCATGTTTCTATGGGGAGTTCTTCTTCCTTGTAAGGGTAGGTGAATTTTGCGATGAAGTCTACCAGTACTTGGGCTTTAATTGCTGCTCGAGGCCCAATTCAACTGACCATTGGATGAGTCGTCCTGCTGCTTCTATCTTGTTCATCGTCTTTCTTATTGGTCAGTCTGTCATGACGACGATGGAGTGTGCTTGGAAGTAATGACGAAGTTTCCTCAAAGCGACCACCAATGCGAAAGCTATCTTTTCCATCCTTGGGTAATTTGTCTCTACTCCTTGGAATGCCTGGCTGGTATAATAGACTGGCTTCTAGACATTTTCTTCTTCTCGGATTAGTGCCGAACTTACTGCAGTGTTAGACACTACTAAGTAGAGGTACAGCTTTGACTTAGCAATGGTGGCTTCATCAAGTACTCTTTCAATTTTGCAAGGGCTTCTTCACATTCATCAGTCCATTGAAAGGCCTTTTTCAAGACCTTGAAGAATGGCATGCACTTGTCCGTTGCCCTAGAGACGAATCTGTTTAGAGCTGCAACCTTTCTCGTTAAGCTCTGAACCTTCTTCACTGTTTTTGGTGATTTAACCTCTATGATTGCCTTTACTTTATCTGGATTTGCTTCTATGCCTCGTTGGGACACCATGAATCCCAAAAATTTCCCTAAAGCAATAGCAAAAACACACTTTGCAGGGTTTAATTTCATATTGTACTTACGTAGTGTGCTGAAGGTTTCATTCAGATCGTCCAAGTAGTTGGCTTCGTCCTTGCTTTTCACCAGCATATCGTCTACATATACTTCCACATTCCTTCCAATTTGGTGAAAGAACATGCGGTTCACCAATCTTTAGTATGCGGCTCCTGCGTTCTTTAACCCAAAAGGCATAACTTTGTAGTAGTACAACCCTTGGCTGGTGACGAACGAGGTCTTCTCTTAATCTTCTTCATCCATGAGGATCTAGTTGTATCTAGAAAATGCGTCCATGAAACTTAGGAGCTTGTGTCCGGCAGTTGAGTCTACCAATTAATCGATCCTTGGCAGGAAGAAGCTATCATTTGGGCAGGCTTTATTCAGGTCTGTGAAATCAACATACATCCTCCATTTGCCATTGTTCTTTTTTACCATTACCACGTTTGCTAGCCAATCTGGGTAGAAAACTTCCTTGATGAAACCAGCTTCTAGTAGCTTCTCTACTTCTTCAGCTACTGCTTTGTTGCGTTCTGGTGCATATATTCTCTGCTTCTGCTGTACAGGTTTGTACTTTAGGTTGACATTGAGACGATGCTATATGATCTTCCTATCAATTTCAAGCATATCCTCGTGTTTCCAGGCGAAAACATCTTGGTTTGCCCTTAAAAGGGAAAACATCTTCACTTTCTCCAGAGTAAGGAGTGCTAATCCTATCTTCAATACCTTTGACGAATCTCTTGGGATGACCTCAACTTGTGGTGTCTCTGATGGTTCGGGGATGGGCTCTGGTTCATTGATCACCCATGTGTGATTCTCCCCAAATGCTAAGGTAGCTTGGTAGCACTCTCTTGCCAGAACTTGATCTCCTCTGATTTCTCCTACACCATGGGCTGTTGGAAATTTCACCTTCAAGTAATATGTTGATGTCGCTGCTCTTAGCCTGTTGAGTGCAGTTCTTCCTAAGATGATGTTGTATGTTGAAGGGCAGTCAAATATAAGGAAATCAATTTCCTTAGTAATCTGTGCCGGGTAAGTGCCTGCAATCACGGTTAGAGTGACGATGTCCCAAGGGACGATTCTATCCCCAGTGAAGCTCAGCAGAGGAGAGGTGAAAGGCCTGATTCTTCTCTTGTCCAATTTTATCTGCTGAAATGCAGGTAAGTAGATGATATGTCACGACCCAAATCCATGGAACATGAATTTAGATGCATGACTAACTTGTGAAACTTATATAACTCAATAAACATAATTAATCCAAAATAAATTAAAACTTCAAAGAAACAATACTCTAAAAAAAAAAAAAAAAAAAAACCTCTTACAAAAATCTAAACTCCACAAAAAGGAAATAATCTCCACCATCTAAGACATGAATTACAAAATAAAGGTAACTAAAATTCTATAAGTCTTCAAGTAATACTGAAGTCGCCTACAACTTCCACGCTCTACCTTGCACCTTACAAAGCGATCCAAAGGTTCAATATTGCCATCTACACTTTAATCTGAAAACAGTAATTGATGGAGTGAGCCACACATCTAGTAAGTAAACACATCTAGTAAGTAATTATACAAAATACACAACAGAATTGAGTCAAGCAAAGCACGAGTATTTTGATTTTTCACAAACTCATTCAATGATATCAAATATAATTATTCTAAAACATATAAAGAAACACTTAATACATGTAATCACATCTTAAAATCATTAGAAAACACATGCATATAATTGATCAGAGCACGGTGTCACATATGCACATCACATATTCTCACATACAATCTTGTGAGCAGATTTACACATTTATCTGATCAATTCTAAAAACATTCATTTTGAGTCACATATCACAAAACAAAATATATACAAAATAGAATAATTTTCTTAATATTAACAATTATTCCAAATATAAAGGCATAGCGAATATCACAATATCGAATTGAACATAAATCAAAGGATACCTGACTCTCTTAAGGAATGAATAAGAATTAAAGAGTTTATATAAATATTTTTACAATTCTTGAGTAAGTTTGAAAACCCAATTTGCTAAAAGAAACGTCTTAAATACCATTTGAAAAATAAGAATATGACTTTGAAATCACTAGGTTTTAAACAAACTTAAAGAACAAGAACCTTTTTAGAAAACTTACTTTGAAACTCAATTATCTTCGGAAAATAGTTTAGTTTAGAAATCATCTTTTAAATAAGATTTGGACATTCAAAACGTTATTTAAAATTCGAAGTTTCTCTTTAAAACATTGTCTAAAAGTCGAAATTTCTCTTTCAATGATGTAAAAATAATGCTTTCGATAAACTTTAGAAAACGTAAGCTTTAAAAACATAACTTTTGAAAACCTTTAACTTCTAAGAACCTAAAGAATAAAACTTGTGCATATTATGCATAATTACTTACAGCACTTAAATCACTCTGACAGTCCAGCCGAAACAACCTCCGAAAAGCCTCAAAACACTCTTAAATAGGACCTATCATCAATCATAAAATATACTTAATATCATTTACAAAATGTAAAGCTCATAGAACTATACAAATGGACTCACTAGGATTATACTTTGCTGAACTAATAACACTTTCAGCACTAAAATTAACATTTTTCTAACCAATGGTATTCTAATCAATGATACATTCCTTGCATTAATAGAAACTCATTTTACCAAGAGGAATGCAGTAGCCAACACTTTAGGATTTAATATATAATCCCCAATGCAAACGGTGGGCCAAAACCAATATGATTCTGCTCATGAATTTAACATCCATTGACCCTATGGATTTAATATAAGAATTTTGGTATGAAATTTCAAATCTATCATTATCCTTTAAAACAATTGTAGAAGTGTTGAACCTAAATGGTTCATTGTGTTTGGACTAGTCAAAGTCTAGGCAAAGACTACCAAGGCCATCAATCCATCAATCAGAGAAATTGGACTTTGACAAAATGTGAGCAAACTCCAGGGGATCCGCATTCACACATCTTCTCATGGACTAAGATGGTATGCTACTTATGTCCTTAGTTACTTGGAGTGTATGGTTCTCCAAATAAACTGGGGAAAAGGATTGGGAAAGCACTTAATGAAAAGGAAATACGGATTTAATATATATTAACCCAACGAAACAACGTTAAAGCCATCCTAACGTTAAAGCCATCCTATAATATATATATTAACCACAATTGAAATTTTACAGCCGTGTTCTTGAATTAGAAATTGAAATTCCATGAATCTTTCAAGAACCCACATCATGGGCAGTGGGCAATCTAAGATTTAACAGTGTAAATAATGATTCTAGGAAAATACCCCTTTTTAACAAACTCTTTTAATTCTTTGATTCTAACAAATGAAAAATCATACCTAGAACAATTGGTTGCCTCTTCAATTAACTCCAAGGAAAAATACACCTCCTAGCCTCCTTAGTGATGAAACCCTTCTTATGAAAACTCTAATTTATCTTTTCCTCCACCTTATATTTTAACACATCAGAGATGTGGGCTTGGTGGGGTAGTGGGCTGGAGTTTAAAATCCATTTGAGCTTATCTCTTTAGTCTCCAAGAAGCCCATAAAACATCTTCATCTTTTATTTATTTATTTATTATTTTAATTGCCGCACTAAATTGTATGCACTAAAACTTCAATTTTTTCTCACCTATTTGTAGCACCACAAAATTGTCTACTCCCATCTTACTGCACACACACATATAGTACATCAACTCTATATTAAAATGATAAGGTACGGTGATAATCATAAAAACAAAATTGGGGTATTACACATTAGGCTCTAGTTCTATTGTAGTCTTCTTTTTGAATGGTTTGTCATTTTCATTTTCTTTTTGAGATCCTTCAAGCTTGGATCTCTTTTTATCTTGATCTCGAATCCTCTAATAGTCTTCACATTCCTTCTCAACAACTTTTGCAGACTCTACTACCTCAGAATAAGCCTTCAATCATAAGGCTGCCATCCTAGTTCTGATACTTGGTCATAGACCCCTTTGAAATTTCTTAGCCTTCTTAACATCATCAGACACAATATGAGGAACAAATCAAGCCAACTCAGTAAATTTAGCCTCATACTGTAACACCGTTTTATTCCTTTGAATGAGCTCCATAAACTCCACTTCTTTCTCATCCCGTACACTTTCTGGAAAATATTTCTCATAAAAAGCATCAAGGAAAATAGTCCAAGTCAATATCTCATCTTCCTCAAGTGGCAAAGTCTTTTTAGTGGATCTCCACCAATGCTCTACTTCCCCTTTCAGCATAAATGAAGCAAAAGAGACTTTTTGCACTTCAGTATAACCAACCACATCAAATTTTTCTCCATTTGCATTATCCAAGTCTTTGCTTCTATAGGATCAGGGTTTCCCAAAAATGAAAGAGGACCCATTTTCCTGAATTGCTCAATGGTACATCCTTCAATCTCAGCATCTTTGGGCTTAGCTGTTCCACTAGTACTAACATGTTTTTCCAGCACCTCAGCAAGACTTCTAATGGCATTAAAAACACCCTCAAGGTTTTCAGGATTTGGCTTAGAACTAGAAGGGGTAGAATTGCGGGGTGACATTTTCCTATAACCAAACAAACAACACTTTAGAGTTGGATAAACCTCAAAGAAAAATCATAGTATACAAGAGATACTAAAGCTTTTACTATTCTTATGATCCTAAGCATACAGGCACACAACTTCTAAAAATTATCAAACCCATAAAAATACCCATTGATTATCCAATGATTCAAGCCTATTCTTCCACATCCTATACAAAAACATCAAAAGTCCTAATTGTCTACAGAATCATAACCTGGCTTTGATACCATATGTAACGACCTAAGGAAAAGTGCTAGCCTAATTTGCGCTATACCTCAAAAGGACTAGTCACCATTGAGGCTCCTTGTAGTTGTTAATAAAGCCTAGATCTACCCAGTAAATACCCAATGTGGGACTCATCACACACCCACACACATCACACAATCAATCAAATTGGGGCATCACAATCTCCCCCACTTAAATCCCTAACGTTCTCATTAGGACCCACTTTGTGGGTAGTGTCTCTGAGCCCACACAGGGTTACTGGGCCGGCTCTGATACCATATGTAATGACCTAAAAAAAAACGCTAGTCACATCTGCGCTATACCTTAAAATGACTAATCACAATTGAGGCTCCTTATAGTTGTTAATAAAGCTCAGATCTATCCAGTAAATACCTGATGTGAGACTCATCACACACCCACACACATCACACAATCAATCAAATTAGGGCATCACATGATATCTACTGAGCTTCCGTTGTCAATAAGTACCCGGTGGATGTTGAATTCTTCTACTCTGAGCATGATTACCAGTAAATCGTCATGGGGTTGTCTAATGCTGCGACTGTCTCTCTCTGAGAAGACAATATCAGGTTCGTCATTCCTTGGCATCTTCATTGGAGGGAGCTGTGAATGGACACTATTTATTTCTCTTTCAGGGGCTCTTTTCAAGGACTTCAATGTTCCGCCTGCCATCAATCCTCTTGAGATCATGTTTATCTCTCCTACAGGAGGTTTGCTATCTCCTACTTCTCGATCTCTTGTCTTTATCATCCTTTTGTTGGTATCCGTGGGGCTCCGTTTTCCTAACATACTTTTGTAACTTTCCTTACCGGATCAAAGTCTCCACCTGGTCTTTTAAATGTCTACACTCATCGGTGCGATGTCCGTGGTCCTGGTGGAATCTATAGTACTTGTTCTTGTCTCTTCTTTCTGCTGGAGTACTAATTGGCTTCGACCATTGTGGGGAGGGTTTGTCCCTTATCTGCATCAAGACTTGCTCAGTTGGCATTATTAGAGGAGTAAGGTTAGTGAACTTTGGCCTCCTATCCGGAAGTTCCTTCTTCTTTTCTGCAGTATACCCAACACTTCGTATTTCCTTCTTCTTATCACGATTGCTGCTTGTTTCATCGTCTCTCTTCCTTTTTCCTTTCATTTCTTTTGCAAGCACCACGTCTTCTGCATTCATGTACTTTTGAGCTTTTTGAAGCAATTCCACGACCGTTTTTGGTGGGCTTTTGGTGATTGAGAAGAAAAAAATCCTCGGGTAACAACCTTGCTTGGAAAGTTGTTAGGATGACTTGATCTTTAGTTTCATCTACCTGCAATAGCTCCTTATTGAATCGGGTCAAGTACTGTCTTAGTGATTCTCCTTCTGCCTGTTGAATGTTGAGAAGATGACCGGTTGGCTTCTTGTGTCTTTGCCCCCCAATAAAATGACGAACAAAAACCTTACTGAGTTGTTCAAAATTTGCAATAGTTCATGGAGGTATCTTGCTGAACCATACTCTGGTTGCTCCTTTCAATGTCGTTGGGAATGCCCTACACATCACCTCGTCTGGGGTCATTTGCAATGGCATCAATGTCTTGAATGATTCAATGTTAGCCAAACCGCCTCCGATGCTTAAGTCAGTAAGAGAGAGATTTTAGAGAGAATTGATTGGAGAATGATTTTCATAGAGTATTTTGTGTATACCTTTAACTTCTGTTACCTTCTCTTTTTATAGTTGCGTGTCTCATTAATCGGTAATGAATTGTTGTATTTATGCTCAATGGCTAGTGCATTACAAAATCATTGTCTGAAGTTCACAATTCACTCTGTGACCGTTGCTCCGTCCGTTACACTTTATCTTCAATGAGCGTAATAAATGCGTAACGTCTTCTCTTGGTTAATGACAATCTCAAATTAATGATGATCATAAATTTCTGACTCATCAGTTTCCAACCACCCCCTAAAAAAAAATAAAAAAATAAAAACCTTTCCCAAAAAATTTTTTAATGAAATTTTTTTCCAAGAATTACAATAGATATTTTCTCAAAAATCTATTTCCAAAAATATGGTTCCCAAGAAAAGCCTTTTTTCCGAAAATCCCCTTTCTAAAAAACAAAATGGTTTCCATGAAAGATGTTTTTCGAAAACACCCAAAAACTCACTAAAATTCCAAAAAGAAATTTTTCATCCAAAAAAAAAAATCCACCCAAAATCATCACATTCAGGAATCAAATTCTAAGTTCTAGTTATCTAGGCATAATCTTGATCGAACAACATTCCGTGGAAATTATGTAGAAATCTCATTAATCAATATTTTAAGGAGAAGACGCGACAGTTGTTAAAATTTCCACATTTAAATGAGACTATAGATACATCATTTTGCAACCTTAATTCTCTCTCTCTCTTTTTTAATACTTTTTTTAGCACTAGGGAGTAATATGGTACATTTACCAGTGTAAAAATTCCGAAAATGAACTTGACCATAAATTCTATATTTGGATTGTACTAACACAGTAACACTAAATTACTTTTAGTTGAACAATAAATCATATCGACCTTAGATTAACAATAACATATTGCATCAAACTAAAATATATAGTTCAAACCTCAAGTGCATGTACAAGGAGCCAAATTTATAAGCATAAGATAGTGAAGATCTTTGTACATGCCTAAAGAACTACTTGGTCCCTAGTGTTAGGAACCCATAGGTAGAACTCACCCTTAAAAGCCGACTTACAAGGGAAGGGTGCCCAAGAGCTTATAAACACATAGTTAAGTTTACACTTAATCCATGTGGGACACTAGGATCATAACATACCATCATGCTTTACAGCCAACGTCCACGACGGCTCACTCTAGAGACACTGACCCGATGATAGCCCTTCCTCTTTTGGTGGTTCCACTCACTTATCAGTTATTTTAATCTAGCCTCTAGGTCGGCCCCTCTGAGATCCGACCATAAAACCACAACTCATTTGATCACATATTCAATGAGCTACATCCGATTACTCGACATGGTGGTTGGCTTTGATATCAAATATTAGGAACCCATAAGTAGAACTCACCCTTGAAAATCGGCTTGCAAGGGGAGGGTGCCCAAAAGCTTATAAACACATAGTTAAGCTTACACTTAATCAATGTGGGACACTAGGATCATAACACCAAGTTATCGACTACTTCTTAAGAATTCAACTAATGATCTCTGAAAGTGCTATGTTTGTGGTCTTAATAAGTACTTTGGTTTGTTTGTCAAGTTTGTGGTGGTCTTCTTATGTTGATTAAGACCTCTATTTGTACTTGAAGTATTGACAATTATTATGACATGTCTATCTTTGGTGTGTTTACCATGCCACGTGTCCCATGTTTGTGAGGATTTGGTAACCTCTTGTTATTGCTCAAGGTATCCACATTCTACTCCCCTCATTTTTCTTCAGTGATGACTTAAATTGGAACCATTATAGCAATTGCTATCCCCCTCATGCCACTCACGTGCCCTTATTTTAATGGGATAGCTTGAGGTAACTGTCTAACTTAATTTTTCCATGATCTATGTCACCTGTTTCCACACTCACTAATTTTGGTGTTCAAGTTGGGGTTGATTTTGGAATTTAGTTAATATTTTACAAATTTATGACTTTTTACTTTTTAGTATTATAATTTTCTCTAAATTTCATTTTGGTTTAATTGATTTCTCAAATCACTTATGAATCCTTTACATGTTTGATGAAATGTTTGTCGAGTGGTTTGATTGTTAATTTCGTTTTTTTTTTTTTTTTTCATAAGATCATAAGAGCTTGACCATATTTGGGTGGCTATACAAACTAAGTTCCATGTGGTTTATCATAACCAAGTCTCACATTGTTTGGTTATTTAAATCTGAAATCTATATATGTTTAATGTTTCTTATTTTTAATTTGTTTATTATTTTTATTGATATTGATGTTGGTAGAAAATAGCCAACATGAGTTTTTTATTTCTCATGTCAGATGACATTTAAATTAGGTCCTATATATATATTAAAATTTAGGCGAGAATACTATTTTCATCCTTACATTTTGATCATATTCCCGTTTTGGTCTTTACTTTTTTATTTTACCACTTTTAGTACCTAAATGAAAAAAGCGTTCCATTTTTATCCCTACCGTTACTTACTTAACAGGAATATCCTACGTGGCAAACGAAATGCACTGTTGACACAGCAAATGTTGACGTATCTATTAAAATAATATTAAAAATATTTATTTGGCTTTTAAAAAATGCCACGTAAGCAATTTAAATTTTTAAAAAAGGTCAAAAATTAAAAACTTCTAATTTCTTAATTTTAATTTAAATTGAAAAAATTATTTAAAAAAAAAAAAAAAACTTCCAGTTTTAAAGATTAGGAAAAAAAAATTTGCATAACTTTTTTAATTTTTCTAAAACTTTCTTGGTAACCAAACACAACATTAAAACTTAAGCTCATATTAACTTCAGTCAACAATCTGATCCAACTCATATTTTCCAAGCTCTCTCTCTCTACGAAATACTCCAAGTTCTCACTTTCTCTACAAAATTCTCTAAGATCAAATGGTAATCTCTCAAGCTCTGTCTCTCTACGGGCTGACTGAAGGTGGCTAAAGGTGAGCTCTCTCTCTCTAAATCTTGGCTGAAAACCAAGCTCTCTCTCTCTCTCTAAACCCATGGTCGAAAACCCAACCCCCTCTCTCTCTAAATCTTGGCTGAAAACCCAGATATCTCTCTCTAAATCCATGGCCAAAACCAGCGATGGCTTTCTCTCTAAACCCACGGGCTAACTAAATCAACGGTTTCGAATCTGGGGTTAAAGGTGGTGTGGGTTGTTGGATTTAAGGTTGTGTGATCAAGCCCCCACCACTTCATCACCGCAATAAACTCCTTCATCTTTGGCTTCCCCTCAAACCTTTTCATGATATCCTCCACCACAATCGTGTTGATTAAAGCATTTGCGATTGCAGTTGATATTGCTAACCTCTTCTCCTACCTGTTGATTTTGATGGTCTAGTCTTTGGATTTTGGTTTTAGTTTCATTGGGTTTTGTGATATGCATTGATAATAGCTTAATTTTGCATATTTATATTATTACTAGAAAGCATTATCATATTTATTTTGAGTTAATTCATGCATTTTATATTTGGTTTTGGAATAATGCTGAATAATCAATTTTGTACTTGATTGAATTTTATTGCGTGAATTTGTCATTTGTAGGAGAATGGAATTAAATAAGTGGATTTGTGCAAAGAAGAAAGCTAATGGACTTTACTTTTACAAGGGCCATGATCAAGTTAAAGAAGGCCGACCCAATTAAATTTAAGTCCAATTGGAGCAAGGAATCAAATGAAATTTGCACCAGATCCAAGTCCAATTCGGATTAGGATTCCAGCCTGCACATCAGTAATATTTTTGGTATAACTTTCGGCTCAGATGTCCAATCGAGATGATTCAAGTTGGGCTGGAAAGTTAACTTAAAGGGATACAACTTTGTAGTTTACCAAAAGTCCGAATTCTGACGTTAAATGGGCCAAAATCGTCAGTTAAATGAAGCCTAAAAATCTGAGATTTTCTCCAAACGGGAATTCAACTTGTAATAGGATTCCTTGAACTATTTAAAGGCTCTTTAGGGCAAAATTCAGAGGAGGCTAGTGCTAGTGCCAGGGCTGGGATGCAAAATAGAAAATTGGAGCAAGAAGCAGTGCTGCATGTGGCTTCCCTATAGCTTTTCTCCATGATAGCATTGTGACTATTTCTTTCTCTATTTTATTTGTCTAGTTTAATGTTTAGTATTTTATTTTTGTGTTTTATTTAAATTACCATGAGTAGCTAAATTTATAATTAGGGTTGAGGATGAAACCTTGTTAAGGATTATCAGTAATATTTATGTGATTTAAATTTCCCACAATATATGTTCTTTAATGGTTTAAATTGTTCTTGCTTCATATCAATTGACTAGGATGGGATTCTAGATATGAGTTCAATCATGTTTTTTTCATGATTTAGGATTTATCTTAATTAATTGAATGCTTGATTTATTATTTCTTGATTATAAAATTGGATATCTCTTGTGATTTGTTTGTTAACGGATACAATTGATGATTTGATTTTATGCTTTAGAATTTTAAATAGAAGTTTTAATGATAATATTTTTCATGGTAGCAAGATTGATTTCTAGATTATCATGTAGTGATTGGGAAAAATTAATGATCATAAATATATGCTGATATGACTTACAAGGCGGATTCCAAAACCTTAATTCCTTTCTCTAGATTGTTTACATCTCCTTACTGCTTTCTATTATATCTTTGCTTAGTTTAATTATTTGTTTAGTTTATGTAATTTCAAAATAACCAATTTTTATTAAACTAGATTAGGATTAATTTGGTTAAGGTTTAATTAATTTTCCTACGTTCATTCAAGTCTCTGTGGGTTCAACCTTGTTCTTGTCAAACTATACTTCGGTACGGTTTGTACACTTGTGAGTACTTTAAAATTTCAAAACAAGTTTTTGGTGCCGTTGCCAAGGACTTGGTTAGGAAAGTAAATTAGGTCTTAAATGAATTTTTCCTTCTACTAGTTGTAGTTAAAATTTATTTTTATAAATAGAAAACAAAAAAAACAAAAAACAAAAATTATTTCTTTGTGCATGGTGTATGAGAACTTGGATACATGATAAAGAAAATCGTCTTGTTAGTTTTGATTATCCATTCATCATGGGAGAAACAGGAGATGATTCAAAAACTCTTAGAGAGTTGTTCTCACCTTTTACCACCAATCCTCCATCTTGCATAGTATTGCCTGTAACCACAGCTGCACATTTTGAGTTAAAGCCACAAATAATCCACCTTCTTCCTACTTTTCATGGATTGGATAGAGAAGATCCTTATATACATGTAAAGGATTTTCTTGAGATTTGTGCTACTTGTAAGTTCCAAAATTTAACTAATTACTCTGTTCACTTGCGTTTATTCCCTTTTTCCTTGAAGGATAAGGCAAAAGCATGGCTTAATTCTCTGTCACCTAGATCTATCACTTCATGGGAACTGTTGGTCACAAAAATCCTCTAAATTTTTCCCAATGGCCAAGACCAATGCTTTGAGGAGAGAAATCACAGATTTTTATTAGGATGAACAAGAGAACTTTTATGAGAGTTGGGAGAGATTTAAGGACTTGATCTTAAAGTGTCCTCACCATGGTTTTGAAACATGGAGACTAATACAATATTTTTATAATGGTTTGACTCAGACAAATCGTAACATGATTGAGTCCATGAATGGTGGTGGATTTTTTAGTCTTGTAGATGATGAGGCATACAAATTTCTTGAGAATTTATTAGAAAGCTCACAACAATGGGATTTTTCCAATCGTAGAGAGAAAGCTGCCCCTAAAGTTAAGAGAGAGGGATTGTATGAAGTCAGTGAAGATTTAGACATAAAAGCTAGGTTGGACAATATCACTAGTAAGGTTGAAGCTTTAGCTTTAGGTAGAGGGGTGAATTCTGTTAATCAAGTTCAAAGTGAAACATGCTCTATTTGTGCGAGTCCTATGCATACAACACAAATGTGTCCTTTCACAACTGATTACTCTAAATACTATACCGAGCAAGCAAATGCGCTGAATAATTATGGAAGGCCACTTGCTAGTCCATTTTCAGAGACATACAATCCAAATTGGCAAAATCATTCTAATTTCTCTTGGAGGCAGAACCATTCCCCTACAAATATAGGTGGACAACAAGTGCATCAACAAAGTCAATTTAATCCACCTACCCAAGCATATCCTCCCATTCCTGAATCAACTCCTCAGTTTATGGCACCACCAAGACAACAATCATCTTTGGAAGAGTCTCTCAAAACTTTCATGCAATCAACTAGCCAAGCCATTCAAGAGATAAAAAGTTCCACCCATTTGAATACTCAAGCTATTTCAAAGTTGGAAAATCAAGTTGGCCAGTTAGCAACCCAAGTTGGAGAGAGGGAAAAAGGAAAGTTTCCTAGTCAACCTATACCTAACCTAAAAGGGTCGTATGCCATCAATGGTTCTTCTAGTCCTACTCATGCACATGAATTTGTTCAGTCTATTACTACCCTTAGGTCTGGAAGACAAATTGATAATCAAGTGAAAATGCCAGAAGTGGAGGATAATGAAAACACTGTGTTAGAGGAAAAAGGAGTTCACAGGATGTTGACTAAGAATCACATGATTTATTATTTATTAAAATTAAAAAAAAAAAAATTTATTTGACGTGCGAGCCATTTGGGAGATTATAAGAGAATTTTACGTAATTAACCATTTTGCAAAGCAGATAATATTGCAGCGAAGTATAACATAATTCACCAATTGTTTGTTACTAAAAAAAGAAAAAAAAAAATCTATTATAAGAGCAATTATGGGTAAACTAGTTTTTATTTATTTATTTTTTTTTTAAAACAATGTCCTGATGATTGTTGATTGCTTTATTAAAGTTTCAATTTGATTGGTTGGTCTATAATTTTTCCATAGACTTGCATGATGCATTCATTGATAAGAATAATTTAAGGGTAAACTACACTTTTGGTCCTTAACGTTTGCCCTATAAGTCAAAATGGTCCCTAATGTTTCAAATGTATAAGTTTAGTCCCTAACCTATTGGTATTGTGTTAAGATAGTCTCTGTTGTTAAGTGGTGGATAGAAAATAGTTGACGCGGCTAACGGTATTATTAAAATCTTTTTAATAAAATTCAGTTGACGCGACTAAAATTCAGTTTTTTTTTTTCTTTCTCTCATTTTCTTTGCTTTGCTTTTTGCGAAACCAAACAAGAGTTAAAATCCCAAAATTCATAGCTCAAAAAAATTCAAACCAAAAAATGGTTCAGTACCACTCATTAGATTGCATTGCAGCTTTGTTTGCTTAGTCCTTTCCCTAAAATTTCAAACTGCAAAAAGTCCTATTAGAGCATTACCATCAGGTCTGTCATTTGGCATTTGACACACCAAACACCAAAAAATCTCCCATGAGGTGTTCTAAATGCCGAAATATTTGACATTGATGAACAATACACTCTCAAATTTAGAAGCATACAGATAGAAATTGTATAATTTTAATGAGTTTTTTATTCCCTTTTCTCTCTTATCTCTCATCTCTCTCAGCCAAATCTCTTCATCTCTTTTTTCTCAAACCCCGAACTTCTCCTCTCTCAGCCTCTCATCTTTTCTTCTCTCACCCTCACTGCTCTTCCTCTCAACCTCACCAAGCCGACGCATCACTACTCTTCCTCTGCCTCTCTTTTTCTTTTTTCTTTTTTTGCTGTGATTTGATGGGTGGGTTGGGCAATGGGTGGGTTGGGACAGTGATATGTGGGTTTAGATGGTGTTGGCTGGGTTTGGTTTCGATGGTGGTGGGTGAGTTCGAATGGGCGGATCGGTGGTGGGTGGGTTAGGCTGTAGGTGGATTCGATTGGTTTAGGTTATGGGTTCCAATGGATGGGTCGGTGGTGGGTGGGTTTTAGTGGGTCTTCGACAAAACCCAGGCCGAACCATCAAGCCAGGCCGATCTCTATCGCATTGGTTTCTTTTCTTTTCTTTTTTGTTGTGATTTGATGGTGGATTCGGCAGTGGGTTGTGGGTCAGCGTTTTGGATTGGCATTTTTTTTTTTTTTTAATTTGATGGTTTTGGAATTTTAATTTGTGAGAGGATTTCAGTGGTGTTGGCTGTGAGTTTGTGGCGTTGGTGGCTATGGGTCTTTGCCAGTGGTGGTTGTGGGTTTGTGGCATTGGTAAATGTGGGTTTGTGCTGGTGGTGGCTGTGGATTTATTATGGGTATGAGTTTGGTAAGGGTTTATGCCGGTCATGGTTGTCGGTGTTGTTGTCGCGGTAGTGGTTGTTGTTGGTGGCCGTTGTTGCGGCAGTGGTGGTTATGCTGTTGTTGTTGTTAAGGAGTTAATATATTATTTTATTGTATTGTAAATATTATTTTAATGTATAGAATTGGAGAATAAAACATGTGATAAAAGGGATATTGTAAAATGATGTGGTAAAATAATAAGGGTCCAGTTAATGTGTGCCCTTAGGGCACACATTAAGCCATCTATTTTTGGAAACATTTTCTCGGGAATTGAAAAAGCTGTCAATACTTTTTCAATTCCCGAGAAAATTTTTTCCAAAAATGGTTAATTATTGTATGCCCTTAGGGCACACATTAGCAAAATCCAAATAATAATGTAGTCTTTTGGTATGTCAAAATTGCATTTTTTATAAAAGAGTTGATGGGAATGCTCTTATAATTAAACAACAAAAGCTGTTGGCACCAAAAAAATTCATATGGAAGCCGGCCAATGTTTAGGGGTCGTAATCAAGAATGTTGCAAAGAGATTGCACATTGAAGCTGCAACTCCTTGAATCGAAACTCGTGCTTGTGCTTGTGTTAGTCCTTGTTCCGTGAATTAGGGTGCGTTTGTTTTGGCTTCAAACCACTTCCGGAAATGCTTTTCCGTAAAAGTGGGTGTTTAGTTGTTACTGAAAATTGGGTCAAACTGAAAATGTTTTCAGTGTTGAATGTAAAATAAGAGTAATGGGGTGTAAAATATTTTCTGTTGTTATTTTCACTTCAAATCATTTTCGGAGACACGCAAAGAGAGAAAGGACTCACAAACGCATAGACGTGCAAACACACAGAGAGAGAGAGAGAGCACGAGCACACCTACAAAACCCCGATCACGCCTCACCTCAGCCAAGCTCCGATCATGCAGGCCCACTGCCTAGATCACGCGCCGACCAAACACCCAAGACCCACAAACACCGGTCCACAAACACCCAAGACCCACAAGCGCCGGTCCACCCAGATCTCAGCCCGCCCCTCCCTCATCACCGATCCACCTCTCCGATTGCCAGCCATGCACCGATGAGCTCCGATCTTGACAACCGACCGCAGGCCGTGCTCCACCAAGCTCTCCAACTCACTGGCCACCACCACCGATCGCCGATCTGGCCGCCACCGACCATCAGCCCACTCCACTCCACCCCCAAACCCACCCGATCTGACCACCACTGCCTCCATCCACTCCGATTCTCTCTTTCCCAATCTCTCTTTCCCTCAATCTCTCACTCTTTCTTCCCCCTCTCACTGAGTTTATGAATAAATGATGTTTTTGTTTTGATTTTTGTTTCTTGTGTTGTTTATATATTTTGATTCTCTATAATAATATTTTTTTGGATCTGAAGAAAATGTGAGAAACATGATAAAAATGGGTTTTCTATAGCATTTTCAACAAAACAACCAAACACTAGAAAATATTTTCCAAAGCATTTTTTGGAATGCAACCAAACACTTGAAAATATTTTCCTTTCCCAAAAATATTTTCACCTGAAAATATTTTACACTCGGAAAATATTTTACATTCAACCAAACACAGCCTTAATTGAAGCAATTTGTGGTGGTTTGGAATATCAAGATATTTGGGGTTGATTGTGTACCTTATTTGGAATTTTACTTTCATATTCAGCTAATAAATGGAATATTTTTAATGTGGGAATGGAGATTTTAAAATGACTTCTCGGAGCTCCGAAGATTTTCTTTTTTCTGTTTCTTGTTTGGTTACGGGATAACGTGTGAAATGGAAGGAAGTTGAGTTTTGAATTCTAGGTTTTTAATCCCGTTTGGTTCTCAAGAAAGTAAAAGAAAGAAAATGAAGAAAAGAAATTTTCAAATTTGTCCAAAATTTCAAATTTCAAATTTCAAATTTTATTTTATTTTATTTTTTAAAGTAAATATATATGATGTGACAGTATATGTGGCTACTTAGGTGGTATAAAAATAAATATTTTAATAATATTGTTAGCCAAGTTAGTTTTTCTTTTTCTTTTTTCTTTTTTTTTAATTCATTTTTTAATGGCAAAGACTATTTTAACAAAATACCAATATATTAGAGATTAAACTGACACATTTGAAACGTTAAAGATCATTTTGACATATAGGACAATTATTAGGGATCAAAAATGTAATTTAGCCATAATTTAAATTGATCCAAAAAAAGACAATTGAATTTAATTAAAAAATAAAATCCTACTAGTTATTAATTTTAATAAAGGAAGACATGCATATGTATAACTATTCCATGCAGATAATGCTATATTTTTAATTAAATTTAAAAAATTGCATTTTATCTATTTGGAAAATGCATTTTTTAATCTAGTTTGAGCAATGAAGGAGCACTATCAAATGAAGATGGATAATTCTGGTGTCACAACTTGCCTATGTGACGAGTTGTGATTGGTGGAGGGGTGATGGTGGGTCCATGTGGAGACACCCCTCCACCAACCACAACTCGTCACATGGGTGAATTGTAGTACAAGTTGTGTCATAAATTGTGGCACTAGTATTACTAAATGGAGATATTAGAAACACCTAGTTTTTTTTTAAGAGATAATTCAACCTATATGTAGACATGGCAAAACGGGTCAGACCCGTTTGACCCGCAACCCATTTGACCTGTAACCCGATTGACCCGTGACCCGTTTTGACTTGCAACCCGATTGACCCTACCCGAACCTGAACCCGACCCGCCCGTTTTGTCACGTCTACCAACATTGAGTAGATTGAGATTGAGGTGTAATTTTTATAAAATATTTACTTATTATTTTTTACTTAATATGTTATGTACTCCATTATAATTTGTCATTCTTTACTTGCCACCTTCATTTTCTCTTCATACTTTAAATAAATCGAAAATTATACCAAGATTAGTTTCTAGAAAGCTGGAACAAGAGTTGCACCAAATTTAGGTATCAATTCAAGTGTTTAGTGGTAATTGGTAACAATATCACTAGTGAGAATCTAATCACAATTAAGGAACTTATAAACAATTGACAGATTGCATCTATTTCAAAAAAAAAAAATTGTTTGAAAAATACGGGTCAACTCGACCCGACTCACGACCTGACTCAACCCGCAACCCGTTTGACCCGCAACCCGATTGATCCATTTTAAAAATTATCCATTTTGACCCGCAAACCTGATTGACCCGATCCGAACCCGACCCGACCCGCCCATTTTTCCACATCTACCTATATGGTTGAATTATCTCTAGGTTGAATTATCTCTTAAAAAAATTAAAGTCAAAGTGAAATTTGAAACAAAATTGGGACCACTCTGGCCAACAACCAGGGATGTACAGACCTAAAAAGGGACCCGAAGGGGCCCGCCCCCTAGCCTTATTGGGGAAAAAAGTAGGTATATTTTAAGGCGGAAAGAAGAAAAAAAAAAATAAAGGAAGACCTTATGAAATTGATTAGGTGGGAAATCTAGAATAAAATTTAATTTAATGGTAAATTCTGATTCTATTGAACTATCTTAGCAAAAAGAAAAACACTATTGATCTAGATAGTTTGTAGTCTACCTGGAATCTCTAATGCTGTTTTAAGAGTGGAACAAATTCAATTTTCAAGAGAATAAGTGGGGTGTATTTTGTTGTCGTGTTTAGTGTCGTGTTGTTTAGGTCCTCTAAGGGACTATTTTTATATATAGTTGTAGTTTTGAAAGTGTATCTCAAAATGTCAAGTTGTGTTTCTTTTGTACAATTTTATTTTATTTTTTCTTTGGCATCTAGATTTGCTGTCATCTCTAGCTATTTCTATAGTTTGAATGATAACTTAATTTGATGTAAAACAACTCTTTCAAATATTCAACAAAATAAGAAAAATAAACCTAATATTTCTTTAAATCTCATTTTCAATAGTTTTCAGTCTGTTCAATTTAGCATTTTGTTAATTTGTTAAAAGTGGACAAAAATATAATCATATATATATTTTATTAAGTAGAAGTAGAATCAGAATTCAAATTAAACCCAAATTATCTTTTAAGTGTAGTCTAAAACAATATCATAAAAATTGTTTAATAACCCAAGCTTAACATTAATAACATCACTACAATTGACCATTCTCTTGCATAAGTACGGGTCAAATTCAGCATCTCCAACATACAATTTCTTAGGGTCTATAACATCTTCATATTGAGGCCTCTCTCCTCAACTTAT
Source organism: Quercus tomentella (assembly GCA_028535165.1). Classification (NCBI taxonomy): domain Eukaryota; kingdom Viridiplantae; phylum Streptophyta; class Magnoliopsida; order Fagales; family Fagaceae; genus Quercus; species Quercus tomentella. Next base: position 21,786,891 of record JAPQVY010000155.1, read on the forward strand.
ATAAATTCCCAACCCAAAACTTAACAAAATTTATTTAAAAAAAAAATAAAAAATTTAAGAAAAATAAAAACTAATGGTATTTTGTGTCTTTTGTTTTGTAGGTATATAATTGCATCTTAATGTATTAAGAAATAATAATTTTGTATATTTGTATTGATTGATAGTTTGTTATATATGTTTTTTTTTTTTTTTTTTTTGTTGCTTTTACTCCGATCCACTTTACTTAAAATCTTGAGTCTGTCCCTCTTTAAGTGCCAATTAACACTTGTGTCTAACCTTTATAAATATAAAAATCAACTTTCTCTAAACCTTTTTTTAGAGTTTTAAGGGAGATAAACATGATGTTCTATCATCAATTGCATGATTTTTTTTAGCCCTAAAAACAATGAAAATTCCTCTCTTTATGAATAAGGGAGTTTCACCGATTCAAATGCAAGTGAATTTTTTATGGGCAAAACTTAGGTACAGTACTTAGGTATTGTTCCTTAAGTTTCTATCTTAAGATTCTACCATGTGACTTTTTTCTCGTGGGATGGAAATGTATTTTTTAGTTATGTCGTCAAATAGCAAAATCTTAAAATGAAAACTTAAAGAACTGTACCTAAAATATTATACATAAGTTTTACCATTTTTCATATACTTAAAGCACACTGATGCATAGTTTTATGCCCTTGTTACCATAATTACAAAATTAAAAAAAAAAAAATTGTGCATATTTTCATCATACTCTCATCACATCACACACACAAATCACTTTACTTTCATAGGATTCCTTTTTTACATCAAAGACCATCATCGATAAGTGGAGATCTACTCATAACTGTGACCCTTCTAGAGTAATCATAATAGATGGGATATCACAACAAAATCATGATCAAAAGTGATCACGGGAGTAAAGAGAGCCAAAGTTCACCCCGTGGTAGAAAATAATTAATTAAAGTTTATTGTCTTTTTAGCCATGATTCTCAAAATCTAAAATTATATTTTTACGATAGATTGTTAATTTCTTGTTGTAATCCATATTATGTTAGGTGTTTTGATAATATATTCACTCACATGCTTTATCATCTCATCTATAGATCTAAGAATTTTAATTTGAATATGTAGGATTTAGATTTAAACATGTAGATCTAGGTTACATGTTTCATTAATTAAAATTCCGCCATGTTTTAATACTTTTTGCATCTTATAAAATATGATAAAAATAACAAATATTTTCTGTTTTGTTTTAATTTAAACTACTCACATGTAATCTAGGCTAAATTTACTTTTCCATAACAATGATTGCATGTCATGTTGATTTGCATTTAGTATTTCGCCATAAGTTGTGACTTTTAACATTAACTATATTTTATGTCCATTACTAACCTCACATCGTTTTCCAAGTTACTTTTGTTCATCATGCAAGCTTGGGCTATAGAGTCGTTTGTTTCAACTTGCTTTTGATTAATTTTAGGGAAAGTTTGGTGTGTTTGGATTTAACACCTTGAAATTTCAAATTTTGGATTTTACTCCTTGAAGTTTGGGGGTGTTTGGATTTTACACCATGATGTTTTAGGATTTAGATTTCACTCCTTAAAGTTTGAGGTGTTTGGATTTTACAACCCAAAATTTGAAATTTCAGGATGTAAAATTCAAATACCCCCAAACTTTAGGGAGTAAAATACAAACACTGCTAAATTTTAAGAGGTAAAATCCAATTTTTGAAACGTCAGGATGTAAAAATCCAAACATCCCTAAACTTCACTACTTTAGGAAGTAAAATCTAAATTCTGAAATTTCAGGATGTTAAACCCAAACACTCTCAAACTTTAGAGACTCATTTGGATTGAGGGAGAGGGAGGGAGAGTAGAGTAAAATAGAGTAGATTTTGACCAAAATTAGTCAATTTTTAGCAAACTCTACTCTACTCTCTTCCACTTCTCCTCCCCCTCCCCCTCAATCCAACGGGTTTTAGGGTGTCATTTGTAATTTACCTTTAATTTATAATTATCTGTTTGTTGGAATAGTGGATCTTTTTTATTTTGGCAATTGTATGCTAGGAGACCAACTTAGGTTGGCATGATGGATTTTAACATAATTGTGCTCCTGAACCTAAACATTGGGATGTAGATTAGGTCTTTTCATATAATGTTCTTTTTTACTTTCTCTTAGATTGTAATTAGCACATAAAATTTTGTATTTTTTTTAGGTTTTGCTTAGAAGCCTTGTAAATTTTAAAGCATTTGACATAGAGTGTGTTTGGGAAGTGATGAAACTCACAGCTTGTTAGAATTTTTAGCTTATTTTTGCTACTATTCATGGATCACATTGCACTTTTTGGTATTATTTATGAGTCTCACTGTACTATTCAGCTAGCTTTTAGCTTTTTTTTTTAATGTACTTTCAGCAAAAAATTTTCAATTTCAACTAAATAAGCTATTTCCAAACAGGCTCATACTCTTTTCACAAATTAACAAAGAGGTAACTTTCAAGGTTTTTTTTTTTCTTTTCTTTTCTTTTCTTTTATTAAAATTAAGGGCTACTTCATTATAAATTTCCTAGATTAGGGGGATTATATCAACAGTTAAATCTCCACATTTAAATTCCTACCCTTTTAGAGCAGCCGAGTTTGTATAAATTTTGCTATTCATCATACCCGAAAGATATTTTGGATTTTGGTGTTTGCACAGTAAAAATTGAGTAAGCAATTTTAAGTTGTGTTTGTAATAAAAAAATATATATGGTCAAACAAGAAATTTTTTTTTTTTTTCTGGGACCATGTAACCCTTACTTCTGTGACTTTGTTTTTGTTTTATTTTTTCTCCATTCTCTCTTTTATTTTATTTTATTTTCGGCTGAGTATTGTCAATTTCAATTGAGTCTAGAGCCCTTGGAATGATCTTGTTAAAAAACAATTCTTCGCTTATATAAAATCTGATTTGATAGATTAAATGAACCAATTAAATACAATGAGACCAATTAAGTCGCAAGCATGCAACAAAAAATTGCATAATGAATTTGGAGTGATATATTTTGATGGAAAAATTATTAAGTATTTCCGGAGTACCATAAATGTGTACTCTCCCCTCTTACATAAATGGTGGATCTTACTAATTAAACTCATGGTAGAACTCACCATTCATGTGAGAGGAATGAGTATGCATTTATAATACTCCGAAAATACACAATAATTTCCCTATTTGATGACAACCCACCGAGCATTATTGCTTTATGGCCATTATGATTTTCACTAACCATGAATTCAATGTGGGCTGTAGAAATTGATGATGACACTTTTCTTTTTCTTTTTTAAATTTCTTATTGCTCATAAATGATAGTGACAAAAGCACTATATAACAAATTTTCATTAAATTAATAAACTGATAAAATTAAGATTCTCCTACCTTTATCAAAACGGTAAGTCTCACCCTATAGACATCACGGAATCAAAATTGCCATAGTAAAATACATGTATTATGTTATGCCGTTATGGGCAACACAACAAATTTTCTTTTAATTATAACTGGCATGTGAGTTCCAGTTAACTCAACTGATAAAGTTGAGTGTGGAAAATTGCTATAGTATAATTTTCTTTAAATTATATAGTAGTTAGAAATGAAGAAAGAATCGCAAGACTTGAAGGAGTAGAAGAACTTTAAATGATATTATGTTTTGTTTGTATTTAGAAAGAAAATTAGTCATTGTTGAAAAGTCTTGATAGTGCTTGACATTAAAGTCATTATCCCGAACCTCAAGAATATTTTTTTTTAAAGAGAGTTTCAACATATGGTGTTCGCTCCTAATGATAGCTCTTTATCATTAGACCAAGATATCAATCAGTTTTTGGTGTAGACGAGAATTGAACCCCAAATTTCTTATTCAACCATCATGAACTTTACCAGTTAAGCTAATTGAAACCCAGATCCCCTCTTACTTAAATCCATGATATACTTGCACCAGTTATATTTACATTTAAATAATAATAATAATCTTAATACATTTTTCAAATATTGAACCGAATAAAATATGTACGTATATCTCCTGTCATGTTGATTCTATCAGTTTACTACTAACTGTAAAAATTGAATATGAGAAGTTCTTGACCCACACAGCCTAGGCTTTTTGTTATATACATGGATACTCAATCATATGTTTATTATTAAAAAAAAAAAAAAAAAAAAAGGAAAATGATATTCTATTATATGGGTACTTATTTTTTGGATAATCTATTATATGGGTACTTGAGATGTTCATAATAGAATGTAATTAATTAGATAGTGACATGGTAAACAAAGTCAAGCAGAACAGTTGATTATATATATATATATATATATATATATATATATATATATATATATATATATATATATTTTTTTTTTTTTTTTTAAAACCTTATGCAAAAATTGGGTGCAACATCTTCCACAAAAACTAAGATAGTAGCATCCACATAAAATCTTATACGCATGAGCTGTGGCAAGTTTATGACCAGAATTGTTATAAAATTCTTTCGTTACTAACGGAATAGTGGTTCCTCGATATTTTATTCAACCATCAAAAATTTTACCAGTTAAGTTAATTGGAACCCACCTACACTAATATCTTAGGTTGAAACTCTCTAAAAAAAAAAAAAAAAAAAAAAAAAAAAAGAATAGTGGTCTGGTCTGGTGTACTCGGCCATCATTCATTTACAAAACAAATTAACAACAAAATCAAGAATCCAGCTGAAAATTAAAGAATAACTTCAGATTATACTACGTTTGCTTATTATACCGTTTGGTTTGTTAATACTAACCTGCATGTATAATTAAACGAAGGAACAACACCCAGTTTATTATACCGTTTGCTTTGTTAATACTTACCTGCATATATAATTAAACAAAGGAACAACACCCAGATGGTGTAGTTGCGAAATTAGGTCCTTCTTTTCTGTTTAGTTGTAACTGTAGGTGGTTTGGTTCAGAATATTATTCTGAACATTATTTTTATAAGAAATAAGATCCATTCCCATTGAAATTCTCTAATTATTTGCAATTTTTATTTAGAAGTAATATATGTGATATTTAAATATGAAATAAATATTTCACACCTGGTTAGGTGGTTTTATTTAATGTTATCAATTTCCTTTTGGCATTTATTCCAATTTATTTATCGAAACAGAATATTTTGGTATCAATCAATTTTAGCGTAGTGTTTCGAGATTACCGCTAAGATATGAATAGGATAAGGGAAATGCTAACGAGTACCCTTAGGGCATTGGTTAAGAATCCAGTTAAAGAAAGTTTTATGGGAAAAAAAAAAAACAATTAATGTTTTGACAGCTTTTTTCATTTCCCATAAAAGTGATGTCAAAAATTTTCTAAAATTGATTGTTAATGAGTGCCCTAAGGACACTCACTAGCATGACCGATATGAATAATACTAGAGATAAAAATTATTTTACAAACTGCTAATGTAATGAGTGATTATTAGTAAATGAAAAAGTGATATTAATTATAGGCTTATATGAAAACCAATAAGAGGTTGACCACATCAACATTTTGTAAAAATGTTGTAAAATAGTTCGTCTATGTAGTATTACTCCTAATATATATCTATAAACACATTAAATATTTAATACTCATATTCACTAATCATCAATTAAATAATAAGAATCAAATAAAAACAACATAATTTTTTTTTTCCGTTCTTTCTATCAAAAAGGACCAAACCGACATTTGATCGGAATGACAGCTTCAAATTGGCTGAAATGACCTGCAATTTAACCCAAGATAAAATAAGGGTTTTTTTTTTTTTTTTTTTTTTGAGGATAAGGTATTTCTTGTTTCAATTTGGTATTTCCCTGTGGAATCGACCGAAATGGAATCCGTGACATTGATTTTATATAAAATAAGATCAACATTATTGCGGCTAAAATGACCCGCAATTTAACCCGAGATGTAACGAGTGGATTTCTGGTTTCAATTTGGTATTTTCTTGTCATTGCGCCCGGAATGGAACCTATGACATTGATTTTATATAGAATAAGATCAGCTCTATTGAGTTCTTTAATTCATTTTAATTTTAATTTTAAATGCAAGATACAGTGACATTTAAATATAAAATGAATATTGCAGATGAAGTTAGAAACTAATCTTGTTTTCTTCCTAATTCTTGCAACTATTATTAAAAATACCGAATGGCACATTCTCAAATTAGTTTAAAAAAAAAAAAAAAAAAAACCTTCTAGTAATTGACCAAATCACTGTTCCCACACTGACACTGTCAACGAAGAAAAAAAGAAAAAAGGCAATTGATTAGTAGTAAATGGTGCAATACGTTGCTTTCACCAAAAAAGCGGGACCCATAGCACGAGAATAAAGGTGTTGACGTTGCACTTTGCAAAAGACACTTTCGGCCGCCGGAACCCAACTAAAAAAGAAACACCCCAGTTCACAAAAACAACTTTCTTCTTCCTAGGGAAAAAAAAAAAAAAAACTAATTTAATAAAAAAAAAATTTTAAAAAAATTTAAGAATTTTTTGCGATTGTCTCTGAAAATTCCCAACCTGCCCTTCCTGGAAAAGTCAGGGGAAGCTGCTTCCCTCTCTTCTTCGCCAGGGAAAAGCAGTGTATTGGGTTGTGGAAAAATGTGGTGTAGAATGGTGTTGATGTCCAAGAAGAAGAAGAAGGGAGGTGTGCCTGTTTATCTCAATGTCTATGATTTGACACCCATGAATGGCTATGCCTACTGGCTTGGCCTTGGAGTTTATCATTCTGGCGTGGAAGGTGTGAGCTTTATCTATTTTGTTTATGCCCTTTTATTTATTTATTTTATTTTTTTTGTGTGTTTATTTTTAATGGGGCTTTGGGGTCTGTTTGGAAGCTGAGAAAGTGAAGGAAAAATGAAAAGTTGGGTCTTTTAACGGCTAATTGAAGCTTCAGGCTGTAGTGAGATTCCAATTGTTCCATTTCAGATCTGTGGTTATGCTTTGTGTAGAATTGGCTTTAAAGAACCCCGAATTCTTTGTTGGGTCGGTCCGTAGGTGAATTTGTCAGAATTGGGTTTGATTATGATTTTTGGGATCTGGGAAGGAGTTGTTTACTGTTGAAGCAAAATTAATCGTTGTTTGGGTAATGAGAAAAAGGAAAACTTTACTAAAGTGAGATTGATTTAATTGTGTGGCTTTTTAGTTGAGGTTGTGTCTCTCAATATTCTAGGAAACAAACAACATTCTAGGAGAAATTTGTTTCATGTTCCTCAATTTCCTCGGCAACCAGAGGGATGGTAATAAATGCCATGAGGAAATATGATTCTGTAATGGATATGCATACTGGTGAACTCGCTTAAATTACATTACATTTTTCATATTTATTTACATATTTAATACTTTTGAGGTTTGATCACTAAAACTTTTTTGTTTTTCGGGTGCTGTTTTAATCTGTTGCAGTTAATAATATTGAGTATGCTTTTGGGGCGCATGAGCATTCAACATCAGGGATTTTTGAAGTGGAACCAAAGCTTTGTCCTGGTTTCACATTTAGGAAATCAATTTTGATCGGAAGGACTGATCTAGGTCCCGGGGATGTCCGCATGTTCATGGAGAAATTAGCTGGAGATTACTGTGGAAACACGTACCATCTTATCACGAAGAACTGCAACCACTTTTGCAATGATGCATGTATCAAATTGACAGGGAGACCTATACCTAGTTGGGTGAATCGACTTGCTCGACTTGGTAAGAAATTAACCAAATCGTTGTATCATTATCACAATATGTGCCAACCACTGCCATGTACTGCTATTCCTCCCTAACTCTACTGTTCTTCTTTGGTCATGAGATGCTGCAATCCATAACAGCCATCACAAACTAGAACCATTTCACCACAAATAACACTTTCATCACAGCAAACACCACATTACTGCAGCCATGGCTACAAAGTCATTGATGAAACTTTTGTAATGCAACCCTTACCCTCATTACCAGTTTAACACTGCTTGGAACAACGAGATTCAAGGCCAAGTTCAGAAACACTACTTCCTTGGCCTTCTGACTACCCACAAGCTATCAAGGGTACAATTCCAGCAGTTTCCTTTACTACCACATACTATCACAAAACCATTGCATGTGTTCTTGTTATATTCTTCAATGTCCCAAATTGAGCACTTGCTAGCAACAAGTAGTTTTCATTGACAAATATAATAAAATAGGAAACAAGAACCAAGCAATGTCATTGTTGCATATGTTACCTACCAGTAAAAATAAAATAAAATAAAGGAACCAAGCAATGTCATGAAATGGGCTCTTGCTTTGTTTTCGTTTGCCTTAGTTTCTTAAAATTGGAAGCACTTTTAATCACTCTCAAATTGGTTCGATTCATTTGTATTAAGCACCTGTTCTATTTAGCCAACTCCTTGCTGCTATTGAGTTTATTTCCTCATACTAATAACGAAAAGCTTTAGCATCTAAACTTCAAAATAAATAGCTGGAAGAAAAAAGAAATATTACATTGGGTTGCCCAGCATAATTTTGTATAATAATGTGTTTTTGATGAATTGTAGGTTCTTTCTGCAACTGTGTCCTTCCAGCAGGTGTTAATGAAACAAAAGTTAGGCAAGTTAGATCAGGAGATAGGGTTTATGAAGGAGAGAAGAAGAAATTGAGGAGCCATTCAAGTAGGTTCCCCACTTCTGCGAATCCTCCACCTCCCTCAGATAATCCTCAGCCAATTTCACCGTCATCTTGTCCTCCAGGTACTGCAATCACAAGTACTAGACAAAGACGTTGTGTCGCTCCTTCTAAATCTTTGATTCATTCTTCTTCAACCTCAACCTTGACTTTAAAGCTTTAATGGCAATCTGGTTTGATACTTTATAGGATTTTAGAAATTAAACCACCCAAAAAAAAAAAAAAAAAGATGGGCAAAATGGCAAGTTTCTTTTAATTAGTTTTACTGATCTTTTCTCACGGTTGTTAAAACAGCTGCTTGGTAAATGTTGCAGCTTTTCTGTTCTCTGTAAAATCAACTGTTTTTACTTCAATGGAAATATCTAATGTCTCTCCAATATTCAGTTTCTTGTGGAATACATCTTGCATTACTTTTTTGGTGCTGCTTAAGGTGAAAATATTGGTGAGTTGAAGTGCAAAGAGTTTACAGGCATAAACATGCATGATCTGCATGACTAATGACACATTTTTTATGTGAATATACGTCAGTTATGCACCTGTGCCTCATTGAGAGTAGGCGGGCCTAAGAGCATAAAAAATATTGTGCTGAAGATGATGTTCCAATTATGTTCACACGGTCAAATCAACTACAATAAGCCTCTCAATTTCATCCAGCGTCCAGTGTAGCTAAAAATTTTAGCATTTAACACCTCAAAAAATTACTTTATCTATTTTAACACACAATTTCATAACACACTCTACATCAATAGTCTTATTTTTACCATCAGCCAAATACTATTCATTTTTTTATTAATTTCTTTCTCACTTCCTTTCTCTTCCTCTTTGTCGCCACGAAACCCAACTAAGTGATAAAACATATATGTATGTGTATATATATATATTTATTATGCCTTCTTACTACAGTGAATTGCTAAATTGGTAAACGAGCCATTCACTGTAGCAAGAAGGCAAAAAATTTGTCTTCGACTCCGTTGATGTTGGGCACCAATTGGAGTTTGAGGTGGTAAAATAGCTAAAACGTTATTTTACCATAACCAACGGTGATGCTAACTATTGAAATTGTTACATTTATCATTCTTCAAATTAAAAGATTGTTTTTCATCTTTAAACTTTTGAAAACGGTTCTTTTTTTTTTTTGTTTCTAAGAGCATTCATAGCAAAGAACTTAAAAAATTTAGCATTTAACAACTCAAAACATTACTTTATTTATTTTAATACCCTAATTTATAATACATACAACATCAAAGTTTTTTTTTTTTTTTTACCACTTCATTTAAATACCTTTTTTTTTAAAAAAAAAAAAATTCATCATCTATTTCTCATTCTTTCTCTTCCTTTTTGTCTCTCTCTCTCTTATTGGAAGCAATAACAACCAGAACAACCACCTACCACCATCGCCAGCAAAACCAGCCATCACAAACAATGACCATAAGCTCATCATCTCAAAATAAAAAATTCCATATCACAACCTCACCACACAAACCCAACCACCCACCACCCATACCACAACCACCACAAACCACCAATACCAACAATGACACAAACAAAAACTATTATGTTAACATAAAGAACAACACCGACTTTATGTAGGCTACTTAGGCAACTTTCTAAAGCCCATGAGTGCAAAAAGGTCCTATAATTTTGTTCATAATATCATACTTTTATAACAATTTAAAATAAAATGTATCTCCTATTAGTCGGCTTTTTTCTTTTTCTTTTTCTTTTTCTTCCAAAAGGGATCAATGTCTAGCTAAGAATGGAAGAAACCAATACATTTTTTTTTTTGGTTGTCTCTAGAACTATACTCTCCGTTTATTTTGATGGAAAACATGGTGGAAAATATTGTGTAAAGATAGTTATCCATATTTTTCAGTGTTTAGCATCAGAAAAATGAATCAAAGGAAAACTATCTTTAGGTTGTGTCTAAGGTAGTTCATATTGGAAAGTTTCGTTTATTATTTAGCTTATTTTTGTTACTATTTATAGGTCTCAATACACTTTTTGGTACTTCAAATATCTCACTATACTATTTCAGCTAACTTTTAGCTTTTTTTACAGTACTTTCAACAAAAAATTTCAGTTTCAGTTAAATAAGCAGTTCCCAAACGGACAATCAACATAAAAAATATGGCTTATTTTCAAAAACTGTTTTCCACTATTTTTTTTTTTTTTTATTGCAACTCTATCTCACAGCAAGCTAAATAAAAAAAGTTAGAAGATTGTTTTTCAACTCATTTAAGATTACTACTAAACATAGAAAAATGAGATAGTTTTATATATATAAAAAAAAAAAAAAAAAAAAAAAAAAAAACTTGTTGAAAAATGAATCATTTTCTAGAAAATATTATTACCGAAACAAACTCACTGTATTTTTTCCCCATTTTACTACTAAACTTATTCTCATTAATCAAATTATGGTAAACATGTTCATTATATATATATATATATATATATATATATATATATATATAAATGTTGTATACACTTAGTGTGAAAAAAAAGGTTTAAATTTTAATTTAAATGAAACCATATTTGTTTGTGAAGGTTGAGGTTATTGGATGAGTCTATTATTAAGTGAAAGTATTGAGTCTTTGATAACTTAGGTTCTATTGTACTACTCTTTAAATTTTATTTTATTTTAATTACTATTATAATTTTATGTTGTAGATAATGTTTCTTTTATTTATAAATATTTTTGTAAGGACGAGTTTTGATCCACAGCCCACGTGGTTTGGACAATGGCCCAATGAGCCAAAAACAATGAATTTGTTAGAGAGTGGGCTTGTTACTGAACATTCAATGAGTTTGAATGTTGATCACAATAGGCTAATTGGTATTAGAATGAACAAGACAAATAGTGAACGAAAAGTACTCCTCAGTCAGGCCCGAGGAAAGTATGTTCTTATATACTTCTTTGAGACTTATACAAATATTCAAGTTCTTGGTTATATAGTGATTTTTTCTCTAGATTTCTGATGCTCCCCTCTATAAAGGAGTTCTTCCCTTTTATGTTCCCTTCCCCTCTTTCATCTCAACTCTCCACGTGTAGATTAGATTGCTAATCTCTTTAATACTTGTTCCATCAGCACCTTCTTGAAGTCTTTGTGGGTATCACTTCCATATTAATGCGGCCAGGGAGTTAAATGCAGAGCATTAAATATGATGGTAGCAGTTTTCTTCCCAGATATTTCTCAGTTCTCTGTTGACTTATCTCTTTTCAAAGTTTATCCTCCCAAGCACGGTTGCTTACTATCCAATACTCAATGGGGGGTCAAACTTTAGGGCTCCACTCTATTGACCGAGGAGGTATTGCTCCTCGAACAACGTCACTTGTTCATTATAACTTGACTTCTTCCTCAGCACAATAATCTATCTACCTTCACTAGTATGTATTTGTCCTCGGGCTATTTGACGTCCTTGGACGCGGCCCACATCCCAATATTATTATCTGAGCCCTTCATCCCTATAATTTTAATTATAAATTTCTATCAGAAAAATATGAATATAAATCTAAAAACCTTAAGACAATTGAAAATTTTTAATTTAATTTAATTTCAAAAGAGATCATTTTATAGATGTTTTACTAGTAATAAAAATGACAAAATTTAGGTGGAAATATTGATGGTTTGTATTTACTTTTAGAATTTAAAATTTTAAAATTAGTTTTTCAAATAGAAGAAAATAATCTAATTGATAAACTAATGGTTCATTTGGATTGAGGGGGAGAGAGGAGGAGTAAAGTAGAGTAGAATAGATTTAGCACAAAATTAGTTTATTTTTAGCCAGTTCTACTCTACTTCCCCTCCTTCCCCCCTCCATCCAAACAGGCCATAAATTATATAAGAGGATTATATACTTTTTTTCAAATGCACTTATCACTTATATAAATTTGCAAACAATAATTGTTACAATTTCTTTTACAAAAATAAGTTTTTAAATATTAAAATTAATACGATTCTATCTAAAATCAACTGTCACAATAAGGATATACTGAATTAATCATGTTGTTAGTTGAAAAAAATATCTTTTAAGAAATTGAATTAAAAAACTTTATGATTAATTTTACATATCAAAAAAAAAAAAAAAAAAAAAAACTGAAAAGTAGATTTTTAATAAAAATTATTATTATGGAAATAAATATTCATTAATTATTTGATATAAGAATAAATCTTAGTTAGATTTATCGTTTCGGATTACAAATCGTATCAGACCAGCCTTGGTAATGAAATAAGTAATAGCATTTGGGTTTGGAAATTGTATCTCTAACACCATGTTCATGAGCTTCTCACAAAAGACATTTATAGGGAAAGGTCAAGAAGAAAATAATAGGTAAAGTCTTTTTCTTGTTTTAAATTTGTTGATCATGATGGAAGGGCGAGATTTCTCCATTAAAAGAAGAAAAAGACAAGAACAAAAAGTGATGGAAAGTTGTTGAGAAAAATAATCATCTTTTGTGTGATTAGTAAAAAGAAAGGAGAGGAAAGGACAATATACTATTATTTTTAGTCTAAATCTTACCAGTTAATAATACTATTAGCTTTTTTATATTCAATTAAGAAGTTCAATCAAGTGGTATTTTGACCCAAAAAAAAAAAGTTTCACTGAAAAATTAAGCAAAAAAGAAGAAGGCTAAATTACACAATCTAGTCTAATTTTGACCAATTCGGTCCTCGAAATTACAAATTATTTTTCACCACCTAATCTGTTCGAATACATATGGAACGATAGCCCAAAAAATTCCTGACTTTTCAAAGCCCATTCCCTGTATTTGTACCCACTTGGGCATGGAAAATTGGGCTTTCAAAATTACTTTTTAAGAGCTAAAAAGTGTGCTTTTAATTTTCAAAGTCTCTTTAAGCCCGGGACCGAAAATTAAAAAGAAAAAACTCTTTACGTGATAAGCAAAGGATCCAATCACTTCTAGCAGGTTTTATATTGGGTTTTGCAGTTTTTAGCCCAATCTTTAAGTTAAAACCACAATTTCTATTTTGATTACCCACTTTTTAAATATACTCTCCAAACCTGTTGAGAAATGAGCATATAACATTTGCAAAGATTTGAGTAGTGTTTGAATTAAGAGCCAAACTGTCTTTTTGAAAACAATTTATATCAGTTTTTAATTTTTAACTTTTATGTTCAGTTAAAAAATGTCATCCATTAACTTTCAAACAAGTAGTAATTTGAGGTCCGAGAAGTTCAAAGTTAGTTTTTATCTTTAATTTTTTTTAATCTTTTTTCTTTTGATAATCATAGAAAATTTATTTATTCATTTAACCTAGTTGTATATTTATCCATTAAAAACGACACAGTGAGATAGACTGAATCAAAGGCTACACGTATGCTTGGCTAATTTGGCTGCTGACTGCTGTTTGGTTTAAAATTTTTGGAACACTAGTGTTGAATACTCCACGTCCCATTTGTGGTACCTTTGCTTGTGTTTCATTCCATGATGTGTCCATAGATAGGATATAATAATAGTTGGGTAGAACTCATGATTTGCATTATTATTTGGTAATCTTGATTCTTGAGTGCCTTTCAAGATGACATTCCGCAGCCCCTGCTCTTTGGCAAAGTCTACCGCTCAGCGTAACCACCAAAACCTTGCACTCTTTCCCTTAATAAAATTTTTGGTATTTTTATTTACCGCGGCTACAACTTGACCTTTATCATCAAGTACTCTTTGATAGTTGTTTTTTATCATGAGGTCAAAATATTAATAAGTTTTTAGTATAGTTGGGATTCAATATCTATATTTTTTATTTAGGCGTGTCAATTGGGTGGATTTGAATGGGTTTAGACTGATCATAAATGGGCCAGGTACTTAACACCCATTGGCCCATTTATTACTCATTTAACCAAATAATTAATACCCATACGGTCATACCCAACTCAACCCAATTATAAAATGTAAAACCCAACTCACTCAATTGCCCACTAATCTATTTTTAAAACATAATAAATTATAATTTTTTTTAATCAGTATATATATATATATATATATATATTTATATAAAAGAATTTCTTTTTTTAATTCAATAAAAGGGAGAATATATAAATAATTTCAACTTTCCCAGCAACATTTTCTTTTACTTTCTCTTAGTTTCTCACCAACCAAGCAAAAATTTTTAAAAAAAATCTTTCATATTCACTCACTTTCCATGAAGCCAAACAGATGCAAAACACCAAAAAAACCAAAAAAAATCACTTTTTAACCAACCAAACTAAAATAAATCACCATATCCAAGGCCCAGAAACTCAAACCCAAGCATAAATTACCATAGCAACAACACAAAAAGTCAAAGAAGAAGAAGAAATCATCTCATCATAGATCTGAACCCCAAATCCATGGATCAGCGACTTATAGCTAGTCTTCCCAACGAATCTGGTACAAATTTCAACAAATCAATGTCATTTTGGCCATACAATTTAAAAGCGGTGACTTGTAGCTCGATTTTGAGTCTTTGACACAATATTCATTAGGGTTTAATTTTTCTGGGTTGAGAGAGAGAGAGCTAGGTAAATTATTTCGGTTATATATAAGTCTAATTGGGTATCAAGTGAAAACCCAATTAATAATTATTAGGTGGATTTGGGCCTTATTTCACTGGGTAGATTTGGGTGGGTAAATTGGTTTAGGTAGTTTTTGCCACCCTTATTTTTATTCGATAATAAAAGAATTTACTATTTTAACTAACTAGCGAGAAGTCAATAAATTTTTTAATACTTAATTACTTAACAAGAATATCTACGATATCTTGTTACATAACAATGAGGCCTATAAAGTATAAAATCTTATTACATAATACTATTCATCATCAATTAAAAAAAAAATTAGAAATTAGAAGTCCTAAAAGAAGTGCTACCACACCTTCCAACATATATATTTGTCAAGCCACATTCATCATCACCATGAACAAGTGCTCCATAATCCATCTTCCACAATTAATGTGGCTAATGGTTCATTAATATTTTTCCAATTCAAGCCATCTCCATTAAGTAGCGCAGGTTCTTCAACTACTCATTCCCTCATCAAGTCAATGTTATCATAGCTTACACAGGATACAATGCATCTTGAAAATGATAGTGAAATCTATTTTAGCTTACAAGATACAACTCAAAAAAGATTATCTTTGGGACAACCTATCACATGCATGGAAGTGAGGTGGCCAGCGGCAATAAGAGAGAAATGAAAATGAAAGCGAGGCAAACTATTTTAGCTTAAAGGATACAACTATAAAAGGGTTATCTTTGGGACAACCTATCATATGCAATTATGCATGGAAGTTAGGTGGCTGGCGGCGAAGAGTGAGAGAGAAAGTGAGAGTTGATTTCGAAAAAGAAAAAAAAAAAAAAAAAAAGAAAGAAAAGTACGTACGTAAAGTATAAAAATGTAAAGAAAAAATGTGGGTCCTTGATTATGTCGCAAAATGGTTCCAAATGACTGAAATATCTTGGAATTTAGGGCAATGTGGAACAAGATTCATATTAATTTACTAGTTTCAGATTTTCTAACTTTTTTTGGTCTAAATGGAATATATTTGATAACTTCAGTGTTAATTAATTAAAAAATATATATATATATATATAATGGGAATATATTGTCAATTTTTGAAAGTTGAATGTGGATTAGTTTTGTCATATCTCAGGCGTCATAAATGTAAGTTATTCTAATCTTGTTTGTTAAAAGATCCGACGACAAGTTCCACTTCTCACCACAATCTCAAATAGGCCCCTAAATATATTAAGTTATTAACCATATTTCTAACTCTTTGGAAGAAGAGCGTTGAAAGTCTAAGTGAGAATCGGAATCCACATCAAAATTCCCTTTAGATTCATTTTGCCAAGAATGAGAAAAGGTGACTCGTTGCATTTCTTTAGGAAAAGAAGTCAATTGGGCTTCTTTATCACCTTTTCCCAAACATGTCTTTTGAAGAATTTACCCTTCATTTATTTTTATTTTTTTGTGTTCCTTGATGAAGAAAAGAAAACTAATACAATTTTAATTTCAAGAATCTATTATGCTACCACCACACACTCTTAGTGCGATGGTCACTCCACAAGTATAAATATTTGTGGGGTATGGGAAGTAAGGGACGGGGTTCAAGTCTCTAGAAGGTAACTTCACATACATATATACTTAAATTATACTAGAGTAAAATTTCTATCTTGTATAAAAAATAAAAAATAATAAAAATAAAAATCTATTATGTTTATCGGGCGCTCATCTTCCACCCCAATGAACTTATTATGTTGATTACATGTTTTCAGGCTTCCAGCTAATTGATCATTAATGACACTTGTAGGGGAGAATTTTTGTTCAACTCCTGCAAGCCGTTTGTCCTCTTTGGGGAGCCAAGCCTGCAAGGTTTTGTTACGAAGGGGTGGGATTGTCCTACATCGCCTAAGTACACGCCCCACTCATGCTTTATATGCCCTTGGAGCTTGCATGAGTGTACCACTACAAGCTTTATATGCCCTTGGAGCTTGCATGAGTGTACCACTACAACACATGTGTAGTAGTGGTACGCTCATGCAAGCTCCAAGGGCATATAAAGCATGAGTGGGGCGCGTACTTAGGCGATGTGGGACAATCCTACCCCTTCGTAACAAAACGTTACGGGCTTGGCTCCCCAAAGAGGACAAACGGCTTGCAGGGGCTGAACAAAAATTCTCCCCTACAACACTTATTTTTACTTTAAAAGATAAAATTTAAAGCACTAGCCTGGGAAATAGACAAGTGCTGAGGAAGCCATTCATTTGATTAAGAACTAATAGTCCTTTTTGCCTGCGTTTGAAGGTGAAATAGGGTGGATGAAAAACTTTTGAGAGAAAATGAAAAGGAAATTTTTTTTGAGTCTGTTTGGTTAAGTGGAGAGGAAGAAAAATAAATTGTTGGGTTCAGGTGTTTTCACCCTGGACTCACCAAAAAATTGAAGGGAGAAAATAGAGCTGCTTAATGAACAAAAAATGCCTATGTTCAGTCCATTTCTTTTTTCTTTTTTTTCTTTTCTTTTCATTCCTAGATGTTGCTTTTTTGTTTTTTTTTTTTTTTGTTTTTTTTTTTTTTCATTTTTTGATTTCCTAGGCTATGGGTGGGCATGTTGCCCTTTTTTTTTTCTTTTTTTTTACTGGACATTGCCTTTTTTTTGAGCTGTGGGTGTGATAGTTGTTTTGTTTTTCTTCTTTTTTCTTTTTTTTGGGTTTAACTAGACATGACTTTTTTTTGGGACATGATTTTTATTTGTTAATAAATTGTGTGATTTTTTTTTTTTTTGGTTATTTGTTACTTTTTTGTATTAATTGGCCATTATTTTTTAAGAAGAGTGTATGAGTAAATTTAGTGTGCGTTTGTTTGCACTTGTAGGAGCTGAAAATGCGCATATTAGAAAAAGTGGTAGAAAAATTGCGTTTGGCTCAGCCCAAAACGCAACTTTTTGATAAAAGCTGCGTTTTGGACTCAGGCAAAAATAACGTCCAAAACGCGCAAAATTTATGGACCTCTTGAGGTCCATAAATCAAAACGTGAATGGAGCGTTTTGATATATCCGTTGGGCTCACAGGAAATTACCAAATTAGCCTCTATTAAACAACAAATCTAAAATCAAAACAATAGCAGCAGCAGATCAAGAATAGAAAAAAAAAAAAAAAAAAAAATTAGAACAGCAACTCTTTCGGAAACAGCAGATCAAGAACAGAAAAAAAAAAAAAAAAAAAAAAAAAAAAAAAAAAAAAATTAGACCAACAACTCTTTCGAATCAACAACAACAACAAGAAAATTAGAACAACAGCAGATCAAGACCCTCTGGCGGATCAAGAAGACTGACAAAAAAAAAGGGGGGGGGGAGAGATTTACCGACCATCCAATCTTCCTGATCATCCAAGAACAAGAAAAAAAAAATAGAAAAAGAAGAAGGATGAGTTCTGGAGTTGGTTCCGATCATCCAATCTTCCCGATCCAAGCACTTAAGGTTACGTTCTGGAGTTGGATGAGTTGGGTGAGTTTGGTTCCTTCATTCGTTTTGAAGTGCTAAGAGGAAAAAAAAAAAAGAAGAAGAAGACGAAGAGCTGTGTTCTAGACCGAAGTGCTAAGAGGAAAAAAAAAGAAAAAAGAAAGAGAGCTGGGAATGTTCTGGACTGAAGATGGTAGAGGAAAGAAGGAAAAAGAAAAGAAAAGAGTGTGGGTACGTGGGTGGATGAGAAAAAAAGAGGGGAAAAAAAATGAAAAAAAAAAAGAAGTAGAGCCCACGTGTGTGGAGAGAAAAAAAGAAATTATATCACAATATTTTCATAATAAATCTTAAGGTAGGTTATTATTAGCTAATATTGGTGAGAAAAAAATAATTTTTTTAGAAAGAGAAAAAAATAATTTTAATAGTATGTTAAAATTAAAATTAGTATCAATTTTTATCACAATATTTTTACAATATTTTCACAATAAATCTTAAGTAGTAGGTTATTATTAGCTAATATTGATAAGAAAAAAATAATTTTTTTAGAAAGAGAAAAATTGATTTAAGTATGATGAAGTAATTGATTTAAGTATGAAACAAACTCACATAAAAAAAAAGTATGAAATAAATTCTCTTATATATACATTGTCCTTTTTGGTAATTTATCCCTCAAACTGCTACTTTTATAAGTGCTAGCCAAACACTCAGCTTTTTCATTATGCACTTTTTAACAGTTTTTACCAAACACTCAGCTTTTTGAAACTCCACTTTTTCATTATGCACTTTTAACAAAACTCAACTTTTTCATTATGCACTTTTACAAAAAGCTGAACTAAACTCACCCTTATACAAACTCATTTTTTCCATCTCTCCACTTTTCCACTCCCAACCATTTTCTATCCTCCCACTTTTTCATCCCTCCAACCAAACGGACCCTAAAATAAATATTTTTGCTAAGGACCTAAAAGTACTAACTATTAGGTTAGATTTTTTTTTTTTTTCCTACCTACAAAGAAGAGGGCTTATATCAGCCTGACATTTTTTTTTTTTTTTTTGATAATTCAATTATTACAAGGATTGATAATGTTGTTTTACCATATTTTAGGCTAAACTCCAGGCTCTAAATTTCTTTTCTTTTTTTGATAAACAGGCTCTAAATTTGTTTCTTCATCAACTTGTTTTTTTTTTTTCAAGCTGGGTAAGCTAATGATTTTTACATAGGTGCACCACTGACATCTATCGTCTACCATTAATGATTTGGTAACTCTGTATGTAATTATGAAAATGTTTAGTTAAAAAGTTGTGTTATAGATTATTATAAAATAAATTATAAGGTGGCGACTTTTTGTGTTTGACTGTTCTCTTCTGATATATATGTTAATAATTTTTTAAGACCTTTCTGTGAAATACGAGTAAGTTTCTCTAAGGCCGAGCAAATTAGAAAGCTTATCTGGTTTAAGTCATATTTGTCGGCTTGAGCAAATTATGAATCATGAAAAACTCAATTCTTAAAAACTTACGAATGGGTCCTTAACAAGATTTTTACTCATTCAACATTAGAGTCATTGCGGCAAGATAAGCATGAAAACTAAAGCCAGCCTCATCATGCACTTGGGAGTTTTGCATGATGTATTTTTGGATAAACACTTAATTGTTTATGATTAAAGCTCCTCATTACCTTGACTTTGTCTTTGTCTCAATTTTTTTGACTTTGTATTATTGTTGACTTTTACAATTGAAAATTTAGAATTTAGAAATAGGAGGGCCAAAATGGGCAAATGCCCTTTTTGCGCAAAAAAAAAAAAAAAAAAAAAAAAAAAAAAAAAAAAAAAAAACAGCGTTCTGCCCCCTTTCTCAAACTAATTAGGGAAATACTCATCTTATATAACTCGACAATATGAGGATCAGGTTTTGTGAAATACTCAATCCTTGTATAATCGAGTTACCTTCAGCTTTATGCCATGCTGGCTAGCCAGCGTGACATTTTCTTTATTTAACCCCTTAAGAACTCGATTATGTTAAAATCAAGTTATATAACCGACTGTGTAAATATCGAGTTATGCTCTTGTTAAACCTATTTTCAAACTGTCTTGGTGTCAGGCGTACAGGTTCATTTGTTTTAATATAACTCAATTACTTGAATGTCGAGTTATAAAGAAATCTCAAACTCCATAAAATCGAGTTATTCTCGTATAATAATTGCACATCTCCTCCAACTCAGAGTGTCTTGCTTTCTATCTGAACTGAATTGCACTCTGCTCCACCGATCCACAGCTACTTCCGGAGTCAATTGAAATTTGTATCACCTCAGGTAAAAACTCACACTAGAATTTTATGGCAATGGTATTTTCATTTGATATTGTACTGAATTTTTATTTTTTTGGTTGAATGAGTGTGAAGTGAGTACATTGGTATGATTTTGGTTGTTTGTTGTAGTAAATTTTAATCACAAGAGAATGAAATCTTTACTATAGCAACATTTTGTATTGCACACAACGTGTAGACATTAACAACAACGTCTAATGTTTATGGTCAAATGTGAGTGTTAGTATTTCATTTTTAGCATGTAATAGTACACAAATTTATGAATGTCTTTGTCGTGTACCATCTTATGCAACATTACATTATTTACCAACTGTTAATGCACATTGTTAACTTAATCATTTGATGTTATTGTATTCAGCGTCAATGTTTGGTTCTAGCAACCCACAAATCTATAGGCCTTGCGATGTGTTCACTGCTATGGGTCGTTGTCAGGTATTGGAAGATGAGTTCAGCTATCCGATTAATCCAAATCTGTGAAATAGTGCTTACGTTCACAATACCATGAGACAGGAGTGGGCTTAGTTATTTCGTGAACAGCAAATATTTTATGATGAGTTGGTTGGTTCTAAGTTACTAGTGCCTCGGCGACTTGCATCGTAGATGCCAAGAGACACGATCGATGAACTTCGTAAAGCATTGAACCGCATAAGAGAAGAAAATAATCGAATGAAGATATGTCTTAATTGATATTGGACCCAAGTCGAGATTCAAGAGTTAGTGGAGTGTAAGTTGTACGAGCACACACAATTCATGCAATCATTTCTTGCTGATCTCATTTATCAGTTAGACATAGAGATGTCAGATAAAGAGTAATCATATCGTGGTGTAATTAGACTTTGTTGGAGAACTATTTTGCTTAACTATGTTTTATATGTATGTGTGTCACTGTTGTTGCATTTATACTATGTAAACCTTATTATTGATTGTGAGGAGCATGCACGTTATTCGTAATCTAGATTATTTCCACATAACGCATAAAAGTTAAATATTCCCACACATGATGTTTTTCAATAAGCACCTACAACATAACACAAAAAACTTAAAATAACTTTTACGACGCCACCAATATGCATGCATTGCATATTGAACACTAACGCTATTAACATTATTAACTTAACCCTAGACATAACACACACACCACATAGACATTCACTCAGACAGGTAATCCTCGTAGTTGGCTGCGCCGGAGTGAGTTGCCTGTTGGCTGCGGCGGCTGCACCTACGAAATAGGACATTTCCCTAATTAGTTACGAAAGAGGGGCATTTCCCCAATTAGTTTGAGAAAAAGAGTAAAAGGCTGTATATTTTGCGCGAAAAGGGCGTTTGCCCTTTTTCTCCGAAATAGGAGAAATGAATGTTATTTTCCCTTGATGTGAGACTGGTGCAAGTAATATATTTTTATAATGCACGAATATTCAACAAAATAATACCATATTTGTGCACAAGTTTGGGCATTAATGTTCAAATCAAAGGCCGTAATTCTGTATGCATTACTCACACAAATTGCTTTAAAAGACAAGAAATATATCTCATTTTATGACTTGGAGACAAAAATTAACCTAATGTTTTAAGAAATCGACAAGAATATTATTATCCATATCATTAGTAGCAAGAGTAGACAAGCACATTCTGTCATATTAAAATGGAGGAATAGCTTTCCCGTCGACTTTGCCCATCATCTCAAGAATTTATTACTCTCCAACTCCGTCCCAAGGATTTGGACATCTTGAATATTTATCCTTTGATTATCAAACTTAATTTTATTCTCTTTTGGAACAAATTTGCAGGCGATTCACCCAAAAGTTCATTTGCATTTAGTAGTAATTCAGTACTAATCTTAGTCTTGAATCCTTTTAATTTTAGATTTATGTTTTGGCCTCCAAATGTTTGACATGCTTTCATGCGCTAAAAATTTTTAATTTTCGTCCCCACTATAAATTTCATGGGGGGTGACTTGTTTACTTTTTACCAAAAAAAAAAAAAAAAAAAATGGTTTAAATCATAATGGTATTATAGTATTATACACTCCACAAACTTGAAAAGGATTCCAAAACTAGCTGAAAAAAGATGACCATTAACACATTCTACTGTCTACGGTCATAGCCAATATATAATGAATAATACTAGAGATACACACTATTTTACAAATTTTTTTACAAACTGCTAATGTAGTGAGTAATTATTGATAAATGAAAAAAGTGATATTAATGGTGGGTTTAGATGAAAACTAATAAGAGGTTGGTTACATCAACGTTATATAAAAATGTTGTAAAATAGTTTATGCATGTAAAATTACTCATATAAAATTAAGCAAGATATATAGTTAAATTATGCATTTGGATGAGTTTAGTTTGATTGGTTTATTTTGCTTTTTTTTTTTTTTTTTTTTTTGAGAAAATAGATTGAGATAGGTACTTAGAAAAAGTGAGATATATATACACAAACACACATTGGCAGAGGGAGGGGGGGCTTGGGGGTGCCATGGCCCCCCTGAATCTTCCAAAAATGCCCCCCCCCCCCCCCCTTCTATTTAATGTTAAACATTTAAAATATTGAGTAAATTTTAAGTGATGACCCCCTCTCATTTTAAAAAAAAAATGTATAATACTCTTTAAATTATTGTTGTCTTATTCATTTTCCTTTTAATATTGACATTTTTGTCATATATATAAGTCATTAATTTTAAGAGCATTTCTCTTTTAGTAAAAGAATTTTGTTGTTTTCCAAAAATAAAGTCATATACATTTCGGAATGGCTTACCTCCAGTTTGGAAGTCTCCCCTTTTCTCCTTTAAAACCGATGAGCGACACATGGCAAGGACACAATCCAAGGATTACATAGAAAGCACGTCAAATACAACTTTTGTCTTTCCTAGTAAGTCTATCAGATAGCAAAGATCGGAGGAGTACAACAGAAGGAAAGAAGGATAAACGACACAAGGCTAGCTGAAACTACATGAGGGTTTAATCAATGAGCTAAACTACAGGTAGTTTAGGAGTTAATTATTTCCTCTTATATCACACGTGTTGTAACTACCTCTTGCAAGTGTAATAACTACTTTCCGTATAATTTGGTATAGTTAGTTATGCTCTATTTTCTGGGCTTTAGTTCTTTGCTTAGCTACGATTGTATAAATTAAGCTTTAATTCTGTACAGATACATTCAATTGTAATAATCAATTAGAGAAGTTCTTCATTTCTCTCTCAATCTCTCTATGTGTTTGCACTTCTTCTTCTTCCTCCATCTTTGCTTTCTTACAAAGTCTGACCCTCTTTCTCTCTCTCTCCCCAACAAGCCTCACTCTTCTTCTTTGCCTCTATTCTTCTTCTCCATCACCACCACCATATGAGCATCAAAGGCACCGAAATTAAAGCTTGCTGGAAAAAACAGGGCAAAACAAGCCTTATACTTTTGGATCCTCATAATGCAGCTCGTTTAGCACTTGGACTCCAACCATTGGTGTGGGATGCAAAACTTGCACGCTATGCACAATGGTAAACTAACCAAAGGCAATCCAACTGTGCTTTGAAGCACTCTAAACTCTAAAGGGTCTTATGGTGAGAACATTTTATGGGGTAGTGGAGATGGTTGGACACCTTCTCAGGCTGTCACGGTGTTAGGCTAAAAATAATACACCTTGGGTTTTAGAGAATCAATGGTACAAAAGATCTTTTTAATACAAATATACCCACTGGCAATGTTACCACATAACCGGTCATAACATTAACATCTAATTGAAAAACAATTCAAAAGATTTTACAAAATCAAAAATTTCCACAACCTAAAAGGAAATGAGAAATACAATTTGATTAGAGAAGTTTTTTTTTTTTAAGAAAAAAAAAAAAAAAAAAAAAGATGCGAGTCTGTGCTTGGGGAATTTATATCATTCTTGGCATGTTGGACAAGGACTTGAGTGGTGTACTTAGTTGCAACCCCATTGGCTTCCATCCAAGAGAAGGTGGAGTTAAGGCCAACAATGGTAAACTGCACACCTACCTTCCTCGCACAGTATAGCTTGCTTTGCTTCCCATAAATCCTCTAAGATATTTTGCTCTTTTTAATTTCCTAATCCATTGTCCTGTTTTGCCCCTTCTTCTCCGGCAAGCTTTAATTTCAGTGCTTTTGATGCTCATATGGTGATGGTGATGGAGAGGAAGAGAGA
This sequence comes from Quercus tomentella, assembly GCA_028535165.1. Lineage (NCBI taxonomy): Eukaryota > Viridiplantae > Streptophyta > Magnoliopsida > Fagales > Fagaceae > Quercus > Quercus tomentella. The sequence goes on from JAPQVY010000155.1 coordinate 21,811,975, forward strand.
GGCTTGTTGGGGAGAGATAAAGAGGGGTCAGACTTCTTAGGAGTTAGGCAATTAGGAGAGACAAAAGTTATATTTGACGTGCTCTCTTTGTAACCCTTGGATTGTGTCTTTGCCATGTGTCGCTCATCGGTTTTAAAACAGGAGAAAATGGGAGACTTCCAAACTGGAGGTGAGCTGTTCCCTATACATTTATATAGAGAGTTAAAGCTACCGGAATACAATGATACATATATACATATAATTAATTGTAAGTTACAAATAAACCTAGTCATACGTTAACATACAACTTGAGTGCAATTTGACATAGCTAAACTCAGCTTATTTGTGTAATTGAGGAAGATTATATCGACCACCTTCAGAAATTGGTGAAATAATGTGTTTCCCTTTGTTTTGAAGTAAATACACTTGTATGCAAGCAAAAAAAAAAAATATATATATATATATATAAATAAAAATCAAACACAGATCATCATCAAGGCACTAAAATTAATTATTAAATGAAGTCATGAAATATTTTACTAATGTAAAAAAGTGGTTAAAAGATGTAAATTACTAATGTTACCTTAAAAAGTCCATGGCTACTGAATTTATGCTTAGTAACTATTTTATTAATTATGGGAATTAAATAATTTAAAAGAGCTAGCTTGCTCAGGTAGTTGGACTCTTTAACTATAGACTTATTTCTCCTCATTTAATTTTGAAGTTTTTCTGCCAAGAGTTTCTACCTCAACTAGTACTTCATAATATTTTCAATGGAGATGTTCAAGATTCAAATTGCCCACACATTTTTTTTTAAATCACCCACACTCATTATATATATTTTATGTGCAAAAATCATGACTTGGAAACCTTGACTCTTTTTTGCTAAATAGAGGTAAGGGGTAACCTAAGTTGGACGCTAGTGCAACCACCCTTGATGGTACTCGGAAACCTTGACTTTTGTGCTTTAAAGGTGACTCATATATAATATTTTGTAACTTAAAGGAAGTAAGTGCCTAATCCAAAAACAAGAGGGAATAAAGGTGTAATTTCACAAAATCTTGAGAGAGACTAAGAGCCTTGTTATTCGACTAACACTTTTTTTTTTCTTTGTATTTCAAACAAAGATGTTTGTGGGACCTAGCACATGCCTACACAACACATACTTAAACAACCCAAACCACAAGATTTTGGGTATCACAATTTACACGAATAAGTGTTGAGTTCTACATTGGGTGTTTATTAGGTGGATCTTGGGTTTATAAGTGATTGCGATGAGTCTCAAATGTAATTTGATTAGTTCTTTTAAGGTATAAGTGCAAATGTGGCTAGCACTTTCTTTGGGCCACTACAAATGGTACATCTCTCTCTCTCTCATTTCGATTTCTCTATAATCTTGATCTTTGATTTGTTTCAATGCTATGTGTTTTGAAGAGGATAAATTATGGGCCTGACGGGCCTATGGTAATGGGCCTGACGGATAGGAACTGTTGGGCCAGTATAAAGATGATCCAACGCTCTTCGAAGGCCCATCGCCGAAGGGCACAGTAAGGGCCCATGATCCAAGATCTCTATCGCTCATTGCCTAGATACGACCTAGAATTCCAATATGGAAAGCCGAGTACAAGGGTGATTCTAGAAGACACGCACGCTGAAAATAGATCTCCTCTATAAGGAAAACCTTGCTCACCACGCTCAAAAAGACTTGAAGTAGAGTCCCACATGGAAAAGACTTGGACACCAAGAAGGAAAAGCCGACTCTCTACTACTATAAAAGCCCTAATACCCTCGCAAATCAAGGTACGCATTATTTCACCCTCTCTAGCACTCTAGAGTTGTGAAAATAGTTCTAACTTGACCTTCGGAGAGTATTTGGCCGGCACCACACCGGTGCTCTCTAAGGTCTTCTTTCGATTGTTTTCGTTGTGCAGGTTTGCTTCGAGTCGTGAGTGCTGTGTGACCTATTGGTGATATTTTCGGCATCATCAGTTGGCGCCGTCTGTGGGGACAGACGTAGCACATTATCGCTTCCTAAGACAAAAGAGTTACATGGTACTCACTCGCTCGATGGCGACCACTAACGACGTTCAAGAAGAAGAAGGCCCTACGACTGCTCTTGAGAGACAGGTCAGGACGCTCGCCACAGCCATGGAGCACCTCACCAAACAAAACCACGACCTAGAAGAGCAGCTGAACCAGAAAAATGTGGCGACCAATAACCAAGGAGCGAATTAAGAAGGGACCAGCGCTGAAAGAAGGAATCACGAAGGACCACAGGAGAGCAACGCCCCAAGCAGACCAGAGCGACGGGACACTAGCATTCCTTCTCTGGTAGATACGGCTCCACCACCCATCATCGCGGAGATGCAGGCGATGAAGGAACAGATGGAAGTGATGATGAACGCTCTCAAGGGACGAGTGTCTAGTAATCTTGACGACCTTGTCAACCGGACTGACTCGCCATTTACGACAACCGTCAACTCCTTCCCCCTGCCAAGTAAGTTCTGCATGCCAAATATGGATAGTTATGACGTGGTCAAGGACCCTCTAGATCACCTAGAAACCTTCAAGACCCTGATGCACCTTCAGGGAGTGGCAGACGCAATTATGTGTAGGGCCTTTCCTACAACCCTAAAGGGCGCAGCGAGGATTTGGTTTAGCCGGCTAGCACCCAACTCCATCAGCACCTTCAAGGAGCTAAGCGCTCAGTTTACTACGCACTTCATTGGAGGACATCGGTATAAGAAGTCCACAGCTTGTTTAATGAATATCAAGCAGCGAGAGGACGAGACATTAAGGGCATACATATCACGCTTCAATAAAGAGGCGCTCTCGATCGACGAAGCCAACGACAAGATACTGGTAGCAGCATTCACGAATGGGCTGAAGGGGGGTAAGTTTTTGTTCTTCCTATACAAAAATGACCCAAAGACTATGTCAGAGGTGCTTTACAGGGCCACCAAATATATGAATGCTGAAAACGCGCTATTAGCCCAAGAAGATAGGCCCAAGAAAAGAGACAGACAAGAAGACCCCCGACAGGACCAGGGGCGGAAGAAAGGCAAGATGGGAGACCAAAGGGAGGAGAGACGCCCTAAACCCATGGGCGGAAAGTTCACAAGTTTCACCACGTTAACAGCCCCGATAGACCAAGTCCTAATGCAAATTAAGGACGAAGGAGCCCTGACGTTTCCGGGAAAGCTGAAGAGTGATCCCAACAAACGATCCAGGGACAAATATTGCCGTTTCCACCGTGACCATGGTCACGACACAGCCGATTGCTACGACTTGAAGCAGCAGATTGAAGCCCTTATCCGACAAGGAAAGCTGCAAAAGTTCGTCAGCAAGGAGAGAACGGATCCATCCCCGCAAGAACAACACCCCCAACGGGAGAACGAGCGACCAAGACCTCCCATAGGGGACATAAGGATGATAATTGGAGGAACAGTTGCAGCCGGGTCTTCAAAAAAGGCCCGCAAAAAGTACCTCCGAATGGTGCAGAGCATCCAGCTGACGGGTACCATCCCAAAGATAGCAAGGCGAGGTCCCATTATCGGGTTCTCAGAAGAAGACGCACGACGCCTACACCATCCACACGATGATGCCCTCGTCGTCAGCATGCGGGTAGGAGACTACAACATGCACCGAGTATTGATCGACAACGGTAGCTCAGCAGATATCTTGTACTATCCGGCGTTCCAGCAAATGAGCATTGACAAGGAGCGATTGATACCAACGAACGCCCCGCTCGTTGGTTTCGGAGGGAGCCGTGTATTCCCATTGGGCGCGGTCACGTTATCAGTGACGGTAGGCGATTACCCCCAGCAAATCACCAGGGACGTAACCTTCCTGGTGGTCGATTATTCGTCCGCTTACAACGCTATCCTTGGACGACCCACGCTCAACTCATGGAAGGCGGTGACATCAACTTACCACCTGATGATCAAGTTTCCTACGGATTATGGAGCAGGAGAGCTCCGCGAAAGTCAAATGGCCGCACGGGAATGCTACGTGGCTATGATGGAGCTGGAAGAACAAATCCAGGCCTTGAACATAGAAGAGCACCGAGCGGTGGCAGAACCAACAGAGAAGCTAAAGGAGATAATACTCGACAGCTCCAATCCGGAACGCACAACCAAGATCAGAACGCTCGCTAAACCCACAATCCGTCAAGAACTCATAACTTTCTTGAGGAGCAATCTAGATGTGTTCGCCTGGAGTCATGACGACATGCCAGGAATCGATCCCTCAGTCATGGTACATAGATTGAATGTGTTGCCCTCCTTTCCACCCGTCCGACAGAAGAAGAGAGTGTTTGCCCCAGAACGAGACCAAGCAATAGCGAAAGAAGTCCGCAAACTTACAGAGGCAAGCTTCATTAGGGAAGTCTACTATCCCGACTGGCTAGCGAATGTAGTAATGGTGAAAAAAGCGAACGGCAAGTGGCGGATGTGCGTGGATTTCACCAATCTTAACAAAGCATGTCCCAAAGATAGCTATCCCCTTCCAAGGGTCGACGTCCTAGTAGACTCAACGGCTCAACACCAGTTACTAAACTTCATGGACGCTTTCTCGGGTTATAACCAAATCCGCATGCACTAGGCAGATCAGGAGAAGACTTCGTTCGTGACTAGTCAAGGGCTCTTCTGCTACAAAGTAATGCCATTCGGCCTAAAAAATGCGGGGGCAACGTACCAAAGACTGATGAACAAGATGTTCGCGCAGCAAATCGGGAGGAATGTCCAGGTCTACGTCGATGACATGTTAGTGAAAAGCCGGAAGGAGGAAGACCACCTGAAGGATCTTAGGGAAACATTCGAAACGCCTCGATCCTATAACATGAAGCTCAATCCGGGAAAGTGCGCATTCGGCGTAACGGCGGGAAAATTCCTAAGATTCATGGTAACTCAAAGGGGGATTGAGGCTAACCCGGACAAGATCCGAGCCATAATAGAGATGGTCCCCCCGCGAAATGTGAAGGAAGTACAAAGCCTTAACGGCAAGGTAGCGGCATTAAATAGATTCGTGTCGAGAGCCACGGACAAGTGTTTGCCCTTCTTTCGAACGTTAAAGAAGTCTTTCGAGTGGACGGACGAGTGTCAGCGAGCATTCGAAGAGTTGAAAGCATATCTATCTTCACCACCCCTACTGAGTCCCTCGCAACCAGGTGAAGAATTCTTCCTCTACTTGGCCGTCTCCCCTGTCGCAGTCAGCGCGGCCCTAATTAGAGAAGAGGATAGGATACAGAAGCCCGTATACTACGCCAGCCGGGCGCTCCGCGGAGCTGAAGAAAGATACCCACCTATGGAGAAACTCGCTTTTGCATTAGTCACGGCGGCTCGCAAGTTCAAGCCCTACTTTCAAGCCCATACCGTGAACGTAATGACCGACAAGCCCTTGCGGAGGGCATTGAGTAATCCTGAAGCCGCAGGTCGACTGACGCTGTGGGCAATAGAATTGAGCGAGTTTGATATCAAGTATCGTCCACGCGCAGCCATTAAAGGACAGGTCGTAGCCGACTTTATAGCAGAATTTACTCGTAACGAAGACAAGGGGGCAGGAGAGTCCCCTCAGTGGAGCATATATACCGACGGATCATCCAATCGGCGAGTCGGGGGAGCCGGCATCGTATTGCTATCACCTGAAGGAGACAAGATTGAATGTATGGTCCGTCTCGACTTTCCCACCACCAACAATGAAGCGGAATACGAAGCAGTAGTGACAGGCCTTGACCTAACCAAAGCCGCCGGAGCCGAGAGCGTAGCCGTTTACTGCGACTCTCAGGTCGTAACCAATCAAGTAAATGGAGACTATGAATGCAAGGGGGAAAGGATGAAGAGATACCTTGATCAAGTAAGGGCGAGAATCGACGGGCTAGAAGCCAAGGTCATACAAATCCCTAGGAGAGAAAATGAGCTCGCCGATCGGCTAGCCAAAACCGCTTCAGCAGAACACATGATAACACCGGGTAATGTACTTTCTTTTGTTCAACTTTCTCCACTAATAGACCCCGGCAACATGCAGGAGATACGCTCCGAAAGTAACTGGACTACACAAATAATTTCATACTTGAAGGACGGGTTACTGCCAGATGAGAAGGAGGCAGCAAGAAAGCTAAAGGTCCAAGCAGCAAGGTTCGTCTTGATAAAAGACATTCTATACAAGAGAGGTTTCTCCCGTCCATATCTAAGATGCCTGGGTGCCGAAGAGGCAGACTACGTAATGAGGGAAATACACGAAGGGATATGCGGGAACCATTCTGGATCGAGGTCGTTGGTGCACAAACTGGTACGAGCTGGGTATTACTGGCCGACCATGCAGAAGGATGCCGAGTCTTACGTCAAAAGCTGCGACAAATGCCAGAGATTCAGCAATGTTATTGGACAGCCAGCCGAAGAGCTAACCCCTTTGACGGCTCCATGGCCGTTCGCTCAGTGGGGACTAGATATCATGGGACCTTTCCCAACGGCGATAAGGCAGCTGAAGTTCTTGGTAGTGGGTATTGACTACTTCACAAAATGGGTAGAAGCAGAAGCCTTGGCCACCATTACAGAGAAGAACATTAGAAGTTTTGTCTGGAGGTGCATCATATGCAGGTTTGGTATTCTTAGAGTCCTTGTCTCGGATAACGGGAGGCAGTTCGACAACGACTACTTCCGGGATTTCTGCTCACAGCTAGGAATAAAAAACCACTACTCATCACCCGCCCATCCTCAGGCTAATGGCCAGGTTGAAGTCACGAACCGATCCCTGCTTAAGATTATCAAGACTCGGCTCGAGGGGGCAAAGAGCATATGGCCAGAAGAATTGCCAAGCATACTATGGGCATACAGGACAACGGCGAGGACCCCAACAGGAGAGACGCCATTCCGACTAACGTACGGGAGCGAGGCGGTCATCCCGGCAGAAGTTGGGCTCACAAGTTACAGGGTTCACAACCATGACGAGAGCAGGAATGACGAAACAATGAGGCTACAGCTGGACCTGATAGACGAGGTTAGGTCGGCGGCGGAGCAAAGGATCGCTAGATACCAAGATCGCATGGCCAGACAGTACAATTCCCGGGTCCGACACAGAGACTTCCAAGTAGGAGACCTCGTACTTAGGAAGGTCATGGGTGCAACTAGAGACCCTACACAGGGAAAGCTTGGCCCCAATTGGGAAGGATCTTATCGAGTTACGTCATGGAAAAGAAAAGGAACCTACCACCTGGAAACGACAGACGGAGAGAAGCTGCCACATCCATGGAATGCCGAGCACTTGAGAAAGTACTACCAGTAATAGTAACATGGCGAACGACAACCAGTTTTTCTTAAGTTTTTAATTATTAGTTTTCCTTCAGCTATTTTTTTTGCTACAATCTAGTCGTGCCTTTTTAAGCCCAAGGGGGCAGGCATTTTTCCCTTACGCATTTCTATTAAGAATAAACAGATACGATTTTGATTTTCTACATGGATGTGTTATTATAGTCCACAAAATAGGACGGATCATCCCATGAGGATGACGACTTGAAGTCCAAAAATGGACGGATCATCCTACAAGGATGCCTCTTGATGTCCAAAATGGACGGATACAAAATAATCCACAAAATGGTCGGATACAAAATAGTCCACATGGTGGACGGATACAAAATAAAGTCCACAAGGTGGACGGATCATCCTATACGGATGACAACTTGAAGTCCAAAAATGGACGGATCATCCTACAAGGATGCCTCTTGATGTCCCAAAATGGACGGATACTAAATAAAGTCCACAAGATGGACGCATCATCCTACATGGATGACAACTTGAAGTCCAAAAATGGACGGATCATCCTACAAGGATGCCTCTTGATGTCCAAAATGGACGGATACAAAATAAAGTCGACAAGATGGACGGATCATCCTATACGGATGACAACTTGAAGTCCAAAAGTGGACGGGTCATCCTACCAGATTGGCCACTTAAAGTCCGAAATGGACGGATATAAAATAAAGTTCACAAGATGGACGGGTAATCCCAGGAAGATGACCACTTGAAATCCTAAATAGACGGATAGACGGGTCATTCTACAAGGGTAACGAGTCTAGTCCAAAGTAGGCGAATAAACAGATTACCAAAGAGTAAATTCTTAGGATCAAGAATATACCTATGCATGCCTGATCCAATACTAACTAGTAGCTGGACAGATGCAAATAGGTCAAATAACGACAGAATTCAAAAAAAAAAAAAACATTTAAAATATAAAATGAAGTGAACGGATGCATTTGACAAAAAATAGGTCATTAAAAGGCAATGTTTACATATCATCAACAACGGATGAGAATTGTTCCCAAAATACAAGAAAAAGAAAAATCTGGCTACTGGGCTTTGTCCTCATTGACGACGGACTGAGAAACCGTTTCCGCATCAGGCTTAGCTTGTTCAACTTTTGCTGGTGCTGACTCCCCGTCACCAAGACCATCGACATCAGCAAAGAGATAATCTGTATCCTCTGAAGCACCAGGCACGACAGATGTCTGAGCTGGGTCTTCAACTTTGAACTTTGAAAAATCCAAGTCCGGATAAGATTGCTTGACCTGACGGATTGCATCCATGAATCCTTGATGAAAAGAGTCACCTAGCTCAGTAATTAGGGTGTCGGAGTCACGGTACTCACGAACTGCAACGTCCTTAGCCTGACGGACTTCATTTTTCAGATCTTCTATCTCCTTGTCCTTACTCTCTATAGCCTTCTTCGCCTCTTCCGTCACCTGTTCAAGGCTTTTCCTTGCCTTCTCCGAAAGTTCAAGCTTCTTCTCCATCTTGGGTTTCCAATTTTGCAACTGAAGAAGTTCTTCCTCCGTCCGCTCCGCTTTTGCCCGTACACGATCCAGGGCCGTCTCATGGTTGAGGCACCGTCCCATCAACCCCTTCATCATGACCATTGCCTAAAAAATGGTAACATGATAGTTATGAAACGAACTATGGGCAAAAAAAAAAAAAAAGGGTGTAATTTGCATTTAAATAGTAGACGGGCTGTCTTACCTGTGTAATTGCAAAAAGGCCCGTCTCACCCATGGCCTCCGTCGAATGATTCCCAAGGTCTTCATAATCCTCTGCCGATATGATGGAGGAAATCTGTTCTAAGGCGTACTTAGAATCCTCTCGAAGAAGGACGGGCGGCTTCTTTTGTTCCTGCGACGGTCCCTTCATGAGGCCCTTACCAACCCCGTGCTTGATTGGAGTTGCCGTCTTTGGAGGCTCCGCCATAAGTCCCACGACGGGTTCCAAAGAGACTTTGGCCTTCTTGGCCTGACGATCCACTTTGGGCTGAGTCTTCCTCTTGGCAGACGGATTGCTTGGGCCCGTCATAGGGGTAGCAACATCGCCGGTCTTCTTTGCGGCTTTGGATCTGATCAAAGCTCTTCTCTTGGCGTCATCCATTTCTGAAATATGGACGGAAGTATTAATTATCAAAGTAAGTTGCGTAACTTGTCAAGAATAGGGTGACGAACTTACGCCTCCTAATCTTTGCCTCGTATTTGACGGCTGCAGTTGTTGGCTCTGGTCCGTCGCAATACCAATGAATGGTCTTAAGTGTCACGAGCTTCGCCCAAGTCCTTTCCTCCGGCTGGGTCTTTGAGAAGATTTTCTCAAGGAAGGCGAACTCCTTAAAATCGACTTGGGGGCGTCGTCTAACTGCAAAAAGGAAAGGACGGTTAGATTATTCCAAACATACATAATGAAATTCAGTTAAAATTTTGAGGACGGTCCATACTAGACGGGTGTAATATGCCCCAAGTAGTGTCGACGGGCATGAAATCCATGTCCCCTGGACGACACATCCAACCATCACCCTCCAGGAAGAAGTAACGGCTCTTCCAATCCCTGTTTGAGTCCGACGTATCATAGATGACTTTCAATAGCGGACTCCTGGGGACGAAGCTATATATTCCCCTAGACTTATCTATTTCGTTCGGACGGTAGCAATGAAGGAAGACTCCCTTATTTATAAGGGTGATGCACGGAAGTCGAAGCGTCGTTTCGATCCGAGATAAAACCCAATCAACTTATGACACGTGTCACCATCATTAATGACTTTCGTACAGCCTGTCTGTAGTTGGTATGGTTGACGGACTCCTTGTTTGCACCGTCATCCTAGCTTGCATGAATCCATCAACCTATTGTCACCATAACCTTAAAACCTCCCGTCTTATTGGCCTCATTCCGTCACAAAAAATATCCGTCACACCCTTTACCTTAGGATCGTCACCCCAAGGTTCCTTTGTCCGAAAAGCTGACGGACCCTTGGGGTGAAGGGGGCAACTGAAGAGGATAAATTATGGGCCTGACGGGCCTATGGTAATGGGCCTGACGGATAGGAACTGTTGGGCCAGTATAAAGATGATCCAACGCTCTTCGAAGGCCCATCGCCGAAGGGCACAGTAAGGGCCCATGATCCAAGATCTCTATCGCTCATTGCCTAGATACGACCTAGAATTCCAATATGGAAAGCCGAGTACAAGGGTGATTCTAGAAGACACGCACGCTGAAAATAGATCTCCTCTATAAGGAAAACCTTGCTCACCACGCTCAAAAAGACTTGAAGTAGAGTCCCACATGGAAAAGACTTGGACACCAAGAAGGAAAAGCCGACTCTCTACTACTATAAAAGCCCTAATACCCTCGCAAATCAAGGTACGCATTATTTCACCCTCTCTAGCACTCTAGAGTTGTGAAAATAGTTCTAACTTGACCTTCGGAGAGTATTTGGCCGGCACCACACCGGTGCTCTCTAAGGTCTTCTTTCGATTGTTTTCGTTGTGCAGGTTTGCTTCGAGTCGTGAGTGCTATGTGACCTATTGGTGATATTTTCGGCATCATCATGTTTCATAGATTGCTTTCTTTGTATATGATAACCAAGGTTGAACGATCATTTTGCAGTGAAGGATCTATTATTATTTTTTACTATTCTTAAATTTTGGTGTTTTGATTGTTATACTTTAGATTAATCTTTTTAGGCGTGGTGTAAGTGTGCAACCACCTCGATCTACATGTTATAGGGAGCAAAAGCCATAATTTTCTTGATTTTCATGCTTAATAATTGACCCACCACTAAGCGTAATGGCCTAAAGTTCACATGAGAGAAATAAGAGAAGATTCTGACATTGAATAACTTTTTTTATTCTCTTTAAATTTATTTGTTTTTATATTAAATTTGCATTTGGATTTATAAATATTGTGTGAGTGTTGATGATGTGGGAGGTTTTGGTACTTGCATTACAGTAATTGATTTGAGGAATAATATGTGTTTGGCCTAGCTCTTGCTTTTCTTCCTTGATTGCAATCTTATGTTGATGCAAATTGTTTTTAATTAAATTATGTTCAAGTATTGTTTATGGACGTACTAAAAAATGAGAGAAAAATAAAAGTCTTTTCCATGATTGAATTATTAATATTTTCCATAAACAATACTTGACAATCATTTTTTCCCCAATCTTTTCATTTTACAATTGTTTGACGAGTTATTATCATTATTGTTCCCCATTAAAACTATCCAAGATAGCAAACTTTTCAGATGATAAGTCTTATATAGTTGAGAATTTAAAACCTTATGATTAATAAGTATTATTTTCCTTAATTTTCATATAATCTTTATTTTTTTATATAATTATATCCCATAATGAGATAAAGATGAAGATCATTAATATATTTTAGTATACGTTATTGGAAGTACAAATGTTTTTGTGTGTGTGTATGGAAAAAAAAGATCACAATGAATATGTTTCTAAAAAAACAAATAATATGAAAATATAAAATAGAACTATAGATTACAATGATGAAGGAAATTATTTTTTCTTGCCAAATTTATTTTTGATAGTCCAAGTACGAATAAAAAAAATAACAATGGATATAGAAATATGTTCTTTCATAAAATGAAATATTTTCTAATGTCAAAATTTTCTTAGACATTTTGGGAAGTCCAAGTTAAAGAAAAAATTATTCATGATTAACATGAAAAAAAATTGTGGCAGAAAATATAACTATATACCCACTTAAATCTTCTCAAATCTTCCTTAGTTTGCTAAATGGGAGATGGTGGATATATAATTGTGGGAGATTGCCTTCATGTTGATTAACAATTAAAATCTTCTTTTTAGTTTTTATTTAACTTGGTTGATCTGTAAAAATTCAATATAAACTTATATTATGTAATGAATTTCATGAAATAGACACCACAAGTTTTTGTAATTATTATCAATGAAAAATGATAACACTCATTATATTTCTTAAGAAATTCACACTAAAAAAATATAGTAGTTATTTAAGGACTAATAATTACAAATATATAAATAAAATAAAAACTCGTGCGAAGCATGGGTTAACAACTAGTGGGTCTAAAAGTATAAGAAGTTTAGCCCAAGCGTTTATATAACTCAATAGATTGTTAGAGATATCAACTTAATGTCCCAATTCTTATCAAAAAAAAAAAAAAAACTTAATGTCCCAATAAAAATAGGATATCCCTTTCATTTCATTATAGGGGATTATGTTGAATCTTATTAAAAATTTATTCAATGAGACTGTCATTCTAAATTTCCATTAATTACTCTAGTTTATACAACTTAATAGTTTGTTAGAGATATCAAATTAATGTCAAACACCAATCCAATTAACTTGACAATGAATGAATATATATGAGGGTGTTATCATCCTACTTTAGTGAGATTCTTTTTAAGTAGTTAACTTGTGAGAGAAGTGACCTCACTTGTTTTAACTTAGAGTCCTACTTCTTTACAAGTCATTGAAATTGAAAATTCATAAAGTATGGAAATAGTATTGCACTCATCACTTCCTTAAATCTTCTTGTTGCTTCAAACATAAATCCTTCAAATTCTCGACCTACAAATCCCCATAAAACAAACAATCATATCATATCTACACCATCTAAACATGTGTTAGAACCTTGTTTCTTATCACGATAAGTATAAGAATATTTGAATACATTTAATTTTGAAATTTTAAAACTTTATTGTTGGACAATTTTTAAAATGTAAGAATATTTAGTTTTTTTTTCCTGCTGGATAAGCGACATCTTTTTCAAGTATATACCATCTCACAAAAAAATATATTTGAAACAAAATACTTGATTAACTCATCAATATATTTAAGTTAAATTTTTTATGGAATCAAAACTGCAAACCTTTCATAAAACAAACACAAATGTACAAACATATCTTTATGTATACCCATTATATGACACAAAGGTTCTAACATATGGTTAGATAGTTTAGTATAGATATGATTGTTTGTTTAATAAGTTGATGGATTTGTATTGGAAGCAAAGGGAAGATATTATGGCATTCAAAAGTGTGATCCGTATTCTCCAAAGGTAGGTCAATTCTCTCACAGGTTAACTATAATGCCTTATAAAGAATCTAATTGAGGTAGGTTAATACCAACATCATCATAAAATTCATTCATTGTCAAATTAATTGGCTTGGTGGCATTAATTCAATGTCTTTAACAAACTATTGGTCTGTATAAACTAGAATAATCAATTGAAATTTAAAGTTTCAATAAATATAATTTACTAAATTTCAATAAACACTAAATTTTAAGTCACACTGATTCGGTATATACCTCAGTTGAATAGATAAAGTAGGCTAGAGTGTTATGTTAATCTCAATCTTAGTGCTAAATTTATAGGATTCCGCATATCCTGAAATTTTTTATGAAAGCTGGACTCGAAAGAAGTATCCACCCTTTACCGTATTGAGGATTACGTCAAATCCTACTAAAAATGCAATCAAAATAATTCACCTTGATAATCTCTCTCTCTCTCTCTCTCTCTCTCTCTCTCTCTCTCTCTCTCTCTCTCTCTCTCTCTCTCTCTCTCTCTCTCTCTCTCTCTCTCTCTCTCTCTCTCTCTCTCTCTCTCTCTCAATTTCCATTGATTTCTCTAGTTTATACAACTCAATAATTATTTGTTAGAGATATCAAATTAATGTCACACCAATCCAATTACTTTGACCATGAATGAAAATCTATGATGGTGTTATCATCCTACCTTAATGAGATTTTTTTGTAAGGCATTCTAGTTAACTTGTGTTAGAACTGACCTAATTTATTTTAACTCGGAGTCCTACATCTTTACAAGTCATTGAATTGGAAATTCATAATATATGGGAATAGTATCACATTCTTCACTGCCTTAAATCTTCTTGCTGAGAAAAAATTGGCAAATGTCCTTTTTGAGCAAAAAAAGCAGCATTCTGCCCCCTTTCTTAAACTAATTAGAGAAATGCCCCTCTTTTGTAACTCGATAATACGGGAGTCGAGTTTCATTGAAGAACTCGATTGTAGTATAGTCGAGTTAGCTTCAGCTTTGTGCCATGCTGGCAAAGCAGACGTGGCCTTTTCCAATTAAAAAATGGTCGTTTATAAACGCATAACTCGGTAAGTAGAAAATCGAGTTTGCTTTACATTTTCAAACCCAACGTCACACAACGCCTGTTCACTCTCCCTCTACACTTTCCCTGTACACTCTCCCTCACTCTCTGCGATCACACTTCCTCAGTCTCCCCCACCCTCCATCAGTCTCCCTCACCCTTTTTGATCGGTCGCTGTTGCCGGTACCCTGGTGCTTTGCCGTACCCTTTTCGAACCCTCACCGTACCCACCGCCGTTGATTACAGGTACGTTGCTCTACTGTTAATTACTGTTTTGTGCCACACTGGCAAAGCAGACGTGGCCTTTTCCAATTAAAAAATGGTCGTTTATAAATGCATAACTCGGTAAGTAGAAAATCGAGTTTGCTTTACATTTTCAAACCCAACGTCTCATAACGCCTGTTCACTCTTTGCCTGTTCACTCTCCCTCTACACTCTCCCTCGCTCTCTGCGATCACGCTTCCTCACTCTCCCCCACCCTCCATCAGTCTCCCTCACCCTTTTCGATCAGTCGCCGTTGCCGGTACCCTGGTGCTTTGCCGTACCCTTTTCGAACCCTCACCGTACCCGCCGCCATTGATTATAGGTACGTTGCTCTGCCGTTAATTACTGTTTTGTGCTGCATTTGTTTTATGGGAAATGGATGGTTATCAGAGGGGGATCTCGCATTACCAAAATCTTCAATTTTTTTCATTTATTTTATGGGTATGACGCAGGTTCAAATTTTGCATAAGGAAGAAAAGATGATAATAAGTGCTAGTTAAATTTTTTACTATTTGAAAATGGGTTGTTTGAAAAAGTTCTGTTTCATATTGCCAAAACAAATGGCTACTATGGAAGGAGCAAAATAGCTGTATTTTTGAAGATACAAACTGATTAAAGACTCGGTTGGAATCATTGTTAATTAGAACTTTGGTTGATTGGTCTCATGCCTGGGGTGCTTACAAATAGCAACCCCCTTCTAGATTTCACATAATCACTTAGCTTTGTGCATAATTCTTTTAGGTTATGGTGTGCTTATCATCATGAACATGAAGTAACCTGTTCTATTAATAAATTACCATTATTTATCATAAGACAAATGAACATGAAGTAACCTGTTCTATTAATAAAATTTATTTATTAATATATGAAAGTATAGTTTATATAAAGATTTTCCATTTCTGCGATAGATGTGGACATTGAACTTCATGTTGATATCATTTCCTGATTTCATTTATTGTAGAATTTCTATTTGCTGCAAACAGTATGTGTGTATGCACTGACATTGAAAATAGAGAATATATTGCTACTTTCATTAGAGTTCAAGCCATGACATGAATTTCATGATTTCCATTTTGTGAAGTTTCTTATATTAATCTATGCACTGACATTGAAAATAGAGACTAAATGCACATCAAAGTTTGTAACTTTTGTTTTATGATTATTAATCTTCAATTGTTTATATTAATCTTCAATGTTTTTCATTTGTTTTATGATTATCAGAGGGGGATTAATCTATCTTTGTCTTTCATTCTCTCTAAGAATGTGTGAGTTATAATATGTTGATTGTTACTTCAATTTATCTTTGTTTTTTCATTTGTTTTATGTTGACTGTGAATCATATACTTTTTATCTTTTTGTTAAATACTGGTTCTCAAATCTTCCATCATTCATTTGAATCTTGAACCAAATGAGAAAATCTCTTTTAAAATAGTAAGACAATTTGGTGATAAGATGTCTCAATGACTTTACTTTTGTTTGGTACCCTTTTGTTTGGTACCTTTTTGTTAGTTTCTGTTAATGTTAATTGAATTGCTTTTGTATTAATTCATCAGTGTGCTCTCCCACAAATTAAGATTAATCTTTCAAGTATGCTTTCTTTATTGCTAAAACCAAACAATTTTCACGCTTTCGTTAGTGTTTTGGAATTATGTACCATCTTGTTTTATGTTCCTTTTATGGAGAGAGAGAGAGAGAGAGAGAGAGAGAGAGAGAGAGAGAGAGAGAGAGAGAGAGAGGAATAGAAGGATATTTTGAATGCCAAGAGTTGTCCATGTAGAGTCTTAAATTTCAATTAATAGGGTTGTTGTATTATTGGATGTTATTGACTGCACCTAGACCTCCAAAGCTTTCTGTTCTCATAGTATTTGTAATTTGTAGTTTGTACTAGAAACTCAGGGTATACATCCTGTATACTTCATTGGATTTTGTTGTACTTGGTTTTTATTTGATGAAATTTAAGCCTTATGGTCTAATGTAGAATCCTAACTATTGCTTATAGCTAATACTGGACCTGGGTATAGTTTGGAGTCTTATAGAATCATACTCATATAAATGGATCTAGAACTAACTCCTAAAATTTGAAAACGACTCACCAAGCAGAAAATTGAGTAGAATTAACTCCTAAAATGTTGAAAATAGACCTAACAAGCAGGGAAGTGGGCTGACTGAGTCATGGTATGCTTACATATCTAGTGAGTAGAAATGTAGAATAACTAGTATAGGTTTCTAGATATTAAGTTGAGAACTTGAAACCAAATGACCTATAGCTGTAGGGATCTTAGTGGTCCATTGTAAACGGGCAATTGCATAGGACATAAAACATGGAGCTATCAAGGATGACCTTATAGAATGTGTTACTTTGTTGAAAAGACCAAGTTTGATTGAACAGTTCTAAGAACAGAATACCTAAACATTGAGTTGTTGCAATTTATATTTACTATGTCACTACATTGGTCATAAGTCATAGAGTTGAATTTAAATGTCCTTGGGGGAAGATCACATATTGTGTGTTGCATGGTTAAATTTAATTGGAAACCTAATATGCAGCTCCTAATAATTGTAATTGATATTTTCCCTGTTAAAATCACTCTCAAAGACATCATAAACCAAAAAGAACTATCACATTTAAATATTGCTCAAATGTTGAACATCTAGGTATCAATCAAGTTTCTAGCACATTAATTAGTCATTTGTTTGTTTTTTTTACTTCAATTACAGATAATAGAAAAAGAAAAAGTGTTTTTATGTAAAACTATGGCAAGTTCTTATTTTATTTATTTAAGCTTTAATTTGAGGGCAAGAAGTGATGTTGACAATCTTGTTGGGATCATAATATGTCTTACTGTATCCATGCTTTTTATTTTATATTAATTGTGGTTTACTTGTCAGATAATTGCTAACAATCTATTTGCTGCCATGTCAAATATGCAGGCACTAGAGCTGGCGGAAGAGAAAAAAAATCTGATGATACTCCGTAGGTCCAGGTATCACATGCTACAGTTGGCGGAAAAGCTGGCCGCCGCAACAAACAGGCAACTCACTCCGGCGGAACGTAACAATGTCCTCAACTACAAGGACTACCTGTCAGAGTGAATGCCTATGTGGTATGTGTGTTATGTCTAGGGTTAAGTTAATAATGTTAGTAGCGTTAGTGTTCAATATGCAATGCTTGCATATTGGTGACATCGTGTAAGTTATTTTAAGTTTTCTGTGTTATGTTGTAGGTACTTATTGGAAAACATCATGTGTGAGAATATTTAACTTCTATGCATTATGTGGGAATAATCTAGATTACGAATAATGTGCATGCTCCTCACAATCAATAATAAGGTTTACATAGTACAAATGCAACAACAGTGACACATGCATTTAAAACATAGTTAAGCAAAATAGTTCTCCAACAAAGTCTAATTACACCACGACACGATTACTCTTCATCTGACATCTCTACGTTTGACTGATAAATGGGATCAACAAGAAGTGATTGCATGAATTGTGCGTGTTCGTACCACCATCCCTCCACTGACTCTCAAATCTTGACTTGGGTCTGATATCGATTAAGACGTATCTTCATTCGATTATTTTCTTCTCTTATGCAGTTCAATGCTTTACGAAGTTCGATGATCGTGTCTCTGGGCATCTGCGATGTGAATCGCCAAGGCACTGGCAACTTAAAACCAACAAACTCATCATAAAACATTTGTTGTTCATGAAATAACCAAGTCCACTCCTGTCTCATGGTATTGTGAACGTAAGCACTATTTCGCAAATTCGGATTGATTGGATAGCTGAACTCATCTTCCAATACCCAACAACGACCCATAGCAGTGAACACATCGTGAGACCTATAGAGTTGTGAGTTGCCAAAACTAGACATTGACGCTGAATACAATAACAGCAAATGATTAAGTTAACAGTGTGCATCAACTGTTGGTAAATAATGTAATGCTGCATAAATGGTACATGATAAAAGACATTCATAAATTTGTGTACTATTACATGCTAAAAACGAAATACTAACACTAACATTTGACCATATACATTAGACGTTGTTGTTAATGTCTACACGTTGTGTGCAATACAAAATGTTGTTGTTAATGTCTAACCAATGATGATTATGTACACGCCCCTATATGATTATGACCAATGATGATTATGTGCAATACAAAATGTTGCTATAGTAAAGATTTCATTCTCTTGTGACCAACGTTTACTACAACAAACAACTAAAATCACACCAATGTACTTACTTCACACTCATTCAACCAAAAAAATAAAAATTCAGTACAATATCAAATGAAAATACCATTACCATAAAATTTTGGTGTGAGTTTTTTACCTGAGATGATACAAATTTTAGTTGAGTCCGGAAGCAGCTGTGGATCTATGGAGCATAGTGGAATTCAGTTCAGACAGAAAGCAAGACACTCTGAATGGGAGGAGATGCGCAGGTAATATACGAGAATAACTTGATTTTACGGAGTTCGAGTATGCTTTATAACTCGACATTCAATTAATCGAGTTATATTAAAAGACATGAACCAGTACGTCTGACACCAAGACAGTGTGAAAACAGCTTTAACAAGAGTATAACTCGAGATCTGTATAGTCGGTTACATAACTCGTTTTTTCTTATAATCAAGTTATTTAGGGATTAAAGAAAGAAAATGCCACGCTGGTTGTCCAGCGTGGCACAAAGCTGAAGCTAACTCGACTATAACATAATCGAGTTCTTCACATAACTCGATTTTACTATTATCGAGTTACAAAAGAGGGACATTTTCCTAGTTAATTTGAGAAAGAGGGTAGAACGCTGCTTCTTTTGCCCGAAAAGGGCATTTGCCCATTTTCCCCCTTCTTGTTGTTTCAAACATAAATCCTTCACATTCTAAACCTACAAATCCCATAAAAACATACAATCATATCATATCTACTAGATCTAAACATGTGTTAGAACCTTTTTTCTATAACAATATGTATAAAAATATGTTTATAAATTTAATTTTGAAATATTAAAGCATTATTGTTGGCTAATTCTTAACGTGTGTGTATATCTACATAATGTGGTTGCAAAAGTGAAATAAAGTTTTGCAATATAATTTTGATTCACTAAAACAGTTAATCTAAATGTCTTTATGAGAAACCAAGTGTTTGATTTTAAAAAAAAAAAAATTATTCAAAATATATATATATATATATATATAGAGAGAGAGAGAGAGAGAGAGAGATATTTTTAGGGGGAATTATTCAAAATATTGATTGTTAATTAATTTTTGTATTTTGTTTCCTGTATGCTTATCAATTTAATTGATTCTTTCTTGTATTTCATTTTAATTTATTGATTCATCAGTATTTAATTCACTACATTTCTTGAGGCGTAGGTTTCCTCAAAAAAAAAAAAAAAAAAAGTCTATTTCATGTTCTTCTTTTTTTTTTTTTTTTTTTTTTTTTTGAGAAACGTCTATTTCATCTTCTAGTAAAACACACGCTATATTAATCTTATGTTGTAGAGTTAAATTACGGTTCTACGGGTATAGTTAGAATGTTGGACTGGTTTTTTATGAGAATTTTCAATTTATGCCCTTGCAATTTGTACCAAGCAGAAGTTTTATATCACGTGATTTAGATTTATATGTATATTAGATTGGACATTCAAAGACTTTTTATTATTATTTTATTTTAGAAGAGGACATTCAAAGATTTGGCCCTGCACAAGAACATATAAAAATTGAAAATTCTTTTATGTGAAAACGATTAAATGATATATACATGTAATCAGTATTTGATTCATGCCTCCCTTTTCTCAAAATTTTACACACACAAAATCACCCCCTGAACAACAATTCAAGGGGTTCACTCAAAATCTTAAGATTATGCGGCTTCGAAGTTTAAAAGTCAATTTGACCTTTAGTCTCTGGTTGATCTTATCAAACTAGATTAGAGGTGTGCAGTCAACCCACCGATCCATCAAAATCAACCTAATTCAACCCAACCAACTGAGTTGGATCGGTTTTTAAGGGTTAGTGGGTTAGGTTGGATTGTCAAAATTTTTGCTTACAATGGGTTAGTAGATTCACAAATCTGTCTAACCCAACCCGACCCACCTATATTTAAAATATATATTATTTAATCTTTTATTTATCAACTAAGTTGGTATCGAACTATATGATATCTTACTAACTATAGAATAATACAACTAGTTCATGTTTATTTTATTTTTCAATTAAGTTAGGATAGAACCATTTGATATCTTACTAACTAAATAAAATGTCATTTGGTTTGATAATTTGTGTAGGATGGTGCTATTACTGAGAATTTTCAAATAGCAAGGGTAGCAAATAAAACTATTTGGTTTGATTATTTGTGTTAATTTGATGCACTGCCAACAAATTTATAATATTATAAATCTATTGTTATTTGTGTTGATTTGAACTTTGATTCACTAATAAAATAGTTTGTGTTGGTTTGATGTTATGCTCAGGTTTATTAGGTTATAAATGTTCCTTTATTTGTGTTGGTATTGGTCTAATGCTTAATTAAAAATAAATAAATTTCTAACCCAATCCAGGTGGGTTGGATTTTTTTCAATCTAATTATGGTGGGTTGGATTGAAAAAACTTCTCAACCTGACCTAACTCAGCCCATGCACACTCTTAGACCAGACAATCGTTTTTAGTAAAAATCATGGTCTCTTGCATATATGTGGCCTGAAAATGAAACCCAAAAAAAAAAAAAAAATTCCAATCAAAATCAAACAACTAAAACAAGTGAAGACAAAGAGGTTTGCTCTATGTCCTGACCAACAATTCCCCCCACCCCACCCCTTAATATTTAGCCCCCCAAACAGTTAATATAATATGCTCAAAGCACAAGTCAAGTTGTTTTTTTTTTTTTTTTAACTCCTTAATTTATTTTTAAGAAACAAGACTCTTTTTAAAAAGTTAACAGGTGTCCTAAGAGCATTAGTTTAGTAACTATTTTTAAAAGAAAAGAAAAAAATAACTAAATTTCTTAACAATTTTTTATATTTCCTATTAAAATGGTATTATCACTTTCCTAAAATGATCTATTAATAAATGCCCTAAAAGCACGTGTTAATTGGACCCTATAAAGAATTTTAATTTTACGTGAGAGGGTATAACTACTTACCATAAGAGTTAACAATCACTTGATACAACATCTATCACAATTTTTTAGATTCAACTATGTAGAATTAATATATTGTTTCTCAAAAAAAAAAAAAAAAAAAAAAAAAAAAGAAAAAACAAAAAACTATGTAGAATATATTGATAAAAGAGATTGATAACTTTGATTGGCTATACTTTTGGCCAATTTCTGGCCGACAAGCAGATTAACCTAGTGGCAAGGCAACTTGTGGGTGTAGTCAACTTAGCTGCAAGTCTTTACTCTTCTACAGATGAAGACTTTTGTAGCAAGAAAAAATTAAGGGTCTATTTAGATACAACTAATTTTGCTGAAATTGAAAATTTATTGTTAAAGTACTGTAGATAAAGATAAAAATTAGTTAAAATAGTACAGCGGGACCCATAAATAGTACCAAAAAGTGCAGTAGGGCCATGAATAGTTGCAAAAATAAGCTGAATAGTAAAATAATTTTAATTTTTCATTGGTATTCAAACACACACTAAATACCCGTTTGGATAGAGTCTGCGTCCAGCGTTTCTGCGTTTCACGCCTTTTTTTTTTTTTTTTTTTTTTCAATAAGAACCGCATTTCAGTGTTTTTTAGTGAGTCCCGTGCATTGTTCACGGGACCTACAAACTTCTTTTTTCAACAAAATTTTCATTAAAAATGAGTCTTACTACACTATTCACACATTTAAAAATTATTTTGCTAAAGTGTTTTCAGTTTTAAGCAAAATAAACAGTATCCAAATGGAACCTAAATATCTAAATGATTTATGTGGGATCAAAATACAAGAAAGTAAATGAAAGACAGTTAATTTATGAATTGTGGGAGAACGATTTACAATGGGAGAACTAGGTAAGAATCCAAATTAAAAGACTAACATCACAATTGAAAGAGGTACAACTAACAACTTTATATTCCATTCGGTCTGGCCAAGGAAGACGATTACAAGCTGAAATTACTCCTTACAGTTTTTCTCTCTGATTTTTCAATCCCACTTGGGCCCTTCTAAATTGACCAAGGGCCCGATTTATACAAGTTCTGCTTCTCTCCCTAAGGGCCCTTCTAAGGAGGATTGTGTGGAGGAAATATGATAATATTTGTCCCATCAAAGGTTTCCTCCACCTTTTGAGGAGTAAGTGCTAAGAGGCATTATTGGGGCAGGTCAATCAATAATGAATTCAGCCTTTGTTAGGTGTGAACAACCTTTTTTTTTTTTTTTTCTTTGAGAAAAGAGTGAACAACCATTTAACGCGAAGGTGACTATTATTGAATTTAGGCTCCACCTTTCCTAATTCTTCGGTTGTATTTTTCCATTGGCTTTTTATAAGTGTATATTGGCTCTTTCTCTTACTCATTCGTATCCTCGGCTGTGGGCTGATGACAAAACTTTCTTCGGCAGCTTCGGCCATGTACTAGGTGGGAACGGGAGATATCGACGGGCTAGGCCTTGCTACCCATAACCATAAGCTGAAATCTTATCGTCGAATTTATTAGCTCCGCCGCTCTGTATCGCCAAAGGTTTGCCCCACCCGAAATTGTTATCGTACATCGGAAATCTCGACGAACTTCCCATCGTTATCATTGCACCGTTGAAATTCCCCAACGGAAAAAGCCTTGACTCTCTCTCCCAGTCCTTGACTCCGCGACACACCATTTCATTATCGTGCGCCACTACGTTTTTGTGTAGGCTCACTAGGTTTGGTGGAGATCGGCGTGGGTCCGGTGTTGCTGGGTTTCTGGTTTTCTGTTGTGACGCTGGGTTTTTTTTTTTTTTTTTTTTTTTTTTTTTTTATATATATGCGTTTTTGTTCCAGTGGGATTTTGGTTGGTAGTGGGCAGTGGTGGCGTGGTGGGCATGGTGGAGGCGCAGTGGTGGTGACTGGGCAATGGTGGCGTGGTGGGCATGGTGGAGGCGTGTTGGTGGTGACTGGGCAGTGGAGGCGCGGTGATAGAGGTTGAGGGAAGGGGAGGAGAAAATTGGGAAAAAACAAAAAATGGAAAAAATATATTTTATTGTGTAATAATATTATTTTAATGAGTAAAATAGGAAAATAAAAGTTGGAATGCTAGATGTATTGTAAAATGATATTGTATAATTAATAAAGTAATTTTTTGAGATGGTAAAATGAGATAGGATGACATTTTGGATTGTGGATGCTCTAAGAGCCTTTCTAAGGAGTATTGTGTGGAGAAATATAATAATATTTGTCCCATCAAAGGTTTCCCCACCTTTTGAGGAGTAAGTGGCAAGAGGCATTACTGGGCAGGTCAATCAATAATGAATTCAGCCTTTGTTAGGTGTGAACAACCATTTTTTTTTTTTTTTTTTTTTTTGAGAAAAGTGTGAACAACCATTTAACCCGAAGGTGACTATTATTGAATTTTAGGCTCCACCTTTCCTAATTCTTCGGTTGTATTTTTCCATTGGCTTTTTAAGTGTATATTGGCTCTTTCTCTTGCTCTTTCGTATCCTCGGCTGTGGGCTGATGACAAAATTTTCTTCGGCAGCTTCGGCCATGTACTAGGTGGGAACGGGAGATATCGACGGGCTAGGCCTTGCTACCCATAACCATAAGACCCTTTGACTTTCTCCTTTCTACACCTCTTGCATTGCACTTTCCTTGGGCTGGATCTGTGCTTCTCCCTCCATTATTCCTTTCCCATGGGCCTTTAGCATTTATCCCACTCCCCCACAATTTCTTAAATCAGACAATTACGTTATGAGACAAAAGCAAACCTAAAGCACCTTTTTTTTTTCCCTTTACATTTTTCTTTTGAACAATGTCAAGCACTTATGAGCTTTTCACAGTGAATTTACCTATGTTATGAGTTGTTTTCCTTTGCCTCTTTTACGAATTTATTGCTTGACCCATTTTTCAAATTGCTGCCAACGTGAACTGTGTCTTTTCCGGTGATTCAATTATACTGAAATTCTAGAAGTTAAGGATTTGAAGCAGTAAGAGAATTATATGCCTCAGAATAAATCAACAATTTATCAGGACAAATATTTTTTAGTTCAATACATAACTTTTGATAAAATAGAAACCTTCCTAGCAAGGGAAAAATAAATAAATAAATAAATAAAAAGATCAGAAAAACACTTCAATATGCTAATCAAACATGCAAAGCTAACATAAAAAACAAACATCGATAATCACTTCCTACATGTAAGGCAAGATTTGAAGAACATGTTACATATTCATATTCTGGATTTTTTTTTTTTTTTAAATGGTAAAAATACAATTTACACCCGCTAACTTTGCCTAAGAATTATTTTGGTCCCTTAAGTTTAAAGTTGGTAATTTTAGTCCGGTAATTTTGCCCAAAATCATTTTAGTCTTTTAAGTTTAAAGTTAGTTATTTTAGTCAAGTAAAATCCTTTTAGTCTCTTGATAACTCACTTAGTGCAGTAACTTTGCTCAAAAATCACTTAAAAGTATCAACTTATAAGACTAAAATGATTTTTAAGTAAAGTTACAAGACTAAAATGATAATTTTCAAACTTAAAGGACTAAAATGATTATGAGGTAAAGTTGCAAGACTAAAATGACAACTTCAAACTTAAAGGATTAAAATAATTTTTGGTCAAAGTTAATGGGTGTAAATTGCATTTTTGCCTACAAAAAAAAAAAAATATATATATATATATATATATAATTAAAAAGTGCAAAATTTACGATGGAGTTAATGCTCCCTTCTCACCTTCTAGGCCTCTACTGCTATATGGATTAATATCAAGTGCAATACCACCTAATTTAATAGCTCTCAATGACTGAGATTTAGTGCCCGTTTGTATCCACGTCCAGCGTCCAGCGTCGGCGTT
Organism: Quercus tomentella; assembly: GCA_028535165.1. NCBI lineage: Eukaryota > Viridiplantae > Streptophyta > Magnoliopsida > Fagales > Fagaceae > Quercus > Quercus tomentella. Next base: position 21,837,609 of record JAPQVY010000155.1, read on the forward strand.
TTCGGCCTTTTTTTTTTTTTTTTTTTTTTAATGATCAGCGCATGTGTCACTGTTCATTGTCCATGAACAGTGATTCTAGGCTTATGAACAGTAAAATTTTGGGTGAACAGTAATTTCTCACAGATTTAAAAATTATTTTGCTACAGTATTTTCAGTTTTCAGTTTTCAGTTTCACCAAAAATAAATTGTATCCAAACAGACCCTTAAAGTTGAAAAAAACAACTTTTAATTTCAGTCATTATAAAAAAATAATAAAAATATAGTCAAACTAGTAAAATATTTAGTGAGTGAAGAGCGAGTAGTTACATTAGGTGCAAAACCCTCCATATTGAGCTTTAACTGGGTGGTATTGCTTTTTTTCTTTTCTTTTCTTTTCTTTTTCTTTTTTTTTTTTTTTTAGCAATTGTGAACAGTAAATGGATTCTTGTAGCCATTAATGTAGCGAGTTTCTATTTATTTGTGGTGGCTGGGTTGCTATAGGTGAGAACAGTGAGATCAACATTGCTATGGACAAGAACGGTGACATCGGTGGTTCACGGTGAAATCATTGGGTTTGCTAGTGGGGTTACTAGATTTTTTTTTTTTTTTTTGGTTGATGGTTCGCAGTGAGTTTGTGGGTTTAGTGGCAATTGTGGTGGTGGTGGATTTGTAGGTTTTTGTGGGTTGCTAGTGGTGGTGTGTGTGGTGCAGCAGTGATTGGGTGGTGAGGTTGCTTTTTTTTTTTTTTTTTTTTTGGTGATTCATGGTGGATTTGTGGGTTGTTGGTGGTGATAGTGCATGTGGTGCAGCAGTAGTGGAGTGGTGAGTTTGGCGACAGTGGTTTATGGATTGGGATTTTGATTATAGGAGGGTTGTGGTTGCTTGTAGGAGGAAGAGAAACCACTAAATATTAATAAAGAAAGAGTAAATTAATTATAAAAAAAATTTAAATGAAATGGTGAATTAATAAAATTTGGGATATTGTAAAGCGGTACAGCATAATAAATAAAGTAATTTTTAAAAAATGTAAAATAACAACTTTTATGCAAACTTTTTTTTTTTTTGAAAACAGCTTTTATGCAAACTTGGATGCGAATGATCTTTTTTCTTTTTCTTTTTTTTCTCTTTTTCCTCCCTCGTAAAAAAGAAAAAGGGTAATTTCATAGATGAGATTGGGAAAAAAGATTTAAAAAAGAAAAGAAAAAGAAAAAGTAGTTCTCTGGATTCACGGGACTGACTAGTCCACCAAAAAAAAAACAAAGCCAGCTGACAAAAAACAATTGTCATGTGTTCAAACAGTGAACGTTACAATATTTCCGTTGTTTCCAACCAAGCACTCATTTGGCCATTTCTTTTCTCTTTCCACGCCGTTTCGTATCAGCTGTCTCATAAAATATGACCGTCGCAATTTTCAACACCCTTCCAGCGAAACTTTACCGTCCAACTCAAGTCACTTTTTTAGTGATCCGATACATTATCAACCAAACTAGCGGTTGAGATTCGTTACAGTAGGTTTGATATTGTACATATATAACATATATATGTAGTAAAAAAATACACACTTAACTAACCCCAAGAAATCTCGCAAAAGAAAAAAAAAAAAGACCCCACCTCACATGTGTCTTGTCTTATGGTCGGAACCTTGGAAAATTTCGCACCTACTGTTTCAACAAAGATCGGACAACACCATACCCAGAAAAAAGCTAGCAAGAAAGATCAACCAGATTGTTTTTTTTTTTTTTTTTTTTTTTTTGGTTTAACAATTTAACATTAACTAAAAATATGGATGAAAATAACAATTCGAATTTGAGATGAGAGCAACTAGCAAACAGTCAACAATTATAGCCAATCACATCTGCTTTGCATTTATCAATATGCTTGACAACTTAATTTACACCAAAATCATAACCAAAAATAAACAAATACATTCTTGTACTAATGATCCAAGAACAATAAATTCCACAAGAAAGAGAAAAGCATTCATTTCAGTACTCTTTAAAAGAAGTTGTTAGATCTAGCTACGTATGTATAAATGAAATCCATATATATATTATCTTGTAAATTGCTTTATTCTTCTATGTTCATGAACAAATGAGTTAGTGAAGACAAACTAATCAATTAAACAATACCAAATTTGTGAAAGATAATCCAGCCAAAACCTTTTCTCCACAGCTTTTTCATCTCTTCCAAGCATAAACCAGCAATGAAAACCCAGATGGGCCGTCCAATTCACTCTCCTCTGTGCTGGCCCATTCCATTACAGAGCTTCCTCCAGAAGACCCTGCCGAAGACCACATAGAAGTCGAAGACGATGACAAGCTTTTCCTCATCTTTCTCCATTCAATCCCACTCAAGCCATAGCTCCAGCTCTGTTGTGTCCACAAAGCCATCCCATTTTTCTCACCCGAAGAAGAATTCGCTTCCTTTTCTCTATCTTCATCTCCTTCAAACCTGAACATGAAAACCGCGTGTCTATCATCGTTGTCTTTCTCGAACAACCAGTTGTACACGTCCCATGAGATCTGTACAGGCACCCCATCAACTTCAATTCTCTCATTGCCTCTGAATTTCCACTTTAGGCGCTTTATCTGCAAGACCCTTTTGTTATCCACGCTGAAACTGAGCCTGGTGTCATCATTGTACCCGCAATCTATTTGTATTTCCCTGGTTTTGCCTCCAAATCTTGCTCTCGTGGTGTAGATTTTGTTGGCAAAGACATGCTCTCTTTTCAAGACAAGAACTTGGTTACTTTTAGGCCTTTGGGCTTTGGTTTTGGCATAGGCTTCTTTGGTGGAGTCTCCAACGAGAAGGGTAATTTCATTGTCAACAACTACGGCTATGTAGAACTTGGATTGGGGTTCAGGTCCAGACCCGAACTTGGCTCTGGTAAGGTCCCAAAAAATTTGAGTGTTGGCGTTGAGCCTTTTGGATCCATGCTTTTTCCAGAAAATAAGGGGTTTGATGTGGAGGTGGAAAGTGTATTGGGAAGAAGGAGAAGAAGAAGAAGAAGAAGAAGAAACAGGAGGAGAGTCGAATATGTGGTGATGACGGGGCAGGAGATTAAGGTGAAGAGAGCGGCCAAGGAGAGAGCGAGACCAGGTTAGAGAGAAAAGGCCAAGGGCAGTGTGGTAGAGGCAGGTGGTGAGGTTGGGGTTGCCTGAGGTGGGTGGTGGGGGCGGCGGCGGCGGTAGAGATTTGTGGGTTTCATTATTGGGAGGGCGAAAGCAAGAGGGGAATGGAGAGGATTGCTGAGACATCTCTTTATTATTTTTTGTTTTGGTTTTGGGTTTTGTTGGAGAGCTGAGATTAGAGAGTGTAGGGTTTTGTGGTTTATATGAAGGGCTTAAAAGCTTAAAGACATTGAGGGAGCCAAAGGGGAGCGGGGGTAAAAAGTTGAGAAGGGGGAAGGAGACTTCTCAACCTGAAATATTAGACTAGAGCCAAAATATTCAAAGGGAGACTCAGAGAGGTCTTGACCCCCCCCCCCCTCCCCAAAAAAAAAAAATAAAAAACAAAAAACAAAAAACAGCTAGAATACAAAAGTACCTTAATAAGAGAGTGAAAATTGCCAAGTCTAATGGAGAGTAATTCTAATGACACACCACATAAAATGCTTCAAATTTTGTAAATTTTGCATGTTAGATTGTGACGGACTGTTTGTTACTTTTATACCCACTATTAACACCTACTATTTTTTTTTTATTCACAATCTGCCCTATAGATAGTTGTGCTACAATTGTGCTTCCTTTTGATATTTCCAATTGAGGTATCTAATTTTTAAATCCTCTATTCCTAATTGTAATTAAAGAATTATAAAATTGCAATTAAACTAAGTGAGAATTATCTCCTATAAATAAGTTTATGCTTTGAAATCCTAGTTGTCTTATGATTTTCTAGCTAAGTAAGGAAAGTTTCTTTATTAAAGAACCAAATCGTATTAGTTGTCAAAGTGATAATGTATTCCTTATCTATCAATGATAGACATAAGTCTTATACATGAAGGCAATACTGCGGTAAAAGATTTGATAGAATTCGGCCTTTCGAACAATGATCCTCTTTTAAGGGAAAAGATTATAAGAATCATAATTTTGAGAGACCATGCCTCACGCCATTGATATATTAGAGAGAATGTTTAAATTTAAAATTTTTAATTACAAATGAGTAATAAATCCACTGATGTAGTGTTGTTTTTTGTTTTTGTTTTTATTTATTTATTTTATCTTCAATTCATTCTGTAAGGACTGAAAATGTGTTGGACCCAAAACTAGATTGGGCTCAACGTTGACGGTCCACACAATAAATTTATAGAGAGTGGGCTGAAAAGCTAGGCTTTAGCGGGCGGGCGATTGTTAGTCGTGGTGGTATGACGGTTGCGGAGAGATGAAGGTGAACTTATTTAGGAAGCTTTTCTCTTCGGCGTCGTTTGGGTGACTCCTGCTCTTGGGCTTCAAGGGAGTCCCCTCTTTTTCTGGATTGCCTCTCCCTCCTTTTATACTAGCTTCTACTCTCTCCCCAATGTCCATCCGTAGGTTGAGATTCATAAGGTTGATACTTGTCCCATCAGCCCATACCCAAAGTGGTTGAGAGTGGTTGTAAAGGCTGAAAAGTATGGTTCTGACAGGTGCAGAGTACTCAATTGCAGTAATGGCAGTCTTTCCTTGGTTCTTTGTCGTTCTAGTACTTTTCCTGTTTGTTGGAATGACCCAGGGTGTCATCATCAGGACCAAGTCGCTCCCTTTGTCCTCGGCTATGATTTTGGCTGAGGAGGGCCCTTCTTTTGGCCGAGGAGGATCCTTCCTCAGATAGGGCCTTGGGCCCAACGTGGACATTGACATGGGCTTCTCGGTTTTATACCCCCCACACATTTTATGTGGGATATTTTTTCTCTAAATGATACAAATCTACTTAACCCCTCGTCGACCTGATGGCTTTTCTAGCATCCATTCGTTCATAGCACCACCCTACGCTTTCAAATGAAAAAATCTGTTGTGGCAAGACATTATTGGTGGGTGTAAAACATATGAGTTCAATTGTATAAAGAGTTCAAATCTATAAATAGATGGTTAAGAAAGCAATGGTATGTCATGTCCTTTGAAAAATCGTTGTTTCGGCATGTGCTCGTTTGTGCAAATGAAAAAAATAATAATAAAAAAAGTGATGGCTCCGAAATTTTTCTTTACATTTTTCCACATACACATGCAGTACCGCGATTATACCGATTAACGAACGGAAATTATTAGGCAACTAGAAAATTATAAAGTCAAAGCATCCAATGTTTGAATTGTAAACTAACTCTTTATGGGAAAAAAAAATTGTAAACTAACTAAAAAAAAAAAAAAAGTAAACTAAGTCAACACCCCCGCCCCCTTTTTATTTTTTGGCGAAACTATAATATTGGTCCCTCAAGTTTATTCTGTGTGCACAATTAGTCTTTCAAGTTTCAATTGAGTACAATTGGTCTCTCAAATTTAAAAAATGAGTTGTATTAGTCATTTTACTAACTGCTGTCAGTGATATTTCTTACGTGGCTAACAAAATAATGACTTGACATTTTTTTAATGACGCGACATTTTTTAATTAAAAAAATTAAAATTAAACTAATGAGTTTCCATGTTAGATTAAATCTAAAGCAAACTTAACCGGTTGAAATCAAATCTAAATCATACTGACCCGATTAAAAACAAATTTGATTCTTGTTTAAGGCGAAAATGGGTAATTACCCATAAAAATCTAACTATTTAGTTAGTTGGCCCGGTTTGGAAACATATTGGAATTCTAGCAACTCGAGTTTCAAAGGCTCGATTTTGGGTCTGTAAATCGAGTCTTTGAGGCTCGATTTGCATGTTCTACTCGGGTCTGAGTTGGCATTATTTGCACTACTTGTAAATCGAGTCTTAGAGACTCGATTTACATTTACAGTAAAAAAAAAAAAGATTTGGCCTGTACACCTCCTCACCTCAACCACAAAACCACAGCAACAACAGCAATCCTAACAAAGAAAACCACCAAGAGAAGAAAGAGAAATTCAAAAAAAAAAAACCCAGAAACGGTCGCCTGCGACCCAGGTCGCGCGCGACCCCAGGCCACGCTAGCCCCAGGCCGCGCCGGTGAGGTGAGCTTTCTCTAGATTCTTTCTCTCTTTTCTCTGATCTGGGTTCTTCTCTCTTTGTTTCTGGTTTTTTTTTTTTTTTTTTTTTTCTTCCTTCTCTGGGTTCTTCTCTCACCAGCGCGGCCTGGGGTCGCGCCCAGAAACAGGTTGCCTGCGACCCAGGCCGCAGGCGACCCAGGCGCGCGACCCGTCGGGCGAGCCCAGGCGCGCGACCCGTCGCGCGAGCCCAGGCGCGCGACCCAGGCGCGCGACCCAGGTCGCAGGCGACCCAGGTCGCAGGCGACCCAGGCCGCGCGAGCCTAGGCGCGCGACCCAGGCCGCACGAGCCCAGATCGCAGGCGACCCAGGCCGCGCGAGCCCAGATCGCAGGCGACCCAGGCCGCGCGAGCCCAGGCCGCACGAGCCCAGGTCGCCTGCGACCTGGGCTCGCGCGGCCTGGGTCAGGCCGACCTGTTTCTGGGTTTTTTTTTTTTGAATTTCTCTTTCTTCTCTTGGTGGTTTTCTTTGTTAGGATTGCTGTTGTTGCTGTGGTTTTGTGGTTGAGGTGAGGAGGTGTACAGGCCAAATCTTTTTTTTTTTTACTGTAAATGTAAATCGAGTCTCTAAGACTCGATTTACAAGTAGATCCCACGTGGAAATAATGCCAACTCAGACCCGAGTAGAACATGCAAATCGAGCCTCAAAGACTCGATTTACAGGCCCAAAATCGAGCTTTTGAAACTCGAGTTGCTAGAATTCCAATATGTTTCCAAACCGGGCCAACTAACTAAATAGTTAGATTTTTATGGGTAATTACCCATTTTCGCCCTTGTTTAACAAACACACAACGACGAGAGAGAGAGAAGGGGAAGAGAGAGATTTTTGTATCAGCTCTGTACCAGCTTTGTATATGGACCTTGTTGTCTTTCATTTTCAGTTGAATGAGTGCAGACTTTTCCAATCAAAAAAAAAAAAAAAAAAATCGTTGAGTTAGCATATACCAAACTGCTACCAAAATTTCTTGTGTCTATACTTTCTTTGAGAAAAGTTCGTTTATATTGAAGTCTGAAATGTCCTTCACCATTCAAATAGAACTAAGGTAAGTACAAACTATTTTAAAGGTATGATATTTTCCTCAGCTATGAGTCAGTGCGACACCGCTGCCCATATTTTTTTTTTAATTAAAAAAAATACCCAACCAACAAAGAATAATTGAACATTCCAAACCCAATTTCAAGTGGAATGATAATATCCATTCAAAAATATTAAGAAATAGGAACGCTTATTTGTTTAAATTAAGAGCATAACAACACGAGAGAAAAGAGCAATATCCGTGAGGCTTTCCAAAGAGGGGAGGAGGAGCGGTGTGGTGTCGGTGGCTGTGCAAGCAAGAAGACACACTAGTGGTTGGCATCGCTTGCAGTTAGGATGCCACCGTCTCCAGCGGAGGGCAGAGGCGTTGCCGACGGCGGCTATGGTCCGCTCAGTCTCTTTCTCCCCCTTCTCTCTCATGCCATTGTGTGTTTGTGAATCCAAAATCACAAACATATGTGATTTTATTTGGAACCGGGTTGTGATTTTAGATTTGATTTAAACTGGGCTAGTTTGATTTAGATTTGATCTGACATGGAAACTAATTATTGTAATTTTTTAATTAAAAAATGCCACATCATTAGAAAATGTCAAGTTATTATTCCGTTAGCCACGTAAGTAACACCACTAACAGTAGTTAATAAAAGGACTAATACAACTCATTTTTAAAACTTGAGGGACTAATTGCGCTCATTTGAAACTTAATAGACCAATTGCGCACATAGAATAAACTTGAAGGACCAATATTGTAGTTTCGCCTTATTTTTTTTTAAAATGACCCTGTATCTAATTTGTATGAGCATATAAGGATTAAGGGCAAGGCAAAGTTTTAACTCGCATTGTCCAAAAACAACACAAAAAAATAATAACAATAATCTCACAACGTGAGTAGATTTTTTTTTGGGGTCAAAATTGTAAAACTTTGTGATATTACATTAATTTAGAATTTTTTTTTTTAATAATAGTAATAGTGTGAAAAATCCGACAATTGGACAAACATTTCTTTATTTAATTCATAATTTCATAACTCATATTTTGCATATAATTTTAAAGTAAGGAAAAAAAAAACATTTTATGGTAACATAGTTTTTGATTTTTCATCATTTTTATATTTTGCAAAATCAAAGTATCAGAATAAAAAATAAAAGAGAGGTATGAATAAATTTATGATTCAAAGGTATTTTAACTTAAAAAATAATTGGTAAATTCCAGTTAATTCAACTGATAAAGTCTCTGATGATTGAATAAGAAAATTGGAGTTCAATCTCCACCTACGTAGTGACATAAATGTGGTGGACTTCCACCTTGAACATTATGATTATGAACGAGAAGCCTACATCACTCACATGTCACAGTTGGTTAATGCACCGGCGCCTAGGATAGATGAAAAGACTAGAGTAGCGTTCCATTTCTCCTGTCTACTTTTGATTCAAATTGGAACAGAGAAGACAATTTCTCCTTTTGGCATTGCATTTAGGCTTTTATAGTTCTGAGTTCTGACTTCTGAGTGCTCACAATAACTTTGTTTTGATTGCTAGTTTATTTATTACCACTTTCCCAGCTAGCTTCTTCTTCTTCTTCTTTCTTTTATTTTTCTTATTTTTTAAGTTTGGATAAATAAATATTGCAGCCACCATTACAACAAATAAAGCCTTTTTTATAACTGATGGTGTTTGCCCACTGGGTGTCGCGCGCTCTCATGATTTTTTATTGCAAAAACCTTATCGCTCGAGTACATACTGTCCATCTACTTCATACATATCGTGAAGCAAATAGATGTATGGATGTATTAGCAAAACGGGGTCGAGAACAGCATAGCCCTTAGCCCTTAGGAAATATATCCTTTTGTTTATCCAGCTTTTTTGTACGGGATGTAAGGCAAATAGGGACTAGTAGACTTTGTCTCTTGGTAGGTTAATACGCCTTTTATTGTACGAACTCTCTATATTATAAATAATACAGCCCCTTTTTATAATTAAAAAGAAAGCATTTTTTCATTAAAAAAATATATATATATATATATATATATAATATTTCTGTTTGTTGTAGCGTCAAATGCGGCCAGACAAACGTCGCAAAAACTCTCACTTAAAAAAATAATAATAATAAAACTTCATTTTGTTTGGAAAGTGTAGCAGTAAACACACAAATACAATTTTTTTAAAATAAAACTCATAAATATGTTTAATTATTAGTTGTACGCAAACATGGGCGTATGCAATTGTTAGTCTTGAGGTATGGACTATATGGTTGTTGCCATATTGGAAAATGTCAATCTATGGCACGCAAAACCATAGGAAATTTCTTTTAATTTCATTGACTACTTTTATATTATATAATTGGATTTTGTTAATGGTTGTTCTAATGTTTTCTTTTGAGAGAATGATTGTTCTAATGTTAACGTGCACGGATCCTAAATAAAAAAAATTGTTAACGTGCACTTAATGTTTTATTTTTTAAACCTCTAAAAAGCATATATATATACCAAAAAAAAAAAAAAAAAAAATCTATGCCTGCACAATCCGTGAATAATTGACATAACTATTTTACACTTCGTAAGGCCTACATTGGGGAAAATTATATCCTGTTACCGGTATACGTTTCCTTCCATTCATAGTTGAATGGATCCTATCAGTTGTGAGGGGAGGAAACATACACTGATAATAGGGTTTTCGTGTGAGTTTGAGTAGCACTAAGAACATGCGTTTTTGCATTTTGCTGAAAAATGGTGGGTCCCATGGCACTGTTCACAAACTCACAAAAGTCATCCAAATACAGATTTCAATATAAATTTGAGTCTTACGGCACTATTCACACATTTAAAAATTATATTGTTACAGTATTTTCAGTTTTCAGTTTTCAACAATAAGTGGTATCTAAACATATCATTCCTCCTACATTAGAAATTTAGAACTTAAAATAAATATTTATATTCCTTAAATTTTGTGAACCGTTAACAAGGCTATATAATTAGCAGGGAAGGTGGAGCGGTTGAAGTCTTCGTAGAATTGTAGCAAATAATAGAAGACAACTAGACATAGTAAATGGCAATGGACAAAAAATTGAAGAAATAAGTGGACTATCGACTATCGTTATGACTTGAAGACTAAGACTTGGTCCAACTATACATACATTTACCAAAAAAAAGTAGCATGGTTGAAAGATCATTATTTCTTTCTGTTGAATTCAAGAAGTTCACGGATTGATTCTTCGCATGCGTTGTTGGACTTATTGGATGTTTCAAGATAGGAATTCTTCTTTGTTTCCATATCAAATTGCTTTATGAAAAAGCATCTATTCATAACAAATATCACTTAAAAAAAACAAACTTTAGCGTTTCATAAAAAAATAAATAAATACTTTAGCAAAAAGACAAACAAATATAGGGCAACTAAAACAAAGGGCGTAATCAGCCTCATATCAAAATGCCAAATTGTTAAAACCAAATATTAGTAAGTTCAAATGTTTAATGCACTGATTTTTTTTTTAACAAGAACTTTATAATTCAATTGACACATTTTCGTGTTTTTAAGGTGACATCCAAGTTCAAATTCCTTCTCCTTAACTAGTTATTACTTGGCTAGCACCTAATTGTGTACTTGCATCGAATATTGTTATTTTGGTTTATGATTGCCGGAGCTTGATGAATCGAGAATGGATCATGCACCTGGAGCATGTTTTCAGTGAAGCAAATAGTTGTGCAGATGGTCTGACAAAAAGGGGTCGAAAACAAGAGAGCAATGTAGTAGAATATAACAAATGTCCCTATTTTGTAGTTTTGTTCAGGACTTGATAACTCTAAACACTTTGAGATAGTGCTCTGTGCCGACTTTGTTTGTGTAAACAGTTCATTTAAATAAATAAAATATTTATTTTGGACAACATATATATATATATAAACAGATTCTAATTCAGAATTTCAGACAATCATTTATATTGATTGCTACATTTGAGCTGTAGAACATAGATGGATAGAACTAAAGGTGGGTGTACTGAATCAGAATGGCCCACAAATCAAACGGAAATGGTCATGATTCTCCCTTCTTTTATGCGAAACAGATAAGTTACCCAAAACATTTTCAAGAGGTGACCAATTAATTAAACTCAAAATGTAAATCAAACATGAATAAATGAACCCCACCATGTGCCTATATTCCCTGAACATAATGCTCTGCATGAAGTCTGTTGTCCTAACAGTTGATGACAGCCAAGCTACCAAACAAAGCCTTACTCATGAAAAGTCATCAACATATTATGGTCCTCGGTCTACCATTTTTTGACAGTCTGATGAATTCTTCCTGTTCCTGTTCTTCTGTCTAATGGATTAGTTACAACTTGCCAACTTGGCCAACCACGAGCACCGTAATACTGTTTCTCACCTTATCGTGTTTTCAACATCATATCCGAAATCCAAATTGATTCTGTAATTATCAAATTATCCACACCGAATAAAGAAAGTTTGTTACAAACTTTCAATAGAAAAATGTTGAAATCCATACAAATTTTACGCTTACAAGTTACACAACATTTTAAAACACTTTTGTTTTGAGATGTAATGGGTCTCTGTATAATTTTCTTTATATTGATCTATGGTGGGCTAACACATTAGCTCCTTGTGTAAGATTTTGTTGTGACCGTAAAAAAGACTTTGTAGTAAAATCTAGAATCCTTGGGAATTGGGATTATATCTCCTCGTTGTTTGCTATTTTTTTTTTCAAAGTTTCTCTTCAATAATGGATGCAGTCTTTCAAAGTTTCATGCATTATTGTTCTAAACTAACGTGAAATCAGGGCAAAGGGGGAGTAATAAAAAGTCGTGATTGCTTGAATTTACTCGTTTAGTTGACAATTGAATACTAGTTTAGAAAATTGCTTTGAAAATTGAAAAGTAAGAAAGTGAGATTCAAAAGATGGATAACCTCTAAAAATAAAAAATAAAAAAAATAAAAGATAATCAATTCGGAAATGAAACTACGAACTGTAATACCACCACACACTTTTGACGCGATGGTCAATCAACAAATATAAGTGCTTATGGGTGCGGAAAGTAAAGGCCAAAATTCAAGTTTTTAGGAGGAAGTTTCACATATATATATATATATATATATATTTAGATTAAAAATAAATAAATAAAAAGCTGCGAACCGCAATATCTTTTGTAAGATACAATAGCTGGCCAAGTCCTACTGTCCTAGGCAGCAAAGTCCTTCAGTCGCCGAGTCCGCTTGTTCATGGCCGAGGCCCACAAGGTAGTCCTATTCCTGTGGGCTCGCTAATTGAGTTGGGGCATAAAGCCCAAATTCTGAGACTTAGGAACATGAAGACCGGGCCATCTTCCCATCGTAGTGGATCTTCCTTCAATAGACTTCAAGGCCCAGCATTGCATTCTGATAGGGTGCAAATGTGCAATATCGATGGCCGAGAATTTGAGATGACTTTTCTTCTCAATCGTCTGTTCAGATGAAAAAAAAAAGGATGATTTTTTAGGTTTTTAACTTTTTATTTTATTGGATATGGTTAAGGAGAAAAGTTAACTTTGTAAATTTTGCTCTCAATAGTCCAGAATGATTTTTAGGTATAGCTTAATAATAATAGAATTCACAGTGGTCTAGATTGGAAGGGAAAACAATATGAGTTTTTCACTCTACAAGTTTTGACTTCATAATGTCCATAATAAAATCAAACTTATGACTCATGAGCACTCCTAATTCCTACTAATATGAATGAAATGTATGATGGATCGAGAAACTTAAATACTTAGTGTCGGTTTGGCTTACCTGTTTATAAAAATACATTTTTTAAAATAGTGATTTCAAAATGTATATTTTAGAAAAGAGATTTTTAAAATGTCAATTTAAAGTTTGGTAAAACTTGAAAAATGGTTGTTTTGTGAATTCAACATTTGATTTGGATAATATTGATCTAAATTTATTGGGTCGCGAGTAAATTAGTTAAAAAAAAAAAAAAAAAAAAAAAAAAAAAAACCTTACTTAAATGCCAACGTTTTATTCAAGCCAATATGTAAATTGTCTACCATTTTAGTCAAAAGAAGATGAAGATGATGAAGAAAATGACAAGTAATAAGAAATGAGCTATTTTAGGACCATAACTTTTATAACATCATTTTTCACAATTATCTTATGTGACAGACTATGACTTACTGCTCATCACTTTCATATAGACCCACTATTTTTTCTTTATCATTCAAAGTTTGACATATTAAAATTGTGATAAAATTATGACATCAAAAATTGTGATCCTAAATTTTCTCTAAAAAGTTTTTCACCAAACTAAAATAGAAAGAAGAGTCAGTGCTTAGAAACTGTGGGCATGGTCGTTGTTTGAAGAATGATCCAAACAATATCAAAGAATCCAATTATAGTTTGTGGACAGGGTTGCAAAAAAAGTAACAAGTTGTTTAGGGATCAAAATCCTATTTTGATCTATAATTATTCCTTAGGTGGGCTTGTAACAAACAACAAGGATCACTTTATATTGGGCCTATCGACCAGCATCAAAGTGGATTGGACAAAGTCATATATCGTACTACCCTTATCCTACAGATCGATCAGGCTGATCAACAGATCAAGAAGTTGAATTTTAGGTCTTATCCACACACAAAAAAGTTGAATTCAAGGTCCAAAAAATCACATGCATAATGTGAGATTAAACCCCAAAAAGAGTGACACCGCCAAGTTGGAACTTACAACGCAATTTAGGCCAAGTGCTAGTCAAAATTCTATTCTTAGGCTCGAAACAACCAAAGCTTGACCCACTTATGGATGTGCTAGTAAAATATTTTTATCTATTTATTTATTTTAATTACATACTTGTTACTCAATCTGTACACCACATTTCAAATTAATATTCATCCTTTCAACTATTTTAGTTTAATTCTTAGCCTTTTAAATGTGTGTCAAGAATGTCATTATATCAAAACTATTAGATGAAAAAGTATGACATGACAAACGGAAACTCTAAAATCAAGCATTGATGCTAACATGGAGTCTAGGTTCCAGGTTTTATTATTATTGTTTTTATTATTTAAAAACGAAAAGACACTAGTATCTATAAAAAGAATACACTAACATCTTTCTGACATCAACATTGAGTTAAATACAAAGCATTTTAGCCATCATCAACTACTGATTCTACTTCGACATCAATGCTTGATTTTAGCGTTTTTGTTTGCCACATTATATATTTTTTTCATCCAATAGACAATAATCACCTCTTTTACACATATTTAATAAGTTAAAAGACTATATTGAATGTATATAAAAAAAAAATTTATATTGAAACATTTTTTAAAAGAAGGAACTATTTTAAATATAGGACTAATGTTAAGGACTAAATACGTAATTAAACATTTATTATTTTTAACGCTCAATTTTTGGTGCTTTTTTTTAAATTTTTTTAATAATTGGATAATTAATATAGTGGGGCAGGGGATTTAAACTTATGTTCTCATTGTAAAGAAAAGTAAATAATGCCACTAAATTACAAGATTCTTAACTCGGTTTTTGGATGTTATGCCTACTCACAACTTGGTGTTGAGAGACTTTATTTTAGACTTTGTTTAGTAGGGAGAGAGGGAAAAAAATATATAAAAATGATGAAAAAAGATTAAAAAAATACTACAAATTAATGTTTTTCATTATAAATGTTTAATATGAAAGATAGAAAAGTGAAGAAAAAACAAAGCACGTTGTATTAATCTATATAAGATACTTAATTTCTTTCCCATTTTCCTTCAATTTGGAAAGATTAAAAATGGTGGCCTCAGTCCTTGCATAGAAAATAATCTCTTTCTTTTTCTTTTTCCCCTCGATCCTTTCAATTTTATACCTTTTTGGGTTATTTTGTTTGCCTTGTCATGTCTCACACTTTGATTAGCTTGGCTTTTGGACTCGGTTTCAAGTTGCAGAAGTCAAATCGGTTACTTGCATCAACATGGAGAGTGAAAAGTGAAAACTAATTTTGGTATTATTGGACATAAACTTTTAGATTAAGAGTTAAGAGTAACTAATAATCTCTATCGTCTTTGTTCAAAAAAGAGTTAAGAGTAACTAATATAATGTTGGTTCTCCTCCTTTTAAGCCTAGGGCCTTCTTTGACTTTTGCAATTAGTAAGGGTATTGCCAAGATATTTTCTCAAGAAAAAAGACCACTTTGATTGGAGGGTATTTGGTCAAGTTAGAACCTTTTTTTTTTTTTTTAGGGGGAAAAAAAAACAAAATCAAGCTAGAACCTTGAGCAATGGAATCTCATAAAAAATTGGGATGTACTAGTTTATGCTGTTTTTGACACAATTTGGTTGACTCAATCCCATCTCGTTTGTTCCTTCAAGGAACATGCAACCCGGCCCCATGACCTGCTAAGTTTGCTAGATGGTGAAAATCAACATTAAATGATGATGAGCTAGCATTTTTGAAGGCTATGTGATTGAGCAGTGTGAAATATATCTAGCAAATGTAAAAGGGTCTTCTCCGAAAAAAAGAAAAGAACAAAGCAATTGTAAAGGGTCTCTTGTGTGTATGCCTTTTATGCAAGTTGAACTATTAATGGGTTAGTGGGGTGAACAAATACCCAAGCCCACTTGCAAAGTTTCCCATCAAACCAAGATTTATGAGGAAAATCCTCTTTTGCCGTCCAATCACAGCTTCCAAGTTTTTTCTTAAAAAAAAAAATACATGACGATTGTAATTCTCTCTCCCATGAATACTTTAGCATATTTTGAATGGAATATTTTCAATGAATAGTTAAATAAATTGTTTCCAAATAGACACACAGTATTAAGTGTGAAAAAAGTGTCATCGAAATTCTACCATACTTAATAAGAGAAAATATCAATATTTCTTTCATTATCTCTTCATCTTTCTCCATCATCTGACTCTTCCACACCAAACCAAAACAAAATGATACCACATGTTTGTTACCTAATTTGAGCTGTAATGCTTGAACTTTGTTGCATGAATTAGACACCTGCAAGACCAGGTGTGCACAGTCCCCACATCCTACGGGCCCGTCTTGTTTTGTGGTTCTTACATTAATCGCTAACGTTGACATGCCCATTTCAGAACAATTGGCATCCAAGCAAAGAGTGGTTGAATATGAATTCAGTGAACATTGAGATGATATCCAAACGTTTCCTTTGTCATTTTCTGAATCTCATTGTGCTTACTGATCATGACTGCTGGTCTAGTGTTCTTGGTACTTTTTCCTATAAATCTTACATTCAGTATTCATAAAGAGTTAAAACCTCAAATTCCCACTTCAAAAAATATACTTATTAACCATGCAAATTCTAAATCTATAGAGGGCTAAACCTAAAAACCTCAACTTTTACAATTATAAGGCTACTGATATTGGTAAGGGGCGTTGATGAAAGCTATCTTTTCAGAGAATTTAGGAAGCGCACTAACTGGTAGGTAGGTCACTTAAAGGCACAGGTACCAGTATAAATTGAAAGCAAAATTACTTGGTTGAAGATGGGTCTGATATGGGTCCCATTCCTTGTTTGTCTCTTTTCAACACTGTGAAGGTGAAGGGGGTGGTTAGGGTCATGTGGGATTTTAACAAGTGCATGTTCATCCATGTGAATGAATGGAAGGAAGGAAAATAAATGAGACATAACATGTAACCCTAAACCTAATGAGATAGAAACAATCCGGTTCAGGTCTTGCCTAATATTAGACCCTACAAAAACAAAAACAAAAAAACCAGACTTCCACTGAACATATTAAAAAAGATTTTAGTGCATCAAATCAGGTAGAAAAGTATTTTGGCTTTTCAGGGAGTAGGCCACCAACATTATCTTTCACTCCCAAACAAAGCTCTTTGCCTTTTGTATTTTTGCATGACTCACTTGATCCAAGGCATCTAAAACAAATGATAAGCCCCATTAAGAAGAATATTGCAACATTTCTGCTTTTACAGGTTTATAAAAAAGCTAGAGACCATATGATTCTTTTTCTCACTACGTTTCCTCATGAGATTCCATACACCATGATTGGATACACTATCATTGGTTTTGACTGCTTTTTCTTCTTAGGAAGATCTCTCCTTTGACTCTCAGAGTCTTACTGTCTCCTTTTCCACTGGGGAGTGCAATCCAATCCAAGGATGTCCTTGTGAAAAAGTAATTCTGTAAAAAGCATTTTCGTTAAAAAAAATTCATCCTAGGTTGATAACTATTGGTTCAACGCCTACACCTCGCAAAATATTCTCTGCATACTTTTTACAAATTCGAGTAGTACAAAACATTCTGCAGAATATATGTTAGTATAAAAACTTTTGCAGATTGCCATTGATTTACTCGCACTTGATTTGTCCTAGGATTGGTAGCTCTCTCTCTTAAAGAGTTGGACAGTTGCATGCCATAGTTGTCATTCCTAGATTATATCCCTGATTTTAAATTTTAAAAAATTAATTTGTTTTCATTTTAATAGCAGAACAATATATACATAGGCAGAAAGAGATGTTATATGTACAACGATTTTGTTTTTTTATAAGAATTTTTTACAATTGATGTTACTAACTTCTGGATTTTTATTACTTAAAAAAAAAAACTGGAGTTTTTCTTTATTGTGGGGCACATTGGAGGTTGTTTCTCTTTTTCCCCTCACTTGGCTTTCTTAAAACAAGAGATAGTCCATCAGTGATCAGTCAGACCAAATTATCATTCACTCAACGAATATGAATAATTATATGATTATATCAATAACTTGCATAGGAGACAATGACAATGTGATCCAAAACTAAGATTAGGTTTATAATTGTCTCGAAAAAAAAAGAAAAAGAAAAAAAAAGATTAGGTTTATAGCATATTATAGATAGTTTACCCATGAACTTATTAGCTCTTTATTAGACTCAGGAGCGCCTTGTGGGCAGTCATCATGCCAACCATAATGCAAAGAATTTAGAGGAAATCAGTTTGAGACTTTAATTACAACTCGATCATAAGAAAAAAAAAACACAAATGACAAATGTGGAGAAAAAACACTAGAAATAAGAAGATTTGGGAAATGATGGGAAAATAAAGTGTAACCATTAAGGTACAGTGATGAATTTCTTGAAATTTTGTTGATCTAAGCTGCCCCACTTCTTCCCAATAAATGCTAAGTTTTATATTCCAAAGCAAAGAAAACAAAAATCGTAATCATGATAAGTCGAGAGCCAAAATGCGTCCAATTGAATATCTTATCAAGTTATCAGTTCATTCACTAGTAACCTCACTAGCTTAAAGGGTTTCATAGAAATCAAAAATATTCCATAAAGCATTTAACCCCTTTCACTCTTACATGGGAGGGGAAAAAATATCCTCTCTCTCTCAAATTAACCAGTCTTGTAATTGATGAACTTGCTATTTGTTTGCTGAGATGAGAAAGTGGTTGTTCAGGTTAAATTTCAAGCGTCCCCAAAGTCAAGAAGTTCAAACTATTAATGATGGTAAACTCAATAACATGCCATGATTTATACACCATTGGTGAATCAAAAGTAAAACAGAATTATGAGACTAAGCAACTTTAGTTTTTGATGGTTGTGGGGAACAAAATCAATTCCCAAACAGGTGAACAATCATGAACTTTCATTGACAAAGACGGGACACCAAAAGACAAAAAGAAAGGATATACTTTAAAATCGACCAAAAGATAAAAGATTTCCAGGCCTACGATATCAAATAACATATAATGGCGGGCTTAAGAATTAATGGCCTGTTTGGAAGTTTAGAGAGGGAGGAGAGTAGAGGAGAGTAGTGGGGAGGAGAATAGAGGGGAATGGTTCCCCTCCATCTTGTTTGGATATTTTTAAAATTAGTAAAGGGAATGGAGTAATTAGCCCTTTCTCTTGTTTGGATGTT
This sequence comes from Quercus tomentella, assembly GCA_028535165.1. Lineage (NCBI taxonomy): Eukaryota > Viridiplantae > Streptophyta > Magnoliopsida > Fagales > Fagaceae > Quercus > Quercus tomentella. The sequence goes on from JAPQVY010000155.1 coordinate 21,856,630, forward strand.
TTAAAAATTAGGATGAAGAGGAGAAGAAATAATTAAAATAGACAAATTTACCCCTATTTGAAAATGGACTTGCAACATTGGTCTATTATTAATTTAGAAATGGTAAATTGGGAAATTTATCTACTCTACTCTCCCTCCAAATCTCTCCAATTTGGGGGAATTAAAAATGAGGGGTTAGAGGTGGTTGAAACCCCCTCCAAACCCCTCCAAACTCCTCCCCTCCTTCCTCAAAAAACTTTCAAACAAGGTAATTGAATTACTCTCCCTCCCTCTACTCTACTCCCCCTCCTTTTTTAAACTTCCAAACAGACCATAAGATGAATAGAAATAACTACAAGAAAAGCACTCGAAATAGAAGGAATGCAGGGAAAATGTCTATATTTCTATAATCTATAGACTGTAGTTTGCCATTGCACATGCATAGGGGCAGTTCAACCATTAGATAATTCAGGCAATGGCCTAAGGCTTCCAAATGGAAGGCGAGTGGCAACCCCCTAAAATAGAACATATGTTTTATAATATTGCACCCAAAAAAAGAAAAGAAAAAAGTAAGGTATCTCAATTAGGGAAAAATAGAAAAGAGAAGAAGAAGAAGACATATTCTATTGGCCGATAAAAAATGCATTTTGATCTCGGATGTGTCAATACATAAAAATATGACCCTTACATTATTCAAACTATATTCCTTCTCATTATGTATATGTCAAATATTCAGACCAACAATTTGAATTGAACCATTTTGTCATCAAAGTTGATGGAAATTAAGGTCTTTTGTAGTTGTACTCTGGTTATATAATGTATTATAAACCCAATTTAAAACACTAGTATTACTATTTTTTTGTGTGTTCTAATAAGTATTGCTGTTTACTGAAAAAAAAAAAAAAAAAAAAAAAAAAAAAAAAAGTTGATTGAAATTTACGCTCCTAGTACTGAATAGCTTAACTTTTTTTATTGCAACGGAATGTTCAATATGTTTATCTTTCCTGCTTAGTTCAATGTGTGGGCTTTCTCTCTAATATTGGAAGCCAATTTTTTTGACATGACAATTTTCTTGTGCCAAAATTTTCTTGTAATTAAACATCAAATTACTTTGTAATGTGTATTTTGTGGGTTTATTTATATATGGCTTGAGGTACAACTGCTAAAATTGGATTTGTACAAGATAGGATTTCGGTCCGAGTGAAATTGTAGTAGTTTCAAGCGATATATGGCACGTGAATGCATTTTTGAAATGAAATTAAGGCAGCAACTTTGTGGAACATTCATGGGAGACTCAGTTGAGCGAAAATGTAAAAATTAGAGAGAATTCAATTACGAATTCTCCTACTGTTCTAGCTATAAGCCACCTTAATAGAGTTTGAAACATGTCTACTTTGCCGCAAAATGGACAGGATACAGTTCATGATTCAAATTTATTTTTCATTAAGGCGAGCATGTATATCGAATTAAATTATGAAAAATTCAATTTCACCAAATAGGGGATAATATTATATTTTAAATGACTTGATACAACTATATTCACTTTTAGAGTTGTTAACCACCAAATCTTTAACATTAAAAATGATCCTTTTTCCTATTAAAAAAAAAAAAAAAAAAAACCTTTCTATTTCAAAGCAAACAGAGAGGATCCTTTTTCTTTCAGGTTCAATGTATGATAGCTGCAAACTACTGAATTGTCAAGTTATTGTGTTTAACTTGATAAGACCCTGAGTTGGATATGAAAATGACATGAAAAATGAATTTCTATCCTAAAAAGCACAATGCATTAAGAGCATTCCCTAAAAGGAAAATTGAGACAAACAGAAGTAGCAAATAAAAAAGATACAAGAAGGTAGCTGCATGATCTGTAATAGCTACATAACGCAACATCATTTGAAAGGAGATATTTGCTTTTGCAAAACATGAGATCATGATTCATGAACAATCACACGGTTCTAATCATCTGTTGAATTTTCTCTTTCATTGTAGTGTCACACTTTTAAGCTTACTTGAGGTAAGATTAAAAAGTGAAAATTTTCTGCTCTATTTATAGCCCAATGGTAGTACGGTCAGTAAGCATTGGAAAAATCTTTACTTCTATAACTATTAGGAGTGTTAAAATAAAAAGAAGAAAACAAAATTATGTTGAGAGAGAAAAAGAGGAAAACGAAACTAATTAAGGATTTACGTGGTTGAGCCTGATGACCAATATTTACAATAGAAAATTCTTAACCGCTACATCTTTATTCTATTGGATTGATTTTACAAAGTATTCAATATAGGGTCTACATAGGTGTGAGGGATTTCACAATTCGCTCCAATATCAATGGGCTTGGTTTGCGATCGAATGCTATAAAAGATTTGTGCCCCCTCATCCTTCACCAATTGGTCGTTGGATGGATCGGTAAGGTACACGGTCCGACAAGTGGTATCAGAGACCGATCATAGGTTCGAGTCGTTGGAGCCGCATTGTGAGGGAGAGATTGTGAGGGATTTCACAATTCGCTCCAATACCAATGTGCTTGGTCTGCGATCAAATGCTATAAAAGATTTGTGCCCCCTCATCCTTCACCTATTGGTCGTTGGATGGATCGGTAAGGCACACGGTCCGACAATAGGAATATACTAAATTATGGTAACTCTAAAATTACAATATACCATGGCATTACAAAACCAAACTAGGGGTGAACGCAGTTTCATGCGAGGCAGTTTTGGGGAGGTTTTTGACCCATAGATCGAAAGTTTGAGAGAATGAAACAACCATTCAAAACCGAACAACACCACATCAAACCCTAAAATCTAAATAGCAACACTAACACCAAATCAAAGACAAAAAGAGAGACAAGATTTTCGATTTTGGATTTCTCACCTTCAATCTGAGATGGAGGAAGACATATCTAAGTTGAGTTTATACAAATCTAAGATGCAGAAAGAGATATATGGGCGGTGTGGTGCAATTGCCAAAATCCTGGGTTTGTTATTGCCCACTGCAATAGCTGATGGTTGGAATGGTGTTTCAACCATAGGATTGGTGATTGTCGGTAGGCTTCTCTAGCGGTGTGGCCGGCTCAGCGGCGGTCGGTTTCGTCAATGACGATTGGTGGATAAACACCTCTAACAATAACTCATAATATTTTATAAAATTATGGTCTACTTATTTATAGGAATATCCAAAAATATAATATCCTAACATATTTTAACAATACCTTCAAACTCAAGTCTTCAATGCAAACAAGGTCTTTAATATCCTAACATATATTATGGTCTAATTGAGTTTCAAAGAAAAGTCTTCAATGCAAAGAAAAGTCTTCAATGAAAAGAAAGTCTTTAATGCCCATTGAATGTATCAAACTCACAAAGCAAACACACTGCAACCAATGCATCTGAACCACATCAGAAACATAACCCCAAAAAAGGGGTAAAACCTTTGAAAACAAAACACATGAACAAACTTGGTAGAGATCAAAACAAGAAGGAGCATAAGGAGGGCGATATAAGTATCAAAATCTTCTTTAGAAACTTCCAAAGAATAATAGTGAGAGAAAGGAGAGATGAGAGGAGGAGATTTAAGGAGATCAGGAGAGGAAGGGAGGAGTAGTTGAGAGAGAGAGAGAGAGAGAAGATAAAATGTAGAAGATTGTGTGGTTGAGAGAAAAAGAAGTGAAAAAAATATAACGAATGGGCTTAAATAGCGTTGTATAAAGCTTAAAAATCAAAATGATGCCAACCAACATGGGTTCTTAAAAATGATACAAATAACTATACCAAAACCTACAATAGTTTCCTGTGGTGGCTAGTTTGGCTCAATGATGGTTAGCTCCATTGATTTTGGTCAATTGATGAACAACCCTTACTAATTCAAGGATACCCAATACAAATTTGTCATATATTTCTATAATGAATCGATGATTTGTGGATGTCCACACTATTCACTAGGTTGAATTCATCCCTCAAACCCTAAAGTTCTGTTACCATCTTGCAGGGACAGCCAATTTGTAGACTAAAGGGGCCATGAGATTTCAATTTTTTTTTTAAGTATATATGTGTATGTGTATGTGTGTGTGTATGTTAAATCATTTTAAATTTAAGGAAACCCAACTACAATTTTTGTCTTTTCTAGTCATTAATATTGTCAAAACTAGATTCCACAACAAAATAGTAGATGATTTTCTAAAGTTCTCTTTGATTTTGTATATTGCAAGGGACTTGTAGAAAAATTTATTGCTACTTCTTAGGGTTCAAACTAAGGTTGAGTTCTTTTGTAATAGGAGACTAAGTTGAAAAGTTAGTTATAAATCTTATTTTTGAAAGTGGTTAGTTAAAATAGGAAGAGTAGTTTGTTATCCTAAAATAGTGAGAATATTTTAGGGATAACAACGATAAAATATACTAACCACAATGGCAGGGACAAAACCAAGATTAAGATTAAGATAATGGTTTGGGAAATGAATAGTGCTTTCCTATATGCACAATTCAAAAATGTGGAACAAATAGGGAGGCTGTAGGGTGTTTCTTTTTTTCTTTTTCTTTTTTTTTCTTTTTTTTTTTTTTTTTCTCTCCCTAAATTGCTCCCTTACCATATTTTTGGGTAGTTGATACCAATGCTCTCTAATATTGTTAGAATTATGGTTAAGTGATTAAATTCAGAATTTCTCGACAGCTTAAGAGCATTTACATTAGTCTTCTCAAATGTTTAGCTAAATTAATACAAAAAAACTCCAATTTTTCTAGTTTAGCTATCTATATTTTTTATAGTCATACATCAGCCTCAATACTACATCACTATTTCAATTAAATATTATTTCTTCGTATTCACATTTTTAACCCCAAAATCCACCACCACCCATCATAACCACACACCCAGGCAACATAACCCAACAAAACCAAGCACAACCCACAACAGCCTAGCACAATCTATAAATCCCAACCACTACAATGCTACCACCACCCATCATCACTGCACCACCACTCATCACAACCACACCACCACCCAGTTTGGTTTTAATCCCAAAATCCACCATCACCCCTCACAACCACACACCTAGGCAGCACAACCCAACAAAACCCAACACAACCTACAACAACTGAACCACCACAATGCTAGCTGCCACCACCTTAACCCACAAAACCTAGCAACCACCCTACAAAAACCCAAAACCTCATGCAACCACCCATCCACACCAATCTAAACACAACCAATCACCTAGCCAAAACCCAGCCACCATCGAACCCAACCAAAACTTTGCTAAAACCCAAATTGGCGCCAACCACCAATTGATGTTGATCAGAGAGAGAGAGAGAGAGAGAGAGAGAGAGAGAGAAAAGAGAAGAATATAAAATGATTTTATTAGTAGTAGCGAGAATAGTGTTTCACTAGTTGTAGTGAGGTAAAATTGAATTTTAAATTTTTTTTTATAGTTTATTCATATTGATGCGTGGACTCTTTTTTTTTGGGTTTTTAGCTATATTTTTAATCTTAGGTTGATGTTGATGTGAATGCTTTTAATTGTTTCTCCAAAAAAAAAAAAAAAAATGCTTTTAATTTTTTGAGACAATCAAATATTTATCATGGTATCAAAACATGAGGTTCTAAATTCAATCTCTATTTCAACTCTACCTCCCATTAAACTTTTGGAATAATCGAAAATTTATCCAATCCCATGAACTAGAAAAACACGAAGTTGTATAGCAAAAGCAAGTATTAGCAACGTCCCGCCTATACTTTAGAAATTAGCAAACAGATCCCGCGAGGGCCGAGGTGGTTGTTGAGTGAGAGACAGAGAGAAAAGATGGCCTCCAAAATCATTAGAACTCCACTCACTCAATCACATTCAGTGTCCCCTTTCTTTAACAGCGGCAATCCCAAACAAATGCCTGCCATAAGTTGAAATGGATCCAAATCCCTTTTTGACCCAACAATTCATAAAGTTTCTTTATTTTCTAAACTCCACCAGCCAACAATCTTTTTCTGGTAGATAAATCATTATATGAACAGTTCCACTTCCACACATCCATGGAAATCTTAGATGAGTCAATTCTTTTGCTCTTCTTTAGTCATTTCTACCGTGTCTATTTGATGTAGTACATATCCAAATATTATAATTCGGACATTTTATTTTACCCAAAAATGTGTCGTAATTTTTTTATGAAGTATTTCATGGAAATCCATAGTTAAACCTGCACTAGTTCATCTGTACATTTAGGAAAATATATCTAGCGTTTTTGTTGCATGTAGCATCGCATTCACAAATCACAATACTTTATCTTTCATCGAATAATTCTGTGAAAATTAAACTTGAAAAAGAAAAAAAAGATGAAGCTTTTATATTTTTACAAAGCAAGTTATTTCACAAATGATTTGCTTTGTGAAAGAATAAAATAAAAATATATAGAATAAAATACATCTATACTCCATGCGATTTGATGCAGTTCTGTTAACACCTCCTATTCCTAGGTTTCCAAGTTTTTTTTTTTTTTAATCATACCTCCAATGGTGTCCGACTCTTCCAATAAACTATTTCCATTCACTTTTGGTTAAATTTATTAATCCCATAAGATATAAGTCATCTCACAGACTTTTTCACATTAACTCTTGTCACATCTCATATAATAATAATAATAATAATAATAATAGTGTTCAATTATTCTTATGTAGCTAATATTTGTCAATAATTTTAGCAAAAAATGAATGGAAGTAGTTAAATATAATATTTGATGCCCCAGGACTTGTGGTTAAATAAATTAAAGTCCAAGGGGGGTGTTATACAACTGCAAGCAACAAGGAACATAGGAGTACTTTATTTTTAACCATAAAAGGTGAAAAAAAGTAATGATTCAATAAGCAAGTGCCCTTCTGTCAGTTTCTTTGACATTGATGGAACTAAACAATAACATCCATTCACCTAGAAGGACTGGAAATGTTGGATTTTAAAGAGAAGTGCTACTCTTCTTCTCATCAAATCTAATTAGCATAAGTGCACTTCGAAAATGATGGTTTATAGTGGTTATTTTATTTTGAAAATTAGGGGGAAAATTTGTTCTGAGAATCCCAAATTCAGTGCATTATAGGTTTTTAATTGTGTATGGTTTGGCATGAAGGAAATAGTAGCAAGGTTTTTAAGGTTTTACTTTTTGAGTGTACCTAAAATATCATTTATTTCACATGAGAGACTCAACATCTTGACATTGCAAATGTGAAAATCTGGGAAAATCTTAGAACAAAGACACCATGCATTATGCATAGACTAATGTCATACATTATAACGGAAATGACTGTACACATAGCAGTAGCATCTTCAATTGGGTCACTTAGAAGCTAGTTCTAGGACCTAGAGAGGATCTAAAACATTAAAAGAGGGTCTAAAAGGGCTGAGAAGAATGGGTTACAATTAGTGGCATTGGCAGAATAGAAGTACAGGCTGAGGAGGAGGAGGATGGAAATGTGTTGAGCCCAAGTTACAGAGCCTGAGGTGGCACAACAGAGCGAAGCTCAATAGACCCATAATGAACCAACTCCTGAATCATCTGCTCTATGTGATCATCTTCAAGAGGCTTGAACTGCTGGGTGCTTTCCACTTGAACTTTCTTGACAACCCAATTGGCCTCAGTTTCTTGATCTAGCATCAATGTCTTATCCGGAAATTGGGTACCCATTTCATTAATGCTCTTCCCATTAATGCCACTGGTTGTGTTAGCACGCAACAATGGCGCTTTTTGAGGCTCTTGAAGTGATGGTTTGGTCATTTGAAGTGAAGCCATGTAGCACCTATGCAGTTTAGCAGTCAGAGTAGCTGAGAGAAGCTTTGAGGATGATGACTGAGGTGCATTTGGGTTGTAAGGGAAGTTGGTCCTAGCTCTTGCACCACACATTAGCCTTGCTGCTTCATCATAGGCTCGTGCCGCGTCTTCAGCAGTTTCAAATGTTCCTAGCCAAATCCTAGTCTTCCTGCACAATTCCAAACGTTTAGGACTCACTAGTAGATTACGACATTTTTTTTTAGTAAGTCAATTGTTGGAAGAGGGAGGATTTGAACATCGTCAATCAAGTGTCACAGTTGATATTTGATTTTGATATTAATAGGCTAATAGCGAAGTAAACTTACAGTAAAGGGTGACGAATCTCGGAGACCCAAGAGCCCCAATGCCTTTGGCGAACGCCTCGATATCGCTGTTGTGGTCTGGCCATGTTGTTAGTCTAAAAAGAAATGGAAAGGTGTTTGTGATGTGCCTGAATGAGAATATGAGAGGCAAACAGAGTGGTCCTTAAGTGAGGAGTAGGGGAAGGGGGATTTATGTAGTTGGATTTGTGGACAAACGATTGGTCATTGCTTGACTCTCTTTTATTGGCCTTCTGGCAACCAATTAGCGATGGGTCCCATAAGGGTTTTATGTCTTGCCTCCTTTATCTTTTGGCCTTTTTTTTTCACAAATTTACAAGTGACCAATAATAATTATTCCATATATATAATATAATGTAAAAGTTACCTAATTTAATTCACATGACCGTGATACCTTTTGAGTTTTGTCACGAAAATCTTTGCATAAGAGTGTTATCTCAATTCTCAAGATCTTCTTATGATTGACTGTTTATTTTATTTTTCAAATTGTTGCGTCTCTGTTACTGTATATTCTTATTTATATAGTTCGAGCTTCGGGCATTAACATGGTCTATATTGGTCACTATTTTAGTCACTTTAATTACTGTTAAATGTTTTGTTTTGATTTGATTTTTTAAAGGGGTTTTCAGGGAGTTGAATAGAAAAACGGTCCTTTTTGTCTGTGTTTCTTCACCCAAAACTTATTGTTTGTTGAAGTAGACTGTAGTTGTAGGCTTTCTTCAAGATTCTTCATATGATAGAGGATGAGACCACTGAGATGTTAATCGAATTAACCCCTTGTGTCTAAAACCGTTGCTAGTGAGTCGCACGAAGACAAAACCATAACATATTGGCCTATATTGCTTAAGAATGGTAACAAGTCCAGCTGGAAAATCTACTCTGTAGTTTCAATACTCTGTTAAGGAAAAGTTATACAATTGTGTAGTATTGCTTAAAATTATAACGAGTTTAACTTGGTCATGTTCAAGTTATATATAGTGTAACTCCAAACAATATTACACCACAATTACTTTTTATTGAAAGAATATTGTTACAAATCAACCATTGGACTATATTTTCTCTATATACCTTTCATTCTTGTAAAATATTATATCAACAACCCATTCCAAACTTATCAGTTATATTTATTGAATTTTAGGTAGGATCAATCTCATATTATTTAATATTAACTTCTAAAAATTATTTAACCACATTCAAGCGTCTATGAAATACTATAGATCTGCGATATTGAGTCCTGACACAAACTTTAACAACATTTTTTTTTCTCTTACAAAAAGTGATGAAAGGGAGAATTCAGACCCGAATTTTTAACTATAGAAGAAATAGACAATATTACTAAATCATAAAACTACTAACTAAATTTTAACAATATTTTTTTAGAGGAAATTTTTTAACAATGTTAATAGTTCAATTCAAATAAGTTTTTTTTTTTATTATCAAATATTGTGTTTAGGGATATACTATTAGGGTTATGAGAAAAATAACCCAACCCTTCCTAAATTAGTCCCAATGTCTTTTTAAGAAATTTCAAACTCATTCTATTAAGACTGGAATAGGTTAGGAAACCTATCAAAATAGTCTTATTGTCAATGGATAAAGATTTTCTTAAAATCAAGTTTGAGGATATTATGTAATGGTTCATACTACCGTTAAAATATATTTAGTCACGATTAATTAAATCATTTAAACAAGTCACATAACGATTAAACATGTCAAGTAACTAAAAATACATGTGAATATTCATTTTAAGTTTTTAATCATCACGTTGTAGGTTGTAGAAAATTTCTTCCAACCAATTTGGAAGCAAACTCTATCCATTGTCATTTTACATAGTTCAATCTCATTTTGTATCTCTTGTTACCATGTGGTAACTAGGACTCATAGTTGGGTAAAACCCAAAAGAGCTAACCGAATGGCTAGTAATAAAAACAATAACTTAGGCCCAACATAGAAATCACATTTTACCCGGCCCAGATAGCCAGAGAGAGGTCTTCTTTTTTTTGAGAGAATTTCAACATATGGCGTCCGAACTTGATAATAGCTCTTTATTATCAGACCTAGACACCAATCAGTTTTTGGTATAGGCGGAGATTGAACCCAGGATCTCTTATACAACCATCAAAGACTTTACCAGTTGAGTTAACTGAAACCCACAGAGAGAGGTCTTCTTGGAAAATCAAAAACAATAATATCAAATAGCTAAAATTCCCCGCAATAATGTCGAATAGCTTGATTAATCGATAGGAATCTCCAAAGTCCTCCATTGTAACCCCATCCAACCACCAGTATAAAAAATGTGTGACCTCTTTCAATCACCTCTTTTTCCAACAAAAGAAATGTTTTCTTGATCTAATCATTCAAACAAGAATTTCAGTTATGAGGCAAAGACTAAAGTGCTGCTGTCATTCTTCGAGAACAAGTAACTAATGTTAATGCTCGATAAATGTTTTGAAAATAGAGAACGAGACCTAGTTGAGTCACATCTTGGATTTGGATTTTGTGGAATTCTGGCACCAACAAAGTTTTATTGTAACACCCTATTACAAATCAGGAACGTGCTAGCTACTAATCATAACGGTAGCTAATTTTTATGCTTATGTAATTAAATTGTTACCATTTCTTTTCTTGATGATTCAATAGTTGAGCGTGGATGTGTAAAGGGATTTGAATTCTAGATATCTCCATTGAAAACACCAGAATGTGTTAACTAGTTAAACAACAAAGTTTTTAGCTAAATTGTAGCAATTTAAAACAACGATGCATGATGATGGTGCAAGCAATAAATGATAAGTTGAGCTTTTTAAAATTAGTGTAAAATGAACTAACAACTCATCAAGTATCCAAATTGCATATAATTTATGGAAAATTATTGTGTACTCCCGAAGTACCATAAATGCATACTCCCTCCTCTCACATAAATGATGGGTCTCACTAATTAAATGATAATATGATTTTTTTTTTTTCATATTTATGGTAGATCTTATCATGAATTTAATTAGTAAGATATATCATAAATATGAGAAAATGGAGCACTACATTATCGTGCTTTAGGATCACCTGATAATTACTCCCAAAAAATAGCATCATGTCTTGTGCATTGGACCCCACAAGTAAGAGCAACGCCCTAGTCACTTACCACCACCACATCTTCACAACACCATATATAAGACTAACATAATCATATTCACAACCCAAGCATCAGTCGCATGGGCGGGTCCTAATCCATAAACTACATGTAGAATTAAACATACTCAAGAAAGACCACAAGAGTATTCACATCCAGTTTTGCATTCTTTGGTTATATAATGACTTCAAAAAGTCACTTTTTACTTTAACTGTCCACTTTTGTAATATACCATACATCTCACTCTCTATTTTACAATACATTCTATAAAAATATTCTAAAATAATTTTTTTTTCCAATCCCCTTCTCACTTGTAACCACAACTAAAGTTCGCGAAGACAAATTGACCAAGGACCATGTTAGTACCGCACAATTATCTAACCTTGCAAGGAACGCTTCATGCCAACAACCCACACCTCCAACCCAACGACCCAAACCAATATCCTTGATGCCAAATTGGTGCACATCTACGACCATCGTAGCTCCCCACAGCCAAATCGGCCACTATTAGGGAGAGAGATTCTGAGTGCAATAGAGAGTGAATAAAAAAAAGATAAAATATTTACAAAAAAGCTACAATACTCTATATTTTTTTTTATGTCACAATACTCTATGAGTAAAGTAATTTTTTGCAAATTTTTGAACTATTATGCCTAATTGGGTATGAGAGTTTTTTTTTTTTTTTTTTTTTTTTTTTTTTTTGTAATTTTTTTGCTAAGTTAGTTTGAAAAGCTAGATGTGAATGCTCTAAAATGTTTAAAATGATTACTTATGATATAAGAATAATTACAGATGCTAATGATTGTTCAAATATACAAGTGTCAAGAACAAGAACATAGTGATGTGTTATAGGTTTCAATTAAGTGAAATAAAAGAAAAATATGAAAATTGAAAAGATAAGGAACGAAAAGATAAAAGCATAGTGATGTGTTATAAGTTCAACTAATGAAGTGAAATCACTTGTAACTAGGTTGTTACCAAGATTCTTAAAATAAAAAATAAATAAAAAATAAAAAATAAATAAAAAATTTGTTACCAAGATCCATGGAGCCTTCGCCAAATAAGGGCAAGACTTAGGTATAGTACTTAGGTGCTATTCTTTAGGTTCCTCTTTTAAGATTTTATCATGTGGATTTTTTCTTATGAGGTGGAAGTATATTTTTTAGTTAAGTAATTACATGACTGAATTTTAAAATGGAAACCTAAAAAACAGTACCTAAGATATTGTACTTAAGTCTTGCCCGCCAAATAAATATAATATTTGAATAAAAATATGTTTAATCTCACACCTACACTATCACTTTACGTGAAAATGTCTTTAACTCCAAAATCCCACTATATTATTATTTTTTTCTACTAGTAACTACTAAGAATTTTAAATTAAACCTAACATAAATTTTATCTATCGATAATTCAATATGCCTAAAGTCAACTAGGGGCATCAAGGTTCATTTTGAAATCAAGCGTAGATATACAAAAATTCCAATTTAAAAGAAAGCCTTTTTTTTATTTTTTTTATTAGAAACCTAAAATTTAATTGATGGGACTGATGAGCGCTCTTTCCTTGGACGACCTTATCAAATACATTTGTCCACCTCAACACGGCATGGACGAAGGCAAGCAAGTAATTAATAAGAGGATTCAATACCTCGAACAGTTACCAACTAGCTGTCAAACCGTTGGAGCCTCATCAAAACTCATATTAATAAGCCCTAAGGCGTTATAAGAAGAGTACTAAAACCACATTTAAGGCCCTAATGGCTAGAAACTATGAAACTATATATACACACTCATCAGAGGCAAAGAAGGTACATAATTTTCACCTAAATATACTCTTATATAGATAACTCTGATATTTAGAACTTTCTTATTTCTCTTGAAAGGCTTCTATACGCTAACTTTGGCATCAGAGACGTTGTGGCAGGCACTACACCGATGACCACCTTAGAAGAGCCTTTGTTCTACATTTGTAGGAATTGTGGCGAGGATTCAGCTCTATCTAGACAAACCTACAGGACTGACGATTTACACATCATCAGTTTGGCGCCGTCTGTGGGAACGACATTTTCGCACTTAGGTTCGAAAGCGTAGTTCCAATCAATACCCAAATTCAGATGGAGTCCAACCAAGATTCTGCAGCATTAGCCCTACAAATCCAGACACTTACAGCTAGTATGGAAGAACTCACCAGACAGAATCAGGAGATGAGGCTGCGACTTCAACAAGAGGAGAACCGGTCCAAGATCAATCAGGAAGACGAGAGAGGTAGTCAAAGAAGGAGTGACTGTCGAAGGCCAACCACTCCAGATGGATCGAGCACAGATCTTCTTTGGGAAATGAAAAAGGAGATGAACGAACTAAGAAATGCCATTAAAGGGAAAACAGATCGAAACCTAGATAGAATGGTCAGGATGACGGATTCCCCCTTTACGGCGGCAGTTTTGGAATGACCAGTGCCATCAAAGTTTCGCCTGCCCTAGCTTGAACCGTTTGACGGACTTAAGGATCCCTTGGACCACCTCAACACTTTCAAGACGACACTAGGTCTCCAACAGCCCCCTGACGAAATACTATGTCGCTCTTTCCCCACCACTCTCAAAGGAGCTGCAAGGAAATGGTTCATGAAGTTACTAACATCATCCATCGACAGCTTCGAGTAGTTGAGTAGTTCTTTTCTACGTCACTTCTTCGGAGGACAACGCCAGAAGAGGCCAGCAGACCACTTACTCACCATCAAACAAGGAGAGAAGAAGACCCTGAGGTCGTACGTGAAGTGTTTCACTCGGGAAACTTTAGAGGTAGACAAAGCTGATGACAAGGTGCAGCTAACAATCTTTAAAGCCGGATTGAAGTCCAAGGAGTTTGTGGTCTCACTCGTGAAAAATCCTCCAAAAACGATGGCAGAGATGCTCTTGAAGGCACAGAAATACGTGAACGCTGAAGACGCCTTAGTCATGATAAAAGACGTAGAGAAAACCAGTGAAAAAGGAAGGAAAGAAGACAATCGGAGAGGACGAAAAAGGGAGCGCTCGGGTCGTTAGACTAACGACGGGAGTAAAAGGAAAGACGAAAAAGCTCATTGGACAGTAAAATTCACTCCTTTAGTTATGCATGTTGACAAAATTTTGGCACAGATTAAAGATGAGCACTACCTCAAATGGCCTAGGCCATTACATTTGTCACCCAACGTGCGTGATAAGAAAAAGTATTGCCGTTTCCACAAGGATCACGGCCATTACACAAAGGATTGCAGAAACCTGAAGGAGCAGATAGAGGAACTCATACAAAAAGGGAAACTGTAGAGGTTTGTGAAGAAGGGAGAACCTAGTAGGTCCAGGGACGATAACAAGGACAAGCACGAAGCCTCACCAAGGGACGAGGACCACACATCCTAACGTCCACCAAGCGTGATCGGGGAGATAAAGACGATCACAGGTGGGCCATCCACAGGAGGGTCGTTTAGATCCCTCAAGAAATCATACTAGAGGCAGGTGAACAGCGTCCACAGAATACCCCTTTGAAGCAGAGACGAACGGACAGGGACATGTTTTTCTCTGAAGAAGATGCCAGAGGAGTGAAGCAACGTCATGATGACCCCTTGGTCATAATGCTCACGATAGAAGGATTCAACACTAGGAGAATCCTTGTGGATAATGGCAACTCCGCGAACATCATCTATCTCTCCGCTTTCCAACAGTTGAAGCTAGACCTAGGAAGACTGCGCCCTTTTGAGTCCCCTCTAGTCAGCTTCAGTGGGGACAGGGTGTATCCCAAAGGCATAGTGACGTTAACAATTACAATAGGATCTTATCCGTGGCAGCTGACTCGTCAATTGGATTTCCTAGTGGTAGATTGTCCCTCTTCATACAATGTGATCATCGGGAGGCCCACACTCAATCGCTGGAAGGCAACCACATCTACTTATTGCCTGAAGGTGAAATTCCCAACGGAAAACGGTGTAGGTGAAGTAAAAGGAGATCAAGTGCTGGCTAGGGGGTGCTACCAAGCAGTGTTAGCAGCCAAGGAAAACCATAAGTGGATGATCGAGGAAAAAGAAGAGGAAAGGTTGGAAGCCTTGGAAACTGTGGAACTGATAGACAGGGAGCCAATGAAGACTACCAAAGTAGGGACGATCATGAGTTCAGACATGAAGAAGAAGCTAGTCCAATTCTTCAAGGAGAACCTGGACATTTTCGCCTAGAGCCACGAAGACATGCCAAGCATATCCCTGGAGATTATCCAACACAAGTTAGATATGGATCCAAAGAAAAAGCCCGTTCAGTAGAGACGGCGAGTGTTTGCTCGAGAACGAAATCAGGCGATCATGGACAAAGTAAATAAACTACTGGCAGCGGGCTTCATCCGTGAAGTCTACTACCCAGACTAGTTGGCCAACATCATCCTCGTAAAGAAAGCCAATGAAAAATTGAGGATGTGCATAGACTTCACAGACTTGAACTAGGCCTACCCAAAGGACAGCTTCCCCTTACCAAGGATAGATCAGATGGTGGACTCCACAGCAGGGCACAAGCTCCTAACTTTTATGGACACATTCTCCAAGTACAACTAAATAAAGTTGGTAGAGGAAGACCAGGAGAAAACTGCCTTTATCACAAGCCAAGGGCTCTAGTACTACAAGTGATGCTCTTCGGGCTAAAAAATGCAGGAGCAACTTACCAGAGGTTAGTAAACAAGATGTTCAGTAAACAGATCAGGAGGAACATGAAAGTGTACATGGACGACATGCTCGTCAAGAGTAAAGAAGAGTCTACTCACCTAGACGACCTCCAACAGTCGTTCACGACTCTCAGACGATATCAAATGAAGTTAAACCCCAGCAAGTGCGCCTTTAGGGTGGCGTCAGGGAAGTTCTTAGGGTTCATGATGTCCTAGGGGGGAATAGAAGCAAACCCAAAGAAGGTACGAGCCATACTGGAGATAGCGTCACCTAAGACCATGAAGGAAGTCCAGAAGCTCACAAGAAGGATAGCTACGCTCAACAGGTTCGTCTCGAAAGCAACGGTCAAATGCCTACCCTTCTTCAAGACACTAAAGCAAGCCTTCGTTTGGACAGACGAATATGAGAAAGCTTTCCAGGAACCGAGCAATACCTAAGCAATCCACCCCTCCTGAGTCCATCCAAGGAGGGAGAAAACTTGTATTTATACTTGGTAGTGTCAGCTACAGCTGTGAATGTTGCGTTGATTCGAGAAAAGGACAAAAGACAACTCCCAGTCTACTATGTCAAATGAAGTTAAACCCCAGCAAGTGCGCCTTTGGGGTGGCGTCAGGGAAGTTCTTGGGGTTCATGATGTCCTAGGGGGGAATAGAAGCAAACCCAAAAAAGGTACGAGCCATACTAGAGATGGCGTCACCTAAGACCATGAAGGAAGTCCAGAAGCTCACAAGAAGGATAGCTGCGCTCAATAGGTTCGTCTCGAAAGCAACGGACAAATGCCTACCCTTCTTCAAGACACTAAAGCAAGCCTTCGTTTGGACAGACGAATATGAGAAAGCCTTCCAGGAACTCAAGCAATACCTAAGCAATCCACCCCTCCTGAGTCCATCCAAGGAGGGAGAAAACTTGTATTTATACTTGGTAGTGTCAGCTACAGCTGTGAATGCTGCATTGATTCGAGAAGAGGACAGAAGACAGCTCCCAGTCTACTATGTCAACCAGGCCTTCCAGGGGACAGAAGCCAAATACCCACGGATAGAGAAGATTGCATTCGCTCTAATTGTCGCTTCACGCAAGCTGCGCCCTTATTTCCAGGCGAATCCTATCTTGGTAATATCGGACCAACCTATAAAAAAATGCAATGAACAAGCCCGAGGCTGCAGGAAGGATGATCTAGTGGGCTATAGAGCTCAGCCAATTCGACATAGAATACCACCCTAGGACAGCTATTAAGGCACAGGCGCTGGCAGATTTCATCGCTAAATTTACAATCCCCGACAAGGAGGGGGATACAGACAAGGCAGAAAGATGGACGATTCAGACTGACGGTTTGTCAGGGTGGAGTAGGGGTCATTATCATTACCCCTGAAGGAGAGACGCTCAAATACGAAGTTCAGCTAGCATTCCCGGCCACAAACAATGAAGCTAAATATGAAGGAGTACTGACAAGACTAAGGGTCGGTAAAGCACTAGGAATCAAGAGCTTACTCCTCCAGAGCGATTCAAAGCTCGTCATAAACCAGATAAAAGGGGAATTCGAAGCAAAGGAGGAGAGGATGCAAAAATACCTAAAGTTGACGAAACTTTTGACACAAGAGTTTGATCAGGTAGAGTTCACACAGATCCCCAGAAGCCAGAATATAGGGGCAGACGAGTTGGCAAAACAATCGTCATCAAAAGTAGGACCAACGAGTGAAGACCTAGAGATTGAAGTCCAGAGATGCCCCAGCATCGAAGAAGGCCACACCTTCACAATCTAGAGCGAAAGCAGCTGGATGACCCTAATCTTATCCTTCCTTCAAGACGGATGGCTCCCACAGGACGTCGAAGAAGCAAGGAAGGTCAGGAAGAGGGCAGCAAGGTTCACGATCTTGAACGATACCTTGTACAAGAGAGGCTTCTCCATGCCCTACCTGAGGTGTGTCAGTGAGGAGGAAGCCAAATATGTTTTGGAGGAGATCCACGAAGGAATTTGCGGAGATCATGCAGGCCCGAGATCCCTGATTAGCAAAGTTATCCGAACAGGTTACTTTTGGCCTACCCTGCAGAAGGATGCAAAGGAGTTCGTCAAGAGGTGCGATAAATGCCAGAGGTTTGAGAACGTCCAACGCATCCCATTCGAAAAACTGGCGACAATGTCCTCACCATGGGCGTTTGCTCAGTGGGGACTTGATATCGTCGGCCCATTACCCCAAGGTAAAAGACAGGTAAGATTTTAACTAGTTGCCATTGATTATTTCACAAAATGGGTTGAAGCAGAAGCACTATCAACCATAACAGAGGCGAAAGTCCAAAATTTTGTGTGGAAGAACATAGTCTGCCGATTCGGGATACCACGACGATCATATCAAACAACAAGCAGCAGTTTGATAGTCAAGGTTTCTGGGAATTCTGCTCAGGGCTAGGAATCAAGAACCAATTCTCATCCCCTAGTCAGCCCCAAGCTAACGACCAGACGGAAGTGACGAACTGGACCCTGCTCTAGATCATCAAATCTCGACTGGACGAGGCAAAGGGCGCATGGCCGAAAGTACTGCCCAATGTTCTGTGGGTATACATGACTACAGCGAGAACCCTAACAGGAGATACCCCTTTCAACCTCACCTATGGCACTGAAGCAGTAATTCCAGTCGAGGTAGGAATCACCAGCCTAAGACGAAAAGCTTTCCACAAAGACAGCAATGACGATCAACTGAGAGTCAACCTGAATTACTTGGACAAATCTAGAGACGAAGCATCCTGCAAGATGGCGAAGTACCAGCAAAAAATGTCCGAGTACTACAACAGAAGGGTAAAGCTCAGACGACTTAATATTGGAGACCTCGTCCTATGCAAGGTCACGCCTGCCACCAAGAACCTAACCCAGGTGAAGCTCAATCCAACCTAGGAAGGTCCTACAGAGTCACCTATTATTCCCAGCAAGGCAGCTATCACCTAGAGATGTTGGACGAGAGGAAACTACCACGACCGTGGAATATTGAGCATTTAAAGCAATACCATCAATAGATGTAGTGGACAAATGTATTCATGTTTGAAATAAAGCAATAAAAGAATTATTCAGCCAGTGTGATGCATGTAAAAAAAAATAATAATAATAATTGGCTAAGTAACAAGATTCTACCTAGACGGATGTAAGTTACTAACGAAGCCAAAAATGACAAGATCCCTTCAATGGGTGTAAGTCATAAAAATTGGCTAAGTAACAAGATTCCGCCTGGACGGATGTAAGTTACTGACGAAGCCAAAAATAACAAGATCCCTTCAATGGGTGTAAGTCATAAAAATTGGCTAAGTAACAAGATTTCGCCTAGGCTGGACGTATGTAAGTTACTGACGAAGCCAAAAATGACAAGATCCCTTCAATGGGTGTAAGTCATAAAAATTGGCTAAGTAACAAGATTTCGCCTAGACGGATGTAAGTTACTGACGAAGCCAAAAATGACAAGATCCCTTCAATGGGTGTAAGTCATAAAAATTGGCTAAGTAACAAGATTCCGCCTAGACGGATGTAAGTTACTGATGAAGCCAAAGATGACAAGACCCCTTTAATGGGTGAAAGTCACAAAAATTAGCTAAGTAATAAGATTCTGCCTAGACGGATGTAAGTTACTGACGAATCCAAGGATGACAAGATTCCTTTAATGGGTATGAGTCACAACAATACTTTTGACTAAGTAACAACAACTCGCATAGACGGATGCAAGTTACTGACGCAAAAAAAATAAAATAAAATAAAATTAAAAAAAAATAACTGAAGGAACAAAGAGACGGGGATTATATGCAATCATAGAGTATCATGCAAGGCAGGAAAATAAACAAGCAAGTATAAAATTACTATTATAATTGAAGGCCCAAAAACAACGGGCAACTAGCATTGTTTCAACATTATAATTAAAAGCCCATAAACACTGGGCTAAAAACATTGTTTTGAAATTAGAGTAAAAACATTGTTCTGGAAGTAGAATCAAAAAGCCCAAAACACACCGGGCACCCCAAAAAAGAAAAAACAAAAAAGGGAGATTACAAAGAAAAAGTAGACAAACATAAGCAGGTTCAAGCATCAGCAGCTGCGTCACCACTAGCGGGAAGCGGAAGAGCACTCTCAAGAGCATCACCCTTAGGAGTTGTGGACTGGAAGGCTTCGTCAGCTGCCATTTCTTTGTCCACCTCTTCTAGATCCAAGTTCTCTAGATCCACTCTGGTGGGGTGCTTGAAGAAGTATCGCCTTAAGAGCTCAAATCCTTTACAGTACCAACTGAAGAGCACTGTGTTGTACTCCTCAGTCTACTGGAAAGCCTCAACGGCCTTGGCAACAACGGTCTTGGCAACAACGGTCTTGATTTTCTCCTTCACAACTAGAAGTTGCTCGTCCTTTTCTAGAGTCAGTTGCCGCTCAGCTCTGAGGTCGTTCCCCAAGGTTTTAGCCTTTTCCTTGATGGTGTTAGCCTCTTCCATGGCAACAATCAGGTCCTTCTTCAATTTGGAGTTCTCCACCTCCAGAGCCTCCATCCTGGACATCGCAGACGCGACCTTTGCCTCCTAAGTAAGATACTCCGAGGTGATATGAAGACTCTCCCCCAGCACCTAAAAAGAAAATTAAAGTTTTCAGGACGAGGCAAAAAGAAGAGAAAGAAAAGGATGAAATCGCACAAGTACATTACCTGGACAAGTTTATGGATATGACGACCCACAACCTCGTTGGAGGGCATGCCAGAGAAGACCTTCAATTCCTCAGCAGTGACGACCTCATGTGCCCTCGCCACCGCGAGTCTAGCATCGTCCCAAACGCTGGTCGAGTAGGAATCAACCTTCTCCTTCCCCTTGTCGGCCACGCGTGGCTTTTTCCGGATGGGAGTAATCACTTCGACCGAGGTAGCCGGAGAAGCTGTCCTCGTTGTCTCAATGACGAGGGCAGTTGGAATGACGGAGACTCCCTTCTCTACAATGCGCACTATCCTCTTCCCGAGATTGGACAGTGACTCGTTTTTCTTGGACCTCATTTTCGCATACATGTCCTTGTTAAATTTAGTCGTCATTCCTGCAAAAAGGAAACACTTGATAAAAAAATAAAAATAAAATAAAAAATAAAAAATAAAAAAGAAGAAGATAGAATCAATGAAAAACTAAATAAAATACTTACTTTTCTTCTCTTCAATCTCATTAGTGAGCAGGACGAAAGCGGAAGGCTTCGGGCCAAGGCAGTACAAAGCCAAAGTGCAAGGATCGACCAAATTGTCAAAGTCGTCAATTGACTTCGCGTACTCAGTAGCAACCTCAACATGTTGCTTGTACCTGCTCCTAAGTTTGGGTCATCTCTTAACTGCACGAAACAGAGAATAGAAGAATTAGTATCAACAGAATGAACACGAAAAGAATGAAGGACAAAGGACTGGTAGAAATAACGATGCACCTAAACTCGAGGTTCTCCACTAACGGAGCAACCTAGGGAGATCACCCCAAACCTCGTCAGAGGGAGTCTCCTAGTCATCCCCGTACACAAAAATGAATCAGGACTACCAGTATCTGAATGACGAGGGCAAGTCCCGAACAATCCTAGTCTTCCTCTCCCAAGGCACCAGTTCGTAGTACCCATGTTCCTTGGACTCCTTTAAACGATACAAATAAACAAGCTTATCCACTTTAATCATATCTCCTTCAGTAGCAGCCAGCCATATCTCCATATAGCTGACTACTATCCTCCATGAATTGGACATAAGTTGCCTAGGAGTAATGTCGAAATGGCCTAGAAGCTCTATAATAAAAGGGTGGATGAGGAATCTAAGCCCGCTCAAGAAAGCAGCCTCGTAGAAGCATACCTCCCTGGGCGAGAAGTGACAAGCTCGTTCTTCCCCATGAGGAAGACGAACCCTAACCCTAACCCTAACCCTATCAGGAAATTGGAACCTACCCCTAAACTTGGAGAGCGTCTCATCGTCTAGACTACACACCTCCCCAAGGGCATGGAAAGCCCTAACCTCCCGAGGGACAGAGACTGCGGTGTCTTCCTCCACCTCCACAAGGTTGTCGCTAAACAACAACCCGGTCTCAAGCTCACTCGATCTCACCTCAAACATTGCTCCTCGCTCACTCACTAAACCCTCGAACCAATCAATTGACTGACAGAGCAAAGGGACCAAATCAGCCAACGCAACGCCTAAACTACTACCCTCAAAGATAAAGTTTTCAACTAAAGGGAGAAAGGTACGGGCAATACCTAAAGAAGCCCCCAAACGCACAAAGAGGAATGAAATTGAGGGGCAAGCTATCCTAACTTCAGTGCTACTAACCATGGAAAACCAGAAAACAGAGGAAGAGATAAGAAAATCCTAAAAGCCCCAAAACAGAAAAGAAATCAAAAACCAAGCACAATCTATCTATGCCATAAAAAAGCGAAGGAAAAGGGAAAAGAGAGACATACCTCAAAGGAAGCAACCACTAAATGCAAAAGCTCAACCACAAAATGCGAAAGCTTAAAGAAAATCGCAAGAACAGATTGGAGAAGAAGAAGCACAGAGCAATGATTGAGAGTTGGAAAAAGTGAAGGGGAAAGAGGAAAGAAAGGAAGTTTAAAAACTAGTCACAAAAAACTGAAATTCAGCGGGAAACCCAAGAGTCACACAAATGGGGCAATAACTCCACTGGTCAGAACATGCCACGTGGCCACGATGTGTGTGGCACCGCCACTACGCATTAAATATGGAACAAAACCCCAAGAGGCATATCTGGTCAGAAAACCTTTCATCTTCCGATGATCGTCTTGACACACCATGACGACCACGGAACCTGGGGAGGCAGCTGATGGGACTAACGAGCCCTCTTTCCTTGGACGACCTCATCAAATACATTCATCCACCTCGACATGGCATGGATGAAGGCAGGCAATTCATTAATAAGACGATTCAATACCTCGGACAGTTACCAACTAGCTGTCAGACCGTTGGATCCTCATCAAAACTCGTATTAATAAGCCCTAAGGCGTTACAGGAAGAGCACTAAAACCACATTTAAGGCCCCAACGGCTAGAAACTATAAAGCTATATATACACACTCATCAAAGGCAAAGAAGGTACATAATTTTCACCCAAATATACTCTTATACAGATAACTCTGATATTCAGAACTTTCTTATTTCTCTCAAAAAGCTTCTATACGCTAACTTTGGCATCGGAGACGTTGTGGCAGGCACCACACCGGTGACCACCTTAGGAGAGCCTTTGTTCTACATTTGCAGGAATTGTGACGAGGATTCAGCTCCATCTGGACGAACCTATAGGACTGACAATTTATACATCATCATTAATCAATCACAATTTTTTGACCACCAAATTAAACAATCAAACCAGTAATCGGGTACCTTAGTTTCATGTAGAAATATTCATTTTGAGATCAAAACACTTGAATCATGGCCAAAATGGGCATTTGCCTATTTCACCCAAAAGATGTAGCAAAATGCCCCTATTCTGAAACTATCTAGCAAAATACCCCTGTTTTGAAACTCGATTTTTAGAAAATCGAATTTCAATGTAAAACTCAATTTAATGAAAATCAAATTATTTGGAAAAATTCACATGGAACTCAAGTTCCATGAACTCGAGTTCCTTGAATGGAACTCGAGTTCCATAAATTTTTTTTTATTTTATTTTATTTTAAGTTTGATTGCCTATAACTCAATTTTCTAAAAATCGAGTTTCAAAACAAGAGTATTTTGCTAAATAGTTTCAGAACATGGGGCATTTTGCTATATATTTTAGGCGAAAGGGGCAAAAGTCCATTTTTGTTCTTGAATCATCAAAAGCCTCAAATCTGGCCTAAGTCCTATTACTCGTAGGTCTATTATAGTTTCACTCAATTAAACTAACAAAAACCGAATTAGATGATCCAATTACATATTATTGTAGCCTATTTGGTACTAGATTGAAAAGTTGTTATAAATATGATACCAGAAGAACCACTCTTGTTATAGCACCTTAACACCTACTTCGGAGTTTTTAATTTTAATTAGAATCTTAATTTCTTTCTTAAACATTCGATTTCCCGGGTTAATATCCAAAATACAAAAATACCTAATTTGTGCATAAACCATAACTCTAAAAATATAAATACTTAATAAATCCTTCAAGGATAATACTCTCATCATATTAGGCATTTAAATCGTCAATCAGCGGTTTTAATTAAATGTTTGTACGATCAATTTAAAGAATTTAGAACCGACATTCAAAAACCACAATCAAATGAAACCTAAAACCTAAGACCTAAAAGCTAATACTAACGTTAAAATCTCTCAAATTCCTAACAAAGCCCCTAGAATTATAAGTACAATTGATATCAAATCTTGCAATAATGGGTTGGATACATATAGGGGAGGATTCAATCTAATCAAAAGGCAGAAAAAATGGGAATGAGTCACAAACAAACAAAAATCTTGATCTTTGCTTTGCAACTAGATTTAGCCAAAATC
This sequence comes from Quercus tomentella, assembly GCA_028535165.1. Taxonomy (NCBI): domain Eukaryota; kingdom Viridiplantae; phylum Streptophyta; class Magnoliopsida; order Fagales; family Fagaceae; genus Quercus; species Quercus tomentella. The sequence goes on from JAPQVY010000155.1 coordinate 21,880,986, forward strand.
CAGTGACAACACACTTTTCCAAGGCTGGACAAGAACAGTTATAAGTAAATGAGGCCAAAAAGATCTTGGTTGCCTCAAATATGTTAAGTGAATCTAATATAGATTGATTTTTGAGTGAATCTTATTTTATTTTAATTGTTTTTTTTAATTGGTGCGATGACATGGGTTTGGGGTGATTAGACTATGATTTTTATTTTTATTTTTTTTTAAGATTTAGAGTTTTAGAAAGTAGAAATGCATTGTAGCTGTGTTAATTTTTTATATAAAAAAATTAGCACATTTAATAAGGTTAAATTTTGGTGATTGGTGTGTTAAATATTAAAATTTTAGCATTTAGTATATTTGATGCCAATACTTTAAGGAATGCTACGAGACTATATAATTGCTTTATATAAAACTTCTTCTTTTTTTGAACACATTTCTTCCTTTCTTCTTCCATTTTGTTTTTCTTATTTTTCTTTTTCTAATGAAAACAGAATATTCTGTTTCTAAAAGGGAGAAAAAATCAGATTCTATATGGTATTTGTCATTTTTCTTTAGAGTTTAAAAAAAACGCTTCCGTTTTCAATTACATGAGGTGGCGCAAAATGACTGGCTGGAATTTATACCAATCATAAACACAAGCCAGAGATATGACCATGTCCTAGGAGGGCTAATATTTGTAATTTTGTATATCTTTTAGGTCTAGCACATTCCCATTTTGCCCGTGATTAACGCTCAAATTGGAGGGAACATACTTTCCCTTTGTAAGCAAGATCAATTGCATTGTCATATCAGGCAAAATTACCATTTACTTTCGAAGTACAATGATATAGTATTTCTTTGTCATTTCTTCGTAATTTCAATGTTGAATTTAGGTTTTCAAAATATCATTGACATGGATATCACAAAAGTTGAAAAAATGAGAGGGGTGCAGGCGGGGCGGGGCTACGTTGTTGAATAGATTGTATTCTTATTAAATTTTAGTTATTTTATATGGGAAAAAAATAAAAATAACTGGAAATTACAACTTACTTTCGGGGTACAACAATATGGTATTTCTTCGTTACTTCTTCTTAATATCAATGTTGAATTTGGCTTTCCACAAATCCATTAACATGAATACAAGAAAAGTTACAAGAAAAAAAAGAGAAAAGAGTTATGTGGTTGAACTTAAGCTGATTGATGGATATTTTTATATTATATATTTTTTGCAAATGTATACAACTTTGTATACATCTGTTTAGTTTACAATGTAAAAGATATATTACTAGTACAATGTAAATTAAAAAATTTCCCTCCTAGTATTTTATATAAATTTTAGTTATTTCATATAAGAAAAAAAAAAGAATAAAAGTACTGTGCTAGAGCCGTTCTTCAATGAGGTATGGTCCAAGTAATTTTTTACCGTTAGCCAAATTCCAAACATGCTTACCAGTTACGACAAAAGAAACTTGAATAAAAAACGTAATTCTTGCACATAATTGATGCTCAAAAGTCAAAACTAGTGCATAAACTGATATCAGGAGAATTATTACAATTATAAAATGTTTGATGTCGCATATGGCATATGGGAGCATTCAAATGGTTACATGGAGAAAACTATGAACAGGACTGAACTATTAGGTCCAAGAAATAGGAGGCATTGGGTAGGCTGATTAAAAAGAAGTCTAAAACATTAGCTGAATGAGTGGCATTAGCAGAAATGATATACATATACCAGATTATAGGTAGAGAAAGAATTAATTAAGGTTGTTTAGGATGATGTTTGAAGCTGACAACATTAAAGAGCCTGAGGTGGTACAACAGAGCAAAGCTCAACAGATCCATAGTGAAGCAGCTCCTCTATCATTTGCTCAATATGATCATCCTCAAGAGGCTTGAACTGTTGCTGGCTGCTTTCCACTTTAACTTTCTTCACAACCCAATTGGGCTCTAGTTCTGGTCCTTTTTCTGGGAACCACATACCCATTTCAAAAGTTTTTCCAGCAAAGGCATTGGAGGCAATGAGATGTGGTGATGGTTCTTTTTTAGGCTCTGGAGCTAATGGTTTGGTCATTTGCAGTGAAGCCATGTAGCATTTGTGGAGTTTAGCTGTCAAAGTTGCTGAAAGAAGCTTGGATGAAGATGACTGAGATGCATTTGGGTTGTAAGGGAAGTTGGTTCTAGCTCTTGGACCACACATAAGCCTTGCTGCTTCATCATAGGCTCGTGCCGCGTCTTCGGCCGTTTCAAATGTTCCCAGCCAAATTCTAGTCTTCCTGCAATTGAAACGTTTCGTTTAGTACGCAACCAAGGAAAACAAACACGCATGAAAAAAAAAAAAAAAAAAAAAAAAAAAAAAAAAAAAAAACGTATTTAGGTTTCAGTAACTAATGAGGTCAACGTACAATATAGGGTGGCGAATTTCGGAGACCCAAGAGCCCCAATGCCTCTGCCGGACGCCTCTGTATCGCTGTTGTGGTCTGGCCATGTTGAAGAAAAAGAAACGTTTCTTGCGAAGGTGTTTGTGAAAATGCCTGAATGAGAGAAATGAGGTAGGAAAGTTGTGCCAAGTGAGGGAGGGGGAGAGGGGGGTTTTTGTAGTTGGGTTTGTTGACAGATATAGATGCAACTGGAGGCTCTTTTTCTAAGGCTTCTCTGGCAACCAATTTGGGGAATTGGGTCCCACTGGAGCTTTTGAGGTCTAAACTTCTTTTTTCTGTGTCCATTAGTTACCAGTTGGTCTGTAGCAACGATTATTGAATAAATAGGTGGAGAATTTCAAACCGTGACCAAATTCAGTTCACATGATTTCTTTTTTCCTTTTATGAAACAAGCTATTATATCGAAAATATCATGCTACTGTTCTCTTGCCTTTTTGGCTTTTGCCCATTCTTTCTTCAAGGAAATCTAAGGTCATAGTCTCATAGATTCTTCTCATGTGAGTTTGGTTCATTTTAGAATGGACAATGACTCAATCAAGTTCATTATTATTAAAGATAACAAAAAAAAATAATGAGAATAAAATATTTTTATTTTTGCTTCTAGCTGATCAATAAAAAATCTTTGAACATATCATACTATTATTATCATATACTACATTTATTTTGGACGACCAAAATACCAAAATTAAGATAACATATTGCATATTGGAAGGATGAATAATAATATTTTTTTTGTTTTTTTGTTTTTTATGAGTTGAGTGATGAATTATTATACGTTATAATATGGTCCCTAGGGAGCGAGAGCTCTATGCATCAACTGTTACCAACATGATTGAGTCAATTTTGCGTTGGGACACATTGATTAAAAGATTCTTGGACCGTAATAATTATCCTAACAATTCAAATCATTTGATCATACGTTTTGTACTATTATAGGATCAATCTGCACTCACGAGCAACAATGTCCTGATGTTTTTCATATATATATATATATATATCAATTGGAGGGTAGTGTTTTTTTTTTTTTTTTTTTTTTTTTATAAATGAGAATTATTTTTCATAAATTGAAAAAATATGCTGATGAAGCAACATGGTAGGCTAGATCTTTCTTCCAAAAAAAACAAAAAAGGTGGGCTAGCTTGCAAGGTGGTATTTGTTTTGGAGCTTTCATTTTCATGCAACTTCTATAAGATAACTGATGCCATAATGCAGTGAGGGTTTTTGTTTGTATTGTAAATTTTGCTGTGAACCAAGTGTCTAAAAGCTCATAGTCATAGCATGGAGTTAAAAATTGGAAACATTAGCATATGTAGTCATATGCTACATAGTAGAAGAGGACAGAGAAGCTGTGTTCCACACTTTCATGTTTAAATTTGGATGGTTTATGCAATGCAAATGCAATGCACCACCATATATTCATTGTTCACCCACGTGCCTAGAATGACGCCCCATATTGAGAGAGAGAGAGACTGAGAGAGAGAGCGAATCAAATTTCTGTGTCTTCCTCAGTACAAGTTTGTTTTAAACACAATCATATGGTGTGTGGTGAGAGATAAGCATAGCCTTTAACTATTCAGCAGCTATTTCTGACTGTGTCAAACTCCAACATGAGCATGATAAACACTTTGTACTCTTTTTCGTTGAACGCTCTCATCTCATAGTCTTACTTACGGCAACTACCAGTTCAACATAAACTAACGGAGGATCCGGGTTTCTCGTAATAGAATATCAATTAGATCTCTTTCGTGCATGCCATGTCTACGGTGCAAGGAAAAGAGCCAAGAAACTTTTCACCCTAAAAATAGTCAAGACTCAAGACATGTATATGCTAAGTCGAACTAACAATCTTGGATTTGACAATCAGGACAAATAAACTAGAAGATTGTAGACAATAAAAGATTGAACAGGTTTAAGAATAACTTTTCTTTTCTTTTTCTTTCATCGCAGTAAATTATATTTTTTTACCTTAAACTATCACTTCGATTACACTTAACCATCTGAATTATTGAAATGCAAAATGAACCCCTCAATTTTAAAAATATGTTATACTTAGGGACTGTTAGGTAGACTTGTTTAAACACATGTTTTCAGTTTTTAAATAACATTACATGTATTTTTACACAATTTTTCACCCACACATATTTCCACACATGTTTTTAAACAACAAAACACATATTTTTAAATACATATACCAAACATCCCCTTAATCTTCTATGTCTGTTTTATTGTTTAGTCAAACTAAATTTAACATCAAAAGACTAATTTACCCATTTTGTATATGTGTCTGAGAAAGGAATCGTCATGCTTAATACCAAAACACACAGGCATGACAAACATCAAAGGAGGGGTGAAAAATTAAGGTGAAAAAATGTAATTTGTCCTTTTTAATTTTTAACAACGCCTATTTTAGTCCTAAAAAGGGAGGGGCATTGAACCCCAATATACAATCATACAAAACCAGCCCAAAGAATCCAAAATATCAAAATGTGGAAGCTTAACGAAGAAAAAGTTTATGAGGAATTTCATCATAAAAAATTACGATTAAACTATATATAATTTGAAACTGGAGAGTAAGATGGAAGGAGCAAAAGAGGACAAATGGACAATCGAACAAACAGCATTTAATGGAAAGATTGAGAGTTCTTTTGTCTCATTTTTGGATTACAGCTAACCAAATAGCCTGAAATCAACAGGAAGGTCAAAAAGAAGATAATCTAATGTCCAGTACATAATCTAATGCATAGGGCCCACATAGAACGCGTGAAGTGGGTCCCAAAATCTAACATGGGTGATGATAGCAAACTGTCCGGTTTATGTGCAACTGTATGAAACCTCCCATGGTTTCGTGCCCACTACACGTTCCAAAGTCACATGCAAACACAATACTTTGGATTTTTGTTTTTGTTTTTTTAATATAGCAATACAATGGATTTAACGAATAACGAAAGAGGATTGGAATTGTGTTCAGGGATAAGAACATGGGATATCCTTGTCAACACACGACATTGTGCACGTTCTCTCGTTTTTGGTTCTTCCTCATACAATGCATTAACAATTAACACTCTATTTGAGAATTGTTTTGAAGAAGAACGGTATTCCCCAAGTCAAACCCATGATACTAAACAAGATATAGATGAGTTTTGGAAACATCATTGTAGACACCGCATTCTGTACCCATTACGACTCAAGTTCTCGTTCTTCAATAATGCTGAAATTTTAAAACCTAAGGTTGGTTTAGGTCCCAATCAGATTCTGAATGGACTTGAAAATTGTTGTTGAGATCAGAAAAATCATGACACCAAGGCCCAAAGAAATAACGCAATGGGCCAACCCCATGACAAGTAATCATAAAAGGGATGAATTCACCACAAAGAAAAAAAATGACGGTAACCCCAAAAGATTTGAAGCCCAAAATCTACGAAAGGAAAAAAAAGCTTAGCCTGCCAGGATCAGGGGATCTAGGCGAGCCTAGCAGGAAGAGCTGGGCCGGGATCCCCAAAAGCTACCAAAGGCTCGGGATCCCTGGGACGTGCAGCACAGCTGAGGTAGGATTGAGACAGCTCAAAGGAAGTACCAAAAAGGCACAAGGAACGAAGGACAGACATGTCCTTCTCAAGCACCCAGTGATGCAGTAAGGAGTCAGAAGGCATAAAGTAACCATTTGTGAACAAAGGGGGTGGTACTTCAGGGAATGCAGAATGAAGAACTATAGGGGGAAGTGGCTGGAAAAACCTTCAACCCAGTAGGAAAGGATTCCGACCATTTGGGAAAAATGACAAGAAAAAGGGACAGCCAAAAGGTGAAAAGGTAAGGAGCCAAAAGGCTGAGGTCAGCTACCAAAAGGCACCTCGGAATGGAAAGTCAACAAGGGACTTTCAGGGAAACAGCACCAAAAGGAAAAACTTACAAGGAATAAGGAAAGGGCCAGCTCTTTGAGTAACTGGCACAACATGAGCTCTGGAACCTAGAAGAGCAAAAGAGAAATTAGTGGTACCCCGAAACCCTACCGTGACACTGTAAAAAGGGAGGGCAGCCAGCATTGAAGGGGGCAATCAGGCAGTAGTGAACCATAACAGAATCATTGAGAAAACTCTGTCAAAACTTAGAGAAAATAGTAAAAAAGGGAAATACTCCCCAGTATCCCAATACAGCCACTATAGAACATACTCGGATTCAAAGAAATTCAAACTTTACAAATCTTGAAGGCTTGAATAGCCATCCAAGTCTGTGATTTTTGAGCTTATTTGGACCTTGTAACACGTCTTAGTGAGCACATTGTAATCCATAATTAAGAAAATAATTAAATATTTCATATTGACTTGAGGATCCCTAATAGTCATTGTGTATTTTTCTTCCTTGTTACATTGTTTTCCCTTTGCTGTCATTCTTGCTGTTCAATAAATAAATAAATAAATAAATATATATATATATATATATATATATATATTTATATTCTTTCTTGCTATTGTATATGTGTTGTAGGATCCTTGCCCTGTGCACCACTTGGTTTGTAAACAGTCCATTTTAGCTACGGTGAACCAAGCCCAGTCCATCAAACCACAAGTATTTGGCCCAGGATCCTTGGGTCTGGGAGCTAAGAAAAAAGGCACCCGCACATATGTTAAAATAGAAATTATAACTTTTTATGAACAAATAAATCTATTTTTTGAAAAATAAAGGTCAACAAACCCTCGGCCTACGTATGCAAGTCTAATGCATGCATACGCAGGCACAGACCTGCGCACGCACCTATGGTTCCAGAAACCTATGAAGGGAAAATTTTATGTATTAAAGACTAAGGTTTGTAATGAATTCCACATCGTCTAGGACTGGGAGCCATTCCTGTAGGCACCGCATTTTGTACCCCTTACGATTCGAGTTCTTGTTCTCCAATGATGCTGAAATTCTAAAACTTAAGGTTGGTTTAGGGTCCAATCAGATTCTAAATTGACTTGAAAAATGTTAAAATAGAAAATATAACTTTTTATGAGCAAATAAATCTATTTTTGAAAAAGAAAAGGCTAAGAAAACCCTTGCACTGCGTATGCAGGCTAGAACCTATGTACGCAGGTCTGATATATGCACACGCAGGCACGGACACGCAACTAGGGTTTTAGAAACCTATAAAATGCAAGTTTTCTACATTAATATTGAGGTTTGGAACAAATCTCACATTGTCTGGGAGCCGTTTCAAACCCCTATTTTCTTACTATATAAAGCCATACATGGTACATTTTCAAAACACACAGAAAATCCTAAGGGAAAACCTAAGATTCACTAGAAATAGTGAATCAAAGAGGAAGTTTTTCACAAAACATCCTTAAAGTCAATTTTATTTTGATTGGGACCTTTTCTGGTCTTGATCCTCGAGTTTTGAAATTTACTAATCATTTTTGTTTGGTTGTGAATAGATTTGACAGAGAAGAACAGTCAAAATCAAGCTAAAAGAGCTTTTGTTTTTGAGGTATATGTTCTAACATCTTTTCTTTCATTTTTTTCTTTTAATCTTGCTTTTAATCCTGTTTCTTTGTTTTGTTTGTGTGTTAACATGTTTGTTTAAGTTTAGGTTTTAGTTGTTTTCTGTTTTAAAACATGCTAGGTTGCTAGATTTGTTGTTTTTTCTTGTTATGTTCTTGTTTTTTGGGTTAGGGTTCTTCAGGGCGTGTCTGCATGCGCATGCGTACGCATGCTCGAAGTATGCATACGCATACAACTGGCCTACATACGCAAGCATATGTGTGCACATGCATACTCGTGCCTAGAAACCATAATCCGAGTATTTCTGCTTATGTTTCTTTGTTTCTTTTACATAATATGCCTTTATTTTGACCTTCTCATATGTTTTCTAGCCTCTATTTCTTTGTTTGTATGTTTGTTTGCTTTAATATGCTAGATTAGGGTTTCTTTTCTTCTCCTTGTTTTGACACCATGAATATGCATTTACATGTCCATGCATTAATGTCATAGGTGCTGTGATGCAGTGAGGTAAGTAAGGTAAGACATGCATTGGTATGAACATGTATTTTAGTGATAAATATGCTTGCTTGATGGTTGTTTTCATATCTAAAAGTTTGATATATATATATATATATATATTTGATGCTTAACACTTTGTTGTCATGCCTACCTTTCTACCATAATTTGTTTGCTGCCTTAGATGAGATAACATGAGATGCCATGATAGATGAATGCTAGGGTTGATTGATAAGCATGATAGAAGAATGTTAGGTTTGGGATAAAATGTCATGTTGTATGCTTAGATGTATGCTTGTGTGTGTGTGTGTGTGTGTGTGTGTTTAGATGCAATGTTAAATATGTCTTTAATAGGATTAAGACATAGGACACAATGAGTGGAAGCCGACCCATGGATTGGGCGGTTTTGGGTGCCTAACACTTTCTCAAAACCGTACCTAAACTCTGAACTCAAACTTTAGCAGTAAGACTAGTCCTTCCATGTAAGGGCACTATATTTATGGTTCCTAAACCATAAAATTAGATGGCAACTCCTTGTGTTTCCTCCGCCTTAGTCCATTCAGCCAAGGCGTACTTCCCAAAGCGGCCCACACCACGCATTGTGCTCACAGTTCCAAACCCCCATTTTTCAACTATATAAAGCCTTGGTATATTTCAAAAACACAAATCCTAAGGAAAAACCTAAGATTCACTAGAAATAGTGAATCAAAGAAGAAGTTTTTCACAAAACATCCTCAAGTCAATATTTTCTGATTAGGGCCTTTTTCTGGCCTTGATCTTTGAGTTTTAAGATTACTAGTCACTTCTTTGTTTGATTGTGAATAGATTGACTGAGGGGAACAGTCAAAATCAAGCTTCAAAAGCTTTTTGTTTGAGGTATTGAGTTCTAAGCATTTCTTGTTCATTTCTTTACTTTTTCTTGCTTTAATCTTTCTGTTTTCCTTGTTTCTATTGTTTCTTCATATTATAACATGTTTGTTTAGCTTAGGCTTTTTTTGCTTTATGATTTTATGCATGTTAGGTTGTTAGATTTAAGTTCTACTCTATTTTTCCGCGTTTCTATGTTTCTAGGTTAGGGTTTAGAGTGTCTCTGTGTGCGCATGCTTCCTGCATAAGTACGCAGGCTCAAAGTATGCGTACGCATACAATTGGCCTGCGTACGCAGGCCTATGTATGCGCACATATACTCATGCCCAGAAACCCTAAATCTAAATTTTTTGCTTCTATTTCTTTGTTTCTTTTACATAATATGCCTCTATTTTGACCCCTTTTATGTCTTTAAGTCCCTATTTCTCTGTTTGATTATTTGTTTGCCTTTAACATACTAGATTAGGGTTTCCTCTTTATTTCTTGCATTGATACCATGAACATGCATTAATATGATCATGCATTGATGTCATAAGTTCTGTGATGCAATAAGGTAAGTCATGCATTCACATGAACATACATTTTGGGTGATGAACATAACAAATATGTTTGTTTGTTGTTTGGATACTATGCTTATATGTTTGGGTTACGTTTGATGTCAATATCTTGCTGCCAAGCCTATTTTCTGCCATGTTTTTTAATGCTTTGGATAGATGTATGCTAGGTTTGATATGAGATGTCGTGATAGATGTATGTTAAGGTTGTGGTACATTTGATGCCATGTTGATTGTTAGATGCATGTTTGTGTGTGTGTGTGTGTGTGAGTATAGAATACAATATTGAACATTCCTTTAATAAGATTAAGACATAAGACACAATGAGTGGAAGCTGGCCCACAGGTCGGGCCATTTTTTGTGCCTAACATCTTCCCAAAATCGTACCTAAACTCCGAACCCATACTTTGGTGGTAAGATCAGTCGTTCCACATAAGGGTGCTATATTCATGGTTCCTAGACCATAAAACTAGGTGGTGACTCCTTTTTCTCCGTCCCAGTCCACTTGGCCAAGGCGTACTCCCCAAAAGCAGCACCGATTGCACGTTGTACCCACAATCATTAAACAAGAAGATGAAGATGAAAACAATCTTTCTAAAAAAAGGAACTTGAATTACCTAATAAGAGAGAGAACAAAACTTAAGAATTAACATAGGATGGAGTCAAAACCAAGCCATAGAAGAAAAAAAAAATTCAATTGAAATTATATTCATTATAAACTTTTCTTCGTAGGAATACAAAGCCCCAACAATGAAAAGGAGCGCGGGCATAATAAAGTAAGGCAATGCTAGTTGTCACTAAATGACGATGTTTTCTCTCAATAGCCTCATTTTGTTGATGGGTATGGGGACAAGAAACACGATGAAAAATCCCACAATTTTCAAAAAAAAAAATTTGAAAAGAGAGCGATAGTGATCACCACCCCAATCAAATTGAGCAACCATAATTTTGAGATTAAAATAGCGTTCAACATACTTCTAAAATTTAATGAAAATTGGGAGTGCATCATTTTTACAAGTTATTGGATAAAGCCAGGTAGATCAATTGAAGGCATCTAAAATGAAACTTAATATTTATGACCATTTTAGTACTAAAACAAGCAAGAAATGAATTCACTATTATTTGCAATTATACAAAATCTAGAAATAACATGAGAAACAATATTAAATATAGGATGCCCTAAAAGCATTAGCATTGGGGGTGTAACCCCCCCCCCCCCCCCCCCCTTCTCGCCCTCCAAATTGCTATTTTACAACTACACATGCTCAAATTAAGCTTTACGCAAGTGGGTATTGGTAAAGGAATTTTAGCAATTGCGAACAATAAACTCTTAAATGTAAGAATTATTGTTGCAAGATTGTATTTTTTTTAAATAATTTTTATTGTCTCTCTCTTCTTTCTCTCTCTTCCTATTTATCTCTCTCTCTCTCTCTCTCTCTCTCTCTCTCTCTCTCTCTCATGGGTAAACTTATGGGCATAAATTAAATTTTTGGTAATTTTATGAACATGTAAAACATTATTTAGAACAAAGGATGATAAAGGGGTAGTAAGTTTGGTAGAGCAAATATGTTTCACTAATAGTTCAATACCATTGCCAATGCAAATTTGGTTGGAGCCAAGATAGTCCTCAACTCACACATTCAGATTGGCGAGATCAATAGTGAGATGGTGAGTAGTTCCAAAATTTGGATAAAAATTGAGATTAGAAGGTCCCAGATGAATGGTGAGAAGAGCTTGCATATTTGAATTCAATTTAGTAGAATAAGAATTGTCAAACAATGGTAGCAAGAGAGAGCTACATGACTAGGTTTGTTGCAGACTTGGCATAATGAACAATTGTTGGAGGAGGATTTTGTGGAGTCACGACCACGCTCCTTGCCTCTATAATTTTTTTGATTTATGGATGGAGAACCATGACTAGATTAAGGTGAAAAGTTATGGTGACCACCATTTCCACCACATGAGGAGTTTCCTGTATTTGCAAAATTTGCTCTAGCAAGAGAGAGATCCACATTAGGTTGGTTTTGTTCAACATGCATTTCATAGGCTAGTAAGTGCCCATATAAATCCTCAAGAAAGAGTGGGTTAACACGTGTAGTCACATAAGTAACAAAAGAATCATAGTTAGACACAAGACTAGCCAAAAGGAAGGAGACAAGCTCAAAATCATTCAATCGTTGGTCAATGGCTGCAAGGGGTGGGTGCAAGCGCCCGCAACAAGTCATCCTCCCTTTGGGTGAATACGCCTTGGCCTAAAGTGGACCATGGCAGAGGGTGTAAATGGAGTCACCACCTAGTTTAGGTCTAGGAACCACAAATATAACACCCTTCATGGAAGGACTAATCTTTACCAGAGCACGTGTTCTGAGTTTAGGTATGAGGATGGGAAGGTATTAGGGACCCAACCCCACCCGACTCGTGGATCAGCTTCCACTCATTATGTTCCAAATCTTAGTCTCATTAAAAGTAAGTTTAACATGTTATTCTAACTCACACACTCTAAAATGCATCTAAAGCAATCAACATCGCATAATCATTGCAAGCCTAATCATTCATCTATCATGGCATATAAGCATATATCTCCAGGGCAGAAACATCACAAGGTGGATCAGGATAAACATGTTATAGCATCTAAACATGAAGAGTAAGGGATTCAATCAAGCACAACATGTTCACCACCCATATCATATTCATCAACCAAATGCATGTTCATGTGATAATACATGGCTAACCTCACTTACCTCACTGCATCACAGTACCTATGCATCAATGCATAATCATATTCATATACATGTTTATAGCATTTAAACAAGTAAAACCCTAATAAACAGAAAAGGGATAAAACGAAACAAAGCAAAACAAATAATATAACAGATGTATACAAATGTGAAAACTAGGTTAAACAGAGCCTAAGCATGTAAATAAACCAAAGGAAAGACAAACAGAAAATAAATTAAGGTTTCTGAGTAGGAGTATGCGTGTGCATACATAGGGCATGCGTACGCATACTTCGAGTATGTGTGCGCATGCATACACACCTGAAACCCTAAACCAGAAAAGCAAAAAAGAAAACAAAGGAAACAAAGCAAAAAACAAGGAAACTAAAAATCTAGCATGCTTCTAATATAAACACGAAAAGAACCTAAGCTAAACAAACATATCAAAGCACTTCAAACATATATATAAACATAAAAACAAAGGAAAAGTAGGGAAAGTGAAAAGCCAAAGTTAGAAACTTTACCTCAACACTAGAACTCTCTAAACCTTGATTTTGACCATTCTCCTCAATCAATCTATTCACAACCAAATCATAAGTGAGTTAGTAAACTTAGAACTTAAAGATCAAGACCAGAAAATGTCCCAATCAAGCAAAATTTGACTTGAGGATGTTTTGTAAAAAACTCCCTCTTTGATTCACTATTTTCTAACGAATCTTATGTGTTTTACCACTAGAATTCGTCCTCCTTGAAAAGTAACTTTTATGGCTTTATATTGTCGAAAAATAGGAGTTTAGGGCGGCTCCCAAATAATGTGGGATTCATTTCAAACCAAGTTTTAATGCAAAAAACTTGTCTTTCATAGTTTCTAAAACCCTAACATGCGTGTGCATGCCTGTGTATGTGCACACATGCAATGAGCATGCGTACGTAGACCTTGAACGTGCATAGGCATACGCGTGTATGTGTGCGCACGCCTTAGGATTTTTGTTGCCTTTCTTTCCAAAAATAATTTTATTCCAAAAAATAATTATATTTTCCATAGACACTTTCCTTAAGTCAATTTTCATCTAATTAGGCTCTAAACCAACCTTGGGCCTTAAAGTTCTAGCATCATTAGGGAATAGGGGCCCGAGTCGAAAGAGGTACAAAATGTGCTATCTACACGAGTATTAACCAAATTAGTAAACTGTTGAAAGTAATTAGCAATTGAAGAGTTGCCTTTCTTTAATGTGGTGAGCTAATAGTAAATCTGCATTGTTCGAGCACGAGATCGTGAGCTAAACATGCATTCCAAAGCCTACCATACATCATGGGAAGTGAGATATTTAACCACATGAGCAAGGATTTTCTCAAATATAGATGATGATTACATTGAGAATCATCTGATCCTGTAGGTGCTTGTGGTGGAACTCTGGATTTTGGAGAATCTAGGTATCACTATCTGTTGCAACAGTGGTGGCTTGTGGTGAAGGGGGTGTAGTCCCATCCAAATATGGTATTTGTCAAATCATGCACCATAGAAGTTTGACAAGTGCCATAAGCATCAAATTCACTTTTCACATCAAGTATATCCTTAATTTTTGCTTTTCTGTTGAACTTTATCCTCATCATGTAGTTAGAAATCTTTCTTCTTCATGACAAGCAACATATTTTTCTCTTCAACAGGTTGAATTAAATTTACTACACGTGGTTCAAATATATCACCTTGTTATGTAGGCTCAATAGTATATTCTTCTTGTTGTACAAACACTTAAACAAAATATGTTGACACTTGTAATTCTCTTTCAATGCTAGGTTTTGTTGGTTTAGTGTTATTATTTTATTGTGACATGTTGTTCTTAATGCCTCTTCACTACCAAAAAAAAAAATTACACTAGCATTTCAAAAACGCTGCAATAGGTCTCTAAAGTACTGGCATAGGTCCGCTTGGGCTATACTGGCTTTTTATAAATTTGGTAAGGTTTGTTCTATAGTAAGCTGTGTTGTGAGAAACCACGACTTGAGCAAGGTATAGGGGACGGGGGTTTATGATGATTCTCAAGGTGATCACCCAACCAATCATATTGTACCTCCTAGATCGATATTTTTACATTATTGGAGTCATGAATAATTTATTTAAGGTTGAAAACAAACAAACAAAAAGAGTAATGAATTATATCTTTATCTCATTGAAAATTATTCAAATTACATGATTTTAATGACAAATAGAAGTTATAAAACTTTAGTTTCTTGTTATAATTTAAGAAAAGTACACAACTTTGGTTTCTAGTTACATTCTAATAGATGCAAAATTATATTGGATAAGTTACTATAAAGAACCAATGATCCAAGTAATTCGGGGCTAAGTTACAAAATGGAAATATATTAGGCACTCATTCTACTCGGCCTAAATTGGTCTTCTAGGAGATAATGTCCAATATTCATGTCATGTAACTTTCAAGCAATCAAACATGTTATAGCACTCCAAACATGTAATGTTTTAAATTTAAGTAGAAAATTATTCAAATGTGATCATGGGTGATAAGGTTCACAAAAATCAACATATTATCGTATAAACATGCAAAAATCAAATTTGTTATGTCATGTCATCATTCAACAAAAAATCATATTTTAGCGTATGATGACTTTATAATTTCATGTGCATTAATCACTTAAATTTCAGATTATAACATATGTGTATTTGATCAAGCATGTCAGTATTTGAATACCCAAAAAAAAAAGATTTTTATTATCCATCATTTCACATTATCATAAATCAAATAAAATTTTAATCATCATATACATCATTCGAATTAGATTTTTATGAACAACATGTTGACAGATTTGAGCCCTAGTCTAAGGACACATTTTCACCATTCATTCTATCCCATGCCATCGTACCATCTCATGATAGATAAATCTAATACAGTAAAGTGTGGAAAATTAAATTAGGGTTTTACATGTTATAACTACCTACACATAAGGTTGCCAAAATCGGGATCCTACATAGGATCGTTGAAGGTAGGTGGGATCGTAGATTGTAGGATCGAATCGTGAATCGTAAGATTCTACATATTTTCAGATTTAAAGCAAAAAAAAAAAAAAAAAAAAAAGGTTGATAATGGCTTTGTATGTTGAATAATCATGTAAATTATAAATTCATCCATAAAAAAAACTTAGATTTGCATCATATGATGTAATTTGCATGTCATACATCACTAAGTCTATACTAAAGAAACAAATATATTTAAGTTTTGATCCAATGTATTTCAATACATGTTTAATTAGCAACCAAATACCAAAATATTTATCAAAACATATGGAAAATATTTTCCAAGTTCTAAGTTCCAAGTTTGAAATCTAAAATAAGTTAGCAAATGGAAACTAGCTAACTACAATATGAAATCCAAAAGTAAGATGAATATTAAGGTGAAGTGAACATTTAATTATTCTCATTCTAAGATTCTTATAACCACCGTCCTAAATTCCTAATCATCATCATCCATTTCATCATCTATGTAAATATTATATATTTGTATACTAGAGCTGCAAAAGACATCAAAATACAATTTCATACTCAACTATTCAAGTTATACCACTTAACAACAATTAGAGAGCATGCTCAAAAAAATCAATCAATCAATATACAAATACAAGCATAACTGCTAAAACTATATATAAAAAAATATTTTAGTACTATTAGAACACAAATTAGTATATTGATCAAACAAATTTAACAACATTATAACTTAAAAGGCAGCAAACCCAACATCAAATTCTTCATTTAAAAATGATGAAGTATTCCTTCATTTTGATTACAAGTGAACTAGAAACTAGAATACATTTTCTTAGGTTAACATAATTTTATAAAATAAAAAATAAAAAGCCATACCATCACAATATGAAAAAATAAAAACCCTTAAAGCTTCATCAAAACAAAAAAAAAAAATTATTCCATAAATAAATAAATAAATTAACCAAAAAATTATGTTTTTGGTAGGATCGGTCAAATCCTAGATGATCCTACGATCCTATACAATCCTACATACAATCCTACCATTTTTACGATCCTATTGCGATCCTAAACGTTTTGGTGAGGTGGGATCGTAAAATCATGCGATCCTACGATCCAGATCGCGATTTTGACAACCATACTTGCACGTCTCTTGCCAAAATGACACTGGTGGAGGGCCTTTGCATTTGAGCCTTCATTCCTAGGGTACTTCAGCTCATCTCCTCAAATTATCCATAAATTTCCTCCTTGAATTCCAAAATAAATTGTGCCTTTGTCACTTGGTTGATTAGTTGAAAGATTGGTTTTTTGCATCCAATATGTTGATTTATCTCTTCTTCTTTTTTCTATTGTAATTGCTCCTTTGTTATTTTACTGCTTCTCTATGTTGATGATACATTACTCTAACTAACAATAATCCCACCTTCCTCGATTCAATGCATATGAGCTTAAGGATACTGGATTCTTTTATTGCTTCTTCAGCTCCTAGCTAGATTCACAACCTCTGCTCTGTTTGTTCATTAGTCCAAATATGACTCTAGTTTATTTCTTCGTCATCATATATATGCTTGAGTGCAAGCCTTACAAGACTCTTTGCACCCCACATAATGCCTTAATAATCATAAAGCAAGATGGTACCCTTTTATCTGATTCCTCCTCCTATCACAGCCTTGTTGGAGCCCTACAATATACCTCACCTTTACCAAATTTGATATTGGATTTTCTGTTAATCGGATCTATTAGTTTATGTATGCCCCTAAATGATATTCATTTTGCTATTGTCAAACTGATTTTGCATTACCGTGAGGGGTCCATTGATTATGGTATTCTGGTTCTCTTCAAGCCTGGTTCTATCACTTATTTGTCTGCCTATGCAGATGCTGATTGGATTGGTGACCTCTTTGATAGCAACTCTACATCTGGTTTTATTGTCTTCCTTGGATCCAAATCCAACCATATCACTTGGTTAGCCAAGAAAAAATCTACTATCTCTCGCTTTTTTAATGATGCTGAGTATCATTCCTTAGCTTCTACTGTAGCTAAACTTTATTGGCTTTGCATTATTCTTAAAGATTTGGGTGTTTTCCTTCATCATATGCCTTAAATTTGGTGTGACAATATTTGGCTCTTGACATTGCCTCTAATTCTGTCTTTCATACTCACATCAAACATATTGAAGTGTATTTTCATTTTGTTTGAGAATGTGTCCCCTACAAAGATTTGAACGTTAGTTTGTCTCTACTTATGATTAGTTAGTAAAGATTTTTACCAAAAGCTTATCTTCCTCACAATTTCCCTTCTTAGTTCTTACTATCGAAACTAATGCCCACCTCACAAGTCACAACATTGGTGATTAAATCCAATATAGTTAGAATTACTTAGATAGTGGTTACAGTTGGTTAGAATACGTTGCAGAAGTTAGTTTGTAAAGTCTATTAGTATAATATTATTGAAAATGCTAAACGTACAAACTTTTTTACAAACTACTGATGTGGTACTGGTAGGTGCTTATCTCATAGTTGTTTTTCATTAAGCACTCGGAGGCTGCCACTCAATTAACTTAGGCCATGTCAAGCTCAAACTCAAGTTTTAACGTTCGAAATGCAGTCAATTCCGTCTCAATCTAGTATAATTTTTTAACAAGCTAAACTTGGACAAAATAAAGCACCACTGGTGGATTCGACTCATTTGTTTATTCTTTGTTTCTCCGTTTTTCTTCTTCAATTTGTATTATCTTACTATGGAGAGATTTTTAATTCTTAACACACTTCATTTTTCTTTACGCGGTTTCACTGCTAAGCAAGAGAATTTTTGTATTTTAGTTTGATGTGATAGAAATGTCTGTACTCCAAGTTACCCCGCAGTCCGTGGGATTTTGCCCAGGCTGGTCCTTTGAATTTTGAACATAGACACAAGAAATTGACATGAAAAGGAAATGATGTATACGTCTCCATGTGCATGTCCCTGTTTTGTCTCGCATAAGACATTAGAAAAATAGTATAAAGTTAGACCTTTGCAAAGAGAAAGCGAAATTTCCAGAGATAATTTAGGGCAAGGAAAGTGCAGAAAAATTAGGAATTAATCCACATACTATCTTCTCAAAAAATATATAACAAAAATCCACATACTAGAATTTAAAAGGAAAAAAAAAAAAAAAAAAAGTGAGAACATTTGCAAAAAGTAGCAAATGTTGTATACATTTGCAAAAAATGGTAAGAATTGTACTTTTTTTGGCAAATTTGTATACAATATTTGCCACTTTTTGTATGTTTATAATGTAAATTTACATTGCAATTTGCAAGTATTAATGTAAACATAGAATTTTCCTTACAAAAAAATTTGAAGGCTAAACCTCTGTTACATAGAGTGTAGACTGTAGAGCTTAATTTGTTATTTTTTTACTTCTGAAGTTGGTAATAGTATGAATTTAACTTTGCACTTTACCAACTTCAAAAAGAGACTCTCTGTTTTTGAAGCAAAAACTAGTTTAGTATCCATAATTGACCCCCGCAAAAGTCAAGCTAAAGCACATGTTTAGTGAACTGTGAGAATTGCATGCATTGAGGGAGTATTATAAGGCAGTCACGCATGTGGTTCAATAGCTTTAACATTGAACAACAATATGGAAAATTATGCAGCGATTTGACATCTTCTTATACATTGCCGGGAACTAAATATAGAATAGATTATAGATCCCCTTCGTGTCAATAGTGCAAAGAAAAATTAAGAAATGTCATTTCCTCTTTCTTTCTTTCTTTTATAATGCTAATAACTAAGTTGGGTTTCAGGAGTTGGGCCACCCTTTTATTCAAATGGAACTAAGGCTTTGGGTCTTCAAGATACATGTATGAGTTTCACAATTTCTAAGGCAAGCATATTCTGGAAAATGAGTATCTTAAAAACATTTTTTTTTTGGAAACTATCTCATTTTTTGTGTGTTTCATAGCAATCTTGAAAATGAGAATGAAAATGTTTTATGATGTTTGATACAAGCAACAAATTAACATTTCTTGTATATTTCAAAACATGAAAGGGAAATTATGAGAATAACATCATTTTTTTAAAAATAAAAGCAGAAAACCACCTCTTGAAAATAAGAAAAAAATTTATTGAGGTTTTGTCGTTGACCAATTTTTAGTTTTCCTATCACCCACATTTTTTAATGCTACAAAACACTAGAAAGCTCAAAGAACTATTATTAAGAAAGGTTTTTTTGTCAAAACAAATGAAGCATAAGACTCATTTTGTGTAAAAAAAAATGTGTTTTATAGGGAGTCCATCATAGAACCAAGGAGAAAGACACGTGCTTTAAGCCCAATTCATAAGAAAAGAGAGATATGAGTTCAACATCTGATGTGGGTAACATCGTGGGTTGTGAGCCCAATTTATGTAGTGCCAAGATTTGAGCTTCAAGCCCATCTCGTGAAGTAACACTATTTTGGTTTTAAGTCCATTTTAGGAGCTATGAACTTGTTAAATACTTATTAAAACATATATGAAAATAATAATAATAGTGTTTTAAACCGGGTTTATAAAACGTTACATAATCAGAGTACAACTACAAGAGCCTAACCTTTGTAATTGTAGACTGTAATTATAAACAGCAGACACTAGACACACACAACTAATATGGGATAAACATCTTTATTTTTTTTATTTTTTTTAGTAAACAGTAATACTTATTAAAACACACACGAAAATAATAATAATAGTGTTTTAAACCGGGTTTACAATACATTACATAACCAGAGTACGACCAATGTGGTAAGACAATCTAACTGATCATGTAGTTTCTCAAAAAAAAAAAATTGATCATGTGGCTATATGGACAATATGTTTTTCGACCTTTTGGTCTTCAAAATACAAATAGGCTAAATGAATACACAGCCTTGTTATTAACATTCCCTAGACTAGAATAAAAATTGAAGCATTATTTGTAGGATTTCTTTTTCAGATTATGTCAATGTTGTTGTGATTTTTTGTTTGGTCAAATTATAAATAAATAAATAAATAAAAATTGTTGTCCAATAAGGAAGTTGCGATGGAACCTCTCCTACACAAAAAATAATAATAATAATAATAATAAACTAATAATATTAAAAATAAAATAGTGCATCAACAAATAATGAAAAGTAATCATTATAAATTGAACGTTACAAATTTAAATCATATACATACATACATAAATACATACACACACATATATAAGAGTCCATCTTCTTAATTCAATGCTTATTTGTTTGAGATGTGCACTTCAAAATTTTCAGATTATGTAAGCCTATTTTATTTTTGTATATATTCTTTCACATAATCAATACAAAGTGTAGTCAAGTGATATTGTCTGAGGAGTGTCAAGATTCAAATCTCTCTTTTCATTGTTACAAATTTACAACAACAACAACAATAATAATAATAGCCACTTATTAAGATTTTTTTTTAGAAATGTCTATGTTCAAAAATCTACGAGCATTTCAAATATATGTATTTCCCCATCATACACTCACTAGGTTATTATAGAAAAGGCAAAAATGTAAAACTGGCTCTCTAACTTTTAACTTTTGTCATTTCAATCCTCTATGTTTCAAGTTTTGTCAATGTAGTATTCTGTTAGATATCAGTTACTCCTCCCGTTAAGTTTGGCCTTTTTTTATAATAATTTTCGTAATTAAAAGAAAATTAAAAAAAAAAAACTGTAAAAAAAAAAAAATGTAAGGGGAACGACATTGTTCCCCTTCCCCTGAAATCAAAACCGAAAAACGAAAAAAATCATCTCGATCTCTCTCTCAAGATCAGTCTCTCTCTCTCTCAAATCCACCATCATATATGCATTATGCTTTAAAGCAGACAACCACCATACCTCAATATTTCAACAAACCAACCCATAACGCCCAAACAAACCCCAAAGCAAACACCACACCAAAGAGAGCTGCAATCCCATCAATGGTCACGATCTGGCACAGCACCACCAAGCCCATCGACCCATGCTCGCAGAAGGTAACCTAATATAGCTTCATTTGAGTTACCCACCTTCTTTAGCTTGTGAAGATGATCCTAACCAACCCATCTTAAAAACAAAACCTAGACCTGACCAAAAACAAAAAACCAACTCAGTTTTTTTGCCTAACCCAGACCTAGCCCAAAACCATCTACAGTCCGGCCTGAAAAAACCTCACCAATGGTGGCCGATGTGAAAGGCTGGATTCAAGAAGCTTCAAAATCTGTTCAGGGCTTTTTGGCTAAGGAGTGAGGATATTATTTTGCCGTGGGTTTAATTAGAGCTGGGTTAAGTTTTATCGGGGTTAAAGTTTACTCGGTTTTGGTCACAGGTATTTTTGGTATGCTACACAGAGAGAGAGAAAGAGAGAGGGAGAGAGAGAGCAGAGAACGGGGAGGCAGGAGGCTAAGGATGAAGACTAAAGGGGGACCTTCCATGTTTTTTTTTTTCTTTTTTCTTTTTTCTTTTTTCTTTTTTACAGCTTTTTTTTTTCTTTTAATTACAAAAATTATTTTCAAAAAAAAAAGGGTCAAACTTAACGGCAGCAGTAACTGAGACCTAACAGAATACTACATGACAAAAATTGAAACTTAGAGGACTGAAATGATAAAACTGAAAGTTAGAGAACTGAAATGACAAAAGTTAAAAATTAGAGGGTCAGATTTACATTTTTGCCTATAGAAAATTTTCTCACAAAAAAAAAAAAAAAAAAAAAAGTTATTATTGAGAAAAAACTCCTGAGAATGGCTCCAAGATCTCAAGTAAGAGGTTTTGAACCTATTATAAGATTTTAGAAACCACAAAGTCAACTCTTAAAAAGTGCTATTATGACATCAATATGGTAAAGAAAACAACTAACTCTATTTCCATGTGAAGCATCTGTATTTTTAGACAAGTTTTAATGCAATTTCAGTATATAGCTAAGCTATTTCCTTTCTGGTAAAGAATTTAGCCAGAGTTGAATATGTCATCAAACCATTGCTAACCAAGGAAATTCATCCTTCATTGCTACCTGCTTAGCATCTTTCAATTATAAACGCAATTGGCTCGAGAAGATTTTGGTGATCCCATTGCACAGAAAGAGAGAGAGAGAAGCATGATTGGCACTAATGCATCTTCTTGTTTCACTGCTTCGCAATACCCAATTTTAGAACAAGGTAGATATGTTCTCTTCTTTCCGTGAAAATTCCTTCTCATTTGTTATTTTCTTCAAGGGAATAGCCAAATTCAAGTTACATTATACTTAATTTTAACAGATGGGCTGCAGAGAAAAATATGGTCCTCGAAAACCCAAACAAGAGGTAAGCAGACTATTTCTTTTTCACTCAATCAAATTTTGAATTTTTGAAAGATTTTCAGTTGATCAGTGCTTATCCTCATTGTGGGAGATTTTTTTTTTTTTTTTTTTTTTTTTCTTCTTTTGGGTAATGTTTAGTTAATCTCAGGTTGAATTTGTAGTTTAATTTGGAGATGAGTAGAGAGGAGAAGGAAAGGTGATCGAAATGAACTAAATTTAATACTATTTTAGTTACCTTCCCCTCTATGCTGATCTTCTTTTCCTTAATCTCTTTGTTCCAAACGTAAGATGATTGGAGAGGATTATTCTCGAATTCAGATTGGCCAGTTCTAGTAATGATATGAAAATAAAGAAATAAATTAATACAGTTTTTTTTTTTTTTTAAATATAAGTTAGAGACTTAGAAGTTTAGCCCCATTGTTTTATTTTAACAAAAATAATTCAACTTATTAAGTTGACCATTTATAATGGTCAATGGATTTCCAACTAAAATGCCGCAACAACAAATCACAAAGTAATATAATGTAAAGATACAGTGATTTATTAACAAAGTAAAAAATCTCTAGACACATTCAAATAAAAAATAAAAGCTGAGGATATCACCTACCAAGAAAATTTTCAGTATTTGGAATTGAAGTTTACAATAGAAATAAACCTTTATTCTAGATCAATCAAGATTCAGTCGAAAGTAGATCGACAAGTAGATTTCAATTGACTGAGAGTTGATTGAGATGTAGTCGAGATTCCTGACTTGACTTGAACTAATTCATGGACTTTGTCTTACACTTTTAATTATGTAGTCTTTATTCTAACATTCTTCTTCACTTATTTCGTCGAACTATATATCTATGTGATGAGAATCTTTTTTATTATGTATGTAATCATTTCTTATGTTTCAATCTCTTCTCATAATTTTGTCATAATTTGATCTCAAATTTATGCTATTACTTAATGTCCTTTCTAAAGAGATTTATTTTTATGTTGTATGCCAAAGGCTAGAATCCGATCTCAAATTTATTCTATAAGCTAATTAACAATTGTTTGATGTCAAAAGGCTATTAGGAAATATTTTTTCATTGAATTTTTTTTTTATACAAAATATAAATTATACTCTAGTTTAATCTAACTGTATGTGAATGAAACTCTCTCCTGAAAACTTGAATCCCGGCCATTACCCCCCACACCCCACAAGCATTTATATTTGTTGAGTGATTATCACACCAAGGGTGTGCGATGATATTAAATTAAGAATAGTAAAATCCAATCATTTAACCATTATTTTAACATCTTCCTTTACATTTAATCATTTAATTATTCTAACAAAAAATACTCGAAAGATGTAAAGTATGAACCAGGGTTTTTAAGGGGAGAGTTTTTACTTTTTACTTCTTCTTCTTCTTCTTTTTTTTCTTTTTTTTTTTTGGTACTTTTTATTGGCAAGGTAGTTTTGAACGATTTTTCCGTAGTTGAAGGGTTTACGCCCTCAAATCTCCGGATATTACTAACATACGCCAGCTGTAATTTAAAAAATCCAGCCAAATTCTAGTGGTTGGCTATTTTTGGGGTAAGTTTAGTAAGTAGGTAAACCATTCAAATAACAAATTGACAACTTTAAAAGTACTAGTTTGGTTGGCAAGTGCAAGGCACATGCTGCCCCTTTGAGTGAGAAAATTAAGATTAAATGTCTATTTAAAGAAAAATGAAATCATGTATTTAAATTTAGAGTAACTATTTTAATATATGAGTATTTATTTGCCATGATAGTTTCTTAGAACCTATTTGCTAAAGGTAATATCCATTCACTAAAAACTTCTAAGAGTGATAATGACTATCATCTTCTTCGGATAATAAGCAATTAAGTTTTGCTAAGACATTGTCACAATATATAAATTTTCTCAATGAATGATGTGATCATATACTACAATTAAAGGTCTTCATCAAATACTTGCAATTATCCACAATAAAGATTTTGTTATTCATACTTCATTTTTTATTGTATTACATTTTATGAGTCTAACCACGATATTTAGCTTACTTAGTTTTTAATGAACACCCTTTTAAGTAAGAAGAGAAAAAAAAAAAAAAAAAATGAGGATAACAAAGACATGTGTCATTGAAGTTTCAATTAGATAAAATTTTAATTCTAGAATATTTAAACCTAGGAAAATCAACATTCTTTAGGTAACAAATAGAACGTCATATATCACTATTCCAACTTTTCAAGTATGACTACCACATAAATCTCAAAATACATAGAAAATGTTTTGGGATATTAAATTTTAGTAAGGTTATTTTAGACATTCTACAATAGAATTTAAGAATCATAAGATATCAAAATGGTTTAACAAAGAGAGTAACAGTTAGGGATATTTCCTTGGTTTTAAAGTTTAGGGGGGAATAAAATTACCCCAAACTTAAAATGACCAATTTTATTTTTTACTTTTGGTGTAAAACTATCTTTTTATTTTCTTTTATTTTATTTTTTTACTTTAAATTTTAAACAATGTATAAAAAAATAAAAAATAATAAAAAATAATAAAAAATCAACCAAAAAAAATTGTGCTTGACAAAGTGAATTTTGGCTTACCAAATTTGACTAAACCAAAAAAAAAAAAGAAAAAAAAAAGTCTAGGAACACAACAAAATATCACAACACTTTCACAATACCTCTATTTTTCAACTATAGTGGATCTCAATCTAATATTTTATTATCTTATTTTAACCTATAAGAAACTTATACCTCAACAATTATGAAAATATTGTGATAACAACAAAATGTCATGACATTTTCACAATACAATGCCTTCACTTTTAATTGTGCTAGATGTTGGTTTGATATTTTATTATTTTATTTTATTTTATTTTAGTTTGACCCAAAAGGAATTGACACATGTCACAACATTTTCACAATATCTCTATGTTTAAAGTGTACTTGCAATGTAAATTTATATTGTAGACACACAAAAATTGGTAAATGTTGTACACATTTGCAGAATTTATACAATATTTACCATTTTTTTTCTAATATGTTTAATATTTGTCACTTTTTGTGTGTCTAAATTTTACGCTGTAAGCTTATATTGTAAAAGTACAAAGTAAGCATATAAAAATCATAAATAAAACAAAAACAAGCTCAAACCAAACTTGAAGGAAAAAAAGAAAAAGGAAAGAAGAGATCTCAACAATTCTCCTTATTTTAAAGCTTTTAGGTAATACTAAGTATTACGTCTATAATATTTGTACAATACTTTTACAAAAAAGAAATAGCGGTAAGTTAATTATTAATGTTTCTAATTTGAACCCACTACTAAAATTGTTTTTTCATCACCAATAATAGTCAATAATAACTTGCTATTTAAGATAAGAGATTTATTGTGAAAATATTGTGAACATAACATTTTTTTAATATTAAAAAATTTTCTTTCTCACCTAAACTCACCTTTTTGGTTTGTTAAAAAAAACAAAAGTTGAATAAACCAAAAGTCCTGTAGCTTGAGCCATTGGGTTTTTTTATATATAGTGAGTAGAAGTAGAAATCTTTTCTTCAGGTGGATATATATATATAGTTTATATTTAGAGACCCAGGCCAAAAGTGAACATGATCAACCTGGTTGGTATATTTCTTTAATGCATGTATATTAATATTAAATTCTAATAATAAATGAGCAGAATATAGTAGGCTTGCATTGAGTTCCATAGTGCCATTCATATTTTGTAATAGGTAATGGCAAGTCTGAATTTTTTTAAGGGGCCTAAACTAATGTAGGGGTAAGGGCCTAGAATCATATATTGGACCTTGGGCTTTGTCTGAGAACGTTGAATGGTCCGAAGAGGAACAAGTGGTTATTAGGAATTCCAATTTAAAGTTTCATGAGTAAGGAACGAATGGGAGTAGGTCCAAGGAGGAACTCCTCCTCGGATGTGATGAATGTAGCTTAGGTCTGTACTCCAGCAATTAGAGTGACCCTCCAAGAAACTCTAATGATAGGGACATATCTCATGAACGTACAAGAAAGAAGGAAACCCAAAAATATCTAAGGGAAAGCTGTTACCACCGCATTAAATGCATTGCAGCTACTTTTATGGCCGCATTTATGTGGAGAAGACCTCTGAACAGTGCTGTCTTAGCTACCGCAACTCACAGAAAGCCAAAGGGGGTGTCCGATGGGACAGGTACTCAAATAAGGGCTCAAATGGTCGACAAGTGTAGGATCAAGATTATCCAAAGAGAGCTATATAAGGTGAGAGATCCTCCATGAGAAGGGATCGAAAAAAGAGAGAGAGAACACTGTAGCAATCTAAATTGTTCTTGTACTCAATTGTGACCAATTTATATAAGTGTGACCTCCTTGGATGATGAAGTCGTTCAGTTTTACTTTCTTTGTTCTTGCTTGATCATCTTCCAAACCCATACTAGCCTTATCAAATTCATTAGAGCCTAGTTCTTCGACCCACTCTCTACAAATTTATTGTATTGGGCTCATTGGGCCAAAATCCCATACATTTTGGGCTTGAGCTGTAAACCGTGTCCCTACAATTGGTGCCGTCTGTGGGAAGAACTTGTGTGATAGTGAAAACAACGGTCAACTATGGTAGGTTTAGGCCCACACCAGGCAAAATCCATAGCATCCCAATGTGAAAGTCTGTTCGCCAACCTTGAGCGTAAAAGAGATCAAGAGGGCAGCTTGCATACTACGCATACAGGCAAAAGCCACTCTCGAGTTGGGAGTCACGTCTCTCAGGAGCAATATAATAAAGTCATGCAAAGGGAGATTAACCATCTAAAAAGGAAGTTACGCCATGCACAACGAAGACGAGCTCCCTTCCCATCTGATTCCTCTTCTGACGATGAGAAAGATAGTAGTTATCGACGTAGGTCAAAGACTCCTCCTAGTGAATCTTTCTCGTATGAAGAGGAGCACCACCGTGAACACAGATGCAAGGGCCCAACTCATAGAGGGCTGGGAAACGATGCGATAAGCAAAGCTTTGAACTAGATTTCCAAGTCGCCCTTCACGCATAGGATTGAAGGGGCAACTCTTCCTCGGTGTTTCCATCTGTCAACATTCACCATCTACAATGGGCGAACAGACCCAGTAGAGCATGTGAGCAATTTCAGTCAGAGAATGGTCGTCCATTCTAAGGACGAAACCTTGATGTGCAAGGTGTTCCCATCTAGTCTAAGACCCGTGGCGATGAGATGGTTCGACAGCTTAAGGGCAGATTCCATAGATTCCTTCAAGGAGCTCACTCGGGCATTTGGCTCTCGTTTTATTACATGTACCAGGGTCCCTCAGCCCCTGGACTCCCTATTGTCTTTGTCCATGCAAGAAGGGGAGACCCTGAAAATATACTCGAACAAGTACTGGAAGATGTACAATGAGATAGATGGAGACTTTGATGACGTCGCCATCAGTACTTTCAAGAGTGGCCTCCCAACCGAGCATGGTTTTAAGGAAGTCCCTAACAGGAAAACCTGTCACCAGTCTGCGCCAACTCATGGATCGGATCGACAAGTATAAAAGGGTTGAGGAAGGCCAGCAACTGGGTAAAGGAAAGGCTAAGGTTATCCCTCAGGAGATGAGAAATTTCAGGTCGGACCGATTCAATAACAACCAACCTCGGAGAGATTTTGCTAGACAATCAGGATCTACTAACACCCAGACTGTTAATGCAGTATTCTGAGAACCGGTGCATTAGGTTCTAGAGAAGATTAAGAACGAGTCGTTCTTCAAATGGCCGAAAAAGATGGCTGAAAACCCCATGAGACGCAACCAAAGCCTTTATTGCCAATACCATCAGGACCAGGGGCACACTATAGAAGATTGCAGGAATTTATAGGACCATCTGGACTAGTTGGTCCGAGAAGGGAAGTTGAAGCAGCTGCTGCACCATTCCAGTGGCCAAGCAGGGCAGACAGGTTCGGATCCCTAGAGAGTTCAAGACCTCCTCTGGGAACGATCAATGTCATCTTCGTTGCCCCTGGTAGGACCGGTTCTTGTCCCTCCAGAGTGATGTTTGTGGCTCGGCTATCTACCGAGGACAGCAATTCAAAGCCAAAAAGAGCCAGAATAGAGATCCCACTGGTTCTGGGCTTCTCGGTCAAGGATAAGATCGGAACTATCCAACCCCATGACGATGCTTTGGTGGTCACACTCAGGATAAGGGGGTATGATGTGAAGAGAGTGTTGGTAGACCAAGGAAGTGCTGTCGAGATAATGTATCCTGACTTGTACAAGGGACTAAATTTGAAACCCGAGGACCTAACGGCGTACGATTCCCCTCTAGTAAGTTTCGAGGGGAAGACTGTTACTCCAAGAGGTCAGATTAGTCTGCCTATACAGACCGGTTCGGACGTGGTGGAAGTGGATTTCATTGTGGTAGATGCTTACTCACCCTACACAGCTATTGTGGCTAGACCTTGGCTTCATGCCTTAGGAGCCGTCTCTTCTACCTTGCATTAGAAGGTGAAATATCCGTCTGATGGCCAGGTTAAAGAGATTATGGGGAATTAGTCCATGGCTAGGCAGTGCATGGTGGCTGCCATCTTACATCGGCCCAATGCTGAGTCCTCGGCCTCTGCTGAAAAGGGCTTATAGCAATCAAAAACTCCGGTATTGCCCGATAATGGATCAACCGAGGAAGCGAAGTGCGAAGATTTAGAAAAGGTTATTGTTGGCGATGATCTGGAGAAGTTCTTCCAGGTCGACTCCCAGCTACCTCCCCAAGAGCGAGAAGAGCTAATTGAGTTCCTTAGAAAAAATGTGGATGTATTCGCGTGGAGTGCTTATAAAGCTCCGGGGGTGGACCCAAACTTCATTTGCCACCATTTGAATATTAATCCATCTGTTACCCCCAAAAAACAACCTCCTTGGCGCTTATCTAGAGATCATTCTGATGCTGTCAAAGATAAGGTGACAAAGCTTAAGCAGGCAGGGGCTCACAAGGAAGTTTTCTACCCAGAGTGGCTGGCCAATACTGTGGTAGTGAAAAAAAAGAATGGAAAATGGCAAGTATGTGTGGATTTCACGAAATTAAACAAGGCTTACCCAAAAGATCCCTTCCCTATGCCTCGAATAGACCAGCTGGTAGATGCCACTGTTGGCCATCCTCGGATGAGTTTCTTAGATGTCTTTCAAGGATACCATTAAATACCACTAGACTTGGATGATCAAGAGAAGACAGCCTTTGTCACTCCCACTGGAAACTACCATTACAAAGTAATGCCCTTTGGCTTGAAAAATGCGGGATCCACCTATCAAAGGATGATGACTAAGATGTTTAAACCGCAGTTGGGCAAAAGTATTGAGGTCTATATAGACGACATGGTGATGAAGAGCAAGGTGGTGTCTGAGCATGTGGAAGACCTCAAAAACATTTTTGAAATTCTGAGGAAACACAAGCTACGCCTTAACACTTCCAAGTGCTCTTTTGGTGTGGGATCAGGCAAATTTTTGGGCTATATGGTGACTCACCGGGGGATCGAGGTTAATCCCAACCAGATTAAGGCGATAAACAGTCTACAACCACCTCGGAACCCAAAGGAAGTTCAGAAACTAACCGGAATGACTGCTGCCTTGAACCAGTTTATCTCCCGGTCAACGGATAGATACAAACCCTTCTTCCTGTTGATGAATAAATGGAAGGGATTTGAGTGGACCGAGGAATGTGCTTTGTCCTTCCAACAGCTTAAAGAATATCTTTCTCATCCACCTATCATGTCCAGCCCTGAGATGGATGAAATTCTATTTGCTTATATTGTTGTGGCCCTTCATGTTGTGAGTTTGGTGTTGATACGAGTTGACAATGGCATACAACGGCCAGTTTACTATGTGAGTAAGTCACTACATAAGGCCGAGGTTCGTTACTTACCACTAGAGAAAGCCATCCTGGCAGTGGTGCATGGTACACGAAATCTTCCCTATTACTTCTAAGTACATACAGTTGTCGTCCCAACTCAGCTTCCACTCAAGACCATACTTCGAAGTGCTGATTACTCGAGGAGGATTGCTAAATGGGGTACAGTTTTAGGGGCTTTTAACATCAAGTACATGCCTCATACCTCTGTCAAGGGCCAGGTCCTTGCGAACCTGGTGGCCGAGTTCACTGAACCCCCGTCAGAAGAAGTAGCAGCGACACAGAACATGGATGGAAAATCAGTTGGCACAATCTCCTTGCAAGATCCTTTATTCTGGAAGGTATACGTTGATGGTGCAGCAAATCAAAGGGGTTCTGGAGTGGGGCTAGTTTTGATCTCCCCTAAAAAGCTCACCATTGAGAAATCATTAAGATTGGGCTTTTCGGCCATAAATAATGAGGCTGAATATGAAGTTTTGCTGGAGGGAATGTCCATGGTTCAAAAAATGGGAGGAAAGTCAGTAAAGATGTTCTCGGACTCAAGACTAGTTGTCGGCCAGGTGAAGGGCGAACTAGAGGCAAAAGATGAAAGGATGCAAGGGTATTTAAGTCAAGTTAGGCATTTGCAATCAGGATTTGAATCCTTCAGCCTACTGCACGTTCCCAGAAGTGGAAACACACATGTCGATTCCCTAACCATGCTTGCAACCTCCTCGGCGCAGAGCCTACCTCGGGTTATCCTTATAGAAGACTTGTACAAACCCACAGAGGTAAAGGGAAAGGTGGTTCATGTTCACCAAGTCAGAGTAGGGCCTAGTTGGATAGACCCCATAGTACTATTTCTGACAGAGGACATCTTGCAGGAGGATAAAACAAAAGCTGACAAAATACGGAGAAAGGCGCCTCGTTTCTGGCTATCTGAGGACCAAAAACTATACAAGCGCTCTTTTTCTGGGCCGTATCTACTCTGCATTCACCCTGAGGCATCAAAGTTGCTCCTTGAGGAATAACATGAAGGGATTTGTGGAAGCCACACAGGAGGCAGATCTTTATCTCACAAAGTCATCACTCAGGGCTATTAGTGGCCAAATATGCAAAAAGAAGTGCAAAGAATATGTGAAGAAATGTGATCAATGCCAAAGATTTGCACCAAATATACATCAATCAGGAGGAAGCCTCAACCCCTTATCCAGCCCCTGGCCATTTGCTCAATGGGGCTTGGATATTATTAGTCCATTCCCCAAGGCCATAGGGAACAAGAGGTATTTGCTGGTCGACACACACTACTTTACTAAATGGGTTGAAGCTTAGCCCTTGGCAAATATCAGAGACGTGGACGCCAAGAAATTTTTCTGGAAAAACATTGTTACTCGATTCGAGGTCCCTCACACCCTCATCTCGGACAATGGCCTTCAGTTTGATAGCAAATCGTTCAGAAGATACTGTTGTGATTTGGGAATTACGAACATATATTTTACACCAGCTTATCCCCAAAGGAATGGACAAGCCGAGGCTGTTAACAAGGCCATAGTGAATGAACTCAAGAAGATGTTGGATGATGCGAAGGGAAAATGGGTGGAAGAGCTGCCACATGTCCTGTGGACGTATCGAACCACACCTCGCAGGTCAACGGGAGAGACCCCGTTTTCAATGACCTATGGAGTCGAGGCCATTATTCCTTTAGAAACTGGCTTCCCAACGCTAAAGACCAGCTCATTCAATCCGAGCAGCAACAATGAGTTACTAGAAAAGAGCTTAGACTTTATTAAAGAAAGAAAAGAAAGTGCAACGGTTCAATTGGCATACTACCAACACAAGCTCAAGTAAGGTTATGATGCCAATGTAAAGCTGAGGCCATTAGTGCCTAGTGACTTGGTATTGAGAAAATTTCTAGGTACCGTGAAGAACCCAACGTGGGGAAAGCTAGGGCCCAATTGGGAAGGACCATATCGCATCACCTCGGTGGCTGATATAGGAGCATATTTTCTAGAAGACATGGATAAGCATGTAATACCGCGCCCTTGGAATGTAAACAACCTGAAAAGGTATTATTATTAATAAAAGTTTCCTTTGTCAATATATTCATTTGTTGTATGAAAGCATTATACTTTCCTTTATTCATTCTTTTATAAGTGTTTATACAGAACCTTAGTTATGCCTGGGTCCTCGGACCAGATGTTTTGAGAAAATTAACACACTATGACATCTATCTGAGTGACTAAACAGAACCTTAGTCATGCCTGAGTCCTCGGACCAAATGCTTTGGGGAAATTAACACACTATGACATCTATCTGAGTGATTAAACAGAACCTTAGTCATGTCTGAGTCCTCGGACCAAATGCTTTGGTGAAATTAACACTCAATGATATCTTTATAAGTGTTAAACAGATCCTAAGTCATGTTAGGTCTCTCGGACCACATACTTAGGTGAAATTAACACTCAACGGCATCTCTATAAGTGATTAAACAGAACCTTAGTCATGCCTGAGTCCTCAGACCAGATGCTTTGGTGAAATTAACACCCAATGATATCTTTATAAGTGTTAAACAGATCCTAAGTTATGTCAGGTCTCTCGGGCCGCATACTTGGGTGAAATTAACATTCAATATCTGACCCCCCAAACCACATACTTAAGGGAAATCAATACTTGATAGTATATTGCTAAATATTAACACTGGGGTACTTGTTTGTCCCTCACTAAGTGTTAAAACAGATCCAGGATTATGCATAACTCCTTGGATTTATGGCTTTGAGTAAGTTAAGGACCTTGATTATTTATACAATTGTTGGGTCATTTCACAATGCAAGCATAGGGTAAATCTCTTTGTTACTGATACGCAATTGTTTCCAGTTTTTATTAAAGTTAGCACACCAATAGTTCGATACTATTTATAACAGCCATAAACTTCGAAGCACATAAAATTAAAGGTACGAGAGATAAAAAGAAAAACATTTTTTCACTAAACAAAAAAAGAAATACATTATAAGAAGGCAGAACGCCATTACAAAAAGTTAAACTACAAAAGAAAATCCTATATCTGAGATTCTAAGCCTTGGCTTGGGGAGGGTCTTTCTTGGGATCAACAGCCTCGGAGTGGACATCACCAGCTTTAGACTTAGCCTCTGCATCCTTGGCCTAAGAGACCACATCCCTGATTGTAAGGGCATCCTCGGAGGGGTTGGCCTTCATCGGAGGTCGAGCCTCCTCACCCACTCCAGCCTCTTTAGAAATCTCAGCATCGGTAGAGGGAGCTTAGGTAGTAGGGAGTTGCTCGGAAGAAGGGACCGTACTCGGAATTTCTCGAATATCCTCAGGGAAGAAGATACTCTTGACCCTCCTCAGCTCGGAGTCTGCAGGGACTCCCGCCTGGTCCATTGCTACTCCTCAGAACTCGGTGCAGTAGTCCCTGCACACTACAGCCACCTCCTCCGCCAGGTGGGTCTCCATGTCTAGCACCCCACGTTCATAGGATGCTTTCACCGCGGCCTCAGTGGCTTCCCTGGCCACCCGAGCAACATCCTTGGCTTTCTGTAGCTCCGCCTTAAGATCCAAAACGTTTTGCTTTTCGGTGGCCAGGTTTATCTCTGTTATGTACAGTTTTTAGCGCATGTCCTTGGCCTACCTTTCCGTGGTCTTTAGACCCGCCTCGGCACTTTGGCAAGCCTGGATAGCTTCCTTAAGCTTCTCAGACAGTTGCGCCTATTCTTGTTTAACGGCTCCAAGAGCCTTCTCAGCTTCAAGACGGGAGTGGGCCTCAGCCTTAACCTCGTCACGGGCGTTCCTAAACCACTCCTCGGCTACATAGATTTGTTGGGTAACCTGCATAAAAGTGGCAAAGGGGTTGTAAAAATAAATACATATAGGAATGAACATGTACCTTAGTGTTTAGCGAAAAAAGATGTTGGTTGGCTTACCATTGCAAGGTCCCTCTTCAACGACATGAAGAGGTCCAGTTGCCTGGTACGCCTAAGACCCTCCATGTCTCGGGGGAGGAGGAGTGGTTGCTCCAAAGCCTCGCCAAGGTGGGTGGCGTGCCCCCTCTGAGACTCCCAAATTGTTGCATCCCAAGGGATGGGAGCACCCTCCATCTCTATCCGAGGGGCCCAGGTTCGCAGCCCTCGACACACTTCGGCCTCGTCTCGGCTTTCCACGGACTTGGCTCTTTTGGCCTGGGGGTCCTTAGCCTTCTTCTGTTGTTTAGCCCCCTTTTTAGGGGCAACCTTGACTTCCTCTAAGTCCTCAACTAGCCTTTTCTTCTTCAGATTCGGGTTGGCTTGCAGTCCGAGGTCAGTAGGGAGCGGGGGAGGAGGAGGGAGATTGGGAGGAACTTAGGTCTTGGGGACTTCTTTCGAAGTTGATCCCTTGTTCCTGTTCGCCATTAAACCCCTTAAACCGGTCCTCTACTTCAAATCCATGCCTTCCTCTTCTTCCTCTGAGCTAGTGGTGACTTGGGCAACAATTATTCTTGGAGGATGAGCTGTAAAGAATCTATCAGACTCGGTTTCAGAATTCGAGAGCTGCACGGGCCTTTCTTACGCTCCTCCTTCCTCTTCAAAACAGAATTTGTCTATCTCTTCTTCAAGAGATAAATGGGAAGATGCTATCTCTTCTTCTACTACAGCTACT
Organism: Quercus tomentella; assembly: GCA_028535165.1. NCBI lineage: Eukaryota > Viridiplantae > Streptophyta > Magnoliopsida > Fagales > Fagaceae > Quercus > Quercus tomentella. Next base: position 21,916,275 of record JAPQVY010000155.1, read on the forward strand.
TGGGGAGGAACCTGTTGGAGTGGTATTGCGAACAGTGGAAGATCCTGCCGAGGCGGTAGTACGACTGGAGGAAGGTCGCGTCGAGCAAGGAAGTCCGGCTTTGATACGTCAATCCTGGCCAATCGTGGGTCACCTACTCTGATAGTGTGTCCGATCTCTTTAAATATCTTCAATATAGGTTCAAACTCAAGAATCAGGTGGACAGCTCACAACTGTCCTTCCTCGCTTACAAATATTTCTGATTTGAGCAGGTAATTGAGGGCCGTAACGTTGGTAAAGCTAAGCCGAGGAGCAACGTGATTCTTATCTGCAAACATAGCCGAGAAGCAAAACACAATTAGAAAATCGAATTCTTTCATCAAAAGACAGCAAAATGACAGAGAGATAACCTAACTCTAGGGTATCCCACCTGGCACTCCTTCTTGGACTGGGCAATGAAGACCATCATGCCACGCCCTCGAAGCGATGAGGTAATCGTCCTTCATCCCCTTGTTAGATTTTGAGAGGCACGAGATAAGCCTGACGATGGGCAACCAGGACTTGAGGTAAAACCCTCTGTCGGATTATGAGTGGCATTCATATAGGTGGACCACATCATACCAGGTAAGTCCCAATTGGAGATGCTCGTTAAGAGCATCGACACAACCTCAAATCCTAAACATATTAGATGCACATTGGTGGGGGCATAACCTATGGTTAAGAAAGTAGTCCCGTGTTATCTTACCCATGGGAAGAGTCATCCCTCCCTCTATAAAAGCTATAATGGGGATGATGACCTCCCCTTCCCTTCTGTGTGACACGATTTGTTCTGGGGAACAATATCGTAGGCCAACTTCCTGGGGTATATGGTACTTATCTTTAAAGACTTCTATTTTGGCAGGGGAGTCTACTAGGCTTGCGAATCTACCCATATGGACAACCTAAGAAAAAGTGACTGGAATTTGTAAGTGAAGAAATAAGAACTGGATGGCCGAGGAGATTGGCCGAGTATAAAAAGAAATGTTTAAAAGAATATAAACTTATAGGAACTAAAGCGTGTGCTAATCCTTGATACCTTTAGAAAGGTTTTCAAAAGATTTCTTGTGGAACGGGTGAGAAAAGTCTAGTGATTTGGAAAGTTTTGAGAATTTGAGTGTTAGATATCTCTGGAAAGCTTGAAGATTTGTGAAATGGGCAAATGATTTCCCCGTACGCTTTATATAGGGGAAGAAAATGAGTGGGAATACTCCCGCTCAAAATCCTAGGAAAAATATAGGCCGTTGGATTAGCACCTCACCGTTGGATGCGGGGAACATAACGCCGCCTGGAGCAATTAATGATGTCTCGTGGGCTACGAAGCGTCAGTAACAACTATGAAGTACGTAAAACGATACTTCCGCACGTGTGAATCAAGGAATCAGTTGGTCTTATCTATTAAATATCAAAACCCCACTTTTCTCCTCGGATGAGAGGGAAAAACCAGAGTTTTTAGGGGCTATTGTAGGGGTAAGGGCCCAGAATCATATATTAGGCCTTGGGATTTGTCCGAGGATGTTGAATGGTTCGAAGAGGAACAAGTGGTTATTAGGAATTCCAATTTAAAGTCTTATGAGCAAGGAACGAATGGGAGTAAGTCCGAGGAGGAACTCCTCCTCGAATGTGATGAATGCAGCTTAGGTCTATACTCTAGCAATTAGAGTGACCCTCCAAGAAACTCCAATGATAGGGACGTATCTCACGAACGTACGAGAAAGAAGGAAACCCAAAAATATCTAAGGGAAAGCTGTTATCACCGCATTAAATGCACTGCAGCTACTTTTCTGGCCGCATTTATGTGGAGAAGACCTCTGAACAGTGCTGTCTTAACTACCGCAACTCACAGAAAGCCAAACGGAGTGTCTGATGGGACAGATACTCAAGTAAAGGCTCAGATAGTCGACAAGTGTAGGATCAAGATTATCCAAAGGGAGCTATATAAGGTGAGAGATCCTCCATGAGAAGGGATCGAAAAAAGAGAGAGAGAGAGAACACTGTAGCAATCTAAATTGTTCTTGTACTCAATTGTGACCAATTTATGTAAGTGTGACATCCTTAGACGATGAAGTCGTTCAGCTTTACTTTCTTTGTTCTTGCTTGATCATCTTCCAAACTCATACTAGCCGTTGTCAAATTCATTAGGATTTAGTTCTTCGACCCACTCTCTACAAATTTATTGTATTGGGCTCATTGGGCCAAAATCTCATACATTTTGGGTTTGGGCTGTAAACCGTGTCCCTACAACTAAATATATCAATAATTTTTAAATTCACAAAACACGTTATATAATATAATATTTTATATTTACATTATATATAGAATTTATATTTAAAACAAGACTTCAATATGATTTATTTTATATATATATATATATATATTATTTTCATGTGTAATTATCCTTTTAATTATAATTAATAGTTTTTAAATATTTTAAATCAAAGTTTTTTGTCAAATAAATTAAAGAACACACATTTAAGTATAGCAATAGTTTTTAAAAAGCATAAAAATGTATATAAATTAAAAATTTTCAGATAAATTCAATGATAAATGTCATTGTTATGTGCAATGTAATATATATATATATATAGAAAAACTTTTTTTATGGATGAAAAAGTAGAACATATCCCAAATTTTTAACCATAAAAATCTCAGCATCTTCTATTCTAGTGAAAAAATAATAATTTCTTGTATGCCCACATCCCTAACTCTCTAAATGCAAATAAAAATGAGTTTGTTTTTTGGAAAAGAAAAAGAACCTTTTTTTATAAGTAGAAAAGAAAAAGAACACTTAAGAAAACAATTTACTTATTTATATATTCTTTGATTCTCAAGAGAGAGAGATATATATATATATATATATTCTTTTATGAACATATACTTTTAAATGTTAATAAAATCTATGAGTTATGTATGAAAAAAGAAGGTGAATATTATAAAAAAAAAATTACATTTTACCACCCTAAATTATACCCCATATTACACTTTTGCACTCTAAACTTTTCGAATGCACGTTTTACACTCTAATTTATGACCGTTATTACATTTTGTACCCCGACATTAAGTTTGTTGTTAACTTAGATGGGAATTCAAAATTTATAGTTTAGGATGATAAAGTGTAATTTATTTTTTGTTTTCAAAGTATTGAGAAGAGGGGCAATTATGTTTTTTTCATGTGGTGCCATATTTTTCTATCCAAGTTAACAATAAATTTAATGTCGGGGTGCAAAGTGTAATAAGGATCATAGTTTAAGGTACAAAATGTGCATTCGAAAATTTTAGGATGCAAAATGTAATCAAGGGTATAGTTTAGGGTGGTAAAATGTAATTTTCCTTTAAAAAAAAAAAAAAAAGACATTAATACTTTAAAAGAGTGTATATGAAGGGAGATAATTAAGTAAAAATGTAAAATTCACTCATATGAAATTTTAATGATAACATAAAGGGAGTGAGAATGTCCCAAATGTGTCTAAGAAGCTTTTTATTTTTGGCTTTTTGTGGCAGCTTTTTGTCATACATTTAACATAAAAATTACCAAAATCTATTTTTTATTAATTAATATTATGTAAATAAGTTACCGAAAATTGCGGGGGACCCAATGATTACTAAATTGATATCAAGTGATTTAATTTGCTTAAATTGGAGAATTCAATCCGTTTGGGAACATAGAAGTTTTCAAATTATTTCAGTGGGAAAAAAAGTCAAGGGTGCATGTATAAGGATGCGTAAAATTATTTCCAAGAAAACTGAAATATAATTAGTTAATGAGATGAGCATAAGAGTTTTTATACACATGAGATTTATGTAAATAATTATTTAGTTTTAAGCACATTAAATATTTATGTTTTTTCTTTTATTTAGATTAGCTATTGGAAATCACTTTTCCGTAGAGATATCCTCATGATAAGTCAGAAATTGAGAAAAAGTTTGATAATAATTATTATTAAAAAAAAAAAATGTAATCAAGTAGGCAAGGTGATTCTGAACACATCCATTTGCTTTGCCAAATTTACTAGTGTACAAAGTACAAACAATACATACCAGAATTTGTTATATTCCAGAAGTGAATACTATTTATGTTAATGATCTTAATTGTCTTAAAACTTGTTCAGGTTGTGTCATTCCTGTTCAGGTGGTGTCAGTGAAGCAACTAAGAAGCAAATCCATCACATACCAACCCAAGAAGTGTTTCAGATGTTCTTCTACAAGATTTTCTTCTTTGACAGACGATAGTAGAAACCATGAGAGTATATCAACCATCAGAAGTCATGTCATAACCAAGAAATACCAGCTTGGTGCCATATATAAACATGAATATGCATCTAAACCAGAGGATGATTATTCGACGAGCTTTCTTAATGTTCTATCTAAGCAATTAGAAGCTTTCTACTTGTTTTCACGTCCTCACACTGTAATTGGCACCGTGAGTTACATATCTTTAATTACCTGAGAAAAAACAATCTGACAGCATCTTTCTTTTGGCTGAGAGATAACAAGAATTCGACTATAATATATTTTGTGTTACTTCTTTTTATCAGGTTATAGGGATAGTATCAGTTTCTCTTCTTCCAGTAGAAACCATTGCTGATCTGACTCCTACATTTTTTATGGGTTTATTGAAGGTAAATTTTGGTCAGGTAGAGATGAACTTGCATACTAGTACTAAATTAACATTTTTGTTTTCCTATTGTCAGGCATTGGTACCCTCCATATTGATGAACATTTACATTGTCGGTTTGAATCAATTGTTTGATGTTGAAATAGACAAGGTAAATCATCATATACTTTAGAGTAAATTTTAAAATGTACAAGATATGTATCATATTTCAATTTCTGAGATACAATGCATGATTGCCCCATTGAAATGTACTTCATATACTTGGGATTAAAGCTTGTTGTTGTACATGCTTACAGGTTAACAAACCTGATCTCCCTGTGGCTTCTGGTGCCTTTTCAATGAGTACTGGAATCACAATTGTTACTGCATCTTTATTGATGGTAAGTTGGCAGGCATGATCCTTCATGTTCTGATTATACTGACAGTTTGATAGATTATTGAACCGTTTGGAAGTTGCAAAATTATGCTCTTTCAAATTTTTTATTCCAGTTTGGGAGGACGCAAACTAGAACATTTTCAATTAGTGTTTTGAGAAATAAACTAAAACCACATTTTCAATTTTGTACATATTTTACCTTTTGTAAATTGTGTTGAAGGTTATTTTTGTCTGGCTGGATTTTCCAATTTCGTAAGTAATTGATGTTCAAACTGACACAATTATCTTCTTCTCGGATACCAGTAGTATAGATTATATATGCCTTCAAAAATTTTCTCACATCAATCTTTCTGGTGTTATTTTACAGAGTTTTGCTATGGGAATCATTTTTAAATCACCACCACTTTTTGCTTCACTTCTAGTGGGTTTTCTGCTTGGAAGTGCATATTCAATTGATGTAAGTTTCCTACGCTTATATATTCAGTGTTTGTTGACATTAGTTCAAGAAAAGACAACTAATTAATAGAATCAATAACCTAATCTTCCAATATAACTGGAAGTCTAGAAGACACTTGAAAAGAAAACAAAAATTAGTATCTAAGTGCTATTTGTAAATTGAACTGAAAACAAATTTTGGCACATCGGAAGAATATGCAATGTAGGCCTTATGAATTCTTAAACCTATTAGTCCCCCTTTTGGAAAACCTCTCTCTCTCTCTCTCTCTCTCTCTCAACAGCTTTGTGGCTGGCAATTTGGTTTCATATTGTTCATAGTTGTGCTACTTTTGAACATTTTTCACTTGAGTTTGATTGCAGCTATATCAGCTGAATGTTTGAATGCCAAATGTGTCCAAAATTTATATCCTAAAATACATGGATTAGCATTTTTTTTTTTTTTTTTTTTGATACAAGATAGAATTTCTACTCTAGCCTAATCTAAGTGTATATATGTGTGAAGCTCCCTCCTGGAGACTTGAATCCCGACCCTTGCCCCCCACACTCCATAAGTATTTATACTTGTGAAGTGACTACCGCACCAATGGTGCGCAATGGTCATGGTTTAGCATTGTTGACCTTACACAACATTGGATTGTTCATTTGTTTGGGCTAAATTACCCTTTTAATATAAGCGTGTGTGCAACTGTAACTTGTGTATTGCAGTAGTGGATAATTTGATTAAAGTTTGTCTCTGTCTGTGTTATAGCTACCCTTTCTCAGATGGAAGAGACACGCAGTTCTTGCCGCAACTTGCATTCTCATTGTGAGGGCTGTTGTAGTTCAACTCGCTTACTTTTTACACATGCAGGTACATACAACTCCTAAAATTTGTAAGGGACTTGGTATGCAAGACAAATAGCACTCTTACTACATTTGATGAAGAGACTTTTATTTTACATTCTAATTTGGTGTTCCTCATTTTCTGCTTTCTACAAAAATGGTGACTATAACTGAAGAACTATGTGCTTGGTAGACCAGTCGTGATAACAAAATCATTGGTATTTGCTGCGGCTTTCATGTGCTTCTTCTCTGCTGTCATTGCATTATTCAAGGTAAGGACTGTAATTTAACCAGGCAATTTATTTACAGTTTTAGTTGCTTTAAGTATTGCTCCTAATAGTGAAGTGTTGGTTTTGAGAGCTTGAAAAGGCATTACATAATATAGACCATTTATGTACCTGATGATAGGATTATAAAGTCAAAATATTCCAAAACATGTATGGTTTGAAAGCCAAATAATGCTTATCCATTGGATGCTAGAGGAAAATTAAGGTCATCGTACCTAATGCAAAAAGGAAGAATATAAATTACAAGGGGATCATTGATACAATTACAAAAAGTTTTCAGTTTCAGCGAAATAAGCAGATCCCAAATGGACCCGATGTATGCAAATTCAGTGATAAATAGCTCCACTAAAGGGCATGGAATTGTGCCTTCAAATGTCATGGAATATAAAATGGAATTATCCTATTTTCCTGAATCTTTAACCACAGTTCATTTATCCATTTTGCTGCAGAAAAATTTTTTTCTCTAGAAATTTCAAATCACTTGTGCATGTCATCATGCTGCATATATTTAATGGTTATTAATTCACATCTTATTGTCATTCTAACAGGACATACCTGATGTGGATGGTGATAAAGAGTTTGGAATTCAATCATTCAGCGTTAGACTTGGTCAAGAAAGGGTCTGTATATCAATATTGCTTTAAGTATTTTCCTCACTTTTTTTGGTTGCCTAGCAGAGGATGTAGAAGACAAGATTTTTACTATGTTAACAAGCATGCAATCCAACTAATTATGGTGTTTCAAAATCAAGATTTGAAATATTGCCTTATATGTACTGTGATATTCCTGATAGGTATTTTGGCTTTGTGTTAATATGTTAACATTGGCATATGGGGCTGCTGTGGTGATAGGTGCTTCTTCTTCATTCCTTCCAAGCAAGCTAGTTACGGTATGTAGTGTACCTTGGCAACTAATTTTGCAGTTGTATGTCCATTTATTAACATTTGTTGATGCAGATATTAGGACACTTGGCACTTGCTTCTTCCCTGTTGGTTCGAGCTCAATCAGTTGATCTTGCCAGTAAAGCCTCAGTGACTTCTTTTTACATGTTCATATGGAAGGTGAGTGATTATATATCAGTTTTCGTTTTTGGTAAGTACTGCAATCTTTTGTTTTGGTTAAATACATTTAAATGGCAGTAATGACAACTGCAAAGTAAATTCTTCATTTCAAAGTCATCGGCTCATCGCAATTATATTCACTTCCATGCCTTTTCTTTATGTGAGAAAATTTGTTAGTTAAGGTGAAGTTGACTCATCCAAATTCCAATGCTGTGAGTAATGAGTAATAGGGAGTTAGGGAGAACTTTTTTCACAATGGTGGACAAGGTATGTTGTGATTGTAATAACATCATTTTCACTTGGGTCCTTTGGTGATACATTTTATTATTATTCACCAATCAAAGCATGCTTGTGTACTTATTGGAAATGTAGTGGACTAGTTTATTTGTGCGAGACACCCAAAGCCCCCCAATAGTAGAGTGATAGGTCAAGGTCAACATTGCAAGCCTATAGCTTCCCAGTACAATAAGCATTTTTACTTAAAATCGACTTCAAGTAAAATTTGGAATCCTACATAACGTACTAGGCTACTAGCTCTTGTACTAAAACAAAATTAAAGGCTGGTTTACAGTTGGAACGAATTCGAACATGGAAGGTAAACAAAATTTTTGTTGGTTCTAACACTTTTTCATAACAAAAATTATATAAAAACAAGATTGCAATTTACACACACACACAACAAAAATTAAAAAACCTTTTTCTATTTTATTTTTATTAAAATTGCAGTCAAATGTAATAATTTTACTTCTAGGGGTTATCCAACTTCTCTCTCTCTGAATACAAGACCAGTTGCTTAACTTTTTCTCATACATAAGATCAGAGTTCATGTGCAAGTTTGATTTTAAAAGCAAGCAAGTTTTATTCTTTAAATCCATACTGATTAATGATGTTGCTTCTGCAGTTGTTCTATGCCGAGTACTTCCTCATTCCTTTTGTACGCTGAGAAGAATATTAAGGGTCACTTGCTAAAACAAAAGTAATGCCACATTTTCACATTTTCAGATTTGTCCAACTTGGGAGCGATTTGGACAGTTACTAGGCAACAATATCTGCCTAATCGGTCTTCCTGCAAATGACATTTTCAGATGTGGTTTTTTTTTTTGAAAACCCAAGATTTTTGGTTATGTCGTGACCTATTCGAATAAAGACATGTCATAGGCAAACATCCTTTTTTTTTCTTTTTTTTGAGAAGAATAGGCGAACATCTAAATCTATGTTATCCATTTATTTCAATGAAAAACTTCATGTGAAAATAGTTTTCCACGTCTTCCTATATTTGGTAGTATCAGAAAAAATGGATAAAAAGAAAACTATCTATAATTGATGAAAAACTTATTAAGAAAATACTTTTTTTTAAATGACTCATTTTCCAACAAAATGTTATTGTCGAAATAAACAGAACATAAATTTTATACTATATGAAGATTACAATATCTTTTGATCTTCGGTCTGCATGGATTCCTACTAAGTAGATGGTCGTGGCAGTGAATTGTAAAGACTAACAGGCAGTCAACAAACAAACCACGAAACTGGTTCAGATCTGATACAAGTTGAACCAAAATGATTTTAGTTTATTCAAATTTAGTTAAATTGCAATTTATGAAAATTTCAAATTTAAAACTAGTTCGGATGGAAATGTGAAAAGTAACCATTTAAACCCCTTGGTTAATTTTACAGAAAAATTAATCAGCTATTTAATTTAACTAATTATGAATATAAATTAGTATATGCTAATTACCATAGATTAATAATCACCATATGTAAAGCAATAATAATAAAGTAAACAACACAAGCATATGCCATATGGTGATGAAGTGTTAAAACACATGGAGCAAAGGAAAAGCCAATACGAGGGAAACTTTCCTGAAAAATACAATCCACTATAATAAGAGAAGTTTTATAATCTAGTATAAATCTTTGTACCTAAATTCCACTCAGTAGATTAACCCCTTCATGGATGATGCACTTACGCTTCACTCCAAAAATCTCCAGCCAACTTCAAAAATCTCTTGAATATTTGATTTACTGCAGTGACACACCTGTCTCTGTGATTTTAGCTTTGATATGTATTTTGGCAATAGAAATACCACAAAATGTCTTTTCTATTTGCACTCTGTAGTCTGTACTCATAGGTTGGAAACTGGAATGGCGAAGGCTTTAAATTTGCCTCATAGCCACATTTGACATCACGCATAAAGGCCACTGTAAGGGCACGATTCTGTTGAGGCCCAATAAGGATGTTGGGCTCGCACATGAAAGATCCCTCACAATATGATTTGTAGAGAGTGGGCTTGAAAAGCTAGCCGTTGGGCACGGGGCGATATTCCGGTCTTGATTTTAGAGGAATTCATATAGAAAGAGGAATTGGGTTTGAACATTTAAGCCCTATAGTGTCACATCCCATGGGGTTGGACTCCTCGGACTTGATCCGAGGAGCGTTAGGCCCTGCTCCTTTTCCCCAACGGTGGTTGTTTTTCTCTGATCTGAATGAGTTGTTCCGATGTTTTCCCCCAGGGAGTCTCTTCCTGAGGTGGGATGGAGAGAGCCCCCCTTTTTGGCTCACTTACTTTTACTTTTATATTAGCCTGCGTTCGCTGTCCTTCGTCCACGTGTAGGGTCAACCTTTACAAGACTGATATTTGTCCCATCAGTCCAATCCCAGAATTGTTGGGGATGGTTGATAAAGCTGAAAAATACGGCTCTGTTAGGTGTAGAGCCTTATCTGGGAAGGGTAGTAAGGATAACTTTCCCAAGATATTTTAGATCTTCTTTCAAGTTTTAGTCTTATACCAGTTTTACCCTTTCTTTTTTAGTGGGATTTTGGATCTGCCGAGGACTGAACTGTCCTCGGCTGTATCCCAAAACTGTTTGGTGCTCTCTATTATCGGGCTTGGTCCATAGCTCTCCTCGGCTTGGGCCTTCGGACTTTCCACGAGCAAATGGGCCTGGCCCATAAATTATTGGGCCCCACAATAGCCCCTCAAAACCTGGCTGTCCAACCTCCCGGTTGGAAAGGGGGGTTTTGGTAATACCGAGTTTTTATTATGGCTCATTTAATTCGGCCTTTCACTAATGCTGGCGGTTCTCCAACTGCCCAGGAAACGCACCGGTCTGCGAGACAGTTTTTTGATTTTATTCCTGATGCGTTCTTGACGTTTGGTTATCCAAAGCGCGTTTTTAATGACCTCTATTTACGAGACTACTTTAATTCGACGGTTTTTGATGAGGTGGAGAAGTGGAACCGGCATATCTGTGTTTGCAGATTCCTTTGGAGATCTGATCCTATTAAATGCCCCCCGCTCCACCCTCCGTATAAGAGGGAAGGTAGGAGGTTATCGTTTTTGTAGAGAGTCCCTTTTCATCCTTCTAAGATTTGAAATACTTGGCCTCCCCTAGAGTTTATTTTACCCACTAGTTTATACACTAAATCGTGATACGCTTTACCATAACAACGAGTAATGAAGGAACCATACCCCTCCTCAAAACATCATGTTCTAATAAAGCTCGAGATGACTCGGTCAGGGCAAGGATGGCGGAGACTTAAGATTTGCCCCACCTCCCTTTCAGCCAAAATCCGAAGCAGGGGCTCGTCACGTCAAACTTTCGTCGTGACTGAGTCGAGAACATCCACTATCAGCACCACCCGGCTCCTCACGAGCATACCTAACATGGCGCCAGTGTGTTAGGAGTCAGGACTGAGGCAGGGGCCAAGTGCCTCTGCTTCTTCCTCTCTTTGTTCACTGGTGCCCTCCTCCGCCTTCCTCTCCTAGTCTTCCCAGCACCAGCTCCGTCCTGGTGTTGTCCTTCTCCCTCTTTTGCTCCTCTCTCTTTCTTTTCATCCCTTCCCCTCTTCTTCTCCTCCTTCTCTTACTCATGCCCTCCATCTTCTTCATTCATCTCCTTTATCTTCTTCTTCCTTCTCCTTCAAATTCTTCTTCTTTCTCCTTCATCTTTTTCCAAAGAAGGTTCTTCTTTCGATATGAGCAATACCGAGGCAGAGATTGGAGAGACTTTGAAGACGAGTTTAAAAGACACCTGGCTGTTTACTTATCTGTACTGCGAATGTTAGTGTTGCTTCGGCAGCTCACCTTTTGTATAGGCTTGTTTGAGCCCCTTTTTGTACGTTGTAATAATTTTTCATATTAATAAAAATTGTTGTTATTTTACTTCGCATGTTGTCTCTATGTTTTTACAAACTTGCGAACGCTGCTCGGCACAATAATATAGCATTTGAATCGATGACAACTAAGGCCAAAATACTTGCTAATAAAAAGAAGTCACCACAACTTTAACAGAATTGCTTGACTTAGCAATGCGTACCTGTGAATAACGATACTTGCCCGATACAATGCCGAGATTAGAACTGGATGCTCTATGCGGTGTAGGAAATAATCGTTCGAAGACATGTCACCCGCAAAAATGAACAGCCCCTTTAGGCTACCGAATAGTGGAGTGCCCCACCATCACCCTAACACTTTTATTGGCCTTAACATTTTACAGTATTTGGGCCGGGGATTTTCCCATCCGAGCAGTTGGTTTCCCCATAGGCTTGAGTCCGAGGACCAAGCAAGGCCTTGGTTCTGTACAAAACTTGTAATGTTTCTTTTTTGTACTTGGTTTCCCCATAGGCTTGAGTCCGAGGACCATGCAAGGCCTTGGTTCTGTCCAAAACTTGTAATGTTTTCTCTTTTTTGCACTTGGTTTCCCCATAGGCTTGAGTCCGAGGACCATGCAAGGCCTTGGTTCTGTCCAAAACTTGTAATGTTTTCTCTTTTTTGTACTTGGTTTCCCCATAGGCTTGAGTCCGAGGACCATGCAAGGCCTTGGTTCTGTCCAAAACTTGTAATGTTTTCTCTTTTTTGTACTTGGTTTCCCCATAGGCTTGAGTCCGAGGACCATGCAAGGCCTTGGTTCTGTCCAAAACTTGTAATTTTTTTTTCTTTTTTGTACTTGGTTTCCCCATAGACTTGAGTCCGAGGACCATGCAAGGCCTTGGTTCTGTCCAAAACTTGTAATATTTTCTCTTTTTTGTACTTGGTTTCCCCATAGGCTTGAGTCCGAGGACCATGCAAGGCCTTGGTTCTGTCCAAAACTTGTAATGTTTTCTCTTTTCTGTACTTGGTTTCCCCATAGGCTTGAGTCCGAGGACCATGCAAGGCCTTGGTTCTGTCCAAAACTTGTAATTTTTTTTTCTTTTTTGTACTTGGTTTCCCCATAGGCTTGAGTCCGAGGACCATGCAAGGCCTTGGTTCTGTCCAAAACTTGTAATGTTTTCTCTTTTTTGTACTTGGTTTCCCCATAGGCTTGAGTCCGAGGACCATGCAAGGCCTTGGTTCTGTCTAAAACTTGTAATGTTTTCTCTTTTTTGTACTTGGTTTCCCCATAGGCTTGAGTCCGAGGACCATGCAAGGCCTTGGTTCTGTCCCTGGGCCCCTATGCTGAACGGGCCTGGGCCGCGAATTTACTGGGCCCATAAATTAGGGGGTATTTCCGTAGTCTTAGGTCACGCGGTACTTTTTGGCGTCCCAGTGCTCGAGGTGCGCCTTCACGAGGCTCCTTTAATCTCAGGGTTGCAGACGGCATTGGAAATCGGGCCGGAGACATTTTGTCTGTAGAGTTCCTTGGGACGCTGCGTGAATTAAATGCCACCACCTTATCTTTTAAATAAATAGGAGAGAAAATTGCTTTACCTTCGCACAAATCCTTCAGTTTCCTCTCTTAGTATATCATGTCTGAGGCGAGGGTTGGGGAAAAGGAACTCTCTCCGCCACAAAGGCGCCGTGTCCTCCTGAGACTCAAAATAGTGAGGTTCGGGCAAAGGAGGCACAAATTTAAGGGAATATTCCGTTTCGACAGAGGGGAAAGGGCGTTTCTCCTTCTTTTAGTCAAAATCCAAAGCAGGTTCTGTTCATGCCAGAATTTTGGTGTGTCAGAAGAAAGATTCTCCGCCATCAGCGCTTCTGCCTTGTTGCAGGCAAATTTTTGGTGAAGGCTCCTCAACTTCCGGCTCCCTGCACTTTTCCTTCAGCGGTGCAGGCCCCAAGCTGGGTTCTTTTGCTGCCTGAGTTATGGGCATGCAAAAGCATTGAGGAAGAACGGGGTCTTGAAGCAGTAGCCAACCTCTCATCTGTGTTTCTTCTTCGGCTTTACCTTCGTTCTCTTGTATTTTTCTTTTCACTCATGTAGTTAGCTTTAGCATAATCTTATTTCAGCTTTTCAATGTACGCTGTACTGTTTCTTTGTCTTAATAGAAAATGAATTTACTTCTTTTTAGATATTTTTCCTTTCTGTAACAATTATTTTGTGCATGGGATGCTACATGTGTGCTTTCTTTTGTTGATACTTAGAGTAGGAAACCTTGAAACAGAAACCTACTAATTCTAGTTTACCGACATTAACCAGCATAATAATGATAATTCCCAGCGAATTAAAACTCGTAAAACTAACCGGGATAATGGCCGAGTGCTTCATAATGCATGCAAGGCGATCGTCCGAGAACGATAAGCTCTAAATAATTCGCCCGAGAGGGTAGCCGAGCAGTGAGGGACTTCGACTGTGTGTTTTTGGCAACACATTGTCTTATATGGCATCAATCCTCTAGGTGTTGAGGATCTGAGGATAGATCGGGGAATCCATGTAGTTTAGGGGTTAGCCTGATTATCAACGGGGAATTCTCCTCGGGTAGATTCTATGGTCCAGGTAACGCCCAGGTCGTGCCCAAACCCCCTGTGGGCTCTTCTAGGTAGTTGGTTTCCCCATAGGCTTGAGTCCGAGGACCATACAAGGCCTTGGTTCTGTCCAAAACTTGTAATTTTTCTTGTGTGTACTTGGTTTCCCCATAGGCTTGAGTCCGAGGACCATGCAAGGCCTTGGTTCTGTCCAAAACTTTTATGTACTTGGTTTCCCCATAGGCTTGAGTCCGAGGACCATGCAAGGCCTTGGTTCTGTCCAAGACTTGTGATTTTTCTTTTATGTACTTGGTTTCCCCATAGGCTTGAGTCCGAGGACCATACAAGGCCTTGGTTCTGTCCAAAACTTGTAGGATTTCCCTTTTGTACTCGGTTTCCCCATAGGCTTGAGTCCGAGGACCATACAAGGCCTTGGTTCTGTCCAAAACTTGTAGGATTTCCCTTTTGTACTTGGTTTCCCCATAGGCTTGAGTCCGAGGACCATACAAGGCCTTGGTTCTGTCCAAAACTTGTAGGATTTCCCTTTTGTACTTGGTTTCCCCATAGGCTTGAGTCCGAGGACCATACAAGGCCTTGGTTCTGTCCAAAACTTGTAGGATTTCCCTTTTGTACTTGGTTTCCCCATATGCTTGAGTCCGAGGACCATACAAGGCCTTGGTTCTGTCCAAAACTTGTAGGATTTCCCTTTTGTACTTGGTTTCCCCATAGGCTTGAGTCCGAGGACCATACAAGGCCTTGGTTCTGTCCAAAACTTGTAGGATTTCCCTTTTGTACTTGGTTTCCCCATAGGCTTGAGTCCGAGGACCATACAAGGCCTTGGTTCTGTCCAAAACTTGTAGGATTTCCCTTTTGTACTTGGTTTCCCCATATGCTTGAGTCCGAGGACCATACAAGGCCTTGGTTCTGTCCAAAACTTGTAGGATTTCCCTTTTGTACTTGGTTTCCCCATAGGCTTGAGTCCGAGGACCATACAAGGCCTTGGTTCTGTCCAAAACTTGTAGGATTTCCCTTTTGTACTCGGTTTCCCCATAGGCTTGAGTCCGAAGACCATACAAGGCCTTGGTTCTGTCCAAAACTTGTAGAATTTCCCTTTTGTACTCGGTTTCCCCATAGGCTTGAGTCCGAGGACCATACAAGGCCTTGGTTCTGTCCAAAACTTGTAGGATTTCCCTTTTGTACTTGGTTTCCCCATAGGCTTGAGTCCGAGGACCATACAAGGCCTTGGTTCTGTCCAAAACTTGTAGGATTTCCCTTTTGTACTTGGTTTCCCCATAGGCTTGAGTCCGAGGACCATACAAGGCCTTGGTTCTGTCCAAAACTTGTAGGATTTCCCTTTTGTACTTGGTTTCCCCATAGGCTTGAGTCCGAGGACCATACAAGGCCTTGGTTCTGTCCAAAACTTGTAGGATTTCCCTTTTGTACTTGGTTTCCCCATATGCTTGAGTCCGAGGACCATACAAGGCCTTGGTTCTGTCCAAAACTTGTAGGATTTCCCTTTTGTACTTGGTTTCCCCATAGGCTTGAGTCCGAGGACCATACAAGGCCTTGGTTCTGTCCAAAACTTGTAGGATTTCCCTTTTGTACTCGGTTTCCCCATAGGCTTGAGTCCGAAGACCATACAAGGCCTTGGTTCTGTCCAAAACTTGTAGGATTTCCCTTTTGTACTTGGTTTCCCCATAGGCTTGAGTCCGAGGACCATACAAGGCCTTGGTTCTGTCCAAAACTTGTAGGATTTCCCTTTTGTACTTGGTTTCCCCATAGGCTTGAGTCCGAGGACCATACAAGGCCTTGGTTCTGTCCAAAACTTGTAGGATTTCCCTTTTGTACTTGGTTTCCCCATAGGCTTGAGTCCGAGGACCATACAAGGCCTTGGTTCTGTCCAAAACTTGTAGGATTTCCCTTTTGTACTTGGTTTCCCCATAGGCTTGAGTCCGAGGACCATACAAGGCCTTGGTTCTGTCCAAAACTTGTAGGATTTTTTTATTTGGTTTATTTTTCGACCATAAGCCCCTATACCAGGGCGGGGAAAGTTGACTTGAGGCCGGAAGCCCCTAGAGATGCCCACGCCCTTGGCACTGCAAGGCGTAGCCCCTATTAGAAGTTTGTGCTGGAGCAGCAACTGTATGTCGCCGGAGACGGAGGAAACCCCAGGAATTTCTGCTTGCTAGAGAGTTGACTCCAACGCCACCTGCGCCAACGCGCAAGCTTTCCCACAGACGGCGCCAATTGTAAGGGCACGATTCTGTTGAGGCCCAATAAGGATGTTGGGCTCGCACATGAAAGATCCCTCACAATATGATTTGTAGAGAGTGGGCTTGAAAAGCTAGCCGTTGGGCACGGGGCGATATTCCGGTCTTGATTTTAGAGGAATTCATATAGAAAGAGGAATTGGGTTTGAACATTTAAGCCCTATAGTGTCGCATCCCATGGGGTTGGACTCCTCGGACTTGATCCGAGGAGCGTTAGGCCCTGCTCCTTTTCCCCAACGGTGGTTGTTTTTCTCTGATCTGAATGAGTTGTTCCGATGTTTTCCCCCAGGGAGTCTCTTCCTGAGGTGGGATGGAGAGAGCCCCCCTTTTTGGCTCACTTACTTTTACTTTTATATTAGCCTGCGTTCGCTGTCCTTCGTCCACGTGTAGGGTCAACCTTTACAAGACTGATATTTGTCCCATCAGTCCAATCCCAGAATTGTTGGGGATGGTTGATAAAGCTGAAAAATACGGCTCTGTTAGGTGCAGAGCCTTATCTGGGAAGGGTAGTAAGGATAACTTTCCCAAGATATTTTAGATCTTCTTTCAAGTTTTAGTCCTATACCAGTTTTACCCTTTCTTTTTTAGTGGGATTTTGGATTAAAAAGTGGGATTTTGGATCTGCCGAGGACTGAACTGTCCTCGGCTGTATCCCAAAACTGTTTGGTGCTCTCTATTATCGGGCTTGGTCCATAGCTCTCCTCGGCTTGGGCCTTCGGACTTTCCACGAGCAAATGGGCCTGGCCCATAAATTATTGGGCCCCACAGCCACTTTGATAGGTTTTCAATTAAGGCTCAAAAGACTCACAAGACTAACTTCAATAAAACATGTTAGACACAAGTTCCTCAATTCACAACCAATTGAGTCTCAATTCACAAGTTCCTCAGTGTGTTTTGGCTTTTAAAAAATATTTTGTTACAGTGTTTTTAGTAATTAATTTTCAATTTTCAGCAAAATAAGCGATATTCAATGTTTTGTGATTCAAAACGTTTTGTCCTCTATGGCAGTTAGGAAAAGGCTGAAATTTTAATCAGATATGCTAAATTTTTTACCCAAAATTTAGCCATAAACTTGGTCCATGTGCCAGTTTTGGTTTGGTGATCAAGGCCCATATGATGTCCTTTCCAACTTGGGTACAAATCCTTGGTTCTATTTGTGTTGTTTCTATCTTGGGCTTTTTTAATCATATGAAACAAAATTTTGGACCTGAACAATGTTGAGAAATTGTAAATGGATTCGTTTAGGCCCAATTCAAATATTGCGCAATTGACCTAGAAGTTTTGTCTGGCCCAGAAATGCATCCCACGTGTCCTATAAAAAGTCCAACCCTAGTGTTTCATCATCTTCTTCTAAATTCAGGTTTCCTCTCTTCCCCAGCTTTGTAGCGGCGACCTCCAACAGCAAAAATGGTACTCTCTCTCTCTCTCTCTCTCTCAGTTGTTAGTCACCATTTTTGAAAACTGAGTAACTTTTATGATATGGGTCTGAATGAATATTGTGTGTTAATTATTATTATTGTATGCTTAGCCGTCCCACAAGACCTTCATGATTAAGAAGAAGCTGGCGAAGAAGATGAGGCAGAATAGGCCTATCCCTCACTGGATCCGCATGAGGACAGACAACACCATCAGGTTCTCTCTATTTACCACTTCTTTGTTCCGTAGTTCTTTTTGTTTCTATATTTCTGTCTCTGATTCTCTGCTTAATGCTAATTTTTCCTGTTGGTTTTGTGTAATTTTAAGGTACAATGCAAAGCGCAGGCACTGGCGTCGCACCAAGCTTGGATTCTGAGGTGTTTTTGTTGCTTTATTGTCATTGCTTCTTTAGCAAAGTTTCAAAACAATGTATTTGCCTTAGAGCTTTCATGTTTTCCATTTCCTTAAGAACCCAATTTTGTATGGAACTCATACGAGTCCCTTCCCAGACGTTTATTTACTGTTTTTGACTAATATTGAATTGTGGGTTAATCTTAATTTCTTCATATGATTAAAGTATTTTCTTGGATTGATAGTGGTGGTTGAGCTGTTCAATTTTTTTTGATGAAGAGCTTAATTATGTATTTCTATGTGTTTCTCATTCCTAGCTACTTATAAGGTCTGTTTATGCAGTTTTTCTTTGTCTACGTATGTGATTTGAGACTAGAGTGCGGTTCCTTTTTTATTCAGTTTTGAAAGGGTGTGCCTGTCACAGTTTCGTGAAGAATACTTACAAAAGATCAAAGTGAGCAATACCCGAGTTTCTTCTTCCTTGCTTGCAATTTGGAGCCTTTCAAAACGCAGATATACTAGAGTTTAGTATTTCGAATTTGGAGTTCTTACTATATAATTGGAACTATCATGTTTGACTGATGAATTTGTTTACTGAACTTGGGGTGAAGTTTGTACTAACACAGTTATAGAATCCATAGAAATTATAGAATTCATTTCTGTGTGTGCTATATATGACTATGTGTCCGATTGGTATTGTTATAGGAAGTAGAGCTTTTATCTATAGAGCTTTAGTTGCAGAGCTTTTTTTGTTATAAAGTGCTTTAAGTGAAAAAAGCTTTAATATTTCGGACTTTAGGCAAATTACAGTGAATGGTTCTTTTAAGGGTCTACATGGTTCATGAGCTTATCTGCAGTTGTAGCTGTTTTGCACTAATATCTTGGAAGATCTCCTTTTCTTATGTACTCAACTTATACGGCAGCAGTAAATTATTGAATATACAATTTAGCATTTTGAGCGTTTGGTAAATCACAGTGTATAGTACTTTAATGGTCTATCTGGTCCATCAGAATATCTGCAAATATAGTTTTTTTGCACTCTGTTTTGGACAGCACACCTTATTAGATTGGATATACATTAAGACCATCATCTAATTTACATGATGTTTTGTTACTTTCAATTGACTAAGCTCGTTAATGTTTTGTCCAAAGAAAACAGAATCTCTTCTAGCTTAAGGTCGGTTGGCTTATTTTGTGAGTCTAGTTCTATTGAGTAGTCTTAAGTCCACTTATTTTGTGAGTCTAGTTCTATTGAGTCGTCCTAAGTCCACTCTTAGGTTGGCTCAGGTGGTAGAATGTTTGGTCATGAAAGAAATCAATATGGATTGAGGAATTAGGCCATCTGATCAGAAGCAACTGAGCACACAGCCTAGTTTTCGATTTTTCCAACTAAGTTTCATTCTGCCAAGGAGTGTGAGTCTTGATGGAAGGCGATTATTGAGTTTGACTACCTTATTGTCTTCCTTCCATGTCTTCTTTTTCATACGTGCTAGTAACCTAAGGCTTTGTTTGGAAGGAGAGAAGGAAATGGAATGGAAAGGAATGAAAATAATCATTTTAGAATATTATTCCCTTCCCTTGTTTGGGAGTTTTAATGGAGGGAATGGAAAGCTCATTCTCTTGTTTGGAAATTTAAGTAAGAGGGAATGGAATCGGAAGAAAGGAACACTCATTCCTCTCTATTCCCTTAAAACCTCAAATTTTCATTCTCCTCGAAATTGGGAGAAATGGGAGAGAATGAAATTAGATTTAATGATTTTTTTATTAAAATTTCCAAAATACCCCTGTATATTCAACTCTTTATTTTAAAATAAGGGTCTAATAGTAATATTGTCATAAAATGATTCGATTCGATTCCATTCCATTCCCTTCATGTTGCTCTCAAACAAAATTACTTACATTCCATTCATTTTTATTCTTTTATTTTAAAACATCTAATCAAAGTTATTTAATTCCATTTCATTTTATTCTTTTCCATTCCTTTCACTTATTTAAATACATTTCATTCCTTTCCTTTTCTTTCCATTCTCTTATGATCATTTTATTCCATTCCCTTCCCTTCCCTTCTGAACTCCCAAACAGAGCCTAAAAGGCGAATAAGTAGATTATACTCCTTTTTGGGCTAGAAAATAAGATTTATGCATTCCATCATGACTTACACCTCGTTTAGGAGGAGGGAATGGAATGGAATGGAAATGAATGAAAAGAATAATTTTAGAATATTTTTCTCTTTCCTTGTTTAGAAGTTTTAATGGATGGAATGGAAAGTTCATTCCTTTGTTTGAGAGTTTAAGTGGGAGGGAATGAAATGGGTAAGAGGGAACACTTGTTCCTCTTTATTCTCTTATGTGGCGTTTGGTACAGGGGAATCCACATTACTCCTGACATCTAGATTCCTGGAAATGTGATTCCTTGCAATCTTGATGATTAGGAATGTAGCTATTCCTAGGTTTCATTGGAAATCTTTTAAGATTCTTAAAAATGTGAGATAATAATGATAATTAGGAATTTATTTTTCTCATTCTATCATTAGATTTGAATGTGAACTACCAAGTCCTTTAAAAAAAAATCTTCTTCTAAATAAATAATGAAAAACAAAATATAAACTATTAGCACACATGAAAAATTCATAAAAACTATAGTCCTAACATTTCAAAATAACTAGTACAATACAAAAATAACTATTTAAATTCTCAAATGTTTTATTCTTAATAATAATTTTTAAAAGAGCTTAATTCATAACAAAACAACCTGACAAGAGAAAATATATTGAAGATTTATGTTATATTTTATCTTAATTACTTAAATAATAAGGAAAAATGGTTAAATTTGTCAATTTATAAAAAATACAAATTCTTTTAAGATTGGGAATCTGAATATTCACATGTTTTAAAGGAAATTTCATTCCTATAAGAGAGGCTTAAATAGGGAATCCAAATTTCCTTGGCATCTGATTCTCTAGCGTGATTTGCAACCAAACATAAGAATCTTTAAACATTCCTAGGAATCCTAAAACATTATCCCATACCAAACGCCACATTAAAACCTCAAATTTTCATTCCTCTCAAAATTGGGAGGAATGGAATTAGATTTAATCAATTTTTTACTAAAACTCTCAAAATACCCCTATATATTTAACACTTTATTTTAAAATATGGGTCTAATAATAATATTGTCAAAAAATGATTCAATTTCATTCCCTCCATGTTACTTCCAAACAAGATTATTTACATTCTATTCATTTTCATTCATTTCCATTCTTTTATTTTAAAACATCAAATCAAGATTACTTAATTTCATTTTATTCCATTCTTTTCCCTTACTTAAATACATTCCATTCAATTTCTTTCTATTCCCTTGTGATCATTTCATTCAATTCTCTTATGAACTCCCAAACGAAGCCTTAGCGTTGGGAAGCAAAGTGAGAGTCGTAACAAAAGGAGAGAGACTCCTTTATTAATTATGAACGTGGTGATTAATAAGCTAAAATGTATTAGAGCAAATATGTGCGAAGGGGAAAGGTGAAGGAAGAGGTGTCATTTTCTTCAATTTCTATTGCAGTTTTACCATTAATGATAAAAAAAGTGACGAACTATAAGGGAAGCGATACATTGACATTGACATTGTTATATAATTGATGTTATAAATTACAAGTTTTGAAAATCAAGAAATTGATTTATAATGGTGATGCTAATTTTGATGTGTGTAAAGTAAATTCGGCATTTTCTTTTCTCTATTAAGTAAACAAAGTGATGCTTATCTAGATATCACAATCGGTTGGTGTGAAAATGGATGCAAAACACTGAATTCACCTACAAGGTGAAGTAAGAGGTGTCATTTTCCTCAATTTTTATTACAGTTTTACCATTAATGATAAAAATGTGACGAACTACAAGGGAAGCGATACATTGACATTGTTATATAATTGATGTTATAGATTACAAGTTTTGAAAATCAAGAAATTGTTTTATAATGGTGATGCTAATTTTGATGTGTGTAACGTGCATTCAACATTTTCTTTTCTCTATTAAGTAAACAAAGTGATGCTTATCTAGATATCACAATCAGTTGGTGTGAAAATGGATGCCAAACAATGAATTCGCCTACAACCCAAAAGGATTTGAATTTGATGCAATAATTGCACCGTGTAATTGCTGTGTTGGTGTGACGTTTAAAAACTAGAAAGGAAAAAAAATTATATTAAAAAATAGAAGGTTATTTGACCCAAATGTTAGAGACTAAAACTGAATATTAAACTTTCACTGTTAGCTATTGATTCACATGTGTGCTAATAAACTTGCTCATTTTTTGGCCCATTAGGCATCTTTCTCTCCAATTTAGGGAATCCCAACTCATCTCTTCCATCCTACAGCAAGTCTTTTATAAGAAATTTGATGGGTTAGGGCCCGTTTGATACTGTCATTTGAAGACTCTTGTGTGATTTAAATGCTAAAAATCATGGGGCTTACTCTGGAGTGAGTTCTTTGGTAGGGGAACTCTTATAAGGGTATATAGATTACAATACTCAATATAGGAAGCTTAAAACATGTATTTAGAGACCCCATAAAAAGGTGTATTCAATACTTAAGTTACAGCTCTGAATGATATAATCGTAAATATTGTGAAAACTGTGGGACCCACACACATTCAATTGATTTGACAAAACACAATTGCTTCTCTCTCTCTCTCTCTCTCTCTCTCTCTCTCTCTCTCTCTCTCTCTCTCTCTCTCTCTCTCTCTCTCTCTCTCTCTCTCTCTCAAAGAACGACTTTTTTTCCCCCTTCTTGGACTCATCTTCATCAATTAAATTCAAAGCTCTCTCTCAAGATTCATTGGATTTTGAAATCTACCTCATTATTGCTCTTAATTCTTCATCAAGTGCTTATCTCAGATCTGTACTAAATCAAAATCTCACTGCTATCACTCTTTCAAATCCACTTTGCTTTCTCTTAAATCAACATTAATCTTTTAGATTTTCTTCTTAACTTCCAACTACTGCTCATTACTCCTCATAATATCTCATCTAACTCTCTGAATCTTCTTAATCCTAGTAACAATTATATCACACCATGCCAATAAATGGATCATGACAGAGTGTATCCTAATTTAAATTATAGTTGACCATCTATAGGAATGATTCTATATATATATATGAGTAAGACTTAGGTACAGTACTTAGGTGATGTTTCTTAGGTTTCTCTCTTAAGATTCTGCCATGTGAATTTTTTATTTATTTATGGAATGGAAAAATATTTTTTAATTAAGTAGTCATATGGCTAAATCTTAAAAAGGGAACCTAAAGAATAACACCTAAGACACTGTACCTAAGATATTATATATCAGTAATGAAGAGAGAACACAGTGAGGAGATGGAAGGAAGATGAGATGGAAGGAAGATGGGATGAGAGGAAGTAGGAAGGAGAGAACAAACAAAGTTACAGTAGCAGTTGGTACTTTGTATTCGAGATGGGGTTTTCTCTCTCTTCAATAAAATAAATTATTTTACCCCATTCATTTCAGTGCATTGCACACTTTTTCTATAGGAAAAAAAAAAAAAAAACACCCAATTTTGTGTTTTCAATTTTAAAAGAATGTTACAAAAATATTTTACCGAACACTTTTTTTTTTTTCTTTCTATTATGAGTACTCAAAAGATGCATTTTAATACATGTTTTAAATCACAATTTTCACATTATTTTAAAAACCAAAACTACGATAATACTCTTACCAAACAGACCCTTAGTTCACATGCCTTGTTATTTTTGCCCTCTTTAGGCTGAGCCTCCCCCTCTTAATAATAATAATAATATTTTTTTGGTAAGAATAATAATATTATTTGAATATTATACACACGTGTGTATATACATATATACACACACGTTAATGATTTGGAACCGCTGTCCAAAGTCCTAACTGGTTTTGATCCATTCAGCAAAAAAAACTGGTTTTGATCCATTTAGGGTAAGTACAGATTTTACAGCCTCATCATACCCACTCAAATTGCAGCCCTTCCCCCCTAATCAGCACGGACAGTCGACGCGACCACAACTTTACCATTAAGAATGACCATCGTACCCTTTTATAAATATTAAAAAATCTCAACCAACTAATACTACACATCAGCATTCAGCACTAAAAAAGTCTAAAACCCAATAGCCACTTCGTAATCATCGTCCGAGAGTGAGTTCCACTTCCACTTCAAACTTCGATTTTTCCATCGATTTCACACGCTCAGAATTTCTCTAATTAAATCCACGTATTTTCATCTTCTTCTTCTTCTTTCATTTTAATCTCAAAATTTTCTCATAGATTACGCAGTTGAAGTGCTTGGATTTTGAAGCGACTTCTCCTATATATTGTCTAATCTAATCATCTTGTCACTGTTGATTCAGATGACTTCGACGATGCTCTCTCTAGCTTCGGCCCCTTCAACTGCCTCACTTTCAGTTCATGAAAACCTGAAGGTACTACTTCTAATCTAATTTTCCATTTCTCTTTTTTATATTTCCCCCTTAATTTTCTGGAAACACCCAAAATTTATTACAAGTTATATTAAAGGACCAAAATTTTATCAAATGCAATACCATGTCGTGGATTTGAGCAGGGAAGATTGAAGCTTGGAGGTGGTAGCTTGAGCTTCAACAAGGAGAAAGCCAATCCCTTTATTATCACAAAGGTATATCTATATCAATATGATTATGAATATGCTGTGGATGCTCCTGGGCATGAGCATAAACTACTTGTTAGCCCCTCAGGGGTGAATGCCCTTAGATCACTTGGCAACTGATTCTGGCCGATGGGGTCAGTTGCCCGTAGGTTTTACTAGCTAGACGCGAGTTTAAAGGGCTCTTATTTAGAAGGGCACCCTACATTATCAATAAATTATGTGTGTGTGCGCGCGCGCGTGTGCTGTGGATTAATTAAGCCCTTTATTTCAAATTGTTGCTCTGTGCGTGTGTCCTGCTTTGGTAGTCATGCTAATGCATCACATTGATTCCAGCTTTTGTATCATGTCCTGTCATCCATGCCCACAGTTAAATAATTCACTAGGTGGTTGAACCATTGAAGCCTGTTAAGCATAGGATTTTTCTTTTGAGTAAGACTTAGGTACAGAACTTAGGTGCCGTTTCTTAGGTTCCTTTTTAAGATTCTGCCATGTGGATTTTTTCTCATGAGATGGAAGTGTATTTTTAAGTTAAGTAGCCACATGACTGAATCTTAAGAGGGGAACCTAAGAAACAGCACCTAAGGTACTGAACCTAAGTTTTGTCCTTTTCTTTCTTTTATGTGTTTAAATTGGATTTAGTCTTCATTTTTTTTTTTTTTTAATCAAGGCATTCTCTTTGTGTTTGGTATAATTTGACTATCACTTAGGCAGGAATTTATCTGATATGTTTGGTTGTTGGTCTGAGAATCGGTCGTTCCTGATATGCAGTCTTTCAGTCGGATATCTATGGTTGCGGCAGTTACGGTTTCTCGTTTTGAAGGAGTAACGATGGCTCCTCCCGATCCAATTCTCGGAGTTTCTGAGGCTTTTAAAGCAGACAACAATGAAAAGAAGCTCAACCTTGGAGTTGGGGCCTATCGAACAGAGGAGCTACAACCTTATGTGCTGAATGTTGTTAAGAAGGTAAGACTTTTTTTTATCAATCAAATGGTAAATGTTTCATTAGTGAAATTCTTTGTGTTGTCTATGTTAGATATTTTTCAATTTCACTTCTTAATGATAAAACTGAGTGCTGGTTTCTTTGACAATCAAATTGAGTTTAAATTAATCATATTAGAAAAATGTTTTTTTCTAGGCGGAGAATCTTATGGTGGAAAGGGGAGAAAACAAAGAGGTATCTCTATTTACTCAAATGTATGGGTGTCATTATTCTCAATTATGATTACTTACAATAATCTGATGAAAATGTCTAGTATCTCCCAATCGAAGGTTTGGCTGCATTTAATAAGGTGACCGCGGAGTTGTTATTTGGAGCCAGCAACCCTGTAATAAAGGAACAAAGAGTACGTGAAATGTAAATGGTCCTGAATTTTTTCAAAGAATATTGTATTTTCTCTTGATTCTTATTAACAAAAAAAAGAACTTATATTTCTGTTTTTCAGGTGGCTACTGTTCAAGGCCTTTCAGGAACTGGTTCTCTTCGACTAGCTGCAGCTCTGATTGAACGATATTTTCCTAGCGCAAAAGTTCTAATATCATCTCCAACTTGGGGTGTGTATTGTCATTTACTTGAACTTGTATTTGAGATTTGTCTCAAGGGTACTCACTTTTCATGGCAAACAAAATTGTCTTGCAGGTAATCACAAGAATATTTTCAATGATGCTAGAGTTCCATGGTCCGAATATCGATACTATGATCCAAAAACAGTTGGTTTGGACTTTGATGGGATGATAGCTGACATAAAGGTTCCTTCCTGGTTTAGTTGTGCTCGTTTTTCTTTTATCAGTTAAACTGTTAGACAGCTTTCACTTTAATAAATGGTGGCTCTTTGCACTTCCGGCTGAAATAGCTGGTATTTTATAGTTTTTCAAAGTATTCGAGAATGATACACAAGTATTGCATGCATAATTCTTTAGTAATTTGGACATGTTGCACTAATAAACTTTTTACTTATGTTTAATCTTCCATACAGTCTCAATGCCAGTGTAAATTTACTTTCCTTGACCAATTTACCCATAATTTGTTTGTTCTATTATCAGGCTGCCCCAGAAGGATCTTTTGTGTTACTTCATGGCTGTGCTCACAACCCAACTGGCATTGATCCAACACCTGAACAGTGGGAGAAAATTGCTGATGTCATTCAGGAGAAGAACCATATACCATTTTTTGACGTTGCATACCAGGTATGATTCCATGATTGGTTTACATCCCACTAAAATGGGAATTTTGATATGGATATTTTTGGCAGGAAAATTTTCAAAATTCCATTGGCATTTCAAATAGTTTGATATCCACAGCATAACGTTGAGATTCTTTGAAAGATAGATTTCTGTATAATCATGATTTTATCTAACTTGTCAATGTACTTTAGGGATTTGCTAGTGGAAGCCTTGATGCTGATGCAGGATCTGTGAGATTGTTTGCTGCGCGTGGGATGGAACTCCTGGTCGCCCAGTCATACAGTAAAAATTTGGGTCTTTATGCAGAAAGGATTGGAGCAATCAATGTTGTCTGCACATCAGCAGATGCAGCAGCAAGGTGCTGTGAACAAAATGTCCTTTGTTTTGTTCATTTTCTGGTCTATGGCAAATTAGCACTCCCACAAAAAAAAATGCTTGCATGATCAGATGAACAAGTGCACAACTAGCTCTTCTAGGCTGCTTATATTCTATATCTTTGCCATGTTAAACACATCACTGCACGGCCTGCTGGATATATTTCTGGTTAAAAACTGCATAGTTTATATTTTGATCTCCTTTTGGATGACATATCTGTGTTAAAAATCTTGAATCCCCCCTCAGCCCACCCCACCCTCAAAAGTATCTGTGTCCTTATTGATGTCTTATTTATTCAAGTTTTCTCCATATTCTGTGGGAAAGAAAGTTTTTTTCTTTTTGGATAATTTGATAGTTACAACAAAGGGGGAGAGGGGATTTGAAGCCTGGTTCTCCTCATAGAGGAGAGAGCTGGCAATGCCATTGAGCTACAAGGCTCTTGGCTGCGGAAAATTAAGTTGAATGTTGCTTTTGACATGGACATGAAGCTTGAAAACTCTCCAGGAATCTATAGGTGTAGGCATAGGGACATGCACAATTTATGAATATACCATGTTGAGCACAGTTCCCTGAGTTTGTGCTTGCACTTCAAAGAAGAAAGAGAAAAGTAATGGAGTAATTAATGGAAGTTTCTCATTGAAAATCATAATACACTCATCTCTTCACATTACTTGAGTATTACTCAGGTAGGATCATGTAAAACATGGAATTAAATATCAAGTGGTTGCAGTTGTCCTATTGAGAATTGTTTGACACTCCAATAGCTGATACGGAGTTGTGTCTTTCACATCATCAAGTTAACCCTTTTGTGATTCACTGCCTCAATAATACATCTGCTCTTGGCTCCTTTAGATGAATCATGCCTAAATATCATGGTGCATGGCTCCAGTTGATTTCTTACTTTCAAGTGTCATATTTTGGTTAAGAACCACCTAATGGTTATATTTTTATATTTTCAGAGTAAAGAGCCAACTGAAAAGGCTTGCTCGACCGATGTACTCCAATCCTCCTATTCATGGGGCCAAAATTGTTGCCAATGTTGTTGGGGACCCAACTCTCTTCAACGAATGGAAAGCAGAAATGGAAATGATGGCTGGAAGGATAAAGAACGTGAGACAGAAACTATATGATAGCCTCACTGCAAAAGATAAGAGTGGAAAGGATTGGTCATTTATACTTAAGCAGATTGGCATGTTCTCATTCACAGGCTTGAACAAAGCTCAGGTAATTGTGTCTTCTCAACTTCTATCAAAACCTATAAACTTCATATGCATAAAATTTCTTCTTTTCCAGATCTCACTTTTGAATTATAGTGACTTATCTGTCCCAATTTGACACATTGATAGCTTATCTTGTGTATGTGGGGAGTTGTAGAAAGCTAGTCAAATATAATAATATTTGTGAATATTTCCCAAATTATGGGATGTACCTCTTCAGCTTCATTTTTATATGCATAGCCTCTCCCTCCATATGTTCGTATTGTTTTTTCTTTTTCAAAATTTTCCTTTCGACACTTCTGCTTCCATGTTAATCATGAATATTTTCCTAATCCAAGACCAAATTGTTGCATCAAGTCATTATTTTTGAGTTTAAGACTGGTCTGCACAATCTCAAATAAGCTACAATATCCAATGCCTTGAAACTGTATATTGTTGGCTGTGTTTTGTAATCTGAAATTGCACTTCAATGATGCATAGAACTGTTTCTTGGATCTCTAATGTTATATCTTCTTGTCTGATCAGAGTGACAATATGACAAATAAGTGGCATGTGTACATGACAAAAGATGGAAGGATATCATTGGCTGGATTATCTTTGGCCAAATGCGAGTACCTTGCGGATGCCATCATTGATTCATTCCACAATGTCAGTTGAGATGAATGGATAATTAGCTACACACATGAGAAACACAGCTTTAAAATTTTTGGAGAGTCTAATATTCAACATTTTTGTTCCCCTTTTGCGAAGTGATTTTGAATTCCTAAGTTGAATATCTCAGAGTCTAATAATATTCAATGTAGTTACTTAATGGATTGACAATAATCCTGTAATAATGTATGCTTTTGCATGTCAGACATTTTTGTATTGTCAAATCCAATTTAAGGCAATTTGTTAGATCTATTGTTGAAAGAGGAAATTCTAGTTGAAACTTTTGAATTCTCATAGCAAATTTATAAACATTGCTTATAAATATACAATTTCACTCAGAAAAGATTCTAGGTTTGCTTTCCAGAAAATCTGTCCAGTGGAAAAACAAATGCAACAGCACCAAACAAGTCTACTAGAAAAGGGGATGCCTAAAGACACCATTTTGAGATCTCTTTGAGTAAATGGTATATTTACCCGTATATATATTTAACACCTTTGAACCAAAGACAATTAGAAAGCATGAGGATTTAAAATATGCATGATACAAAATTGAGAGCTCCACATTCAGATACAAATTTCAGAACCTGCGCTCTGAGCAATTTCATATGACATTTTGTTGTACTCTTTAGTGCTCTTTGAAAAAAATCCAATTTTAGATCTCCAAAAACTTAATGCAGAATTAAAATAATAATAATAATAATTTTTTGAAATGATTTTTACTTTATAACAGATTGATGCGATTGCAAATGTATCTATGAACTTTCTCAAGCGTTAACGACCATTTCTAAGATATTGGTTTTGTAATTTGACCATGCGTTCAAAATGATGTTTGGTGCCTCAACTAAGAGGACTTTTAATTTTCAGAGTTATCAATCCTAAGACTACTGAACTATGCTATGTCGATTATCTAGGACGTCACTAAGTAACAATTAACGATGAAGTATAAAAGGCTATAGTCTAAAGGATTAATAGGACTACAAATTTGCAGGATAGTTAATTGATTCATGATCAAACTATGATGTTATCAGGGCACATCAATGAGACAAATAGAAAATGACGAGGATGCTTTAAAAATCTACTGAACTAACAACTAAAGACTTTCTATGAAGCTAATAGAACTTTATAAACATGATAGAGCAACAATTACAACTTACAAGCAACCTACTTGCATAAACGTCTTAGGAGCCTAGAGACTAAAAGGAAAATACAATATTTAGAGAGAAATCTCTTTTAGGAGACTTCTCATTTTCTTTTAATTCTAAATTTATAAATAAAAAAGAGCAAAACGGCGTCGTTTCAAGCATAACTAACGGCAGCACTAACTGAGTTGTAACGGATTCTTGAATTGACAAAAATTGAAAATTAGAGGACTAAATTGACAAAACTAAAAATTAGAGGACTGAAATGAAAACAGTAAAAGTTAGAGGGTCAGTTTTGCATTTTTGCCTTAATTTTAATTTCATTTTGCCTCTTTCTAAACAATTCGTTGGATGCTTTAATCTTCAGATGGTATTTGCGTTAAAGCTTCAAAGTAAAAAGTGTAGTTGATACTTACTTCAAACTGTACATGAGTTCTCTGTTTATATGTTTTTGGTATATTGACTTTAAAATACCTTTTTCCTTGTCCTATTTTAACGAACTATATATTTGCTTTTTTATTAAACCAAATTGTATTGTTTCTTGCCTGTTTGGTCATCTTTTTTTTATCATTGATATTGTTGTTTATCATAAACTCTTATGTTGTTTAATATATTCTGTCATTTTTTTTTTGTATATTTGCACACAAATTATTATCATTCACGTATATTCCGTTTTTTTTTTCCTCATTGCTATGTAATTTTTGGTTATTTTTCCCCCTTTTCTAATTTCGGTGTTCATTTTTGGCTTAGTAACTTAAAGATTATATGGAGCCTAAGGATGTAGAAGATAGTTCGGTTAGGAAATTCCTATATATATAAATCTATCCGGAAAAGGAAAGCTATATCAAGAGTTGACCAAGTGCAAAGCATTATTGATGATAATGCTATAGTTGCAGATTCATCAGTCATATTAGTTGGTAGCTCACAAGAAAGAAGAAGTTCACAAGATGGCCCTTGCAAAAAAAAAGGCTACTAGGAATGAGCAGATGGTTATGACACCAACCATGGGAACTTCTAAAGTAAGAAATGTTCATAGCCAAACTGAATGTCATGATGAAAAAGGTATTGAGAATGGTGTACATGGAAGGAAAAGAAGCAATGTGTTATCATAAGTGAGGATAAAAAAGAAAAACTCAAGAAAAAGAGAGAAGCATGTGCCAACAATAGTGTTGATTCAAGAAGTGTTCTCGAAACAGAGTGGCCGGGTATAGTGATAAATGAAGATTCTGCAAGAATTTCAGGTGATTATTGACTATTTGAGATAATATAAGAAGCGGCGATCATAAATAAGGGAAAAAAAAAAAAACTATGTGATTTGATATTTAGAAAATCAAAGCTGCCACATTACCACAACGGATTTTTCTAAGGAAAGGATCAAATCAATTCATTTAGTATCTTTGAAGTTGGTAAGTGCTACTCATTACTACAAATATTGTTAATTTTAATGAAGAATATATCAAAAATTAAATAGTAAAATCCCATGATAATTAAACAGGATCTAATTCCCGTGGAGTAAGCGATAATGCACGTCCTTTGGTGTTAAATATAACAAAAAAACTTTTGTAAAAGAAACAATGGAATATACACATTTAGAGTGCAAGGTCAAGTTTATCATTATATAAATGACTTATTACCATCAGATAATCATCCATCTTATTTGCAACTATATTTGTATGAGTTGTCTAATTCAGATTGTCTAAATCCGTCCATTTCGACGCAAATAATAGACATATTGAAGGTTATTCTGTATTGTGCCTTCTTTCGTGTTCTTACGTATATATATGTACCTGAATTGGAAAATCATCAAATTTGTATAAGATCGGATGCTGCATTACACCAACTCTATAATGCTCCTTTAGTTTCACAAGTGGCTGCGATGTGGGTGGAAGAGAATGCTTTTGGAGAGCATGTGAATCGTCACATTATTGTTTTTAGCCATTCTGGTGTGGTTATCAATGCCAAGACTACTAAAATATATTTTGCGTCAATCAGTGAGATCACTAAATAAGTAAAGCTAAATGATTAAAATATAGGACTACAAGAGTATATGGAAAGCTAAATGATTCAGAATCAAACCATGATATTACAAGAGTATATCAATGAAAAAGAGAAAATTAAAATCGCTGAGGATACTTTAAAGATCTATTGAACTAACAACTGAAAAATTGTTATGAATCTAATAGAACTTCATAAATTGAAAGAGCAACAATTACAAGCAATCTACTTCATGAACACCTTACAAGGAGCCTACCAACTAGAAAAGAAAATACAATATCAAAAGAGAAATCTCCATTAGTGGCTTGCAATGGGAGAGTTGTGTTGTTGATTGTGTGAAATGATTCTTCTATCTGTACTTGAGGCCGCAGGTGGCTTTCAAAGACTATTGGCAGTTATAGACTATTTTCCCTTTCCAAGTGGCACTTGCTCCTTACACTTTGATGGTACTTGTAATGGTTCCAAGCATTGTCCAAGATTCCATACAGACATAGACATAGAGAGCTTGCTAGTTTAGAATGAGCGCTTCTATTATCATAGGAGACAAAAAAAAGAAACCAATGTTTTATTTGGATAAAGTGGAGTTATTTTGTCACTATTTTTCAGCTTAGTTTGGAGTTGTGTAACATGGGTTTTATGAAAAAAAAAAAAATTTAAATAGAACTTCACTTTTTGGTTTGTAACATGGGTTGTGTAACATGGGTTTTATTTTGTCATGTTTACAATTCTTTCTTTGGTTTTTTTTTATTAATTAGATAGAACTTCACTTTTTTTTTAATTGATAGTAGGTGTTGCTTTATATATGTATAATAGAAAACGTTAATGAATGCTTTAAGGGGATTGATTCAGAAAATATTTTTAGAATTTTTTTAAGGGAAAAGAAAAAAGTAACTAATTTTATTAAAACTTTCCAAAAATAGTCCATTAACAAATGTCCTACGGGCTTCTGTTAACATGATACTATATAATACTAGTTGTTAACAAATTAAAAATTAAATTTTGTGAAAAAAAAATTCAAATAAATATATATCTAATTACTAGTTAATAAATATAACATCTTAAAAAAGATTAAGTGAATTAACTATATTATCAATTTAAAAAAAAAAAGACATAGATAATTGAATACAAAAATTTAATCACTAGTTTTGCATCTAAACGAGAAAGTAGAATAGATTTTATATAAACGACTTATTTTTAATTAATATTTAAATATATAAAATTACCCAACTTAGTTCTTGCCAGAGGCCCCAAAATATTTGGTGCTTGGCACTGAATTGAAGTATTTAATAAAAATGACACTATTTAGAGAATTTACAATTTTTAAAACCTTTTTTTAATATTTAAAATACACTACACATATGATAAATCTTCATAGCAATATGGTCATATTTTGCATGAAATGCATTTAACATGCCATTATCATGGTTAATATTTCATGATCATAGTGGTATTAGTGCAAAGAAACTAAGTCAATTGAGGCTAGAGTTGTTAATATATATATATATATATATATATATATATATATATATATATAAAATTTATGACTTTACAAAGAAGTGTCATCGAGTAACATCGATGAGATATTGGAATAAACTAATAATTTTTCATTATAGGCCTCTTTAAATTGTTGCCTTGAACCAAGACTTGAATTTGACGAACTAACAAGAGCTGTTGAGCCAGCTAGTAAAGAATTACCTGCGAAGCCTAGAGCTGAGAGAGAACTTGCATATGTCGACGCAAATTAAAGTCATACGTTATTGAGAATGCAAAAATGAGCTTCATTCTACTTTGAACTATAATACAATATTCTTTATTTATTTATATCCTTGTAATTTTACTTTTATATCTTGTAATTTAAAATTTGTACTAAATAACTTTCAATTTATTGCAAAATCCTTATTGTTTGCCCATTTTTATCTAACAATTAATCTAGAGACATAAAAAAAAAATTTATTATCTTTTTTCACAACTGTTTAGGTAACATATTATGATTTGTCTTAATAAAAAGTAAATGTCAATAATGGGACCGTGTAAAAATGATTTGTTTTAATAATAATTTACCATGTTAGCTATAGTAAAAAAGATCATGGAAATTGTTATGATCATAACATTACTATTTGCCAATATATATATATATATATATATATATATATATATATATATATTTTGAGCGTTTCAACCTATGGCATCCGCTCATAATAATAACTCTTTTATTATCAGACTAAGACACCAGTCAATTTATGGTGTAGACGGGAATTGAACCCTAAATCTCTTATTCAACTATCAGAGACTTTACCAGTTGAGTCAATATATAGATACATTGATTTCTATGACAGGGAGAGTAGTCAATGATACTCCATGCAATCCAACATCCATGTGTGATAAAAATTAAGAGAACTGCAAGGCCAAGTAATATCATGATCAATTGTTGAAGGGTGAGTAATAAGACCTAAATTAGAAGTGTGTTTGGATAATAAGTTATTAATAGCCACCTAGGATTTAGATTAAAGAACAAGATGGGAAATGTTGAGGTCATAACTCATAAGCCAATTTGAGACCATCCAAATATGATCTAGAGTAAAGCAACTACATAAGTGCATAAACCTATATTTTCTGAGAACCCTTATATCAAGTTTCGCTTGTGATCTTTGATGACCGTCACTGATGAGGCCCTTAAACTCTATTAATTAACCCATGATTACCCATAATGGTTCCATTCATATTGAGGTTAATGATCTATTTAGATTGAGAAGGGAGGAGGAGTGGAAATGAGTAGAGTAGAATTGGCTAGAAATTAACCTATTTTCAGCCAACTCTACTCTACTCTACTCCGCTCCTCTTTCTTCTCCCCTCAATCCAAACAAGCCTTAAAGAAAATAATGAGAGGGGAGCTCCAACCAACCCACATGTGTTTTAAAACCTAATTATGTGCTTGTTTCGTTGAATCCAAATTTGTCAACATGTTAGGGGAAAAAGAATGTTCCCGTAGGGGTGAATTAAATAGATTCAGTGTGGTTCGTGTTAAGTTAATTAAAAAGAATGTATTTTAAGTAGTTTCTTTTTTATTTGATTGAATACATTAAGATTTTCGTTTTTGTCCTAGAATAAAGTAATAAACTACTAATGCGCAGATTAAAGCCATGGACTATGGACTCGACCTAATTAGGGCGGCCCATTATCATTCCATTTCAACTTGAAGGTTGGAATATTATCCTAACACTTATACATTGGTATAGATTTTAAATATCACCCAAATTATAAGGCAAATTAGTCAAATAGGTATCTTTGTACAATGTAAAAAGTACTTATTATGAAGTGGATATCATATGTTCAAATCATATTATATTTATAAAGTTATCTAAAAATAATTAATCTATTTTGTATACATTATATCTAGAATAATAAAATTTGGATTCAATGCAATAGCACAACTATTACACTATGCAATTACTATTTGGTTGATAAAGGTTAAGATGATAAAAAAAAGAGTAGGTTCTAATTAGTTCAACTGGTATAATCTCTGATAGTTGTATAAAAGATCTGAGTTCAATCCCTGTCTACACCAAAAATTGATTGATGTCTTTGTTTGATGATAAACTTTCTCAAAAAAAAAAAAAAAAAAAAAAAAAGATGATAAAAAATATTACAGCAACATTTTATCTTTTTATTAAATTTTTTAACTTTTTACTTTTTTACAATCTTAATCGTTAAATCTCACAAGTGGTAATTCCATGATGCAGCAAATCTAAATCATGATAAACAACCCTCTCTGAGTCTCTCTCCCTTGTTACATTGCTAAAGAAAGAATTGGACAACTTTATAAGTGCCAAAATTAGTTGAAATACTTATATTTGTCAATCAAATACTAGCATTTTTTTTTTAATGATTGATAGCTGCATTTGATCCAGCCGATAGCCAAAAAAATATCTAATAATTAAAATCCTCTCCATGCTTTGCAATCTGTGAAATGTCGCAGCAAATTTTTTTTTTATTTTTACACCGTGGACTACAAATTCAATCAAGAAAATGAATCTCTATTTTGTTGTTATTTGTTGCCATCAAGTCGAATGGAATTGAATTGGCTTTTAGTTAAGCTTTTTTTTATCCAAACTATCATTCAAATTGCTATCTGCTAATTACTATAATATCATGTCCAAATCCAAATACCTCTCACGTAATGAATGAGGGTTAGGTTGCTAGACACCTAATAAATATGCAATTTTCCCATGTAATATAAGTGAAACGTTTATGAATAGACATTTTTCTGTATAATATGAACTACTTAGAAGAATAGCTATGAATCCAAGACGTCAATACCCCAAATTGCATTAACATATATAAGATATGACAATAATTTGTGCGAATATAATGTTTGATCCGTCGGTGCAAATTGTTTTTTATTTTTTTAATGGTAATCAGATTTTCCTTTTTTCTATATTGGAATCGTTGGCTAACTACGCACTGATAAGTGATAGATAACACTCAATATTGTCTCTAATATAAATCAAATTTCCGACATCATTTAGACATGGACTTTTCCAATACTCACATGCTTTGAGAGGGTATTAATTATTGCTAGAATAATTTTTTTTAGAAGAATTATTGCTAGAATATGAGAGCATTAACACATGACAATCTCTCTCTCTCTCTCAAGAATCAGAATAGCTAAAATAGCAGCTATTTAAAAATTTCCTCATCATGGAAGTTGGTAGAAATTTAAAGCCCCACTGTAACTCAAACCCACACCAATACTCTATATATATATAAACACATACTTGCACATCTTTGTCTTGTAATGCTATAATTGTCAACATAGTTACACAACTGATAATTGATAAAGCTATATATAGGGCCCTACTGTTGTTAAACCCATCAAGAATTTGAGGCAGGAAGTTAATGATTCTAGAACCCATATAAATTGTAATTAATTGAAACTTCCTATAATCTTTAAATATATATAATTGGGTCTCACATATAATTTGCTAGTGTGATTAACGATTAGCACGATATGATTACTCCCAAGTATTAGA
This sequence comes from Quercus tomentella, assembly GCA_028535165.1. NCBI lineage: Eukaryota > Viridiplantae > Streptophyta > Magnoliopsida > Fagales > Fagaceae > Quercus > Quercus tomentella. The sequence continues at coordinate 21,953,867 of JAPQVY010000155.1, forward strand.
GCTCAATATGATGTTTTTATAAAATTAAAAAAAATAAAAATGTTGTAGAGATGTAATTGTCTTGAATAAAGCTGAAAGAATCTTCAGTCATATGTTGAAAGTCTTTAAAAAGTGATAGGTATTTTGCATATATTTCTTTTTAAAGCGTGATGCCTAAAAGTTGGTCCATCTTTGGTGAGGATTGCACTTCTAACATGTCCCACATATACTATACATGTTCAAGAATTCATAATTTTTTTCTTAGCTATATATATAAAAATTAATTTGATAGTCACATGGGGAGGGGGGATTTAAAGTTTAAACCCCAAATGTCTTGGCCTAAATATACTTCGATCTTTAATTTTTATATTCAATTTAATTGTGGTTCTCAATAATTTTTTTTGGCGTCAATTTAGTTTTTTTTCTTTTCAAATACCTTTGAGTATTTATCTTATTGTCCTCTAGCTTAGAAAATTTGGTGACATGACTTATGAAATGCTTACATGTCACATTAAAGTGCTTAATTACATTTTTTTTTAATGACTAACTAGTCTATTTAGAAAAAGAAAAAAAAAGTCACATAAACTAAAATTAACTCACAAAACATCAACATCAAATATTCTAAATAAAACAATTTCCCCTTTTTTTTGGTTTTCCTCTACTTTCTTAACAAGACACTAAGAAAGCAATTCAAGAGTATCATAACCACTTCTCTCTCTCTCTCTCTCTCTCTCTCTCTCTCTCCCCCCCCCCCCCCCCCCCCACCCCCCATGGACCACTTTCTCCAATATCTCATCATTCTGTTGGGAATTTTGTATATTAAGTTATTATTTGTGGTTTTGTAAGAATATAATATGTTCTAACGTGTGAATAAATAAATAAAAAACATATAAAACTTACAAACCAGAAAAGAAATTTTCAAATCAAGGCTAGTATTTTACATTGTAGTCTTAAGATAAATTTTGTCTCTTGTAGCGATACTTTGAATCTCTTGGATGTTTGCCTCATGATACAAATACAATGATTTTCTACACACAAAAGAAGCATCGCAATTCTTGTGCCCAATGGACAGATTTGTGTTTCTCTCTCTAAAAGACTCTTGCACAAAAAATAAAAAATGATAACAAAATTTTACCCAAATGAAGGATGAGATACTAATAGGGAAATTTGCAATAGGGCCATCTCTATACATAATTGAGGTATAAGGTTAGCTACAACTAAATTGAGGTCTTTTGTATTTAAATGTTATAAACAAATCTTATACTTTTATTAAGGAAAAGAAAGTATCTTATGATGGGATTATCTAATTACATCTCTCTCTCATTGTATGTGTAGCTCATACATATATAAATCTTATGGATAAAACTTAGGTATAGTACTTAGCTGCTGTTTTTTAGGTTCCCTCTTAAAATTCAGCCATATAACTATTTTTTCATGGGATTAAAATATATAACTGAATCTTAACAACACTTATATACTTTACTTAAGTTTTGTCCAAATATCATATACAGTAAATGAATAGTCTCAAATGCCATTTCTTTACTGTGGGATTGGGTCGTAGAACCCAAAACCTTTGAGCTTGGTTTTGCAACACGTGCAACTACCATGGCCTAAGTGAAAGCTGGTATATATATATATATATATATTTTTTTTTTTTTCTTTTTTTTTTTCTTTTTCTTTTTTTTCTTTTTTTTTTTAAGAAAGAAAAAAAACTGGTAAAGAATGTGAATTGCTGCGTGGAAACTGATCTGATGGTCTGATTATGACACAATACTGACCCTTAAATCTCTGACTATGTTGTTTATATCACATGGCCTCCTTGATGATCCTTCGCGCTTAATTAGCGAGTAATACTAATACTAATAATACATACGGTGACGTACTGACGTGGGGTGGGGGCCTTCCAGAAACAAAAAAGTACTATACTAAGGACAGAAAACGGGGGGACATATCATATGTGGGCTCAAAATCTGTTTCGGTGCCGTGTTTGGACTTTTGGAATTGGGTTCTGAATTCCCTGTTTCAAACCTACTACTCACCTAACACTTGACAGCTTCATTTTACTCAATTACAGGATCATCTCCATAGTCTATAGGGTACAGCTACTCTCAACATTTTCAGTAAAGTAGTATTTTTTTTTTTTTTTTGCCACTAATGTTATTTTGGATAAAACTAAGTTATTAGAGCATCCTCTCGTCAAAGATTTTAAATGCTAAATATACTATTTTTTAATGTCTGATTCTAAAAATGCACATTACATTAAGGATGCGTTTTAACATCTTAGCTACAGTAATGTTATTTTGGATAAAACTACGTTATTAGAGCATTCTCATCAAAGATTTTAAATGCTAAATATACTATTTTTTAACATCTGATTCTAAAAATGCACATTACATTAAGGATGCGTTTTAACATCTTAGCTATAGTAGAATGTCATCTTTGACATCCTACTATAGCTGAAATCTTAAAAAAAAAAAAAAAATTTATTATCTCTTCAATTGAGAGAGAGAGAGAGAGAGAGAGAGAGAGAGAGAGAGAGAGAGAGAGAGAGAGAGAGAGAGAGAGAGAGAGAGAGAGAGAGAGAGAGAGAGAATAAAAAAAGAATATTTAAATAAAGTGGTAAAAAAAAATAGAAATTTTGATGTTGGATGTATTGTAATGTGATATGTTAAATGTTATAAAATGGCTTTTTTAGTTACTAAATGCTAAAATTTTTAAAAATCTTGATGGGAATGCTCTTACCCCTTAAAATTTCATCTTTATTAGGATTTGTTTAGTAAGAAAATTTTTGTTTTTGTTTTCAAAACACGATGAAAACAATTTTCAAAAAATTGAAATTAAAACTAGTTTTCAGATTTTGGCTCCCAATTTTAAGAAAAATTTTCAAAATATTGAAAAAAAAAAAAGAAGATATTTAGAAGACCATTTCTACTTTTGAGATTTTTCTTTTAAAATTTTTTTAAGTAATGTGTAGATTACTTTTTTTTTTGGATAATGATAAGGAGATAAAACTTATTTACCCTTTTTTAATGATAAGCTTCAAATTTGAAGAGTGAAATTTTTTTTTGTGATAAAAATAAGCTTCTTAATTTAAAAGATAAAAAGAGTTTGGATAAATCTATGGGTGTACTGTTTTCAATTTATTTAAAACTATGCCATTAAAAAAATTGTATCTTAAAAATATCCTCTCAGCTATTTTCAAAATTCTGTATTGAATAGGAAAAATAGGAAAAATTTTCTAAAAATTATATTTAGAGAACATCATCTAAATAATAGATTTAAGTGTGAGACCCATTATTTTATGGTTTCTATAAGGACTCAAAAAGAAAAGCCCAGCCCTCCATCTGTACGTCTCAAAGAAATAATTTGAATGTTTGTCCCATTAGGACCCTTCTGGAGGTGGTAGAGAGAGCTGTGAGCTATGAAGTCACTGTTCAGGTGTCTTTTCCTCATAAATGCGGTTAGTTCAGTTGGTGCAGTGCATTAAATGTGGAGGCAGTAGTCACCTTCCATGATATTTTCCCCTTCCATTGATTGCACGACTCTGTTGTCTTCCCTAAAACTTTACTTTTCAGTGTAGGGAGTTATATAAAGTACTCCCGAGGTGCATTTGCTCCTCGGGATCCTCGGTCGGTGGATAACTTTGCCTTCTTCTCCTTGGACCTTATTCATAGCTTTAGCCTGTTTCTGAATGACCTTGACGTCTTCTCTCCCCAGACTTGGTCCACATTGCAGACTTTGGTTAACATATGAGTGGATCTTTGATTATCCTCAGATAGGGCCCATGGCCTTAAAATAAGCTCGGATTATTTACTCCCACAGTTTCCAAAACAAAAAAAAACAAAAAAAAACAAAAAAAAAAATTGTATTTAAATCCTATAAAGGATTTTAGTTTCTAAAATTTAAAATGAATGTTTTGAATTCCTAACAAATTTAAAGTGATTGCTTTTGGTCATTCCGTCGTCAACATTCGTTATATATTTAACAAAATGATGACGTGAACAAACTATAAATTGACAAATCATCTCTCACGTTAAGGACTAAAATAATCTTTTTAAAAATAATTTAAAGACTAAAGATCATTTTAAATTTCAAGGACTAAAATGATCACTACTAACTCACTAAACTTTAGGAAGAAACCACATGAGTTAAATTTTAGGGATCAATATTAACCTATAGCGTCGTGACATTATAACACTTATTTCATGATGATTACTCTTTACGTTACTAGTTAAGCTAATTGAAACTCATGTCTTATATTGTTTTTTATTATTATTATTATTATATAACTTAAGGCCTGTTTAGTCTTAGTCATGTGTGGTTGCTCACCTTACCTTTTCCAAATCGATTCTCTAAGTCCTTTATGATCGACAATGTGTGGTGTTTGATGATGTTGCAAATTTGGAGTACTGTAAGGAGAAGCCCGACTATAATCAAATCGATGCTACACAAAAAGAGAGGGATAATAGAAAGGGAGATAAATTTTTTTGGGCTCTCTCCGTTAGTAATTAGTTGAGTTGTCACTGAGTTGGATTTTGAATTGAGGTGGAAGTCTTTAATTAGACTAGATGGATCACATTGCACAAATTGTACCTTAACACAGCGCAGGTGATATGACCCCTTAAAAGAAAATCTGATTTTGGAAAGATTCTAATTGAGAGTTTAAATATATAATAAAATTTAAATTCATATATATATATATATATATTAGAATATTGATGTGTAAAATTTTGAGATATCAAAAGTTTTTGTGACAAAATATTATGAAGTTAACTAAATTTTAGATATATGTATTAGTAAGACTCAAACTTGTGTTTATGAGAAACAAACACACAAACACAAAGGAGAGGAAAAATGGTTCTAACACAAAAGCTCATCATAATTTCACTAAAAAACTATAAAAACTTTTAAGAGAGGGTGGAAGACTCACAATTATTTTAAAGATACCTTGTTGCTCCTAGGTTAATAGTTTTGATATGAGAATAAATTTTTTTTTTTTTTATAAATATATATTTTTGATAATTCAATAATTACAATGGAAACTACAAGACTGTTGGTAATAATAAAATTGTTTAATACTCCATTAAGTTAGATAAATTTGCTCAACAACCACGGAGTAACACAAAAGCTGTCTTGGCCTTTCTTAAAAAACTTCTCAGATTTTTTTTTTCCTTTTTTAATTAAAAAAAAAAAAAATCTCAGATGACTCTTGACTTTGATTGATTTCTCCAATGATTTCTCATTCTTTTTGGAGACATAAAGTTGGAAACCGTAAGTTTGGGTTCTTGACCTCTTGGGTGACAATCTATATGGCAATTTATATGATATAATCAAGGAAATATATATGCATCCCTTTTGATGGAGGTTAAGGGTATGTTAGTATGATTTTGATAAATATTAAGAATATAATGTCAAAAATCTTGTAATTTAATAGTATTACTTGGTCTTTTTTATAAAAAAGATTAAGGTTCGAAATTTAAATAATTCATTCTTCATTTGTCGTAACAATTGCATTATATATATTTAAAAAATACTTCTTTTATGTCATCCCATAAAAATGAAAGAAAATGAGTCATTGTAATGAACATCAATTTGCGCATTTAGAAAAACTTTAAGTGGTTTAATTAATAAATTGAAAACAAGGAATGAAGAAATACTAATTTCTGTCATTTTCATTTTCACAAATGATAAAAGCATTCCTAAATATTAGTACTATCCTTATTGTTCATTTGTATTAAAATTTAACAAATCAAAATAAAGCATTCCTATATATATTGTGTTTTTCCATATTTACTCATAAATATAAATCCTTATCTCATTATATGTGACAACATAAAGCACTTATAGTATATATTCTCTATAAATTTCCCTATAATCCCTTTCAGAAAATAAGAATTCAGCCCAATCTATGCTCTAGTTTCATCAAAAGAAAGAAAAAAAAAGTCCTCAAAAAGAGGGAGACTGAGAATGTTGCCTCTTCCAATAGAATCGAGGCCTTTTCCAAAGGAGAGTATCTAAAAATTCTCACAGCTTTTTGGGGTGTTTTTTTTCTTTCTCTCTGTTACCCCACATGAGTGTTTTGCACTTGTCCCCACTTCACTATAAATTAACTTTGCACGACCTTTCTTCTGTTCTCTTTCTATTGCAGAGACGTCTGATGTGGGAGAAAAAGACAGAGACAGTTAAAGAAGAAATAGAAAGAGAAAAGAAAATTATAAGAGAGAGAGAGAAAGAGAGAGGGAGGATTCAAAAAATACTTATTAATAAAACAAAAGACTTATAATAAGAGACAAGGCCTAAAAGATCCAAAACATACATACCATTCACATAGACTTGTTAACAAATTCTCTATCTTTTTTTTTTCTTCTCTCGTCCCTTTTCAAGCCACAAACACAGGCCTCCACATATCTCTCTATCTTCATGTGTTATTCCTACTACATTTGAAAAAAAAACAAACAATGAAGCTTCTTCTAGTTCCTGTTTTGCCGTTTCTTCTTTTTCTTAGTAAACCCATTTGGGTTGGTGCCACCCAACAGCCCCTTGTTCCTGTTTCCTCACCATTAGTCTCACCCACCTCTCCAATTTCCACATCAATGGCTGCTTTCTCTCCAGGTCCTTTCTCTCTCTCTAGTTCTGTTCTTCATGGCCATACTTGGTCTTAGTTAGATGGGTCATGGGTCAAAATCATTTCCAAAATTCAAAATTCAAAATTTTTGACAACCAAAAATTGATTGGTATATTTAATACTGTCACTTTGAAAATTTATTTTTTTTCTTTCTATTGTGTTCTACAAAATCTAATGGTTTAATTGATGAGATTATTGCGGTTTTGCTATAGCTAACTTCTATATATATTTTCACTATACAACCAGGAATTCAGGTGGGAATTGAAGAGCAGCATCACATGGATACACACAAGAAAATGCTAATAGCACTCGTTGCTGCTTCTTCTGCTCTTGTTGTAATTATTTTGTCTTTCTTATTTTTGTGGATTTATCATAGGAAGTTCTCACACAAATCCCACAAAAGAAGTGCTCAGAGCTCAGGTACATCCTTTTGCAACAAAGCCTAATTCTTCTTTTACTTAACCATTTGTGAGGTTTAATTAATTAATTAATTTGCATCAATTTTTTGAGATGGTCTGACTCTGAGATTCTTTGTTTTGTTTTGTTGGGTTTTAAATTTTAAGCTGTTGAGAAGGGACTTGCCTTAGCTCCATTTTTTAGTAAATTCAGCTCCATTAAAATGGTTGGTAAGAAAGGATCTGTTCCATTGATTGAGTATAAGCTACTAGAAAAAGCAACGGACAACTTTCGCGACAGTAATGTATTGGGTGAGGGTGGATTTGGATGTGTTTATAAGGCTCGATTGGATGATAACTTCTATGCTGCTGTGAAGAAACTCAATTGCGAAAATCATGATGCTGAGAGAGAATTCGAGGTAATGTTTGTTTCGAATTCTAAATGGGTTTATGCTTCTTGAAAATTAGCATTATGAGTTTATTGTTTTGGTCTTGAATTGTCATTTGGATTTGCAGAATGAGATTGATCTGTTAAGCAAAATTCAACATCCAAATATAATTTCCCTACTGGGTTGCAGCATTCACTGCGAGTCAAGGTTTATTGTTTATGAATTGATGCAAATTGGATCTTTGGAAACTCAATTGCACGGTAAAACATACTAATCTTATTCTTTGCTTTTAAAAACTGAAAGATGAATGGTAAAAAGAAAGTGAAATTAAATAATGCTAATATCTTTATTTTCAAATTTTAATAATATATAGGACCTTCTCATGGATCGGCATTAACTTGGCATATGCGGATGAAGGTTGCTCTTGACACAGCAAGGTTGGCTTGTTTGCTCAGTTTTTGAATTATTTTATTGTTGTTTGTCACTTGAATGTTAACATATTTGCAACTGTTGACCAGAGGATTAGAATATCTACATGAACACTGCAATCCACAAGTGATCCATAGAGATCTGAAAACATCTAATATACTTTTGGATTCCGACTTCAATGCTAAGGTAAAATTTATTTAAAAAATACATTGAAGTCTATGATTTCCTTTATAAAATTCTTGAATTTGTATTATATATATTGCTACTGAACATTTTAATTATCTTCCATTTAACTCACTGAAGCTCTCTCTCTTTCTCACATTGTCTGGAATCAGCTTTCAGATTTTGGTCTTGCAGTGTCCAATGGGGCCCAAAACAGGAACAACATTAAGCTTTCAGGAACTTTGGGTTATGTAGCCCCAGAGTATCTTTTAGATGGTATGCCAACTAAAATTGTAATAATTGCTTCCCGTATTCTTAAGTCTGACTGGTTGCTAATGTCTACCAATATATAATTTTTCTTTGCTAACTATATAATATAATAAAATTGTTTCGATCCTAACAATTACAATAATGTTATGAGACTGTGATGAGTGTGATATACATTTTAAAATCAGTGTGTCTTTTGATTAAGCTATCTTAAGGACATGCACATGTACTGCCACTCTAGGGCTGATCAATCATGTTGTGAATTTCTCCTAGACAAACACTTGTGCGTAAAGTTGGCGCTTGGTAAGGATATCAATGTTTAGTTTTCATTTCACGTGGTAGTTTAAATCAATAGGTTTCATAACTACAAATTTTGATTGAAGTTCAATTGATACTGAGAGTGGGGCACACTATGTAAGTGGAATTTATTCCCTGGGAAAATCAGTGCTGTGTAGTTGGATGTGCAAAGAGCAATTGTAAGCCAAAGATCTTTAGGTATTAATATGGATGATTTGACAGTGGACTTGTAAGTTTAATTTGGTTGGAAAGACAGAAAGTTGTTTAATATGGTTCCCCGCAAACAAGAGTATGTTTTCAACTTTTGAAAACAAAATACAAAGAAATAGTAACATGGGAAAAACAAAGGTTGGCAAAGAGAAAAATATAGATAATGGGTCTTTGTCATTAGAAATGGTTACTCATTGGAATATTGATTTTATCATAGGATAAATCGTAATTTAATATGTTTAACATTTTAGTTTTAATAAAAATTTTCCTGCCTATTGTGGATGGTCAAAACATCTGAAAAACCGTCTTGCTTGATATTGTCATCAAGCATATTAGTGATGCCAGGCGTAGAATGCACTTAATCAACGAAAATATTAGGCGGATAGTTTTCTAAATCATGCTGTTTAACATTGTTTGTAACATCTCTAAGATGGATGTGATTTTTGCATTTTAGTCTTCTTGGAATAAAATCAATATTTTTAATTTTGCAGGTAAATTGACAGATAAGAGTGATGTCTATGCTTTCGGAATAGTGCTGCTGGAGCTTTTATTAGGAAGAAGGCCTGTGGAAAAACTGGCCCCATCTCAGTGCCAATCTATTGTCACATGGGTATTCCTTCCTTCCTCTTTAAACCTCATCACTCCAATTTATTTGGTGTGCATCCCAAAAAAGAAAAAAATTTAATTTTCAGAACTTAATGCTATAGCTATTTATGGGTACAGGCCATGCCCCAGCTCACTGACAGATCCAAACTTCCAAATATCGTGGATCCTGTGATAAAAGATACAATGGATTTGAAGCACTTATACCAGGTTTGTGAACTAAAAAAGAAATAGTTCCCTGTTAATATTTACTCTTACTAGCTGATTGATCAGAACAAACTTTTGACATGGTCTGATTTTACAATATTTGTTTTAATTTCTCTGCCCATTTAAAATTAACTTTTGGTTGGCAGAATGAGTAACAATCTGGTGTGAGCTATGGAGTAAGATTGATGGTTCTTGCCCTACTCAAAAAAAAAATTCTTGTTTTTGGATTGCATTGCAATTAGATGCCCTGACAAAGTTATTTATTTAAGCACATCTCTTCTCAAGATTTAACTTGATCTTTGATCATCCCATCTCAACTTATTGCACCCGATACTATGATATGTGTGTAGGTTGCTGCAGTAGCTGTGCTATGTGTGCAACCAGAACCAAGCTACCGCCCACTAATAACAGACGTCTTGCATTCTCTCATTCCTCTTGTTCCCATTGAGCTTGGTGGCACACTAAGAGTTTCACAAGTAACGCGACCTGCACCACCTGCACAACACTAAGAGTGCCTTCTGGACATTGATACAGGGCAACCATATATTTGGTGATGGTGCTTCATTATTATGGGGGTTCTCCATTGCTTAAATCACAGATCCAGGTCAATTCGGTCGCGCCACTACATGTATACTTGATCGTTTTGTCTTAAAAGCTCTGGTAAGATGGCCAAGGGAAGTTGACCTGTTTGGAGTAGAAGAGTATTGGATTGTCACATTTTGTAAATTAAAGCAATTCAGTTCTTAAGTTCCTAAAAATTACTTGTGTATATGAGGGCATCTAGACAACATTAATTAATTAGCTGATTTGATTTTGAACCTTTTTTTTTTTTTTTTTTTTAATATCCTTTTCCTTTTTTGGGTGTATGGATTTGTAAAATTTGCAAGGGGTATTAAACTCTAGAGCTCCATATGTGACTCTAAAATCCATATTTATTCGTTCAAGCTATATTGCTAAGAATGGTACTCATAATTTTGCATTAATCAAAAACCTCCTTTTTTTTACCTGCACCTTCGTCCTTTCATGGTGTGAAAAAGTCCTAAATGCTATGCTGCAATGTCATGTGGCATGATGAGTTTTAATAACCCAATTACCTATGTGCAAGGCATCACTTTCAAGTTTCAATAAAAAGGGAATAAGGAAAGAAAAAAGGAACATTTCTTGTGTCTTTCCTTTCCTCTGACAAAAGTCTGTTCTAACTTCTAAAGGTAAGTTTATAGCATTCACATACGGACATCCTAAATCACCTTTTTTTTTAGCCCAATTGGCTGTCATAGCTTTTGCAAAGCTTTTCTCTTATTTTATTTTATTTTTTTATTCACCACTTTCTTTCATTCTCATTAAAATATAATATATCTCTCACTCACTCTCTCTCTCTCTCTCTCTCTCTCTCTCTCTCTCCTAGCTCGCTAATTGGCTAATTGGAAAGCATTGAACAACGATGGAGCTTGATAAGGGGCGAGGAGACGGGATTTGAGTTGCGGAGATGGTGGAGAGTGATTTCGACCTTGCCACCATTCTCGGCACAACTTGGATAATGTGAGTGGGTTGGGACAAAACTGAGGATTTTACCTTAGCAGGATGTCAATTATTTTGATAGAATTGGCTGTGGGAAAATGGTGAAGTGTCAATTGTTTTAATCATTTAGTAGAGTGTCATTTTTGAAAGTTATATCTCGAGTGTCAGTGTAATTTACCTAATATTTAAATTTACTGCTTTTTTTATTTTTATAAATAGGTAAATAGTGGGGAATGTCGGAATGGAGCAAGTGGAATTTGAGCCACCAATATAATGCATTACAAAGAATACTATTATCAATGGGCTATCCCTTGAGTTCCGTTAAGGTTGCTACTAATTATTACTAAAAGCTTAAAAAATGATGTTGCAATGAACTAAACATGATTAATGTCACATCAATATCATATAAATCAATAAATAATAGTAAAACTACTGCAAATATTACTATAAATATTTTCTAACTAATGTGGCAATGAATGTGATTGGTGACACATTAGCAATATAAAATAAATTTTTTAATTGCTTTTTTGTTGTGTTTTAAATGGTAATAATACATTAGTTTGTAACACTTATGTGGTGAGTAATACTTTTTGAAGTATTCACATTTTTCTTTTGTAAAAATCAAATATTTGAGCTATTTTTTTCATAATTTCTCAATAAAATATAATTCATATTTATCATCTAATTATAAGTCAAATATGTTTTGAACTAAAAAATTATTTAGTATTGGCTTAAAAAAACAAAAAAGCAAAACAAAACAAAACATTTAGGATATGTTTGGTAACTGTTTTTTCCCTTTATTTTCTGTTTTCAAAAACAATTTTTTATTTTTGAGACTAAAAAACTTGTTTGTCAACTCAAAATAGGCAGAAAACAAAAACTGTTTTCAAAACTCAATTTGTGAAGGAAACTGAAAACATGCAAAAGGCTGTTTTCAGTTTCTAATTTTCAAAAATCAATGAAAACACGCAATTAATTTAATGAATCTGTCTCATTTAATGAGTTAACATTAAATTTCAAATCCTAGTAACAACATATTTTAGTATTTTCTATTTTTTTTCTTCAAAAAACTATCTTTTTTAATTTGAATTAACCAAACATTTTTTTTATTTCAAAAATATAAGAAAATTGTTTTTTCTTTATATTCCCAAAAACAAATTTTTGAAAATATAAAACAAAAACTATTACCAAACATAACCTTAGCTTTCCCAAATTCCAAACAACTAACATCACAACTCATTTGAATAATAAAAAATCCATATAAGTAACAAACATATTTTGAAGTTTACATAAAGTCAAACAAAATACATATGTACATAGGCACACTTGAACTTATATATATAAATTACTATTAAAAAAAATTCAAAATCAAGGGGCTATTGTCCCCCCTTGGCCCCTTGTCGTGAAGTTATCAGTTGTCAGTGACTCAGTGGGAGTGCGGCGTGGGTGAATAGACACTGATTGTTTTGGCCTTTTGCTATTTGGGTTTGTTTTGGATGAATAGTTAAGATTGTCTTTTGCTATTTGGGTGAACAATAAACAATGAATTTAGCCAAAAAATAGAACAATAAACAATGAAGATTGTCTGTTACTATTTGGATTTGCTTTGGACGAAGTTGAAGATGGTACTTCACTATTTGGGAGAATAGTGAACGACTGAACGGTAGGTAAGATGGTTTTTTGCCATTTGGCTTGCTTTGGGTGAATGGTGCAGATGATACAAATAATAAAGAAAGTATAAATATATAATAAAGAAATAATATATTTGAATAATGTGGTTAAAGAATATAGAATGAGATGTAAAAGTAGTTAATTAAAATAGAAGGTAATTTCCTGAACAAGCAAAATAGAGAAATTATACAAAACAAGATGTGAATGCTCATCGAAGTGTAGTTATTGCAAATTTAAAAAAAAAAAAAAAAAAAGGAATACGTGAATTAAAAATGAGAAAGAAAAGAAACAAGGCCACTTAAAATATTTGCTATAACTAGTAAGCATGGACCAAATCTTTTTTTTTTTTTTTTTTTTTTAATTTGATAGTTACAATAAGGAAGTGAGGTGTAAACTGTAACAACCAAATTTCAAGTTTGACGAAAATCAAACAAAAATAGTATTATAAATGTGAATTTGTATTAATGAATAAGTGATACAATTCTTTGGAACTATAAAAGGGTAATCCTCTAATTCGATGTTTTTTTTGAAAATTTGTTGATTCAAGAATTATAAGAGTGTAAATTGAATAAAAGTTTAAGAATAATCTAAATTAAAATAAATAAATAAATGTTGATAAATGATAAATGTTGACATTGGCATCCTTGTCAATGTTATCATACTCGATCGAAGGTGGAAATAATTTTGAAATTCAAGAGACCAAATTGATAGGGCCCGGTATTTAAAAGGTGTAAAGGATATCTATCATGAAATTACAAATCTCTTACAAGTTACAAATCATAAATAGGATTTTTTTTTTTTTTTTTCAAATTCAAGTAGGGACAATTGGATGCCAACTCGACACAAAGTAGCTCCGCCCACATGTTTATGCTACACCACCAACCACCATCCCAACAGCCCTTGTCCTTACAATGATCCATGACTTTCAACTACCATGGATACAAAGGGGCTGTTAATAAAATGCTTTTATAATCAATTTCGGGAAAGAATTTTTTTTCGTCATTATATTTAATTTATGGGGTGTTTTCATTTTGGTCATTGATTTTTTTCCCCATTCATTTTAGTCTTTGAGTTTTATGAGTTAGTTTCAATTTCATCATTGCTATCATCCACTTAACAGAAACTGTTAACATCACCAAGAAATCATTTATGTAATAAAAAATTATTTAAATAGTATTTAAAAAGCCACATTACCGTTTCTAAAATGAAAATTGTTAAACGTATCACAAATTTTACTATTTAATTTTAATCTTTACAAACTAATATATAACAACTAGACTTATTACAAGCGCGTTGTGCATGTGATGGGACTCTTTTTTATTTTTTATTTTTTATTTTTGTTTAGTGTCATAATGTTTAAAAGTAAAATAAAGATAATTGAAACTCTTGATTTATTTTTTTTCCAACTCCCATGTAGAGACATTGGAATTCAAATAGGAGAAGTGATCTTTTTAAAAGATATATAAATTTTATTTGAGAAAGAGATAATGTAATGTGAAATAATGTTTAAAAGTGAGATAGAGATAGTGTCTTAATTTTTAGGATCTCTACGTGAGAGTTGATAAAAGTTTGAAATTTTGAATTTAAAATAAAAAGTGGTAATTCAGATTGGAGATGAGAAAGAAAAAAACCTAAAATTTAGGAAATTTTTAAAAAATAGTAAATTGCTCTTTTAATCGGTTTATGTTTTTAAATTTAAAATTATTTTACTAAACATAGGGGTAATTAAGAGAGTTTGAGAATTTGTGTGGAGATATTTTAGTACGCAAAATGATGAAACTCAAACAGAGAATCATGTTATTAATAGTATAGAAGATGAATATGACCATTGGATTTTAAATACATAGTAAATAAAAACCTGAATTACTTTGTTGTGATTAATGACATTCTAGTTTAATTTAAGTATATATATGTGTGTGAAATTCCTTTCTGGAGACTTGAATCTCAGTTCTTGACCCCCACATTCCACAAGTACTTATACTTGTAGAGTAACCATCGCTTCAAAGGTGTGTGGTAGTTTTATAATATCTCTAACATTATTATAACGAAAAAATTGTGTTTTTACTTTTATCTTTTAATTAAGAATTTTTGAGTGTTTTTATGACTAGGAAGCTGACATAGTGACATCTATCGTTTTGTCTTTATTAATAATTGCCTAATTGATACTTGAGACTTTTTTTTTTTTTTTTTTTTTTTATAGAAAACAATTTGAGACTTGACTTGAGTAGGAAAACCCTTCTCCAAAATTCCTTAGGAGTGAGTAAGACAAAGACATGGGCGGTTCTAAAAAAAATTTAAAAAAAGAAAAAAGAAAAAAAAAAGAGACAGACACTGTGGACTCCAAATCGAGTAAGGAAAGGAATATGAATCACTATATAAATCCAAAGCCATTAGCCCATCATCCTATAATCCAAAGACACTGTTTTTGCCGCCTCTCCTTCAAATCCAACGTGCACATTCGACTTCTTCAACATTCGACTTGATATCCTCTCTGCTTCAACTTCAAGATTCTACTTCATTCTATATACAACTTAACAATCCTCTACAACTTTTCGAATGGCTCTAGTTCTACATATGCAAGACCCTTTCATAAAAAAGACTTGGATCCCCCGAAAAGCTTGGAAAAGGAGTTCCAACGCTGTGTTGGGACCAAAATCTCCAGCCAAAATACCTATTACTGCCAATAAGAGAAAACTTGGCCGGCTGAAAAGTGTGGCTGAGTTCTACGCTGGTTCTTCAGCCTTTGCAGCCTCACCACCTCCGAGTTCACTTCCTATACCAACTTTCTTAATGAAAAAAAACAGTTGTTGCTGTCAACAAAGATGATGTTACAAGCTGCTAGTTACTGAAGATTTTAAGGATTCGATATCCGATAGTAGGACAGTATTATATATGATTATTGATTAATTATGTACCTGGAAAATAAAAAGTTGTCTCATCTTGGCTGAGTTTTTGTTTTGAGGCCAAGGTTGTGTTTACGACTCCGAAGCAAGTGTATTAAAGTAATTTTTTTTTAGTTTTTAGTTAAAGTTTTCTGATTGTACGAGATTTATTATGTATAGATTTAGTTTTGTCCAATTACTAGCAAAGATGTGATCTCTTAAAAATAAAAAATAAAAAAATTGTAGAATTTTTCTGGACACCCAAACACAAATTTAAAACCAAACTCCTACTGTCACGTCTAAACCAAGACTGAAACTCACCATCCAAGACCATAGAGGAGTAGACCTAACAAATGGGTTGGGTTGACCACTTATTGGACTAAAGTGAGTTGTTATTCTTATAATCCTTACGTGATCTTTGACAAGTCAAGTCAATTCGAAATAACTCATGTTTTTTTCACTTAAAAAAAAAAAACTTTAATGTTAACCCATTAAAAATACAGATAAAATTTGAATAATGCATTAATCCTTAAGTTTATAGTCCAATAATTAATTTTAATAGTCTAAT
The DNA here is from genome assembly GCA_028535165.1 of Quercus tomentella. Lineage (NCBI taxonomy): Eukaryota > Viridiplantae > Streptophyta > Magnoliopsida > Fagales > Fagaceae > Quercus > Quercus tomentella. The sequence continues at coordinate 21,970,069 of JAPQVY010000155.1, forward strand.
AATTTAACAAAAGAAGAAAAGAAAATATATATACATCTTATACATGAAACAATAAAATCACACATAAACTAATTGTACTTTTAAATTAGATTTTTTACTGAAATTTGGCAAAATTAAAGTTGCACTAACAAAAAGTGAGGTTTTTAAAAAGTTGTACATAAGTAAATAAATTAAGAAATTAAGAGAGAGAAAATCTAAACTCATGCAATATATACAATTTTAAGAATAAAATATAACATGTTAGTTAAAGAATAATAATAAATGTTAATAGTAGATCTAATATTATTGAAAACATTTGTATTTGAGAATAATTTGTCAAGTTGATGAGTAATGTTATTGGTATTTTCATCAACAATATAGAAAATTTAATATAAAGTTAGCATTCAAACATAATGAGTCAATACAAAAATTATAATTAAAATTTTATAATAAAGACTTGATGAGTGGGTGGGCAATGTCAAGTCAAAATTAGGTAAGAGTCAAAAACTGATTAGATTAAAACAAGTTTCTGTTCCTGTTACTTATACCCTATTTTCTTCGTTTGGGTTCATGTAAGTTTACGGGTTCAAGTCCACTTTTGCTAGGTCTAAAGTCAAGGCTAATTTGATAATGCATGAAATTTATCAATAGATTGTAACCAAAATGGAAAAATTTGAGATTACAAAACACTTCATATTATATCAACAATCAGAGTATAGAATCACTATGGGTTTAAATGATAGTCTAGTAGTAATTATATCTTTTACAATGCTCTATATTTATTGTTCAAACTTCACCTCCCTTCCTCACTATCTACCTATTTCAAGAGAAAAAAAAAAAATAGAATCATTGAGAATATTTCAAATAGATTTATGGAGTTGAGCCATCACCTAACCTCAAACCTATAGATTTATGGAGTTGAGCGCTTGTGGTGGCCGGCCGGGCAACCTCCAATGCCCCAAAATCTAGCCACAACCTCTCCGCCACAATGCCATTGTGAGCCTATGTGGATCCGTTGCTATTAGACAATAGAATAGAGGGATGGGATGCTGCTTGGTCTGAACGAGAGAAATACAGCAAAAGAGAGAAAGTGAGAGTAGCATATCAGGAAAAAAATTGTATTTTATTTTATTTATTTGTTTTTGTTGTTTTTTTAAAAGCCACATCACATTATCTCTGTTTACAATTGGACAGAAGTATTGAAAAAAGGGGTATATTTGGTTTACTATCAAACATCAGGTATCAAATTGGCAAAAAAAAAAAAAAAAGTTATAGAGGTCTTAGTGCAATAACATAAAAGTTTGGAGGATTTTAGTGCAATTTTCCAAAATCAAATAAGGTTTTATTGGGTTTAGTTGGTGGTTTGGTTCTTGTTTATAGTTATAGATGGGTGTATTAAAGGTTTAGGAGTTTTTTACTAGGTCCCACACCCATAATATGTTTAAATATTTTTTTTACCTTCTTTCATGTTTTTTTAAGATATGCTATAGCGTTAATTTTTCTTTATTATTAAGTCAAGGCACTGATGGTTCTTTAAACATAACATTTCTTTGTGTTTAGATATTTTCCTTCCTATCAACTTACTCATTGCTTTACTCAAAAAAAAAGATATTTTCCTTCCTATCAACTTACTCATTGCTTTACTCAAAAAAAAAAAAACTTACCCATCGCCAAATAGGTACTACTTTAAGAATTGAGTAGTTCAAAAAAAAGTACTAAAGCTGAGCACTACAACGGTCAGTGTTCAATGAAATTTTTAGACCTTTGGAAGCCGAAATTGCTCAAATTTAGGCTCTCACAGCGACACTTCTGAAAATTGTACCCGAATATGGAGCTCTCAATTTGGTGTCTTTGCTTGTTACGCATAACATTTTTAATGCTTTCTGATTCTCTTTGGTGAAAAGGTGTTAAATATTTATGTGGGTAAATATACTATTTAATATTTACATCAAAGCGATATGATCAATTAATGCCTTTTGGCATCCCCTGTTGGCTGTTACTAGACTTGTTTAGTAGTGTTGCATTTTGTTTTTCCAATGGACAATTTTTTTGGAAAATCGACCTAATCATTTTTTGATAGTGAAATGATGGATTTATAAGCAATATGGCTACAACCCATTACCCATTGGCAAACTCAAACTCAATTCGATTGAGGGCAAATATCATCTTAAAGAAAACGATTAATTCGTGTCTCTGAGTATACTTCCATATTTGTTCTTCCATTGTTTTCCTCTAATTTCCGAGTGGTATTTTCCATAAATTGTACATTTGTGACCATGCCTCCACATGTAGATTTTTGGAGAGATATAGACTTTGTCAATTCACGTCCATGTCAAAACTTAAAACTTAAAACTTAAAAGCAACATTCAAATTGGTTTCCATAGAATATAGAGAAAACTTGAATAATTGGACATCACTAGAGACATCAATACTGGAGTTTTTTTCTTCTTTATTTTTTGGGGTGAGGGGAAGAGGGATTCAAGTTTTTTAACATAGATATTGTTATAGGTTCGAGCCAAACATCAACGGCAGGGAGAGCGGGCCAGACCAATTACAGTCATTGACAAAATCATCAGTGGGATTAGACATGACTAAGGAAGCCTGCCCGGCCAATCTATCACATCATTAATTGATTAGATCCTTTGCCTAGAAATGCGTGTTTGCCATGCAAGTAGTAGTCATCTCTTGCGCTCCAGCAACTTCCCACCGCATTTAATGCAATATAACATGCATGCATCAATTCAATCAAAAAAGATAGGCTTTAAGGCCCGATCTAAGATTGGGAAAGAGGTGCAATTTGCAAGTATAAAAGCCACCAAATAATAGAAGGTATGGGCTTTTAGAACCCAGATAATTACATTAATTGTTGATAAAAAAAACCTACACCGACTCTATGATTGGAGTGTCATCGATGAACCCCGATGGGGATAAACTGATTTTACAACCATTTCTCTTAGTGTTTGTGCAGACAAAACATGCATCCTAACTTCCAATGTCTTCCTAACTCAAAGAATTCCACCTCTGCACGGATATGATATATCCTAAGGAAGATCATAACATAGACTAAGCAGTTTTGAACCAGAGATACATCCAGCAGGCATGTTCAGTGATGTGTTTGACATGGAAAAGTTATATAATATAAGCGACCTTGATATAGAGCTAGTTGTGCATTTGTTTATCTTTATCATGCATATATTTTGTGGGAATGCTAATTGACCATAGACCAGAAAATGAACAAAGAATAGGATATTTTGTTCATAGCGCCTTGCTGCTGCATCTGCTCATGACGTGCAAACAACATTGATTGCTGTCCCAGATTTTTACTGTATGACTGAGCGACCAGGAGTTCCATACCACGCGCAGCAAACAATCTCACGGATGCTGCACCAGCATCAAGACTTCCACTTGCAAACCCCTAAAGTTTACATTGATAAGTTCAGATAAAAACATCACCATGCAGAAATCTGTCACTAGCAAATCCCTCAAGTACATTAATATGTTCAGATAAGAACATCACTATGAAAAAAAATCTGTACTTCGAAGAATCTCATCATGATGCTGTGGATATCATAATGTTTAATATAAAATTATAAATAGAATTTTGAAAATTTTCCTACCAAAAATTTCAGCATCAAAATTTCCATTTTTGCAGGACATAAACCAATCCTGTACTCATACCTGGTATGCAAAGTCAAAAAATGGTATTTTTTTTTCTCCTCAATGATATCAGCAATTTTTGCCCACTATTTTGGAGTTGGATCAATGCCAGTTGGGTTTTGAGTACAGCCATGAATCAAAAAGGCAGCATGTTGAATTTAAACCTTGATTTAACTTGAGATTCGCTGAAATGTTAAATTATCAAGCTTGAACAATGTTAGAATCAACATGGCTTGTTTTATTTCCAGCTTTAGTGCAATGTGGCTTTTCATTGACTTCGCCCATTTCTCTATAAACAATAGAGAATTGGAGTTTGAAGAAGGTGAACAAGAAGTCCTTAACTTGCAACAGATAGAGGATTTATTCAATCACATAATTTGGTCTCCTAGAATATGGCACCCCTAAATCCTCCATATAATTTGGGCTCCAATGAATCTCAATTGGGCTAGGTCTTTTCGGAGCACAGATCATTTATGATGAAAATCTAGACTGAAACAAGGCAAGCAAATGCTATCTGCTTAGCACTGACTAAACACGCGTGTCGATTGCCTAGTTTCAAATTTCAATCCATGGACTAGGAAGTAGGAACTCAAACAAAGGGCTGTCAGAACATTCAATGATAGATAGATACTCTTAATTCAACTATCAATTAGCATATGAGTTCTGTGACCTTAAGTGTAGGTTTGGATAGCACTTAAACGTGCTGCGTCTGCGTTTTAAAGCCTTTTTTTTTTTTTTTTTTTCTCCTTTTCAGCCGCAACTGTTGTCCCGGTCTTCTGTGAACAGTACACCTGTGCACTGTTCACGGACCCACAAATTCCACTTTTTAACAACTTTTTCATTAAAAATGGGTCCCACAATACTATTCACACATTTAAAAATTATTTTGCTACAGTATTTTCAGTTTTCAATTTCAGCAAAATAAGTTCAACCCAAACAGTACTTGTCTGAGAAATAGTACCTGTGGACTGAAACACTAAACATGGTTAAGTCTATTTAGGCAGTTTAATAAACAAATGCAGACGCCATTAGAAATTTATAACCCTGAACAGGGAATTGAAAAACAAATAATAATAAAAACTAGCAAACAACAACACACACACCCTAAAAGAAAAAGGGTCATGTTCGCTAATGCTAACCATAGGACACTTCTTAGTGAAGTGAACTGTAAAATCTCTAAAATCATCTAGCCAATGGAGCAATTGTGAAGTAGCAGCTAGCTGAAACTCATATATAGTGGTGCTCAATACTAATAGATAAATCTTCTTTGTATTACTCAATCTCAGTACCAAAAAGGTTGAGACAACAGGGTTTAAGTGATATTCCATTGATAATAACATTTTTTTTTAAATGTCCTATATTTATGGTTCAAATTCCATCTCCCCCTCCCTTACTATGATAAAAAATAAAATAAAATAAAAGTTGTGATTAAGACAGTCTATGAATAATAGGGGTGGCAAATTGGTGGATTTGGGGTGGGCATAATTAGGTTGGGTATATAAAGCCTATTTACCCATTAAAACTCATTTAACTAATTACTTCTAACCCAAATCCAACCCAACCCAATTATTATGGGTAAACCCCAACACACCTAATTACCCAAATTATCAAAATTACCAAAATGCCACTAAAGTGAAAATGACCAAAGTACTCTAAAATTTTCAGAAAATGACCAAAATACCCCCAAATCTAAAATGACCAAAATACCCCCGAAACCTAAAAAATGACCAAAATACCTCCTCAAAACCCAAAAAATAACCAAAATACTCCCGAAACCCAAAAAAATTACCAAAATACCCCCGAAACCCATAAAATTACCAAAATACCTGAAACCCAAAAAATGACCAACATACCCCCGAAACCTAAAAAATGACCAAAATACACACGAAACCCAAAAAAAATGACCAAAATACTCTCAAAACCTAAAAATTACAAAAATAATCACAAAACCTACAAAATGACCCAAATACCCCCCAGAACTCAAAAAAATACCAAAATACCCTTGAAACCTAAAATTCACCAAAATAATCACAAAACCTACAAAATGACCAAAATATCCCTGAAACCTAAAAATTACCAAAATACCCCAAAATCCATAAAATGACCAAAATACCCCAAAACATAAAAAAAATTATCAAAATACCCCTGAAACCCAAAAAATGACCAAAATACCCCCCGAAACCTAAAAATGACCAAAATACCCCCAAAACCCAAAAAAAAATGTCCAAAATATCCCCCGAAACCTAAAAAATTACCAAAATAATCTTGAAGCCTAAAAATTAACCAAAATAATGCTGAAACCTAAAAATGATCAAAATACCCCCGAAACCTTGAAAATGGCCAAAATAACCCCGAAGCCTAAAAATTGACCAAAATAACCTAGAAACCAAACAATGATCAAAATACCCTCAAAACCTAAAAAATGATCGAAATATCCTCGAAACTTAAAAATTAATTAAAATACCCCCTGAAACCTAAAAAATGACCAAAGTACCCTTGAGACCTAAATATGACCAAAATTACCCCTAAACCTTAAAATGACCAAAATATCCTCGAAACCTAAAAAATGAGAAAAATACCCCGAAACCTATAAAATGACAAAAATGCCCCTTAAACCGATAAGTTGATAAAAATACACCCTAAACCTAAAAAATTACCCAAATCCCCCCTAAAACTAAAAAATGACCAAAATACTCCCTAAACATAGAAAATGACCAAAATACCCCCTACACCTAAAAATGACTAAGATACCTCGGAAACCTAAAGAATGATTGAAATATCTCCAAAACCTAAAAAGTTATTAAACGACCTCCAAAGCCTAGAAAATTACAAAAAATGGCCCCAAAATCTAAAAGTTAACGAAACACCACTAAAACCTTAAAAATTAGTGACATTCCCTCAAAACCTACAAAATGACTGAAATACTCTTAGAACCTTTAATTTAACGAAAATACCCTTGAAACATCCAAAATACCCCAAACCCCTATTTCGGTACTTTTAGAGGCTTCGGGTGTATTTTGTTCATTTTATAGGATTAGTGGTATGTTGATCATTTTAGATATTTTGAGGGGTATTTTGGTCGTTTTATAGGTTTAGAGGTATTTTGGTCGTTTTAGGGGTTTTAGGGTATTTTTGGTAATTTTAGGGGTTTCAGGTCGTTTGTGGCCATTTTATAGGTTTTGGGTTTATTTGGGCCATTTCAAAGGTTTAGGGGTATTTTCGTCACTTTATAGGTTTGAGGGTATTCTGGTAATTTTTTAGGTTTCATGGGTATTCTGGTAATTTTTTAGGTTTATGGCGTATTTTGGTCATTTTATAGTTTTAGGGGGGTATTTTGGTCATTTTTACGTTTCTAGACTATTTTGATCAATTTTTAGGCTTCAAGGTTATTTTGGCCATTTTTTAGGTTTCGAGGGTATTTTTGTCATTTTTTAGGTTTCGAGGGTATTTTTGTCATTTTTTAGGTTTCGAGGGTATTTTGTTCATTTTTTATGTTTTGGGGTTATTTTGGTCATTTTTTAGGCTTTGGGGTTATTTTGGCCATTTTTTAAGTTTCAGAGGGATTTTGGTAATTTTTAGGTTTCGGGGGTATTTTGGTCATTTTTTAGGTTTCAAGGGTATTTTGGTCATTTTTTGGGTTTCAGGGGTATTTTGGTCATTTTTTGGGTTTCGGGGGTATTTCGGTCATTTTGTAGGTTTTGGGGTTATTTTGGTCATTTTTAGGTTTTGGGGGTATTTTGGTCATTTTTTGGGTTTTGGGGGTATTTTGGTCATTTTTAGGTTTCGAGGGTATTTGGGTCATTTTTTGGGATTCTGGGGTATTTTGGTCATTTTTTGGGTTTTGGGGGGTATTTTGGTAATTTTTAGGTTTTGGGGATATTTTGGTCATTTTTTGGGTTTCGAGGGATATTTTGGACTTTTTTTGGGTTTCGGGGGTATTTTGGTCATTTTGTAGGTTTTGGGGTTATTTTGGTAATTTTTAGGTTTTGGGAGTATTTTTGTCATTTTTTAGGTTTAAGGGGTATTTTGGTCTTTTTTTAGGTTTTAGGGGGTATTTTGTTCATTTTTAGGTTTAGGTGTTATTTTGGTCATTTTTTAGGTTGAGGGGGTATTTTGGTAATTTTAGTGGTTTGGGGCATTTTAGAGTTGGGTGATTTGTAGAAATGATAGTTGGATCATAATTGGGTCTAATTGGGTACCCAATTAAAACCCAATAAACATTAATGTTAATTGGGTTTAATTGAGTTAATACCCATTTAACCCAATTAATAATTTGGTGGGTTTGGGTCTCATTTAAGTGGGCGGGTTTGGGTGGACAAATGGGTTTGAGTTGATTTTGCCACACCTAATGAATAATAGTGGTCTCACTGGAATATAAAAATTCTTTATCTCACTTAGAGGGTTCTACTTTGTAGGATAAGTATAAAAAAGATTTGTTTTATATATATGTGTGTGTTTGTGCGCACGCGCGCGCGCGCATACATGGTAGGGTAGGGTGAGAAGGGGTGATTTGAGTTAAACCCATCTTCGTCCGGTATTTTCTTTGCATGAGGGAAAGTCCATGCGGGACACAAGGAGTCAAGGAAAATGAAGAATTTTTGCCTCTAGGTATTCAAGGAAGTACAGGTTCAAATATCTTACAATATGGTCAAATTTCGAGAAAATGATGCGGATAATTAGTCAAATTTTGCTAACTGCAATGGAAGAGTTCAAAATGCCGAAGTACATCCAATCATCCACATATAGCTGCTTTGGCGTTGTTTAGACTCTATTAATCCCATCACTTTACTACGACAAAGGTAATACAAGATTCATTTAGGCCTCATTTGGGAGGAGGGAATGGAATGGAATGAAAATGAATGAAAAAAATCATTTTAAAATATTCTTCTATTTCCTTGTTTGAGAGTTTTAATGGAGGGAATGGAAAATCCATTCCCTTATTTGGGAGTTTAAATGGGAAATAATGGAATGGGTAGGAGAGAACACTCATTCCTCTCTATTCCCTTAAAACCTCAAATTTTCATTCCCCCCGAAATTGGGAGGAATGGGAGGGAATGGAATTAGATTTAATGATTTTTTTACGAAAACTCTCAAAATACCCTTATATATTCAATTCTTTATTTAAAAATAGGGGTATAATAGTAATATTGTCATAAAATGATTCCATTCCATTCCCTCCTTATTGTTTCCAAACAATATTACTTACATTCCATTCATTTTCATTCCTTTCCATTCCTTTATTTTAAAACATCCAATCAAGGTTACTTAATTCCATTCCATTCCTTTCCTTACTTAAATACATTTCATTCCATTCATTTCCATTCCATTCCTTTATGATCATTCCATTCCATTCCATTCCATTTCATTCCCTTATAAACTCCCAAACAGAGCCTTAAATAGGTGAAAAACCAGCGTAACAAATTATCATAACCCAAAACTTTCTTTACTACGCATGGTCTTCAACTGCAACCAAACCCATTAACCGGTTTAGTTTCCTAGCTACAGTTTTTTTTTTTTTTTTTTTTTTTTAAATAGTTACAACATTGTGCTAACTCTATGTAAGGTGGTGGGTTGTGCTAACAATATTGGGCTGCTTCCTGCAGCACTAGGCCCAAGTATTCTAGATAAGGGAGTCGGGGCCGGTCCAGCTGCAACTTCAAGTTGATCCGGCTTGTGCACTAACTAGGCCAAGTTTGCCAAGAACGTGCTTACGGCAGGCAGAACTGTTTCAGGCAAGTCGCGGCAGGCAGACATAATAATAATAAAATAATTTAAATATCTAGCCACTTAATGGAAATGACCAAACAACCCTCACACACAATTACAGCAGCAATAATAATATTTTTTGCGGAAAGGAAATAACAGAACAAAAGTTAACGAATGTTAATATGTATGGATTAATCAAAATGTTAGGAAAATCGACTAGAGTCCGGTCCGCAGGAGCAAAGCCAGAGAGGAAAGAACGTCCCTTCTCAACGCAATTAATCTCTCAAGAAAAGGGTCCAGTCGTGGAGATTAACTGCCCTGAGGGAAACGGACCTGAGTGGTTTATGCTCAAGGTTCCTTGAGGTTTTCACAGGGAGCAAGATTTCATGAGGGAGAAAGGGAATTAATCTACCGGTGCATGCCTGCCATTCTAATTCTCACTTTGTTTTTTCTTTCTGGGTGTTTTCTTTCTTCCTTTCCCACTCGTTTCTTTCTCTATTTCTTAGTTTCTCTTTTCAAATTCCTATTTCTCAGTCAAAATTCCCGCGATCCCCCATCCCTGTTCACGGCAAGACCCTTTTTTTATAGCGCCTGTCGTGACCGGATTTTATTGTTTTCGCCTTTAACCTCCTTTGTCTGGTCTAGGTGTACTGGCCGACCATCACTGTTCTGTCTGCGTTCCTCCCCCATCACCAGACAAAGAAGGATATTTTGTTTGTTTGCTGTAGCACCCATTCCTGCTACGGTCTGGGTTCTTTCTCTCTCCCTATCCCTCATGGCATGCATCCATTGGTTCCAACTCAGCTTGCCTCTTTTGGGTAATGAGTCATCCCTACAGGACACCTCCCCGAAAGAGCCTGAGCCAGATCCTCAAAAATAGATGTTTCCCCTCTCCCCACCACCAAACCATGCCTTCTGAATCTCTAACCCCCGACCTCACCATGCTCTGTATTGGCTGGGTACAGGTTGGTGGTGTCTGGGCCTTGCGCGTGCCTTCCTTCCATATGTGTCCAAAATCTGTATGCTGCCCATTCGTCTGCCTTAGTCTGAAGGCTCGTCTGCATAGCCTGCCGTCCGTTTTCTTTGACCTTTTATGTGGGCTGCTTTTTGATTTCCAGCTCCTCTCAGGAGCTGGGCCTTATTTGATGATGGACCTTATATTTCCTTATCCCACTTCATGATTTCCTTCATTTCCTGCCATATTGTTCTGTTATTCCTGCCGTAATGATTTAATCCTGCTGGGCCTCTTTAGGCCAGCCGTTTACTCTTTCTCTCAGTGGCTTGGTATGGCCACTGTTTTTTCTTACTTATGGGCTTTTGTGTCCCTTTTTGTCTTTCTCTTGGGCATCCTTGGCCCATTTGCTGTCTCTGGGCTTCCTTGACCCTTTTGCTAATTTCTGCATTCCCATGGGCTTTTACTAACTTCATTGGGCTTCCCCAGCCCAATAACCTTATTCTCATTCTTGGGGTTCATGGGCCTGCCATAAATCCCTTACTTTCTTAGTTTGCATTACTTTGGGCCTGCGATGGTCCTTTCTCACTTTTCTACATCATACACTGCCCATGGGATGTTGTTTCTCTCTTTCCGGGCTTCTTTAAGCTCACTTGCTTCTTCGAGACCCATTTGTTTATTTCATGGGCATGTGATCCATTATTCCTGCCGCTTGGGCCTTAATGGTTTTTTGCTATCTGTTTGTTAATTCTTTGCTGCCCTTATTATTGGGCTTTTCTTCTCTCTACCTGGCCTCTCACAAAATGGCCCTCAACATTTAGCCCCCTAAACATATGAAACGTTATTGCGGTTCATATGTGAATGAAAAGACATTTCTGTCCTCTTCCCCTCTCTTCTTTCTCTTTTTCTTTCTTCGCGGGCCTTTTAAGCAGTGGACCCCTCCTCATGTATATTATATTGTGTATTTTTTTTTTCTTTCCTGCCGCGAATAGGGTTGTCTCTTCGAATTTCCCAGTTTGGCAGTTATTCTCTAAGCATAGCCGCTGTTTCATTAATTTCATCCCATTAATAACCTGGGTATTTAAAGAGGAGTCCTTCTACACATTAAATACAAACTCCTTCTTTTCCGAAAACACATTCTCTCCATCTCCTTCTCTTCACTGTCTTTTTCTTTTCAAACACTCATACTCATCTTCTCCGGTCAAACCCTCTCACCATGGCACCGGTGAAAAGTCAAGGCTCTTCCCGCCGTAAAGGGAAAGAAGTCGCTTTTGATTCTCCCGCCGTCCCTGACGTAGGCGAGGAGGCAGAGTATTCTGAGTCGGAGCATTTCGTCGGGGAAGAGGCACAGCGCGACCCTGGCAGTGAATCTACTCCTCTGATCGATCCATGGTACGAAGTCAACCCACACTTCCCAAAGGTTCCCGGCGACTATGCGCCGCCGCCACCGGCTCGCGTGTGGCTCGCCCTTAGCCGGCGAAAGCCCGATGTCTCTTGGGCTCTGCTAGCATTCTCAATACCTGATCTAGCCATTCGCCAAGGCATCTCACTTCCCGTGCCCATCCACTTCGAATTTGGGTCGGGTACTGCCTCGGGTTGGAGAGACTAGGTTGATAACGAGGGTTTCATGGGGTCGTTGCAATGAGCCGGTGTCCTGAAAGCCATTGTCTCATCTCGCTGCCTGTCAAACTTCCGGGATCTCTACAATCTTCGACACTTGGTCCGACGGTGGTGTACCACCACCCACACCTTCTTTTTCTCGTGTGGCGAACTCACCGTTACCCTTGAAGATGTGGCCAATCAGTTACTCCTGCCTATTCTTGGTGATGTCAATCCTGCTACTCTAGAATTTTCTCCAGTAGAAGAGGCCGTTGAGGCCGAACTGAAGAAGAGGATGACTGGGAACGCCAAACTGTCATATTGGGTTAGTTCTTCTTCCAAGTTCTCTGTAGCTGCCCGCCGCGCGGCTTTTGTTGCGTTTTGGCTTTGTAAATTTGTTTTTGGGTCCCACCCCCATTATGCCATAAAGCCTTTATACTTTCGTTTAGCCATCAAAATATATGCTGGAGTGAGCCTGCCGTTAGCCCCTATGTTCTTGGGGCATTTATATGTCCAACTAGACATCCTGCGAAGTGACCAAAGTCAGGCGGGATCTTGCCATATAGTTACCTCTTCCGTCCATTGTACTATTCTGCAGCAGTTGCTATTTGAGCATTGTGCCCAATACTTGGCAAAGTGTAGACCCGCTCGTTTTGTTAAAGATAAGTACCAAACATGTTCGAGGGTAATTACTGATTTCTACAGTAGATTTGAGTTTGATTTTGCGCTTGCTTTCCGCTGGTCTGGCTTGAAGCCTATTGGTTACTCTGTTGTGGAGTCCTTTCATGAAGGTGTTGGTTTTTCTTGGAGGGCTTATAAAAATTTGGGTGTAAATTATACATGTATGGATTCTGCCATAGGTTTGTTTGTTGATACTATTGGAACCACTACTCCCTTGGTTGGTTTTGACGAGATGGGGATCGCTTATATGGCAGCAACTAATGCCGGATGGCTGCCTTACTTAACCGATGAAGGCATCAGGTTCGTTCACTATCCTGCTAACCGAGTAAGAAGACAGTTTGGGTTAGATCAGGATATTCCCGACAATATTTCCTTCCTCATGGAGTCTCCTACTTCAGTTTGTCCCTTTCTGCGGCATACTGCTTTTGAATTCTGGAGATAGCGCTTCAATGCAGTTACAGTTCCTGGTTCACTGAGGGAGGGTCTCTACACTCCTCCCATGCATGGTTATTGGCAGGCGGTGATGACTACATTCGAGGAAGAGCTGGTGGGTAGCCGTGGCTTCTCCCTTATTCCCCCTGATGGGCTTAGTATGGTCATTTCAGTTAACCCTCGCTTGCTTCTACCTTCCAAGTCTGCTTTGGCATATGCTAGAAAACAGAACCGGTCAGCCATCTTCGAATGGGATGCAGAGAAAGAAGGATGGTACTAGCACACTGGTGATTATCCTCCTGGTTGGGAGAAAAGGGTTAAAGTGATAAACATTTCCGCACCAAGTAAGAAAGCTCCTGCCAAGCCTAAATATGCCAGTAAACCCAAGCCTGCTACTCCACTACCACCTGCAGGTGCTCCACTTGCTAGCAGAACCCGAGGAAGCAAAAGGAAGACAACTCCTCATCTCGTGCCTGCTGCTGAGCGGAGGGTAAGTTATCTTTTTTTTTTTATAGAAAATATCTCTTAACTTTCTTGCGGCTAACCTTGTTAATTTTTTCCTTCCTTTTTTTTTAGTCTATGCATAAGGAGGACTCGTCAGTTACCCGTCCTATCCTGCTTGATGAGCCTGAGTCTGAGGTACATCTCTCTTTTCCTCACTTCTCTTTTCTTTTTCTTTGCACGTGCTCCATTTGCCACATGTCTTTTGTTTGCCTCACATAGCTAATATTTCCTTAGGTCTTCACATCAGTATTTATATTCTCCTTCTCTCTTTTTTTTAGGAGGAACCCGAACCTCTCTCTGTATATCGCCCTACTGCCGAGGAGATTTCCGCCTCCATGGGTCATGGGTGTACCCATGGAAGGCTTTTTTGATGGGGCCGATGTGGCATTCGCAACACCCACTCCCTCTACTGCTGCACATAAGGTTCCTGCCAAAGCTCCCACCCCTTTCGCCGAGCCGGTACCCAGAGAAGAGGGTACTCATACCAAAGGGGTTGGTGAGACTACACCTCTGACTGTCGAGACACCTGCTCCTCCAAAGAGAGCCATTTCTTCTGTTGCTGTTCAAACCAAGACCATTTCCTTTGTGCTGCCACTTCTTATTTCCACCAGTGACCCTTTTGCGGCTTTTTCTCAGGCTGCAAGGGACGGTGCTTCTCTAGTTGTTACTCCTTTCTCCATTGCTAATTCCGCTACACGTGGTCCTGACACAGACTTATCCTCTACGGGGTACGATGACATTCTCAAGGATCCTGATGATGCGCCTATCCTGAAGAAAAGGATTTCTGATTCTGATGAAGAGAAGAGTGCTCCACCCAAGCCTGACTTTATGGGTACGTATCTTTTCTTCTTTTCTGCAAAGTTCACTCTTTACGTATTTGCGTTTCATTTGTATGCCTATCTCCCTGCTTGCAGAGACTTTCGAGGGACCAGGAGTTGCAGCAGGCGTAGGGATGCCTGCTCCTACCGTACCCGTAACACCCATTCCTGCCGCAACTTTTGTGCCTGTTTCTGCCGTACCCACAGCCCCCATTCCTGCTGGACTTGGTGAGTTTCCTTTCCCCTTTATCTTCTCCTTCATTTCTCTTTATGGGTCCTTTCCTCCCAGACCACAGCTTCTCATCATTTTTTTTTTATGTTTTTCTTAATAGGTCCACTTCCTGCTGCCCCTTCCCAGTTTGAGGTGGGCAACAGTTCTGCCACCATCCCAGACCCTGTGACTGAAGCTGTAGCCTTTCTTGCCCGATTTGATCAGCCCGAGGTTAATGACCTTGGCCCTGCGGACTTCTGGGCTTCTAGTCCTCCTTACGTGGATTTTTATGGCTTCCGAGTTCCCGAGGATTGTGTCTCCCACTTGGTGATGATCTATAGCAACCACGGGGATTTTATGCAAGAATTCCGTCTTGGCCGTTCTGCCAGGGAGCACTTCTTGAAGATGTTGGGGTACGTGATGAACGACATTGAGCATGGCTTTGTTGACACTGTCTCTACCGAAAGGATTCTGCAATGGAGGGTCGTGATTCAGGAGCTTATCAGTGTGGGTTTTCCTGTGGGGTTTGTTCTAGATCACCTCCGCGAGATTGTCAGAGCCCTTTTTATGAGGAGAGTTCAGCCAGCGGTCGATGCCATTGATGCCCGGATCGAGATTCTAAAAAAGGTGGAGGACTTGGAGGGTCGTCGCAAGCGCCTTCTTTCTAGTGTTGGTGGGCCCAGTCGTTTTGGAGACCAGACTCTCATTTCCGGACTCCATTGATGATGATGTAGCTCCCTTCCCCATTTTTTTTGCTTTCCTTCTTCTATTACTTCGCTCAGAACACTTATATGTTTCCTATGGCACTTATTTGGCGTGTGTTTGCCACAGTTTGAGTTTGTAATTATGATGCTACACTTTGCTACTACTTTTACTGTTGCTATGACATTGTGCTAATACTTCGTACTTTTCATTACATATTCATGAAAGCACGCTACAATTTTTTGCTCCGTGACATAATCACTTGAAGGAAAGAAAAAAGTAAAGAAAACATAAAAGCTTTTAGTAAGACAAAAGAAAAGGGCAGCCTCATAATTCTTTTCCCTAGGCATAATAACATTTCAGCCACTTCCCATTGATGGGGTCCATTAAGTCTTTGCCATCCATTTGAGTTAGACGGTAATACCCACTTTGATGTGCTTCCCTTATCACGAGGGGTCCTTCCCACTTTGGTGCAAACTTAGATGGTCCTGCCATGCCTTGCCTGACATAATTTGCTACCTTTAACATTAGTTGTCCTTCCGCAAATACTCTCTCCTTAGTCATCCTGCCGTAGGCTTCAGTCATCTTTTGTCTGTATTTGCGGCTACGTTCCTGGGCCTTTTCTCTCATCTCATCAAGTCTTTCCAGATCTTCGCACCTTTCTGCCGCAAAGACTTCTCCCTCCTTTTCTTTTTCATGCATCTGCATGACTCTCAGGGATGGAGTCATTATTTCTGCCGGGCTTACTACTTCAATTCCGTAGACTAAGGAAAAAGGTGAGAAGCCTGTGGCTGACTTTGGTGAGTTCTATAAGCCCAAAGAGCGTCTGGCAGGTGTGTTGCCCATCCTCCCGTATACTCTTGGCTCATCTTACTGATAATTTTTATGAGAGTTTTGTTTGTTGCTTCTGCTTACCCATTCCCTTGAGGGTAATAAGGTGATGACTGGTGATGCTTGACTTGGTAGAACTCTAGTATCTTCCTTACATCACTGTTGACAAATGGTGTGCCATTGTCGCTGATGATCCTGTGGGGTACCCCAAATCTCACAATTATATTTTCTTTGATGAAATTTGCCACTGCTCCTCCTGTGGCCTTACGGAGTGGTACTGCCTCTGTCCACTTTGTAAAATATTCTGTAGCCACTAGTATCCATATGTACCCACGTGATGGTGGATTAACCGGTCCTACTAAGTCAAGCCCCCAAATGTGGAAGGGCCATGGGGTGACCATACTGTGCAAATTCTGTGGATGGGTGTGAATCAAGTTGGCTTGTACTTGACAACTGTGGCATTTTTTCACAAATTCTGCCGTATCTCTTTTAATGGCAGGCCAGTAGTAGCCCATTTGCAGCAGGCACTTATAGAGCTTTTTCTTCCCCTAGTGTTCCCCACATTTTCCAGAATGTACTTCTTTTATCATTTCTTTTACTTCTTCAGGACCCAGGCACCTCAAGGGGTCCCCATCGTACCCTTTTTTGAAAATGACCATATTATGCAAAAAGTAACATGTTGCCAACCTCTTAAGCTTGTATCTTTCACTGTGCTTTTGTGGCAGGATGCCTTCTATTAGGTATTGTATGAAAGGGCTCCTCCAGTCTTCGTTGATGAATATAGCGTACTTTCCTCCCTGTCTGCCGCAAGCTGGCAGGACCCACACTGGGTTTGGACTTGATCTGCGTCTTTACCCATACTTGGCCAATAAAAGCATGCCCTTTGAAGTCTGCGGTAAAGGCTGACCTCCCCGCAGGATCCGCAAGTCTTGTCGTGTACTTCTTTTAATTTTCTCTGGGCTTCCTCCTGCCCCACGCATCTGGACAAGACCCTACCTGGCATCCTGCAGTACAACTCCTCTCTCACCAAGGTGTAGTCTTTTAGTATTTTTAATTCCACGGCATCTTCTCCTTTCATCAAGACTTCCCTTCTGGGTATCTGCCAATCCCCTTCGCACTATTCCTCCCGGAACTTTTCCTTCAACACCTCTATGATGGATTCTTCCCTTTTATTGACTTCTATCTTGCTGCTACCCCCTTCAAAAATTATTTGCGATCCCAATGCAGCTAATGCGTCCGCAAATCGGTTTTCGTTCCTAGGAGCATGCTCTATTTCGAAAGTTGAGAATTTTTCTTCCATCTTCTGGGCCATCACTCTGTATGGGGCTAGGCTAGGCTCTTTTAAGGAGAAGCTTCCCTTGGCCTAACAGACGACCAGATTTGAATCTTCCAATACTCTCAAATGTTTGACTCCTATTTCGAGAGCCGTGGCAAGCCCGGTTAGGTAGGCTTCGTATTCTGTCGTGTTGTTCGAACAGGGGAATTCCAGCTTCAACGATAGCGCCATTGCCTTGTTTTCTTCATGATACAAGACTACCCCCACCCCTCCAGACTGGGTAGTAGAAGACCCATCAAATTTCATTACCCACTGTTCTCTGACTTCTTCTGCCACAGCTACTTCCCCTGGAACTTCATCATCCAGCGGGAACTCTTCCTCTCCCGGAAACTGTGCCAATAGATCCGTTATAGCCTAACTTTTCACTGCCCTAGAAGTCCCCGTTCTCAAGTCGTACTGTGATAATTGCAGCAACCACTGGGATATCCTGCCAGAGAGGATTGGTTGTTGTAACAGAGCTTTGATGGCGTGGGACTTAGTCATCAGTCATACCTCGTAAGCCAAGAAATAATGACGCAACCTTTGCGAAGCATATACAATGGCTAGGCATGCTCTCTCTGCCCTTGGATAATGAGTCTCTGCATCTTTTAAAACGCGGCTGATGTAGTACACTGGCTGCTCAATGCCACCTCCATCCTCCTGGGCGATTAATGCACCGATGGCATACGGGTTGGCGGCCAAGTAAAGTAGCAATGGTTTTTTGTGAATAGGGGCTTGCACCGTAGGGAGGTTTATCATTATCTGTTGTAGCCTCTTGAAGGCCGTCTGCTGCACTTCCCCCCACTCAAAACTTTGCCTCTTCTTGAGCAACTTGGTGAAAGTTGAAGTAATTGATGCCAACCTTGGGATGAATCTCCGGATATATGAGACTTTTCCCAAGAAACTCGTTAACTCTTTTACCGTGGCCGGAGGTCTCATAGTTGCTATGGCCGTGGCTTTGGCCGGGTCCACATCTATTCCCCTGCTATGAACCAGGAAACCCAGGAATTTCCCAGAAGACACCCCAAATGCGCACTTGAGGGGATTCATTCTTAACTTAAAAGCTCTGCATCTTTCGAACACCCTTTTTAACACATAGAAGTGTTATGCTCTCTTCTTTGATTTAACCACTATGTCATCCACATAGTCCTCTAGTTCCTGATGCATCATGTCGTGAAATATGGCTGTCATTGCTCGCTAATAAGTTGCACATGCGTTTTTTAACCCGAAGGGCATCACAGTGTAGTAGAAATTGCCCATTGGTGTTCTGAAAGCGGTTTTCTCCGCATCCTTTGGTGCCATCCTAATCTGATTGTATCCGCTGAAACCATCCATGAACGAAAACATGGCGCTTCCTGCCACAGAATCTATTAGTAAATCCATGTTTGATAATGGGAACTCGTCCTTTGGACAGGCTTTGTTGAGATTTCTGAAGTCTACACAACATTTTATCTAACCGTTCTTCTTTTTTACTGGTACTATGTTGGATAGCCAGTAAGGATGCTGAATAGGCTTGATGAATCCTGCGGCTAGCAATTTCTGCACTTCTTTGACTATCTATCCTTCTATTTCTGTATGAAATATCCTGGCAGGCTGGGCCATCGGCCTGGCCTCTGGGTCTACGTTCAATGTATGCGCAACTAGCCCAGGGTCCAATCCGGGCATTTCACTGTAGTCCCACGCAAAAACGTCTTTAAACTCTTTCAACAGTAGTATCAGTTCTGACTTCTCTTTTTCTGTCAAACTTGCACTGATTGAGATAGGCCTTGGTTCTTGTGAACCAGACCCTAGGTCAACTTCTTCCAATTCTTCTTCTACCACGACCTGCGTATCTTTTTCTACCACAACTTCCTCATCCCTTTCTTCTTCTTTTTCCAAATTTTCCTGAGCGACGCAGCACGCCAAACTCCTGTGCTGCCATTCTTGGGTGGGGCCCACTTGCATCACACCCGTGGGCCCCGCGCGCCTTCATAACTTATACATAATCCTGCCATCAAGGCCTCGAACCCTGATGCATCGAGGTGTGTTATCTGATTCTACGGCAAGCGCTTCTTTTCTTTTCTTCTTTCGCGCAAGTAACTCCCTTAGATCGGGTTCTGGGTCACCTTGGACATCTTCTCACCTAGGCACGAAGGTACCTCATGGCTTTAAAACCGAGCTTTCTCTAGATGGAGCCCATTGGTCGTAAAACATGGTTTTCACCAGGTGAGCTTCCGCTTGCTCAAATGGCGAGGGGTTTGCAGCTATACGTATCATCCTGCCATTCATTCTTCCTTTCACACACTGGTGACAAGTGGACGGGACTAACCGGTGTTTGTGCAACCAGGGCCTTCCCAAAAGCACATGATAGGATACTTCCGTTCTAACCACATGGAAATGAGCTAAAGAAGCTATAGGGCCCACTTTCAACCACAACTGGATGTGGCCTGCTGTGTACTCGCCCCTTCCGCCGAACCCTGTTACTTCTATTGGGCATCCTTGGATCTTTCTCTCTGAAATTCCTGCCGCTTGCAAGGTGCTCAATGGGATGAGATTTACGGAAGCACCTATATCAACCAAGGTCCTCTTGATAGGGATTTGATTTATGGATGCTGCCAAATAAAGAGGCCTCCTGTGATCTAGGTGTCCCACCTCCATATCCTCATTGCTAAACGTGATCTCGGTTGATTCCTGTAAGAGGGCTCTGTCATCTGGGATTTCTGCTGATAAGCACTCTACTCCTGCCCCGGAGCCGATACTCACCAAAGCCTTTGTGGCTATCTTCCTTTCCTTTGCTGTGAGTCCCAATTGGTCAAACAAATTTTTGAATTTGGCACTTTGCTGTAGAGTGGTAATCGCTGCGACAGGCAAGGCCAGGCTCTCCTCCTCGTCCTCCCCTGGGTCCGCGCATATTACCACTGCTGCTACACCTTTTCCCTTGTGATTCGGGAGTGGGTTTCTTTGGACCTCCTGCTGGGTTAACTCCAATGTGCCTTCTTTAATCCTGCGGTGCACCAATCTGCGAAGCGCCCAGCATTCTGCGGTGGGATGTTGCACATAGTTATGCAAGCGGCAGAAGCGTGAGTCCCTCCTTTCTTCCTCCGTGGGTTCTCTGGAAACCTGGTTGGGTTTAAAGATTCCGTCTGCTATCCATTTGTCTAGCAGCACATCTAGTTCCTTAGGAGTACATGGTATAGGTGGGGGCGTATCATATTCCCTCCCTTCAGTTTTCCTTCTCCATTCTCCAGTGGACACCGCCATAGCTTGCGAGGCGTTTCTTTTGTCTGAGCTTGGTTTTACGGACTGGGCCGTCTTCCTGGCTTTCTGCAACAGTTGTGCAATCTAGGAAATTTCTAGATTTTCCAGGACTGCCCTGAATTCCCGAATCATGTTAGTCATACACATTTCTACTAAGGTTCTTTCTTCGCAATGGTCATAGCAGTCAAGGGCTATGTCTCTGAACCTCTTGATGTATTCCATTAAATTTTCGTCATTCCTTTACTTGGTCGCTTGCAGGGTTGCAAGAGTTATTGTTTCCTCTCCGTGGAAGTACTTAGTGCAAAATACATCCACCATGTCATCCCAAGTTGGGATTGATCCTGGTTTTAAGCTAATGTACCAGGTGTATGCCCGATCACACAGTGACTTGGAAAATTCTCGAAGACATAAGTCTTCGTCTGCGGCGTAAGGGCCAAGGGTATCAATAAACTTGCTCACGTACTCAACTTCACTTCCATTCCTACCATCGTATTGTGCAAAGGCCTTCGGCTCATACCTCTCGGGGTATGGTTTGTTGAGTACCTTTGGTGGGTAAGGAGGCCTTCATGCGTAAAATCTCTCCTTAGGTGTTCTGGCTTTTTCTTATTCCAGGAGAGCCGCTACTTCAGCCATAGTAATGAAACGTTGTTCTGTATTCTGTGAGACACCTCCTACTAGTGTCTTTTCTCTGTCTGCCGCATGCTCTGGGTCATGCTGGCTTCCTTTCTCTTTCGTCTTGTCTGCTTTTAGTTGACGGATTTCTTCCATCATTTGTTGCTGCGAGTGCTGTAGTGACTGCAATACCTCAATGAAGGTATTGGCATTGTCCATGGGAATTCTTGGCTGTGGCTGAGGATTAGCCCCTGTCCTGTTGGCACCCTCCGTTTGGTTAGGTTGCTGTTGGTGAGGCATCGTAGGCCTGGACTCTGCTTGCGAGGGCACGGCACTCATATTCCGTGTCATTCTGGACTTTGGTGGCATTGTTTGTGAGGGGTTCTGTGCTTTTACCCCTATCTGCTTCCCAACTCCCTAGTGAAGTCGCCAATTGTAAGGTGGTGGGCTGTGCTAGCAATATTGGGCTGCTTCCTGCGGCACTAGGCCCAAGTTTTCTGGATAAGGGAGCAGGGACCGGTCCAGCTGCAAATCAAGTTGATCCGACTTGTGCGCAAACTAGGCCAAGTTTGCCAGGAATGTGCTTACGGCAGGCAGAACTATTTCAGGCAAGTCGTGGCAAGCAGACATAATAATAATAAAATAATTAAAATATCTGGCCACTTAATGGAAATGACCAAACAACCCTCACACACAATTACAGCAGCAATAATAATATTTTTTACGGAAAGGAAAGAACAGAACAGAAGTTAACGAGTGTTAATATGTATGGGTGAATCAGAATGTTAGGAAAATCGACTAGAGTCCGGTCCGCAGGAGCAAAGCCAGAGAGGAAAGAACGTCCCTTCTCAACGCAATTAATCTCTCACAAAATGGCCCTCAACACTCTACAACTCGAATTATTTTTCTCCTAAGCTCTCAAAACAATTTGTGTATGAGTAAGTGTCAATTAAGTTATAAGACCTTTGGTCTTACCCACAATTATTTCTGGTACAATCCATACTGGTATATAATTTCCGAAAATCTCAAAATGAATTTAACTTCAATATTTTGATCATCATTCTGAACCCCAACTGTAGCAACTTTAATTTTCTATAAATATATGGTATTATAAAAACTTACTTTACTAGTCTTGTGGTTCACTGATATATATACGTCGCCTCCTTTTCAAAAAGAGTAGGCATTGGATTCAAGCATGGGAATTTTGGATTTGGAAGAAAGAGGTACCTGGTTCTGTGAATCATTATAAGTTATAACCACTAGATTTGACAGGGGGAAAAAAGAATAAAATTACATTGATTCGGTTTCGGTCCCACCCAATGATTTTCTTCCTTTACTAGAGATCCAAGTGTAATTTACCCTCAACAACCTTTCCTTCAAGCTCGATTTCTAGTAAATGACTGCAACAAATTCTGACATTGTTCATTTGTATTTTGTTCTCTCCAGATGGCTTTTAGCTATTAAAATATAATAAAAAAAAAAATAAAAATAAAAAAAAGGGTGCTACCTCAGAGCGTTTTTTTTTTTTTTTTTTTTTTTGAGAAACCTACCTCAGAGACTTGGTCCACCCATATTGAGTACATGAATTCCTTAGGTAGCCTCAATTATGGATCAGAAGTACGGTGTTCAGTCCTGTTTTTTTCGTGTTACCTACTGCATTATCAACCAATGAATTCACCCTCAATAAATAAAAAACCAATGAATTGGCTTCACCAACTACATTTATAATTCTTCCTCAAAAAAAAAAAACTACATTTATAATTATCTCATAAAAAAACTGCATTTATAATTATGCAATGATATTAATTAATTAATTAAATCACAAGTGACAACCTTTTTTCCCTAATTTGATAACAAAATGCTACAATATGTAAAGTTTAGGAAGTGATTAGATAAACCGTCCAAGTTGTCAAGTATGGACCACCTTAAGGACCCAGTTAATGCGGAAATAGGAAATGGGCTCTTGTCTTGGACATGTGCTTAAGGTTTGTGACCCAATTTTTTATTTTACTTTATAATTTACCATCTTCTCAAATAAAAAACTTTATACTTTACCAATCACAATTTACAATATGTGTTTTTTACTTTCTTATAAAATAATCAAAATTTAAAAAAATAAAATTAGACATACATAATTACATACCATAATAATGAATAAAGCATAAGATGGAATGCAAAAAAGTAAAATAGAGAATTTGTATTAGTTAATTAAAATATTACTCTCAGATAAACCGAATTCCATAGCAACAAAGGAGATAGAATAAAAATCCTTGATCTAGGTGTGAATCTTTTCCTCTTCGAATTTAATAAACTCATTGATAATGCACTGGTGATGTAGAACGGCTCATGGGTGTTTGATAAAAATTAGAAACATGGTCATGTGTTATGGGAATATAAAGGGTGAGGTCCAACCGATTGCTTTGCAACTGTGACTAGCTAGTGCATCATTGTAGATCAAGTATATAACCTTCCTCTCACTCCAAGGCCATGACCGACGTGGTTGGGAAACTATATATTAAGACAATTCACTGGGTATGACTCTAGAGCTGGAGATAGTTGTGGCGAAGGACGAGATTGGGTGGGGAAAATTAAACTTTATACCTTTAATAGGTAAAAATCAATGTACAAAAACCACGAAACAAATACACTTCAGTGATGAATGGAAGTCTGAGCACCATAGTACCACATATCCCAACATCATGCAGACAAAGTTGGAGCAGCCTCTGATACAAGGGAGACAAATGAGCCCGATATACTAAAAATACAAGTGCGACTTGATTATTGAAACACGAAAATCAGGACAACCATAAATATTGGCGGGAATGCTAAATTCTGGCTTGTTAGATGAGATAACTAACACCTTGCGTCATGAATTTTGTCATTTGGAACTGATCCAAATAAAAAAGATTTGCGATATACAGTTAAAATCGTGCTTTTGAAAATACAGTTAAAATTGTGTTGTCTACCGCTATGGGTATAATTTAGCGTGTACAATAATTATTAGAAAAAAGAAATATTGTGACTTGGAACAAATTAACCCAAATAGGAGCCGACCCCACACTAGGCTTGGACCTAAGACAAATGGGAAAAATTACCGCAGGTCCCCATATGAACCTAGGTGACAATCTAAGTACCCTAGCGGCCTAGCCCATCAAATAAGGAAAGCTAGGAGTGATGGAAATGACATGATTTCAATGGGCTTTTTCATGCAAAGAAATGGAGGGGATTGGTAGATGAGGTGGAGGCTAGAACCAAGTATTGCCGACAACAACAATGAGATTCATGAGTCATGACTCAGGAATTGTAGGGGATTTTGGAATCCCTGGATAGTTCCGGATCTTAACACTACTTTAGTGAAGGACAATGCTCCCAACTTGTTTCAAAGTTATGCAGTCAAGGGGATAATAAAATCCCTTTGTAAGGTTCAAGGTTTTTTCCGTTCTCCATCCTATATGCTAAAGCTTCCTATGAGAATTTTCTATGCCCTTTTTTCTAGTGAAATTTGGTAGGAGGCTTGCAATGAGTTTGCAAAATAAACTTAACAAGTCGTGTTTAAGAGTATTATCTTTTTACTATATTACTTTATATAAATAAGGCTACACACCAATTTTTTTTTTTTAAAATAATTTGATCATTAGGTGTGAGGATTTGAATGCTTCACTTACGAATTGAACAACAAAACTCTAGGCAATTACGCACTCGTCTCTTATTGTAGATAATTTTCCCTATATCATGCCTTGAATCTTGATTGGGGGTGTCTCCCGTACGGTACTCTTTTGTGAATAAAAGACAAGTAACATTTTTTTTTTTGGCAAAGAACTCAAATGGGTGTTGAACTTTTTTTTTCGCTGAATGGGTGTTGAACTTGAACACCTATGACTGGTTCAGCACATAATAAAGTTTCTTGTTCTATCTTGGTAACAAATTTCCGCACAAGTGTGGTTTTGTCAAACTCAAAAATTGACTTACCATCTACTTGAGAATCAAACGGTGGGGAAGGCGGGAGAGTCTATAGCGTGTACTTTCCGAAAGGCAGCCTTGTCACGCAAGCTGCCTTTTAATCATACATGCGGCGCTTCGTACCTTTCGCGCGTGTGGAACTCATCATACATGCCAATTAAGTACGTGCCAAAAGAGAAGGCACCTAATCCAAAAGTCCAAACCATGAAACCAACCATGCATGTTTTCTTTTCCTAATTTGTTGACATCATTCTGTGTTTCTCTTTCCTCAATTAATAGACTTGAACCCAAAGATTACATGAAATCTCAAGTGGATGGTACTTTTACTTAAAATTTTATTACTTATTTACTTATTTTGATTGATTTTATGAAGTTCCTCTCTCATGGTGAATGATATAGAATTTGTTTGGTAACAACCATTTTTTAAAGAGAGGGAATTGAGGAATTGATAAGATCACATATCTTTATCATAAAAGACAAAATTAGATTACATTTAATATTTACTTCGGAGAAGCTTTGTTACTAAAAAGTTTTAAACAAGTCAAGAGTCTTGTAATTCAACTATTTGACATCTCTTGATATTTCTAATGAAGATATTTTAGGTTTCAAAATTTCTCATATTTCATTATAACTATCAAATTATAAAAAATAAAAATTTTAAACATAATTATAATATGGTATCTAACTTGTAACTCCCATGCAGGCACCAAAGTATTTACAAGTAAATATAATTGGATAAATTTTATATGTTACCTAAGTTTAACTTGTAAAGCCTACATAAGAACCAACTAGTTGGTACCTCTATATTTTCAACAGAGACTTCTAAAATTCAAATCCAACACTCTCCCAACTATATAATATAAAATAATAAATAAAACTACGTTGCTATTCATTTTAGAAATTTTGTCCATTCTTAAAAAAACCTTATAAGGATAAAATTTGGTAGAGTGTATAAATTATTCATTATAAATTGCTCAATTTTAGTTTAAGGGGGGAAAAGTAGTTCATTGACTGATTTATATTCTTAGTTTCTAATTCTTAACATAATTTTTGTTATTATGATGTAATGATATTATTTAACGTTTATATTTTTAAATAAGTAATGAAAATTAAGTTACTTGTGACAAACGATCCTCTCCTATTAAGATCGAAGGAGAGGGATGAAGCTCAAAATAAATAAATTAAAAAACAATAATAATAATTTTAAAAAAAAAATGCTTGTTGATTATCAACAATATTCACTTGGCTATTCCCATCACTTGGGTTGGTATTCAGCCCCCCTCCAATCCATAAAAATTCTCAGCCTCAACTACCATGGGCTTGGGATTTCAGATTTAGTTCTAGAACTTCGTTGTTTTATCAACTGAAGAAAGTCCCCAGTCTTTTGTTTCTTTGGAAACTAGACTTAATAACTGTTGATGATGTTTCCAAAGACAACACGGCTTCAACCTTTAATATAGGAAAATTTAAAACTCTTTCTCATGAGTTCTATATTCTAAAGCAACTGAATCATGTAACCTCATGCTATGGGAATGTTCCTTTGCTCAAGTCTTTTGGCTTCAGGTTCCATTTTGGAACTCATTTAGGCTCCCCATGCGTGTTTAGTTTATAGAAGTTAGTGATGCATCTATTTAGAAATTACAATCACCTGAGTTTGAAGTTCTATGTGTGGCATGTTGGATGTTTTGGTATTGTCGAAATAGATCTGGTGGTCTACGATCTCATGCTACTACTTAACCTTTGGCTGCTAAATGGTCACCCCTATTCAGATAGGATGCGTTCTTTAGAAATGACTGGATATTGAAGGATGTTAAGTTGATTTGTGAACAATTTGTTAGTATATCCTTTATTACTATTCCTTTAAGATATATTTGTATTGTTATAGCTCTTGAATGAGAAAATTTAGATCGATTTAGTATCCCAAACACTTTCAAACCGGGTATACCATTATTCTTGTCATTCATAGCGTCATTCTCATCCTGCCATAGGCACCATGATATCATTATCCTCAATAATGGATAATTGACTTTATGCCCCAAATTGCACATTAATTAAGTGGTTCATTCATCAAACAAGTTTAATTGATGGCTTTTATATGTATCAAAGTTAATGTAGCTCTGATTCAATAGTGGTTCTCTGCTCTTCTACCTCATTTCCCTTGTGAATCACAATTCTAACGATATATATTCAGACGTCAACCCATCAATGTTGGCATTCCATAATCCATACACAACCTCAACGTGCCGAAAGCTCTAGGAGGCAGATAATGGGTACTTACCCCTTTATTATAAGTTAATTTTATTGGATTGGTTTAAAATGGGATGGAAGTAATTCAAATGGACTTCAAATAAAATGGGTTAGTAGTGGTTTTAAATTTTTAATTAGGCTTAACATTGTTTTAAATGGGTTAGAATAAGTTTAAATTGGAGAAACACTTAGCACAAAATTAGAGCTTGTGAAATTAATTGATATGACACACAGACAAAAAAAATTAAAATCTGATTCGTATCCTTATTGGACTTCCTTTTTTTTTTTTTTTTTTTGAGATAATATTCGACTTCCATTTTAGTTTTATATAGAATCTTATAGATATATTTGTACAATGATTATGACTAATATGACTACATTTACATTTAAAATGATTCTTTACAAGAATCATGCATAATGAGCCGTTGATTAAATATGATAAAGATGATTGGTATTGTTAGGAGTACAATAATATATATATATATATATATATATATATATATATGTGTGTGTGTGTGTGTGTGTGTATTTTTTTTTTTACAAATATTGACTTGACAAATTGTGATTAGATTAAAGTCACTTTTATTTAGACTCACCCATAACGCATCACTTTTTATGCCACTTCAAAAGTTATGAAAAATATTGTAAAAATTGTTGTATCTTTATACATATTAAAAGACTATATATAAATAATTTTTAACAATATATACAAAAGGGTGCGTTTGAATGAACATATTTTAAGCTGCTTGTTTAAATAATAATAATAAATTATGCAAAAGGTTAACTATGCATTTAAAAAAAAGCATGGACTTTAAAACTCTTCATAACCAAATAAACAAAATAAATTAAAAAAATAAGTTTAGTCAAACAAATCCGGAACCAAGCATATCATGATTCATGACCTAATGCATTTGGAAATCAATAAACAAAATCAAATGGGTGCTATAGACCAATGAGACTTGAAAATGTAGGATGAATTGTCAAATGGGCAAGAATATAGAAAGAGCATCTTCAAAAATTACACATTTGTCAAACAAGCCTCCGTTGCCATAGATATTGCCAGAGTGTTGATCTAGGTTCTGCCCAGGGAGGGTCAAACCATGTTCAACTATTGGATATACGGATTCTCAAAAACCCAAAGTAATAATAATAAATTAAAAAAAAAAAAAAAAAAAAAAAAAACACCAAACAACCAAACTATTTTTAACTACTTTGAGTAGAGTAAGATTGGGTAAGTTTTTTTTTTTTTAATTTTTTTTTTTTTTTTTGTAAAAACATAAGTGTACCAAAAAAAAAAAGAAGATATTTTAAGAATTTTATATAAATTGATAGTGAAATTAAATAAGTTGTGATTATTAGCTAGAACAAACATTAAAATTTTAAATAATTTATTGCAAAATTGTCTCCCAATTTGTAAACAAAAACACTTGATCTCTTTTTCTTTTTCATTTATTTCAACATTTTTTTTCAATTAAATTTAAAAATAGCTATTTCTATGAACTTAAAAGTTATCTTCTTATTCTCAAAAAAAAAAAATTATCTTTTTTTTTTTTTTTTTAAGTTATCTGTTTCCTTTATCAAACTTCCATGAAATCAATTCATCTTTAAATCTATTTCAATTATAATTATTTTAATACACTAATATCCAAAGCAATGCAAGAGTAGCTGGCTTCAACATAAGAGTTTGAGCCCGAGTTCAATAACATTCTAGTTTAGGACATGTGATCTACTAGTTAATTAGTCAAAGCCAAATTCTAACATAACCACGTGTTTTTTTCCCCAAGTATAGGTTTTGAGATCTTTGTACATATATACAAATAAAATACATATTTTTTTTTTTTAGAAACTAACACATACGCACAAAGGAAATGGAATGAGATTCTAGGACAAAATCTCACAATATTGCACAAATTGAATGAACTTGAGCTTAAAGCAATGCAAGAGTAGCTGGCTTCAACATAAGAGTTTGAGCCCGAGTTCAACAACATTCTAGTTTAGGACATGTGATCTACTAGTTAATTAGTCAAAGCCAAATTCTAACATAACCACGTGTTTTTTTCCCCAAGTATAGGTTTTGAGATCTTTGTACATATATACAAATAAAATACATATAATTTTTTTAGAAACTAACACATACACACAAAGGAGATGGAATGAGATTCTAGAACAAAATCTCACAATATTGCACAAATTGAATGAACTTAAGCTCAAATAATACTTTCTTCTCTTTTATCAAAAGAGTTTTTCAATGGACACAATAAAATTTCACAATATTTTCACAATAATTTAAGGGTCTGTTTGGATACCGCTTATTTTGCTGAAAACTGAAAACAATAAAAAAATATTTTTCGGATTACTGTTCACACTAAAAACACTGTTCATTTGCTTATTTGCATTGTTCATGTCCCATGAACAGTGCAATAGGCGCTAGTTTAACCCAAAAAAAAAAAGCCGAAAATGTAAAACGTGTGACATGGACACTGAATCCAAATGCCTTCTAAGTATCAATTAATCATGGGACAAAATAAAATAAAATAAAAAGATATTTTTGAAAATATTGAAAGATTTTATTATGCCCCTAGACTCTCTCAAGTGAAAATATATATTCAATTTTACATTGTTTGTGTAATTTATGAACTAGTATTTAATATAACAAGGTATACAACTCACCCTCACATAAGAGTGGGCTACACACATGTGGCTTCCACCTCATGTAAGGGGGGAATTATATACCATTGTTACACTTGATATTAAATGTTTTTTTTACCAATAGAAATAGTGATAAAACACAGATATAGCCTCTTAGGTGTAGTATATTAAGTTTGTCGATTATGTTCAAATACATTGCTACATTTAATTTATTTGTCTTTAAAAAATATAACATTATATTTTTTTTATTGATCAATGCAATCATGTATTTAATCTTAATTCGAAAAGTTAATGTATAATCCTAAAGAAGTGTACCTAAATTTTTCCCTAAAAATAATAAATAAACAAATATAACTGTGGCCTACATATTTATCATATTGATTTGATTGAAATTTGTCAATAAATCAAGCTTCAAAAAAAAAAATTTGTCAATAAATGCAATATGAGGGATTTGATTTAAGGCAATCGATTGACATTGCCTGCTCGATGCCATTCTGGCTACTAGTGCTTGACAACCTCGTGGTGGCTACCAGGCCCCTTGCCCACAATCACTTTCGATAACCATCGTTGTGATCACTTCTGATGTGTTTGAAGAGGTATATTTAATAAGATTGGTGACGAAATTAATGGTGATATTCATGATGAAATTAAAGGCAAGATTCGATAATTTCAATTGTTCAACCTAAAGTCAATCTACTAATCGGTTGATCTTCTTGCTATTCAAACAATCTGAAGAACCTTTTTTTTTTTTTTTTTTTTTTGTTTTAAAAAATCAAACTGATAGCTGATTCACAATTGACACAATTTGACTAATTGGTATGGTAAAGGTTTTAAAACCATGATTATGACTTTATTTATCATGCACATTTCACCGAGAGGAGGGGGGGGGGGGGGGGGGGTGGTTTCAAACACAACTAATTAAGTTGGTAATTGTATCAAAGGCAGTCCTCAATTGCCTAAACTCAGGTTCAATCCCTTCTTCCATTAATCGTACTTTTATAACTTTAATCCCAAAAGTTAAAAGTCCATCTGTAGTATCAGAATTCTGCTCTATTTCTCTATGTAATGTTATTTATAAAATTGTATCTAAGGTTGCTGCAAATAGGCTCAAAAAAGTCCTGCCTCTTATTATTTCTGACTCACAGAGTGCTTTCCAGTCTAATAAAGCTATTTCAGATAACATTCTGGTGGCTTTTGAGTTGCTCCACCATATGAAGACTCAAAAGTCTAAGAAAGCAGGTTTTATGACCCTCAAGTTGGACATGAGCAAGGCGTATGACAGGGTGGAGTGGCGTTTTCTGGTGGAAATTATGAGGAAGATGGGGTTTTGTGATAGGTGGCTGAAGCTTATTCATGAGTGCATTAGCACGGTGTCCTACTCAATATTGGTAAATGGGGAACCTAAGGGTGAAATTTTCCCTTCTAGGGGGAATTCACCAAGGGGACCCATTGTCACCATACTTGTTTTTATTATGCTCGGAAGGGTTGAATAGAATGATTTAGAAGGCTGCAAGGGACGACATTATCAGAGGCTTTTCACTATGCAAAAATGGGCCAAAGATTACTCACCTATTTTTTGCAGATGACAACTTACTATTTTGCCGTGCAAGGAAGGAAGATTTACAAGCCATCCAAAACATCCTAACTAGCTATGAGCATGCATCCGGCCAGAAAATAAACCGGGAGAAGACAACGCTTTTCTTTAGTAAAGCTATGTCCAATGACATGAAGAGAGAAATCATGGATCTTTTAGGGGTTGCAGAAATAAAGGAGTATGAGAAGTACCTTGGGCTGCCTGCTGTTGTGGGGAAAAATAAAAAGGCGAGCTTAAATTACATCAAGGAAAGGGTGTGGGCGAAGCTTCAAGGGTGGGAGGAGAAACTTTTATCTCAAGCGGGGAGAGAAGTCTTACTAAAAGCAGTGGTTCAAGCGATCCCTACATTTGCAATGACTTGCTTCAAATTGCCGGTGGGTTTGTGCAAGGAGATTGAAATGCAAATAAGAAAATTTTGGTGGGGAGAGCGCAGTGGCCAGCGAAAAATTCATTGGAAAAGTTGGAAAATTTTGTGCAAATCAAAAGCTGAGGGGGGAATGGGATTCAAGGATTTGGTTAGGTTTAATGAAGCTATGCTGGCTAAACAAATTTGGAGATTACAAACTGAAAAGGAGTCCCTACTGTCAAGGTATCCAACACCAAGTATTTCCCCTCAAGATCAGTTTTTGAAGCAAAATGCTCCACGGGTTCCTTTGCTTGGCAAAACTTGCTCAAAGCTAGGCATGTTATTGAAAAAGGAATGATGTGGAGAGTGGGAGATGGCACGCAGATTAGGGTGTTCCATGACAAATGGATTCCTGGATGCTTCCCGAATGGAGCTGTACCACGCACACCAGGCTCTGAGGATGATTCTATTGTTTCCTCACTCATTAATCAGACCACAATGGAGTGGAATGAGGAGCTGATTGACTTCAAAGTTGCACCTTTTATGGCTCAGCAAATTAAAGCCATTCCACTATGTAAATCGGTGATGAAGGACTGCTTAGTGTGGCCACGAACTAGGGACGGAAATTACTTGGTGAAGACGGGCTATCAGTTGTTGGAAGAGCTAGAAAACAGAGGAGAAGCGTCGGGGTCAAACAGCAGCAATCTGAGAAGTTTTTGGAAGGGAATTTGGAAGATGAGGATCCCAAATAAAATAAAAAACTTCTGTTGGCGAGCTTGTACCGAGTCCTTACCAACCTTGGCGAACCTCCATCGACGAAACGTGGTAAACTCTCCTGTGTGCAACAGCTGCGGCTTGAATAGAGAAACCGTGTTGCATGCACTATGGGAATGTGACCAAATTCAGTGTTGCTGGGGTCGTGGATTTAATAGAGTGAAACAAGCTCAGATGCATTTGGGCTCCTTCAGTGATCTGGTGTCCGCTGTAAAACAGTATGAGGAAGATGTAGAACTATTCACAGTGATTGCATGGTTTGTCTGGTGCAGAAGAAATAAACGCCACTTCAAGGAGCAATGTTTACCACCTGAGAAGATAGTTGATGCGGCAGAAGCTATTTTAAAAGAATTTCAGGCAAAACCCAAGAACATGCCACTAAGATTACAACCACAGCCACAACGTTGGACACCACCAGAACCTGGTATGTACAAAGCAAACTACGACGGGGCATACTTTGCAGAGGAAGAAGCAGCAGGAATCGGTGTCGTAGTGCGGAATGAACTGGGACAGGTGATGGCGTCCTTAGCAGAGAAGCTCCTCATGCCTCAAACGGTGGAGATTCTTGAGGCGATGGCAGCTAGGAGGGATATGATCTTCGTGGAGGAATTGGGATTATGTAGGGTCACTTTTGAAGGTGATTCAGAGACTGTTGTAAAAGCCCTAACAGGGGGCTGCCCAGACAGGTCCAATATTGGGCACATTGTTAAAGACTGCATGTCATTAATGGGTTGGTTTCAATCTTGTTCTTTCTCTCACGTGAGGCGGCAAGGCAATGGAGTAGCTCATGCTTTAGCTAGGAGAGCAAGAAAGTCTTCCCCTTTGTCCGTTTGGATGGAATCTGTTCCGCCAGACATTTCCTATTTGGTGTATGTTGATATTACGACTTAAAGTTGATTATTATCTTAATAAAAGCGGATTCATTCCTTTCTCAAAAAAAAAAAAAAAAAAAGTTGGTAATAGTAGTGGGGGTAGGGGTGGCAAAATTCAACACAACCCGCGAACATGACATAATACAACACGAAATTAGTAGGTTATGGATCAAGCTTTAACGGGTTCATGTCATATTCAGTTTGACATGACATGACTCATTTAATAAACGTGTAGTGTTCATGTCTAACTCAAAGTACTCATTTGACTTGTTCAATTAAATTTCATTTTACCAATATACCTTTCAAAACCTAAGTATATAAACTTTTGTCTTTCCTGGTTGCATTCTCCCATGGCTGCCTCTCATTCTCAAACTTCAATCTCACCTCACCTCATCTAATTTTCTTAGCAACCGTCACCCTTTTGTCACTGTGGTGTCAAGTCATTGTCGCCCTTGTCCTTCAATTTTCTCTATTACTCAAAACCCTAGTCATCATCATCCTTTACTTTCATCTTTGAACTCTCTACCACCATCGCATCATCCTCAACTTCCTTTACTATTACCTTTACCTTTATCTATTTTCCTTAAATTGATTGTTGGGATCTGACATTAGCTGTTATGGTTTATTTTGTTTGACATATTGTAATTGATTATTTGTGATATTGAGATATACTTTAGTTTTGAATAATTATTTGAGATGCAGTTACTCTATTAGTTTTGAATTTTATATTAAAAAAAATCTATTTGTCTGGTTTTTCATAATTCAGATCAATTGAATTAATACTATTTTTTTTTTTTGCCACTTTGATAAAATCTAATAAACGGATTGACATGATAGCATATTTAATAAATAAATTGTGTTAGAGTTAAGGAATCTTGACCCATTTAATAAATATGTCGTGTTAGTGTCAACTCATATAATCGAATACTCGCGAGTTGGTACAAACAAACGAGGGACCTAGGATTTTAAGTTAAGGGGGGCCGGAGTATAAGTAAAAAAAAAAAAATCATGAAATTTCAGATAAGTATGTATTTAGTATTAACAAACAATCAACAAAGAAAAATACACAAAATTTTTGTTTCGTAATATATTATAATACAATCATCTACTAATAAAGACAAAAACACAAAACTTCATTGTTTCTTACTACATTAGAGTATTTGCATCAACTCTTGCAAAAATTTCTATCTATTTAGCATAATAACCTACTTTTTTATTTAATTTATGTACTCACTATTATTTATTTTACACTACATTTCATCATAATACTATTTCCTCATCATTTTTTTGTCATTATTTCAAATCATCTCTCTCTTCCTCAACCAAAAACCATTGTCCTCAATCTAAATAATTTCTAAAATATTCATTTGCATAGCAATTGTAGGGACACGATTTGCAGTCCAAGCCCAAAACGTATGGGATCTTGGCCCAATGAGCCCAGCACAATAAATTTGTAGAGAGTGGGTCAAAGAACTAGGCCCTAATGAGTTGAACAACGGCTAGTACTGAATTAAATGGCAATCAAACACAAATAAGAGATTCTGATATCAATGGACTTTCAGTCCGAGGAGGTCACCCTTGTATATATTGATCACAATTAGATACAAAGACAATTTAGATTGCTACAGTCTTATTTCTCTATTTTTCCGATCCCTTTCTCATGAAGGGTCTCTCATATTATATAGCTCCCTGTGGAATATCTTGATTCTACACTTATTGATTATCTGAGCCTCCACTTGAGTACCTGTCCTATCAGACACCCTCTCTGACTTTCTGTGAGTTGTTGTAGCCAAGGTAACACTGTTCAGAGGTCTTCTCCACATAAATGATGCCAGAAAAGTAACTGCAATGCATTTAATGCGGTGGCAGCAGCAGCTTTCCCCTAGATATTTTTGGGTTTCCTTCCTTCTTGTATGTTCATGAGGCATGTTCCTATCATTGTAGCTTCTTGGAGGGTCATTCTAATTGCTGGAATACATATTTGAGCTGCATACGCCACATCCAAGGAGTAATTCCTCCTCGGACCACCTTCCATTCGTTCCTTACTCATGAGACTTCAAATTAGGACCCCAGATAACTATTTGCCCCTCCTCGGACCATTCAGCGTCCTCAAACCAAAGCCCAAGGCCCAAGGCCCAACATATTATTCTGGGCCTTTATCCCTACAGCAACAATAATTGTGTAATTTTCTCAATCAACCAAAAATACACCTTCATTAGTCTATGTATCATTGTACAAAAATACATTTATGCTATTGTAATTGTGTAAATTTGAAAAAATACATTTGTGCTACTATAATTGCATAAATTTGCACAGTTAGTATAGCCCATATGTATTTTTGCACAATGATACCTAGACTGATGTGGGTGTATTATGGGGTTGATTGGATAAATTTAGAGTCTTATGCTATTTTACAACTAATGCAAATGCTATTACAATAAAATCAATCAACGTAAAATTGTAGGAGAGAGGGCCCAAAATTTTTAAAAGTGGGGGTCCAAATATAAAATTGTAAAAAATATATATAAATTCTACTTTAGTCTAATCTAAATGTATATGTGTGTAAAGTTTTCTTCTGAAGATTTAAACCTGTCCCTTGCCCATCACACCCCATTAGTACTTGTACTTGTAAAGTGATCATTGCACCAAAAGACTTATAATTCAATTAATTGGAACCTCATAGTGGCCAAATGAGAATTTTAGCGTTCAATCCCTCCTTCCATCTGTTGTAATTATCGAATTATCCAATGAAAAATAATAGTAGGGTTGTTTGTATTGTACCCTTAAAAAAAATCCTTTGTTTCCAAAAATAGGACATAAATTTTGCCGATTTTGCATGGCAAAGCCAAATGCGCAAATGAAGAGGAAAAAATTTTAAAATTTTTTTTTTAAAAAAAAAAGGTTAACTTGATTTGGAAGAAAATGAAAATGATGTTGATTTATAATTATTTTTCGATTTAAAATGCAGTACGAGGATTTTCTATTTTAGTAGTAAAAGTTAAAAGCGAACGAACTGTAGAATAGGGAATCACACAGGAGTTAGGTGCAAGAGACATGTGAAATGGGCACGCTCATCACTACTATTTAGCACACAAAATAAACAGTACTAATGGATCGGTGTCTGGGTACCCTATCTATCTATCGGTTTACGAAGCCCTAGAATTAAATGGCAATGCGGCAATATTAATAGTAGTAATATTTACCCTAACAAAAAAATAAAATAAAAATTGAAACTTGTCAGTGCCACATCTCTCACTGTGGGGTCACAAAAAAAAAAGAAAGAAAAAGAGTCAGACCGATGAACCCCACACACCCACCCTAACTACGAAACCAAGAGCAACAACAACAACAAAAACGAATAACTGGAATCTACTCCACCTTCTCCATATATATATATACTCTCTCTTTCTTTTTCTCACTTTCTAATCTTTTCTCTCATTATCTCTCTCTCTCTCTCTCTCTCTCTCTACCGCCAACCCTCTCTCTCTTTGTCTCTCTAAAACAATCTATCTCTGTGGTGTTCTCTCTCTCTCTCTCTCTCTGTGAAAGAGTCTTTGGTTTTGTAGAGCAAACATGATGGCGAGGGACGAGTGGATGAGAGCGGCGATGACGGACGACATGGTTGTGGTTCAGCTCCTGGTGCGGTTGAAGCAGTCACAAGCGGCGTCGTCTTCTTCTTCGCTGAAATCTCCGCCGAGAGCTGTGGTTCCGCTTCGGTGGGGGATAAGGCAGCCGCGTTCGAGGTCAGCAACGTTGAGATGCGACGGCGCCGTTTCGCGGAGGAAGGATGCTGATTCCACGAGATGCAGCCCTACCACTCCTCTCTCTTGGAGCGGTGGCGCCTCCCCTTCCGCCACCGCCGATGACTCCACCAGCTTCCACACCTCTCTCTCTTACGCCGCCACCGCCAGATCCAAGGTTCTTTCTCTCTCACTATCTTTAACTTTGTGTTTTTGGTTTTCTTTTTCGGTGTTTTCTTTTTCCGGCCACCTGATCTGTGACGTGTCAGAGTTTTTTTTTGCTTGACAAATATACCCTCGACAACTGGTTAAATTTTCGTGTTAAGGAGCGGTGGAAACGAAGGCTTTGGAGTTGGTGGTTAGTGTGCCCGAAGCCTAGACAGTAGACATTCTTGTCTTCAGAAGGACGTTTCTTAGTCCTTTTACCATTTTACCCCTTCTTTTGGTTACCTTATTTACTCACTCACTCTGGTTTGTTAATTTCGAGAACCGATGTTTCCGTTTTTAGTTTTTTACGTCGCGTGTCGTTTTCTCTCAATTTCCCAGCTGACAAGGGTAAATCTGTCAACATGTCTGCTTTAAAATTTTACTCCTCCCGTCTCAAACGGTATTTTGTTCATCGCCGATGAATCGGAGATTAATCGTCGGCGAGCGTGTATATTTTTTTTCTATGACCAAGTTGCCCCTGTCCGGTGAGGTCAGCAGATTGAAACAGAAGGCTCTTTTCACGTTTTCTCATCGCCTCTTTCCTCGTCACCTGTCATTCGTTGTTCACTTTCGATTTGACCAAAATAGCCTTCGAAAGTTTGCATCAGAATCTGATGGCTTGAAAGCGTACTGGAAGGGACGGTTTTGTCAGAAAAAAGCAAAACAGTCATTTTGATCACTTTCCTCTTTTTCACCCTGGGTTAAAAACTACATAAAAAGAGCTCCGGAAGTTTCCCTCACGCGATCTTTCCTTGTCTTTTATTTTAACGAAATTACCACTGTTTGAGAGTCAAAAACGTACCTTTGAGGGCGTTTCGGTCAATAAAAGCATGGTGTGGTTAATCGCTTTGTAGATAAGTCTGCATTCAGTTTGGTGTGGTGTTGGTACTTTTGTGAATTGATTATTATGTGGGGTGAGAAAGTATCAGATGGATCGCGGGTGTACTGGAGATCATTTATCGCTTTGTCTCCATTGATAGCTTTTTGTATTTATCTAATCTTTTTTATTTTTCGAGATTGGGGAAAGCATTGGGTGTGGTTACTTTCACGTTTGATGATTGCACCTGGGCGTGTCGGATGATTGGGGGCCGTTTATCTGGCGGAGTGTTTCTTGGTTAAGAATCCAATGGCCAAGAATTATTTTGTTGACGTTTTGTTTTTTAAAAAAGGGTTTTTGAGAGTTATAATATGGTGTAGGTGTGGAAAGCAGTTTTCAACTTGACTCTACTCTTAGCCTTGAGGAGGAGGTAAAGGATTTGATAAGTGCACGAACTCATAAATTTTTTTTCCAAAAAAAAGAACTATCATATTTTTTTTTATCGATCATAAATTGTGCAAAAGGTCGTGGTTCTAATTCTTTTTTTTCTTTTTTTTAATTTTAATTTTGATTAATGGGTTTGGCTTCTTGGCCTTGCAAAAGAAAAGAGGGAAGGAAAGGGAAGAAAAAGGCATGGGTATGTATGGGCATTTGAGGGAGTCACGTGAGCAATAAAGAAAAGGGACGGTCACGTGGCACCGCGTGGCTTTGGCTTCGATGATATATATATATATATGTATGTTGTGGAGCGAAACCAGCCAGTGGTTCCTTTGGTTGCGGGTGGCTTTTTCTTGAAGGGTTGACGATCGTTTCTCAAGTGGGTCCCTCTTCTTTCCGGATCTGCTACCTGCCTGTCTAGTGCCTACTTTTGGGTTTTTTCACACTTTTGACTCTTCTTTTTTGTTTTAGTAATTAATATATCTTTTATCAATAATAAATTCTCTCATTTCCTTTTTTATAATTGATGGGATTATGCTGTGAGAGCTGGTTTTTTTACTGTTTACACAAACAGCTAATTATGAGGTGGGAGTTTTGTCTAAGTAAAGAGTTAGGAACCCTCTTATAGAATCTTTTTGGGAGAAAACTTTTGTTGAGATTCTTTTTAATCTTTTTTAAGGAGTTTTGTTTTGTTTGGATGGTTTTTTTTTTTTTTTTTTTTTTTTGGGGGTGGGGGTGGGGGGTGGGGTTGTTTTAAGGATCAGGATGAGAGGATTATAATGTATTTAAAATGGGTCCCACCGCCAAAAAAAAGGTGCGTGTGAGCATCTTAATTCTTTGGGTTGTAAGAGAAATCCCGTCAGTCATCGTTCGGCGGCAACCTATCGCCACTTGGCATATGTTGTGGCAACATGGCACTTGAGGCACTGCTCTACTTGCTAAGGCTCTCGTATCATGATGATATGGTATGACTCAGATTGCAACAATTGGTGACTTTTCTAACTTAGGACACCAACATATATCACTTTCTTTTCTTCTTTTGCTGCTTCTTTTTTGGGTTATAATTTGATAGATATATACAATTCCGTCACTTCTTTTGTTTTTTTTTTTTTTTTTTTTTTAATAAGAAAATGTTTGGGTCCTACTTAAGGCTAGGAGGCTTGGGCCAATACTAGTATTGATATTTTATTTTTTCTCTTTAGTGAGATGTATTTGGTGTTTATATTCGGTCAAGTGTCAACAATTCAGCATGCTTGCCTTTTCAGGCCTTGAATTATTGCTGTTCTTAATGGATATGCGTTATTGTTTAATAAACAATATTGGACCCTTCCCATCCTTAACCTGTGTGTGTGGTTGCTTCTGTTATCCGTTTCTCTTATCTTGACCTTTATTGCGCAATTATTATTATTTTATAATAATATTTCCTATTTTGACTTATGCAATACGTGTTGGATGGGATATTTCAGGGTACTGCTACAAATGAATCCACCGCTACCAAGAGGACAAGAAGAAAAAAGGTACTACTACACACGCATATTTATAAATCTTAATGCTCTTCAATATATACACCAACACACGGGCTACACATATATATAAAAATCTTTTCTTTTTTCTACTATTACATACTGGAAAAAGTTATGAAATTAGATATGGTTCTGATGTGAAAGATTAATGAAATTTTGTAGACATTTGCTGAACTCAAAGAGGAGGAGAGTTCTCTGTTGAATGAAAGGATACAATTGAATAAGGTGCGTTCTGCGGTTCATGCATCTTGGTGCTTGTTGACTTTCTACTTTTCAAAGAATTTGGGCCCCCCCTTCATAGTAATTAATTTAATTATTCATTCTTTGAACAGGAGCTAGAAACATTGCGTGCAACTTTTAAGGAACAGAGTGCCAGGAACGAGAGCTTTAAGAAAATGAAGGTGACCAATCTCAATTGTTCTTTCATTCTCTATAGACAATACCCTGCCCAGATGATTTTTTGTTGTGTGTGTGAATTTTTGTGGCTATTCTGAGAAAAAAAAAAAACACTATTCTGTTTTGCAGCTTGATTTGGGTTTGCATTCTGCAATGAATCTGAGTGCAAGCCAGAGAGTAGGCTCTTCAACCTTAACGGTACAAGACACGAATGATAATCGGCCGCAATTAGATTCCTGCGAGGCAGACAAGGCTGCCTCCGCCGGCTGTAGTAACTTAATGCTTCCTGATCTAAATATGATGCCAACTGGGGAGGATTCTGGCTCAGAAACTTTATATGGGATGAGCTAGAGGAACACACAAACATGTTGACTGCTTGTCTTCTCCTCACCAAACCACATGGCTATAAGACTAAGTTACTAACTATCAAACGGGGTCTCTATGTTTATTGAAAACATGATCTGCTGGTACATTGCCAAGGGGGACACTTCTGTGGATGTTTACTATATAAAAACCGTGGATGAAAACGCAGATGCATGGACTTGTCAATTCTTTACAAGGCAAAACCAAGTTGACAAGGTCATGGAGAAAAGAATTTTTGAGGGTAGTGTAGCAATCCTAGCTATTAGGCTTCAGAAATTCTTAAATTTTTTAGGTTTTTCTTTTTTTTTAACTTTCCCCCACTGAAATTTGTTGGGGTCTCGTTTCTCCTTTCAGAATTTTATGTAGACATAGTTGTGTTATTCTTTGTAGGTCAAAGAGCTGTCGGACTCTTCCCTTGGAGGTTCTTCAAATCAATTACGATTTTGTTCTTCTACTCTCTCTCTCTCTCTCAATCAAAATTTCAAATTTGAAATTTTAGCTAAGAATTGTTTGTTAGTGCAGAAAGTATCATGGCTTCTCAAAAGCGAAAACATATGATGGGGCACATATGCTATGATATGAAAGAGCCTCTATCTGGTTCATTAGTAAAATACTAAATAGTAATAATGATGAAGTAAATTGAATTGGATTTTTCATGATGAATTCTGGATATTGAAGACCTTTAATTTAAAATTAAACAGGACAGATGAGTTTTGTCAAGCGTCACGCGTCACAAGTGTTGCTGTGATTGTTGTAATTCAATGGTTAACCGCAAAAGGCATTAGTTTATTTTAAACACGAGTCTCGAGAAAGGACTAGGCTTCGTTCTCTACTTTCTTTTATGCCCACACCGCCTTAGATCTCTTTACAAAGCCCTACCAGCAACAATATACACCGTTGGATTTCGGCCTTCAGGTTTAATTCCATGGAATTCGAGTCCAATTTAGTGGCGATCGGCTTTGATGCTTCCCAATGTCAAATGGAAAAAGCTAAGGAGTAAAGGAGAAAAGACCACGTGAAGAGGTCATATTTATCGTGGAAGTGATATTAGCAGTTGAAACTTGAAACCTCACCAAGGCCCCGTAGAAAATTTTTTTTCCCTTCATTTCCTTTTAGAAAGAAAAGTTATGCATACAGAGATCAAGTAATAATTATTACATTCTTTTTAAATTTTAATAAGAAATAATTATTGCTCAATTTTAAGGAATAGCTAAGATGATTCGGAAGCATATCCCAAATAAATATCTATTTAATAGACCTATTAAAAACAGGATGAATTCTCTTGGCC
Source organism: Quercus tomentella (assembly GCA_028535165.1). NCBI lineage: Eukaryota > Viridiplantae > Streptophyta > Magnoliopsida > Fagales > Fagaceae > Quercus > Quercus tomentella. The sequence continues at coordinate 22,012,519 of JAPQVY010000155.1, forward strand.
TATTGATACTTTAGAAAGGAAAGAATATCAAAGCAAACCTGGCATGTACTACTGGAGTAATTATAAAATACTTTCAGAGTACTGTAAATAAGTACTCTTTAATCTCACATAATAGTAGGTCCTACTAATTAAATTCATGATGGAACTCACAATTCATGTGAGAGTGGAAAATACGCATTTATGATACTTCTGAAATATTCAATAATTTTCCGTACTTGTTACCATTTATCATCAATGTATAATAAATAATGCAATAGAGGATGCTAGAAATAAAAAAAAAAATAAAAAAAAAATGAGGAATGAATCCCAATTCAGACTATTATGATTACTGGGAAATTTAAACATGTCTTTTGCAAGAGAGTGAAATATGCCATTAAGAAAACGTTTTCTTTAGTATTTCTGTTCGCAGTTTTAGTATGCGTTTGGATACAACTTATTTTGTTGAAAACTGAAAACTGAAAACAATAAAATAATATTTTTTTAATTACTGTTCATTAGAGTGAACACTATGCATTTGCCTTAGTGCACTGTTCATGTCCCATGAACAATGCACCAGTTGCTGGACTTAAAAAAAAAAAAAGCCCTGGCGGACACGCAATACAAACAGACCTTTAGTGTCGTGGTTTACTTGTTCTGTGCATTTTCTTTTTTTCTTTTTATAAAGAAAATCTAATTCTTCCAAAAAAGAAAAAGGAAAGGAGATAAAATGCAGTAAAGTGAAGATGTAAAGGCAAGTGGTGAAGAAGTCATTTCGAAAATAATACTCTTATCAAAAAATAATAATAATAATAATAATAATACTGATAACAACCGATCCAGTCCGTCCCTAACAGGAAACTATAGTTTCCAGATTTGAAAGGCAACTAAAGGCAATGACAGATTATTATGTTTATGTAGCCTAAAATGCGAGGTTATATATGTACTGAATTTTCTAAAGTTTATATCATATACTATATAATAAAAGTTGGGTTTAGACACCGTGATTGTGCCAAGTGGCTTCACCAAATTGTAGAAATTTTGTTAGATTAAAAAAAAATAGATATATATTTTTTATCCTTATCTTCTTTTCCTATAATTTCTAAGTTGATAACAATTTTAATTTGATTACAATTCAAATTCTTTATATAATCCTTTTATTATTAATTTATCTATAATTTCTAAAAAATTTAGAGTATACATAGAGTAGTTAAAGTGAAGCACTTAAAGTGAAAGAATAGTTAAATAAGGACTCTAGAATCTAGAGTGACGTAAATTTTAATGAGTAATTGGTTTTTTTTTTTTTTGTTGACAAAAACAATCATTGGTTAGATTATGAATAGACAAAATTTCATCTTGGTATGGCCAAATCTAACAAACGATTTTTTTTACATAAATTATATAACTAGACATCAAAAAATGCAACGCCATTAGTATTTTTTAGATTTTCAAAAAAAAAAAAACATAAATTATATTAATGTCAAAAACACCAATGTTAGTTCATAATTTTTAGACTTTCAAAAAAATAGATATAGTATTTTATTCTTATATTTTTCTCCTATAATTCACACCTCCACAAATTAGACTCACATTAGACTTTTTTTTTTTTTTTTTTATATCAACTTCTTCAATGTGGAGTGTATATATATATCAAATAATTCATAATAAATACCCACCATATGGTTTTTTTTCCTCTATTATTCTCTTCTTCTACACCTTGCAGGTATGTATTGTTTTGTCTTTTATTTAACCTAATTTTATTAAGTTTTATCCGACTTATATGGTTATGGTTTGAGAATCAATCATTAAATATGCTTAGATATGATTTTTTTTTTTTTTTAATTATGGCTTGAGAATCAATAATTAAATATGCTTAGACATGATTTTTTATTATTTTGTATATCGTATATGAATTAAACATTTATGACATGGGTTCCAATGGTGATATGTTGTTACACATTTATGTTTAATATGGTTAGACATGATTTTCTATTATTTTTTATATCATATATGAATTACACGTTTATGACATGAGTTCCAATGGTGATATATTGCTTCCATCCCTCAATTTTGATTTAGAGAACAATCTTATTTTTAGTTTATTATTAAGCATGTCCTGATATAATTTGGTGATAAATTGTTCTATCTATTTTATTATTTAATTTTACTTAAATTAGAAAATGTTATCTTATTTCTCTAGTTTACACATGATTCTTGATTAAGTTGTGCATCGCACAATACTAGTATATATATATATATATATATATATATATATATAAAAAGAAGGATAAGGTCAGAGACATAAAGCATCATAAAAAGATACATTACCACTGAAGTGTATCTAGACACAGAGTTTATTGGATTTGTAAAACAGCCCAAGACAACTTCTATTAATGGACCTTAATATCTTTTGGATAGCGTTATGAAGTCCAATTGTTTCTATCGTGGGCCTACACCAACAATGGTGTAACGTTATGTCTTCATACAGCCTCGATGGCTCGACATCATCCAGATCTATGTGATGCAGTAGGAGAAGACCATCAACTTAGTTTCGATTTTATAATATTAAATATTAACAAAGTCTACCAACTGAGAAATACAAGTTTCAAGGCTTTTTTGTTCGAGTTTGTGAGAGTTACTCCACAAAAACAAAAACAAACATAAACACACAACAAACAAACAAACCAAAAAAAAGTCAGTAATCCAATTGCCGTGTAGGGCCAATAACTACTACTACACCATGCTACACATTTACTGAGCTGAACCCATCTAAAACTTTCTCAGCCTCCGAAGAGACCATCTCTTTTTTATTCCACACTATCAACGACCTCATTAAAAACAATATGAAGATACATGGGGTCTCTTGGATTTCATGTCATGTCATCTATTCCCGGACTGAGCTTATTCAAGAGAGCTCGCGTCTGGTTAGAAAGATTAACTTCAATTTGTGGAATGACTAGAGGCGGAGGAATGTGTCTGAAAACAGGAACTAAAACCCCTCAGTCCAGGAGTTAAATCTTATTGTTATATGAGCATCTAAAAGAGTAATGTTTATTACACGCACCCCTTACACACTTTATTTTGAATTGAAATTGTGAGCTAGTGACACAATTTTAAGTTTGTGTGTGCATGTTTTTTTATTATTATTATTAATTTTTTTTTTTCAGTTTTGAAAATATATTTGTGCATGCCCAAAATATGGCTATTGGGCCCAACCTCTACTTGAGCTCACAATCTATTTGTATTGTGGGATTTGAGTTTCCTACTATGGGTGGTCCTACACTCGGAGACTCAAGCACACTCCTGTTTCCTCAAACTCTTCTATTTACCTCACAGAGTCACTACATATCTTTCTTAGAATGGTTGTTCTTTTCTCTCACTGTTCTCTCCAGAATTGCCAACCCCCAGTCCTCATTCTCTTCTCCTATTTATAGGTTAGGGTAAGTGGAGGTTCTATAATTACTCCTTACTAGTGCTAATGGGGTCCAATTCCGTCGTCTCAAAGTGGATGCTTCGTCGAGAAAGGTGAAAGTGGCATTCGAACTAATTCCCACCTTCAGAAGCCCGCTCAGCAGCGATGTTCTCAAAGGCACTACCGGGCAGCCGAGTACGGGGTGTCCCCAAGCAATAACGCTCCCGACTAGGTTAGAAATGATCATTGGGGGGGGGGGGGGGGGGGTTGCTTGAGGTATTCAAGCCAACACAGTCTTATTTCGGCTCTTAGGCCCAAATTGGGCCCTGAAATGTCCGGGTCGAGGCTAGAGGTCCAAGAATGGGGACAGGGTCATATAACGTGCTGTGAGGCTTGGGCCCGAGGCCTATGAGGCCTGGGGCCCATCCCCATTCAATATTATTCAAACATAATACCAAAAACATTATTTTGCATTATGAGTACTCTTCTTTTTGTTTTCTTTTTTTGAGAAGAATATTATGAGTACTTTAAATATGTTTTTACGACACATTATTTTAAATTATAGTTTTCACATCATTTCAAAAACCAATACCTAAATACCACTACCAAACAGGCCCGAACACTTTTCTAGTCGCACATCTGGGAATTCTAAGGCATTTGAAAAGAGTTCAAAATGAGAGATGGTAGAGTTAACCCCGATTTTATGGGGGTTGAACCAGGCAAGCTGGTTAGATACGCCAGTCAGAGGGCTCTGGCTAAATTGTCAGAATACATGGCAGCCATATTCACCGATGCCCCACTTGGACGTAGTCCACAAGCCCCTTCTGATGCATCAAGATTTCATCTTGGATATATTGACCTCAAGTCCTACCAAGCAAGATTCTTCATCAGTTTCTTAAGCCATTGCGGATAAATAACTCATTCAGGTCTACATCTTATGTTAAGAAATGTTTGATAAACCTTTTCAATCCAGTTACTCATTAAACCTACGGAGGAAACCAATCTTACCCATAAAATATATCCTGAATTCTATCCATTACATAAAAATATATAATAATAATAAGGCACTAAAATTTCTAAATTAGATTAAAATACAAAGAACCGTTGCCCTGGAAATGTTACCTTTTCTATCCCATTACAATGCCGCTCAGATGTGGTTTACCTATTGACTGAAACATCTAATAGCATACACATAAGTGACAACTTTATGTAGATTATTTCAGCTTTTCTTCAACAAGCTCAATACACCTGTACAAAACCAACTCAACCGGGTTTAAGGTACAGACTGCATCAAATGCAAGCTGATCACAATCATTCCCATTCTCTGCCATTATGCCTGTCACAAGGGTTCGCAGAGGTAGGAGCCACTCATTGTATGCCTTCTGTAAATTTTCCTTGGACAGCACTCCAGTGTAGTTGGTTTTTCCTGTTCCATTTGTCACTTGAGTCAAAAATACAAACAGCATCTTTTAGACCTAATTTTAAATGTATTATCTTTTTTAAAAAAATTAATTTTTGGGAAAAAATGCAACCACACCCTTCCAACTTTGGGTCAATCTCAAACTTATCCCTTGAGATTCCAATCTGAAATGAGTGGAAGGAAAATTCAGATGCAAAACACATGTCCTTTTTGCTTTCCTTTCCTCTTTCTTTTCTTCTCTATTTCTGTTCTCTTTTCTCCTTCTCCAATCTCCCTTTTCTCTAGCCAGCCTTCCTATGTAAGGCAGGCTCTGTGTAAAGCAGCCTTGAGTGTTTGAACATTGCTCCCTATTGTTTTTTCTTAATGTCTGGGTAGGGGGTTTTCTGTTATTCCATGTCCATAGGTGAGAAGATATAATTATATAAATGCCATTCTCTAATGAAAGGTGCCATATCGTTTCATTTTCATAGTTTGCTGAGTTTCGAAAGAGGTGCTTATTTTCTGGAAATGGTAACACTGAACGCTTTTGGTGAGAAATCAAGAGATTCTGTGCCTTTTTCTCTTGGTTTGTTTATTCTCATTTCAAGGAGGGGCGTATTGATTTAAACAATGGAATGTGGCAATCTGACACTGTTTGTCAATCCATTTTGTTTCTTTTCTCTGTTTATGGTTCTCTGGGTGTCTGGAAATATAAAGCTAGTAAGATTTTTATACCATTTTAGAATATAATTGATTAAATCATTGGGTGTCACTTTTGATTGTTTTTGTTATTAATTTTCTCTTGCAGCAGGTGCTCATTTGTAGGGCTTGATATTTGAGTTTGCAATTTGTAGTTTGGGGAGAGGATTATGTTGATGCTTAAAGATCAAATGGCTAAGAGAGGATTACGTAGATGATTGTGATTTAAATTGCAGAGGAGGCCAGTGAGAGAGAAGAGAGATCAATGAAGGAGAAAAGAAAAGAGGAAAACACTCTCTGTCCACACATTGTGCACAGTTAACCTAATTTCACCATTTCAGTAACTTTAGGGAGTTGAAATTTCAAATTGGAACATTGGGGAATCAGTTTGTAATCGACTCAAAGTTGAAAAAGTCTGGCTCCATTTTGCCCTACTTTTTGATAGATAATAGAAATCTCATTCAAGAAAAAATATGGGGAACATAGAACCCGTGAAGTTTTGAATGTAATACTTAACCCCTATGACATTGTTTTATGAGTATGGTTAAATATCCGCTAAAACAATAGGTGAGTTCCTCGTGTGATGACACGTGTCCATATTTAGAGTTTCATTTTCACAAGACAATCCCATAATGGAGGTCTGTGTTACAGTCAATAACCTGTGGGGTGAAGTAATAAATAATTAACAGTTTACACAAACAATACCACGGGGGGGTTAACTGTTACATTCAAACCTCAAGGGGTTTCGTGCTTTTAGGGAAACCAAAAGGGTTTTTTGTGTTCTTTTGTGTGTGTGTGTTTTTTTTTTCGTAAAAAATGAAAAGGGTATAGCACTAATAAATGGGAGCTATACAAGAGATTTGTAAAAGAAAAGTCAATATATATTATATTGATAATATTAAAGAACTTAAGTTTACAGAATATATATATATATATATATATATATTAAAATCTGTTGGGATATTTGTCATTATTTTGGTGTATTTCCATTTGTTACCCCTTGTTTGTCCTTTCCATACTACCATACAAAAAGCAGGATAAAAGGATTAGCAGATTAGCACTAAAATTTATGCAACAACAAAGCACACTAGCATGGGTAAAACCTTTTCCCTACTGGCTTAACCTTAACTAGAAAAAATAATGAATTACCTGTTGACTCTGTTATTAATACAAATCTGTACAAATTGAGGGCAGATAGAACCTGTGAAAAGTTTGATCAAGGAATCCATTAATTAGTCAGCACTGATTCATTAACGTATTATAACTCAAATTCAAAGATAAAAAGAAATCTTCATCATTAGGATGAATAAATAAAGTTACTCTAAACACTTCTAGGCTGTAAACATCTCGTCTTCTTTTGCACATTTTTTACCCAAAAGTTTATTTACCTATTTAATTTAAAAAAATGGCTAAACTAATAACATTATAATAGATGGCATACTAAAACCACAAATACATGTCTTGGCATAAGCCAAATAGAAAAAACACTACCCACTGTGAACTAAACCAACGCAGAGCATGGACATGGTTGTAGTATGTATTTTAAACAATACACGAGGTCTGTCAACGCACTTCCAGAAAAGAGCTTTAACGCTATTAAAATTTAGCAGAAAATGTCATATGTTTAGTAATTTCGCTAAAGGCTTTAAAGAGGTCTTTAAAGCTGAAAACAGTTTTAAGGCTAAAGCTGAAATTTTAAGCTCTAGTGTTAAAACTCTCTAGTGCATTGTTCCAGCTTTTAATAAAAATTATGAATTGAAATAATTGCCCATACTTATTTTTCAAATGACACTTAATGGCCACCTAAGTTTCCACTGATTTTAAGAGAGAGAGAGAGAGAGAGAGAGAGAACAACAACAATTAAATGAATACTAACCATTAATTGAATTGATTGGGTTCAAGTCTGATAATACAAGGCATTTTTATTATGTCCTCTGTTAGAGTTATTGCTGTTGTTGTTTATTTTTTGTATATTAGTACAAGGATAATGAATAGACATAATTTCCCATACTTATTTTTTAAACAACACTTAATGGCCACCTAAGTGTCCACTGATTTTAAGAGTGAGAGAGAACAACAAAAACAACAATTAAATAGATATTTGCCATTAATTGAATTAATTGGGTTCAAGTATGATAATATAGGGCATTTTTATTATGTCCTCTTTTAGAGGTTTTTTTTTTTTTTCCAATTTCATATAGTACAAGGGTATTCTTGTAATCTTGCCATATTACAATATAATATATATATATATATATATATGTGCTAACTCTCTCTCTCTCTCTCAACCCTAATTTTCTAGTTTACAACTCAACTTGGTATAAGAGCATGCGCTGAAGTAATGCACTCCAAAAAACTAGAACAATAATCAAATTCAACTAATCAGCCACCAAACAACTTCTAAAATCAAAAGGAAACAGATTCCAATTAATAAATGCCCGGCAACCAAACCATAGAAAAACACAAAAACCACACAAACCAACATCATATATCCTCTTCTAAAGTCTATTTGGTGATAGAAGGAAGCCTGCCAAAAAGAGCCGGAAAATCATATCTGATGGTGCCGAAAAATATTTTTTTTTTTTTTTTTTTTTTTTTTTTTTTTTTTTTTTTTTTTATAAAAAAATAACAACAAAAACAAAACAAAACAATGGAAATTTACAATCATACCAGATGGCTTCAAAAAAAAAAAAAAAAGGAAAAATCACCAAAATTATCAAGGGATGCCAGTGAGTGAAATAATGTGGTTGCCAAATTTTGGTGACCATGTCAGTGCTGAAATTAGCACACCCATGACATCTGAACACAATCTCTAGAGTGTTTTAATGGGTTATAGGTTGGATCACAATGCTTTGATACCAAGTTGAGTTGTAAAATATGAAAAATTTGGGTTAGGAGTAAAGAAAGAGGAAGAGAAAAATAGACAGAGACAGAGACAGAGAGGAGAAAGAACAAAAAATTGTTTAGGCTTAATCAATCAGTCCCTCACCTTGGCAAATATTTATGTTATGATGATATGGCAAGATTACAAGAATATCATTATGCTAGTATAATTAATATGACTAGCAAATAGAAAAATAACAGTAACTCTAACAACCTATATGCTACACAAGAACTTTATTCACTTATCACACATATATGGTTATCCAGTGGTGTGGCATCCAATTTACAAGAGAGAGAGAAAATAATAAATGCCATAGCAATCTGCTAAACAGCATAAAGAAATATTGTAAAGGAACAAAATAAAAGTCGCAATATAAAAAAATGAAGCATTACTGACAAAAATAATAAAATCAGCAGATATTAAAATGCTACTAGAATAAATACCGCATCACCATGCTCAGGAAGGGATGGAGGTCCTCCTTGCAGCGGCCTCAAAACAAACTCCACCAGTTCAAGGACGCTGGCATTCCAACAAAATGGATTCGGGCATTCTTTATTTCCAGTTTGCTGAGCTTCATTATTTCCCGTTGATATTCTTTTGCGATTTCCCATGAACATTTCCCCTTTAACAAGATCTATAAGAATTGCAATCTACAAAACATTGTTGTGAATACATCAGATAATGAAGCCTTGACTCTAAAAGGTTAAAAATCATAGAAACTGGCTTGAAAAAATTACCATGGAGGAAGAGTCACTATTTGTAATCAAAGCTTTTAAAATGTCAAACCTCTGAGAAGTTGGAATATCAGCAAGTACCTGGTTTTGAGTAGCAAAGAGAAGCAGGTATTAACAATGCATGTAAAGAAGGTAAAAAAGAGAGAATATAGTGTAAAACACAGTAAAATCTTAAAAGTTTTAAATTAAAAATGGTAAGGACCAAAACATAACCCACTTTTGGATAACACAGCAAATAAATTTCTTGTAGATTTACAACATCAAGGCATTAAGAGATAAATTCCGTACCCTTTTAAATGCATCAAAGGAAAGCTTCCTTAGCACAGTATCTGGAGCATACATGATGACCATTTTAATAGCCTGAAATGTTAGTTTTGATCATCAGAGAAGAAATTTTAATAAGACAAATGTATATAATGTATAAACTAAAGCTGACAAACAACTACCTGTAAAGCAGCAAAAAGACTAGGCATATAAGATGAGAAGTCTATATGTTCATCACATTTTTGGGAGATGTTTTCATCAGTGATGCAAAGCAAAAAGTCGATGGCATGTTTCTTTAACTCCCATGGCAGATTAACAAAAGAGTAAATGTGCTTCAACATGCCTACTGCTTGCCATCTTTCAGTCTGGTTACTTCGAAGTTCATCCTTGACAGCAGTCAGGTCCTCATTAGCAGCCTGAGCAACCCCATCCAAAATATTGCCCCAAATCACTGCCTCAAGAAAATTAAATGCATTTAAGACAAATAATATCAGGAGAACTTCCAATAGAATGATCAAATCTGTATTCAAAAGCATGAACCTGAAAGTGATGCACCATGTTTGACATAGGATAAACAGCTCATATAATCATCTTCATCTTCTGTGCATTTTGTCAAACAGAAAAATGTAATAATAATAATAATAATAAATAAACAAATGAAAAAACCAACAAGCTAGAGCAAGAGAGGTGATCAATATAGTATACAAAAGTAAGTATACCTCCTGTAACAATGTTGGTCATTTTGTCAACATCAGACCCGGTTATTAATCCAAAATATGATATGCTACAATAAGGGTAGAAGCATGACAATCGTGACACCAATTGATGACAGCTTGAGCTTTTATAAAACATGCTGACTGAGACAAGAGCCTGCATATCAAGGGTGTATTTCAAGACACATACACAGATATATTAAAAATCAGTAAAATAGATAAATAAGAAATTACTACTAAAATAGAAAATTTTAAATAAATAAATAAATAAATAAAAACCCACAAGCAAATAAAAGAGGAGAGATGATTGTATACAGTCAAACACAAAAGTATTTTCTAGATGTAACCAAAAAAAAAAAAAAAATTAATGGTCAAACTGGAAATTCAGTTCCACAGAGAAATGCCAACCATGATTTGCAAGACATATAGACCAAGTAGAGCACGAAGTTTTTCATTTACAATGCCCTCCTGTTTCACAGAACGGAAGGTCATCACAATCTCATAAGAGGATATAAAAAATATAAAGAATAATACTGTATGGGAGTGTCACAGACCAACTTTGTGCAAACTTCATGTATAGAATTGGCAATGCCTACAGCTCTTTCAAACAAACCATCAATTTCTGTATCTCCATCTTCTGGCTCTGATGAGATGACCTTTAAAACACTAACGATAACAGGAACTGCTACTTTTACTTGCTCAAAGTGACGCCTCTGAATGGAAAGAAATACTGAAAACCAAAAAGAGTATGGACCAACAACTTTCTCAGCCCACTGCAGGCAAAAAATGTAGCTTTCACATCTTTCATACACAGTCACACAGATTTTAAGCACGGAACCACATTGTACAAGAACAGAACTGCAAGAAAATTCACACATAAATATAAAATTTAGACATCTTTATTTGGTTAAACTTTTGGTACATGTGCCCATAGAAAACCAAGATATATAGAAATATCTCTCAATCACCAGTTGTCAATACAGATACTGGATCTGAACTAAGATATATAAATTAGGGTAGTAGAAATTCTTTATAAATGGCTTCAATAGGCTTGAAAGCTATCCCTATAGTCTCAACATAATATAAATAATAAACTGTCCAATTTTCACTGGGCAGCTGCATTTCAACTGAAGAGAATTCAAGAAGAGATAGCTATTTGTTAAATCAAAGAGCATTTGTTTAGTGAGTCGACTTTGCATAATTCTTCTCCAAACATCAGTATCTAAGACAAGATTAAATTTAGTTTAATTTGAGATGGCTCAGTTCTCCTCCAGAAGGAGCTTTGACACCTTTAAATTTCTGGCCTGAACAGGCCTAGGCTCAATACAGCTGAATTTTCCGAAGGGACCCTAAGCAGTCAGCCAATCTGCAGTTGATGTCTTTGACCATATCTGTGGCTATGTTGTAGACTCAGCTCAGCCCTGTAATTGTGATGCCCGCCCAAATTGCACAAAAACCTATAAGTGACTCCAAAAGTTTCCCCACAAAAGACCAGCTACTTCTGCAGCACTAGGATTGCTCTTAAAAAGAGCTATTGCAAACAAGTTGCTCACTAAGGACTTTTCTGTTCCTTCACTTCAAAATATGGAACCCAGCATACCTTACACACATATCTATTCCTCTTACTTCAAGTTGAAAGAACTCTGGCTTAAAGTCCAGTTTTCATAATGTTAATTAAAGGGAAACCCCTAGAAACAGTAATGGCGTTGAATAGAATAACACTTTATTACCTATGACACAAAATTAGAATGCGAACCCCAGCATAGAGAAAGTTGCTGAATATAAATCTTTTTCAGATTTAGACATTGCCTGACCAATTAACCCAAATCACTTAAGTCCCAATATTTTGCCCTTCAAAGATTTGAGGTGGAAGTATGGAATTGGAAAACAATACCACATGAAAGGTTTCCCTATAATTTGATGTGCATATTTAACTAACATTATGAAAACTGGACACATATTTATAAGAAGACTGAGGAACCCCTTCCAAATCTTTATAGATGTCAAACAATGATCATGAGTTGTGTGTTTTTTTTTGGTTATTTATAGCTTTAAAATTAATTTCATAATTTGTACTTATTTTATTACTTTGGTGCCTGTTATTCATCTTTTCAACTAAAAATTAGCAAAAGAAATATTTAAAATTACATTTAATTACCATTTTGGCCCTCAACCTTCACCTCATGTTTCAAAATGGTGTGTCATTCCTTAACCTTTTGTTATTGTGTGAAAATAGTCATTGCCGTTAAATAGTGGATGGAAAAGTCTGACGTGGCAAATGGTAAGAATAAAATAATATGTTTATGCTTATTGAATTCCACTGTGGATGCCATGTAGCCTTTATTAAAAAAATAAATAAAAGTAAAAGCATGAAACCCTCAAGACGCCAAGTTAGCTGTGCTATGCTTGGGGACTTGCTTCTCTGCCAACCAAACAAGTGGTTTAGTTGCAGCCCTAGCCAGACACATTGTGCACGAATTTATGAAACCAAAGCTCAGTCTCCATTCAATCATAAGCCCACCCAATGTGTAACTAGGCTTCTTGTGAAGACCCTCCATAAATGATATCCATGCAATAGGAAGAATGCATGCAATGTTGAGATCAAGGGATGCTTGATATACATAACCTCTAGTTCAAGTATTTCCACAATCAAGCACGACATAGAACTTATATGGTCCTTGAGACCAATAAGAATAAACATAGAGAGAAATCATATAAATTAAAAGAACCAACAAGAATAGGCAGAAGATAATCATGGGAAGGCGCAACCAATTGTTGCGCTTGGACGGGTTTCCTCCAAGCAATCCCTTCTCCTTCGAAAAACTAGAGAAATTATTTTGCTTTATTTTTTTCTTAAATAAAGACCATGTGGCATACACGGTGTCATCCAGTTAGCATAAACATATTATTCTAATCTCACCATTTGCAACATCAGACTTTCCACCCATTACTTAAAAGCAATGACTATTTTGACACAAGAACAAAAGGTTAAGGACTAGAATGACACAATTGAAAGGTTAGGGATCATTTTGAAACATGTGGCAAATGTTGACAACCAAAATGGTAATCAAAACTTAAAATTATTTAATTATTTATTTAATCTTTAATCATTAATATATCCCTGCCATATCATATCCAAGATCAAGAATCGATGTATTTTTGTGTTTGTATCTTCATCAAATTATTGTGCTTTTATTGAATTTATTTTACAGAAAAATCAATTGTATGTAATAATACTATGAAGAAGAAATTATGCAAAAAGAAGACATTATCAGCAATTACTCAATTGGATTGGGCCAATTCCATGGATGGCGTGTAGTTTATTAATATGTAAATAAACTAATATACCACTGCTTTCATCCATTAAGGCAATACAAATGAATTTCATTACCTTTTGAGAGCCCACTTAGGAGAGGGGCAACATAAGCAGAAGCCTTGATCGTCTTACTTAATGCCTGGTACAATCAAAATCACTTGTTAGCAAAAAACTAGACCACAGAACAAAAAGTGATTACAAGTAATAAAGTTAATGGATCAATTAAGCATACACACTCCTCTACAAATATAAGAAGCAATGAAAAATACAGAGGTATCGCAATTATCCCACATAATTGAAGCAGCAGAATCTAGGTTCACAAATATCAGACAACAAACTGAAGACTAATATCTGATGGATAATATATAGAGAAATTCCATTTCAAGGCACATAAATTATTATAATGACGTCACTCAAAACATGAAAAATTAAGATTTGAAAACAAAATGAATAACAGAAATAAGTGCTGAGAAAAACTTGACACATAGGAGTCACAAAGTAAAAGACTAATTATATAATGGAATTAATAATTGTCAAATTATTTAAAACCTAAGTATGTAAAGCAATAGATTCATTGAAAACAAATAATGGTGGCCCAAAAAAAAAAAAAAAAAAAACAGGAATAAAGATGGTGAGCAGCATAGGACCAGTAATATGTCCATGTTGGTTACAAGTTCTACAGTTTAAAGTAATGGACATTCTCCATTACTGTTCCAAAACACATCAAGCTACAAGCAAGTCTGTACAACAATAAGATAATTTGAAACATTCATCAATAGGAGGTGAAAAATAAAAAGCTATATATAATGATAGTGTAGAAAGTAGGAGCTACATGTTGGTTAGGAGCTAAAAGACACTAGACGCTACATAATGTCAGGAGTTGAGAGGGGCACTAGGGAGGGGGTGACGAGATCCATCATAACGTTTTCTTTTCACAACTCTAACACAACCATCTAATAAATTGGTATCAAAATCAAAGAGTGGTGCATGTTGATTAAGAGTTTTATGGTGCAAACTGTTAATATTTGCAGTTTTCAGGACATGTTTTGCTATCTTGCTAGATCTTCTAAGATTAGTGAAGCCCCAGATTTTTTTTGTTTTTGGGATAAGTAAAGAAATATTTTGTTGCAAAAAGACTACTTCATGTACATTTGACACAATCTAAAGAATTATGAATAAAAATGATTATGTACAGAAAGGCAACAATTGAGTCCAAGACACCACCAAGCGTGAGACCAGTCAGATAAAGAACTAGTAAACATAGCTAACAATTGAGTCCCAATACTTTCCGCATCCTCAAACGTACGCCGACCAAGACACCACCATAGAACCGCAATCATTCTTGCTTTCCACAAAATTATGCCTTAAATTCTTCAAGTAGGGAAGCCCCATTTCACAATTAAAAAATATGCGGTTCTTCAAGCTAGGCAGCCCAAGATTATTCGTTGACCACAAAATACATGAAAAGTTGTACTCAATGACCCTAGAGTATCAAGTACTTCTCTCATAAATGTAGGAAACTTTTCAAAAACCTTGTCTTCCTCCTTTAACCCACTATATCACAATTAGCAATTTATATCGCATAAATATATCTTGAAATTCATTTTTGCTTCACTCAAACTGAAATCTCAAGACCTATTACCAGGCAGAGCCCAAAGCTTAGAGAAAGTGTTGCCCCAAATAACTTCCTTTTGTGTGTTTGGGATGATCAAAATAGAAGAATCTTTAAAATGGCAGAACTCTCCTCCCCTTAGTGTAAGAATTTGCAGTCCTGTGTTTTTGGCCATGATATCTAAAGAATTTAAACAAGTTAACAAATTTTTTCACTTAATATGCATATATTCTTAGCTCTCTGTTCTGGGTGTCTACTACAAGATTGAGATATTTATTTATTCATCAATTTAAAACAGGCTTGACAAACAACAGAATTCTTCCAACACTCCTTCCATGACCCCTTTGAACCCCTCCAATACCCAAATTTTCTGACTCTACACAAGCTAAAACACACACAGATACATGATGCAATTGCATTGCACAACATGGGAATATGAGACAACCAAACCCTAACTGGCAATCATTCCAAATTAGTAATCCTAAACTAAAAATGAATCTTCTCAAACTTTGTTCATTAAATATCCTTAATAAGTAACTGTGCATTCTAAGTACACATGGTTGGACAGCATAAATTCCACCAATGGAAATGCTAGCAGAAGCATTACATGATTTTATCTCTGTGTGCTCATAACTATATGTTTGCCTATAGTAATAAATTACAAATCAAGCCATACTGAAATTTTGTGAGAAACCCATTTCTTTTTCATGATTTGAAGTCAATTATGCAGAGTGTAGCAGTAAGAAAAAATTTAAGTAAATCAAAATACAGAGAAGTTATCAAGGACTAGCCAAATTTTCACTTTTTTTCTATATAACGTTTAATTCAATATTGTTATAAACTCCAAACTTACATATTCCTAAGAAAACAACGAAACGATATAAAGATTCATCACAAACTTGACTACATACATACACTAACATACCTCACAAAGAATTGAAAGCATGTCCCTTGGATTACACATTGCTATAAATCGATCAATAACACTATCAGCAATCTCCAAACATCTGTCCGACACGCATGCAAACTTCGCGACTGTCTTTGGCAGCACCAATGACAAAGCATCAATAACTTCCTGCCACACCACCAAACAATTTATGAAGTTGTCAACAAATTACATATAACATTGATCAGCAACAATCAACATAATGAGGAAAATATTAAACCTGGTCCGATGAAGGCGAACACAAATATCCATGAATTTCTAAAAGAACATCCAATGCATTGTTCTGTGCATCCACATTATCAGGGTCTGATAAAGCAGCATCTGATATCGTCTCTAGAAAGTTGACAAGCTCCGAGACCGAGTTTTCAGATTGATGTGAATCTCCCCCTTCAATCAACTACAAGATATATATAATAATATAAAACTAAGATTATAGACATCAACACTAAGTTTGGTTTACTGATCACGGTGTTAACTTTGTTATTGTTCGTATCTTTTTTTTAAACAAATAAATGAAACCTCAAGACTGAAGTGTCAACTAAGCCAATAATGATACTTTGTAGGTTTAGTTTTTTTTTTTTTTAGTCTTGGTAATTTTCTCGGGAACCAAACAGGAATCGGGAAATTCGAAAAGAGAAGCGGCGGGACTTACTTTGGAGCAGGAGTTGAGGATTTGTCGAACACGAAGCACGAGAGGAGAGGAGGGGCGGTGATCGTCTGCGCTCTCCTCTGACATGGCGCCGCTGCAACTTGAAATCGCACAACTTTTAGAATCTCAGCTCTCAGAAGTTCGAATCGTCTGGTTCTAGAATTGGAAGCTTCGGCGTTAATGGTTCAAAAATTCGAATTCTCTTGTAACCTCTCTTCCAGTACGAGACTCGGCGGGGTTTGTAGACCGCATTGGTGATTTTTTTTTTTTTTTTTAATGAGGAGAAAATAGAATAACAATAATAATTTTTTTTTTTTTTTTAATGAAGAGGAAATAGAATAATAAATAAATGATTTTAAATTTTGAAAATAATTAATTAATTAAAAAACAGATTTTTTTTATTAACTTAAAAAAAAAAAAAAAAGATTTCAACCCTAATCTTTCACTCGGTATATAATATGGCCTAAACTTTTTTTGAGTTTATTTGAATACCGCTTATTGTTGAAAATTGAAAACTTATTACTGAAAACACTGTAACAAAATAATTTTTAATTGACAAAAACACCATAGCAAAAACTCTTCACGCGTTTTTAGTACTTGGCTGGTCCATGAACAGTGCCATGGACCAACCAAATGCAAACACAAATGCAAAATCATCACAAAACAAACGCATACTTAGTGGTCAATTAATCTTCTAATTTGAGCGAAATATTACAATGTGGCCCAAACTTTTAAGTTAGACCTAAGCAAATCACATGACTTATGGATGGTTTTTTTTTGGAAAATAACACTAAAAGTCAAACTATTTTGTTAGTTAACACACTTTTGAAACTATTTTGCTAACTAACAACTCGAGAGTGTGAGTCTCGATTTTGGGGTTATAAATCGAGTATAATCTACTCGATTTTCCCGTTGCGCTAGCAGCTGAGGTGGACAAATTGTCCACGAAGGCATGCAAATTGAGTCTAACAAACTCGGTTTCTGGTCACTGAAATCGAGTATGTTGGACTCGAGTTTGCTACATTAAAACCGAGTACATTAGACTCGATTTATAGGGGGTCCCACCAATCACTATTTCACACTTTTTTCGGCCACATGGATATAAAACTTGAGTCCGTTGGACTCGATTTCTCTTTAGTAAAAATTGAGTCTAATGAACTCGATTTTTATGAATGGTTACCAGCCCCTCCACATGTGGCATATGGGTCCCAGCTAGGACCTTTTTTCCCCCTTACCCGTCTCACTCAGTCTCTTCAGCTCTCACACCCTCTCTTCAGCTCTCACAACCTTCTTCACTCAGTCACAACCTTCCTCAGCTCTCACACCCTCTCACACAATACTCACCTCAACAACACTCTCTCACAGGTAATGTTTTATATATATTTATACTTCAGTTATGTTATATATTTATTGTGTTATGTTTTTACAATATTGGGAATTTTTTTGTTAGTTAATATTGTGATTATTTGCTAGGTTTTTTAAAAACAAAATTACAACATATTAGGATTTTTTTTTTTTGTTAGTGTAAATATTGTGATTAATTTATTTGTTAGTATATTGTGATTATTTGCTAGTTTAAAAAATATATATTATGATTAATTATTGGGAATATTTAGTACTAAATATTGTGATTAATGTTATTACAACATATTGGGAATTTTTTTTTTTTTTGTTAGTGTAAATATTGTGATTAAATTATTTGCTAAGTTTTTTTAAAAAAATTAATATTGTGATTAATTATTGGGAATATTTGTTTATTTTTTGTTAGTGTAAATATTGTGATTAAATTATTTGCTAGGTTTAAAAAAAAATTAATATTATGATTAATTATTGAGAATATTTAGTATTGGGGGAATATTTAGTACCAAATATTGTGATTAATTATGTTATTACAAAATATTGGGAATATATATATATATATATTTTTTTTTTGTTAGTGTAAATATTGTGATTAATAATTTGCTAGGTTTTTTTAAAAAATTAATATTGTGATTAATTATTTGGAATATTTAGTACTAAATATTGTGATCAATTGTTAGGAATATTTAGTACTTTTAGGTTTTTATCATGGGTATGAAATGGATTATGAGTTTGATACCTAAGATAGTATTTGTAGTCTTTTTAGCATAAATTATTTCAAGATATATTTGTTTAAGATTTGTAACAGAGATTTCAATGGATAACTGGTTGGTATAATATTTTTGTTCATCATAACTTATTTGAATGGGTTTTGAAAGTCATGCCCCTAAAATGATTTGGAATTTTAAAAGAATATGAAATAGGTAATGACTATTTTTGTATGTGACCTGAGGTGAGTATATGCAAATTTGGTTGAGGTTAGCATTGTTGGCATTTCATACGCAAAGTTTTGTAATTAATGTTGATTGAGAGTTATAAATTTGTCACTAAGACAATTACACTTGATGATCTATAGGTTGATAATGATCCATATAAATATATACTACGGTGGACTTCTTAGCAATGCCAACCCTTATGATGGACTCCCATTTCAAGGTCCGGGTATCCAGTGCTATTAAATGATGATACGTCGTAAGCTAAAGACCCTGAATGATTTGAAGATAAAAATTATGAAAGAGCTGCAAGTGAACCCTGCTTTGCATGACATACATATTACTTTCCGTTCTCCACGTGAAGTCCTCAATCAATGCATTAATTACAGATATATGGCGATAATAGAAGACAAACATGTGAAGATCATGTTTAACAAGATGCAAAAATGGGAACAAGTAGCAAATTTTGAGTTGTACATCACTTTGGAGCCACGTGCGAAAGTTGGCATAGGGGAAATTGTACGAATAACTACATCTCTACAGTTTGCAGTCCCAGATGATCGGTGCACCACATTGGGAGGCTATACACCCCATTTTCAAGAGACACCAACAACAATTGAGAGCGAACCTAGCAATAGATATGAAGATCAATTTTGTACACATCGAGGTGAATCCTCTACACTTCCAGTAGTTGAAGATGAAGACAAAGACTGTGTTGATCATGCTGCCATTAATGGTGAAGATCTTGACGATAGAGATGAGTATGAAGAAAGGATCGAGTGAGGCGACTTTGACAGGGGTGTTAATGACCATGAAATTACTCACAATCCTCATATTAATGATATGGCTAAATGTGATGAAGATAATGCGGATGCTACTATTAGAGTTCAGCATGTTACAAATACGACCCTTGTTTATGAACCTCCCGCCTCATCATTTTATGCAAATACTTGGGAAAATGTGGTTGATCCTGAAGTTGTTTAGCAAGCATTTGCTTCTTCTTAGACTGTGGACATGAATTTTAGTACAGGGTTGATTTTTGCGAATAAAGAGGTTGTGAAGTGTGCATTAATAATTTACGCCACAAAGCATAGCAGAAACTTTATGACTAGTAGGTCAACCAAAAGTAAACTGTCTGTGAAATGCATAAATGGGTCATGCAAGTGGTACGTTGGGGCAGTCGTGAAACCTAAACTTAATGGACTATGGATGGTCACATCTTATGGGGGTCCTCACAGTTGTATACCTCTTGGCCAAATGGGGACCCATAGAGCTTAATTTCAACTAGACCTTTGTGAAAATTTCTATCATGTCAGCTATTCCTTTTTTCAATCCCATCTTGGAGACTTTGACAAGTAATGGGAAGAGTATAAAGAATAAAGTATATGTAATTTGGCAATTTATTTTTTTATTTTCTTCATGTCCAAGGTTTTTTTTTTATCCCTTACTAGAAATAGAAAATGAATTGAATTCGACATGTTTTTTAATAAATTTTTTTGTTGCACTAAGCCACTGACATTGAAGAATATACATGATAGGTGGGATTTGCATCCAATATAACCCTATCTAATTTACCACTAGTTTTGATGGGCTATAGAGGCCCAATTAGTGATGGGCATGAATCTGTGTAACCTTTATGTAAGGGTGTGCAATAGTCAACCAATCTAACTCAACCCAACTAATGGGCATGACTATGCATTCAAAGCTAGTAATACCATTGACAAACTTAGAATTTTAGGAATGAAAAAAAAAAATCAACATAATGTAAAAGGATAAGAAGAGAATATAGAAATTTAGCAAGTGGTCGGTTTTAATTTTACCTCCCCTCCCCAAACAGCACACGATTGATGTTCTTTTAGAAACCTTAACACCAAACGATCCATAGGACCAGGACTGAACTCATCAACCTCCTCAGCAGTAACGACAGCCATACTGCACGAAGTTTAGGGAGTCAAGAGTAATATAAGCACATAATCAAGATAAATTGGTAAGGGTCTCAATGTATAGCCTAATTTCTTGCACAAACGATAAGTATGACAATCAACCACAGGGAATAAAGATACATATAAAAAACTCAGTATGCTACCAACAATTGTAAAAGCAAAGCTTTATGTTAAGATTAAAGAAAGAAAGCTAAATTTGCAGCACAATTCTGACACTGAACTCTATTATGTTTATTATGCTTATTATGAAACCTAATTCTGACCCCCCAACCCCTCACCCTTCTTTCTCTAATTAAGAGAGAAGTTAGGGGACCTCCTATTAAATTTTTTTACCACTCAATATATTAAGTGATTACTATTTCCATGGAAATGTGATGAAATGAGCTTCACTTGTGCCAAATCAAACTGGCAAACTAATTCCTTACTAGTATAATTCTCCTTTTCCCTAGAATGAGCTTCATCTTTTATCAAACATTCGATAAAAGATGAAATCAACTTCATCTTTTATATTGATATAAAACTATGGAGAGAAATGAGCTTCATCTTGTTAAACCTTAGGTCCTTTAATTATATTTAAACACATGGTTATATTTATCATTACAACATAAATGTGTTCAAATTTAATTGAAGAACTTAAAGAACTGTACTTAAGTTTTAACTATCACAAACTACAAACTCAAAAGCATTTGTAATTTTCCTGTAGCCTTAACACGTGTTGGATGGTTTATATGATTTCGGTTGGTCTTGGCACTGCTATAAGGTTAGTGACATAGTTTATATGGCTTTCCCCACTAACATTGTTGCTAATTCCTGAAGTCTCTGCACTGCCCTCAAATCTAAGAGATTTTTCTTGATATTGTATAGCATAAGAGTGTCAAATGAAATGGGTGCTGGACGCCCACATGGTGCACGTTTGGCTCTTCATGTCATGATCACATTTGCTCTCTCCAAGGGTGCAACAATAGCAATTACTACACTTCTGGTGCACAATGTATGGGGAAAGCTTTATAGCAGAGAAGAGGAAGTTATTAGATATGTTGCTAGAATGATGCCATTGCTTGCATTATCAGACTTCTTGGATGGATTCCAATGTGTACTTTCAAGTCTTAAAATTTAAGTCTCAAGTACTACTCATGTTCAATTGTTAATGATTGTTTGATTTTTCTTACTTTTATTCAAGTTCTTATAAATCTATGTGCATTTATAAATCTCGAGGCTTACTATTTTGTGGGAATTCTTTATGCTGTGATCTTTGCTTTTGTCTTCCATTTTGGAGGCAAGGTAAGTCTCTTTGTCTCTCTCTCTTTTATATGTCTTAAAAATTATATTGTGCCAATTTTTAAATAGGTAATAAGAAATAATGGATAAATTTATTTATGATATTATTAATGCGTTATCAGTCACATTCATTATCATGTCAATTTGCCAAAGACACTATAGTAATTATTTTAATGTTTTCCTATACTAATATTCGTGTTGTGAAATTGGTTTTCATTAGGGGCTTTGGATGGGTATCATATGTGGACTTTTGTTCAAGTTGTGGCACTTGTAGCAGTAAACTTATTCGCTGATTGGGATAAAGAGGTAAGAAAATTTTATCAGTTTAGGCTCTTGATTTGGACTTAACCTATGGGAATCAAGTAACCAAATTTGCTCTACATAGATGGCAAAAAAAATAAATATATATACCAAATATTTGATGCTCAATTATTTTGATTAAGAAAAAGTAAAAGGGATTAACAGATCATACAAGGATCAACCCCTTTTTTCTCAACAATGAAACAACTTTATACAAATGATCCAAAGCCACCATGATAAACCATCAAAAAAAGTTGCCATATTTTTAAAAATGATCTTGAAATGATCAGAAACCCGAAACCTTCTACATCAATCTAAAACACCTAGATTCTATACTTCAACATATTTGGAATAAAAAACATTTCTAAAATAATGACCAGCAAAATCATAAACCTAATATCATATAAAAATAATAATAATAAAACAAAGTTTGCCCAAAATTTTTTACTTCTACCACATAAAATCACAAACAAACAAACAAATAGCACTAAGAAAACAAAAAGTTTCAAACACCAACACAGAGAGAGAGAGAGAGAGAGAGAGAGAGAGAGAGAGAGAGAGAGAGAGAGAGTCCTTACTTGTGATAGACGTAGAGTCCCTACTAGTAGAGCCACCCAAAACCAGTGTCTGAGGGAGAAAATGATGGAGCGAGGCTGAGCGATAGAGTGAGGTAGAGACGGAGCAAAGTGTCTTTGAAGAGTGAAAGGGAATGAGACAGAGAGACCGTGAAGTTTGAAGCAAAGGGAAAACCCAGTTTGAAGAGTAAGAGTGAGAGGGAAAACCAAGTTTGAAGAGTGACAATGAGAGACTGTGAGAAGACTCAGTGTGTTTGAGTTTGAGTGATCTGTGTTTTGAGTGATTTGGACACATGGAGGGCTGAACTGAAATCGAGTTCAGAAGGCTCTTTTTCTGTTTAAACTAAATCGAGTTCAAATGACTCGATTTCCTTTGAACCAAACCGAGTCCAATGAACTCGAGTTCTGTGCCTATGTGGACTAGATGTCCACCTCAGCTGCCATTGCGATGGGAAAATTGAGTAAGTTATACTCAATTATAACTCCAAAATTGAGTCCTTTAGTCGCGAGTTGTTAGATACCAAATTAGTTTCAAAAGTGTGCTAACTAACAAAATAGTTTGGCTTTTAGTGTTATTAAAAAAAAAAAAAAAAAAAAAAAAAAAAACCCTTATGGGTCCATACATCAATTATTATCCCATACAAGTGAAATATTAAAATAAAAAAGTGTAATTTACCTTATAATTTGAGAGTTAATTTGTCATTATGTGTGCATACTCGTACATGTGTCTAGTATGGATTAAAATTTTTAGGATTGTTAAGCTAAGTTGGCTAACTCTACTAGTTTTTAAAACCATATCCACCAATTTTGAAATGAGTTGGATATTATGACATCATCAAATATTTAAACAAATAGTAGAAGAATGGGGGTTTTGGAAAAAAATAAGATGCATAGGGTAAATAGGGAGTGTTTTGAACAATGAACTTGACATAAGAATTTATTGAGGAATCATGCAGTCATTTATTTTGGGATTGTTCCCTTGCTCAAGTGGTTTGGCTTCGAGCTCCATTCTAAAATTCATTCTAGTAGCTTTCTAATTTTTGTTAAAGTATCCACTCCTTCAATGTTGTTGCAAAATGTAATTTTGTCGAATTGGTTGATTTCATGCGCTCAATTGGAATTTGTTCATTGGAAGTATCTTGGATTCTTAAAGATATTAAATTTTTATGTGAAAGGTTTGTTAAAATATCATTTGTTAGCGAACCTTTATAATGTAATTATGTTGTCTAGCTTTTGCTAGTGTTGCAAAAGAGATTTAGGGGTCCATTGTTGAAATGCCCCTCTCTTTTTTCCATTGTACAACATTATTCTAAATAAATAAAGTCTACTATTATTTATGCTATATATATATATATATATATATATATATATATATATGTGATGTGAACCCCGTCAAGAATAACGAGACCCAACAACGAAAGGGAACCCAAGATCGTTCTATGGACAGATTCAAATGGGAGACCTCGACCCGTTGTTTATGACAAACAAAAACCTCGGTATAAGGAAGACGCCACAAACGGTGGTGGAAACTCCGTTTGATAAGTCGAGATGAACGCCACGGGAATTCCCGATAAGTTCGAGTAGTTCTTCAAAGAACTAAAGAGAAAAAACCTCACAAGTTTTATCAATAATATTTGAAAAACGTTTACAGACTTAGATGACTATTTAAGGGCTCCTTAAAACTTGACAGACAAGAAAATATATTCTAAAATAACTCCTAATTGATACCTAACCATATTAGGAATAAAGTTTGACCTAAAAAGCATTAAATGCACCTAAAAACAAGGAAATAAATCACCTAAACCTAGAATAACGTTTTTTACATAGACCCAAAATATTTCATGCCAATTCTTAGCCTTGACCGGATCCTTCTAGAACTTGAATCAAGGTGATGATTTTTTTGTTGCCCACGTGGATCATGCTCAACGGGCCTCCACGAATTTGCTTGAGCCCATAACTCTTGGATGAGTCCGTTGAGTACATCCTTGAACTTCTTTGCTCGTGCTCTTATAACCGGCCCAATTGGTACTTGAATGAGATCCTTCAAAGCAGTGCCTTGATCTCCATCAATATGTGACTCACATGGCATGGAAAGTGGAAACAATTATTCAAATTAACTTTTGAATTATAAATTTATGAATTTAGTATCATTTAACTTTTTTTTATTTATAAATTACTAGTAGAAGAACGAGAGATTTGAATCGTGGATGTCTTCATTAGAAATGCTATGAGGTACTAATTATTTTACTATTTAGCTTTTATAGACGAGAATGAGTTTACTAAATACTAGTCGCTAACCCGTGCGATGCACGGGAAAACTATTTTCTATAAAGATGAAACATTAAATTACTTAATGAAAAATAGAAATCAAACTTAAGTTTAAAATAAAATGAAGAATTAAATCTTAAGAATTAATCAATATTTTCAATAAATTGAAAAAAAAAAAGCTTTAAAAAGTGTTTTTTTGTAAGTCTGGCAATAGAACAGGTTGATAACGAAAACAACAATAAATGAAATTTTCTAGTAGTTAGAAGCACCAACAACAAACAGGCAAAAAAATTTCAAAATTTCAATTTCATACTCTAATT
Organism: Quercus tomentella; assembly: GCA_028535165.1. Taxonomy (NCBI): domain Eukaryota; kingdom Viridiplantae; phylum Streptophyta; class Magnoliopsida; order Fagales; family Fagaceae; genus Quercus; species Quercus tomentella. Next base: position 22,038,098 of record JAPQVY010000155.1, read on the forward strand.
GAAAAGAATTATAAGAATTGTAGTAGCAGCATAATTATTTTGGCTCTAATTATCTTTCTGCAATAAATTTTTCCACAATACAATTAAGGACCAAAATGGGTTATGTATGAACTCCATATGCTGTTCCAAACCCAAAGACTCATCTAAACTACAATTCAATCAAATATAGAATACAAAACAGACACAAGTACCCTCTAATATAATTATTTACATAAAAAGAATTGGGTCGAAAAAAAAAATCAACACAATCTATTAAACAATAAAATTTCAATATAATCTTTGGAAAATATCTCTCCCATTGTCATCTTCATTGTTGTACATGATATGACATGGCTTCAAACCGTTGGCAGGAGGAGTCAGATGTTCCAAAAGAAACTCATTTGTGAACTATGGTAAAACTCATTCGATTGTGAACTATAGTAATTCTCATTGCATGTTGCAAGTACTGTTACCAAACCACAAATTTACTCTATCTTAGCAAATAGAAAAAGAGGCTAAAGCAAGGAAAAAAGAAGAATGATTCATGTAAAGCTTTACGTAGGTGTTTGAATGGATGTAAGTGCTATATAATGTCTCAATTGTAACCTTAATAGAGTAGACAACTCATTCAGCCCTAGAAAAACTTTTTCAAAATAAAAAGAGAGCAAAGAACGAAGCATTGAAAATATCAGTATGAATACCAAGCTACTGCATTATTTGGAAAAAGAAAAGAAGAAAAAAGACTATTCAATGCATTGAATTAAATACCTTAGAAAAAAAGTTCTACCAAGCACCTATCTAAATTTGAATGCTTGAAAGTTGAAAGTAACGTTGACAAATTGCGCTTTGACCATAAGGCTTTCATTATAAAAAAAATTTGAAAAGAACAACAATCCATCCTTCCATTATTTCTATATCAATTGAAAATCTGCAATTGAAATCAAATCTACTGATTAAGTACATTGGCTATTTAGCAGAACTGACATCTAAGAGTGTCTTCATCCTTTAATGTAGATAGCAATGACTTGGCCAAACATATTTTTTTCTGGTCGTTGGGTACAAAAGAATATTTTTTGTATCATCATAACTTATGATTGATACATAACAGAAAGTAGTCAATAACCAGTAGCAATTAAAACCAAGATGCACAAACCATAAAGTGGCTACAAACTAATGCAAGAGTAAGCAAGGCATTTTCTCAAACACATGGTGTGCACAAAATATTTCAATGCCTTAGTTATAAATGTTTGTTATTATAAAAATTAAAAATTAAAAACAGAAAACAATAGCATGATTGTGAAGAAAAGAATTACCAATAGCAGTAGCGTCAAGGGTACTCTGTTTTTTGTCCACAACCTTCGCTGGGTTTGTTCTCGCAGAGGGGAAAAAAAACAGAAAACGGAAAAACAGAAAGAAGAAAACAAAAAGTAAACAGTGTATATAAACAATAATAAGTAGTTACCCACTGAAACTAAATAAGCAAACCACCAAAAAGATACAATTGTTTACTGTTTTAATAACTCATGTCTGTGTCCATTACTCATAGATTTCTTATCCCTGCAACCCATACCAACAATTTGCATTAAATAATCACAACAGAAAATCTTCTATCATTAGTAAAATTTTCTCATAATTTCTATCTTAAACAACTCTACCTTTTCACTTTGCAATTGCTGGAATTTGCAGACAGCTTCTAAACTATATAGATTTGGTCTTTCGCTGTGCATAACAGAAAGCAGAAAATAATCCGTGGGTTACTGAAGGAGGAAATTGGAAAAGAAGCTGGGGTCTACAACCAAACAAAGAATCAAACAAAACCCCTCAAAAATCAAGATGCTACTCTTAAAGAAGATTCGATCAAACTAAAATACAAATAAATAGAGACTAAACATGAAACCAAAGCTTGAGATAACCTAGAAACTTTAATTAAATCCAAAAAAAAAAATAACAATAATAATAAAGGTCTCATGTTAATACAAATAGAGCATAAACTGAGAATTCTTATGGTGGAGGACATCAAATACCGAAACTACACAATTAAAAATTTGCTAAAAACCCCTTTTTAAGGGCATTGAACCAAATGCCAACCATTCAACCATAGCAACCCAAAAAACCAAAAGTAGATCAAACCAACAGAATTCCTCAATTTCACTCCCCCTTACGAATAACAGAACAGATAAGAGGGAAAACAAAACTTGAAAATTAAAGTGACATGATTAAGTTTAAAAGATCACTAACCATTAATACTCAAATAGGATTTCATCTTCTAGGGGTTTTCCCTCATATCAATAAATAGAGAGGAAAAGGGGTATGAACTAAAATTCCTAAATTGACAACAAACCATAATTGAAGAGAATATTAGAAAAAGAAATTAATACCTTTGCTGTGATGAAATTAGAGTCTCTGCATTGTGAAAAATTCCACTTCATCTCTGCAAAGAAACTGAATGATTTAAATCCAAAGAGACGAATTAAAAAATATATATAAACAAAAACATTTAATAAGTCACATCAGAATCCTATTTTCTAAGCCCTAATTTTTGAATTTAAATCTAGAACCAAAGCCAACTGAAATTGTAAAATTTGAAAACGTTTAACAAATCTAATTTACCTTTTAGATTTGTTTTTAAAAAAAAATCAGAGAAAGAATGGGAACCCATCGGAGGTGTTGTTTATGGGTGGAGGAAGTTTTTTTTATCAGAGAAAGAGTAGGAACCCATCAGCGGCGGTGTTTATGGGCGGAGGATAATTACTTTTTGAGAGGAAGTAGGCCACAACCCGAAAATCAAAGAGAATGGTGAAGGACCCTCAAAATCAAATTGCTATTTTTGTCTCGGCGTTTCGCGGTTCTGTGTTTTTTTTTTTTGGATGCGGCGGTTCTGTTTTTTTTGTAGACTAGAATCTGTCTAGGGTAGCAGAGCCACAGGTAGAAGAGGAGTGGGGGGGAACGACAGAGACATATATTAGTTGGGCTAAGTTTGCGTTTGTGGGAGAGACAGAGACTGAGAAATAGGTTTTATCGGGTTTGTTTTGGGGAGAAATAGTTATTGGGTTAGAAAAGGGTTTTACTTTTTTTTTTAATAATTTTATTTTTTTAAATAATGCTGATGTGAAAAAATGTGGGAGTTTCAAAAGTTTCGGTTTTAAAGGGGTGGCAAATGGGTGGGTTTGGGGTGGGCATATAAAAGGTTGGGCATATAAAACCCATTTACCCATTTAAAACCCATTTAACTAATTACTTCTAACCCAAATCCAACCCAACCCAATTATTATGGGTAAACCCCAACCCACCCAATTACCCAATTATCAAAATTACCAAAATGCCATTATAGTGAAAATGACCAAAGTACTCTAAAATCTTCAAAAATGACCAAAATATCCCCAAATCTAAAATTACCAAAATACCCTCAAAACCCAAAAAATGACCAAAATACCCCCAAAACCTAAAAATTACCAAAATACCCCCGAAACCCAAAAAATGACCAAAATACCCTCGAAACCAAAAAAATGACCAAAATACCCTCGAAACCCAAAAAATGACCAAAATACCCCTGAAACCTAAAAAAATGACCAAAATACACCCGAAACCCAAAAAATGACCAAAATACCATCGAAATCAAAAATTACCAAAATACCACCAAAACCTTAAAATGACCAAAATACCCCCCCAAAACCCAAAAAATGACCAAAATACCCCTAAAACCTAAAAAATTACTAAAATACCCCCAAAACCTAAAAATTACCAAAATAATCATGAAACTTACAAAATGACCAAAATACCCTCAAAACCCAAAAAATGACCAAAATACCCCTGAAACCTAAAAATTACCAAAATAATCACAAAACCTACAAAATGACCAAATACCCCTAGGAATCCAAAAAATGACCAAAATACTCTTGAAACCTAAAAATTACTAAAATACCCCCAAAACCCATAAAATGACCAAAATACCCTCGAAACCTAAAAATGACCAAAATACCCAAAAAATGTCCAAAATACCCCCGAAACCAAAAAAAAAATTACCAAAATAATCTCGAAGCCTAAAAATTAACCAAAATAATGCCGAAACCTAAAAATGACTAAAATACCCCTGAAACCTTAAATATGGCCAAAATAATCCCGAAGCCTAAAAATTGACCAAAATAACCTAGAAACCAAAAAATGATCAAAATACCCTCGAAACCTAAAAAATGATCAAAATACCCTCGAAACCTAAAAAATGACCAAAGTACCCCTGAAACCTAAAAAATGACCAAAATACCCTGAAACATATAAAATGACAAAAATGCCCCTTAAACCTATAAGTCGATAAAAATACACCCTAAACCTAAAAAAAATACCCAAATCCCCCCTAAAACTAAAAAATGACCAAAATACTCCCTAAACATAAAAAATGGCCAAAATACCCCCTAAACCTAAAAATGACTAAGATACCTCGAAAACCTAAAGAATGATTGAAATATCCCCAAAATCTAAAAAGTTATTAAACGACCTCCAAAACCTAGAAAATTACAAAATATGGCCCCAAAATCTAAAAGTTAACGAACCACCCCTAAAACCTAAAAATTAGTGACATTCCCTCAAACCTACAAAATGATTGAAATACTCTTAGAACCTCTAATTTAATTAAAATACCCTCGAAACATCCAAAATACCCCAAACCCCTATTTTGGTAATTTTAGAGGGTTCGGGTGTATTTTGTTCATCTTATAGGATTAGTGGCATGTTGGTCATTTTAGATATTTTGAGGGGTATTTTAGTTGTTTTATAGGTTTAGAGGTATTTTTGGTAATTTTAGATGTTTTAGGTTGTTTGTGGCCATTTTAGAGGTTTTGGGTTTGTTTGGTTCATTTCAAAGGTTTAGGGGTATTTTCTTCACTTTATAGGTTTGAGGGTATTTTGGTCATTTTTTGGATTTTAGGGGTATTTTGGTTATTTTTAGGTTTCGGGGGTATTTTGGTTATTTTTAGGTTTCGGAGGTATTTTGGTAATTTTTTGGGTTTCGGGAGTATTTTGGTCATTTTTTAGGTTTTGGGGGTATTTTGGTGATTTTTAGGTTTTGGGGATATTTTTGGTAATTTTTAGGTTTTGGGGTTATTTTGGCCATTTTTTAGGTTTCAGAGGGATTTTGGTAATTTTTAGGTTTCAAGGGTATTTTGGTCATTTTCAGGTTTCGGGGGTATTTTGGTCAATTTTTGGATTTTAGGGGTATTTTGGTAATTTTTTGGGTTTCGGGGGTATTTTGGTCATTTTTTGGGTTTTGGGGGTATTTTGGTCATTTTTAGGTTTTAGGGGTATTTTGGTCATTTTTTGGATTTTGAGGGATATTTTGGTCATTTTTTGGATTTTGGGGGTATTTTGGTCATTTTGTAGGTTTTGGGGTTATTTTGGTAATTTTTAGGTTTTAGGGGTATTTTGATCATTTTTTAAGTTTAAGGGGTATTTTGGTCTTTTTCTTAGGGTTTAGGGGTATTTTGGTAATTTTTAGGTTTAGGTGTTATTTTGGTCATTTTTTAGGTTGAGGGTTATTTTGGTAATTTTAGTGGTTTTGGGGCATTTTAGAGTTGGGTGATTTGTAGAAATGATAGTTGGATCATAATTGGGTACCCAATTAAAACCCAATAAATATTAATGTTAATTGGGTTAATACCCATTTAATCCAATTAATAATTGGGTGGGTTTGAGTCTCATTTAAGTGGGTGGGTTTGGGTGGACAAATGGATTTGGGTTGATTTTGCCACCCTTAGGTTTTATATATATATATATATAGATATATAGATTAAAAAAAAATCATTTTTTAACTTATTTTTTGTTTGATAGTTCTTTTTTTATGAATAAAAACGAAAAAAGAGATAAGGAACTAGGATTAATTTTATTTTCTTGATACACCCATCCAAAATGCATTTGTCCTGCCGCCAAACAACCCTCATTCACCCCATTTTCCTCTGCGGTCTGCTCTACCTTGCAATCATCCACCTCTAATCACTCCTCCTCACCTGTCTCTCGCTTCATAACTGACACTGCTGTGGAATCCAAAATGACCCCGATCTGATACACACATTCCCATTACAAAACGTTGCACCCTTCTTCACCACCACCATCCAATCCCCCCAAACCAATGGAGCCAGACGTGAGCATCGAGACCTCCTCAGTGATCCGAATCGCGGTCCTGCCGATCGGTACGGTCCCTCCGGGTCTACTCCGGGAGTACCAAACGATGCTTCTCCGGCAGCAGACGATTCCGCAATCGGCAATCAGCTCCTTCTACACGGAGCACCAGAAATCACCTTTCGCGCATCAGCCATGGGACACCGGTAGCCTCCGATTCAAATTCATACTCGGCGGAGCTCCACCGAGTCCCTGGGAAGATTTCCAGTCCAATCGCAAGATCCTCGCCGTAATCGGGATCTGCCATTGTCCTTCCTCTCCAGATCTCGATTCCGTTATCGATCAATTCAACTCCGCTTGCAAATCCTACGCCTCCGCTCTCGTCCACCGCTGCTTCGCCTTTTGCCCCGGCGATTCTCAGGTAAACCACTAAACCATTCTCTATTTTGTATTTTTCATTTCACACTTGCATTTTGTAATAAGTTAGAATTACTTTGTATTTTTTGATAAATTCGGTAGTTACAAATCGGGGAGGGGGATTTGAACTTTGGACAGTTGAGCTACAGTACTCTTGGCTAGAATTAGTTAGTTTATTTTTGATGAATTCGATAGTTACAAACGAGGAGGGGGATTTGAACTCTGGACGTCTCCGTTGGAAACACAATGAGGTGTCAGTTGAGCTACAGGGCTCTTGGCTAGAATTAGTTAGTTTGTTAACTAGTTGGTTAGTCTTGTGCTTAGTAATTAATACACAATCAATAATACCAAGAAGTTTATTTACCACATTCTCTATTTTTGATGCTATGACTTTGCATTAATGAAATGTGAATGGATCTTTGATAGTTGTTTGTTTCTCGTTGTAGCTAGAAGATGGCAGTAAAAAAGGAGGTAATTTGAAGTTGTTTCCTCCAGCGGACACTCAAACGCAAGAGATGCATTTACAGACAATGATGCAAGACATTGCTGCGTCTCTGTTGATGGAGTTCGAGAAATGGGTGCTTAAGGCAGAATCTGCTGGAACTATTCTCAAGACGCCGTTAGATTCTCAAGCCAGTCTCAATTCAGAGGAGGTTTATTTTTAGGTGTCCTATAGGAGAAATTGAATCTATATATTGAATTAATTTTACTCGGGTTGTTTGAAGTTGCAACTTAGTTACTTTTGCTTGGTAAAAAAATGCAGGTCCTCAAGGCGAAAAAGCGAAGGCTTGCCCGGTCACAAAAGACTATAGGTGATTACTGTTTGTTGGCGGGATCGCCTGTTGATGCTAGTGCCCACTACTCAACTTCACAGGAACTTGCAAGGTTGACTGGCGATTACTTTTGGTATGCCGGTGCATTGGAGGGTGGTGTTTGTGCCTTATTGGTACGCTTTTTTGCTTTCTACTTTTTCTTTTTGTTTTTAGTTTTCATTTTTCTTCTCATATAGATTAGATCATTGTGCTTTCCTGGTAGGCTGTTTTGTTTTCAATATGTAGGACTTATCTTCCTTTCAATAAATGGGATTTTGTACATGACCAGATAGGCAGACACACAACTATTACAGTCGCTTGTGTCAGACACCTAAACTGAAAATGACAAGAGGATTAACTCATTATTACGTCGTAGATAAGAATGCCTTTCTTTACAGATTAAATGTAAATATAAAGTTTTTCTAATTAATTTTGTTATGAGATGCTTACTCCCAAGGATAGGACATATGTCTAATTGTATAGAATTTCCATAAAGAACTCATAAATTTATCTATCTTTGTATCTAGATTTTACAAACTCTGATAATTTATGATTTTATGTCATTTGGATGTGTTGTAAGCCCATGAGTCAAAGTAAAATATCAAATTGGGAGCAAAAAAAAAAAACTACTATAATTTTTTAAACAAAGTTCTGCTTGGGCATAGGAGTTGGGTCTTAGGTTTAATGCTTGCATTGCAAATTTAAAAGATGAAGAGTACATTGGATTGGCTCCATCTACTGGCAAATTTGAACTTTGGTAATAATTGCACACCGAATTTAGTTAGTAATTGGAAAGTAATTGATCAGTTGTGAGTTGTGACAAATGTTGGGAATACTTGAGAATTGTTTTAAGGACCTGCAACATCATTGTGGTCAAATGACTGCTTAGTGTATTGCGTGAATAAAGATCAAGCAACCAATACAAGGTATATGGTTGTTGTAAGATAAATGCTCTGTTTGTTTCGTTGTAAAATGTTATCAAAACATTTTACATTTGAAAACATTTTCAGGTGTTTGGTGTGACATAATTTTTTTTTTCAAGCACAAACCACAAAAACAGGTGCCTCCCAACCACCTAGGAGTGTGCAGAAAACCCACCGACCTGCCAAACCCGACCCAACCCAACCCGCCGGGTTGGGTCGGTTTTTAAGGCTTGGTGGGTTGGGTTGGGTTACAAAAATTTTTTTTATAGCGGGTCGGGTTGGGTTTGGGTCATAAAATTACAAACCCGACCCGACCCACCATATTTAATATATATTTAATAAATTTTTTTAAAAAAAAAAATTAGCTGTAGGGCACTTATATATATATATTTAAATATATATTATATATTTAATAATTTTTTAAAAAAACCAGCTGTAGAACAGGATTTTCTCGGTTCCTCCTACTAATACTAATTTAATATATATATATATATATAAAATATATTATATAATTAATAAATTTTTTTAAATAACCAGTTCTTCCTATCCTATATAAAAACCAATTAGTTCACACAAATTCTAATAAATTGCTATTGTTGTTTAGTCATTAGTGTTGGCCTTTAAGGAGTTACATTGATACCAATCTTTAGGTTTTTTTAATATATTAATATTTATATTTTTTTCTACTCAATTTAATAATAATAATAAAAAAATTTGTCAAACTCATGGGTTCAACCTGACCCATGTGGGTTGGGTTGGACTTATGTGATGGGTTGAATTTTTTTTGACCCACCATGGTGGGTTGGGTTAAAAAATCCCCTCAACCCAACCTAACCTGACCCATGCACACCCCTACAACCACTAGATTTTTTTTGGGGGGGGGGGAGGGAGCCATTGTGTGTTTTTGTAATATCTTTTGCCAATTTTTTTTTTTGGGTAAAATGGTTTACAAAGGATTTTACGGTCAACACAAAACATTTTCAAGTTTCACCAAATTTTACAATAAAACAAACACTGTAAAATGCTAAAAATGTTTTCCTGAAAAAATTATAGCGAAACAAACGGAGCAAAAATGTAGTTACACAAGTTTCTGAATTATGTATGATAGCAAAACAGATTTCTTGCTTTTCTAGTGCACATCCTTATGTTTGGTCAAAATGAACTTTCTAAACTGTTTAGAATGCAGTGAATCATCGCCATAAATATTGAATATCTTATTATAATTTTTACTTAGGTTAACTCTTGATTGATCTTGGACCCGCACATGCAGACTCTCTGCACTTCTATGCCCTTGGTTTACATACACATTATTTGTTTATTTACTTAATTTTCCTGTTATCAGTTAGACCGGATGGGCCAAAAGGATCCGGCTATGGAGGAAGAGGTTAGATATCGATATAATAGTGTCATCGTGCACTACAGGAAGTCATTTATTCAAGACAATGCTCAGAGGTAATTGATGCCTCTTTTAATTGGCATAAGGTGCTTGCCTCCGTTAATAAGAGTTAGCAATAAGGCTCTCTTCATATTAGTTCTTTTTTCTTTTCTTTTTTTTTGCTCTGGTTTTGTTTACAATTAATTACATTATGTTAATTGTCAAATATATATGGCTGTAAAATGAATATGGTTGATGCATCCTTCTGCTTATATAACACAAATTTGGGCTTCCCTGTTCGTTTCAAATTCTAGTTTAGTCTGTAAATAATATTGTTTTTGGTGCTTCATTACCTTCTTTGTTATTGGAACCTCTTAAAAGTAACATTATATTTATTTTTATGTTTTCTATGCAGAGTTTCACCCCTAAGCTTTGAACTTGAGGCTACACTAAAATTGGCAAGGTTCCTTTGCAGGTATAGTTTTTGTTGAACCTTTATATGTAGTGTAAACTATTCTTCCGAAAATAATTTCTTCATCTTACTTGTCTTTTTCTTTTAACCTTTTACAGAATAGAGCTGGCTAAGGAGGTAGTGGAGTTGTTGACCAGTGCTGCCGATGGTGCTAAATCATTGATTGATGCCAGTGATAGGCTCATATTATTTGTTGAAATAGCTCGGTTGTATGGGACTATTGGTTATCAGCGAAAAGCTGCCTTCTTTTCAAGGCAGATTGCTCAGTTGTATCTGCAACAAGAAAATAGACTGGCTGCTATAAGTGCCATGCAAGTTTTGGCAATGACAACAAAGGCATATCGTGTTCAAAGTAGAACATCCACCTCTGAACATTCTCTTCCGAATGTGAGTATATGAGTATTAAGCAATAAAAGATGTGACCATATTTTTGGGGGGACTTGGGAGTGCGTATTATCTCAACCGTTGCCATGATTTATGCAGTTGAGACATCACATGTTGGTAGTCTGTCATCCATGATTGTAGTATTCTCATGGTACTGGCTAGCAATGGTCCTTTTTCATGACTTGAATTCTGTTATCTGACCAAGCCATTCCTGTCTAAAGATGCATCTCCCATAAACCCCTACCAAACATCAATCTAATTATTTTTGAAACTCTTTTCGGCATTATATGACCCCAAAGGGTTGCTTATCCAAAAATTGTATAACCTTAAAGTTTTAGATGTTGGTGATTGACAAAAAAGCTTGGATGTTCTAGCTAAGATGAAAGAATTGATCAGATGGATGGATGAAATGCGATCATCTAAACTTCTGAAGTATTCAAACGTTTCTGATCTCCATGAGACCTTCCTACAATGACGGGGCCCAAATGGAGGACAGGAGACATACTCCTTGAACCATCTTTGGGCAGTTTGTTATGCTGATAAATAAAACAAAGATATTATACATTCACATCTTTAATTTTATAAGACTAACAAGATCCAGCCCCCCCACCCCCCCTCTCTCTTTTACAATAGGTTTGATGATGCTGGCCTCACTTGGTGATTCTCTATTTCTTGATGTTAATTTATGTAAAACCTTTTTCAATATCTTTGAACCATGGTGTACTTATACGAGCTTTTGCTCTCATTTTCTTGGCTAGGAGTGCCAAGTTAAATTTACTAACACAAATAAGGTTTCACTAATTTTATGTTATATGCCTGTTTGATCTCAATTTTCCTTTTTGGTGAGGGGGGCCGCTTGGGGGGAGGGGGGTGGGGGGTGTTCTCACTAAGCCTTCGTTTGGGAGTTCATAAAGGAATGGAATGAGTAAATTGTAAAGGAATAGAAAAGAATTGAATGCATTTGAGTAATGGAAAGGAATTGAATGAAATTAAGTAATCTTGTTTGGATGTTTTAAAATAAAGGAATGGAATGTAAGTAATCTTGTTTGGGAGTAATACAGAAGGATTGGAATTGAATCATTTTATAACAATATTACTATTATACCTCTATTTTAAAATAAAGAGCTGAATGTATAGGAGTATTTTGGAAGTTTTAATGAAAATTTTATTAAACTTAATTCTATTCCCTTTTATTCCTCCAAATTTTGAGGAGAATGAAAATTTGAGGTTTTAAGGGAAAAGAGAGGAATGAGTGTTCCTTCCTAACATTTCCATTTCCATTTCCTCCTTAAACTCCCAACAAGAGAATGGTCTTTCCATTCCTTCCATTAAAACTCCCAAACAATGGAATGGAAGGAATCTTCTATTTTTTTTTTCCCATTCCATTCCGTCCTCCCAAACAAAGTGTTAGTATACAGCCGATGACTTGGGGGTATAAATTTTGTGTAGTGTTAAGTGAACTTGAATTTCGGTGATGGAAGGATATGCTAGCATACTTAGTGGCATACTGTGAGTAATAATTTGCTCATTTCATTTATGTCTTTCTATTAAGTTTTTTAGAAGTACAATATTAGTTTTTTCTTTTCTCTAAATAACTTCATGTTCTGTTAAATTTGGACTCTGCCTTGCATATTCTGGAAATAATTTCTTCTTCTACCTTTGTTTCTTTACAGAAGCAAATCGGATCAAGTCATGTGGATGGTGGAAAAATGCATCATCATTCAGTAGTCTCCCTATTTGAGTCTCAATGGAGCACCCTGCAGATGGTCGTGCTGAGAGAGATACTGCTTTCTGCAGTTCGAGCAGGAGATCCTCTTGCTGCATGGAGTGCAGCAGCACGCCTACTAAGATCTTATTACCCTTTAATTACACCTGCTGGGCAAAATGGCCTTGCTAGTGCACTCTCAAATTCATCAGACAGACTTCCATCAGGAACTCGCTGTGCTGATCCTGCCTTGCCTTTCATAAGGTGCTCAATGTCCATTAGTTTTTTTTTGGTAATGCCAATAAGTTCTAGGTCAAGTGGCACCTCACCTTGAAAGAGCAAGGTGGAGGGTGAGTTTTCATGGACTCAATACCCACTTGACATGTGTAACTTACCAATAAAAAAACATTTTTTACAGTAAAGCTTAATAGCATTTAAATTATTTACTGAGTCTTACTCCTTGTGATGTGGGGGCTTGGTGCACTTAATCAGTGGATTTTGAAATCTATTATCTTCATTGGGTCCTGATCAGTAATGTCAAGGATGAGGACAAATCACTATTAGTCTATCCTCCTTTTCATTTTAATTTGTGGAATAACTTAGATAATTTATATTAATTTTGAATGGAATGCAGGCTTTATTCTTTTCCTCTCCATCCCTCACAAATGGACATTGTAAAGCGGAATCCAGAAAGAGAAGATTGGTGGGCTGGATCTGCTCCTTCTGGGCCTTTTATTTATACACCATTCAGCAAAGGAGAGTCAAATGATAGCAGCAAGCAAGATCTGATCTGGGTGGTTGGAGAACCTATCCAGGTCTTGGTAGAGTTAGCAAATCCATGTGGCTTTGACTTAAGGGTCGATAGTATATATCTTTCTGTGCATTCAGGAAATTTTGATGCTTTCCCAGTTAGTGTTAATCTTCCGACCAATTCATCAAAGGTGATCACCCTATCAGGAATTCCAACTTCAGTTGGGCCAGTGACAATTCCTGGCTGTATGGTCCATTGTTTTGGTGTTGTTACTGAACACCTGTTTAAAGATGTTGATAATCTTTTACTTGGAGCAACACAAGGACTTGTGCTTTCTGACCCATTTCGGTGCTGTGGGTCTGCAAAGTTGAGGAATGTATCTTTTCCAAATATTTCTGTTGTACCACCGCTTCCATTGCTAGTGCCACATGTTGGTGGTGGTGATGGGGCCATTATATTATATGAAGGTGAAATTCGTGATCTGTGGATTAACCTGGCTAATGCTGGTACAGTTCCAGTTGAGCAGGTGCATATTTCACTGTCAGGGAAAAACCAAGATTGTGTCATCTCAGTGGCATATGAAACCTTAAAAGCTGCCCTCCCTTTGAAGCCTGGTTCAGAAGTGACAATACCTGTGACCTTAAAAGCCTGGCAGCTTGGCTTAGTGGATCCTGATCCTGCAGCTGGTAAGAGTGCCTTTGGTAGCATGATGAGGCATTTCAAAGATGGAAGCAGCCCCACAGTGGTGATCCATTATGCAGGTACATGCGTTGAACTACACACATAATATTGCTCTCTCTCTCTCTCTCTCTCTCTTGATGAATTTATGTATTATTAGCTCCGATAGTATCTAGAAAATCCACCGATGCACCATGACAAGTTCCACCAGCTGTAAATACCCGCAAGTTCTTATCATAACAAAATTCTATTATGGTCTGAATTGGGGCCATACACCCCAGAGGAAGCTATTAAATTACCAACCAGTCAACCACACACCTAAATTTGCATGAAATTGAGTACATACCTTTTGTTACCTCAATCATCTCCACCACCCTGTCCTATAGCAACAAATTGCCTCCTAAGTTCCCTTCAGCCTCCAAGAAATCCCAATTTACAAACTGACTGCCCCACAAACTGTCAAACTCCTCACCGCTGCTCTGTTAAGAGCCTCCATTTTAGTTTCATGTAAACAATGTCACCCTCCACATTCTGAGTGAATTTTTAACCCTCTTTTTTCTTTTCTCTGTCATTTAGACCTGTGATGTTCCATAACGTGATCCTAAAATTCATGATACCAACTGTAAAGCCCTATCCTTTCTACTGCAACCCCTATTATCTCTTCCCCTTGTGTCATAGTTCACAGATGAAGCTAAAAGTTTTTAAGTTCCCTCACCCTTTCATACCCGGTTTCAGGCTTTTCATTTTCCGTGGTCTAGTGTTCTTTGTAGCCCTCCATCAACCTTCAATAGCCATAGACAACCTCGTAGCTTCTTCCTATGCCCGTCAAAAGAAACTCCCCAAAATCTACTGAACTCCTTAATTCATTTCATTACTCAATCCAAGGGTTGAGTTTGGCACCAGTCCACAGAATCCTGGTGGTCCTGACGTATGTTCAGGGGGTGGCTTTGTATCCTTGTGCTCTTGGTTCACCAACAGCCACATTTGGGAATTTCCCTTGCTCTTCAATTCGATCCTCCGATTTAAAAAACCTTGGACATTGTCATGCTAGGCCCCACCTACAAGACTCGGTTAATCATCTTCTCTAGGATCTTCACTTTGGTGAAGAACCTCATCATGCTGTTTAAGTGCTACAGACTAAACCTTTGCTTTCTTTTCTTTTTTTTATCCCACCATATTTCTTTTTCCTTTTTTTTGTTGTCTCCTGCTAATTGTACCAATTCTTCACACATTAGCATCTCTAAAACCCAAACTCTCACTTGTCTACTAAACCAAACCACCCTTTTTTTTTGGATCTTTCCCCCTTTGACATTTTATTTAGTCCCCTCTCTCTTTTTATCTTAACCTATCTTCCCCATCCTGGTGATTTTCATTTTCATTAAAAATGGCCATCTTTGCTTTGGGCTCCTTGAATTGGCCTAATGGCGTTGATGTTGTTGGTCCCGATGATCATGGCGTTGTTGAAATTACAGGCCAATGGGACTACTTTATGCTGGACCCAATTAGGTTTATGAAACACGTGCTAGCCATCAGGTTTGGGAGGAGTGATGAAGGTGGTGGAGAGGGATGAATTGGATTTGTTTTGGGTAGAGTGGAGGAGGAGGTGAGTGCAGGGAGGTCCAGGCAGTGGGGCTAGAGGGCAGTGTTGGTGAAGGTTTGGATGGTGCAAGTGAGGGGGTGGACCAGTGAGGTTAGCAGAGCCTAGAGAGAAAGGACTAGACAAACTAGAGCAGCGGATTAATGAGAAACCATTGGGAGAGTAAGAAATTTTGCAAAATAAGTGACATGGAAAGCAATGCTTTCCTCACTATTGGATCTCGTGAAAATTAATCATTTAGAATAGGTTTTGATTTAAATCCAATCCCTACATTAAAATATGAGTATAAGATTCAATTTGGAGAATTCTTTTTCAGTCATCAAGTTTAAGTTAACTTGATCTAGACTCTAGTTCAGTTGTTTTGGCTGAGGATTTGTTAGGTAAGGTATTAGTGTACATTAATGGCTAAAAGACCAATATGGCTATTCATGCTAACCTGAGTGGATATGTTAGGCCACAATGAATACACTCGGATATTTTCACAAGATCAGTACAATCATAATCTGGTGTTGCTCATGTTTGTAAGTAATATGATGGAAGTTCGATAAAAAACATTGACATTTTAAAGATAAGACATTGTAGCTTAACTAGTTGGCACTTCCTAGTGTTTTCAACGGAGACATCTAGTGTTCAAATCCACTTAACCCCAACTATTGAATTTAAAAAAAGAAAAAGAAAAAAGAAAAGGTTAAAGGATTTTAAAGGGTAGAGGACTCACCCAACCCCCCCCCCCCCCCCCCAAAAAAAAAGAAAAAAGAAAAAAAAAAGACTTCAGGTTCTCATTCTTTAACCAACTAATTGTTGCTCCTGCTGAATGGATATTTAATTCCAAAAAGACTACTGTTTTTACTTTTAATTTTAATCTTAAATCTTCACAGAATTTCCTGCATCTTGTTTTATCATGGAGGAACATTTGAAACACAATTTTTGAAATTGGAAAATGAATTGTTAAGCATCCAACCCAAAAACTTTGGGGAGAAGTCAACTAGTTCGTAAGCACATACGAAAATACACACCTAATTAATTTGGGACTCTTAAACACACCCTATCGCCTCCAAATTCCTAGAGCCAATAAATAATAAATGAGGCTTTGATACTATGCTAGAGCATCCAACTCAAAAGCTTAAGCTATTAGGTGGAGAGGCCTTACAAGTATATATACCTACAACAAAGCACACAGTACACACTCAACTGACGTGGAAGTTGCACCTCATTTCATGTTCAAGCCATCGGCGATAGAAATCACAAGTCTAATGACCCAGCTGGAACCGAAATAAACATAAATGGGCCTAGAGCATAAAGTCCAATAACAAATAAACTAGTTCTGATTTTGAACAGAGTGGGTGATTCAAACTTTGAATCTGTCTCTACTCTATACTTTCACGTGTCAAGCTTCAATCTTTAAGGGAGAGTCTAAGCCCACACATGAAGGTGAGTGTTAGAATAATGGATAAATAATTAATAAATTCCTTTTATCAGTTTAGGCTTTGGGGTTAAGTGGTATTTATGAGGAATTATTAGCGCATCCAGATATGGGGAGCCTTCCATTGGTGCATTATACTTCTTAAACATCTGCACTGCGAATTGAAGAACGGACTTTTTAGGCCATTTATAGTCTCTCTTGTCTATGGAAAGGAGGCAGAATAATTAATTTTGTTTTACGTTTTCAGTTATTTCTTTGGTAAGGAGGTCAATAGTTCAAATCTCCTCTTCTTCCTCCCATTGGGGCCAAAACTTACAAAAAGAATTTGTTTTTCGTAATTTTCTTTGGTTACATTGAAATATTGATTGGGCTATAGCTCTCCAAGTACCATTTGTATTACTTATGGCATAAACATTTGGTAGTTTTACTTTCTGACAGTGGTAATTCTCTTTTCATTTTGCTTTTCAGGGTCTCTGTCAAGTTCTGGAGATCCTTCAACAGTTGGATCTTCTGTGCCTCCTGGAAGACGACTGGTTGTTCCCTTGCAGATTTGTGTTTTGCAGGGTTTGTCCTTCGTAAAGGCTCGATTGCTTTCAATGGAAATTCCTGCACATGTGGGTGAAAACCTTCCTAAGCCAGTTCATGTTGATAGTCAATCTACTGAAAGAGCTATTGGTTCTGAAAGTAAATTAGACAGATTGGTGAAAATTGATCCTTTCAGAGGAAGTTGGGGACTTCGTTTTCTTGAACTTGAGTTGTCTAATCCAACTGATGTTGTGTTTGACATTAGTGTTTCTGTCCAGTTGGAAAACCTCAGCAATGCGGATAATGATTCTGCTGACCAAGATGCTGTTGAATATGGTTATCCTAAAACAAGAATCGATAGAGACTGCTCCGCAAGGGTATTGATACCACTGGAGCACTTTAAACTACCTATTCTTGATGGTTCCTTCTTTATGAAGGATATTCAGGCAGATGGTCCAACTGGCAGCAGAAATTCAAGTTTTTCAGAAAAGAATGCTAAGGCTGAACTTAATGCTTCAATCAAGAACCTCATTTCTAGAATAAAAGTCAGATGGCGATCAGGGCGGAATAGCTCTGGAGAATTGAATATCAAGGATGCTATACAAGCAGCACTTCAGGCATCTGTAATGGATGTACTGTTGCCAGATCCATTGACATTTGGCTTCAGGCTTCTTAGAAATGGTCTTGAGCCTGCAAAACTTGATTCACCCAATGAGTTAAATAGTAGTGTTCAATATTCTGCATCTAAAGGTCCTGTACTGGCACATGACATGACTCCTATGGAAGTTCTGGTTCGTAATAACACTAAGGATTTGATTAAAATGAGTCTCAGTATTACATGCAGAGATGTAGCTGGAGAAAATTGTGTAGAGGGTGCCAAGGCAACTGTCTTATGGGCTGGTGAGTTTCTTTCATGATGCGTTTATATTGAGTGTTTCGGTTTCGCAGATCTACTATAATCATTTGATTCTAGTTATTTACATTGTATAATTGTTGCACTAGTAAGTTCACAAACTAGAATATTGCCACACTTCTTTTGAGAGGCTAATCAGGATCCTGCCTATGATGATTTTGAAAGCATGCCAATTTAGTGTTATGAAAATCTTTTGAGTGTAACATAGGCATATAAAAGACACGAATTGCTTTGTTATCCCCATTATTAAAAACCTATTGACTAGTTTTTATTCTTTTTCTTAATTTTATTTTAGGTATTTTGAGTGGGATCACAATTGAGATTCCTCCACTTCAAGAAATCAAGCATTCTTTCTCTTTGTATTTTCTTGTCCCTGGTGAATATACATTGGTAGCTGCTGCATTGATAGATGATGCTAATGACATCCTCAGGGCTAGAGCAAGGACTCATTCCCCTGATGAGCCAATCTTCTGTTGTGGACCTCCGTATAATGTCCGTGTCATTGGGACTGCCTGACAGTTTTTGGTCTGTCCTTATTGATTGGAAACTCCCATAGCAGATAATAGTAGATTAATTAAAGGGATGCTGCTCATAGTAGACTAAAGTGCCAATTTTTTATATGGGACCGGCAAGAGTTATGCATTGCCTTTTCTTCTCTCTCTTTCAGTGAACCAGCTTCTACTGAAAGTTGAAGTTTCTTCCTTTTTTTTTTTTTTTTTTTTGTGTGGTTATAAAAAAAGAATGTATAACTAGATCTGTTGCTGCTTGTATATCGATGTTTTAAGCATTATATTGAAACACTTTATTTTTTCTAGGCGTTTTGATGTTGTATCATATTGTTAAAAAAAAGTTGTTACGTTTTTTTACACCAATATATTCTGAAACCAATTTTTTTTTAATCCGTTCTCCTGGTGCTATTTGCAATCTGATTATTGAAAATCCACTGATGGTTCATTATAGGATAAAATTGAACTATTATGTGAAATCTATGTAGAAATAAATGAAATCCATGTTGACTAATAGCCAAATTTTCTGATTATTTATGAAATAGTGCAAAGTGAAGTTGAACTCTTAAGATCAAAGCTTGCTGAATCTAAAGGCCTATAAGATTCCTGGTATTTGGATGTGTTCCTTTTCTGAGTGCTGCATATTTTCTTAATTCATGATAATCCACTTTAGCTATTGTTCTGAGCAATATTAGATCTGGTTAAATGATTAAAATGTCGTAGATAATTGAAAAAGAGATAGGACGCGAAATGAGTTGAAAAAGAGAGGTAGTAAATGGTTAAATCTGAATAATTCAGCCAAAAATAATAATAATTCGGAATTGACAAAGAGATAGTCACAAATGAGTCTAAAAAGGATTGAGAATTGAGATTGATTAATTTATAGTTGATAAATAGATAGGACTGTAATAATTAGTAAATGAATCTAAAAAGGATTGTAAATGGTTAATTTAGAAGTGATAAAGATATTAACGTTGCTGGCATCGGAGTAGTTATTCAAGCTCTTCTGAGAGGCGATGCAGATCTGTCCGAGTATGTTCATGTGACTGAGGATATCCTCTTCCAAGTTAACGAGTTAAGTTTTTTCTGTTTCTGTCATGTTAAACGCAATTGCAATTGTGTTGCTGATGCCTTGGCTAAAAAAAGCCAAATTCTGTGTTTTGATTGATGTTCCTTAGTTATGTTCAATAAAATACCAATCCGGTTTCTCCAAAAAAAAAAAAAGAAAAAAAAGAAGAAGAAGATAAAGAGATAATGTAGTGTGTGAAAAAAAGATGGTGTGAATGATTAATTTAGAATTGATAAAGATATAGGTCCGTATAGATGTCAATTAGGTGTAGCAAGGTCGAATTAGGGTGTCCCATCCATGCAAGAAAAACCTGTGCAAAACAGGAGCATGCCAGTTCGAGATAGGGTGCATAGTGGAATAATACAAATGTGTATTATTAGATGGTTAGAGAGAAATAAAAAGAGTGATGACAATGAGAGTGCTAAGAGAGAATAATACAAATGTATTTAGGAGATGATAATACAAAATTAATTTATAAATCAAATATTCAAAAAATTAAATTTTATATTGGAGGTGAGAAAAGGCTAGATGGGATAGGGTAAGCAAAATTCATCCACTATTATAGATGGGAAAAACCTGCACATGTCAGAATGGATCAAGTAGGATAGAGAATTTTTGCCATCCCTATCTCTGTATATATATTAAATGAGTTGAAATTTGTTCAAAACATTTCCTTAGTTATTGAAAGGATCCAAATATCCAATACACATTTAGGCAAGGTTGTCAAAATCGGGATCTTACGTAAGATCGTGAGAGGTAGGTGAGATCGTGGATCGTAGGATCGGATCGTGGATCGTAAGATTCTACATATTTTCATATTTAAAGCAAAAAACACATTGATAATGACTTTGTATGTTGAATTATCACGTAAATTGTGAATTTATCCATAAAAAAACAAAGATTTGCATTATATGATGTAATTTGCATGTCATACATCGCTACGTCTATATTAACGAAACAAATATATTTAAGTTTTGACTTAATGTATTTAAAAAGTTCAATAAATGTTTAATTAGTAACCAAATACCAAAATATTTATCAACACATATGAAAATATTTTCCAAGTTCTAGGTTCCAAGTTCCAAGTTTAAAATCCAAAATAAGTTATTAAATGGAAACTAGCTAACTAAAATATAAAATCCAAAAGCAAGATTAACATTAAGGTGAAGTGAACATTTAATTATTCTCATTTTAGAGTTCTTATGACCATCGTCCTAATCATCATCATCCATTTCTTCATCTATGTAGACATTTTATATTTATATACTAGAGCTGCAAAAGAGATCAAGATACAACTTCACACTCAACTATTCAAGTTATACCACTCAGCAACAATTACAGAGTATGCTCAAAAAAATCAATCAATCAATATACAAATACAAGCATACTAATAAAATTATATATAAGAAAAATATTTTAGTAATATTATAACACAAATTAATATATTGATTAAACAAATTTAACAACATTATAACTTAAAATGTAGTAAAGCCAATATAAACTCTTCATTTAGAATGATGAAGCATTCCTTCATTTTGATTATAAGTAAACTAAAAACTACAAAACATTTGCTTATGTTAACATAATTTTATAAAAAATAAAAATAAAAATAAAAGTCATACCATCACAACATAGAAAAAAAAAAACCCTTAAAGTTTCATCAAAACCAAAAATTTATCCCTTAAAAAAAAAAAAAAAAATTCCAAAAACTGATATTTTGGTAGGACCGGTAGAATTGGTAGGATCCCATACGATCCTACACGATCCTACATACGATCCTACCATTTTTACGATCCTAGTGCGATTCTAAACGTTTTGGTGAGGTGGGATCGTAAAATCGTGCGATCCTACGATCCAGATTGCAATTTTGACAACCATGCATTTAGGACAAGCGTTGTGCCCAAGTTTTGCCATTTACCTAAATGGTCACAATTCCATTTGCACTTTGTAGGCCCTACTCTTTAGTAAATATTTTGTATTTACTTACTAACAGCTCTTGTCTTCCTTCTTCTTTTGTTTTGTTTTGTTTTGTATTTTTGTTTTTTTTTGCTTGGTGTCTAGGTTACTATTTGTGTTGCTCATTGCATCATGACCACCTCTCCACCCAGCGGAATGGATAGTAAATTTGACATTAAATGTGTTATAGTTGGTCTCAATAGTGGGTTAGAATTGAGTCTCATCAAAGGACTTGGACCCCTTTGCATTTGTCCAACAAGGGATTTTCTATGCGTTTTTTTTTTGTTGTTGTTGTTGTTGTTGTTGTTGTGTGTGTGTGTTTGTTTGATGAAGGATTTTCTATGCATATTAAACCACTATAGTATCATATATTTTATTATGTTATACTTTAACTCTCTTGTTTCTTTTATTGTGTTATATTTCCCTTTCTTTCATACGAATATACAACTCAAAAGCATATTTTTTTGTGCTTTGAAGCAAGCAATGAACTTCGAAGAATGATTGATACCCAGGTAATCTTAGTCGTAAACGATGGATACTAGGTGTTGTGTGTATCAACCTATGTGGTGTTGTAACCAGACATTAAGTATCCCACTTGAGAAGTGCGCTTGCAAGAATTAAACTCACAGTCTATGAGGCTAATAATTGAAGTCCTCTAAATAACATCCAGTATATGAAATGCTAATGGTCTTTGAATAGCCTTTATTAGAATTGTAAAGCTAGGTTTCTATGTATCCCTTTTCTATTTTCAACTTTGATAAGATATTGATTCTATAAAAAAAAAAAAAATTAAAAAGGAAAAAAAGAAAAGAAAAAAGAAGACTTTAATAGGATACAGGATTAGAATAACAGATTCAAGCTTTTGAGGTTTTATTGGGTCATAATTTATAACCATTTGGGCTTGGACCATTTACTGGAAAGCTCATAATTAGTGACACACATGAAGATTCAATATAACCTGTTGGTATCTTTTAATTTTTGACTTGATGATAATGCAGATTAATCATCATAGAACGAACACCTTAAATTAAAATTTTATTGTATTTATCCTTTTTTTTGTTTTCATGTTTTGTTATTTTTTCAGACAAAAGGTTAAAAATTTACTAGGACACATAGGTGGATTGAAAAATTAAGGACTGAATGTTGTGAAAGCGAAAAGAGGAGACCTCCCTGGAATTGGATGTTAGGAGAAGGCGACTCCTTATGGGTCACGTTTTCTATCCTACCGACAAATTCAATTTTTATGATGTGTGGGTTTAGGCATATTTATATTATTGTATATAAGATTAATATGGCATTAGTCATCTTTAATGTCAACAATATATGAGTGATTTGATTGCTCTTATAATTTCTTATCATTCTTAATATCTATGACAAGCTTTGTTGTAGCAATTTTTCACGTTGATAATGATATGGATTTGATTAGCACTGTTAATTTCTTTTAATTCTTTGAATTTCCTCTTTTTATTTTTGAAAGGACCGGATAAGAGCAATGGTGTGGAGTGCATTGTGTGGTTTTGGCTGAAAGGATTCAACAAATTTGTTTTGTAGTCTTGACTCTTTAAAGATTTTGTCAAGACTACTATATGAATGGTATAAGTATAAGAGTTTTTATGGGGAATCTTTATAGAATATAAGCTTAATTAAAAAATATTTTTTTGAGAAACAATTAAAAAAATTTATTAGAATAATAAAGTGATAAAACTTGGATTTTCAAAAGATTATGTGCCAACATTATTAGAAGAAGTAACAAAAAATAAAAAAATTTCATTTTATATAATATACATAGATACAATACAACTGAATGGTATCATTATGACTATAAATTTTAATCCTTTCCAGTTTCCAATAGTTGAAAAGAATAATATTAGTATAGGAGTTTTTTTCATCTAATATTGTGAATTTGTGATAAAGAAAAAAAATGATTTTTTTTCTTCATCATATTGCCTTTTAACCTCCATTTATTTAGTGTGGTGTGAGATATAGATTTTTTCCTGAAAATTTTAGCAGAAAATAATTTCTAAAATTAAGTTATATTTTTAATGGGATTTTCTATTACCCAAATATATTTTTCCTTTTACTTATTTTTCTTAATTAGTACTATCGAACACAAGAAAACGTGTGAAACTATTTTTACAATAGGTTTTTCATTGAAACAAACGTAGTGTTAAATATACTTTTTGACACCACCACGTAACCTAAATATTTAGTTTTTTTTTTTTTTTAATTTTTTAATTTTATTTTATTTTTTAAAAAGAGGGGGTAAAGGGGACAACCTAAGTTAACGTATTCCATTTAGGCTTGACCATAGTGACATTCCATGTGCTCTCTAATTTTTCCTTGCAAGCTCTCCATGTGCTGCGACTTACATGCATGTATATATACCAAGTGTGTCATTCACTATCACAAACTTTTCCTTTTCGAAATTTCGTAGTCATCACTCATCATATATTGAAAAGTGAAAACTTCCAAAACCATGCTAATAAAAGTGCCAAAATATTTTTTAATTTCCCCGGATACACAAATTCTTCCAAGGAATTCCTCGAAAGCAATCATTATTCCTTGCATACTGATTGCTAAATAGTAAAATACCCATCAAAAACAGTGCTCCGAGAATTTCCAAAACCAGTCTCACTATGACACTATACCAGCTGTTTCAACTTAGTCCACAAATTTTATGCGCTTAAAATGCCAGAAACGACTCTTCCTTGTTGCTTTGAGAGTAGAATTTGTGTGTATAAAATTCTTAAAAAGTTCTCTACGTTCACGCCACAATGACAATATCCGTCTTTGCCTTGCATTGACAAAATGGTCTAAAACTTTGTCTAGAAGTCCCTTATGGTTCTCTTTGTCTCTCTGCCATGTGTATATATGCACCATCAACATCATGTAAAATATGGAAATATGCCCCCATTTATAGTAGTTTTGTCAGCATGAATTCTCAGTTTCCTTCACTATGCTAACTGGTCACTATCACAAATTCACAATTCACCGAAAAGAGAGAGAGAGAGAGAGTAAGCAAATGGGTGCGACATCACACAAAGAAGAGCAAATAAACAAAACCCATCATCAAAACCATGCTTCACCTTATCCTATGTCTTTTGATACCTTTTTCCTCATCTATCATATCACCTACATTGGCTGGTGGGGCTGTTGATGCCTCTTACTTATTCTGGCAGGTGTTCCCAATTCTTACTGTCGAAGCTGGACTTTCTAATTAAGCTTTCTTACGCGCACTCGTAAAGAGAGTGCATGATGCTTCTATAGTATGTTCTATGGAGGCAAATATTCGTAATTGGCTACTGTTTGTACTTAGCTAAATAAGGTAAAAGTAGATGATTGTATGTGATTTATACTAATAGACACTAATCTCAAACTTTTGTTTGGCTGAATGCATTATAATCTCAAAGTCTCAACTCTATTTCAAAAGCAATACTAAGCATTTATAAAACATGTGCAAAGTAACCACTCAGCTACTAGGATTTGACTCCAAGATGATTAAATTTATAACTAACACATATAAATTGGTCCAATTATATTATATTAATAACCAACTCTTGTTATTAATATCTAATATGAGATTTTAAATGACACTCACATATGAGTGTTCTGACTTTAAACTTATATCAGGTTTGAAGTTCTAAGTTGTTATATTTAAAATTTTGATACTTATATGTTGACTTTTTTTTTAAAGGGTTTTATGAACAAATAATACGCATAAATGACAAGGACAACGTGATGAAAAATGGTAACACTTAAGTAAAGAAGCTACTCTAGTCAGCTTCTTTTGCTCTCTCTTAGGAAAAACAAAAATTTGTTTCAAGAGCCACTTGAATATTAAGGTTTAAATATTCATCATAGAGTTTTTTTTTTTAAAAAAAAAAGAAAAAGTGAATAAATAAAGGGGCAGACCAATCAAAATTTATCTTGAATAATTTTTTGAATATTTTAGTTTATTTCATGATTAGGGTTTTACTTCATTTTTTTTTTTTTTTTGATATAAGATAGAATTTCTATTCTAACCTAATCTAAGTGTAAATGTGTGTGAAACTCTCTCCTAGAGACTTGAACCACGGCTTTTGCCCCTCACACCCAACAAGCACTTATACTTGTGGAGTGACCATCGTACCAAAAGTATGCGGTGACATTTTACTTCATTTTTAATACAACAATATTTTTGTCTTTTTTAAATATTTTAGTTTATTTCATGATTAGGGTTTACTCAACAAATAAACTTTCATTGTCCCTTCAAGGACATCTAGGTACTGGGTTCAATGAACTTAATTATAGGATGTGCTATGAATTTGGAAGTCTTAATTTCCATCCACCACATTATCGGTTACTGGGATATCTGGAATGTCTTATGAGTAGGAAATAAAAAAAAAAAAAAAATCTAAGTAAAGGCTGGGATACCCAAAGGTTAATTCAAACCCTAGCAAAATATCCAAAAAGCTAAGTGTGATCCATCTTTTATTTTATTTTTGCTAATTAAATAAGGATTATGTTAATGGATGCCCTTAGGAAAATTATTAATAAATCATATTAGGAAATTTTTAATACAACTTTTACGGGAATATAAAAAACTATTAACAATATTAATTGTTTTATCATTTTTCCATAAAAACATTTCTAAAAATAAATTTTAAACTAATGTCCTTAGGACATTCGTTAACATTTCCCATTAAATAATTGGAAGAAGGTGAATTTTGAACCTTTAAAATCTTCATTCAAAAACCCAAGATATCAGTTTTTTTTTTTTTTAATGCTTTTTCCATCATTTTTTTTATTAAATTTAATTTCACCACAAATGAACCAAACGCGTTTTAGCAGAACTACTCTAGCCCGTCAAGGATAGTAAAGACTAGACAGCTCATAGGATGTTGTCACTGACCAAACAATCCCTAATCACTAATGCTACTTTTTTAAGTGTCATGTTGTACTTGTACATGCTTGAGACTATAGCCCATGCACTTTTGATGTGAGTGGTATGAACTAATAATCATCAAAACTTGAGTAATTCTAGTACCACATAAAATGTCATCACTTTTACCAGAATTATTTTATGTGTCAAATTGTGATCGGTTATTTATCATTTTCACATAAACTCACAATTTTTTCTCCACCACTCATATAAACAATTGTAGTACAAATTGTGGTACTTTATATAATCTTAGAATTTTTGTAAAATCTCACTTGTAACAGGAGCAACTCAAAAAGGCAATTTAGGGTGGAATAATACTTGATAGTAATTATTAGGAAATCTACTGTGCAATGTTATGTTCCTTTCTTATCTTTTCTAGACTATCTTTTATCATGTGGGGGAGAGTGAGAGAGAAGGGGAGAGATTGGTTTTGGGTGGGGTTTTAATTGAAGAGACAGGCTAAGAGGCAAGGCAAATAGCAAAGAGGTAAGTGGCTAAGTGGTCCAGGGAAAGAGTTTGCTTTAAAGTGCTTTTGTGGTCCAAGCTTGAAGATAACCTAATAAGATGGGAGAGTTGAAGAGGCCAGAGGGGGAACAAAAAAACATGAAGATGAAAGAGGGTGGGCTATAAATGCCACCATGGGTGTTGGGACAAACTCATCTAATCTTCAATACCATCTCTTACACTGTCATACACAGCAAGAACATGCATTATGATTATGAATCTATGATATAATAAGATGATATGATGTATTTGCTCCACATGATTGATATAAACCCATATAGCAGCATCTTGTGAATTGCACATATTCGATCAAAAACAAACAAATTGCATGTCCCTATTATACATCAAGAGCATTATTTTTGGAACCACTTTTTGGCAAATTCCCTCCACCATAATTGCTCCAAATTGATACCATCTTCCTTTAATTTTGACAAATTTTAGTGACAAGTGCGCCTTGAATAGCATATATCGAGCCAGTACAAAGTAAAACATATATAAAAAGAGTTTTCAATATGTGTAATATAAACTTTTCATTATTATGGATAAGCATATCACATCAGTTGATGTGATCAATTGTCACGCCTTAACGGAAATGAGAGAGTTCAGTGTCCAATGCATTGGAACAATTGGGTTTTTGACACTTCAATCCCAAGTTGTTTGGCACAAGAAAAGTTTGTGATTTGTACGGTTTGTCTGTTTTTTCATGCTATGTGCAAGGGCATAGAAAAGCCAAGCTTTGCCTGGTCCTATTTGGCCCCATCGACTGAAATTAGTCCTGTTCAAGCTCAAGATGAACCCAAAATATGATCTTTCAAGTTTCAACTCAGCAAAACAATTATGAATTGGTTAGGCCAAGGCTCTAATCAAATGATCGATGGCTTTGGAAGAAACCCTGAATGCTACCAGTCAGTAAACGAATGAAGGGGTAGTTTTTACTTTTTGGAATGGGTATTTTGGTCTATATATGCCATTGGCTACTTTCATTTTCACATAATGGTCAAAACCCTCCAATAATTTACAATACTAATCAAAGTGGAATCCACAAGTGTTCCTAACATCAATGAGCTACCCTTTTTTTCTTACTTGCTACCTTTAGACCTTTCGGCAAGTCTCTTCCCAAAAGAATGCTACCCCACTCGATAACAACTAGTTAGGAAAACAACAAAATGAATTTTCTTCAGAATTTAGAAGTGGTTGCCCTAGCATTTACGTCTTTACTAAATTTATAGATTAATGTTTAGGATTTTAATTTTTTGGGCAAATAGGGAGTCAAATTGTATAGTCTACCACTTTGACTTGTTGATGCCTAACTCTGCCTCTCTAAAGTGATGTTGATGCTTTTTTTGTTTTATACGATTGCAGAAGGTTCAAGGTACAGCTTAGCCAGCCCAATCATAGAAAATATTTACATAAGACCTAATTAGAAGCTTTACATGCTAATAGATGCCAGATGGGCTGTTCTGAGGATGAGTCTTGTGGTACTACTAACTATGAAGGTCCTCATTTTTTAAAAGATTGAGTTTTTTAAATTTAGAACTCTATAATTCACCGTTTGAGTTTTTTAAGTTTAGAACTCTATATTAATGTTAATTGTAATTTGCTAAACACTTGAAATATTAAAGAACGATCTTCAGTAAAATCTCTATATAGTAAGGTTTTATTATTAAAACTCTACACAGTTAAAAATTCTAGTTCCTTAATCAATGCCAAACGAAAGACTTTTGCTAAAGTCTATGAGGAAGACAATGGGAGCAATGAGTACAGATTAGAGAAGGTTGGCAGGCCAATTGTGTGCATAGACATTATATATATATATATATATATATATAAACCGAACACCTATCAACACCTACTGCGAGATTTGGATACTGAGTAGGCAAAGCATCAAACCTACCTGATATTCCTCTTCTAATACTCATCATCACTAAATGGATTCTACTAGCTAGCATTTGACCATAATAATCCTAGTTTGAAAATGAGAATGAAGAATCGAGCGGCAGAAAAGTTTGGGTATGAAGATTAAGTTTAAGTGTACCAGCTGGTGAAGGGTGTACTTCATTCAGATCATAAAGAAGATGTGAGAACTAGTGAATAACTTTATTGATAAAAAATTAAAAATAGTCACAAAAAAAAAGGGGGGGGGGGGGGGGTGGTGGAATCAGAATGCAATCATAAACACATTTTCATATACAAAATTTGGTATGATAATTTACAGTCACTTCCTTTATATGCAGTGGGGAAGGAAATGGAGCCAGGAAATTTTTCTTAGTGATGAATAAATAAAGTATGATGAGGTTTTTTTTTTTCCCTCTCTTTTTTATATATTATATTCCTTGCACAATCATTTTAAAGAGTATGATATATAAAAAATTATTTTAAATATTAATTAAGTATGTTATAACGCAATATGAGTATTATACAAGGTATATTACATTTGACAAATTCATGTCAATATTGACAAAAAGATATGATTTTTTAGCCTTAATCAACAATGATTTAGGCATTAGGCAAGTACATAAAAAAAATAATAACATCTTGATTTGTTTATCCTTTATTGTTTAACTATATATTTTATAATTTTATGAATATTCAAATTAAATTAACTACTTGGTATATACAACTTAAATATCAACTATGAGAAATAAATAACTTTAGACTTTTTTATAAAAATTATACTTAAAAAATATATATTATTCATAAATTTATACCAAAAAATTCCTCCTCTCTCACCAACCTTCCTGAAGGCCAAAACCATTATGTAAGAAGCAAGTCAGAGTCACCGAAGGAGAAAAACAAGTCTACTAAGTCATGTAAACATGCACCATCTACGGCATCTTTGATTACGATTAAAAGAAACAATCTCAAATAAATCAAGATCCAATTTTAAGTAATTTCTTGGTGAACATAATCTACTTGAATTTAAGACGTTTTACACTAAAAATATTCTTTTAAACGAAGGTATTCCTGTTTAGACAGCAGAGTAAGATCAATCTCATGAAAGCCTTATATTCCATTCGAAGGTTCTACCCAGTGAAAACACTCTTAAATTTTAATTAGGATTTAGGTTGTTATAAACATAACTACTCTGCCCACTCATATGTATAAACATACATGTGTACTTAAGATTTTCTTAATTTATAAATACTTAAATTTTTTGTAACCTATACGGCTATACATACTTTTTTTTGGGGGGGGGGGGGGGGGGGGGGGGGGGGAAGGTTATGTTGAAATGAAAAAGAAAAAAAATTACTAAATCAAATGAATGGTACATATATAATATATAAACCCAAGAGTCCTAACTCAGTAACATAATCTACTTTTTTTTCTATTAGGAAAACTGGAAAAAACCTCTCCTCATATTATTGTAAACTGTAACTATAAAATTATAAAGAAAGAAGTACATTGCATTGCATGTACTACTAATAACATTGCTATAGGTTAAGATCATTTTACTTATACTGCAAATAAGCCTTAATCGTTTTTTTTAATCTTTGAATTGCAGCCTTAATTCAATGAATTTAGATTAAGATAATATAAATAAACCTGAACTAAGATTGGAATTTTATATCTCTACCTTTATTCCTTCTTTGTACAACGTATCAACACAAAAAAAATAATATGAGTATGAATGCTTCCACAAAGGAGAACATTGTCCAGCACATAAAATCTCGAGTCTTCTACCCATGCATGAAACATTTAAAGCTCCCACTCAAGCCCAAAGTGGACATTTAATTTACTTTAATTAAGAGTTGGCATCTATGAAGACATTATCAACAAAATTCTAAGAAGACAAAGACACGGTGGCAAAAACCTTAGATAAGACTTTTTCCCACTCCCATAATATGATATCCTTGTTTTTCTACATAATTAGGTGGACCCCAAGTTTATATTATAACTAAACCCCAACCTACCAAATACAAACCCCCAATTATTATAATCAACCTGCTAAATATTCTTTTTAACCATAATCTCTTTTTTATTTTTTTATTTTATTTATTTTAATGATCAGTAAAAACACAAAAAGTGTATCAAAGCGGACAACATGCGGGCTCCTCTGTTTGGCTCCCGTGCAAAACGTGTGGGCCCACCGGTGTCGTCCTAAGGGAATGCGTGGCACGATTTGATTCGTTCACCCACGAATTGCACGTCTCACTAGATTCTTTTTTTTTTATGTTTTTGTTTTTTGACAAGTGTCACACAGCTAACCACCCACACGAATCTGTAGATATTTTGTCTTTCCACGTCGAGAAAGTCTATAAAACTGTAGATATGTCGTCCGTCGGCATTGAAAAAGGTTCACTCACTGCTGATTATTATGAGAATTGTTAGTGGGATACTATAGTAGTATATAGTAATATTGCTAGTCGGCATTACAATTAAGACTGAATCCACTCTTTCATTAATTGCAGCTATTGCACACAATTTGCTTAAACCATAGGGCTGGAAATGAATATATAGATTCAGCACCGAAAAGAGCTATATTGTTTCTTTGCCAGTTTTTTTATTGTACAACTTGATGACTGGTATGAACAAACTTTGTCATACTTCCCAGATCAACTTAATCCGTTTGGTTGGAGGGGTGAAAAAGTGAGAAGATAAAAAATGGTGAGATGATAGAAAATTGGGAGGATAGACAAAAAATTTTAATTTTCCTCATTTTTGTTTGGTTGGGAGTGGAGATATGGAGGGATGAAAAAAGTAAGTTTGTATAAATTTACACATATATTCTTGTTAAAAAATGATGCCCAATTAAAACCAAAAAAGTGATAAACAACCAAAAAAATCAATTACCTAAATTTATTAAAAAATAAAAATCATGTCCATAAAAAAAAACACATCTAAATATATAAAAAAAAAAAAAACACAAAAGAATACTGGACAAGTTGCCCAGTAGATCAAAAGTAAAAAAGAAAAAAAAAAAGAAAAAGAAAAAAAAGAGGCAGGCAACGTAGGAAAAAAAGAAAAGAAAAAAAAAATTGTGAAGAAAAGCAACGTAAGTGAAAGTGCAATTGTACATGGGCATCGTCTAAAAGTAATGCCCTATTTCTCCCTTCAGTTTTCTCTCCATTTCAGAGAGAAAACTTTTTGGTGGGTTCAGAGAGAAAACACTTGAGTCTCACCATTTATTTTTCTTCCTCCTCACTCAACCAAACACACTCCAAAAAAATTTTCCTTCCCATTTTCTATTCAAAGTTTTCTATCTACCCTATTTCACCTCCAAACAAACACACCCTAAGAGGCAGGAACAGACCCAGTGGGGGCCCGAGCCCCCCCAACCCAAATTTTTTTTTTTTGGTAGTTGAATCCTCCTTTCAAAACCTTAGCCTCCCTCTTCTCCAATTAGCCTAGCTAGCCAACCCAACCTTCATAATTGTGATTGTATTTTAGCAAACAAAACTATTTTACTACCAAAAAACCATGTGTTATTGGAGAAACTAAAACTAAATTTTTTGCAACTACAGTAAACTGATATAAATACCAGTTGACTGTAGCAAATTGTTAAGATTATCTCTCTTCCTTCAATTAAAAAACTCAAATTCTCTCCCTTCCTTTATTATTTTAATGAATTGTTTATATTATTTTAAATGAAGTGGTAATAAAATTGAACATTTGATATTGAGTATATTGTAAAATGAGGTGGTAAAATAGATAAAGTAGTTTTTTGAGGTACTAAAACCTAAATTTTTTAGCACTACCACTGTGAATGCTCTAACTTCAAAAAATAAAAATAAAAATCCTAACTAGTCTAGTATTAAAAAACAACATTATTATTATTATTATCTTTGTTGGTAGATGATTGCATTTTAATGTATTAAGAAATAATGATTTTGTGCATTTATAATTTGTTAGTACTATATAGATTCCTGTAAGGATCGGATTTGGTTCCTAGCCCAAATGATGGATGGACTCAGGCCTAAAAAGCCCAATATAATGAATTTGTAGAAAGTGGGTTGGAAAACTGGGTTAAAATGAGTTGGATGACAAATAAAGTAGGTTCAAATGACAAGAACGGAAAGATAGATTGATTTAAACTAAAGAAAATCGTCTTCGGCATAGTCTGAGGAGATCAGTTCTTATATATTTCTCTTAAGTTTGATTACAAGTTTGTTTTCTGATTGCTACAGTGTTTCTCTCTTGATATCTCAATCTCTCTCTCTCATTGCCTCCTTCTTCTTTTATACTCTCTCCACCTTTCGTCTGTACCCTCCATGTGCAGGCCAGATGGTTGGTGTTGATACTTGTCCCATCAGCACTTTCCTGAAATCTTTATGTAGTAGCTGTAAGGCTGAAAACCACTGTTCAGGTATCACCTCCACATTAATGCGGCCAGAAGGTTAGCTGCAGAGAATTTAATATGGTGGTTGCAGCTTTCTCCTTAGATATTTTAGGACTTCCCCCTGTCCTATGTTTTTGTAATACTTATCCATACCAACAGAATTTCCTAGAACGTTCCTCCAAACGGCAAACCATCTCTTTGGACCTCGACTTTGGTTAGTCGAGGAGGCATTCATCCTCGGCCCATCCTCCTAAGCCTTTATGACCAAAACTAACTCTCTCTTTTACTAACACGGACTTCCTTGACAATGTTTACTTCTTCTCGGATGACCTTTTGTCCTCGGATTGGGCCCTAGGCCCAATATATACAAAGATATAGAGCTTTTGGGCCCAATACCCCTACAATAGCCCCTTGAGATTCTTCTTTCTGGCTCATCGGGAAAAAAGGAGGATTTTGATGTCACTGCACTTACCGCTTGCTCATTATACGTCACCTCTGATTGTGTAGGTGCCTTTTTAATTGCCTAAGGCATGCTCCTGACGCTTCGACATACGAGACGTGCCTTCATTAAATTTTTACGGCTTTCTGCTCCTTACGTTTTATGGTGTGATGCGGATCCAATGGCTGAGGATTTCACTAGGAATCGAGCTGGAGTTTTCCCGCTTCTCACTCCCTCCTTGATATAAATACCACTAAAATCAATCGTTCATTTCACTTTAGCATTCATATCTTTTTAGTGCACATACACTGAACCTGCAATCTTTCCCAACTTATTCGTGCCCTTACAAATACCTAAAGCTTGTTCGAGGATACTTTTCTTCTTTCTGTAAGTCTTCATAAACCTTTACACTTTATTTTTCTATACACTTTTCTTTTCTCTGTCTTTTCCTCCTCGGCTCTTCTTCCTTCTCATTATCTCCTTAGTATCTCCAAGTCTTTCTTAGAAATGGGTAGGTTCGCTCATTTGGTAGACTCCAAGGGGGGAATAGAGAGTTTTAGAGTTCTATATAGGATTCCTCCAGGAGCGTTTATTAGGTACTGCAAGGAGGGAGAGTGGCACGAAAAAAGGCAAGTGAGAGAAGTAGTGATCCCAATGATTGCCTTTATAGAGGGCAGGATGAGAATTCCCATGGGCACCGTGACCAGGGATTACCTTAGGGCCTATAGGTTAGCTCCCATCCAGTATGCTCCAAACATGTTTAGGATTCTAAGGAGTGTAGATGCCCTTAATGAAAGGATGGGCTTAGGGCTTACTTACCATGATATCAATTGGGTTTACAACCTCCATCATTTAAAGGGGCAGGGGTATTACTTGAAATCTAGGTACCCCGAAGTTAAGCTCATTCAGTGTCTACTCGAATCCAACAAAGACCTAAATAAAGATTTCTTGATCGTGTCAGGGGAATGGCATAATGGCCTCCCCTGCCCGACGAGAGAGGGGCAACCAGGTGGGGTTTTAGACTTAGGATGATTATTCTAAAGTTACCTCATTTTTCTTTTCCTTTTGTTTGTGTCTGTGCATGAAATTACCTTTGATTTGCATTATTCTTGACTAATGATGTTTTTTGTCTTTCCCAATGGTTTTGCAGACAAAAACGCTTCTATCCCTAACTTCAACCTTGTAAACCAGCAGAGCTTGGACAAAATCTTGAAGGCCGAAGTGTTTGTCCACAAGAGGAGACCCCTTGAGGCGCAACCAGAGCCTCTATTGCCAATATCACCAGGAACGGGGGCATACCACCGAGGACTGCAGAACTTTGTGGAATCATCTGGAGCAACTGGTTAGAGAGGGAAGGTTACAGTAGTTTTTGTATCAACCCAATGGGCAGGGAGACCAATCGAGGTCAGGGGCTCAGGGGAACGCTTCTTCAAGGCCCCCATTAGGCACAATTAATGTCATCTTCGCTGCACCTGGAGGACCGGTTCTTATCCTTCTAGGGTAATGTCTGTAGCTCAACTACCAGCCGAGGACTCTAATTTTGAGCCAAAGAGGGCTAGAGTGGAAATCCGACCAGCACTGAATTTTTTGAACGAGGACAAAATGGGAACCATCCAGCCACACAATGATGCTTTGGTGGTCACCCTCAGGATAAGAGGGTATGATGTGAAAAGGGTAATGGTAGACCAAGGCAGTGGTGCAGAGATTATGTACCCTGACTTGTACAGAGGGCTGAACTTAAAGCCTAAAGACCTGATAGCCTATGATTCACCTTTGGTGAGTTTTGATGGAAAGGTTGTCATCCCAAAGGGTCAGATTAGGTTGCCCGTGTAGGCAGGTTCAGAGGTGGTTGAAGTGGACTTTATTGTGGTGGATGCATACTCTCCCTACACAGCCATTGTGGCCAGACCTTTGCTTCATGCCCTAGGGGTCGTTTCTTCAACTAAACATTTAAAGGTAAAGTATCCATCAGGGGACTGGATTGAGGAGCTTGTGGGGAGTCAATCCATGGCTAGGCAGTGCCTCATGGATGCCATCATGCATCAGTCCACGGCTGAGTCCTTGGCCTCTGCTGAGGGGGGCTCATAGCAATCAAGGATTTCGGTCTTATCTACGGATGCGGATAGCTATGCCTGGTTCCTCGGACCACATACTTTGGGTAAATTAATACTTAATGACATCTTTCTAAGTATCAAACAGAACCTTGGTCATGCCTGGCTCTTCGGACCACATACCTTGGGTAAATTGATACGTTATGTTACTTTTCGAGTATTAAACAGAACCTTAGCTATGCCTAGTTTCTCGGACCACATGCTTTGGGTAAATTAATACTCCCTGACATCTATCTAAATATTAAACAGAACCTCAGCTATGCCTAGCTCCTCGGATCACATACTTTGGGTAAATTAATACTTCCTATCATTTTACCAAGTGTCAGGGAAAAGTCTTAATTATTTTAGACTCCTTGGACTACATGCTTAAGGTAAATTAATGCTTATTATTGATTACTTGAATGTCAAAAACGATCAGCCACTCTAAACAGCAAAGATTTTCACTGTGATAGCAGGCTTAAGTGGATGCTCATGAGCATCACTTAAAGCATTTACAGGCATACCTGTATTTGTTTGAGAATTGGTTATCCCTCTGGTCCTTTAAACTTGCTAATGAGTAAGGAACATAGTAAGTTTAGACCTATATGTAGGCTACATTGCTATGTATGTCCTTAAAGTTAAAATTATGCTTTGTCGAGATGGTGGACTTAGTAGATTTCACTTGTTTTGTTGCTGACTATATGAGATGGGATAACTTTTCTGTTACTTATGCAAATTAATGAGAAGAGTTTTTGTCTCATTACTATGTTTATTAAATGTTAGACAAGATAGAAATTATATCAACACCAGTATGAGAATCATAGAAAGAAGGAAAATATGCATAACTTTCATTAATTAAAGCCTTAAAGCAAGGCAGATTGAGTACAAAAGAGGCAACTTGGTTACAAACTTTGAAAACCAAAACAGAAGTTGCCAGCAAAAAAAAAAAAAAGAAAAGAAAAACACAAAAGAAAGAACTACACCAAGATCTAATTTTTTTTTATTACAAGTTTTTCCTTGGGAGGGGCTTTGACAAGCTGAGTGGTTGTTGCTTCTGAGGCCTCAGGGCCCTTGCTTGCAAGATTAGTCTTGACAGGCAGAGGCAAAGAGGCCAGGATAATCTCCATTGTTTTCGGAGCTTCTTTCTTGGCAAGAGGGTCCTGGGTGACAGTTGGGGGCTTCATGGCATCAGGGGCCACTCCCTGGTTTGCGTTCTTTTCTTTTTCTGTGGCCTCGGGCTGCTCGGCCTCCTCAGAGGGGTTGTCAGAAGAGGTTGGAACATTGGCTATATTGTCCTCGCTTACTTCTACCACCTCGGAGGCGGTATCAGTCCTCGAACCAGAGGGAACAGGCGCTCAGATGGTAGGGGGGTAGTATACATTTTTTGCCTTCCTAAGCATAGATGAAGCCTCAATCCCAACTTGGTTGAGAGCTTCATACCACACTTGGGAGCAGTAATTTCTACATACCCCCGAGACTTCAGTCTTGAGGGCTTCCTCGGTCTCTGCCACTCCAACGTCATATCCCTTTTACTTGGCCTGATCTTGTGCCCTCTTTGCTCATTCCCTTGTCTTCTTGGCCTCTTCCAGTTTCTTCTTGAGGGCAACGATCTGTGCTTTGGAGGCGGCCAGCTGATCCTCGGCATTGCAAAGGAGCAATGGTAACTTTAGAATAATCAACACAAGCTCAAGTAAGGGTATGATGCTAACGTGAAGCTAAGGCCACTGGCGCCTGGAGACTTGGTGTTAAGAAAGGTTCTAGGTACTGCAAAGAACCCAACATGGGGAAAGTTAGGGCCCAACTGGGAAGGGTCATATCGCATCACCTCGGTGGCTGGAATGGGTGCGTACCATCTTGAAGACCT
The DNA here is from genome assembly GCA_028535165.1 of Quercus tomentella. Classification (NCBI taxonomy): domain Eukaryota; kingdom Viridiplantae; phylum Streptophyta; class Magnoliopsida; order Fagales; family Fagaceae; genus Quercus; species Quercus tomentella. The sequence continues at coordinate 22,075,786 of JAPQVY010000155.1, forward strand.
AGATGAGAATGTTGTACTACACCCCTGGAATGTAAATAACTTGAAAATGTATTATTATTAATGAAAGTCCTCCTTGTCACATTCTCGTTTATTACATTATCTGTTGAGCTTCATATTATTGTTATTCTAAGTATCAAACAGAACCTTGGTCATGCCTGACTCCTCGAACCACATACCTTAGGTAAATTGATATGTTAAGTTATTTTTCTGAGTATTAAACAGAACCTTAGTTATGTCTGGTTCCTCGGACCACATACTTTGGGTAAATTAATACTTAATGGCATCTTTCTAAGTATCAAACAGAACATTGGTCATGCCTGGCTCCTCGGACTACATACCTTGGGTAAATTGATATGTTAAGTTATTTTTCTGAGTATTAAACAGAATCTTAGTTATGCCTAGTTCCTCAAACCACATACTTTGAGTAAATTAATATTTAATGGCATCTTTCTAAGTATCAAATAGAACCTTGGTCATGCCTAGCTCCTCGGACCACATACCTTGGATAAATTGATATGTTAAGTTATTTTCCTGAGTATTAAACAGAACTTTAGCTATGCCTGGTTCCTCGGACCACATACTTTGAGTAAATTAATACTTAATGGCATCTTTCTAAGTATCAAACAGAATCTTGGTCATGCCTGGCTTCTCAGACCACATATCTTGGGTAAATCGATATGTTAAGTTATTTTTCTGAGTATTAAACAGAACCTTAACTATGCCTGGTTCTTCGGACCACATACTTTGGATAAATTAATACTTAATGAAATCTTTCTAAGTATCAAACAGAACTTTGGTATGCCTGGCTCCTCGGACCACATACCTTGGGTAAATTGATATGTTAGGTTACTTTTATGAGTATTAAACAAAACCATAGTTATGCCTGGTTCCTTGGACCACATGTTTTGGGTAAATTAATACTCCCTGACATCCATCTAAGTATTAAACAGAACCTCAGCTATGCCTAGCTCCTCGGACCACATACTTTGAGTAAATTAATACTTCCTATCATTTTACCAAGTGTCAAGGAAAAACCTTAGTTGTTTCAGACTCCTCGGACTACATACTTAAGGTAAATTGGTGCTTCTTATTGATTACTTGAATGTAAAAAACGATCAGCCACTCTAAACAGCAATAGTTTTCGCTGTTATAACAGGCTCAAATGGATGCTCATAAGCATCACTTAAAGCATTTATAGGCATACCTATATTTGTTTAAGAATTGGTTATCCCTCTGATCCTTTAAACTTGCTAATGAGTAGGGAACAAAGTAAATTTAAGCCTGTATGTGTGCTACATTACTGTGTATGTCCTTAAAGTTAAAATTATGCTTTATCGAGGTGATGGACTTAGTGGATTTAATTTGTCTTGCTACTGACCATATGAGATAGGATAGCTTTTCTATTACTTATGCAGATTAATAAGAAGAGTTTTACCTCATTACTACGTTTACTAAGTGTTAGCTAAGACAAAAATTATATCAATACCAGTACGAGAATCATAGGAAGAAAAAAAAATATATGCATAACTTTCATTAATTAAAGCCTTAAAGCAAGGCAGATTGAGTACAAAAAGGGGTAGCTTGGTTACAAACTTTGAAAACCAAAGTAGAAGTTGCAGACAAAACAAAAGAAAAGAAAAACAAGAAGAAAGAGCTATACTAAAGTCTACTTCTTTTTTATTACAATTTTTCCTTAGGGCAGGGCCTTAGACTGGGAAACTGCAGCCTCCGAGGATCCTTGGTCTGTGCCTTTGGGGTCACCTTTGGCAGATATTGGAAGACTAGCAAGGAAAATCTCCGTCTTGAGTGCCTCCTTGTCTTTGGTAGGATCCTGGGGAGCAGCTGAGGGCTTGGTGGCATTAGAGGCCACTCCCTTAGTCACCTCAGCATCCTTTCCATTCATCCTAAGCTGCTCGACCGCTTTTGGAGGGCTGCCAGAGGAAGGAAGGACCTCGTTAGGGCTACTCTTCTTGGGATCTGCAACCTCAGGAGGGGTGTTTACCTTGGAGCTACTAACCAAAGGAGGAGGCACGAATGACTGGAGGGTAATAGACACTCTCTGCCTTCCTAAGTACAGATGAAGCCTCAACCCCAGCTTGGTTGAGAGTTTCATTCCATACTTGGAGGCAGTAGTTCCTACATACCCTGGAGACCTCAGCCCTAAGGGCTTCCTCGATCTCAGCCACTTCGATGTCATACCCTTGCTGCTCGGCTTCCTCCTTGGCTTTCTTTGCCTCCTCCCGGGCCTTCTCTGCTTGATCCTTGGCCTTTTTGACCTCCTTCAACCTTTTCTTTAGGGCAATGATCTATTTTTTGGAGGCGGCCAGCTGGTCCTCGGCATTACGAAGAAGCACCTGTTGGCCTTCAGTTTGCCTTTCAGCATTGTCCAAGGCAGCTGCAGCACTTTTCCTTTCCCTTTCCTCTTCTTGCAGCTTGCTCTCAAGCTCTTGGTTACTCTTCTCAACGACGTGGAAGGCGTCCATGGCCGCTATCCTTCTCTCCTCTTCTTCCTTCATCTTTCGATGGGAATAGTTCACCATCTCCTCGGCCCTAAATGTGGCTTGGATGGCCTGGAAGGGAAAAGAAGTACAGTTTAAAAAAAAAAAAAGACTTACCATAGCTAGGTCCCTCTTTAAGCCGAGGAAGACCTTACGCTGCCTCATGGATCTGAGGTCAGCCATGTCCTTGGGCAGCAACAAGGAGTGCTCCACCGCATCAGCAACATACCCAGCCATGCCTACTGGAAATCCCGAATAGATGCATCACTGAGAAGAGGAGCTCTATCCAGCTCCATGTGTGGGGCCCAAGTTAGGGCTGCAGCTCGGTGGTTACCCCTCCTTTCTCCCTTGTTGGCTGACCTCGTCTACATCTCTTTGGGTTGCTTGGCCCCCTTTTAAGGCTCAATCTCTTGGGAAGGTTGGGTCCTCCCAATTTCTACCACTTCCTTGCCCTTGTCCTCTCTCTTCTTCTTATGATCAACTGGATCAGCTCTGAGGGGTTGGGTGGGTGAAGGAGTGGGAAGCTTGATCTGGGATTCCTTCCTAGGTGCGTGTCCCCCAGGCTGGGATTCCAACAATTCTTGAAGGGTAGATCTTTGCTTGCGTTGTATCCCCATTTTGTTTGAGGTGTTAGCAGCTTCTTGGTGAGGGCTGGATTGGGCTGAGGAAGAAGAGCCGAGGTTACCAGGTGAAGCTTCTAGGGACAAAATTTGGTTGAAGACGTCGAACTCGTCCTCAAAATCGGACACTTCTACTACTTCTTCTTCTTTTTCTTCTTCTTCCTTTATGATGTCAGGATGAGAAAAAGTTCCTTCCTCGGTTACATGTTGTGGTGGTAGGGCGACCTTTGGAATGCCTTCTGGTATCGGATCGGTGGTAAGTGTGCCATCTGGGATTGGACCAGTGATGAGGAACCCTAGAGCAGCAACTCTGATCCGTTGCAAACGCGGGCCCCTTGCCTTGATTACGTACCTTGGCAACTGGAAGGTCTTGGAAATCAGAATGTAATCCAAGATCAAGTGGGCAGCCCTTAGTTGTCCGTTTGTGTGGACAAGCACCTCGGCCTTCAAGATTTTGTCCAAGCTTTGCTGGTTCACCAAACTGAAGTTGGGAACGGTAGCTCTCTTATCTGCAAAACCATCAAGAGAAACAAAAAACATCATTAGCAAAGGACAACTCAAGTCAAAGGAATTTTTAGGTACAAACACAAACAAAGGAAAAAGAAAAGGGAGCAACTTAGAAATTGTAAACCTAGACCTAGAGCCCCACCTGGTTTCCCCTCTCTTGTCGGACAGGGGAGGCCATCGTGCCACTCCCCTGATACGATCAAGAAATCATTGTTTAGGCCTTTATTGGAATCAGGGAGGCATTGGATAAGCCTAACCTCGGGGTACCTAGATTTTAGGTAATACCCCTGCCCCTTTAAGTGATGAAGGTTGTAAACCCAATTGACGTCGTGGTGTGTGAGGTTTAAGCCCATTCTCTCGTTAAGGGCATCTGTACTACCTAAAATTATGAACATGTTGGGTGCGCACTGGGTGGGAGCTAACCTATGGGCTCTAAGATAGTCCCTTGTAATTGTAGCCATAGGGATTCTCATCCCTCCTTCTATAAAGGCAATCATCGGGATTACTGCTTCTCCCTCTTACCTATCTTTGTGCCATTGCCCCTCTTTACAGTACCTAATGGCTACCCCCGGAGGGATTCTATACTGAGTCCTAAAGTTCTCTAAACCCTTCTTAGAATTTACTAAAAGGGCGAATCTACCCATTCCTAAGGAGACTTTGGAGGAATTAAGAAGATAAAGAGAAGGAAAAAGAGCAGAGGAGGAAAAGACAAAGAAAAGAAGAGTGTATAGAAAAACAAAGAGCAAAGGTTTAGGAAGACTTACAGAAAGAATAAAAGTGTCCTCGGATAGGCTTTTGGTATTTGTAAAGGCACGAGTGAGTTGGGAAAGTTTGTAGGTTCAGAGTATGTGCGCTAAAACAAAATGAATGCTAAAGTGAGATGAGTGATTGATTTGAGTGGTATTTATATCAAGGAGGGAGTTAGAAGCGAGAAAATTCCCGCTCGATTCCCAGCAAAATCTTCAGTCGTTGGATTCGCATCACGTCGTAGAACGTGAGGGATAGGGATCTGTAAAAATTTAATGAAGACGCGTCTCGAATGCCTAAGCACCAGGAGCATGTCTTGGGCAGTTAAAAAGGCGTCTTCGCAGTCAAAGGTGGGATATGATGAGCACAGAGTAACTACAGTGACATCGAAAATCCTCCTTTCTCCTCGAGAAGCCAGAAAGAAGAATTTCAAGGGGCTATTGTAAGGGTGATAGGCCCAAGGATGCACACATATTGAGTCGGGGGCCTAATCCGAGGACATGAATAGTCCGAGGATGGGTAAACACCTTTCTAAGAATCCATGTTGGTAGATGAAGAAGTCAGTTTTGGTCATAAGAGCCCATGAGGGTGGTCCGAGGACGAATGTCTCCTCGGCTAACCAAAGTCGAGGTCCAAAGGGGTGGTCTGCCGTCCAGGAGAACATTCCAAGAAATTCTGTTGATACGGATAAGCATTACAAAAACATAGGACAGGGGGGAGTCCTAAAATATCTAAGGAGAAAGCTGCTACCATCGCATTGAATGTTTTGCAGCTAACTTTCTGGTTGTATTAATGTGGAGAGGACCCCTGAATAGTGTTGTATTGGCTATCCCAACGCATAGAGGGCCTGAGAGGATGTCCGATGGGACGAGCACTCAAGTAGTGGCTTAGATGGTTAACAAATGGAGGGTCTAGATCGTCTAAAGAGAGCTATATAATGGAGGAGGCCCTCCATGGAGAAGAGATCGAGAAATCAAGAGAGAAACATTGTAACAATCAGGAACCAAATTTGTAATCAAACTTGTGAGAAGTATATAAGAACTAATATGCTCGGATTGTGCCGAAGATGATTTTCTTTAGTTTAAATCAATCTATCTTCCTGTAGTCATTTGAACCCACTTTATTTGTTGTCCAACTCATTTTAGCCCAATCTTCCAACCCACTCTCTACAAATTCATTGTTTTGGGCTTGAGTCCATCCATCTTTTGGGCTAGGGACTCAAATCCGTTCCTTACAATTTCTCTTTCTTACACACAACAACCACTATTCACTCTCTTCCTTAACCCTTGGAATATGTAAAGAAATAATAAAAAACTAAATGCAAAATAAATAGTGTTAATGTAACTTTTCATGGTAACTGTAACAATCATGTATTTTTACACAACTTTACATAAATTGATTTAGATGAATTTTAGATTTCATTAGCTAAATTGTGACACTTTTTCTATTATACAAGCAGTAATGTGAGTGCTATTGCGATCTAGCTACTCAATGTCTATTTAAAATTATGTTTAAAATTAAATTCAAAGTATGGGAATGGTATGGGTTCCCTTCTTACTCGAAAGAAGTAGAAATTATTCTAAGAAAAAAACATGGAGAAAGGAGTAGATAGAATTTATGAAAGAGTGCCAATAAACACACACACACACACACACACACACAAAAAAAAAAAAAAGGAAAGAAGAATTTATGCAAGAATTTCCTAAACTGCAATATTTATCATACTTCTTAAGTCACAAATTATGAATAGTTATTTATCACTTTTACACGAATTTATTAATTATTTTTCCACCATTTATATTCAATAACATCAAAATTGTGATAAAAGTTATGGGAGAAGAGTTGTGTACGCATATTTTCTATATGCGCATTTAACATTTAGGGCCTGTTTGTTACCTCATCTCAAACTCACATTTTTACATTTTAAACAACATTACACATATTTCTACACATTTTTTCACCTACACGTATTTCAAAAAACTACAAACAACCTTTCTCAAATTACTCTACCAAACACCCCCTAGGATCTAAACTATATATGGGATAAAATTAAAGGAAATGTTAACTAATGTTCCAATGACATTAATTTAAGAACTATTTTTAGAAACATTTTATGAAAAAATGATAAAATAATTAATTTTTCTGACAATTTTTTTATATTTTTTTTATGAAAATGATATTAAAATTTTTTTAATATAATTTATTATTAACAATTGTAAAATATAGACATTTATTAACATGACTCATTAAGCCATGACGACGAGTTCTCGAAAATCTAGCAAGGGGGCGAGAAAGACAGGATCCAGTAGCAGGAAATTAGTTACGTAAGCTCTTACTGAGCTGCTCTGCAGTTTGGGTGACGGCAGGGTCTCTAAAAAGAGAAATAAATGTGGGAAGGAGCGCACACATTCATCCATTCATACAAATCACTAATAGCCAATAGGTACCACCGGAGGGGACCAGCCATAAAAACCACACAATCTCTCTCTCTCTCTCTTTTCTTCTGTGGGCCCTAGGGGGACCACCAACAGTTCACATTGATTAAGCCGGCGGCTGTCAGAGAAGTCAAAATTCCAGGTGGTCCCAACCTGTGTCGTTTCTCCGCGTGGACGGCTGTGATACGCCAATGTGGCGCGTGCTTCGAACCGGTCCCCACTAGTGGTCCAAGCGACCAGGGCTCGACGCGTGTCTTAGTGTCTTTGTCCCGCGAGTGGCGGAGAGAGTCGCGACGTAAATCATGGTCCCCCCCTCTCTTCCCCTACTCTACTCTCGACTCGCGATGCTTCTGTTTCTTCTTATCTTTACCGGCTGCAGCCGGTTTTGGTCACTCTATCATGGAATGACGTGGAGGCCACGATCCAAGAGTTCAGGGATACTGGTATACTAATCATACAATTAATCAATACTTCTGTTATTAATGGAATTATTTACGTATTGCAAGTTATCAATGACCGAACGATAATTTCTTATTTTGGGGTTAAAACTTAAAAGTTTGTAAGTTTGTGTTCCTGTCTTGTCGAAGTAACAAGGATATTTGAAGTGATGATATTTTGCTCGGTTGAATGAAAAATGGGGTGTTTGGTGGACTGATTGATTTTATGCCACGTGATTTTTGTAATTTTCCAAGCAATTCGTGTATTCTTTTCATGTATCAATAAGATCTACTTTTCAAAAAATTTGTAATTGGTCTAATTTTGAATTACCTTTTTTAACTTATTTTGTGAAAAATTATAAAATTATTTATATATATTATTTAAATAAATTACATAAGTTTTTTTAAAAATTATGTAACCAAAACTAAATAAAAATGCAGGACAGCAAGGGGCAAAATTGCCCCCCTTAACTCTTCTAAAGACACCTTCAATTACTTACAATACCATATATATTCAAGTAGTTTGCCCTGCCTAAAAATAAAGAAAAATTATAAAACACAATAAAGTTCACAATTTTCAGCATAACTTACCACTATAATTGTTCAAAAAATAAAAAGAGGAAGCACTCCCACTATTATGAAATAACCTACACCAAAGAAAAATAAAGGAAAAGAAGCTTTCCTCACGCTGACCGAAAATTATATCACTATTTCACCCAATTCACTACTCTTAAATAGCATTTATCATCTGCCGTTTATTTTCAAAACAGCATTTATCATTAAGTAGTTTAGTTTGATCAACCACTCTACTGTTTACCGTACTTTTTTTTTTCTTTTCCTTTTCTTATGATAATTATAAAATTTTATAAATACAACCCTTTCGCAATAAATTTTATGATTGCAAAAATGATTATTTGTGAATGGTGAACACAATCAACACTTATGGACCCACTACTTTATTTTTATATTTTCACACTTCACAGTTAACTATTTCAAAAGTTGTAAAATTTATTGTAAAAAAATTATTTACATTATTGTATGGAAATTCCATTAGTGGGTCCCAAATTATACACACAAAAAACTACTTAGGGTCCGTTTGGATTGAACTTATTTTTGCTGAAATTGAAAACATTGTAGCAAAATAATTTTTAAATATGTGAATAGTACCGTGAGACCCATTTTTAATATTTTTAAATGCGTGAACAGTGCTGCTACAGTGCGTGAACAGTAATTTTTGTCTCTGCACAGTAAATTCATGTGATTTTATTATTCATGCGTTGAAAGAAAAAAAAAAAAAAAAAACCCCAAAATGCTGAACGCAGACGCGCAAAATGCGCAATCCAAACGGGTACTTAATGTCATTTTACAGTACTAAAACCCTAAAGAATCCAGTGTCTTTTTTTTTTCTCTCCTTTATCTCTTGACTCTTTCACCGTATAAATTTCTTGTTTCTGAAAGAGCATCCACACTAGATGTGCTAAATGTGCCAAATGTCAAATATTTGGCACATTTGGCACACCAAATACCAAAAAACCCCTTTATCAGATGTTCTAAATCTCATAATTTTTGCCACATATGAACAGTACCGTTGCATTTTTTATTCATAGTTTGTGGTTGATGTTGATGGTGATGAGAGGGAGGAGATAATATATTATTTTAATGTGTAGTAAATATTATTTTAATGTATAGAATTGAATGATAGAATATCTGATAAATGAGATATTGTGCAATGATATGGTAAAATAATAAAGTAAGCTTTTAGTGTGTCAAAATGACATTTTTTTTGCAACATCTGCTACGGATGCTCTAAACCCAAATTTTGAATACCTAGAATAATACGTATAGAAAGTAATGTTTGAATTCTAAATATTTTTTAAAAGCAACCAAGACAGTGAGACATGTATATAATTTTGCAAATATATTACTATACTCTCAACACTTTTAGATTGATTTATTTTCTCAATTTATTTTAAGGAATCAAATTATATGTCTAAATTTTATGAATTTAAATTAATTTCTTACTTTTCTTTAGATTTAGATTAATTTTTTACTTTGATTGTTAGTAACTATAATTGATTATTTTTGTTTCTTGTTTTAATAATATGAAATATATACTTGTTGTTACAATTGTTTATTTCTTTTGTAATTCTTATCAATATTTTAAGATTAATTTTGCTTTTACTATTGTTTTTTAATCTTGCTCTCCCTGAACCGAAACCTTGGCTCCACTATTGCATGGATGATTTTTTCAATTGTTGCATAGCAGAATAGAGCAAGATAGCATGTTTAAAGCCAAACTCTTTTCTTTGTAATTTTCCTTGTAACTATTTAAATGACAACTCACAACTCCATTCTAAGTCTCTTAGCTTAGGTGGTCAACTATCGACAATCTCCACCTTAAGATTCGCAACCTTAGCTTGTGGAGTGGGATTTCTTTTCCACATTCCTTGTATTGGATTCTTGTGGTAACTGGTAACCACTTCAGGTGGCAATTCTCACAACATTTAAATATTTGAATCACACGAAATTAATTTTCATTCTTGCCTATGGAACAACGTAACACATATTGCATGTCCTTTGTACACCCAAAAAAAAAAAAAATTCAATACTAACACCAAAGTTATAAAACAAATAAAAGTCATTACAATATTTATGGAGTAGATCATTATTAATTTAATCAATTTATAAATTTTTTTTTTTTTTAAATTTTCAAACATAATTACAAAAATTCTTGGTCAAAATATGTTAGTTACATTGGGCTATAGAACACTAATAGGTGAGTTATTTTATCTTTTAAAATAAGCTTCTGAATTTCATCAAATAAAAGAAACGGTGTTTACATCATAAAGTTTTTATTTTTTATTTTTATTTTTTAATTTTTTAAGTGTTTACATCATAAAAGCAATTGCTCTTTAATTTCATTAATATATAGGTGAGTTATAGTTGCATTCAACTTCCTCATTTATTCAGCAAAAAAAACCTCCTCATTTAAAATGCTACGTAATATGGAGAAACTATAAATTTTAGAAATTGATGTGATAAATATGAAAAGGTTTTTTTTTGGGGATGATGAACATGAGAAGTGATTCTTCAATTTAACAGTTCTTAGATCATTCCATGTCTATGTCTGGAGATTTCGAAGTTTTTAGTAATTTTTATTTTTATTTTTTAGAAATAAATACATACACAGAGGAAATGGAAAGAGGTTTTAACACAAAGGCACACCACAACTCCATTAAAAAGCCATGATAACTTTTAAGAGAGGGTGGGACAAATTATACAACACAAAAAAAAAAAAAATTTTTTGGGTAGTTTTTAATACTAAATGTATGATAAAAAGTTATTTTCAAAAAATTTTATTTTTGTTACATTAAAAAAAAAACACGAGACAAGAAGCAAAAGGCTAAAAGTTAAAATTTTTGCTCAGCATACCCTATTTGTCACAATTTTGACCACAATTTATTAAAGTGATCGAATGTAAATGATAGACAATCACTTTTATATTAATCAATCACTTTTTTCTCCCTTTTTTTCCTAACCTTTCCCTTGTTTTTAGGCTATGTTTGGTTAGAGGAAATAGGAGAGAAGGGAAAAGAGAAAGAATTCATTTTCCTTTGATTAGTTAAAGCATTCACATCATCTCATACAAAAATTCATATCCATTTTAGTATAAGAACTTACTTTTATATTTTTACACAAACAATCTTAAAAAATACCCAAATCATATTATTTGTCCTAGAAATTTATTTCAATAAAATAAATTCATTTTTTATTACTTACTTCAACCCTCTCTCTCTCTCTCTCTCTCTCTCTCTCTCTCTCTCTCTCTCTCTCTCTCTCTCTCTCTCTCTCTCTCTCTCTCTCTCTCTCTCTCTCTCTCTCTCTCTCTCTCTCTCTCTCTCTCTCTCTCTGAGCTATACCACCACAACAGAGCATGCATCTCGTTCACTACCACAACTACAACTACAACCCCTAAACCAAAGCTCACACCCACAGTAGCACAAATAGCAAATCAATTAAAGGAAATCTCAAACGAAATCCACGAAATCCACATACTTGAAATCAAAATTCAAACCAAGCACATGCAAGCAATATCAAATCTTAACAACCAAACCAAAGAAAGAGAAAATAGAAGAAGAAATTTTAAGAAAGAAAACTGTGACTCTAATGGTGGTGGTGTCATTGTAAATTACTGGTAGTTGTGGTTGCGTGGGATTGGCTGTGGTCGATCTCGGTTTGGCCATGGAGGCTTTGAGAAAGGCTAAGATGAGAGAGAAAAAAAAAACTCATTTTACATAACTACAATAATCATGTATATTTACCCAGTACTATAGTTTTTATATATTTACATATCTTTACATGAGTCTAATCAGTGTAATTAATGAAAATTGGATGTGTGAAATTTAGTCTTTATACTATTATACACGAATTAATGTTAGTGCTTTTAGAAAATGAAAAAAAAAAAAAAAAAAAAAAGAGAGAGAGAAGAAATGCATAGAGAAATGGTTTATATGGGACTCACCAATTTTTTTCCCTCCAAATCCATAAATTACTCTAATACCTTCGAAATTAGTTTTATATCCTCGTAATTAATTATTAATTTATAATGATAAAATAGAAAAATAATATTTTTATTTTTACTTTATTTTGTTATCTTTCTCTTTCTTTGATTCCATTAAACCAAATGTATCCTTAATTTTAAGTAACATTAAGCACACAACTAAAATCACAATCTATTTACGTGGCGAATTGGAAATGGAAGGGAAATTGTGATAAAGTTGTGATTTTACCTAACATTTCTGTAATTCATTTTGCTTTGGGCGAAAACACAGCTAGCGTGGTTTTGTGACAAGTGACAATTAAGAGTAGTATAAACACGAAACAGTAGTCACACGAGATCAACAGTTTGAAATAACGTCCAACACCTGCTTCGGTCGTACGGAAAAACCTGCAACCAGCCCAACCACGTACAGACGTATACGCTTGGTCCGAACGTAATCCCCACTGTGTTCTCCACGCGCTTGACGTTCCAAACTCCTTTTTTTTATTGATTTTTATTTTTTTACCAGCTAACTTAATCTAAGTGTTTATGTGTGTGAAACTCCCTCAGAATACTTGAACTCCGGTCATTACCTCCCCACGTCACAAATACTTATACTTGTGGAGTGATCATCAAAACCTATAAATAAAAAAAAAAAAATTCTAGTTTCATAATATTTTTACATTAAATTATAAATATTAAGTTGTTACTAGTTTTAACTCAAATACATGGTTAAAATTAATTTTTTGCTCGTTAGTAATAGTAAATAACTGCATACAGCAGTTAATTGGGCAAAATAGTTAATGATAATTGATACTTAGAATTTGTTGCCAAAATAATGTTAAAATATTACAGACATAACATTACCAAACTGTTTTGTTTTGCCACGTTAATCATCCTCTTCCGCTTGATCATTACTCAATCAACCTTGCATCAAATGAAGATCCAAGCGGAAGATATACATAACTTTTCAGCTTTTGAAAACTAATTTTTTTTTGGGTTATTTTTACTGCTAAAAAAGTGAACATCATATCAAGAATTATATTTTATTAACCACAGTAATATGGTAATAATCAACATTTAACTTAATGTGGGGGTAAGACTCATAATCAGTTCTTCAGGTACATCCTATATAAAAAAAAAAGGTTCTTTAGGAGGTACCTCTCTCTTTCTCGCTCTATTTCTCTGTTTTCAGAATAAAATAAAAAAGTTCCTTAGGCACACAACTTTTAAATCCTTATGAATTGAAATAATAAATTTTGAAAGGGCCAATTTTTTTAATGTTTAATTTACACAACTATTTTGTCCATTATACTAAATTTTAATTATTCCATCTAAACAAGATATTAATAGCTATTTTTCTAATTTTAAAAAATTGATTTTTTTTTTCTTTAAAAAAATTGTTTGAATTAAAATATTGCTAAATATTTTTTGGTATACATTTTTCTTTTCTCATTAATTATAGGACAAAAAAGAGAGAGAAAAAAAGAGATGATAATCATAAGTGAATTATAGAACCCATTTTAAAATATGGAATATATTAATGGGTGCTCGATTGTAGTTGTTAAGGAGGAATTGAGCGAATCTCATTACATTAGAAAGTAACTAAAGCTAATAAACAAATAGTTTATGTTATGTTATGTTACTTTTTAGAAAAAACCTACCGATTACAATAAAAATTCAATCTTAGCCAGTGCACTTTTACACTTATTAACCAAACCCTTAAAACATAAACATTTATCTATTACTACTGTGGGGTCAAAGAATTTGGCAACCTCGGCCCACTTTATACTAAGCCCAGGGCCCATGTCGAGGATGAAGAAATGCTTGAGGACGAACGAGGAAAGTCCAAATTGCTAAGAAATATCGCCGAGGACAATCCTGTTCTCGGCCAACTGAGATCATAGAAGGGAAAAGCGGCACGCCATCAAAGGCAGCCTCCCAAAGCATCCCAAGAAAAAGGACAAGTACAGTAGGTCAGCCATGGGAGCATGGTAGAGGAGCAATTCAAGGAGAAATTGTCACCTCCGCATTAAATGCCCACAACTAACGTTCTGGTCGCATTAATGAGGACATAACCCCTATACAGTGTTGTTTTGGTTGCTGCAACTCACAGAGGGCTTAGGAAGACGGCTGATGAGACAAGTACTCGAGTAGTGACCTGCATGATCGACAAATGGAGGGTCAAGATCAACTGAAAGGGGATATATAATGTAAGAAATCCTCCATGAAAGGGGGATGGAGAATTAGAAACGGAGAATACTGTAACAATTTATATCATCTTTGAAACTTTTGTAACCAAGCACTGAAGAAATAACAAGAACAACAAGCTCCTCGGATGAGGGTCGAGGGTAGAATTTCACACTTTAGCCCACGTCCTTCTTATTCAATTCACCCATAACCATGTCTAGTTATTGTAACCCTCACTAAGGCTTAGTTCTTAAACCCATTCTTTATAAATTTATTGTATTAGGTTAGTTGGGCCTGAGTCCACTCATCTAATAGCAGAAGTGCTCAAACCCAGTCCCTACAACTACAAAATATTAAATAATTCAATCTACTATGCTAATAGTTAAGATTAGACAAGAGTATAATGCATGAAAATAATGTGTAATATAGAATTCTCCCTAAATATTCTAATACCAAGTAGTTTATTCTTCCTCCTAAAAGACATAAAATTTGTTAACACTCTTATAGCTTAGTAATATTACCTAATTTTTGTTTGCCACTCTCACATTGTAACATAAAAAAAAAAAACACACACACACACAAAAATTATATAGAAAGACCATATGGAATATGCTGTATGAAACAATTCACATTGTTCATAAAAAAAAAATGAAACAATTCACATTGACAAAAATCTAAATAATCTTAATATATATATATATATATATTTCTTCTAACCTTATATGATAGGATTGGTCGATAAACTTAGGACGTGTACAAAACCAATCCCTTTAAATTATGTTTATAAAAAATACTAATAATATTATTATATAATAAAAAGGGTTACCTCATTAGTCATTATCGTATTTACTTCCCTTAACTCCTTTAACCTTGTTAAAAACCATCCGATCATTTTCATACTAGAGTTTTCCTAACCTTATTACCTCACCTGAAAACCACTCTCATCACAAAAACCACCTACCCTTCTCTCTCTCTCTCTCTCTATAAAATCTCTGCTTCATTTTCTCTCTCCAAACATCCCCCTTGTTCGTTTTTAGTAACCCTTATCATCTCTCTCTTCCTCTCAAGTTTCAACCTTTCTTTCTTTCTTTCTTTTACACTTGCAACTTTCTCTCTCCAAAAAACTCACAGTCACAGCCTATCTCTCTTTGTCTGTCTTGTCGGTCTGTCTCTCTCTCTATCTTTCTCTCACTGCTACAACTGCAACACCAACACCTTTCCATCTCCCTCGTTTATCTAATCTTGAGAGAGATAGCTTCATATCTCTCTCTCTCTCTCTGTATAACAAGTCTATATCTTTCTCTACCACTAGCTAGCTCATCACCATGACCAAATTATAATCATCATCTTCATAAATCTCTCTCTTTTCTCTTTCTCTTTCTCTTTCCCTCTTAATAATTCCATTCATTCATGGCGTACCACAACCATCTCTCCCAAGACCTCCCTCTTCACCACTTCTCAGACCAACACCAACACCAACACCACCAAACCATACCCGACACTTCTGACCCGAGCTCAAAACCCGGGTCCGACCACCACACACCCAATTGGCTAAACAGCGCTCTCTTACGCACCCAATCCCAATACAACGACACCACCACCACCACCAACAACAACAACAACAACAACAACGCCGCCAACAACAACACTAACACCAATTTCCTCAACCTCCACACGGCCTCCGAATCCGCCTCCCAATCCTCAAACCAATGGCTGTCACGCCCCATCCTCCACCGTAACCACAGCGATGTCATCGATGACGTGGCTGGAGACTCCATGATCGCCGCCACCATGTCCCACGAATCTTCAGAAAACATGAAGAACCACAACAACAACGAGAGCTTGAACCAGAACAACAAGAGTGATCATCAAGCAATGGGAGTTGGAGTTGTGGTAGAGAGTAGTGGTGGTGGCGGTGGAGATGGAGTGATGAACTGGCAGAATGCAAGGTACAAAGCAGAGATTCTGACCCACCCACTGTACGAGCAATTGCTATCTGCACACGTGGCGTGTCTTCGGATCGCCACGCCAGTCGACCAGTTACCAAGGATCGATGCCCAACTCGCTCAGTCGCAGAATGTGGTCGCTAAGTACTCAGCTCTCGGACATGGGACTCAGCCTTTGGTTGGGGACGACAAAGAGCTTGATCAATTCATGGTATGTCCTTTTTCTCTCTCTTTATTGTCGTTTTGTGTTTCAAAATTTTATTTTCTTTTTCTAAACTGTATTAACAATGGTTGATGTTATTTATTAGTTATTAGTTATTACCACTCCCATCTTTTGTGCGCGTTAAAGGCGTACCGAAATTTATGTACTTTTTGTTATTTATTTCATTTTTCTTTTTTAGCTTTTTGTTTCTATGTGCTTCAATTTAGTTGGAGCTCAAAAAAATTCATTCAGAGAAAGTTTACTCTGAATGACATTTCACCCACTATGTATGTATGTATGGATTTTTGGTGATTGAATTGTGAAGTGTGATGCACCGACAAATATGATTGATCCAATTTGTTTGCGTGAGGAATGGTTAATTGGCAATGACAAGAAGGACCACATCTTTGTTCATATAATTACATTCAAATTTTAAAAAAGGTGGGTTGGGTTTTTTTTTTTTTTTTCTTCTCTTTTTTGTTTTATTTTTTTGTTTTTGTTTTTGTTTTTGGTTGGCTTGTAATTTGAAATGGACGGTGCAACTCTTTTTAGTAGTGATAATATTCTGGTTGTACCAAATGGTTTGATAGATTTTGCTAGTTAAAAAGGCCTTTTCCTTCTTGGGCATGGATGTTGCAACTTGCAACTCTTTTTATATTGAGCAAATAAAAACTTGCCTTGTGTGGTACATCAATTTTGAAGCTTTGGTGGGTATGGGAAGCTGTTAAGTATTGTGCTGAGGCATAAATTAAAGAGAGGAACATTAAATAAACAGAAAGATCTTGACATAGTCCACTGTCAAACTAGATAGCCTTATCTCTAGGACTGAAAGCAAATTAGATGTTTTAATGATAGATAATACTCAATTTTTTTACTTTTTTTTTTTCTTGAACACCATTGATGGGAGCTGGGAAGTCCCTTATTAAACTGTTGGTAGAATGCAATTTCCACCACCTATCTTTCTTCAAAGTCAAAGCCTAAAAGGCCAGGAATAGCAACTTCTAGTTTCTCAGCCCAAAATGTTTCTCAAAAAAAAAAAAAAGTTTCTCAGCCCAAAAAATGAAAGGAAAAAGAAAAGGGACCTAACAGATGTTTTCTCATAGAAAATTATATCTAGAAAGAAAACATGAAAATTGCTGAAGTTGTCAAGGTAACTCGGGATTCTGTTGCTGCAAACTTGGGGTGTGAAACATTGTAGTAATTGTGATTGAATAAAAGGAGGAACCTTGATTGATCAATGTAATCACTCAGACATCTATGTTGATGAGTAGAAGATCGAGAGCTTTTGTGAATGAATAAAGATTAAAAAATTGATATCTATGAATGGGAGGGAATAACAATCCCCGAGCTCGAAAGTCATATTCAGGGTATCTGAGTTTGTTTTCTACAATGAATTTAAAGGCTGCCCAATGTGATTAATTGTCTTTTGAATGAAAATTAATTCATGATGTATTCTTTTTATGGATTTTTAGATGTCTTTTGGAAAACTTTGGCTGAATTCTTCTTAGAAGCTCCACTATGATGAAATCTTAGACTGGGGGAGAGTAACAATTTCTTCTCCTAATGATTATGTACTTATGTGCTAGGTTAGTTTCAGAATGCTAAAAATAACAATTGCTGATACTCAATCAGCTTTAAGGGTCATTTGAAATCTTGCAAGTAGGCAGCAAGGAGATGTGGTGGACTACTAGATTCAAGTATGATATATGTTGTAATTTATGATACTTCCCTTAATTGAAACTTTAAGCTTGCATTTGATATTTTCAATTCATTGGATTCTTGGTGTAACTTAGGATATAATAGCTTCAAAATGTGTCCTAATTGCAGTATGATATTAATGGTGCTGTAACTCTGGTGAAGCCTAGATACACAAATGAAATTCAGATATTTTCACTTATGCTAAGAGGAAACTTATGTACAACCAACCAGAAATGTTTTCAGAAATAATATCTCAATTCTCATACACTGTTTTCAGTATCTCAACAGGCATGTGCAAAAGCTCAGCAATGTATAGATTGCATAGCCATCAACATAACAGGAAACCAAAAATTTCTTGAAAGGTTATTAATTTAACTTCTGAATGCATGAGATGGGTACTTCTGGTATGCAAGCAGCATTATTTGGAATTCCATATGCTCTTTATTCAGAGTTTCATTAGCTATATTTACTACTTTTTTCTTTTGATGTTGGAACAGATTAATCCATGTTTAGCTCTAGACATAAGCAACGGTTTTGGGAAAGACATATAATTAGTAAAAAATTTGTTTCTGCCATTAGTTATATGTCTATTCAATAAGGTGTCAATGTGTTATGGGGGCTACTTAGCTATTGATTTAAGCTTGTAACAGTTCCATACCTGCTTGTCCCACACACCCATCCCTTGCTCTTCCTATGCCCATTTTGTAAATTGCCTTATCATATGATAGAATCAGAATTTTGATCTTCACTTGGCTTGTTATTGTAGACACATTATGTTCTGTTGCTTTGCTCTTTTAAAGAACAACTTCAACAACATGTCCGGGTCCATGCAATGGAGGCAGTAATGGCTTGCTGGGAGATTGAGCAATCCCTACAAAGTTTAACAGGTGATGTTCTGTAATGAGATCCTATTTGATATATATATATTTTTTTCATTTCTAGTGGATGTTGCATGCTAGCATAAAAAGGTTAAGAGAGTTGGAAAAGTCTTTCAGCTGCTTGACTTTTGTTTGCTTAGTTGCTCAAATTGCTGTTTGTTGTTCTTCACAGTTGAAACTAGCACAGGTGGTTAAAACGTGATGAATTTAATTCTTCAATGTTTGTCCTTGGCATGGTTTGTGGTCAACTAACCCCCCACAACACAATAAATTAATGCAACTTGTTGATCATGCCAATGAATTCCTAGAAAAATGAGTGGTGAAATAACTTTACTTGAAAAAACCAGCTAGTCCTTAATGTGATACATCTATGGTTCTTTAGATGTATTTGCATACATATTAAATATTTGATCCAGGGATTAAATATGATAGGGTGGTGCCTCATCAAGTTTGATAGTGCCATGTCTAATCAAAGTGTCATTTGGAGCCGGGGCAGGGGGAAGTTGGAGCAGCAGTGTCAAATACCCTATACTTCATAAAATTCTTTAATATTGAGCTGCTCATTTAAATATATAATTCTTCACATGAAACAACTTTAGAATTTTAATTTTGTAGATTATTTCCATAGCTTCTTTGTAATTTTGTGTCATGACCACTTAAAATCTCCATCTCTGGCTATGATTTGGTGAATTTACCCGTTACTGAATCCACTTATCCTTTTTGAAATAATTATCTTTTACATTGCAATTTTATGAGCTGTGATCTCTTCTTTCTTTGGGAAAAGGATGTAATATTTTTCAAGAAAGTTAGTTCCAAAAAATACCTTAAAAGGCTGTGTTTTTGCTACAATTAGAAATCAACTTTTATACTATAACTGTAAGTAATTTCATGTGATTATCATGAGTACCAAAGCTATAATTACTTTTACATGCTGCGTGAACAGGAGTTTCCCCAGGTGAAGGTACAGGTGCAACAATGTCTGATGACGAAGATGACCAAGTAGATAGTGATGCCAACTTGTTTGATGGTAGTTTGGATGGCCCAGATACCATGGGATTTGGTCCTCTTATCCCAACAGAGAGTGAGAGGTCCTTAATGGAGCGTGTGAGGCAAGAGTTGAAGCATGAACTGAAACAGGTAATTGATGGAATATTTTGTTGCAAAGTCTTATTACATGTTCATCATTACCAATTGGTATTTTTTTTATAGGGTTACAAGGAGAAAATTGTCGACATAAGGGAGGAAATTTTACGTAAGAGAAGAGCAGGAAAGCTTCCTGGGGACACTACCTCTGTCCTAAAATCTTGGTGGCAATCACATTCGAAGTGGCCGTATCCTACAGTAAGTTTTTTGACAGTTAGAATTGGTTGAGGAATCGTTCTGAACCTACTAATTTGACTTCATAAATCCCTTGCTGCATCTCAAGCATAAACTAGATTCACTAAACACCCAACCATGTATGGGGTATGTCGAAAGGTACAAACTTTCCCACAAAAAAGTAAACATCCAACCATGTATGGGGGTATGCTCTTGTTAAAAGCCTCAAATTTTCCCTCCTACAAAAATGTGTACAAAATTTTCCTCCCTCAAATGTATAAGAAAAGGTGCATATGCATGCACAAAAACACAAACATTACCACATCCATACTATATTAGTATGTAAATTACAAGCTGAAACTGTTTCTTTCAAAAACCCTTCAATGAGTAAGCTGCTTCCAAGTTAATGTTAGTTATGTCAAACAAATGCGGGAAACGTTTCACTCATCAATACCTTAAATTCTATGAACTTTCAGGAGGAAGATAAGGCAAGGTTGGTACAGGAGACTGGTTTGCAACTAAAACAGATAAATAATTGGTTCATCAATCAGAGGAAGAGGAACTGGCACAGCAATCCTTCAACTTCCACAGTTTTGAAGAGCAAACGCAAAAGGTATTCTAATCAAAGAATTTCTGTTTATTAGTTTAGATTTCTCATGAGCTTTACGCCAACAATAATTCGAAAAGAAGTAATGCAGGTGAAAATAGCAGTGATCGTTTTATGTAAATGGAAGAAAATCCTAGAACCATTCCTCAAATGATCTCTGTTCATGCTTCTTCTCAAGTGATCAACCCAACATTACATAAAAATTGTGACAGTAGAGGGCTTCTTGGTATGGCTGTGGGCTCGAAGTAAAATACCCATATTTTGTTTTTTCAAAAAGAGAGGCTGGCAGAGAGGATGAGGTTATGATGATGAACCCAGTTTGTGACATTTAACAGATATGCTAAAAGGCTTCAGACAGTGAGTTGCATATGATGCCAACCTCATTAGGAAGTCCAGTATTTAGGAATTATATTACTGAACTGAATTGGATGCATTGGCGGGGTTATGATTTTTGTTTACTTTCTTCATGCCTGTGAATAAAATAGCGAGAGGGTGTGGGTGTACAGTGTAATAATCTGTGCATGGTACCTTATAGTTTTTATACTAGTGATTATAGCTTTTTGAAATTATATTGTAGAGTTAAATATGTATTAAATATGGCATTTACGTTTTTACAGTTTGTTGATGGACCTGATTCCCCTTCAACCAAATCTGATTGCATAACCGGGCATGAAATCTTTGAAATATGATGTTTGTCATGTATTTTCCTCCTTTTCTCTTTAACTTCTTTGTAAAAGTGACTTGGTATTAACAGTTCAATTGCAGTTGTTGACTGATACCGTGCACAACCCTCTAGTCAAATTGGGAAAATGTATTAGCGAATTGTTTCTATATAAATCTAAATGGTTCAGATACGCAATGATGATTAGTTTATCAGTCTAGCTCAATTAATGAAGGAACAATTTTATTGTGGTATATTCTCACATTGCATGGAACTGTTCACAAAATAACTAGAAAGTCTGCAAACAGTTATCAGATTGTTGTAAGAGATTCTTATGATATCTTTTTGTGCGAGTAAATTTGTATTTTGAGTGAAGATGCCTGTTATCAGTATTAAACTTAATTAGAAAGCTGTGTTGCTTGGTTTGGATGATAAGCAATTGTAACGACCCTGATAAGATTTTGGTGTTGGCCTATTTCATGAAAATTTGTTTGCAATGAATTTCCAGTGTATTGATGTAATTCAGTCGATGAAAAGTCTGGTTGAAGTCTGTATTTGAAGATGCGGCTCAAAATACTAAATTTAGTAGCTTGCTTGACGTTTGCTCAAAGCTCGGCCAAGCGAAATACTAAACCCGCTCCTCTCAAGTGAATCATTAAGCTCGCATGACTCTTGCTCAAGCAAGATCGTGGAAAAAGTTCAATTCTGACTCTATTTTTTGAATTCTTAGATTAGGTTTGGTGGCATCACTTTGCACGTATTTTTCAATAGAGAAAAGGAGGCTACACTCTGTGCTATTCAGGAAGAAAACCTTGTACCTTTTCTCCTTGTATTTAATACAAAAATACGTATCCTTTGTCCAATCATCTTGTGATCCCAAAGATCCTAAGGAGAGTGTTTGATTGTGTGAAACCAAGCACCTTTTGGTTTTCCCTAAAGAGTTCAATGTAGAGAAAAATTTCATGGAGGTGTCTTGGAGTGCACCTAAGGTTTTGGTTATTGAAGCGGAGTCGCGCTAGTAAAAGGATTCATATATGATAAGTTCAGAGAATCCGAAACTGTTATGGTGACACCAATGAGTCGCCAAATAGGTCTTTAGAGTATAGTCACAAAGGTTTTTGCAACTAGTTAATAAACTTCCACTTTTATAGTAGGTTGCTTTAGTTAGGTACATTACCCCGTAGTGGTTTTTTTTCTTTAAAAGGATCTTCATTGATTTTCTACTTTGTCACCAAATCTAGTGTTTATTATTTTTGTTTATCTTGCTTTATGATAAGGTAAATGTTGAATTGTGGTGATTAGAATTAATTCGTGGGTCACACAATTGAGATTCATTTTTAATTAATATAATTGGTCATTATAAGAATATAATGTAAAATTTGTAGGTTAAATAGTGCATGTGTTATTTAAAAGTATTTTATATTTTTATAAGTTTTGTGTAATGGAACATATAATGTGATTTGCATTCAACAACAATAGATAGTGACATATATATATATATATATATATATATATATATATATATATATATATATATATATATATATATGGGGGGATCGTTGAGCTGTTAGTATGATTATTGAGGCATTATAAGCTCAAAGAGGGAATCCACCCGAGGAGAGGAGGAGAAGAGACAAAAGACTTTTGGGAGCTCCGATTGGGAAGGACAGGGTGTGGAGAGAGAATCATGGGAGGTAGGGGAAGTTTCCAGTGAGAAGTAGCTTATTGCCTTCGCATTAAATGGTTGACAACAACTTTATTAGCTGCATTGATGAGGAAGTGACTTGAACAGTGGATTTCACAGCTAAGCAACTCCTTCTACCACCTTCATCAGAAGCTTAAGGGGTAGGTGTCAGGATGAGAATTTGGGTAGGTGGAGATGAGGGGTCAAGATTTGAAGTGCTAAGAAGTATATAAGGGAAGGGAACTTTCAGATAAAATGGGAAGAAAAAGATAGGTATTAGAACAAGAACATTGAGAGAAGAGCGTGAACAGTGTATTATTCTGAGTATTATTGGCCTCCTCGGGCAAACTTGTATTAAGTCATTTATCTACTGAATCTGTGATCCTTAGTCTTTTTTCCCTATTTTTGTCTTCGGGCTAACCCCTCCTTTTTGTTTAATCCACTCTCTTACAAATATGTATTGACTTGGGCCTAGTTGAACTGTACCAACCTCACTATTCTAAGAGGATTTGGGCTGTTTGATATTTGAGTTCTTACAATATATATATATATATATATATATATATATATGAAAAATTAATTTAATAAAAGATTTAAATTATATAATTATAATATTGTTTTATATAAATGGAGAATATGTTATTAAAAGGTTTTTTTTATTGTAAATATACCATAATTGGTTGACGAATTTGAACATATCCAAGAATATTAAAAAAAAATTGTACATTCACATCCCATGGAATACATGTAAGGATGTGACATGTTACATTAAATTTAAATTATTATTTAAATTTAGAATTGTAGCATTTTTTTTCTTTCCAAATATAATTATAATGCTTATATTATTAAAACTTGAATTTTAAGATAATGCTTTGAATATTTATCATTTTTATTGCTTTTTATGACTCATATCTATCATTTCTAATGCCTACTTTGTTTGTATTTCTTAGTAAAAAACTAAAGAGTTTGATGTCCCAAATAAAATAAAATATCATACTTTTCAACAGAAAAATTAAGAAAAAAAAAGGTTTTGAGCCAAAAAACTAAAAAAAATAACCTACCAAAAAAAAAAAGAGAGGAAAAAGTGGGCCAGAGTAGACAAAAGTGGACTGAAATTGAACAAAGTGGACTGAATGGACAGAAGTGGAGCAAAGTGGAGCGAAATGGCATGAATTGGACTGAATGGACAAAAGGATCAGATTGGATCAAATAAATAGAAGTGGACCAAAATTGACGACTGTGGACCAAAGTGCTACAATAACGTGGCTCAAAAGGTGTACAACAACAATAAATGTTACGCTTAAACTTTTAGATACTATGGGTTCGTTTGGATACAGCTTATTTTTGCTGAAACTGAAAACTAAAACTGAAAACACTGTAGCGAAATAATTTTTAAATGTGTAAATAGTGCTGTGGGACTCATTTTTAATGAAAAAGTTGCTGAAAAGTGTAATTTGTGGGACCCGTGAATAGTGCACGGGTGCACTGTTCACAGTTGACTTGTCAACAGTTGCGGATTGAACAAAAAAAAAAAGAAAAAAAAGAAGAAGAGAAAAACACAGATTACAAAACGCAAACGCCAATTAATTTGAATCGAAACGGGTACTATATAGATTTTGTTGCCTAATTAGCCAAGCAGTCTAAACTAGGAAATTTTCGTAATCTACTTAGGTCTAAAGGTTGGACTAGGAATTGATTGGTTTTGGTTAAGGGAAAGTGCGTAGGTTTTAATAAATGATTTGACTTAGTTTGAGGTGGTCACCCTCCAAGAAGAAGAATGGGGATTAAAGAGAGCCCAAAGAAAGTGGAGGAAATTATATTCATGTTGATGCATCAGAATTGTTAAATGGCTCCTAGTATTTATACTAGGGAGCAAAACAAAAATCAAGAAAATCTCAAGATTGTTCCTCTAACTAGCCAACCAGCTACTTGTAACTAGTAAATTAACTGTCTTGGTCGTCTTTCTCTTTGTTCTTGATCTTGGTGACAAGCTTAGTCATCCACACGTCATGCTTCATTGTTATGATCTTGGGTTGGTTTGCATGTTTGGGCTCATTATATTGCCTTCCCCTTTTAAACCACCTTGCCCACAAGGTGAGGGTTTGCTATTTTAGGGTGTGAAGCGGTTCCCAAGTTGCACCTTCCTCTCGTGTGCCATGCCATTTGACTATGATTTCAGTGGTTGTTCAATTGCCGTTATGGCTTTATCTACTGGTGACAGAGTGGGTATTGGAGTGACATTATTAACCAATTTTGGCTCTAGACAGGAAACATTACAAATTGGATACATTTTGGAATTAGAGGGCAAGTTTGGTTGTATGCAACTTGTCTAACCCTTTGGATGATTTGAAAAGGACCAAAGAGCATAGGTTCTTCCTGTTCCTGACTACTAGTGACTTCTACTTGTAGGAGAGCAATTTGAGGAAGTCCCAATCTCCCACGCTACGACTCTTTGTCAGTCCTATGCCTATCTACTTGCATGGAGCTTCATCCTGGGGTACTAGCAGGTTGTGCTTTAGAAGGTTGAGGATTCCTTTCCTGGATTTTAGGTGGTCATCCATGGCTTCAAGTTTAGCGGTGCGAGGGATGTATTGTAGTAGCCTTGGGAGAGGAAATCCACCCGGAGCCTCAAAGGGGGTCAATTTGTGGAGTCGTGATAGTTGGTGGCTTGGTGCCAAGCATACCATTGTTTGGAATGTTCTCCTGCATAGCACCTGAGGTGTTCAATACTTTTATTCAGTACCTCAATTTGGCCATTAGATTGTGATTTGCGGGTGGTAGGTAGTGGACATGGCCAAGGTAGTCCCTCACACTTAAACAATTCACCCCATAAATGCCCAGAAAAAATAGTGAATGGAACAATTTTGACCTGTTGATTGATTTATTGGAATTAACCAACTTGATTAAGTTAACCAATTAAGCTATTCAATGGGTTTCTGATTTACAGGCAACAACAAATGAATCACATAAATAAAGTAATACTGATTTGCTGAAAAAGTGAAAAACCAATGGATGAATCCAAAGGAAAACACATTACGAGGGTTGCCACCAACCCTAAGAAAAAGTCATTAGAACTTACAAACTAGTGATTATAGCTATTTGAAAATTATATTGTAGAGTTCCATACGAATGAAATATGGCATAAACGTTTTTAAAATTTGTTGATGGAACTGATGCCCTTTCAACCAAATCTGTTGACATAACTGGGCATGAAATAATTACATTTGTCATTTATTTTCCTCCTTAATCCATATTCACCATTCATCCATTTTCTTTTTCTGGTCTACAACTACTCATTCTTGTGGTTGTAGACATCATTCACGCACAAATATTCTAATTAGGCATTCTTGTCATTTTACTCTTTATTGGTGAAAACAATGAAATCAGGGAGATCGCAGTCGTAGTGACATTAGTCACTCTTGAATATTCTAATATAACAAGTTTACTCTTTACTCTTTGTTGGTGAAAAGAAAATGAAATCAGGGAGATCACAGACATTATTGCCTTATTGTTGGTCAGTTTATATTTTGCTGATAACCTTAATGAAATTTTTCTCTAAGATGAAACTAGAAATATTAAAAGAAAAAAAGAAATTATGTTCAAATATTTAGAATTTATTGTATTTTGTTTGTAGTAAAAATTTGTCAAGAGTTGCCTTGAAGAAATTGAACAACATATTTTTTGCTCAAGTGAAACCAGGATCTTGCTCAAACGAAACCAATCTCATGCGAGTGAAACTAAGGGCCTGTTTGGTTTAGAGGTGTTTTGAGTGATATGATCCAAAACTCATAACTGAGTTATCAAAAAACGTGGGAACCACGCAATTTTTTTTGTTTGGCTTGATTTCCTAATCTTGTTTTCCTCACTCAAACTCAAAAATTTTGAGTGAGATACATAACTCAGTGGTAGGATTGTAAATTTTTGACCTCTGTGGGGCTCATATGTGTTGATGGCGTTACCTCTCTCTTTCTTCTCCCACTTTTTTCTTTTTATTTTTTTCTCCGGCTTCTCTCTCTCTCTCTCTCTCTTTGTTTTTTCTTTCTTTCTTCCTTTCTCTGGTTCTTTCTTTCTCCCTTTCTCTGGTTCAACCTAGTTCCACTGCCACCATCAAAGCGAGAGCCTCGAAACACCAAGACCATGATCGCCGGTGCTGGGTTTTGATTTTGTCCCATCAAGTAACATCTCTCTCCAACCTAGAGATCAAGCTTCACTGGCAAATTGGACTAAGCCCAGGCCGGATCGTGAGACTTGATGCTTCATAGAGATTGGAAGCTTTGTCGATGAATTGAACTAAGCCAAGACCAGAGATCAAGCTTCGCCGGTGAATTGGACCTAGAGTTCTCCTTCTCTTTTTTTTTCTTCACGTGGTGATGGTTGTAACGCAGTGAGACCTAATGCTTCTTTTTTTTTTTTTTTTTTTTTTTTTTTCAATCAAACACATTTGGTTGAGGGCTGTTGGTGGGTTTGGATTTTTGATTCATTCGGATTTTTTGGTGGAGGTTGTGGTTGTGTTGAGGGTTGTTGGTGGTGGTGGATGAAGGGTTTGCTGTTGGTGGTGGTGGAGCTGGGTTTCGGTGTAGTTGGGTTTGAAGAGCAGAAAAAAAAAAAGGAACACGGGTAGCAACCATATTCTTCTGTGTAGTGTCAGTCGGTGAGTCCATTATTTTGGCAAAAAGTGAAGTTAAAAACTAAGATACATGACTGAGTTTTGTGACCAAACAAAAGTGTTGAATTTTTTGAGTGATAGTGGAGTTTGAGTTATGAGTTATGGGTTTTGAGTTTGAGTTATGAAAACTGAGACACCTCTAAACCAAACGGGCCCTAAATCTCTCTCAAGCGAATCATTAATGCAGATAGAAAGTTCGCATGTATCTTGGCTTGACGTTCACTCAAGGGAAAAGTTTTAGAATTTGCAATCTAAGTTTTGCTTAAAGAAGGATTCATGCTCAGTTTTTATCTTACCTTCTGTACCTGTATAAACTACTCAATGCAAGACTTTTTAATAGAGAGAAATGTTAGAATTATTTTGCTCCAAAAACCAATTTTATGATTTCTTATAAAGTAAATTATTATTTTTTTTGATACCTGATAAACATATATTAAAAAGATGGAAATACAAAATAGGCTAAGCCTATATAGAATTTGCATACAGATTGTAGGGTGAAAATGGACAAATACCACCATTTTGCAAAATTTGTAGCAATTTAGCACTGTTTAGGAACTAATTAGCAATGTACCACTTTTTAGGTACTCAAATTCACTAAACTCGAGTTCCTAGTTTCTATTCCACCGTGGTGCTGGCTGAGCTGGCATTTGGCATTAAAAAATGCCATATGATACTCGAGTTTAAGAAGCTCGAGTACTGTGTTAGTCTGTACTCGAGTTTCTACAATTCGAGTATGGCTCGAGTTAATTACTTCCACGATGTAGACTCATACTCGAGTTCACTGCACTCGGGTATGGTCGAGCTACTTAACACACTTTTCCAAACTTACTCCCACTCAGTCTTACTCTCTCATCTGTATCAAAAAAAAGTCTTACTCTCTCATCACTCTCACTTTCTCAATCTCCCTCTCTCTCTCAATCTCGCTATCATCTCGCTCTTACTCTTCCACATGCTCAATCTCCCTCTCAGTCACATTGAACATTGATCGCTAGGTTTCTCAAGGCTGGAAAGTATGCCAAGCGTGTTGGTGTCGGTGCTCCGATTTATCTCTCCGTCGTGCTCGAATATCTCGCTGCTGAGGTAACTAAACATTTTGACGTGGGATGGGAATTTTTGATTTTGGGGGTTTGGGTTTTTGGTTATTTGGGTATGGTTTTAATTGGTGGAATGAAATTGGCGTTTTTTTTTTAATAATAAATTTGGTTTGTTTTGATTTGATGAATGTTGTTTGAATTTTCATTTTCAAAATTAGGGTGAAGGATGTTGATGACTTGATGGGAATATATATATATATATATATATATATTGGGTAATAATTGATGTGAAAATTTTGATTTTTGGCAAGGGTGATAATATGGAAAAAACAGTAGAAGTAAACCATTGACGCAGTTGCATAAATAGACAAGCCCGCCAAAACACATGTCAATCAAATATGCCATATACAAAACTAATCAACATTGGCCAACATTAGGAAATACTGGAAGATCAGAAGAAAACTTCAAGCAAGTAGATTTAAGAATTAGCATATCAATTATTTTTTGTTAATCATATACAAGTCACATGATCATGAGAAGGTGTAGAATGATGAAGGAGACTTTAGGTCAAGCTTTTCTAATAAGTACTAACCATCTTTCAGGTAAAACTTAGTTTTTTTTAGGTTATTTGAAGTCTGAAACTTGTTTTGCACGTTATCCATGTATCAATCACAGCATATTTTCCTTAACGTTATGTAAAAAGTATTTCATTTGTGCACACACACACATATGGGCTGCTACAGAGTGTCAGCTAGAATAGAAAGTGACTTCTTTCTTAATCAAGTGAACTTGGAAGAAGGGAAAAAAAACCCCCTTATTTTGAAGTTTTTGTACGTTTTTAGACCCTTTAAAACACAACTGAATTAACCTAGTAAATTAGCCAAGTGATTACTTAGTCCACATTTCAGATCTAGGTTAACATAATCATATAATTATATCAATGTAAAGTGTGGAAAATAAAGAACACAAAGATATGATGACCCAGGAAACCAAACCGGTAAAAACCTAGGGAGAATTTAACCTAGCTATCCTCAAGATAAACCTAAATCCACTATGAAAAAATCGAAGTTTTACAATAGCGACTTAGACCACTAACATCCTATTGCTACTCACCAGTAGAAACTTACTGACACGACCACGTGCAAGCTCCGAGACCACGAACTCCTTCTTTCTTGGATTCTCCAGCAAATACAAGCACACCCGCTTGTGTTTCTTTAAGCTCTTTAATGCAGCAACTGAATCGATTACCAAGTTCTTGACATAGTCTTGAATCTTGGAAACCTTAAGTATGTGTGAAGGCAACCACCTCTTGATCTCACAAAAGATTCACATAATGGACAACAAAAAATGTGGCTAGGGTTTTCCCTTTTATACTTAAAACAAAAAATAAAACCCTACACGTCAAACGGGCTTGAGCTGAGTTGGAAAATTCTGCAGAAAAACATTCTGCCCGAGTTTCGATCGATTGAGTCTAATTCTCGATTGATCGAGCTAGACAGAATTGCACAGTAAATTCTGCAGTAACTCGATTCTAACTTTACATAAAACGCATATACTTTGAGCAAGTTTAAACAAGACTAAAACCTGTTTTGATCATGGTTTGCCAACAATACAAATTAGAGTTCTAATACATTAGTTCCTAATCCTTAGAACCTAACAGTTTTAATTGCATATTCAAGCATTCATTTAATATCAAGAAGTATTACTATTTCCTCATTCATGATTGCATGGTATTTGCTCCAATTATAAACGACAAGCTAGAGCTGAAAACTATATTAAAATTGGGAGTTAGATTGTATATTTAGTTATGTACAACTGAATGAATGTACACAGTATACTGCCATACACTTCTTTATCCTCGGAAGATAGGAGTTAGATTGCATATTTAGTTATGTTCAGTTGAACAATTGTACACATTATACCACCACAAATTTCTTTATCCCTGGAAGATAGGAGTTAGATTGTATATTAAGTGATGTACAACTAACCAATTGCATACAATAAACCACCATAAACTTCTTTTTCCCAAGAAGAAAGTTAAAGCATAATGCCTATGCATTTTACTTAAAGGGAAAGGAAGAGAAAAGTACCAGTGGTTCTAGAACATATATGAATTTATACTATAAAAAATGAGTAAAGGAATATTGATTTATTACTGCATTTTTATAATTGTGGAACAATTCTTCCATCCCCAAAGCAACAGTTGAAGGCAGTCACGCACATATATGGACCATAGAATGTCAGCCAGAATAGAAAATAGTTTCTTTAATCAAGTGAACTTGAATAAAAGAAAAATACTCTATTATGAAGTTTTAATTGCACTCAGTATCTCCTTTCAATCCTTTTGGTTTTCATGTTTATCCTGTGTTTGGGTTGACTTCTAGGATGCATATTGTTGTATTTGATTGCTTTTAAGTACAATGGGCCATTAATCACCTTTAATTTATGCCAGATATGGACCCACATAGAGCGGGACCCTCTGTCCAACCTTTGTTGATGAAGCAGCCTGTGCATCATTCAAGTTTGCTTTGGGATGCTCCTTCGGCAGGCGAGGTATGCACTTGTCTAAAATTGTAGTGTAGTAGAAAGATTTTTCTTACTATGCACTTGTCCCTAGCATTGGCATTTAAGTTTGAGGCATATTTATTACATGCTTAGTGAATGCTATTATTAATACAATGCTGCTTCGTTTGTAGGAAGTGCCAGGTGTACTGACTTGTCGTCACCAATTTATAAGTGTGCCAGAAGTTGGGTTAGATTCACGGATTGTCGCTTATATCGCAGATGTGGGGTTAGAGGGGCTACTTCGAGTCCCAAATATAGACCTTGACCATGCATTGATCACGGCGTTGGTGGAGAGATGGCGGCCGGAGACGCAGTCATTCCACTTACCCCACAGTGAGATGACCATCACGCTACAAGACATAGAGGTTATAATGGGGGTACCTGTAGATGACTTGCCGGTGGTGGGATTTACCCATACGGAGGATTGGGGTGACCTCTGCGCTGAATTGCTAGGGCATAGGTCGCCGAAGAGACAAGTCGGTGCTGGTAAGAACACTGCAGTGATGGAAGGGCCGAGGGTAAAAGCCAAATGGCTCGAGGAGTGGTTTAGCAACCCTCTCCAGGCTGACGCCACTGAGGTGCTTATGTAGCAGTATGCTCAGTTTTACATACTGGGGATGTTGGGTGGTATGTTGTTTATGGACAAGTCTGGTGAACGGCTCTCAATTATGTATCTGCAATTTTTCAATCCAATCAGCAACGGAAAGAATTATAGTTGGGGTAGTTCAGCACTAAGTTGGCTATATAGACACCTCTATAAAGCATCAGAGAAGACAGCCAAGCAGATTGGTCTTTTGTTGCAGCTTCAGACCAAAGTGGCAATGGCGGCTTCAAACTGGCAGCAATGGAGTCTTCAAACTAGAGGCGATGGCGGTGGCTTGATCGGTGAGGGAGGTAGAGAAGAGAGGAGGGAAGATCCACAACGCCGTTGTACCGTTGATTTGAGGGTGAGGGGCTGGGAATCTAATCTAAAGAAGAGAGAGAGAGAGAGAGAGAGAGAGAGAACACGGGTTGGGAGAGAGACAGATTTGTGAGAAAAGAGAGAAAAATTCGAATAAAAAATTGAGAGGAGAGAGAAAAAGTCGAATAAAATATTATTTTTTCGGTTTGGCATTTGTGTTCGTACCGTTCCATATTTGGAACGGTACTATTCACTTGTACCAAATGTTTTGGTATTTAAAACACTTGTTGTAAGGTGTTTTTTGGTGTTTGGTGTTTGGTGTGCCAAATGTCAAATATTTGGCATTTGGCACACCTGATGGTAATGCTCTAATAAACTCAATTTTATTTTAGAGTGAATTTCTTGTTCATCGGACAACTCAAAAGACATTTTTATTAATTTGTACATTATTTTTATTAATTTGTCAATATCTTTTTATTGTAGGTAAATTTTGTCAAATCTACTATTAGATTACATCTTCTTATATCTACTTGCTTGCAAAATTTCTAAAAAAATTAAATATCAATAACTATGTCATTAATAAATTGTTTAAATTGCAAGTTTTTATAGTTTAAAATTATACATAAAATATAAGCTTATAGATAATATGGTAAATAATATCCGATTGACAAAAAAAAAATTTGACATGTGTATTAAGAATGTAAAGAACATGCAATTCAACGGTTAAATTTTTAAAATATATAATAATGTTTATTCTAGTGAGTAATGTTGTAACCTTAAGGTACAACTAATTTCTTAACTAAACTTTGTCCTCATTTTAGAATTATGATTTAACCTTTGGTGGATTCCTTAGTTGCAAAATGAAATTTCTACGCTAAGATATGATGAGTAAGCATACAGCATTAGTTGCAAAATGAAATTTCTACGCTAAGATATGATGAGTAAGCATACAGCATGCATATACAAGAGCTTAGCTCACATGGATAAGAGTTAGGATCATATTTAAAATGATATTAGAGAGCTTCACAACGCACGTGATGGCAATCATTGAAATCTTTCCCCTTGTTTCCTGGGCTTACATGTATTAATTGAGTTTGTAATGGGATTTTTTGTTATGGAATTTCCAAATGGGGGAATATGTTGAGTTTTCCTTGAAAAAGGTCGTGCTCAACTTTTAACCTATCTTTTGCACCTAAGTACAACACTTAATGCATGATTTGTCAAGAGAGAGAGACTGCCACACCAAGAGCAACATTGAGAAAACCTAGTTCCTTTAATTTCTTCCTTGGGCCAGGCTGAAAATTCCATATATTTTTCCCATTCATTCTATGATCCCAAAGAGAGTGATCATATTCTTTTTGGAAAAGTTCATTGACACTTTTCATTACACCACGGGGGCAATTTGGCAATGAACGATAATTGACTAATTCCTCCCAAAGGCTCATCAGCTTTGGTGAAATACAAGCTCACTGTGGATTGATTCTGGTTCAGTGTAGTGTTGCAAGTGCCTTCTTCAATTCGAACATTCTGGGCCGTTGCTTTTAGTGAAAATTTCACTCAAATTAACCCAAGCTTCATTGAGCTGTAGTTTAATAGATCACAATGTTGGCAATTTCATTTGAGACAAAATTAAGAATCCAAGACAAGAACATGTAATTGCATCGTCTCCAAGCCAGGAAAAGAGGTAGATCGACTTGAATTAGATGGTGAAGCAAGAGAACCATCTACAAAACCTAGCGTGTTCTCTTTTAAGCAATTGGTGCCTGAAACTACCGATTATCCCCATTGTGGAGATAAAGTGGATAAGAGGATTTGACTGTGCTCACAGTAGTAGAAGATCTAGAAGAAGTAGATGCATTGGAAGCCATCGACAAGCAAGATTGAAAGTGAAAGATAAAGAATTTGCAAAGAAATCAAAGACGAAAAACTATTCGATGAAGCTTAATTATGCTCTGATACCATATTGAAGTTTGGTCTCAGAGATGAATGTAGAGAAAAGGGGCAAAGGTGCAAAGTTCTCGGAGGAAAAAAAATTCTACCATTGCGATCAATTTCATTGAGCTTACGAATTAATTTACATAACCCTGTTCTTATATAGGAGAAACAGAGTGATCAAAGGGAGAAACTAAAATAACTACGTACAGACTCCATTAACTAATCTTAACTAATTGGATATTTACATGTGGATTACAGTAGCCTACACACCAACATAACCAATGTGACCTGTCGTATGGCAGACACTGCAGCTTTTGTTCATCATCTTCAACACTTTCCCTCAAACCGACAACAACGAGAGAGGAAAAAAAAAAAAAAACACACTCGCACAAATCGGCAAGCACATAGTTTTAGAGGTAATTTTATCCCCCATAACGTGCTACTTCATTCTCTCAAATTCATAAGCATATTTGGTGATATTGTTTTAGGGTGTGTTTGAATTGGGTGAAAATTGTTTCCGGAAATCATTTTCCGTAAAACCGGAGTGTTTGGCTGTCACGGAAAATAGCATTTTCCGGAAAATGACTTCCAGTTGATCACTATTTTCACCTTTGACTCGGAAATCATTTACTCCCCTCATTTTCACTTCAAATTACTTCCGGAGAGAGAGAGAGAGAGAGAGAGAGAGAGAGAGAGAGAGAGAGAGAGAGAGAGAGAGAGAGAGAGAGAGAGAGAGAGAGAGAGAGAAGAGAGAGCCCAGATCAGAGAGAGAGAGGGACGATCGCGCCTCGCCGCGCCGACGAGCGGCGCGGTGCACGATCGCGATCGTCGATCGAGCGGCGCGATCGTCCGACGAGCGGCGCGATCGCGATCGTCGATCGCGCCGCTTGTCGGACGAGCGTTTTGCCGGATTTGATGCATTTTCTGGTAAAACGTTTAAATGAACCAAACACCAAAATTAATTTTCCGTAAAATGAATTTTGTGACAGCCAAACACATGAAAACGTTTTCCTTTCCGGAAAATAGCATTTCCGGAAAATAGAATATTTTCCGGAAATGGTTTTACGCGAACCAAACACAGCCTTAATAACATATTTAAATTTTTTGAAAATACGTTTAGATGAAATATGTGTTATGTTTTTTTAAACAAATATTTCTATTTTGTTTAAATGCCCTACTAAACACCCCCCCTCAATATCGGAATTCATTAACTAGTTTGTTTCCTTGTTAAACCAACAAGGTTTTTTTTGTGTACCTTGTACATATGGGCCCACACAATGCTGGTCTTAGTGCTTGTGGCCGAGTCACATTCATTCAGCCAGGTGCCCAAAATTAACCGTATCCATTTGGGCCGAATTGAGTCCGTTGGTTTCGTTAGCCCATCGAATTAGTGTACTACGTTACTCTACCGGTCTTTTTTTAAGGCCTTGTCTCGAGTCTCGAGTCTGGAGACTCTCGACTGTCTCAACTCAAAGTTATTAATATATATATATATATATATATATATATATATATATATATATTTGTTGGCGGAAACCCTACGGACAGACGGACAGCTCCCCGAGGCGTGTTCGTGTTTGATGTCGATTTCGTCGTGTTCCTGGCTATTTTTGGGGGTAAATTGTCGTCCACCTTTTTTTTTTTATATAGAAAAATGTTAAAAAAATACCGTATAAGATTGCATTTTTTTTTGTATAGAAAAATGTTAAAAAAAATAAGATTGCACAAACTTTTGTTACAATAACAAAAATGGTAAGTCTATGTGAATTTATACTTTCATTACTTACAATTTGTGCTGCAAAAATTGTGTAATTTATTATGGTTCTGATACTGTTGTTAAAAAAAAAAATGAAAATGTAGTGTTTTAGCCTTAAATTAATGATCCTAAGAACACAAAAAATAACACAATTTTTGCTTGTGAGTGATGAAGCAAAAAATGATGGATTCATGTTTTCACTATTAACAACTTGCCATATGGCAAAAATTGGTTTATTTTTTGTGGTTGTAATATTTTTCTTTAGGTTTTAAGAGTTTCAGATTTATGTTATACCCGAGGTCAACGAGCTTAACACCCAAGTACCTAGTGGGATTATCATACTCTTACTTCATTGTCCAATATGAATGTTAAATTATTATTAACTTTACAACAAAAAGCAACGTGATTGGTGTTTTTTATTTTATTTTATTTATGAAAGTGAATGGTCTACTTTTAAATAATGTATTAAATAAATATGTTTTTAACAAACTATGATGGCCAAAATGGCCAACTGACCTTAAAATCATAACTATCTAGTTAGTAGGCATTGTTTAGAAACATATTTTGTTTATAGCATCTCGAGTCTTAAAGACTCGATTTTGGTCTTCAAAATCGAGTCTTTGAGGCTCGGTTTGTAGCTTGGATCAACTCTGATGTGGCAGAATTGCCACATGGCATTTACATGGAAATCGAGTCTTTAAGACTCGATTTCTAAGCCCTAATATATCACTCAGACCAAACACCAGAGCATCAGAGGAAAAACCCAGAGAAAAAAAAAAAAGAAAAAAGAAAAGAAAACCAGAAACAGAGAGGGAGAGAAGATCGAGATCGGAGACTCAGCGACCCAGGCGGAGGAAAAACCCAGAGAAAAAAAAAAAAGAAAAAAGAAAAGAAAACCAGAAACAAAGAGGGAGAGAAGATCGAGATCGGAGACTCAGCGACCCAGGCGGCTTGGGGCTCGCGCGCGGCCAGGGGCTCGCGCGAGCCTGGGTCGCGCGCCGCCTGAGGCTCGCCTTGGCCGCGCGAGCCTGGGTCGCGCGCGGCCAGGGGCTCGCGCGAGCCTGGGTCGCGCGAGCCCCAGGCCGGCGCGAGCCCCTGGCCGCGCTGGTGAGGTTTAGCGGTGAGGTTCTCTGTTTCTCTACCTCTGATCTGATCTGAGTAGCTGTGTGTTTCTCTTTCTCTTCCTCTGATCTGATCTGAGTAGCTGTGTGTTTCTCTTTCTCTCCCTCTGATCTGATCTGATCTGCGTAGTGGTGAGAATTTTGGGTTCTCTGTTTCTCTTTCTCTCCCTCTGATCTGATCTGACTTAGAAATTTTTTTTAAAAATTTTGGGTTTGAAATCGAGTCTTAGAGACTCGATTTCCAGGTGCACACCCACGTGGACAAAGTGCCATATCGGAACTGGTCTATGCATACAAATCGAGTCTCAAAGACTCGATTTTGAAGCCCAAAATCGAGTCTTTGGGACTCGAGATGCTATAAACAAAATATGTTTCTAAGTAGCGCCTACTAACTAAATAGTTATGATTTTAAAGCTAGTTGGCCATTTTGGCCAACTATGATAAAAATGTAAGTTTCAGTTAATCCAATTAGTAAATTTTTTATAATTGAATAAAAGATTTGAGATTTAATTTCTATTTAAACCAAAAAATGATTAACATCTTGATTTGATAATAAAAACAGTTATCAAAAGTTGACACTAAAAGTTAAAACTTTATAAAAAGAATTGCGATAAATAATATAACCGTGTATAAGGAATTTTATATAACAAAATTTATATTATCTCTCTCGTCACTTTTGTTATAAAATTTTTCTTTCTTCTAGCTAATTTGTGAACATCTCACGTTGAAATTCAAATAATATATGGCACCCAACTAGAAAGCTTCAAACTGGATTCTCTCTTTCTCATAGGCATCTGTCCTTCTCACTCAACTCATCTTTCCCTTGCATTTTTTTTGTTTATCTTTTGCTGAAATATTTCCCTCGAACTTTTGTGCTCACTCTCTCTGCGTCGTGCCGGGGCCAAGGTCTGAACCATAAGCCGCTCTCAGCTTTGTATCCGACTTTCTCTTGCGCCAATCGGTTAGTTCTCTCTCTCGCCCAGTGCCCACCCCAGTTTAACTTGCTTTTCTCAGTTTATTTATTTATTTGTAGAAGTGAGAAGTCTACTCTCTCACTCGCACATCTGATGTTAATGGGTTCTAAGTTCTGAGCTTTTTATTCTTCACTACTACTATCAAAGGGGTTTTCCTGGTTAGGATTCTCATTTTTTTTTTTGGTTCAAAAATATCCCTACATCCTTATGTTTAAGTAAAAACAAAACTAAAAGACAATGTGGAAAAAATACAACTTTAATTCCTACTAAAACATTGCCTAAAAAATAGAGTCACTCTTCTGTTGATTTTCAAATTGCTTTATCTACTTATTTCTCAAAATAAAAATTATATATAAAAAATAAAGACAGATTTTTTTTTTTTTTTTTGGGCTATAAAATAGGACCATAAAGCCCAACGTTTTCACTTTTTTTTTTCTTCTCCTTCTTTCCCCGTTATCAAGACTTAAACATTTCTCTCTCTCTCTCTCTCTCTTCTAAATTCTAATCCAATGTATTTTTATAATTTTTGTTTTTGTTTTTATTTTTTCAAATCTCTTCTTTTTTATTTTTGAATTATTAAAAAACAAGTGATTTTTAATGTACTCCCTTTGTTTTTCTTTTTAATGATTTATTTATGTTGGTGTTTGAATTGTTTTCTCTTCACATCTGTTTGTACTGCTTTTTTTTTTTTTTTTTCTCATTTTAATGAATGTCTTTTCTATGTTCAAAATAAAAATCACTATGCGTGTGGTTGAATTGAATAAAAAAAAGAAACATTTTAAATTGAGATGAATGGAAAATTTGATACTAGACAAAAAAAAAGCCTCATCACACGCGCGTGATAAGGCTACTCTATCTATACTATTATTTAATGGGTTTCTCCTATTTGGAATCCTCATTTTTTTTTGTTCAAAAATGCCTCAACACCCCTATGTTTAAGTAGAGACAAAACTAAAGGACAATCCGGTAAAAGTACAACTCTAACTCCCACTAAAATATTGCCTAAAAAATAAGGTCACTCTCCTATTAATTTTCAAATTGCTTTATTCACTTATAAATTAGATTCTCAAAACAAAAATTATATATAAAAAATAAAGACACATGTTTTTTTTTTGGCTATAAAATAGGACTACTAAATTCAACGTTTTCACTTTTTTCCCCTTTATCAAGACTTAAACGTCTCTCTCTCTCTCTCTTATTTTATTTTATTTTTTTAATTTTTTTTCCAGTTTCTATTCTTCTAAATTCTAATCTCACAATTTTTTTTTTTTTGGTTTTTGTTTTTATTTTTTCAAAATTCTTCTTCTTTATTTTTGAATTATTAAAAAAGCCGATTTTGAATGTACTCCTTTTTTTCTTTTTAATAATTTATTTATTTATTTATGTTGGTGTTTGAATTGTTTTCTCTATACATCTGTTTGTACTGCTTTTTTTTTTTTTTTTTTTTTTTCCATTTTAATGAATGTATTTTCTATGTCCAAAATAAAAATCACTATGCGTATGATTTAATTGGATAGAAGAGAGAAATATCTCAAATTGAGATGAATGAAAAATTATGAGACTAACCTCATAAAAGACTAGTATTTTTTAATCGCTTCCATCTCTGGCCCGCCCTTGTTTTGCCTTTCTCCACATTTTTTTCCCGACAATCTAGGCCTCTACAACTCAGTCACTTTTTTAGTTTTAAAAACATTAGTGCCTGTAACACCATATATACAAGAACTTTCACCTTTTAGCCTTTTGTTTTATATATTTTAATTGTTATAAGTTTTTCGTTTTTCTTCTAAAAAAGTATTCATTTTGTTTAAAATTATCACATTAATAAATGATAGGTCCTGTTTTTTTTATTTTATTTTATTTTATTTTTTATTTAGAAACAAACACACACACAAGAGAAAGAAGGGGGTTATAGATCCTGTTAGTTACGTTAATATTTGATGTATATTAGACAATTTTTTTTTTATTAATTGTTACAATGTACATAAAAAGTTATAGTTAAGATTATTATTAGTTGCTTTTTTTTTTTTTGGAGTTGAATTTTTTGTAGGTAAAATAATTACTGAAATTTTGACTTTAAAATTCATTTTATGAGTACAATTTTACTTCTTTGCTATTTATTATTGTTTTTGAATTAATTTGAGGTATTTTTTTAATAAAAATAATTGTAATGTTGCTGTGTCGTGTGTCATATTGTGTCCGTATTCGTGCTTATCTTTGGGAACAAGGTTACCGTTGAGATAAGAAGAAACTCATAACAATGGATGCTGGAATGTTCAAAGCTGCAATTGATGGGAATGACGGTTTCTTTGAAGAAATTGGGGGGGTGAATCTAAATCTTACGCAACTGACAGGGGGAGGGAACTCTATTCTTCACGTAGCAGCAATATCTGGAAAGGTGCAAATCACGCAAAGGATCCTCGCGATTAATTCACAACAGTCACTTTTGTATAAGAAAAATTGGAAAGGCGACACTGCACTACATATTGCAGCGAGGTTAGGGCATTTTAACATGACAAAACATCTAATAACTTGTGCAAATGACCGAGAAGTTGAAGTGAGAATGGAGCTACTAAGGATGGAAAATCTGGAGAAGAATACAGCACTGCACGAGGCTATAAAAAAGAATCATTATGACATTATGCAGTTACTAATTAAGGAAGACCCAGGTTTGACTTTTCTTCCAAACAATGCTGGGGAATCTCCTCTCTTCCTGGCAGTGGATAGAGGATTTTACAAAATTGCTATTCATATCCTAGAAGCTGTTCCAGAATGCTCCAATGTGGGAAGGAAAAGCATGACTGTCTTGCATGCGGCTGTCATCCGTACACAAAGAAGTAAGTACTTCAACTCCCGCTGCATCTTTTTTTTTTTTTTTTTTTTAATAATAAATATGTACAATATTACATACGTTTTGCATGAATTAACTACGTACTTCAACTCTTGCTATATCTTTTTTTTTTTTTTTTTAAACAAATGTCCAATATTGTATATATTTGCATAAAAGTGTACAACATTGTACGTATTTACTTAATCTACAATATAAATCTTACATGCTAATAATTTATCTTGTTTTGTTTAAAAAAAAAAAAAAAGGAATTATACTTTTTTTTTTTTTTTTTGGGAGAATCAGGAATTGTGTACTTCATTTAGGGAAAGAATTACCCTAAATTATCTGTAAAACAGACAACCTGTGTATAGCAGCAATAAATTTGCTCAACAATCCTGTCTAACAAAACTTCCAACCATGACCGATCACAATCCCTCCCCTCTAACAAAACTTCTGAATTGACCCGAACCAAATGTGAAATATTTGCCTCTGGAAATAAAGGTTTCCAAGAGGTTAAGTGAAGTATAATTCATTTTAAATTAACCTTCCCTATATGCTCAACAATCTTGTCTCACAAAACTTCCAACCCTACTATATGTAGAGGAGTTCTTCGTATAGAAGCCACTAACCTTAACTTTTATTTATTTATTATTATTTAATTTCCTCACAAATCCTTTGTCAAGAAGACAATATTATAGAAAATAAAATCAACTCTGTAATTCTTTTCACATCTACCCCTTAATATTAATATTTTGTATAAATATTAAAATTATCTTTAATTTTTATTTATTTTGTTAGATGTAACATATTAAATATTCATTTTTATAAAAATAAAAATATTTTAAAAAAATGATCAATTATTCCATCCACCCATAAGGTTTTATGAAATGACAGTCGTCCAAATTATAGATGAAATAGCACTTGCCCATGAGGATTGTATAAACTATAAATATAATAGATAAAAACATGCACTCTCAGTCTCTCACACTGCCATTTTTCTAATGAGATTTTATTTTAAATTCTTATTTATTTATAGAAATCTATAAAAAAAAAAGTATCATTTCATAAAAGTTTGGATGGGATATTTTAAAAATGGAATATTCTGTTAAGAAAGTGAAATATAGAATTATCTTTTCTT
This sequence comes from Quercus tomentella, assembly GCA_028535165.1. Classification (NCBI taxonomy): domain Eukaryota; kingdom Viridiplantae; phylum Streptophyta; class Magnoliopsida; order Fagales; family Fagaceae; genus Quercus; species Quercus tomentella. Next base: position 22,117,670 of record JAPQVY010000155.1, read on the forward strand.
TTCTTTTATATATATTTATGTACACGTGTGTACAAACTTTAAAGGGGGACTTTCATAGCTTGGGCTAGGGACGGACTTAGGATTTCAAGTTGGGGGGGCTGGAGATAAGCAAAAAAAAAAAAAAAAAAAAATTTCAAATACGCATCCATATAGTGGATAGAAATTCCTTCTCCAACATTATGCTCAAAATATAAAACTCCTTCTCCAACACGTTTGTCATAATCTGTGAAATCTTGTGGATAGAAATTCTTTACCAACAAACAAATATCACTACTTCTGAAAGATTTTAATGCCTCTCGAGGTTTTACACTATTTCTCACTTCTTTTCAATTTATAAATTTATCTAATTTAGCATTATGAGTTAACAATAGGCGCAAGTGAATCACTGTTATTTTCTTAAATTTGTGTGACAATTTTTTATATTATATGATTTGTTTTTTTCTTTTGTCTTTGGTCTTTGCCTTTGTCTTGTCTCCATATTTTAGACACTGACCCAATCCCACTACCGACACTATAAATTTATTTTGCACTACTAACAAAAAATTTTCTTAACTTTACCTTCTTTTTTTTTTCTTTTTTTCTTTTTTCTGTCAAACACTACACTAATATATTCTCTAATCTTTACAGACTCTACTCTCTCTCTCTATCTCTCTTATCTATATAATACAAGAGAGAGTCACAAACACAGAGTCATAGAGAGTCCAAAAAGCCAAAAAAAAAAAAAAAAAAAACACCACAAGCAGTTAGGCACAGATTCAATTCACAACAACGGAATCACCAAATCAATACATCACTCATCAGTAAAAACACAAACACCACAAGTCCACAAGCATAGATTTTTAGATTCTGAGATTCACAAACATTATATTAGGTTTTGAAAGAAAGGATAGATTAAATACCTGTGAACTGTGAAGGCTGGATCAGTGGAGCAACGAAGTTGGGTTGGGTTGGGCAGATCGAGCAACCAGCGGCGGCGGCGGCAAGATAGGTCTCAGCGTCTCGTGTGGTAGTGTTGGTGTGGCTTTTTCTGGTTTGGGTATGCGATAGGACAGCTCTCTTAGTCTCGGCGTGGGCATGGACAACTCGCTACGCTGGGCTGAGCAGCGGCGTCACGGCGTGGGCGTGGACAGCTCGCCTCTCACTTTCTCTGTCTCGCTTCTCCCTTTCTTTTCTTTTCTTTTTTCTTTTTTTTTCCTTTGTTTTTGGCTTTTCTGTTTGGTTTTGGAGTCTTCGACTGACTGCTGGGTTTTTTTTTTTTTTTTTTTTACATTTTGTTTTTAAGGTTTTCATGGGCTCTTGCCTCCTAGGCTGGTCGGCTGGGTTGAGGTGAGGGGGGCCTGAGCTAAAAACCAAGGGGGGCCTGAGCTAAAACCAAGGGAGCCCAAGCCCTTTTTTTGAAAATTTTACATACTAAAAAAAAAAAATTTTGGGCCCAGGGAGGGCCCGGGCCCCCTTAGGCCCCCACCTGGTTCCGTCCCTGGTTTGGACACAATGTTATTAAATTAAATTTTAAGGGAGATTAGTGTAACTTAACACTCCCCACCCCACCCCAAAAACACACGCATACAAACGAGGATCATAAAATTCAACATGAGAATGAGATAACTGAAATGTGAGAAAAAGAAGGAAAAGAAAATCTTAGCAATTATGTTTTGCAATCTAAAAACTGATTTTTTTTTAAAAAAATTTATTATTATTTTTTTATATTTTAAGTTTCAATTAAATTTGAAATTTATAGTGTCCATTTTATGATTATTTCTCTTTATCATTATGTTAAAAAATTATTGATTTTTGCTTTATGTGGGTAGAATTTGAACCATCTCCCTTATTTGAGGGTACTCTTGTTTGGGAAGAGAGAATGGAATGAAAAAGAATGAAAAGAATAATTTTAGAATATTCTTCTATTCTCTTGTTTGGGTGTTTTAATGGAGGGAATGAAATGTTAATTCCCTTGTTTGGGAGTTTAAGTGGGAGGGAATGAAATGAGTAGGAGAGAACATTTATTCGTTATTCTTCTTTATTCCCTTAAAACCTCAAATTTTCATTCCTCCTAAAATTGAGAGGAATTTGAGGGAATTGAATTAGATTTAATGAATTTTTTACCAAAACCCCAAAAATACCCCTATATATTTAGTCATTTATTTAAAATAGGGCTTTAATAGTAATATTGTTATAAAATGATTCCATTTATCTCCCTCTATGTTCCTCCTAAACAAGGTTACTTAAATTCCATTAATTTAGTGGGTTTTAGTTAGCTCAACTGATAAAATCTCAGATGGTTGAATAAGAGATCTAGGGTTTAGTTCCTGTCTATACCAAAAATTGATTGGTGTCTTGGTTTAATGATAAAGAACTATCATTAAAAGCAGACGTCATATGTTAAAATTCTCTAAAAAAAAAAAAAAAATCCATTAATTTACATTAATTTTCATTTCTTTATTTTAAAACATCTAAACATAGTTACTTAATTTCATTCAATTCATTTCGCTTAAATACATTCCATTCTTCCATTATGAACTTCCAAATGAAGGAGATTTCACCAATACAGGTAATTGCTTTTAAAATTGGCTAATAAACAATTTATCTTCTCAAAAAAGAAAAAAGAAAAAAACAGTTTTATAGATTGTTAACCGTGTTTTCACTAACTTTTGCTGCTGTGCATTTATTCCCTGTAGGCAAACAGTTTAAAGCCCTAGAGGAAAAGGTTGCCTGGCACAGTCATACTCTCTTATGTATCTATCATTTCCTTCGTGCTACTCTCAAGCTCTCTAATTCAGAAAATGAACAAGCTCCAGAACGCGGCATGACAATATTAGGTAAATTTTTGCATCTCCCTTCAGGACAATTTGTTTCATGGTTATTAACTTCTTATTGTAAAGTGCACCTTTTAAGGTTGAATGAAATTTGAGTCTTCCAAATTTTAAAGTTATTCAGTTCAAGCATTTTTCCAATTTTATTAAAAAAAAATTGTTGTTAAGTATGCAATTAACTAATAAAAAAATATTTTTTGGAAAAAAAATTCTTACATAAAAAATTAAATGCAAATATTTTGATTAATTTTATAGATTTTTTTATGTGAAAGTAATATTTTTTTTAAGAGCAATTAAAAAAAAGAAGAAGAATTGGATAGAAGGTCTGAATTGAATAAATTTGAAACTTAGTAAACTCATTTAAATGAAAGTAAAATTAGAGAATTGAAATAAATTTTAACTAGAGGGTGCAATTTGCATTTTAGTATTCTTCAAATATTAATAATTTTCAATTATATAGGACAACAATTACATCATCATATAATAAAAGTTGGATTATAAAGCTAGTAGTTACACATCATTAATTATTAAAATAAATTATCTTATTAATTATTGGAATAATTTATTTAGATAAAACTCGATTACTTAAGTTTCATTAAGGTTGAAATTCTCCTCTAACTAAAATTCTATTACCAAAACTTTCAAAAAAAAAAATTAAATAAAATTTAACATTGCCTTTTCTCTAACAAGTGTGCACACTATAATTAAATATTAAAGTAATTTGTCTTATTAATTATTATTATTAAAACTTACTTTAGGTAAAACTTTATTACCTAGTTTTTAAGAAGTTTAAAATTCTACTCCAACTAAAACTATATTACCAAATTTCAAGAATTAAAAAAAAAAATTAATATCTATTTTAATTATCTTAAGCATCTATCCATTATTTTTTATTCTAATATATATGTATTACAACTGTTAATTAATATAGGAGAAACTCTAATAAAGTTTCAAGTAGCTCATTAATTTGTAAGATAGTTTCGATAATATTTGTAAAATATGTTCTTTTCTTTTACGTTGAATTTTTAATTAGTCAGTTCAATCGCATATGATATGATAAAGGATAATTTAATTTAGGTAGATTTTTATTATATAAGTTTCAAGAAATTTAAAAATCTAATCCAACTATTTTTTTTTTTTTTTTTTTTTTTTTTTTTTTTAAGTTTGAAAATACTTTGATTTTGTTAGCCTAGCTTAGTTCATAGAAACTCTAAATTTCTTCACACACATATCATAAAGTAACAATAAACTATGCTGACAACAATATTCTGCCAAATGACTCTGCTTTTATTAATACAGTGTGTAACTCTGTGCATATACACATGTACAATTAAAAACAATTACAATTATATGGTTCAAATTATATATTCTTTTAGAAAATATTGAAATTATACATGGTAGCTTACGCATTTTTTAAACCACAGATTTTTAAAATATATAATGGTTTCTTATATATATATATATATATATATATATATATATATATATATGATTTAGAATTTAATTGGATTTAGACTCTTCGGTTTTTGTATCCAATAATTCACTTGACAAAAAAAAAAAGAAAAAAAGATGAACACATGACTCAAAATTGAACTCCAATTTTGAATCTAATTGGATTTGGACTTTTCGATTTTACACTTAATAATTTGCTTGGCATAAAAATTAAAAATTAAAAATTAAATAGGACACATGACTCACAATTAAACTCTAATTAAAATTCAATTTAGATTCTAATTTGATTTTCTCTGAGTTTTGACTATATATATATATATATATATATATATATATTCTTTTGCAACTTGATCTTATCTTTATCTTTCTGTAGATTTTGTGGGTGAGTTGTTAGAAGCTTGTCCATCTGCAATTGTAGAAGCGGATGACTTTGGCTGGATTCCTCTTCATTATGCTGCACATTTTGGCAATGCAAAATTTGTCAATCTATTTTTGAAAAAGAACATGTCCCTTGTTTACATAAAGGACAAGGCAGGCATGTCTGCTCTTCACATTTCAGCAAAAGAAGGGCGTGTTGACGTAACAAGAACACTTATTACAGAATGTCCAGATAGTTGCGAATTGTTGGACAACAGAGGTAGGACAGCTTTTCATCTTGCTGCAGAAAGTGGAAATAGTAAAGTGGTGAAAGTTTTCCTACAAACATTGGCTTCTGAGGATCTCATAAATCAGCAAGATAAGGAAGGAAACACGCCTTTTCATCTGGCTGCCATGGAAATGCGTTATGCACTATTGATGATGTTGGTAAAAGACAGGAGAATCGATTGGATGGCTATGAATAAGGCAGGGATGAGTACAGTTGACATTATTCAATCAGATAAACGACTTAAGTCCGGAAAAAAGGTAAGTCCCGTAAATTTTAAACGGTAGACTGAAGAAAATTGATGCAAAATTATAGTTTTATAAAGAAAAAGAATTGTTAGAATAATTTGATTAAATGATTAAATTTATTATTTTTTTTATCGACTTTAACTTTTGGGAGAATTGGTAATTTAGCATGGTATTAAAGTAAAGAGATCTTGAGTTCGATTTTTGTCCTCTCTACTCTCCCACACATGAGGGAGAGTGTTTGAATCGGTAATTTAACAAAATTCCCTCATATTTGGTGAGGTAAAATGATAAAAATGAATAGAATACAAAGAAATTTAAAGAATATCATTTATATTCTTTTGTTTGGAGTTTTCTTCAATTTTCTCTTAAAATTCAATTTTTCATTCTCAACATTGGGAGAAATTGGATGGAATGAAATTGAATTTATTGAAATTTTGATTGAAATGTCCATGATATCCTTATGTGTGGGAAGGTGAGGCTCGGAAGAGGAATATTACCAGGCAGGCCTAACCCGAGGAGAAAATGGGCTCGGCTTCTCACTTGCCCCAGCCCAGCACATTGATAAGAGCCCCGATATGGAAACTGAGGAAACGGCTCGCCCGAGGAGCCCAAGGAGTGAACACTACTCGGAGGACTGTAGATAAGCCACTTAGGCCAGAAGATTGTGACCAAGGAAAAAGTGAAGACGTGCAAGTAAAGAAGAGGGGAAATTTCCAGATAAAACACTCATTACCTCCGCATTCAATGAATTGCACTAACTCAGTTGGTCGCATTAATGGCAGAATGACCCTTGAACAGTGCTCTCACAGCTTGCAGCACATTTTACAACCTCCAACAAATCCCTAATGGGACAAGCATCCAAATAAAGACTAGTGATCGTACAAGTGGAGAGCTGGAATGCACTTGAAGTAGCTATATAAGGAGAGGGAGAAATTAGAGTGGGGGAAGGATAAACTCTATAACCAGGACTTGAATATTATATGAACCAGCAATCCTCGGACTAACCCGAGGAAGAATTAATACATAAATTCTTTCTTTTTTAAACGTTAATTTCTCTTATTCCCATAAAGTTAAGGATTGAATTCTTTTAAACTATTCAACGGAACCATTAAGGTTAGAATAGGTTGACATTGAACACCTACCTCTACAAATTAATTGTTTTGGGTTATCATACACTAACTATCCATCTAGCCTGGGTTGGTAACTGATTTGGGCCCTCACAATTGGCGCCGTCTGTGAGAATGGGTCACCTTGAATCCTTACTTGCAGTTTCACGTGTGGAGAAATAATGGTAAATTCTAGGAGAGATGAGATTATCGTCCATGGTGATAGAATGGGCGATAGAGAAGAATTTGTGGGGTCTTAGCGTGGAGATCATTTTGTGAACTTGGAGCGAAGAAGGGACCGTGAAGTGGCCTTGTTAGGAACCATTAGATAGGAATTATAGGGGAATTGATGAGAATTGTAGGGAAATTGACTTAATTCAAGGTAGTCACCCTCCATAGAGAAATATTGAGAGAGAGATTAAGAGAGAGAGATGCATTAAGCAATGAGTTGGTTTATTCTTCAATTGTGGTCCACATGACCTTATCCTAATGATCCTATTATTTCCCATGTGCATTAATAATTCCAATATGTGCTAAATGTGATTAACATGCATGGAATTGTAACTAACTAACTAAATCCCAATACAACAATTATTATCCATATGCTTATAGCATTCCTAACATTTCATTCCCCTTGAAAACACCTTGCCCACAAGGTGTTGTTGTAATCTTCATGAGGGGTGATCTGCCACTACACCAATACCTCAAGGCATCTTGACCGTTGAACACGCTAATAACTCTAGAGCAATTAATCACAGCCCAAAATTTGAGTAAACAGGTTTCATTTTGAATTAGACCAGCAAACCGAATTAGACTAGCAAATGGATACTCCTAGCAGGACCTTGACCCTTGATTTGTTGGATAATTGAAGCCATGCACAACAATCCCACCAAGAAAGTTTACCAGTACACCATCACATATGAGAGTGTGTCCCTCTGGACCAATAAGATCGAATTCTATCATTCTTTGTTGTTCGTAGTATACATCGTCTTCTTTTTCTGTGTAGACCATAGCCAAAGCACCAAGGAACTTGAAACATTTTATACCCTTCCACGTAGCCAATATCTCCTTGTCCTTTGAAACAAATTCACCACTCCATTTTATAATTACAAAAGCCAACTTCTTAGAAACTTCATACCCACACATCATTCTCAATGCCAAGGGGTGTTCAAATGAATGGTTGGTGAATGGGAGGTACATATCAATCCAAAACATTTCCATAGTGCCAACTATATTGCAAGGTTCATAATTTCTCACCTTTGGACAAATCTCCTTCCTATGCAATGGACCACAAGCACTTAGTGTGATTTTGATCTCTAAGTGATCCGCATTGACGAAGAATGTTTACCAAAATGATAACCCACGAAGGAACTATTATTCAATTTTTTTTGTTCATTAAACGCAATCGGTTTACTATTCTCAAGAACCACTGTTTGTTCTTTGAGCTTCCCATGACTTTTGCTTAATGAACAACAAAGATTATCACATGGATCTTCAAAATCATGGGCAATTTCAGTTGATTCATGAAGCTTTAACTTGTCGCTTGTACCTTCAAGAAGTTGTATCTCTTCTTCGGACATATTCTCAAGATCCTCTTGCACTCTTGAAAGTTCTTCCTTCATGGCAATGTTAGATTCAACCAAGGCTTTGACCTTCTCTAAAACGGCATTGTGATATACGTACAAAGCCTTGAAATTCTCTGAAACTTTGTTCACCATTTGCCGTAATTCTTTCCAAAATTCTCTTCGGTCACATTTGTCTGTCTCAAGATCGATGGCTCTGATATCACTTGCTAGGAATCTGGTGGTTCATAATGGGGATGGATAGGAATTACAGGAGAATTGATGGGAATTGTAGAAAATTGACTTAACTCGAGGTAGCCAAAAAAGTATAGCTTATAGCGGCGTGTTCTTTAGCTAACCAATTTGCAATAGTGGCATGTTCCTTAGTTCCCTTTTGGTCAGTCGCTAAAGGCTATTAAGGGGAGCGCGGAAAGAAAAGAAAATACATGAAGATCACGTGTTCTCTAATATCTTTTCAGTTAGTCTCTAAAGCTTATTATGGAGAACGTGGAAAGGAAAGAGATTACATGGAGATTACGGCACTAACTTAAGGGAATCAACTTGGAATCAAACTCTTGCAAGCTTTGTCATGGTCCAATAAAGCTGGTTTTTTAATAGGATCACATTTGCATGCCATTTCTTAGTGTTGTTGTTGCTAGTGTTTAACAAGTCATCTCTTCATTTGCATGGCATTGACAAGTAACGCACAAAATGGTTCTGAAGTGGCTTTAATTGAAGACTACAAGTGGACAACAGTGGGACTTTGCAAAGTAACAACAAGGTGTCCAAGAGTGGTGTAAAATAGCTCTAGCAAGCATTTGGGTTGTGGTAAGAGACCGAACATTCATTAAGGTGCACAACAACACCTTGGGGCAAGGTGTTTTCAAGGGAAGGGAAGTGTTAGGAATATGAAATAATTGTTGTAATCTCTTTAATTAGGTAGTTAGCTAGTTGGTTGAGATTAGGATGAGTTAGTTAGGATTTGAGTACATGTAGCTCATTAACAAATGGCTTAATTCATAGAGCACATGTTGAATTAACTAACCAATTATCTTGAGCCATGTGGGCCAATGACATTAGAGCTAGTCTCCTGTAAATACATGATTGTAATTCAACATTAGATATGAATTGAAAAGTAAACCAATTGCTTAGTGCATTAGTACATATCTCTCTCTCGTAATCTCTTTCTTTCTCCATGGAGGGTGACTACCTCGAATTAAGTCAATTTTCCTACAATTCCATCAATTCCCCTATAATTCCTGTCCATCCCCATTAGGAACTACCGGGTTCCTAATAGGCCCAGTCTCCCAGCATAAAGGTCGAGTCTGTTTATTCAGATCATATTAGTCGGAGTCATTCGAGGCCTAAGAGTCACATCTCGCATGAGCAAGAGATGCGTAATCTCAGGTTGGAGGTTGGTCATCTACGTAGGCGGTTTCATTGTAGAATGCATGTAAAGGAGAACAGAACCCCCTCACCAAGTCAAAGCTCTAGTTCGGAGGGAGAATAGAGTTATTGGTGAAGATCCAGGAGCCCTCCAAGCAAATCCTTTACAACATCCTCTCGTTCAATAAGAGGAGAGAGACATCATCGTAGAAGGGTTAGGACTTCACCTTCTGAGAATATGGAAAACGATGCTATGGGTAGGGCCCTGCGCCAAATCTCTCGGTCACCTTTTTCTAGTTGTATTGAAGAGGCCGAACTCCCCTATCGTTTTACCCAACCAACTTTCACGATCTACAATGGAAAGACCAATCTAGTGGAGCACGTGAGCCATTTCAATAAGAGGATGGCCATTTACTCCAGAAACAAGGCTCTCATGTGTAAGGTTTTCCCTTCTAGCCTCAGACCCATTGCCATGAGGTGGTTCGATGGACTAGAAGATAGCTGAATAGGGTCCTATGAGGAGCTAACCAGGGCGTTTGGTGCCAGATTCGTGACCTGTAGCAGGATCCCCATACCTTTGGATTCTCTGCTCTCTATGGCCATGAGGGAGGGAGAGTCCTTGAAAACCTATTTTGATAGATATTGGGAACTCTTCAACGAGATTGATGGGGACTTTGAGGATGTGACCGTCAAAACCTTTAAAGTAGGGCTACCCATGAATTTAGACTTGAGAAAATCCCTCACTATGAAGCCTGCTCGGGCACCAGCTGAAGGATCACATTGATGAGCACAAAATAGTTGAAGACAATCAAGTGCAAGGCAAGGGGAAAGCGAAAGGATCCTCGGCCAGACAAATTTGGATCTAACCGACCGAGGAGATATTTTTTCAATCAAGTTCCCTAGAGCAACACCTAGGTGGTTAACTCGGTGTTCAAGGAACCGTATATCGGGTGCTGGAGAAGATAAAAAAAATGAGCCTTACTTCAAGTGGCCCAATAAAATGGGAGGGGACCTCACTAAGTGAAATCAAAACCTATACTGCCAATATCATCAAGACCGAGGTCATACGATCGAGGATTGTAGGACGTTGCGTTATTTCTTGGAGTAGTTAGTTAAAGCATGGAAGTTGAAACAGTTCATGCACCAACCTTTGGGCCGGGAGGAGCAGTCAGGCTCGGGTATCCAAAGGGATGTGGCATCACGCCCACCCTTAGGAACCATCAATGTTATTTTTGTTGCGCCTAATAGGGAAGTGAGTCCCTCATCTAGGGTGATGATCATTTCACCACAGCTGGAGATAAGGGAAGAGGCCAGAGAGCCTAAGCGGATTAAGACCGAAGAGGAACCAATTCTGGGTTCTTCGAAGCTGATAAGATGGGTACATTCCTACCCTATGATGACACTCTTATGGTCATTCTTTGAATAAGAGGGTTTGATGTGAAGAGAGTAATGGTAGACCAAGGAAGTGGGGCTGAGATCATGTACCCTGATTTGTACAACGGGTTAGGTTTGAAACTTGAGGTTCTTAACAAGTACGATACCCTTTTGGTCAGATTTGATGGAAAAATCGTAACCCCCAAAGGAACGATTAGATTGCCTGTGTAGACAGATAGGGAGGTAGTTGAGGTAGACTTTATCGTGGTAGATGCATATTCTCCCTGCACTGTAATCTTGGCAAGACCATGGCTCCATGCTATGGGGGCAGTATCCTCAATTCTGCATGTGAAAGTGAAGTACCCAACCGAGGAGCGCATTGGGGAGCTATTGGGATGTCAAATTGTGGCCAGGCAATGTATGGTGGCTGCTGTTAGGCACCAATCGCTGTAAGTGAATCTTCCTATTCCAGATGGTGCCTTATAGCAATTAGTAGGGGGAGCGTCTGGGGCCTCAGACAAAATAATGGAAACTGGTGTGCATTGTGAAGAGTTGGAAAATGTGGTTTTTAGTGAGGACAATGAGAAATATTTCCTAAAAGGAAAGCAGCTACTGCCAGCCGAGAGGGAGGAGCTTTTGATCTTCCTGAAGAATAACTTGGATGTTTTTGCTTAGAGCACGTATGAAGCCCCGGGAGTAGATCCTGAGTTCATATGTCATTATCGTAATGTTAACCCAGCTATGATGCCGAGGAGGCAGTAGCCTCAGCAATCCTTTAAGAAGCATGTTGAAGTAGTAAAAAAGGAGGTTAACAAGCTCAAGCAGGCTAGGGCCATCAAGAAGGTTTTTTTATCCTGAGTGGTTGGCCAACATGGTGGTAGTTAAGAAAAAGTCAGGCAAGTGGAGGTTGTGTGTTGATTTCACCAATTTGAATAAAGTCTGTCCTAAGGATCCTTTTCTGGCCCCCAGAAGTTCCTAGACGCCTTCCAATGCTACTATCAAATTCCATTAGCATTACTAGATCAGGAAAAAACTGCATTCTTCACCTCGACCGGGAACTATCATTATCGAGTAATGCAATTTGGCTTAAAAAATACTGGCTCCATTTATCAAAGAACGATGACAAGGATGTTTGAAGCTCAGCTAGGTAAGAATGTAGAGGCTTATATAGATGACATGGTGGTAAAGAGCAAGCAAGTATCCGAGCACTTGAGGGATTTGGATGAAGTCTTCTCAATCTTAAGGAAGCATACGTTGCGCTTGAATGCCTCTAAATTCTTCTTCGGCGTGGGATCAGAGAAGTTCTTGGGATACATGATCACTCACCGAGGAATAAAGGTTAACCTTGATCAAATCAGAGCCATTCATAATCCACATCCACCTCGAAACCCGAAGGAGGTACAACGCCTAACTGGAATGACAGTGGCCTTAAACAGATTCATTTCTCAGTTGACTAACCGTTGTAGGCCATTCTTCCAATTGCTTCACAAGTGGAAGGACTTTGCTTGGTCCGAGGAGTGCGATAGGGCCTTTGAGGAGTTGAAGAAATACTTGGCCCATCCACCAATTCTGTCCAGACCTGAGAGGGAGGAGGTCTTATACGCCTACATAGCAATCACGGCCCATGCAATGAGCTTAGTTTTGGTTTGAACGGAAGAAAGGGTACAAAAACCTGTTTATTACGTGAGCAAGTCTTTCCAGAAGGCAAAAACCTAGTACTTGCCCTTAGAGAAGGCCATTTTAGCCATCATACATGCCACAAAGAAGCTTTCCCTTTACTTCCAGGCACATACGGTCATTGTTCTCAACCAACTTCCCTTACAGGCGTTGCTCCAGAAGTCGGATTACACAGGGAGAGTAGCGAAGTGGGGAACTATATTGGGAGCATTTGACATCAGATACTTACCTCAGACGGCCATAAAAGGCCAAGTTTTGGCCGACCTGGTAGTTGAGTTTACTGAGGGAATGGGGAAGGATGGTACTGAGGAGGGAAGTATGCTTGACAGAGGGATTATGGTTGTTACAACGTCATGTTCGTTGCATTGGGAATTATACTTGGATGGGGCTGCTAACTATAAGGGTTTAGGGATCGGAGTCGTTATAATATCTCCTGAACGCGTAACTATAGAGAAAACCTTAAGGTTAAGCTTCCTAGCCACGAACAACGAGGCAGAGTATGAAGCTCTTTAGGCAGGCCTGAATGCTGTAAAAAAGCTCGGGGGGTAGGTCATAGAAGTATTTTATGATTCGAGGCTTATTGTGGGGTAGATGAGAGGAGAATTTGAGGCCAAGGATCAGAGGATGCAATGGTATTTAAGCTAGGTGAAGCATTTTCAGTCTAGTTTCGAGGTATTTTCTATTGAGCAAGTGCCCAGGAGCAGAAATGCCCACAATGATTCATTAGCAACCCTAGCCACCTCGCTAGGAGAAGGCCTACCAAGGGTTATAATGGTGGAGGATTTAGTGGCATCCAGTTTGGACAACTAGGTCCTTATTGGGGTAAACGCAATGCATGTTGGCCTAAGCTAGATGGGCTCAGTGGTGTCATTCCTAAAGGATGAAACATTGCTCAAAGACAAGACCGATGCCAAAAAGACTCGAAGAAAGGCACCATGGTGGCTTTCGGAGGAGCAGAAGATATACAAACGGTCGTACTCAAGCCCATATTTGCTGTGCGTTCATCTCGAAACAGTGGAGGCACTATTAGAAGAACTTTATGAAGGAATTTGTGGTAGTTATACTGGGGGAAGATCCTTATCACACAGGGCTCTTACTCAGGGATATTGGTGGCCTAGCATGCAAAAGTTTGCCCAAGAGTTTATCAAAAAATTTGATCAATGCCAAAGGTATGCCCAGAACATTCATCAGCCGGAAAGGAGCCTCAACCTTCTTTCCAGCCCATGGCCTTTTGCCTAGTGGGGATTGGATATAGTCGGACCTTTTTCGAAGGCAACTGGAAGCTGGCTTCTCGTCGGAACTAATTGCTTCACCAAGTGGGTTGAAGTAGAGTCTCTCTCCAATATCTGAGATCAGGACATAAAGAGGTTTGTTTGGCAGAACATTGTCACAAGATTTGGGGTCCCTCATACCCTTATATCAGATAATGGCCTTCAATTCGATAGCAAGGCTTTTTGAAGATACTGTTGTGAGCTTGGCATAAAAAACAGTACTTTACCCCAGCCTATCTACAGGGTAATGGGCAGGCCAAGGCCACCAATAAGGTTATAGTGGACGGGCCAAAGAAGATATTAGACGAGGCAAAGGGTAAATGGGTAGATGAGTTACCCCATGTCCTATGGGCATATTGCACTACGCCAAGAAGATCCATTGGTGAAACACCTTTTTCTATGACATATGGTTCTGAGGCAGTCATCCTTCTAGAAACAGGATTCCCAACGATGAAGGTCGATCAATTTAGTAGCAGTTAAAACGAGCAGCTCCTCTCAGCTAGCTTAAACTTGGTTGAAGAAAGAAGGGAGATTGCTATTGTCAGATTAGCCCATTATCAATAGAAGCTTAGGCAATGATATAATAAAAACATCAAGGCAAGAACATTTGTGCCAAGGGACCTGGTCTTGAGAAAGGTCGTAGGGGACACTAGGAATCCAGCATGGGGAATGCTTGGACCTAACTGGAAAGGGCCCTATCGTGTCATGTCAATGGCAGGAATAGGGGCTTATTGCTTAGAGGACCTAGATGAGATCCCAATCCTTCGGCCGTGGAATGTAAATAACCTATGAAGATATTATTATTAATGAGAAATGTTGTTGTTCATATTCTTAATTTTCTCTTAGAATTTTTGCCTTTTGTAGCACTAGTATCTTGATGTTATTAAGCTTGTCTGCGCTAAGGGTTAAATAGAACCTCGGTTAGGTTCGACTCCTTGGGTCACTTGTTTTGGGTAAATTAACAATTGTAAAAATGACTAAGGGTTAAACAAAACCTCGGCTAGGTTTGACACCTCGGGTCACCTACCTTAGGTAAATTAACATCTGTAAAAATGACTAAGGGTTAATCAGAACCTCGGCACGGTTCCACTCCTCGGGTCACTTGCTTTGGGTAAATTAACACCTATACAAATGACTAAGGGTTAAACAGAACCTCGGCTAGGTTCGACTCTTCGGGTCATTTGTCTTGGGTAAATTAACACCTGTAAAAATGACTAAGGGTTAAACAAAACCTCGGCTTGGTTCGACTCCTCGGGTCACCTGTCTTGACTAAATTAAAATCTGTAAAAATGACTAAGGGTTAAATAGAATCTTGGCTAGGTTCGACTCCTCGGGTCACCTATCTTGGGTAAATTAACGCCTATAAAAATGTTTAAGTGTTAAGCGCAACCTCGGCAAAGTAAGAAATAGGTTAAGCCTTAGTTTAAGCCTATTGTCATTCATGAAAGGCGCACATTACGTGGTGAATAGATACTTGGCCAAGAAGGTACATATATGTATGTTGAGCAGAAATGACATTTATGAAAAGAAGAGCAGATTTATAAGCACACAACATGTTAAAAGAAAATTTTCATTTTTTCATTAATCAAAAGAAGAGTTACAAGTTAGGAGGCCTTGTAACTAAGGCAAAATACACAACTGAAGAGTCCTATTACAAAAATGTATGGTCCCTTCTACTTGTTCAACTCTTGTTCAGCAGCTTCACTCCTCTTCTCACCTTCATTCAAAGGTTGATAGGCTGGGGCAGTAGAACTTGTCTCTTGAACAGAAGAACTGGCCATGTCTCTAAAGGTAAGGGGAAAGATGAACCTCTCTGGGTTCCTTAACTCCGAGGAAGGGTCTATCCCAGCAGCGTTTAGAGCTTCAGCCCAAACTTGAAGATAGTACCTGCGACAAACCTCCTTAAGCTGAGACTTGAGGATTTCTTCTGTCTCTTTTTGCCCCAGATCGTAAGTAGCCTATTCGGCCCTTGATATCTCCCCCTCTTTTTCTTCCAGCTCTTTTTTCTGGATCTCAATTTTCTCCCGAGCGAGAACCAGCTGCTTTTTAGCTTTTCGGATATGAACGCGCTGCTCCTTGGCCTGCTTCTCAACACCAGCTACGGCCGCCTAGATGCTCTTCCTTGCCTTCTTGGTCTCTGCCAACCTGATGAGAGCCTTTTTCGCCTTTTTCTCAGCCAAGGCTTGAGCCTTGGTGGCAGTAAACCGGTGGGATTCCTCCTCTTTGGATTTGGATAGAGTATGGTACACCCACTTTTCGGTAACATGAGATGCTTGAACGGCCTATTTGAAGAAAATAAAAGGAGTTATCACGAATTTCTTGAAGGAGGTTTAAAAAAAAAGGTAAAAGAATCTGAGACTTAAAGGTTCGGGATCCAAAGAACTTACCAAAGCCAAGTCCCCTTTTAGGGAAATGAACACTTCATGTTTCTTTAGGTTCCTTAGCTTCGCCATATGTTGAGGAAGAAGCAACACTTGTTCAACCGAATCGACCACATAACCAGCTCTCCCTTGCTGGAAATCTCTAATGGAGGAATCAGAGGGGAGAGGGCCCCATCAAGTACCAACGTGGGGCTTTAAGCAGAGATTCAAGGTCGTCGATCAGCAACGGCTTCGGAGCCCGTGCCCTCAGTAGCACTCTTTTTTGGTTGGGTCTTAGTTGCCTTGGACCCTTTGGATGGCTCTTGCTCTACTTTGGGTTAGATCTCCCCTTTTTCTGAGATATCTTTTCCAGGCCTTTTATCTCTTTTCATTTTCTTTTCTCTAGGCTCGATAGGAGATGGCCGAGCTGGGAGGGGGGTAGGGGGTTGAGGATCTACCGGAACCTCAGGTGTGCACCCCTGACATAGGATTCCAATAGGGCCAGCAGATTGGGAGTCTTCTTTTGGATGACCATACCTTCTGGTATATCAGCGATCCCTTGATTGACACTGACTTGTGCTGTGGCCTGAGGTTTGGAGTTGGCCTTAGAGTGCTCGGTTAGGTCCGGTTGGTAGAAAACCTCGAAGTCCTCTTCAAGGTCAGCAAAAGATTGCTCTTGTGCTACCTCTTCTAGTTCTTCTTTGGAGGGTATAGTTTCCTTCTCGGCTTGGATGAGGTCGGCGACTTGATGAGCAGTTAGTTCAACTATTTGAGTTCCTTTAGGCAGAGGACCAGTGAGAAACCCTTCAACGGCTACGACTATCCTTGCTAATCGAGGATCCTTGGCTTTGATGACGTGTATTAGGGATTGAAAGCGAGTTAAGATAGGGGGTATCCAAGAATCACGTGGGCTGCTCGGAGCTGACCGTCCTTGTGAAGGAAGATCTCGGACTTCAGGATCTTGTTAAGATCCTCGAAATTCACAAAATTATGATTCGTGGCAATTAATCGTTTATCTGTAAAAAATTTAAGAAGAAAAGGTTAGGATTTGGGCACAAAAGCTCGAGGAAAAAAAAAATAAAAAAAAAAGAGCCAAAAATAAGGGAAAAGGGGTTCTCTATGAGCTAAGGGGGAGCTGACTCTTCGGTCCTATGATCACCAAGCCTGGTTCCCCATTCTGCGTGGGATAGTGTAGTCCATCATGTTAGTCTCCCAAAACAATCAGAAAATCCTCATCCATACCCTTGTTGGTCTTGGGAAGATAGGAGATTAGCCTAATTGCAGGTACCCTAGTCCTAAGGTAGTACCCCGTGTCCTTGCTAGTTTGACAACTGTACACCCAGTTGACATCGTGATGAGATAGGTTGACACCCATCTTTTTGTTTAAGCTATCTACATTGCCTAATATCCTAAATAGGTTTGGGGAGCACTGGGTGGGGTAGAGTCTATAGAGGATTAGGAAATCCCTCGTTACCCAACCCATGGGAATCTCCATTCT
Organism: Quercus tomentella; assembly: GCA_028535165.1. NCBI lineage: Eukaryota > Viridiplantae > Streptophyta > Magnoliopsida > Fagales > Fagaceae > Quercus > Quercus tomentella. Next base: position 22,135,057 of record JAPQVY010000155.1, read on the forward strand.
GCCTTCAATAAAGGTGATAATGGGGATAAGTACGGCCCCAATTGGTCTCTTGGTGTATCACTCCCCTAAATGACAATGTTCTATTTCAACCCCAACAGGAATATTGTATCTAGCCTTAAAGTTTTCCCTATTCTCAAGAGTGTTCATCAAGCTAGCAAACCTACCCATCCTAAAAGATAAAAGAAAAAAAAAGAATATAATAGTAGAAAAAAGGGAATTCTATCCTAAGTATGAACTTGAGGTAACTTACGAATACAGAAAGCTGGGCTCCTTGGGCAAACTCTTTAAGGGACTAGTGATTTTCTATAAAAGTGAAGAGAGCTATCTTCACACCCCTATATATAAGGGTAAAAAGAGAGTGGTAACTTTTCCTCCCATTAATTCGGTAAAATCCCAGCCGTTGGATCTTTATCGCACCGTAGAACGTGGGGGACAAGTAGCCGCTTACTGCATTAACTATCGCGTTGAGGATACCGAAGCGTTAGGAACGTGTATGGGATAGTTGAAAAGACACTCCTACGTAGGAACAAATCCAGAATGTGCCAACCCTCCTACCTTTTACTAAAACCCCACTCCCTCGAATGGCAAAGAGAGTGGAGTTTTGGGGGGCTAATGTGGGAGGGTGAGGCTTGGAAGAGGAATATTACTTGGCAGGCCCGACCCGAGGAGAAAATGGGTCCGGCTTCTCACTAGCCCCGGCCCAGCACATTTATAAGAGCCCCGATATGGAAATCGAGGAAACGGCTCGCCCAAGGAGCGAACATTTCTCGGAGGATTGTAGATAAGCCACTTGGGCTAGAAGATTGTGACTGAGGAAAGAAGTGGAGACGTGCAAGTAAAGAAGAGGGGAAGTTTCTAGATAAAGTACCCATCACCTTTGCATTCAATGTAGTGCACCAATTCAGTTGGCCGCATTAATGACAGAATGACCCCTGAATAGTGCTCTCACAGCTTGCAACACATTTTACCACCTTTAGCAAAGCCTTGATGGAACAAGCATTCAAATAAAGACTAGTGATCATACAAGTGGAGGGCTGGGATGCACTTGAAGTAGCTATATAAGGAGAGGGAGAAATTAGAGAGGGGGAAGGATAAGCTCTGTAACCAGGACCTAAATATTATATGAACCAGTGATCCTCAGACTAATCCGAGGAAGAATTAGTACATAAATTCTTTCTTTTTTAACTGTTAATCTTTCTTTTTCCCATAAAGTTAAGGGTGGACTTCTTTCTAAACTATTCAATGGACCCATTACGGCTTGAGTAGGTTGACCTTGAACACCTACCTCTACAAATTAATTGTTCTAGGCCATCATACACTAACTATCCATCTAGCCTGGGTTGGTAATTGATTTGGGCCCTCACATTATATGTTTTACAAATTTTATGTAATACCTCTTTCTTATTATTTGCCTCACTTTACCTGATCGTACCTCATAATTTTGTTGATTCTTTAATTTGTGTAACCAAATCTTGTTGTCTTGCTTTATTTATTTATTTATTTTTTGTACTTTGATAATTGGGGAAGGGGAGATTCTAATTCTAGAATGTCTCTATCGGAAACACCATTAATCCACAAGGACTTAAAGCGATCACTTTATATTTGTTAGATACTAAAGTTGATCACCTTAAGTATTTTTAGGACCAAAACTGATCATTTTAAGCTTGTTAAAGATTAAAAGCGACCACTTTTAAACTTTAGCTACTAAAATCACTTTGGAGCTGAATTTAAACGGCTCAGAGTATATTTTGGCCATAAAATTTAGAGTGTTCTTGTATTGATCAAAATCCCAAATTAAACTCTGTCATTTATATGTATGATTAGGAAGATTAAAATTCTCAAGAGTTTTTGGGGGTAATTCCACCATTTTTAAAATTATATCCATTCATTTTGAAATGAATGAGTATAGGATTTTAAGAAGAGTCATGCTTAGGAACACAATAAAAGTTCACAACAATTTCAAAACATTCTCAAATTAGGATTACAAAAAATTTTAATAGCACATATGGTGGGTTCATGTGTGAGGTGATAGACTAATTTAGAAATGTAGTGAAATTTTTGTGAACTTTTCTTGTGTCCCTAACTTTTTTGTAGTTGATTTTACTCCCTAAGAACTCTATACAGTTATTCTAAGAACTTTAAAGGATCCTAATCAGGTTGCAAGATCCACACGCATGTCCTAAGATAGAAAATAAACATTTTAGAGCATTAGCATCCGTTGTGCTGTAAAAAAACCTAATTTAGCACACAAAAAAAGTTACTTATTTATTTTAATAGACAACTTAACAGTGCACCCTATATCTCATCTACTATTTCAACATACAACATATTAAAATAATATAAACAACCCATCAAAATAATTTACAACAACCAACTACAAAAACCCATAGCAACCAACCACAAAAACCAAACACCACCATAACCAACTACAAAAATCACCGCCACAACCATCGCAATAACCCTGCCACAACCCATAGTCACAAACTCACCACCAAAAAAAAAAAAAAAACACCCATAGCAAACCATGTCAACAACCACCATAAACCCACAATGCACACCAATCTCACTGTTGGTCTCAACAACAACCAAAGGTCAAGGCCCCAGAGAGAGAGAGAGAGAGGAGTCACCGAAAAAACTCTCAACCACCGCCGGATGGAGATTGTTTTTTGTGATTAATTTGGTGTGAAAAATAGTATTGGGGTATTTTAGCACACTCAATACTAATGCTCATGCATTTGTTAATGACATTTTTGATAAGAACCTACTGGTTCTTAAGGATTTATGGATAGGGACTAAATTCGAGGACAGTTGACCTCCAAGAAATGAAAAAAAAGGAAATTAGAGAGATATTGAGATGAAGAGAAGTTAAGTTTTGTTTATTTTCTGAATGATCTCATACAACCAGAAGCTAGCCTTTATAGTGTCCAATAACTAACTGAATACAACACATTTACAGCACCAGCTTATTTTCACTAAGCAAATGGCAATTGCCCAACTTACTCCAATTACATGATCACATACTTCACAAGTCACACCTACACGTGTGCTGTATCATTAAGGTATAGAATTCCTGCTACAGTAGTGAACTGATGCAAGTTACTGCAAATGGACATGCAACTTAACAACAACTGCCGCTGTACTAATTAAGTTGAGTGACAGTGTCCTAACAATTTCCCTTCAAACACTTGCAGACAAAAATCATGTCAGAGTTGAATAGAGAAGACATTGGACTGAGTCTGGAACGAATCGTTGACAGACAGACTATGGAAGTGCAGACTCTTGATACAGAAGGACATGGACAATTAATTCAAGAAACAGACAGAATTGAGTCTGCAGAGGTCGGAACTGGATTGGTTGTAGCCAATAATGCAAAGCAAAATGAGGGAAACGATATAGCCCTTGATAGAAAAGAAGAAGAAGAAGAAGAAACACAAGAAGCTATTCGGAAAATGGCCAACGTCAATTTCGTCGTATCCACAATCATTGTAAGTGTCACCTACGCAGCGGTCATGCAGGTGCCTGGTGGATACGACAACAACGGTAAAGCAAATTTAAGCAAAAATAAAGATTTCATTAGATTTCTGTCTCTCAACTCCTTTGCTTTTGTGTTTTCACTGCTCTCAATGCTCATCCACTTCTGCGTTGGGCATGTTAGAGTTGGAAGAATTTACGCTTCCTTATACGCAGTGTTCTGTCTAACATTCACTGAACTTTCTCTCATCTACTTAGGCGGTGCCTTTTTTTGTGCTATAAGTGCAGTCTGGACCAAAGGATTGACTGTTCTTCTAACCTGGGACAACAAAATGCGTATTTTTAGCTTTAAGAATCCTCATTTTGAGGCTGTTAGTACTGTTTTAATCATTCCTGCTGTATTCTTTGAGATTGTCTTTTTTATATTTAACAAAAAATACCTTGTCCCCACTCTCCCGTAATATCAGTGGCCTGTAGCAGGTTTGATTTCATTACATGAGGTGTTACCTGTTACGTGTTCAAATATTCATCGTGTAATCGGTGGGCTCAAAGCACCTACAGTTGTCCTGGTCTTATATATTCTCTCTCACTCGTATGATTTCATTCCAGCGAGCCTTCTGCACAACCATCGTGGTCAAATAAGAATGTCCACTGCGATTTGCTGTATCGGCCTCTCTGTGATTGATTGTTTTTAGTTTGTGAACAACTTATCAATTTTCAGGAGATTATATATATGGTTGTGTTTTACATTTTTGATGTAATTTTAATCAACGTTATACTACTGATCAATAGCTTTATTAGATGTTTTTTTTTTTTTTTTTAATCTACCTTTAAAGTATTATAACATGATCCTATTGGCTAGTTCTATAAAAAGCGTGGAAAACAATCATATTTCATCGTTTTATCAGTTTGAAAACTTATCCCTTTTGTAGATGCTATGAAGCATGCGCACCTATCTACCTATCTGATGAACAAGATTTTAGTTCTTTAGAACTGGCTTCTGTTTTATGATTATTACATAAATAAGTTTCTTTTGTTATAGATTAAATTTAGTCGATTTTTTTTTATTATTATTTGATGATAAAAGACTTTGTTAAATAAAGGTAAAGTCAAGGTGGTAGGGGTAATTCTCTCAACCTTGCCAAAAATTCCCCTCTATTTGATATTTTTTTATTCCTGTAATTTTTTATGCATTTTTTGTTGTATATATCTCTTTTATATATCAAATGATTCAAACCTCACTTGAAAATATGTAAAGAAAATGTCTCCTAATTTATCAATGTTTATTTATGTTCAAAAGTTATACAAGAAAAAAAAAAGATAAATTAAAAAAAATTTAATTGAAGAGAAAAAAAAAAAGCATAAAGAGATATTGCTATTGTTTAAAAGAGTTTAAATAATAATTTATTATTTTTCATAAAAATGAGTGATAAGTAATAAAATTTGAAAATAATTATATAATAAATTCAGTAATTTCATATTGTTTTCAAGTCTTTAAAAAAAAAAAAACAATTTTAGAAGAATATTGTTTTCAAGTCAATATCTAATTTTTTTTTTTTGCTCATGTCAATATCTAAAATCTTAGATGGAGAAAAGGTTACCATATATGGTTTAAATTTTAAAATTGTTAAGATTTAATTATTTTGAGAGTTTACTGTAAGTTGTACTTATTAAGGTATATGTCTAAGGATAAAGTTTAGTTATAAAATTGGTTGTATCCTCAGGCTATAACCTTATTTAATAATTTTTTATTGGAGGAGAATTTTGACAAATCTACCATTGGATTGCATATTCTTCTTATACACTTCGAGCTTGAAAAATTTCTAGAAAATTGAAGATCAACAGCTATGCCATCAATAAATTGTTTAAATGGCAAATTTTTGTAGTTTAAAATTATGCATAAAATATAAGCTTATAAATCATATAGTAAAAATATTTGATTGACACAATTTTATATATGCATTAAGAGCATAAAGAACATGCAATTCAACGGTTAAATTTTCAAAATATGTAATAATTTTTATTTTATTGAGTTTTGTAGCTAAACTTTGTCCTATGTCTAATAATCATTACTTAAAAATTGTTAAGGTCTCTTTATTTTCCCCCATGGCCATGTGGCCTCATATGCAATACGTGCCACTTCATCATATATCTAATAATCATCTATACTACTATTTAAGGGGTTTATCCTGTTTGGATTCCTCAATTTTTATGCCTAAAATATCCTCATCATACCCATATAAAAGTTTTCAACTAATGGGGATAAATATGTAAATTAAAACTCCTATACTTTAAGACCCACAAACTCACATACACTTTGCCAGTTTCTTTCATTTTTCTTCAGATTGAAGACATTAATTTAGTTCTACATCCTCTTCTTTTGTCTTCTTCTTCTACTTTCAGATTTAGTTTCTAAACAATTTAAACAGAGTCAGAGGCTCCAGCGGCTTTTCAGGTTCTATCTTTTGCAAGTTCCTCTTTCTTTTCTTTTCTTTTATTTTCTTTATCATTGACTTTCTTTGAGTTCTTACCTGCCATGGCTGCCAAGTATTCATGGTTTGAGAAGTACTTACCCGTAGGTGAATGTGATTAGGGATTCAAGTAGGGATGGCAATTTTTCCCCGCCTCGCTTAATCTGCCCCTCCTCGCTTCGCCTCGCGTAGGTTTTCCTCGCCTCACAAAGGTGATGGGGTGAGGATGGGGCAAGATTTTAGCCCCGCACCATGGGACGGGGCGGGGATGGGTCAAGATTTTAGCCCCGTACCATGGGGATGGGTTAAGATTTTAGCCCTGCCCTGCCCCTCCCCGTCCCTGCCCCGCCCCGCATTGCTAAGGGTTATAATTGTAAATTTTTCATACCCTAAAACCTTACTATTTAAACAAACAGATCAATATTAGCTTATTTTATTCTACCCAATGTGGTTCTTTGCTTTTATTTTGTTATGTGTTATACTATGAGATTTTTTTTTTTTTTTTTCCCTTATGATTGTCTTGTTAAACACTTAGATATAGTATTCAATTTTTTCTAAAAATTGATTTGATTTGATGGGATAAATTTAGTTGTAATTTTAAGTATATTTTTATTAATGAAATAGGTTTCATTAAAAAAATTGTACTAGTTGTAGGGCAAATTAACAAAAAGTAGAGTTTTATGGGGTGAGACAGGGCTTGGCTTCGCAGGGCCCTAAGGGGTGGGGATAGGGTGAGAAAGTTTTCCTCGTCATGCGGGGCGGGGCAAGGACAAAGACCCCATCCCTTGGTCCTGTCCCACCTCATTGCCATCCCTAGATTCAAGGGTGTTTGATGGTGGCTTATTACCTGTGGTTGACTTTGAAATTTCAAACAGGAGGGTTTGTGCTTGAACTGGCTGCTTGGAAAAGGATATTGGTAAGAGCTCTTTCTTTTTGTTTTGGCCTAGAATTAAACACAAACTATTTTTTGGGTTTTTTTTTTAGTCTTAGGACCCAAAATTTAATATTAGGTCGAGACAGAACACAAATAGTTTTTTCAAGACATCCAACTATAACTTAGGACCCCTTTGTTTTTTTAATTATTTATAAAAGGCCCTCACGTATGCCAGGATGTATTTTTTTTTTCCTACCAAGACATTAAAGAATTCTTATAAAACTCCACGCAAACAAGCTTATAAATCCATAAAATTAATTATGCAATTAGACTGGGATGTTACAGGTAACTTGACTAAAGGTTTTTCTAAAGACGGGATAGGCTTAACAAGGTTTCTTGACTGGGGAATGACCTTGGCTTCTATCTTAACTTCTATTCTGTCTAGCTGTTTTCCTATGATATCTAAACACTTGGTGTAGTTGTTTTGCTCTATGACTTTTTTTCCTGGTTTATCTTCATTAGAAGGTTTCTTAAAAGGAGTAGCAACTACTTCAAGACCTTGATGTTTGATGGTTATATTTTCTAGGGGAGGGTGACTAGAGTGGACTACGTCCTTCTTTTCTTTGGTCCAATTTGTCTTGGTGATGACACAAGATCTTCTGTGCCATTCAAAATGGTTCTCAAAATATTCAAAGAAAAGGATATTTGCTGATATCTCTTTCATGAACTCTTGCCATTTTGTGTATACTTCTATCTTCTATTCTTTGGTATGATTTGTCTTATATGCTTCTCTTTTGACTTTGTTTGTTTTGGAGTCGAAATCGTCACCTAAAGACTTATGATCTGGGATGAAGTCCTTTTTCATGACATTGAGCTGGTGACCTACTAGGGGTTCAGCCTACTCAAAGTCTGACTGAGTTGGGGAGGATTGGATATGGTTTTCATCCTCATTAGTGACTGACTCTTGTTTGGTTGTGTAGCATGGTGTGCTAACTTGGGATTTAGTCTTGACTCCTTAGAGTTTTAAGTCCAAATTTTTCTTAAGGGGTGGGTATCTGGATGAGCTACACTGGGATGCAGATCTATCTCTGAGGGGAAAAGGGGATTGCATTCTGGGTTGTTGAAGATCTAAGGGAGATTTGAACCTGGACTGATCAAAACTTAGCCTGACAGTTCCATCGACTAACTGTTGGACAAAGTCTAAATCTGGGGTTTGGGTAGGGTGTTGGATTTGAAAAGAGTAATTTTCATTTTGTAGAGTCCAATCTGTTAGGATTAATGCCCTTAAATCCTATTGTATGATACTATGTATGATATTGTGTATGACATTATATATGACACTATGTATGACTTAATGTTGTAATTAATAAAGATGTTTTATTATTATCTAAAATAATGGTAACATGAATATTTGGACATTATCATATAGTCCATGAGATGCATAGTATGTGATGTAGTCACAGAAGATATAAGTCACAAGTTCTTTGTAAACTCAGAATTTTAGTTCGTAATCGGTGATGAAATTGGGCGTTTCATCTGCGAAGACTATAATGTATCAACTGAGATGGTTTGTCTTGATCATGGAAGTGGAGACTTCTAGTTGATATGTTTTAAGAGTTAAGATATATTGAGCTGGACCGCTGTGAGATTTATTATTTTTCTAACGACTGTCAAATGAATAATAAATCTCACGACCTCTATTTACATCAACTCTTAATCCTGAGAGAATAATGGACTTGATCATGAAGTGTAGGTTGTTTTGATATATCGGGAGTGAGATCTATAGTCACGATCAAAACCTTAGTATGTTGGGCAGCCACATTTAGTGTTGATGAAACATATATTCTCAAGATGAAATTCATAATCTCTTAATGGAGATATAAAATATTCCCTTGAGATAAGTTTAATGGTCGGTTATTCAAAGTGTTAGGCCTAATTACTTTAATAAAGAGTTACTAAAGTATATATTTATGAAATTGGATTTCATAAATATATGATGAATGACTTAAAGGATTAAACCGGGTACTCAAGGATTAAAATGTAGTAATCTTCAAAGTGGCAATCTACATTCATGACTTTGTATTACTAAAACGAATATTTTATGAAGGGGTTGCATGTATAATAAAGTCTTGGGATATAATTTATTAACAAGACCTAGAGTAAAATTATATTTATATAGTGGTATTAAATATAATTAATGGTAACTTTGAACTTGTCAAGAGTTGACTAAAAACCCAAGACCCATTGGAGCTAGTGTCTTATTTGTTCCCTTTTGGTCCCATTCCAAGCCACATACTAAAGCCCAATTGGAATGGCCCAAGAGGTTAGCCCAATTAGATAATCAGTTATAAGGAGAAAAAATATAGAATTTTGTAAGTAAATGAAATGGTTTGTATGTGAGTGTTGGACACTCTCTAATTCTCCCTTGAACACATTCATATATACTGATTGAGAGACCACACTTCTTGGGCACAAGTGGAATTGGAGTGAAGAATAAAAGTGTTCTCAAGAACTTCTGATCTTTGTTTTAAATTTCACTGCACCAAAGTACACTCTCTTGTTCTTATATTCTGAAACTTACATAGCACATGTTATCAATTGCGAATGAAGTAGATCCGTTAATTTTCCGCTGCGTATGTTTTGTATGTGATACAAACATGTATTTTTCCAACAATTGGTATCAAATTCAGGTTTTCAATTTTGAATCTGTATAACATATTTTGTGAGTTTTGGAATTAGAGATAATAGTTTCATGTTGTTAGAAGATTATGCAATTAATTTTCTACATGGTTGTTGAAATTATTGTTTGATGAAAACTGATATTGATGTTATGATATTGTTTAAGTTTGATATTAAGTATATTTAATTGAACTTTAAGGCTATAGCATCAATGGAATTCAGTTTTGACATCAATCTTTGTCTATTATGTTCATATGATGGTTGTTTGTTCATGAAAAACCGTTGAAAACTGCCTTAGAAAAATTCTAGAAAATTCAAGTTTCATGTGATTTGATCGATCGAGTGAAACAGTGTCAAATCTACTTAATTCAATTGCTAGTCGATCGATCGAATATTATTTTTCGATCGATCGAGAAGCGATCGAGTACCAATCGAGCCAGGCAGATTGTCAAGTTTGATTCGATTGATATTCGATCGATTGAATATTCTTTTTCGATCGATCGAGCAGCGATTGAGTACCAATCGACCCAGGAAGATTGTTTTGTGACAATTTTTCTATTTTTTTGACCGATCAAGATACACATTCGATCGATCGAAAACTGGGAATTTAAAATTTTTTCTAAGTGTTTTCACATGGATAAAGTGCAAGGCTATGTGTAATGAGATTATGCATGTTTTCTAATTAAAAACCTTTCTTTTTAAAAAAATCTAGTGGGAGAGAAATACAAGGGCTGGATCTCACGGCCTCCATTGTCGGTTTATAGTAATATGATTAAGCACCTTGTCTTAGCGTATATGCCTTGCTCCCTTCGGAGGGTGTTTAATTCATGGTACTATAGATTAAACTTCTTAATGATGGATGATATGTGTTTTTACATTAAGAATGACCATGCTACCATGGAGTTACTTAATGACTCACATAGATTTCAGGCAATGGTATATGCTAGACTAAGTTTAATGTTAACCTCCTTTTGAAGCTATATCATTATTACTTAGAAGCTAAAGGAAATACGGCATGTTATTAGTGTTTGATAAGAGTTATCATGATAGCACTAATAATGAGAATAGTTCTCAATCAGTCATAGTGTTTAAAATTTACTTGCTACCAAGGAATTTTAAACATGGGATTGGGTTGTCATTGCATATTTTATATTATGGTTTTATTAAGGTTCCATACTATATGTTTATATGCTAAATTGATGATGTCCAGTTTACTTATTATATTCATGTTTATTGTTTTCAGATTTGATCATGGCATTATTTAGCCCACTTGTTACCATTTTTAATCAAAACAAACTAACTGGATTCAATTATGTTGACTGGAAAAGAAATTTGGACATTGTTCTTACTACTAAAGAGTACAAATATGTGCTTACTCAACCATGTCCTAACTTTCCTTCGTTAGATGCTCCTTTTGAGGAAAAACAACGATATGATCATTGGCAGAAATCTAATGAAATGGCCAAGTGCTATATCCTAGCATCTCTCTCAAATGTTCTACAGCATCAAATGCAGGATATAGAACTAGTTTCGAACATTATGCTAAGTCTGAAGGAGATGTTTGGTGAGCAAGGCCGTTCTGCAAGGCAAGAAACTATGAGGCAAATTTATAATACCAAAATGACTGATGGTACTTCAGTGAGGGAGCATTGTCTTAAGATGATCTCTAATCTGAATACACTGGAAGTTTTAGGTGCCAATATTGATGGAGAATCCCAAGTGGATATGATACTCCGGTCACTACCAAAATCATTCAAAGAATTCAGACTTAATTATTATATGAACAAAAAGATTTATTCATTGTCTAAATTAATGAATGAATTGGTAGCGACAGAAGGCATTCTTGGTACATCCAGTGTTGATACCAATATGGCTGAAGCTTCTAATTCTCAACCTAAGTCCAAAGGCAAGGGTAAGAAAAAGAAGAAGAAGGACTTCACCAAGCAAGATGGTAAACAAATTGCCTTAGGAGTTGCCAACAAAGGAAAGAAAACCAAAGGAAAGTGTTTCCATTATGGAGAGAAAGGACATTGGAAGAGGAATTGTCCAAAATTCAGAGCTGCCACTAATAAGGGTATGAAAAGTACATTCCTTCTTGAAATATGTTTAGTACAAAATCCCACGGATTCCTAGTGTGTGGATTCAGGTTGTACTAATCATATCTGCAATTCTTTGCAGGGGTTCCAGGAGACCAGAAAGCTGAGTGAAGGGGAATTGTTTCTTACTTTGGCTGATGGGAGCAAGATTCCAGTTGTAACTGTTGGAGTGTTTAATTTATGCTTTGAATCTAGGGTTTTAATATTGGAAGACTATCTATATGTACCTAATGTTCATAAGAATTTAATTTCTACAACTTATTTAGGTAAACATGGATATTGTGTTATCCTAAAAGACGATGTTGTAATTAAGAAGGATAAAGTGTTTATCTGTTCTGGCAATATTGTGGATGGTCTTTATATTTTAACTCCTGATAAGCATGAATTATATAATTCTGAATTAGATAATAACTCTCATGTAAAATCATTAAAGAGAAAGTTTCCTTCTACTAATGATGCATATCTTTGGCACTTGCGTTTGGGTCATATTAATCCAAACAGAATTCAAAGATTGATCAAGGATGGACTCTTAGAGCCATTGGACTTTGATGAATTTCCAATTTGTGAATCTTGTTTGGAAGGAAAAATGACCAAATGACCTTTTAATGCAAAAGGTAGAAGAGCCCAAGAGTTGCTTGAATTAGTTCATACGGATGTTTATGGTCTTATGTCAACCCAAGCAAAAGGAGGTTATGAGTACTTCATCACTTTTACCAATGATTACTTAAGATATGGTTATGTGTACCTAATGAAACGGAAGTTCGAAACTTTTGAAAAATTCAAAGAGTTTAGGGCTGAAGTTGAGAATCAATTGTGTAAACACATAAAGGCCATTCGATCTGATCGAGGTGGCGAATACCTTCTTGGGGATTTTAAGGATTACTTAACTCAAAATGGGATTGTATCCCAATTGATTGCACCTGAAACTCCCCAACAAAATGGTGTAGCAGAAAGAAGGAATAAGACTCTTTTAGAAATGGTTAGGTCCATGATGAGTTACTCAACTTTACCGATTTCTTTTTGGGGGTATGCCTTAAATACAGCAATACATCTTTTGAATTTAGTTCCATCAAAATCTGTTCCCAAAACACCCATGGAATTGTGGAGTGGGTGTAAGCCTAGTATGAGATACCTCTACATTTGGGGTTGTCCAGCACATGTGCTAAAAGGGAAGCCTGATAAATTGGAACCAAAATCAGAAGTGTGTTTGCTTGTGGGTTATCCAAAAGAAACTAGGGATTATTTATTCTATAGTCATAAAGATAACAAAGTTTTTGCTAGTACAAATGCTAAATTCTTGGAAAATGACTATATGAATAATTTTACTCCTAGAAATAGAGTTGTTTTGGTTGAAATGAATGAACCTGTAATTAAACAACCAATGGATGAAATTAGGGATAATGTGGTTGTATCAGATACACCATAAGATATTACTCATGAGATGACTAGTACACAAGAACCTTGTTGTAGTGGGAGGATTGTAAGGCCACCTATATGATTTATAAGTCTAGCAGAAACTTATGAATCTATCTCAGAAGAGACTGAAACTGATCCTTACACTTATGAGGAGGCAATGAATGATATAGATGCACATCATTGGGTCAAAGCTATGAAATCTGAATTAGATTCAATGTATTCAAATCAAGTTTGGGATCTTGTAAAGGCGCCTAACGGCATTAAACCTGTTGGTTGCAAATGGGTTTACAAGAGGAAAAGAGGGATAAATGGAAAGGTTGAAACTTTTAAAACAAGGCTAGTGGCGAAATGTTATACACAAAAAGAAGGTATTGATTATGAAGAAACCTTTTCACCAGTAGCAATGCTTAAATCTATCAGAATTCTCTTATCTATTGCTGCTCATTACGATTATGAGATTTGGCAATGGATGTCAAGACTACTTTTCTTAATGGCAATCTTGAAGAAGAAATCTATATGATGCAACCAGAAGGTTTCATAGCAAAGAACCAAAAGCATATGATATGCAATTTATAAAGATCCATTTATGGACTTAAGCAAGCATCTAGATAATGGAACATCAGATTTGATCAAGCAATCAAGTCATTTGGTTTTGAACAAAATCTTGATGAACCATGTATGTACAAAAGACATCAAGATAAAGTAGTAATGTTCCTAGTACTTTATATTGATGATATTTTACTTATTGGAAACGATGTAGGGATAATGGCATCAGTAAAGGTTTGGTTGTCAAGCCAATTTGATATGAAGGACTTGGGAGAAGCTAACTTTATTCTAGGGATCAAGCTTTAACGAGATCGCAAGAATTAGATGCTAGGCTTGTCACTAGCTGGATATATAGATAAGGTTTTAGAACGGTTTAGTATGCAAAACTCCAAGAAATGATTACTTCCTTTCAGACATGGAGTTCCTCTATCTAATGACCAAAGGCATAAGACTCTTGATGAAGAAAATATGATGAGACAAGTTCCTTATGCTTTTGCAGTGGGAAGTCTCATGTATGCCATGCTTTGTACTAGGCCAGATATCTATTATTCAGTTGGCATGGTTAGCTGATATCAATCAAATCCAGGACCAAAACATTGGCAAGCTGTAAGGCATATTCTCAAGTATCTATGGAGAATGAGAGATTATATGCTTGTTTATCGGTGTGAGGATTTGATACCTATTGGCTATACAGATTCATATTTTCAATTAGATATTGATTTCAGAAAGTCCACTTCAGGTTGTGTGTTCACCTTAGGAGGTGGAACCATAAGTTGGAGGAGTGTTAAGCAATCTTGTATTGCTGACTCCACCATGGAAGCTGAGTATGTTGTTGCTTGTGAAGCGGCAAAGGAAGCTGTTTGGCTTAAGAAATTCCTTTTTGATCTTGGTGTTGTGAGAATGGAACAAGTTCCTATCACATTGTTTTGCAACAATAGTGGAGTGATTGCACAATCCAAAGATCCAAGGAATCACAAGAAAGGAGAGCACATTGAAAGAAAGTACCACATCATTCGAGACATTGTTGCTCGTGGAGATGTAGTAGTAGCAAAGATAGATAGTGCAAATAATCTAGCAGATCCCTTTACCAAAGTCTTGCCTCAAAGGATTTTCGAGTCACATTTGGAGGGAATGGGAGTTAGATTAGTGCACAATAGTCTTTAGGGCAAGTGGGAGATTGTTAGGATTAATACCCTTAAATCCTATTGTATGATGCTATGTATGATATTGTGAATGACATTATGTATGACTTAATATTGTAATTAATAAAGATGTTTTATTATTATCTAAAATAATGATAACATGAATATTTGGACATTATTATATAGTCCATGAGATGCATAGTATGTGATTTATGTGATTTAGTCACAGAAGATATAAGTCACAAGTTCTTTGTAAACTTAGAATTTTAGTTCGTAGTCGGTAATGAAATTTTTTCATCTGCGAAGACTATAACGTATCAACTAAGATGGTTTGTCTTAATCATGGAAGTGGAGACTTCTAGTTGATATGTTGATATGTTTTAAGAGTTAAGACATATTGAGCTGGACCGTTGTGAGATTTATTATTCTCCTAACGACTGTCAAATGAATAATAAATCTCACGACTTCTATTTACATCAACTCTTAATCTTGAGAGAATAATGGATTGATCATGAAGTGTAGGTTGCTTTGATATATCAGGAGTGAGATCTAAAGTCACGATCAAAACCTCAGTATGTTGGGCAGCCACATTTAGTATTGATGGAACATATATTCTCAAGATGGAATTCATAATCTCTTAACAAAGATATAAAATATTCTCTTGAGATAAGTTTAATGGGTTCGGTTATTCAAAGTGTTAGGCCTAACCACTTTAGTAAAGAGTTACTAAAGTATATATTTATGAAATTGGATTTCATAAATATATGATGAATGACTTAAAGGATTAAACCAGGTACTCAAGGATTAAGATATAATAATCTTCAAAGTGGCAGTTTACATTCATGACTTTGTATTACTACGAATATTTTATGAAAGGGTTGCATGTATAATAAAGTCTTGAGATATAATTTATTAATAAGGCCTAGAGTGCAATTATATTTATATAGTGGTATTAAATATAATTAATGGTAACTTTGGACTTGTTAAGAGTTGACAGAAAAGCCCAAGGCCTATTGGAGCTAGTGTCTTATTTGTTCCCTTTTGGTCCTACTCCAAGCCACATACTAAAACTCAATTGGAATGGCCCAAGAGGTTTGCCCAATTAGATAATCAGTTACAAGGAGAAAAACATACAAAATTTTGTAAGTGAATGAAATGGTTTGTATGTGAGTGTTGGACACTCTCTAATTCTCCCTTGTACACATTCATATAAACTGATTGAGAGACCATACTTCTTGGGCATAAGTGGAATTGGAGTGACGATTAAAAGTGTTCTTAAGAACTTCTGATCTTTGTTTTTAAATTTCACCTCACGAAGGTACACTCTCTTGTTCTTATATTTTAAAACTTACATAGTACATGTTATCAATTGCGAATGAAGTAAACCCGTTAGTTTTCCGCTGCGTATGTTTTGTATGCAATACAAACATGTATTTTTCCAACACAATCTTGTGGGAACGAGATCTCTGTCCACTTAAGGGCCTTGGGTACTTGAATCTGAGATCCAGGGGCTGTGGTCTGGATAAGGGTAGTTTCTCCTTTTGCTTTCTTTTTAAGGGCTTGGACATTTAGGTTTGTCCTGATGCACTTGTAGTAAACCCTATATATTAAAGCTAACTGTTTGGTTCATGGTACCATGAGGGTTCCTAAAGTCTTGATGTTTAAAGTGAGGGCTTTCTTGATATGTGGGTCATGAAGAGAAACTGTAAAGTTAGGGAAACAATCGAAATGGATTGGTCCACTTCTAAGACTAGTTTGGATGGTTCCTAAGAGACTATCATCAAACCTGATGTGCCTTGTGTCTCTAAGAGCCATAAGGATTGAACAATTCAAACCTTCTCTGATTAAGGGCTTTGCTCCTACCTGGACTAGACCTATGTGTAGGAAGTTGTGTCCTTCCTTTCGGTGGGCAGTTAAGGTCGATGGTGAAAACAAATAACATGTTTCATATTCTTTGTTTATTCCATAAACTTGTTCTATAGTCTTAACATGGTAGTATGTCTTAAAAGCTTTTTCAAGAGACCAGGAAGACTTATAGATCTAATTGGTGGGGACTTTAGGGATATTCCAATCTTCTAAGTTTAAATCTAAATTTGGTACCTCATAAGACTTTGAATTGATAATTCCAGTGTCTTCTGGAATCTCAGGGATGGATGATCTAGAGCTGGTGGAAGAGCTACTTCTAAACAACTTATTCATAATTCTGGATCAAAAATTTATGTTAAACGTTTAAAACCTAATCACCTTTGTCTCCAAATTACTGTACCTAACCTTTGATCTATTACAGGGGATGCTTTCCATGACTAACTGCCATTCCTAACTTTAAGTTTTAGACGCCTATTTCTGGCTAAATGACCACTCGCTTAGGATTCCAGGACTTACAAGTCAAATTCATACCTCCTTGAAACAAATTGTGGGGCAAAACACAGAAACTAGAAGAAGCAGATAACTGGTTAACATAAACTGATAATACATAATTTTTAAACAAGAGGAAAGAAAGAAGCTTACAACCACAATAGTTCTAGGAAAGAGGAAATATAATAAAAGATGAGAGTGGAGAAAATATAACAGATATAGAAGTAGATGAAGGGAAGAGGGAGAGTTATTATAAAATAAATGTAAACTAAAATATGAGGAATGGGAGACATTATGATATGATACTGAAAATAAGGACAAAATTGGCAAATGCCCTTTTCGGGCAAAAAAAGTAGCATTTTGCCCCCTTTTCCAAACTAATTAGGGAAATGCCCTTCTTTTGAAACTCGATTTTCTCAAAATCGAGTTTAAAAAAAAAATTTCTAGAGCCCTATAATGGCGTTTTAAGGAGCCTATAGTGACGTTTTAAGGATTTATATGACGTTTTGGAACTCGTGCTCCATGAACTCGAGTTACATCCAATTTTTTTTCTTTTTTTTACCCATAACTCGAGTTTCAAAACGCCACTATAGGTCCTTAAAACGTCACTATAGGCTCCTTAAAAACGCCACTATAGGGGCATTTTCCTAATTAGTTTGGGAAAGAAGGCATAATGCTGCTTTTTTTGCCCGAAAAGGGCTTTTGCCAATTTTGTCCCTGAAAATAAGGTGGTATAACCGGCCAAATGTATGCAGACTGAAGTTAGGGTTACAAAAGTTATGTTATGTTATTGTGTTGGTGGTGGTGGTTGTAATTTATTGTAGTATATATATTATTTTATTGTGCTGAAAGCTAAAATGAAACCACTGATATTGAGGGTTTTGTAAAGTGAGATGATAAAATAAATAAAGTAGCTTTTTTTATTTATGCCAAATTACTAAATTTATGACTCCACCAACGTGAATACCTCTCTGTTTCTTCCTTTCCGTCACTAAATTTATGACTCCACCAACGTAAAGTTTGAACCATAAGTCACTCTCAGCCTTATATTAGCTAGCTTTCTCTTGCGCCGATCGGGCAGTTCTCTCTCTCGCCCATCCTTGCTCTTCTAGTTTATTTGTTTTTTTCCTGGAAGTATACTCTCGCAGTAGCATATCTGAAATAGGTTTTTAATTTCTTCTCGAAAAAAATAATAAGTTTTAAGTTTTAACAAATTTTTTATTTTATTGCTTCCTCTCTGGCCCGCCCACATTTGGTTCCCTGAAATTTTTTTTTGTTTTATATCTTTTAATTGTTATAAACTATTCGTTTTGGTTAAAATTATCACATCATGATGGTCATGGTCTTGTCTCGGAAAATATAAAAATAAATGATGGTCTTGTTAGTTATGCTAGTATTTGACTGTTAGACATTTTTTTTATTAATTTATAATCTATAACATATATATATATATATAATACAATATATAAAAGCAGAAGCTTTTCAGGAGGTGTTGACACGTTAGGAAAAATGGCCACTTTAAATACTGCCACGTGTAGAGTTTATTCTTTAAAATACTGTAAGTTGCACTGTTTAGAGAGGTTCCTTTTCAGACACCAACCCGTTTATCCAAAAAAAAAAAAAAAAAAAAAGAGAGAAAGAGAAACGTAAACCTTTATAAAAACACCAGCCGCTTATCCACAAAAAAAAAAAAAAAGCAAACCCTAAAACCCAAACCGTATTTCCCGATCAAAATTCAGACTTAAACTTGCGATTCTTCGCTGCACCTCCATATACACACAGATCGAAATAGAGAGGCAATGAAAGAGAGAGAGAGAGAGAGAGGCGACGAGGAAACGGGGAAAGAAGCAGAGAAAAAAGAGATAGAAATACGATACACACAAAGATGGAAATAGAGGGAGGCGATGAGGCCTGGGACACGGAGAGAGAAATAGAGAAGAGAAAGAGGCAAAACACGATTACTGTCAGATTTTCCGCCGCCATCCGTTCCCTCGCCAGACTCAAAACACCGAAACCGCAAGCACACACAGGAATTGAGATTGAGGAAGAGAAATCGAAGTGCCATTAACTCCGTTTAGGCCATTTACCTACCATCATCAGATCGCCGAAACTACCACCGGTTATTTTTTTCCCCTTTCTTATATCTGGGTATTTAATATGACTTAGTTTTTGGGTATTTTGGTTGGATAGGTATAGATTTAGATATTTGCTTTGATGTTTGGGATTTTCTGTTACGGTTTGTAGATTTCAGATTTTGATGTTGTTTGTTTGGTTCTTTCCTTCTTGCCCTAACTCACTTTTTCTCTCTTGCTTTCCATCTCTGTTTCTTTCCCAAGAAAGTTGTGATTGTATATGCTTTGTTATTTGTAATTTTTCTTTAAAGAGTATAACTCAAGGGATTATTCAGTTTGCGTAATTAGAAACAATGAGGTTTTTGATTGGTTGTTGAGAAAATGGAGGATTGAGTGAGGGAATGATGAGGGAAATTGGAATTTGTTTTTGGTTCAATTGGGGACTGATTGAATGAGCAAAGTTTGAGTTTTTGGATTTGTTAGAAACTAAACAGTAAAAAAAGTGTGAAAGGTTATTAATTTGATGCTTCATTTGTTGCTGGAATTGTACTGGAAAAGAAATAAATGTGAACAATATTAAGGCTTTTACTATTGTTCTTATTTTAAATTTTATGTTTGGTATTTGATGCGACCCTTTTTTTTTTCTTAATTCAAATACTTATCTTAGGAATGCTAATCTATCCACCCCCAAAAAAAAGGAATGCTAATCTTAGCAATTAAAGAAAGTTTACATTTTTTTCACACATATATAAAAATTATAATCTTCTCTGTTGCCAATGACATTCACATCAAATGGTATTTCCCCACCCATCTATCATCCGCTTCTCTCATCTATATCTCCATTCACTGCTCCTCTAATTTTCTCTCTCTCTTTTTTTTTTTTTTGCAGATCAAGCATAGATTGTTTCATTTGCTTCGGAATTCCTATCTATAATCCATCTTTTTTGAGTGAGTTATTTTCTTAAAACAATGCTTACTCCTAAATCAGTTTTATATATGTTCACGATTATTGATATGCAGATTATTTACAGCTTTAAGTTAAAAGACCCACACGATACATCGTTTCAGTAATCTTAAAATTTTAACTTTTAATGCTACAACACCGTTTGAAAGCCTCTCACTATAAATAAATAATAGGCGAAACTACGATATTGGTCCCTGAAATTTACCCTGTGTGCGCAATTGGTCCCTTAAGTTTGAAGCGTGCGCAATTGGTCCCTCAAGTTTTCAAAATGAGCAATATAAATCTTTTTACTAATTGCCATTAACAGTGTTACTTATGTGGCTAATGGACAATGACTTAGCATTTTATTTTAATGATGTGGCATATTTTAATTAAAAAAATTCAAATTAAAATTACAGAAGCAGGTCCAGCATTTTTTTTTTTTTTTTTTTTTGCGTAAACTGGGATTTTA
Organism: Quercus tomentella; assembly: GCA_028535165.1. Taxonomy (NCBI): domain Eukaryota; kingdom Viridiplantae; phylum Streptophyta; class Magnoliopsida; order Fagales; family Fagaceae; genus Quercus; species Quercus tomentella. The sequence continues at coordinate 22,155,594 of JAPQVY010000155.1, forward strand.
TTAAATGTAAACAGAAACACACTTTAAAAAGTCTTACAACACCACAAACTTCACAACCCAACCGAGCTGATAAAGATACACACACTAACAAGACATATATTAACACAACAACTACACAGAACTGCAACAAAATACAGAAACAGAGTAAACTAAAATAGATAACATTTGCAGACACTCCACGGGATGAAACAAAACCCATGGAATCCCAGTAGAGGCATAGCAGCAAAAAAGCAGGGCATGTATCATATAGCACTTCGCAGCATCTTTGCTTCTCTTTTGCTGTTTCTTTCTTTTATTTTCTTTAAATGTTTGATTTGGTTTGTGTTTTGTGGGTGAGGGTTAAACTCAAATGGATTTTGTTTTCTGGGTTTGAGATTCTATTTTTATGAATTTTGTTTTGTTGGTGGGGTTAAATTCAACTGGGTTTTATTTTATTTGAAACAAGAAGACCACCAAAACAACAAAACAGTAAACACCCAAAAAAAAAAAAAAATGAAGAAGACCTTAGACCACTAGTGTGTTGGTTCGTGCAAGAGAGATAGGAAATAAAAAGAAAAAGAAGAAAGAAGAAGACAATCAGTGGGTTTCGTGCAAGACCCCAAAAAAAAAGAAAAAAAAAAAGTAGTCATTTAGAAGAGAAGAAGAAGTTGTCTGTGTTCGCATCAGTGGGTCCCACGAATTTTGATATATTTACAATTGGTAGAAAAAAAAAAGAGTTTTTTTAATTTGGTGCCGTTGTAAAAAAGAGTTTCTCATGTGTACTTTAATTTATAATTTTTTTAATTAAAATATGTCACATCATTAAAATAAAATGCCAAGTCATTATCCGTTAGCCACATAAGTAACACCGTTAATGGCAGTTAGTAAAAAGACTTATATTGCTCATTTTATAAACTTGAGGGACCAATTGTGCACGTTTCAAACTTGAGGGACTAATTACGCACACATGGTAAACTTCAGGGACCAATATCGTAGTTTCGCCTAAATAATAAAAATAAAAATAAAAACTGCTTAAATTACAATCAAATGCTTGCTGAACATTGAATTTACATTTTAAACCAGTTTAGTCTTGGTCCTATGAGCATTCGACATTACAAGCTTTTTTTTTTTTGCTTCTCATCAAATTCTACACATGCATGTTTTTGCTGCATATTTCAAAATTTTAAAAAGTGAAAGATACGGAGTTGTAGATATAAAGGGAAGGAACCAAATTGATTCAATAATGCCCTCCTGTTATAATACTAACAGTTAAGCTGATGGTTTATTAAAATGTCTCATGTTATGCCACGTAGGATAAATACCCACTTAAACTTATACCTCATGTACAGTTAAAAAAGAAAAAAACACGTTATTCCGCTTAATGTAACAGTAAGTTAACAGGTATTTCCTATTAGCGTAGGGAGCAGAGAGTATTTTCGAAAATGGTTATTTTGAATTCGTGTCTTTTGGAAATCCAAATTCTGATATGTGATTATTATTATTAAATCTTTTTTTTGTCAATGGGTATCTTTGATCATTTGGTTTTTGTTAAATTTCTGATTCAAAATCTTGGTTTCTTTGTTTGTGCTTACCTTTTTGGTAGGGCTTCCAAATATCCATAGACATTGATTTCATGTCTAGCATTGAAAATTTCATTGCAATGTGGCAACTGTGGAATGACAATGGTTAAACACACATGCAAATGTGGATTTAGCCCTATAGATTTTTTTTTCTTTTTTAAATGCTTGATGCAATTATTTCCCACCCCCTTATTTATGATGCTTTGATATTGAGTATTTTTTCCTGTTATCTGTTATTAATTTTTCAATATGCCTAGATAGCAAAAGAGTAGATGAGAGAATCAAAAGCGTGTCCAACAAAAGTTACTAGAAGATCTAGGAAGCAAAAAACTCATTCCAAGTTCGCTGTATTGGACAAGGGAACCGAAATCTGTTCTAATTTAAAAGAGATCGGTGACTCAAATATGTTGGCGCCACACCAAATTCGAGATAATGTTCTGAAGGATGGCTAAAGAAGAACAAGAAGACTATATCTAGGTAATACTAACCGTTATGCTCGCATTTGAATTGGTTATGAATAAATAGTTTAGAAGAAGCTATAATTTTCGTATATATTAATAATTTTTTTTTTTATAAACCTGAGTGGTTCTATCATCTGTTACTTAGATTTTGGAACTTGATCCTATTGATACAGTTTACTGAATACATTTGACTACATTTGTTTCTCCTAAGTGGTTCTGTTTGAAAAAGTATGAAGGATTTGTCACTTTGTTAAAACTGTGAAATTTGAAAGTATAATGTTATTTACTTTTACGTTTTGATAGAGATTTATTTCTTAAAATATTTTTAACTGTTGATTTTTTTTTTTTTGGGAGAAAGTTTTAATTGTTGATTTGATTGTTTACAATGCTCGGTTTTATAGTTTTTTAAAGTTGTATTCCATTCTTAAAATTAGATTAGCAATCTGTTTGGTGCTAAGAATTAAAAAGTAAAACAAAGGTAACCAGTTCTCAAGTTCGTTTCATCGTATCCTTTTGTTATTTACTTTATTTTTTGTTTTCTATCAGATTATGGGAGATTTAATATTTTATATTTAGGTTATGGTTTTATAGTTGTTGGAGGATTTGTTTTAGTTTATTTATACCATATTTTTCATTAAATTTTCGGTTTTGTCATGGGATATTCTGAGTATCCTAAGACTTATATCAACATGAAATTCAAGTGATGTAATATTTGTGATTCCAGTTTTGAACTCAGTTGTAATTTAACCTAATGTTGTTTGCTTAATTGTAGTTATGGTTAGGGGGTTTTTAGGTAGATCTTGCTTACATCTCAATGTGTTAATGTCATTCTTTCCGTCTTATCATTTTCTGTGTCTTTGTTCAATTGAAGAAAATTGGAGTGCAAAGTGGTATTAGACAAATAACAACCGACTGCCATGAACAAGGAAAACATTTGGAGTTGAGAAATTCAAAATGCAAACATTTGTATGAGATGACCAACTTTTCAAAAACTAAGGAAAGTTGTTCATCTGTTGTGGTTGGTCCTCATATTTTTTCTTTTTAAAAGTCTAAGTTGTTCAAGTATTAGGAAAGCCGTTAATCTATGAAATAAATAAAAAGGAATAGCATAATCTCAACATATATTCTTCATTCTAATTTTATCACAAACAAATCAGATCAGTTGGTGTTTGATTGAATTGCATCTATTATTTTGTAAATTTTACAGACTCAAACGAGGAGGGGACCGAACCTGCAATTAGAATTCATCTCCATCCAAACAAAACAAATATGATTACCACACAAACATTCATTTTAAACTCTCTTTTTTTCTTCTTTTCTATTCTTTTTTTCTTTTGGTGTCTGTGTAGGTGATTTTGCAGATTTGCCTGCAATTAAGTATATCTTACATGCCCACATTGCCTATCATAAACCAAGAACCCATGCTACAAATAAATAAATGCTATGAACAAAATGTTAATGTTGTTCTAGATGTAAGTAGAGCATTGTATAGACGTAAATACTTCATATATTCTATTTTTATTACAAATAGATCAAATCAGTTGATGTTTGTTTTGTATTGCATTTATGATTTTGTAATTTTTATAGACTTGAAGCAGGAGGTTAACTGTATTTAAAATTCTTCTCCATCTAAACAGAATAGTTATGATTACTACATAATCTTTCATTTTAAACTCTCTCCTTTTCTGTTTTTGTGAAGGTCATTTTGTAGATTTGCATGCCGATATTGCCTATCATGGACCAAGAACCCACAATATACACTGTGGATTAGGTTTGGATCAAATACCCCTTTTCCACAAGTCTGCAGACCATGCTAAGATTATTGCTTACGTTGTTTTATACGATTGTTTTTAATTTTAAAATTAATTTACTTTTAAACTAAATTCTTTTTCTTTATGCTGTCTGTTGTTATATTGTAAATAAATAAATTAATGTTGTAAATATTATTGTTCTTTACATAGTATAACTATAATTGAGATACAAAATTTAATCGTTCTATAAAATGAATGGATGTACTACATTACCCAGATTAATTTTAATGTATTTTATTGTATTGTTATGTCAAGTTGATGGTATTTTAAATATGTACGATGTTCCCGCGCATTGCGCAGGTTAAATGCTAGTATATATAAAGATAGAGCTGATTTTATATAATATTATGCTACATAACTTTTTGAGCTTATAATATTATTCTAATATTTTTTATTAATATTTAAATTTTGTTATATATTCAACCTTTTATTAGAATCTTAACACATCATATTTTTATTAAATAATATATTTAAACTCTCTATTTGAAATTATTTAAAAAAAAAAAATTCATTATTAGTGTAGGGATAAGGGCCCAACTCATATATTGGGCCTTGGGCCTTGGGCCTTGGTCGAGAGCATGAGTAGTCCAAGGACGAACAAATGGCAATGAGTAGTTCAGACCTAGGACTTGATGAGCAGAATACAAATTGGGAGGGTGGTCCGAGGAGGAATATCTCCTCGAACATGATAATTACAGCTCAAACATGTACTCCAGCTATCACAGTGGCCTTCTAGGAAGCTCCAGTGACAAGGACGTGTATTATAAACATATAAGGATGATGGGAACACAAAAATATCTAAGGGAAAGCTGCTACCACCACATTGAATGCACTGCATCTACTTTTCTGGCCGCAATTATGTTGAGGAGACCCCTGAACAGTGCTGTCTTGGCTACCACAACTCACAGAAAGCTAGAGAGAGTGTCTGATAGGACAAGCACTCAAGTAAGAGCTCAAATGATCAACAAGGGTAGGATCAAGATGGCCCAGAGGGAGCTATATAATGTAAGAGATCCTCCATGAGGAGGAGATGAGAGAAATAGAGAAATAACACTGTAGCAATCTAAATTATACTTGTACCCAATTGTGATCGTTTTATATAAAAGTGACCTCCTTGGACTGCAAGTTCATTGACATTAACATCTCTTATTTGTGTTTGATTGTCATCTAATTCTATAGTAGCCGTTGTTCAACCCATTAGAGCCTAATTCTTTAACCCACTCTCTACAAATTTATTGCACTGGGCTCACTGGGCCAAGATCCAACACACCTTGGGCTTGTGCTGCAAATCGGGTCCTTACAATTAGATTTTTTTTTTTTTTTTTTTTTTTATAGCATATCATATTTTTCATTATATAATATAATATATAGTTTCATTTTTAAACACAATTATAAATTTTTTTTTAATATTATAATATAATTCTATATACAAACACAACAACAATAAATAATAAATATTTATAAATAACCATCATGATTATCGAATTTCATATTTTGACCAAAAATTAAAAACAAGAAAAAATCATATTATATTAAATTTACTCTTATATTGCATAGATTATTGACTAGTTGATATATTGTAGAAAGTTATCGTTAATATTTTTATTATTAGCTGCATTTTTTTATTATTATTATTAGTTGAATCATTTCTAGGTAAAACGGTTATTGAAATTTGACTTTAAAATTCATTTTATTGAAAATTCTTTGCTATTTATTACTACTATTAAATTAATTTGAGGTATTTTTTGGGGGCAAATTACAATTTATCCACCTGTGGTTTGGCCGAAATTTAAGTTACTTACTTATGATTTGAAATTTGACACTTTACCCACCTGAGATTTGCTCAGTTAGATTTCTATGACCCACCCCTGTTAAAAATAGAGTTAAATATATAATTTTGTTCCACTTTTATATCTCTCTCCTCCAAAAACACAAAAAATATAAAATTACAAGATCAAAAACTATCTATCGGAACACTTGCATCATCGAATTTCAAACTATAGGTATGCAACTTAAATTTTGATCGAACCTCAAGTGGGTAAAATGTCAAATGTTAAACCACAGGTAGGCAACTTAAATTTTAGCCAATCCACACATGGGTAAGTTGTAATTTGCCCTATTGTTTTTGAAAATTGTGGTGTCATTGTGTCCGCGCCTGTGCCAATCTTCGGGAAGCAAGGTCTCCATTGAGATTTAAGAAGAAACTCATTGCAATGGATGCTGGAATGTTCAATGCTGCAATTCATGGAAATGACAGTTTCTTTGAAGAAACTGGGGTGTGAATTTAAATCTTATGCAGGTGACAGCGATGGAGAACTCTATTCTTCACTTGGTAGCCAGATCTAGAAAGGTGCTGATGAGTCCAGAAAAATCATTAAGGTCGTCCATTAATATGGACGACCTTGCATAATTAGTAGGCCATCAAAGATAACCGCCCAATACATTCAATAACGACCATCAAATGTCTTAAACTCTTATCAAGATAAAGAACGTTACAGTCAAGGTAATAATCACCCTAATTTATGTAGAACAGCTACCTAAGTCACCTATAAAAGGGACACTCTGCCTCACTAGCTAAGGTATGTCAAAAACTACTACAAAACACTATCTATATACGAAATATATGGGCTGATACTAACTTAAGTATCGAAGGCTCCCCCATCGGGGCTTACCCCGGTGGTCTCTTCGACTAGCTTTATTTTTCTTGCAGATCTTAGAAGCCCGTCAAAAGCTCTAGATTGGACGAGTGACCTAATTGATGATTTTGGCATCATCAGGTGCAAATAGTGAAAAGGGTCCTCGAATCACAACCATCACTTTGTATATGACAAATGGGAAAGGCAACACTGCACTACATATTGCAGCAAGCTTAGGGCATTTTGACATAACAAAATTTCTAATAACTTGTGCAAAAGACCAAGAAGTTGAAGCGAGAATGGAGCGACTAAGGATGGAAAATCTGGAGAAGAATACAGCACTGCATGAGGCTATAAGAAATGGTCATTATGACATTATGCAGTTACTAATTGAGAAAGTTCCAGGGTTGACTTTATTTACAAAATTGCTCTTCGTATCCTAGCAACTGTTCCAGAATGTTCTAAAGTGGGAAGAAGAATGAATGTCTTGCATGAAGCTGCCATTCGTACACAGAGAAGTAAGTACTTCAACTCTCTCTATCTCCAACCCTTTTCTATTTCTTCATTTTTTTTTAATGCATTATACTATATTCAGGGAAACAAGAACGCTAATTAGACTGATACAACTGACAACAAGCATACAAGCAGCAATAATTATGCTAAACAATCATGTCTAACAAAGCTTCCAACCACTCTGTGATGCTTTAAATTGATTGGATATTGATTAAGTATGTGTTATGTGGGTGTGTTTGTAGTCCTATATCAAGCATAAATATATATATGTATATATATATATATATATATTTATTTATATTGAGTTAATTTGGGTTTTACTAGCTTTTGAGGTTTAGTTGAATCATTTCAAATGGTATTATGAAACTAAAAATGTCTTATTTCAACCTTCAGCCGTCGTGAAGTAATATTAATGAATGGTTCACAACAGTTAATGACAATGATTATTAATTTTGCTACAGTAATAAGGGCATGGTAGTTCATGGCATTTTTCAATTTCATATGGCTTTTAGTCCTTCCCATAATCTAATTTTGAACAATCAACCTCTATGGTTTCTTAATTTAGGCCCTGATCACTTCGCCCTACGACACTTATAATTTTTAAGTGACAATGTAATGCATGTAATGTTTATTGCAATGTCATGTAATTGTTAAATATCTACCTATCTGATTAACAAGACTTTAGTTCTTTAGAAGTCTAAGTAATTGTGTCTATTTTATGATTATTACATAAATAAGTTTCTTTTGTTATAGATTGAATTTAATCCTGAATTTTTTTATTTGATGACAAAAGACTTTGTCAATTGACAAAGGTAAAGTGTCAAGTTGGTGGGGGTAATTCTCTTAGCCTTGCCAAAAATTCCCCTCTATTTGATAGTTTTTTTATTCCTACAATTTTTTTTTATGTAATTTTTATTGTTTTGGTTGATATATCATATATCTCTTTTTTATATATAAAACAAGTCAAACCTCACTTGAAACTATATAAAGAAAATGTTTCCTACTATATCGATGTTTATTTATGTTCAAAAGTTATACCAGAAGAACAAAGATAAATAAAAAATAAAAAAAGCAAAAGTTTTGATTGATGAGAAAAAAATACATAAAGAGATATTGTTACTGTTTAAAGAGGCTAAATTATAATTTATTATTTTTCATAAAAATGAGTTATAAGTAATAAAATTTGAAAATAATCATATAATAAATTCAGTAATTTCATATTGTTTTCAAGTCAATATCTAAAATCTTAGATGGACAAAAGTTTACCATATATGGTTTAAAATTGTTATGATTTAATTATTTTGTGAGTTTAATTAACGTAATTTTTACTTAAGGTATATTACTAAAAAACATTACATAAAAATTGTTAAGGTCACTTTTTGTTAGCATGGTCATGTGGCCTCATTCCATTAAGCAACACATGCCAATATTTTATGAAGGAAAGAATGGGTCTTGGGCCAAGTTCATTTAAATCCCAAAACAACCCAAATATATCCTAACACAAGGATTGGGCTTTTGCTAGATGTTTCTCATGGCTAACATTTCTACACATCATGGAATGGGTTCAAGGCCCACATATTTTTCTGCTCAATGGATTGGGCTCATGGCCATCATGAAATGGGTTCACAACCCGTGTTTCTCTTGCATCACGGATCAAGCTCAAGCTCATTAATTATTTTCTCATTGAATCAAGGTTCATAAACTATAGTATTTCTCTCATCGTTCATGAAACGAAACAAACTTTCCCCAATAAAAGCCCAGAATTACACAAAATGGATTTTGGAATTGGCAAGTAATAGATTTAAGCAAAATGAGCACTCACATGATCAAGGCCCATGTCACAAGACAAAATATTGAGTGGCATGATAAAAACTTAAAGGATTAGCCCACCCTCACTTAAAATTCAGATTTTACAGTTCATTACAATTGTAGAATTACCGCTTGTACGTGACAATCAAGAAAAACCCACTAATCTCAATTGAGACATGGACTGAGACTATGAAACCTCTCCAAATACCTTGGCTATATTTAGTCAAATTAGGGTAAATTCAATAATTTCAGAGCAAAATATGAAATTTTACCAACTTAGACCCTCCGACCATTCGATCAGATCACGTCGAATGAAGGATTCCCTTGTGACAACAAGAAATTGGATAGTTATTGCATCCAATAATTGCACCCTTTTACAGTTTTGGAGAGTGAAAGTAAAATTATAGTGATACTCCTAACTTGTCAAATTTCCTAAGTTCGTCCAACAAAGTTTTAGACAAACTCGAGAATGGGGGCAATTGTAGGTAATTACCAATTAGTATCAGCATCTTCCACACTAAATTAGTTGTTCATTCTTTCATAATAAAAAAATCAATAAATATTAATTAAAAAATAAAAATAAAAAGAGAAAAAATAGAGGATTTCATAAACCATGAAAATAAAAAAGCAATAAAGCAACAACATTAGCAATAGCAATTTAAAAGCCATCAGGTTCATGACTCGCCTCGCCTTTGGTAATCCCTAGTGGAGCCACATATCGTGGCATGAAATCAAGATATGCATCATCTTCTACTTCCCCATTAATTCCATCACCAAAATTAAGTGCGTAATTTTGCAGATCATAATGAAATTGAACCCTCCTTTTCTTGTTAATTCCATGCATGCTAAACAATCGAATAAAATTCTTCCACTTTGGCCCGCCCAACAGTTCTGAAAACTGCTTGACTTGCCTCATTTTATTCACCAACCAGTCTTCCCTTTTCTCTCCACCTTGTTGCCGAATTAGATATCTATATGTGCCACCGCCATTATCATTTGGAAACCATCTAAAGCACAGTCCCTGGAAACAGCCGCAACATGAAGATGTGCCTTTCTCTTCATAATCTTCAACATAGTCATTCTCTTCTACTAGCAAATTTTCGCTAACGGAGGCCATTTTTTTATGTGGGGTGGCCATGGAAGAGAGAGAAACAGAGGAAAAGAGTAATGAGCTTAATAGTACAAAGAATTATGGATACATATAAACCCAACTCCAAGTGAGCATGGAGCAAGAAAATAGCTGGAATTTTCGTTTTGAAATTAGGAAGTGAATCATGGAAAGGTCTGGGTGACAATGACAAGGTATTAAGAGAATATTGAGATCCAATATATATATCATTATGCCATTTGGCAATTGAAGAATTATTTAAACCAGTCGTAGACCCGCGCGTTGCGCGTGATAATTTTTTAGGTAAAATACTATTTTTGTTCCTAGACTTTATAAAGAGTTTTTAAAAAAAAAAAAAAAATAGTTTTATCATATTTTTCATAATTTTGTCTATAACGTTTTTTACCATTATCATATATTTATTGGTTGATTATTTGCATAACATAGAAGTTAAATAAGAGGAAGAACTATTCATTAGATCTTTTTAAGTCATGGTGTATGAAGATTATGATTATATATATATATATATATCTATATATATATAAGGTTAAATGAAATGTCAAAAAATAAGATTATAAAATTTTCCAACTTTATTTCTAATATAATTTCTAAATTACTGAAGAACATCTCATTTTTAGTTATGATAGGAAATATAATTTCTCTAGTTAGAGTTTGATTAGTTTTAAGTTTAAATTTTGTATTATATTATTTTTTTATTGTTGATTATTGATTTAATTAAGTGAATGTAATGGTTGATTTTATTGCACTACAAAGTTTTCAATGTCCATTGTATAACCATCTCTATTTTATTTCTTACTCCTCTTGACCACCTTTTTATAATTGTAATTGCAAAAATTGTAAAGGTGTTCACCTACAAATATCATAATGATCAAAATAAATAAAACCCATAATACAAAATTTAACATTAAAAAAAAAAAAAAAAAAAAAGCAGCACCTAGTGTTGCATTCAAGTCTTAAAGGTGTAATTTATGATATGGATACCTGAAGTGAATCATCGAATATTTAGTTTTTTGATTCGTTGAAACCGTAAAAGACAGGAAGAACAAAAAGAGGAGACAGGAAATTAACTTTGGGGGGGGGGGGGGGGGGTGTTGGAACATAAAATTAGTTGACTCACTTTTCACTATAAAATCTAAAATAGTAATGTACATACAATTTAATAATCAATATACAAGTTAAGTAGTTTATAATTCAATATATGCTACAAAATGTGTATCTAATTAAAATTAAACATTAATGAGACAAAATTGTCAAAAAGATTTAATATCTTTAATCAACTATGAAATGGGCAAAGTATAATGACTAAGATAAAAAAAAAAAATACTAATAATTTAAAAACAATCATTCAAACTTCAATGAATAAAAATCATCTAATAAAATACAGGTACAACCAAATATATGTTATATTATTTTTATCTATAAATTAATTAAATGATAAATAGAAGTAAATTTTAATCAGGTACATTTATAAATTATAATGTTATATGATATGTTGATTAATTTAAAAACAAATAAATATATGATAATAAAAGAATGAAAAAAAAAAGGGAAAAAAAGAATACCTTTGTACCTAGGAAAGTGGGAATGTCTGAATATGCTTCACAATCAAAGGGCCTACACGGCTATAGCAAACACAAGTTAAGTAGTTTATAATTCAATATATGCTACAAAATGTGTATCTAAATAAAATTAAACATTAATGAGACAAAATTGACAAAAAAATTTAATATCTTTAATCAACTATGAAATGGACAAATATAATGACTAAGATAAAAAAAAAAAAAATGCTAATAATTTAAAAACAACCATTCAAACTTCAATGAATAAAAATCATCTAATAAAATACAAGTACAACCAAATGCATGTTATATTATTTTTATCTATATATTAATTAAATGATAAATAGAAGTAAATTTTAATCAGGTACATTTATAAATTATAATGTTATATGATATGTTGATTAATATAAAAACAAATAAATATATGATAATAAAAGAATGAAAAAAAAAAAGGAAAAAAAAAAAGGAAAAGAAGAATATCTCTGTACCTAGGAAAGTGGGAATGCCTGAATGTGCTTCACAATCAAAGGGCTTACACGGCTACAGCAAACACAATTGCTTTTGTAGAAAAAATTTTAACCATACACGTGGGTGGTTGTCTCTATTTTGCTACAATATTTATTTACTGTTCACACAGAACAGAAACTTTACGCTTTACATTGCAAATGACGAAACATAGAGGAAAGTAGAACAGGAAAAGAAAGAAAAAAAAGAAGGCAGAGTTGAGCTGTTGAGAGAATGAGAGCTGAGGCGCCATGCTAGAGGTAGAAACAGTCAGACAAGAAAGCGAGAGAGAGAGAGGGGGAGAGAGAGAGAGAGGGAGAGAGAGTTACCTGTGTAGAAAAATGTCTGCAGCTGTGTGGTGATGCGACGCCTCCAGCCTTCAATCTTACTACTGCTGTGGTGAAGGTAAGCGCTAAAAGTGTTAAAATAGATGTGCATCTCAAAATTCTGAATGTCTAATTATTTATTTATCATTAATTAGATTAAAAAGCGAAAGGTCTGAAGTTTTGAAACTGTCTTTGGAAGAAAGCCAAAGGTTTGAAATTTTGAAACTGGGAAAAATTTGGTATTTAGACTGTTTTTAGAAATTTTTTGTGTGAACAGCATGCGTGTCAAACTATTCAGTTAGCTGGACTGATTTTGGAACTCGAGTTTGGCAAACTCGAGTTCCAGCCCAAAATTCAAACTATAGTGGCGTTTTTTTTAGTGGCGTTTGTCAGAAACGCCACTATATGTACCCTATAGTGGCGTTTTCTATAAACGCTGCTATAGGCACTAAAAAAACGCCACTATAGTGTTTGCTTTCCAGCCCAAAATCGAGTTTGACAAACTTGAGTTTCAAAATCAGTCCAACTAACTAAATAGTTTGACGCGCATACTATTCACAAAAAAATTTTCTAAAAACAGTCTAAATACCAAATTTTGCCTTTGAAACTGTCTTTGGAAGAATTGGCGTTAGCAAGCTGAAGGGCTAAAGTTTTGAAACCATGAAACACAGGTAGAGGAAAAGGAGGGGAGACAAAAAAGATTGCCGTTAAAGAGTAAAGACTATTCGGATTGGGTTTGGGCTTTATGGATTGGTGGACGTATAACATTAACGTGAGGATTTTCTTTTTAGCAGTATTTTAAAACTATAGGAAAATTTAAGGAAAAAGAATGATAATGACATGGCCGTTAATGTGGCTCAACGTGAGCGTAGCAACATTAAATACTACGCTTTAGCTTTTAGCAATATATAGATGGGTGATTTTAGGTATGACTCTTTGTTATTGGGCAGTCTTCATCTACTTAGTGTTGTCATAGGAATGTTGAACTCTTGCTAATGTCTTTTTTCTCTGTTCACGTCTCTCTTACGTAGCTTAGAACGGCGGGGTTGTAGAATCCATTATCTTCCATTCGGAGTGATATTTTTTCCCTCTATTGACACCGATGATAGTAGGGTCAGTGGTCTCTTTTTTTGGGGTGGGGAAACAGAATCCTTTCCTTTATCTCTTTCTATAGCTCTGCCTATCCTCCGGAAATATGGAAGACGTTCTAAACGATTGGAAGTGTTTTTCTCTTCTAGAGGAAGAAAATAACAAGATTACTTTGGATAAAGAAAACCCTGCTGCTAAAGAAGTGATTCTTGTAGCCAAGTTCATGACGAGAAGAGTGCTTAACATCGAGGCGATTGGAAGAACTCTCAAGCCATTGTGGAAAACGCAAAACGGATTCGAAATCTGAGATGTAGGTAACCATATCCTACTGTTTGTGTTTAGTGATGAGAATGAGCTTGAAAGGATTTTAGCAACTGAACCGTGGACCTATGACAAGCCTACCCGGAATGGTAGATTTCACACTGTAAATTTCTGGGTTCAAATTCACAGACTCCCAGTGAGCAGACTAAACGAAAAGACAACCTATGGGATTGGCAAGAGCCTGGGGATAGTGTCAAGAGCCTCACAAGCCAGGGAATTAATTGGGGGAAATTTTTTAAGGATCAGAGTTGGCGTTAATGTCTCAAGACCCCTAAACAGAGGATGTAAAGTCCTTTTTGGCAACGAAGAGAAGGTTTTGGTAACCTTCAAATACGAGAAGATGCCTAATTTTTGTTATTGGTGTGGAATGGTATCCCACGATGCGAAGGAGTGCAGTGTTTGGTTATCCAATAAGGGTTCGTTGTCTTTAGATCAACAGGAGTATGGTTTGTGGCTCCGAGCCGATCCATTTTCAATAAAGAAGAAGTCCTTCATGTTTGTACCAGGTTCAGGAGGGGATTTCGGTGGAGTGGACAACCCTGTGAGGAGTGGAAGTGGTTCAGAAAGGAGGTCACAAGAAGCGGAGACGTCGTAGGAGGATCAAAATACAGCAACAGTGGTTTCAACAGTGGTAGGTGGGGCTCACGGACCAAGAGGGACAAGTACAGAGCATACTCTGCTAACACAACCAAAAGCAAAGGATCGGGATTCGGTCAAGGAGCCAGACATTTTGCATGAAAAAGGAAGGGGCGATGGGTTGGTGGGAAAACAAGAGGGGAAGCTAACGGAAGTAGAAGTTTTTGCCTCGAATTGTCCAATATCCCAGGCAAAGGTGGCAGAAAGCATGTAGTGGGAAAAAGGGGTTGGATTTTTTAAAAAAGATGAAAAGGCGGGAGGATTGGAGGCCTGTTCTAGTTGGGCCAAGCACATTTGGGTCCCGTTGTATTGAAGTTAACGAACCTGGGGTCCCTTTTATTGGGCCGAACTTGGTGGTTAAGGATGAACGCCTAGCCCCAATCACTAGGCCCGAGTCCCTTAAGTTAACTCTAGAATTGCAAAGGAGAAAGTGGGTTAGGATTGACCGCCCAGCCTAGGACTCCTTTATTAAACCTCCAAGTGATGAAGTCCCACGTGAACGACCAAAAATTGAAGTTTTAGAGACCTAACCTGCGAAAAGAAGAGGGGTGTGCAGCAATGAAGTCTCTTCACAGTCCGTATCATCGGCGGTGGCTGAATCCCAGCCTTGCCGGTCACCATGAATTGTGTGAGTTGGAACTGCCGGGGGCTTGGGAACCGCTGGCGAGTTCGAGAACTTTCGGATATTCTGAAAGACAAAGGGCCCAACTTGGTTTTCTTAATGGAAACCAAGACAAAAGCTTCCTATCTAGAGAAACTGAGGTGTAAGCTGAAGTTTGATAATTTATTTGTTGTGCCGAGGAAGAATCGGGGTGGTGGTCTTGCCTTGCTATGGATGAATGATTTAAATCTGCACATCAGAACCTTCTCGCCCCGACACATTAACGCGGTGATAAATCCAGGAATCGATAACGCTTGGCGCTTCACGGGATTCTATGGAGCTCCTGAAGTGGCCAACTGGGAAGATTCTTGGTTAGTGCTTCGCCATCTTGCATCTCAGTTTAACTTACCATGGGTGTGTATCAGCGATTTTAACGAGATCGCTAAAGTCGAAGAGAAATCGGGAGGAGCAATTCGGCCTGATAAGCAAATGCAGGATTTCAGGGATTGTCAAGATTTCTGCGGGTTGAAGGATTTGGGTTTTACAGGTTTACCTTTTACTTGGTGCAACAAGCGTTTTGATGGTGATCTTATTTGGGTTCAATTAGACAGAGCTCTTGCCTTAGTTGATTGGATCCTAAAATTCTTGTCGAGTCGTCTTCACCACTTACAAGGTTTGTCCTCTGATCATAAACCTTTATGGCTAGCCTCTGATAATGTCAATACTCATTTTTATTGAGCTCAGAAACTGTTTCGGTTTGAAGCCATGTGGCTTAAAGATGATCGTTGTGAAGATGTGGTCCATTAGGCATGGGATAGATGCTTGGAGGGGGATGCTATGGGTAAAGTGTTAGCAAAGGTAGCTGATTGCCAAACTCAGTTGAAACTTTGGGATAAATCCACATTTGGCAATGTTCGCATTGAACTGGCTCGAAAGAGAAAACAATTGCTGAAGGCAGAAGGTGAATCAATGGGTGGAAGAAGGCATACTCAGGTCAAGATTCTCACTAATGAAATCCAAAATCTGATGGACAAGGAGGAAGTTATGTGGTATCAACGAGCAAAGAATGATTGGCTCAAGTTTGGAGATCAAAACACTAAATATTTCCATTGCCGTGTGACGGAAAGGAATAAGAGAAATTTCATTTCGAGTTTAGAAAATGAGTAGGGTAGCTGGGTTGAAGGGGAAGATTAGATTGGGGCATTGTTTACAAGGTATTATTCATCATTATTTACTTCGGGAAATCCCACGCAGTTAGACTCTGTGCTAAATGTGGTTGAGACAAGGGTATCAGCTGAGATGAATGCGGAGTTGCTCAAGCCTTTTGTAGAGGTAGAGGTGCAGCTTGCTCTTAAGCAAATGGATGCGAACACGGCTCCAAGGTCGAACGGCCTCCCACCTCTTTTCTACAAGCAGTTCTGGGGAAAAATTGGTCGGGAAGTCACAGAAGCAGTCTTATCAGTCCTAAATACAGGTAATATCCCTACCAATCTTAACCACACTTTTATAACCTTAATTCCAAAAATTCAAAGCCCTAGAAAAATCTTCGAGTATAGGCCCATTAGTCTGTTTAATGTTCTGTACAAGTTGATAGCTAAGGTCCTAGCCAATCGCTTGAAGCCTCTACTACCTAAGTTGATTTCAGAAACCCAAAGTGCCTTCATGTCTGAAAGATTAATCATAGACAACATCCTTATTACTCATGAGACGCTTCATTACCTAAAAGAAAAAAGAACAGGAAAGATGGGTTACATGGCCTTGAAACTTGATATGAGCAAGGCCTATGATCGCGTTGAATGGGTTTATTTGGAGAGGATTATGGAGAAGATGGGGTTTAGCCAAAGGTGGATTAATTTGATTTCTATGTGCATAAGGTCTGTTACATACTCAGTTATGCTTAATGGTTAACCCTATGGTCTGATCACCCCATCTAGGGGTCTGCGTCAAGGTGACCCTTTATCGCCTTATTTGTTTTTATTGGTGACAGAAGGTCTAAACGCTCTATTCAAACAAGCGGAGTGTGATGGAGAAATAAGGGGAGTGTCTTTGTGCCCGGCGGGTTCGAGAATCTCTCACTTGTTGTTTGCCGATGACAGTTTGGTCTTTTGTAGAGCTACAGTCTCCGAGTGTGTAAAGATCCAATCTCTCCTTTTCCTTTATGAACTAGCCTTAGGTCAGTCCATTAATAGAGGGAAGACTAACATTTTCTTCAGCTCTAACACTTTACCACGTACTCAGGATGCTATCACTAATTTTTTGGGTATTCCAGCTACCCAAAGTTATGAGTATTACCTCGGTCTGCCTTCCTTGGTTGGTCGAGTGAAAAAGAAGTCTTTTAGTCTTATAAAGGAGAGAATATGGAAAAAATTGAAGGGTTGGAAGGAGAAGTTGTTATCACAAGCGGGTCGTGAAATCCTTGTCAAGGCTGTTATCCAAGCAATCCCCATTTATACCATGTCATGTTTCAAGTTACCAAAAGGGCTTATTAATGAGATTAAGACCCTCATTAGGAAGTTTTGGTGGGGCTATAGAGGTGAGCAAAGGAAAATTCATTGGGTTGCTTGGGACAAGATGTGCAGGCCTAAAGGTGAGGGAGGCATGGGGTTTAGAGAATTAGGGAAGTTTAATGATTCGCTTTTGGCTAAGTAAATTTGGCGCCAAGCTAATAATGAAGAGAGTCTTTTTCACAAAGTTTTCAAGGCAAAATTTTTCCCAAATTGTTCTATCATGAAGTGCGAGACCTTGAACAAAGGGTCTTATCCGTGGAGGAGTATCATAAAAGCTAAACATGTTATTGATTTGGGAAGGGTTTGGAGAGTTGGAAATGGTGAATCTATCTAGATTCGTGGTGACAGGTGGCTACCCCAAGTCTCAAGTGCCAGAGTCCTTTCTCCAGTCACGGGGTTGGCATTGGATGCAAGGGTTTGTGACATTATAGACTAGGATTCACTTATGTGGAGGGTTGGTTTGATTGACCAAATTTTTCTACCTCATGAAGCAAAGCTGATAAAAGGCATTCCTTTGAGTTCGCAGGGTGTTTTGGACAAGCAAGTGTGGCTGCCTTCCAATAATGGAGAATTTACAACACGTTCAGCTTATCATTTACTTGCAGGTCAGGGGAGGAATTTGTTGCCAAGTAGCTCTTCAGGTGGAGGAAACAATCAAGTTTGGAAGAGTATATGGAATTTACAGGTTCCACACAAGGTTAAGCACCTGTTGTGGAGGGCGGCAAATGAAGCCTTGCATAACCTGTGGCGACGGAAAGTAGTAACATCAACTTACTGCCCTTTTTGTAAATCTGATGGTGAAGATACGGTCCACGCTTTGTGGAGCTGTAGAAGGCTGCTTGTGATTTGGGAAGATGATAAAGAGCTCTGGAAGTGCAGTGGGCAGAAGTTCCTTCATTTTGCTGACCTCTTAGCTTATTTGTTCGTAAGGAAGAATAGTTTTGACATTGATTTGCTGGCTGTGATTATGTGGTTAATTTGGGGTAGAAGAAATGCAGCTCGTTTGGATGATTCTATCCTTGATTATCACCAAATTCGGACCAAAGCCGAAGTGTATTTGTTGGACTTTAAAACAGCAAAGAAGGATGATCGAAGAGTTGCAGCAGCTGTTTTGAGAGCTCCTAGATGGATTCCTCCCATTCCCAATCAATTAAAAATCAACTTTGATGGGGCTGTCTTCTCGGAGTTGGATGCGGCAGGTTTGGGAGTGGTCATTCGTGATTCCTGTGGAAGGGTGATTGGTGCTTTAGCTGAGTGAATTCCAATTCCAACTTCAGCAGCTATAGTTGAAGCTTTAGCCTGTCATAGAGCCTTGGTCTTTGCTAAGGAGCTGAACTTAATGGATACTGTTTTCGAAGGAGATGCAGAGCAAATTATCAAAGCTTTGCTGGCCAAAGAAGTGCATCAGCCCGAGTATGGACATATTTTATAGGACTCTCTTGTCCTAGCTTCTGATTTTCGGGTTTGTTTGTTTACCCATGTTAAGCGTGTAAGCAACTCTGTTGCTCATTTCCTTGCTAGACGATCTAAATCAGGTAACAAGTTACAGGTCTGGTTGGACTCTCTTCCTGATGATCTAGCACCCCTTGTTTCAAGGGATGTTTTGTAACTTTATGTTTTTTATATGTTATTTAGCCCCTGGGTCTGGTTTCTCAAAAAAAGAAAAAAAAAAAAAAGGAATGTTGAAGACTTGGTGTTTGCTGCCCAATCATAAAATGCAGCTGTGCCTTATGTGGCGCCTGCAAATTGACAGTTGAAGAAAGAGAGTTTTTTTTTTTTTTGTTATTACTGTTAAGTTTGGGAATAATTTAGAGATTTCCTAATAAGTTTTAGAGTGAGAATCATGGGAGAAGAATAATAGTGTAATGCTCTTTTTAAAACTGCTACTTTCATATATAGTTCCATGTTATTATTATATAATAAAAGTTGGAGTTACAATAGAAGAATAATAGTGAAATGAAATGCACTTGTGAAAGCCGCTATTTTCATTTCATTTACTATATAATAAAAGTAAGATTTAAAAAAAATTCTAGTTACCTTGAATGATTATTTTCTCTTATAGTTGCGTCAAGTGGTTATATATTTTTTTTCCTCTCCCTTTTGTGTGTGTTTGATTCTAAAAAAAAAATTAAAAAATTAAAAAAAAGTGGTTATATTCTTTCAGTAACAAGTGGTTACATTTTCATTAATTAATGTTATATTACTAATAGACTTTTAGTTGAAGTAAAATATTAAATTTTTTACCTCAAAAAAAAAAAAAAAGATTTCTTGTAATTTTGGTAATAAAGTTTTATGTGGAGTAAACTATTAAAAATAGAGTTTAATCTATGGGAAACTATGAATTAATAATGTGCGTATTACATGAACTTTTGGTAAACTATTTACTTATAGAGTTCAATCTACAGAAAAGTATTTTAATAAATAATGAAGGTGTTGACACTTGTCTCAAGGCAAAGAAAGTCATTTGGTATAACCATAGCTTCTAGAACCTAACTTTTACTATATAGTACGTGATTTAGAGTTTCAAGTGTTTCACTAATTTTATTTTTTTATGAATGATCAAATGTCTCACTAATTACCCTAGTTTTTTAATAGCCTTTATGGTGTGTCTTTGTGTTAAAAACCATTTCCCTCTTTTTTGTATATGTGTGCGTTTGTTTCTAAAAAAAAGTGTCTCACTAATTACTTTGATAGTTTTGATAATTTTTGTAAAATATTTTTTACATTACATTTTTAATTAATTAGTGATCATTGGTATATTACTGGTTGATAAAAAAATAAAAAATAAAAAGAAGTAGATTTTATAGTCCTAGAAAAATATAGCAGTAGTATAGCTTTGGTGGATATGATCAGAAGATAAAACTTTATCCCTTTTTTTTTTCCCATGGTACATTGTCATATGGGCTTTTTGGCAAGCCTATGGGTATCACTAGTGCACAGTAGGACATGCCACTACTCCAGCCCATTACCATAATTTCTACATATTAGGAAGTATGGATCAATGCTAATATTCAAACCCATGATATCTTGGCATTTGATTAGAAGTGATGAGTCTTTTCAAGAGCTTCTACCACTACACCACACTCGTGAGAGTTTTTCTAACGAAAGAGTTAGAGACTAAATTTTGTCTAGTATGTTAGTGTGAGGACATTTTTTAGTATACCGGAGTTTTGGATTAGTTTTTGTTTACGAGAGTTAGTAAAACTTTATGAATGTGGTAGTAATCATTATTATTGATAGTATATTTTGGTGGATGTTGCCTATATCTGTAGGCATAGAGGTTGCCGAAGTACCCTAAAATATTATGTATCTTGTGTCGTTTACCTTTTATTGATTTGTATTTTATTATAACAAATATGAATAGGAACTTCCGCTATCCCAACATATGGGATAAATAATAGTCAAGCCTCTGCCTATTCAAGACAATATGAGAGTGAACTTTTGTGCTGGTAGGTGTAATTGGAGTGGCCTGTGACTTGTCGTGATCGCAGCTGTCATCCCTACTAGTTTTTTAGGAACATCAAGTCGTTGGACTTGAAGGCGTGCTATAAAGTACATGTGGGCTTTGAACTATGGTTAAAGGCCCAATGTTACAAATTATGCTGTCAGGCAGGTAGGCTTGGGCTGAAGACTTAACCGATGATATTCTAATCGTTTAAATCGAGAATTTTACATTTTGGAGTTGCCATTTGTTTATTTAAGGCATAAAAAACAAAAATTAAATAAAAAAATAAATGAAAAGAATGAAAAATACAATGTTTAGTTAAGAAGATGGAGAGGAGAAGGTGTTAAATGCCCACCTCGCCTAACCTAAATCTATCTTTTAAGAATTAATAATATTTCATGGTATGCATCATATAATTCATCCAAACATGTCATAGAACAAAAAATGAACAACTAAGAAATTATTCATACGGTTATTCAATGGAAAATTTGATTTGATTTTTTTTTAATGAGCTTATCGTTATTCAAAACATCAAAAATCATATTTTTCATTCTCTTTTCAATTCATGTTGCATGTTACGTAATATCATGTGAAACAGTTTAATCATTTTGTATCATGATATTGCTATCCATCAAAAATCATAATTTTATCATGGAAGTCATATCAAAATGTTAAAACCTTAATTTAAATGATATGTGACATTCATTCTACTTTAAATCATATCATCAAATGAGCCATCTTAATCTATAAAATTTAAAACTACGCTATAAATTTAAATAAGTTAAGGATGTTATACTAGCATGCACACCTTTAATAATGATGAAACTGGCAATTTATCCTCATATCCAATTTATCCTCTTATGCTTTGGAATGTACAATTGCTTCTCTCTTTGGCTCGACTACGGATTCCTTCCATGTTCCTAAAGAGCTAACTGTGCATTTGCTTCTTCTTGTTGATTGTTGAAGGACTGGGAATGGATTGATAATCCTAAAAACTAGGGTTTTGTGTTTTATAGAGGATGAGTGTTTGGAATCATTTTGGGCTAGTGCGGAAGAGTTTCCTGAACCTTAGGGCCTGTTTGGTAAGAGTATTTAAATATAATTTTTTGTTTTGCAATCTATAAAATAGTGGGTCTCACACTTAAATTTATTGTTTGGCTAATATTTTCTAAATGCAGTTTTCAAAAAACTGTATCCTAAGTTGTTTTTAGGGTACATAAAATGTTTTTAAGGATATAGTTGTAAATAAAAAACTCTTTTATATCTTAAATTAAGGAGTTTATCTTTATCACCAAAAAAAAAAAAAAATTTCCACCCTTCAAATTTGAAACTTATCATTACAAAAAAAAAAAAAAATAAAGTACATGATGAGCTCTATTACCTTATCATTATCCACGCAAAAAAGTAATCTACAGATTCTACACATTACTTTTTGTAAAATTTTTTCTTTTTTAAATCTCAAAAATAGAAATAGTCTCCCAAACAATTTTTTTTTTTTGTTTTTTTTAGTATTTTGAAAATTGTTCTTAAAAGTGGGAGCCAAACACAAAATATAAAAATTATTGTTTGTAAACTAGTTTAAAGTTCAATTTTTTGAAAATTGTTTTTATATTGTTTTGAAAATAAAAACAAAAATCTTCCTGCCAATCAGGCCCTTAATTTCATGAATTTAAAGTAGCTTTCCATAAAATAAAAATGCAAATTAGAAGTTGCATCCCTACTTTTCTATGGCTCTTTCTGAGTACTTGTTGGTGCCAACTAATTACTAGTTGATGCATTTAGGATTGTGAATCCCTCTCTATTTATAGAGGGTGGAGTAATTGGGGTCTTAGAATTAGATCTCTTCAGTTTCAAAGTTATCTCAACTCATATTTATCTCTTGAAGTGATTAGATAAGACTACGTGTGCATTTGGGTTCCCTGCGATTGCTTTTTTTTTTGGGAACCAGTGCCTCTTGCATTGTTTATGGGACATGAATAGTGCATTTAGGCCAATGAATAATACCCAGCTAATGAACAGTAACTTTTTTATTATTTTTAGTTTTCAGCAAAATAAGCTAGATTCAAACCAACCCTACATATCAAAAAAATCATGCAATTGCTAAAAATTCTAGTTGAGGGCGTTAACTCAAACTGTATTCCTATCGTCCTACTATTTTTGGGTCAAAGTTTCAATCAAAGCTTTGTACAATTTAGGCTATTTACTTTAATAGGAGGCATGGGGACCCTTTTATAAATATTAGGGCATAGGGGCCTTAACTAAGCCAAGGCCTAGAGTCAGCACGGATTGGAAGTTCACTTACTACGAAAATGGAGGAGATTGTAGGAAACTAGCATTAAAAAACTAACTATTCAGTTAGTTGGCCCCGTTTGCAAACAATTTGTGATTGTAACAACTCGAGCCTCAGAGGGTCGATTTAGGGCCTCTAAATCGAGCCTCTAAGGCTCGGTTTACCTGGTTTTCCATGCCAAAAGTCCACGTGGAGTACACGCGGAAATCGAGTGTCTGAGACTCGATTTCCATGTGTACTCCACGTAGAAATCGAGTCTCAGACACTCGATTT
Organism: Quercus tomentella; assembly: GCA_028535165.1. Lineage (NCBI taxonomy): Eukaryota > Viridiplantae > Streptophyta > Magnoliopsida > Fagales > Fagaceae > Quercus > Quercus tomentella. The sequence continues at coordinate 22,179,063 of JAPQVY010000155.1, forward strand.
CTACGTGGAGAACACGTAGAAATCGAGCCTCATAGACTCGATTTACTTAAAGTAAAATCGAGTCTCTGAGACTCGATTTTTACGCATTCAGACCCCCCACTCACACGTCTTGGTCGTGTCCATGTTTTTTGTCTCTTTTGGGCGTGCAGAGAATATCTAACTAGCCAGTATGCCATCATGTCTATGTTTTGTTTTTGAGTGATTTGGTCATGTCAAATGTTTATTTTGAATGTGCAAAGCTGACCAGCCTACTGTGTTTTGTTTTTGGTCTCTTTTGGGCGTGCAGAATATCTGACCAGCCAGTATGCCATCATGTCTGTGTTTTGTTTTTGGGTGATTGGTCATGTCCATTTTTATGTCTATTTTGAATGTGCAAAGCTTATAAAGAAAAGTCTGACCAGCACTGTTTTGGCATTGGTCATATCCGTGTTTTATTTTTGGGTGATTGGTCAGTAATAAAAAACTCTCACACTACCTCTCACACAACTCTCAGAAAATATTTTGACTGCCTCACACAACTCACACCTTCAGCAACTTCTATCACAAAACCTCTCTCAACAACTCTCACAAAACATCATACAACTCTCATAAACTCTCATACATCAGCAGCAAAACATTGCTCCTCTCACTCTCATACAATCTCAGCAGTATATTTGCTCATCCTCATGTCAAGTAAGGGTCTCCTCCTCACTTTCTAGTTGGTTGTTTAGTGTATATAGCTGCTTTAAAAAGTGTTGCTTGCATTGAATTTGTCATGCCATTTCTTGATAAAATATTTGTTTGTATTAAATATTTATATTTGTTTCCTAATAAGATATTTGTTTGTATTAAATATTTATATTTGTTTCCTGATAAGATATTTGTTTGTATTAAATATGTATATTTGTTTCATAATATTAGTTTTTTTTTTTTTGAGTAACCGGCCTCGAAGCCCAAGCAGGGCTCCTTATGTATATTAGTTGGTTGTTTAAATATGTATATATATTTATATTTATACAACTATATGTTTAAATATTTATATATATATTTTTATTTTTATTTATATTTATTTATATTTATATATTTATAGAAATATATTTATATATTTATACAACTAAATGCAAATATAAATATAAATATATATATTTATATAAATATATAGATTTATATTTATATATTTATATATATTTATATTTATATATTTATATATATTTATATTTATATATTTATATAAATATAAATATATGTATATATTTATACAACTATATATTTATATTCATATATCTATACAACTATATATTTATACAACTATATATTTATATAAATATATTTATATTTATATATTTATACAACTATATATTTATATATTTATATATTTATATAAATATATAAATAATAGACACATAAGGAAAGAAAAAAGAAACAGGTTCAAAGAATTGTGCAACCTCCAACTTTTATGAAATTCCAACCATGAGAAAGACATTATTGAATACAGTAAAAGTTATGAAAATAATTGGGTCACCGGTCCAGTTGCACCTGATTAAGCAGCTAGCATTTTTCCATTTTCTGGATGACATAAAGCTGATGACATATTAGCAGATCCGAAACAAATTTACTGTCATGACGGATTTTTTATTGTATGATTTTTATGATTCAGAGTCAAAATTTGAGTTTGTATATCACATCTAGTATATTTCACTGTATATTAATGCCTTGATTTTCAAATTAGATGATATGTCTAATTTGATTGATCATGATCATATTCACATTAGTGTTTTTTTTTTCTTTTTTCTTTTGTCTGATGAACCCTGCTCTATGTTATTTCATTAATAGTAGTGTAATAAGGTATGCCATTAATTTCCGTAGCACTGGAATGATGATATTTTTATTTATATTTTTGTTAGAGCTGAGTTTAAAATTTGTAATGGGGGTGAGTTTTGTTTTTAGTTTTTTTTATTTGTTTGAGTACGAAATTATAATGATTGAGTGTGTTTGTATGTGATGTGGGGTGAGTATATGCAATTGTTACACTTTTAGATCCCTTGTAATTTTTGTACTTTGAGTAGATAGAAAATGTTTTGTAATTCGAACATAAATGAAAGAGATAAAATATGTCACTAACATAAATTTCCTTGGCTTGGCTCTCTAATAGGTTCACAATCTTTGAAGAATATTGATATAAATGTATACTTCGGTGGACCCCTTCACAATCCTGAAGGGATTGACGGATTCCCATTTAGAGGGGAGGGTATCGAATGCTACTACATGATGTTACGTCGTAAGTTGAAGACGTTGAATGATTTGAAGAGGAAAATAATGGACGAATTGAAATTGAATCGTACTTGGTATGACATCAAGATTATTTATCGTTACCCACAAGAAGTCCTTCATGAACGGATAAATTATGGATATATGGCGATCAAAGAAGATAAACATGTAAAGATGATGTTTAATAGGATCCAGAAAATGCCCCAAGTAAATGCTGCTGAGTTGTATGTAAGTTTGGAGGCGCTTGCAGATAACACTACTGAGGTGGTGCAAGAAACAACTACGGCTTTACAATTTACAGCCCTAGATGATAGATGCACTACAATGGGAGGGTATACAATGGGAGGGTATACAATGGAAGGGTATACGATGGGAGGTTATACGCTCCCATCTCAAGATCATGTTGCTAATACTAGTGAAACCCTCTATCCTCAACAGACACATTTAGAGGAGGAAGACGAAGACGAAGATCATGTTGCGAATGATGGTGAAAATGTTGAGGTTGTGGATGAGTACGAAGAGAGGATTGAGCAAGGCGACTTTGAGAACGATGTGGATGAACATGAAGTCGTTCCCAATTTTGAAGAGGAAAATATGGAGTACCATGATGAAGGTGATGCAGATGATGATATTGGTGTCCAGCATAATAGAAATACGACCACTGGCTACAAACCTCCTGCTGAGTCATTCTACTCAAATACTTGGGAAGATATGGTTGATCCTTCACGTCTTCAGATACCATTTGTCTCTACTTGGGAAGATGGGATGCATTTTTCTAAAGGGTTGACTTTTGCAAATAAAGAGGCGGTGAAGCATGCATTGATAATATACGCAGCAAATGATAATAGAAATTTTATAATCCGGAGGTCGACCAAAACGAAATTATGCGCCGCATGTGTTGACGACAACTGCAAGTGTTATGTTGGGGCATACATGAAGACTAAATTCAATGGTATGTGGATGGTCACGTCTTATGTGGGTCCACACACTTGTATACCCTTTGGCCTAAAAAGAGATGGTAGAATGATGGATTCGCATTTTGTTGCATCAGAAATTGTGGGAAAATTGCAAAAAAATCACACTGCACGTATTGATGAGCTGTGGGAGATCATACGTACTAAGTATAATCATGAGCTTTCTTACTATAAAGTATGAGACGCAAAACAAAAGGCAATTGCTAAGATATTTGGGGATTGGGAGGAGTCTTACCAAAAGTTGCGAAAGTTGTTGTTGGCATACTTGGATGAGGACTTAGGTACCCAGTACAGCTATCACACCATACCTAGGCCAGACGAAGGTACTGCGTTACTACGCTATGTATATTGGGCATTCGCTCCATGCATTGCTGCATTCCAATATTGCAGGCCAGTGATTAGTATTGACGGGACTCATCTGTATGGTAAATACAAAGGGGTATTGATGATTGCAATGGCAACCGATGCTAACCAAAAGGTTTTGCCTCTCGCCTTCGCTGTTGTGGACAAGGAGTCAGGGCCTAGTTGGGGGTGGTTTTTAGAGTGTCTCAGGACTTCCATAGAGCATGTCATACCTAACGATGGCATTTGTATTATTTCTGACCGACATAAAGGTATCAAATGTGCCATTCGAGAGTGGCCTAGACGTGAGGACGGATATGGCATCATCCTTGAGCAACTTCTTCAATACCTGCACAAAGTTCACTAACCATTAGCATCACAAGTTGAAAATCTCTATACACTGCCAATAACCAAAAAACCTCAAAACATAGTCACTTGCCTTACGAAATGGAGAAACTATAAATAAATATAAGAGCTGAGGAAACAAGAAGAATATTGTCAACAAAGAATCATTGATGCAACAAGTTTGTAGCTGCTGCTGAAACAAAACATGAAGCAAGATAGTTAGTTCTTGTTAATGCATGCACGCGGAAGCGGGAATTAAACTTCTTTTCATTAATAACAAGAGAACCATAGATAACCAAAAACACATGAATATGTACCTCGAAGATAACAGCAACAAGAATTGTATCATTCACAAACACATGAATATCTACCTCCAGCTAATGTCCCAACTGTACCTTTCACCTAGTTCCAATAATGTACATTAAAACCATTTTGGCCACAAAAATAATTTCATGAACTTTTCAACACCAGCTTGAAATGTTCAGTTAAAGGAATAAGGTATCATTTGAGTTACCTTTTTTGAACCTTACGCTTTCTTGTATAATAAGGAGGAGGTCTTGCATGTCCTTCGTCAGATGCCTCGGGCCCAGCGTTGTGTCCATGTTTGTGCCCCCCTGTCCCATAAGGAGGTGCCTTAGATATGCGTTTTGGCCGACCTTCTGCCGCTGCAGCTAACCCAACAGGCTGCTCAGGTTGAACATGGGGTGGGTCGATGGCTGAAGAAGGGCCAGTGGACGTACTGTGGGAAGGTGGGTCCTGTTGCAAGTCAGGAGGGGTTTGATCAAGACCCAGGTCAAATGATGGAATAGGTGATAGCTCAGGAAATGACCGTGGGGTGGGTGGACGAATGTCAGACCCAGGACAGGCATGTGGGGTGGGTGGAGGGATGGTGGGACTAGGGGACTCATGTGGAGTGGATAAAGGGATGGTGGGGGTAGGGGATGGATGTGAGGTGGGTGAAGGGATGGTGGGGCTAATGGATGGATGTGGGGTGGGTGAAGGGATGGTGGGGCTAAGGGATGGATGTGCGGTGGATGGAGAGGGATCGAGGGTAGGGACAACCTGAGGGGTAGCAACAGGCGGACGAGAGCAACGTCCGGCAGGAGCTGTGCTCGTGCTTGGGCTCTCAGTAGTGCTTGGCCTCTGAGTAGGCGCTGCCGCAGGAGTAGCTGCCTCCTCGTTCGGGGCCTCAGGTTCCCGAGGTCGTACACGGCCAATCTCATGCACTGCCTCCAGCACATTAATAATGTCATTGTGGTCCTCCGTGCCCACTGGGTGACGGCGCAACATACGAACATATCCTTCAATCTGCACATGGAAAAACCAAGTATATTAATAATGCAATATCAAAATGAAGAAAGCCAATCAATAGTATAATAAAGGTTGGTTCCAAATTGATACGGCAACTAATAATTGGAAATTATAGGGACACCAAGTGTTACATTGGACTAAATTGAAATTAGCTTTTGTATTAAAGATGTAGTTAGCGGATATCGTGTTCTCAAAAATGCAAATTAAAAATTCAAATGAGGAAAAAAATAAAAAATAATAAAAATGGAAAGAAGAATGTATACCATAACTCTAAAGGCTGAAATACGAGATATGACCTTAGAGCATCCCAAATTAGATTTGTATATGAACAAAGTTCTCTATAAGGTAAATCAACAAGATTGTCTATAAGCAATCTTAAGCAGACAACAATTTAAAAGGGAGGTTTGATGCTAAGTAAACATTGGACCATATAAGAAGAGTTCTCTAAACAGTGGTAAACTAAGTAACAAGTACGGTAAGATGTAGAACACATGGAGAAGTTACCATTAGAATGAATCTAGCACCGGGGATATCGATAAACCTTCGAGTTATCCTTGTGAACCAATCGAAGTACACGTGCTGTAGAGGCATATCACCAAGCACTGCTTGACAACGCCGTTGAAGGCGATGACCCCACTCCGTGATATGCATAGCATGTCTCCGCATCCAATCAACACCGATCTTCCCCCTCAAATCAATGGCATGAAGCACCGGGTCCGTGTTAACATGGCGGGGAATTTCTTGGATCATCCCAAATTGCCGAACGACACGATCCGGTGTATGTTTCTCTACTAGATGGAAACATACAAGCGGCACCATTGCCGTCCACACTGCCCTCCCTGCAACGCACCACGGCCGAAGGTTCTCGTATTCATCTTCATACGGCTGCCACACCACCTACAACAGCCCAAAAACAAATATGCAACACATTAGGCAACTATCTTTCTATTTCAAAGTTCAGCAAATATATATCTTGTTCTTGAACATGTTGAACAAAGCATTTTCATACCTGGTTTGGCAACATTAAAGCTATTTGCTCCCGATACCTGTCCCTGAAGACCTGGGCGGGCCTATTTTTCTTGTTTGGGACCCACACCCACCTACAATCATGAACAGGGGATCAATATCTACAACTTCCCAAGTAAGATAATATTATGATTAAAACTATAATGTAATCAGATATAACTACTAATAGAATCTTATAGAAATTTACTCAATTAATAATATCACTAGAATAAAAAAAGTCCTTATAAAAACAAAGCACATACAAGCCATATGACAATGACAAAATTAGAGTATATTAACGTAATCATATATATTGAAACTCTGTTTAACATTTTTAAATGTTGACATAAATGATTCGTACAACCCTTTTAAATAAAAATAAAAATTTATATTTTAAGTTACATGATTCTAAGCTTAGGTAATGATCACATATTGTAAATGAAGTTACTAAGGTACAGACTTACTTAAGGGATAGTGGACCACGCACTGGAGGACCATAAGCACCCACTGGTGGGCCACGCTCAACTGCCTGGCACAAATAGGGGAATCTGGCCCACGCCCAATACTGGACCAACAATAAACACCCACCAATCTGACTGGCTTTCTTATCGCTTGCCCTGCATAACTCTCGGTACAGCCATGCAAGGCAAGCACTTCCCCAACTATACCTTCGTGGGTTGCGAAGGTCTTCCAACTGCTGCACCCACATTAGATGCACCCTATCACCGGATTTGTCCATGAAGATTGTGTCCCCCAATAGCGCTAGAATGTAGCATCGTGCGTACCTATGCACTTCATCGTCTTCAGCATTAGGCGGCAGTGGATCGGCAACTTGCTCCAAAAGCCGTTTGATGAGAATCCTCTGGCCAGTACGTTTCAGATGGTCTTCATTGGTAGGTCGAAAGCCAAGGTACTCATCGCACACATTCTCCCATTCTTTTTGTGTGCTCCCTGTTATAGCGTCACCATCAACAGGAAGTCCAAGAAGAACCTCCACATCCTGCAATGTGATGGTGACCTCACCATGCGGCATGTGGAATGTGTGAGTCTCGGGCCGCCATCGCTCCACTAAGGCCGTTATCAGGCCATGATCAATCTCTCTACCCGGAGTCCTGAGAAGTCCCTCCAAACCAAGTGCCTTAATGATGTCAATGACTCGATCGTCCACCATTGGCTCTCGATTGGAGAACTCTTCACTACGGGCACGACATTTAAGGGACCCTGGATCCTGCACAAAACATAACCATGGATTAACATATGACAGCAAGTTAAGTGCAATAGAAGTTGTTAATGGTTCATTTATAACACCCACCATGGATTAACATAACCATGGATTAACATACAACTTATAAACATACAACTTATTATTAATTTCTAAAAGCTAGTTAATGACTTGATGCTAACTAAGAAAATTACACTTTAAAAATATTTAGGTCATAAAATCTCTTATTGGCATCAATGTTAAACATTCGTTTTTTCTAAATAAACATGTAATATTCATAGAAAGAAAAGACTTAGAAACAAATCACAGGGGGAGGGAATTAATCCCTTCTCTCTTGTGATTTAAAACGAAAATTTAGTGAGGAAGAGATAGTGTTAAATCTCTCATTTGGCTCCATTTTATGGGCAAAAACACTAGCCTTCCTAAAAATATGATTTATAAACCCAAAAAAAAAAAAAAAAAAAAAGAGATAGATATTAGAAGGATCCCCCTAATTAAAATACAAATAACCTATTTTCGACTAAAAAAAATAATTTTAAATTTTAAATTCATTTAATTCATTTAATTAAAACCAAACTAAAGTCCAGGTTCAAAAAATGAAATTCACCACACACAAAAAAAAGTGAAATCTTTAGTGGTGTGTTTTACCTGCCCATTCCAAATGGCTTCTGATCGATGGTTGGGCTGCAACGTCAACACTGACGTGTCAATGGGGCCAGGCTGCGCATGGTTAATCTATCCAGCATTTGCAGCAGCCATACTGCACAAAAATGATAAGCAATTAGCACATACTAGACATTATTGAAAACAAAAACAAAAACAACCTAAAAAATATTGTCAATAATAATACATAATGAAACAAGGTATGCATTTGATGTTACATCTAACTTTTTCTTTTATATAGGTTATTTGAACAAACCTCTAACAAAACCACAAAATACAAATAATTATTACTTTCAAGCTGCATCCATCTAATAGGTCAAAAATATAGCACAAAGGAACAATCTCTGTCCCAAAGCTTTAATTAAGCAACTTGTTGTTGTGTATGTATTGCATGGTTTGCAAAGTGCATATGAGAGAGAGAGAGAGAGAGAGAGAGAGAGAGAGAGAGAGAGAGAGAGAGAGAGAGAGAGAGAGAGAGAGTTCAATAATTTGAATAACTGATTATTGACAATTATATGGCATTAGATTTTTTATTTATTACAATATGCAAAATACGAGAAATAATTTTAAAAAAGAATTCAATATGCAAAATAATTTAGTTTAGTTATCTAAAAGAATTCAATATTCAAAATGCTAAAGCTTGTTATTCCCTAGAATCATCAACAGCACTACAACACTGGCTTGAAGCTGTAAGTTCATATGCTTATACCAGACATGCTTCTTTCTAAATCTGATGCAGTTTTGTTCTTTCTGCATTTTTTTTACGTTTCCATCTAAAATGGAGAAAGTAATATTTTCCTCAAAACAATCTAATTTTGGTCAAGTGATGGTTTCAAAAACGACTGCTGTATTAGATATTAGGAATTTAGGGGACATGTATGCCAAAAGTCCACTTCTCATAATAAGACTTAAAAAAGAGAGTCAAACTTGGCCAATGTATGCTTCCTATATAGGAATTGGTGACTTTTTTTTTGGATGAAATTTCAAATTGAGCTCAAGTTTTGGGCTTTTGAATAGTGGTCTAGCTAAGTACATATCTTCTATGGATTTATATTTTTGGATATTAATAGGTTCCATGTTGTTAGTCCCCAATTAATAGGCAAGGAAGTAGAATCACTGGACTAATGGGCTTTGTTAATCTTTGTTTTTTTTCAGATTGATCCACGCCATCGTTATGGACACAATTTACACTTCTACTATGATGTCTGGTCTGATAGCAAGAGCACCCAACCTTTCTTCTACTGGTACTCATGAAAATTAACTTTTTCTTTCTTGGTATAATTGCTTTTGATTTAGCCTTATCCTTCTTTATCACTCATTTCTAACTTTATTTTTCTCCTCCTCTGAAACTGAAGGTTGGATGTTGGTGATGGTAAAGACCTAAATCTTGAAAGGTGCCTAAGGACTATTCTACAACGTCAATGCATCGCGTATCTTGGACCAATAAGTATTACTAATCATACCATCTGTTACTGCATTCCAATAATACACCCCCTCTCCATTTTAAATGTGTTCATTTCATGGTTTAGATTAAATATTACAAATTTAAGTGTATCCACTGCAATATCATTTAAAATTTTAAGTAACATGGCTCTTTATACATTAGATCCAAAAAATAATATCTTAACTGTGAAATGGACCCCCTCCAATCTTGTTTCTTCATCAAATTTGTTGTGTTGAATTTACATGCACACACTCCCATAAGCATCTTTGCAACCTAGATAAGTGCCTAGATAGATAACTAAGTGGCTTCTTATGAATGTGGATAAGTGCATATATTTCACTATTTCACTGTTATAACTTTACATTCTCTGTCGTTTGGTATTACAGAAAGAGAGGGAAGCATATGAAGTAATTGTAGAGAGTGGAAAGCTTTTATACAGGCAAACAGGGATGCATATTAACACAGTTGAGGGTTCTAAGTGGATTTTTGTGCTCAGCACATCAAGGGCTTTGTATGTGGGTCAGAAGAAGAAAGGTGTTTTTCAGCACTCAAGTTTTCTATCGGGAGGTGCTACATCAGCAGCAGGGAGATTAGTTGCCCATGATGGGGTTCTTGAGGTACTATCTATAACATAGCATAGACACAATTATTGATTTTTCATCATGTTGCAGTTCAATTTCTAAGCCAAATGCATCTCTCTCTCTCTCTCACACACGCACACACACGAACACACCAGCATCTTATATATTGGTCTGTCAAAGAGAAATTTGGATTTTTAAGTGCTTTGCTTATTAATTTGTCTTATTTCATTTCTAAGTGTTTATCTGCACAGCAGTACATTCTACATTTCTTATGGTCTTTCTAAAACCTACCAAAGATGAATCTGAAGCATCTGTGTTATCTGCAATCAAATACCCAAATTCATCCCCTTCAAAGCTACACCACATGTCATGCCATTTTTTTGTCCTCCTTCATCACAATAATATACTCAAACAAAAAAAAATAAAAAAATACTGATGTTATCTAAAATGGGTCTTCGAAATTTGTCTTAATTCGAACATAAAATTCGAATCTAAAAAAGTAAGTAAGTGAGAAATAGCATACTTGAAAAATGGGAAGGAATTGAAGCAACAATCTGGGAATGAAGAAGAATGCTTCTTATACAACAAAAAAAAAAAAAAAAAAAAAAAAAAAAAAAAAAAAAAAAAAAACAAACAAACAAACAAACAAAACGAACAAACAAAACGAACTGATTACATTGCAAAATGCATAAAGGGACTCACCTTTTTTTCTTCTATTTCTTTCAGATACCGCGTAGGTGAGCGAGAGAGTGAGAGGGTGACTGAGACTGGGTCGGTGAGGCTGAGAGGGTGAGTGGGTTGGGGCCGGCGTCGGCGACGGTGACGCTGAGAGAGTGAGAGAAGGAGAGGGTGAGTGAGAGTGTCGGTTTGCTGACACTGAGGCTGAGAGGGTGAGTGGGTTGGGGCTGGCGTCGGCGACGGTGACGCTGAGAGAGTGAGAGGAGGAGAGGGTGAGTGAGAGTGTCGGTTTGCTGAGACAGAGAGGCGTTTGACTGATGAGGGAGAGTGAGTGGGTGGGTGACTGAAAGAGAGGGTGACTGGGTTGGGGCCGGCGTCGGCGACGGTGACGCTGAGAGAGTGAGAGAAGGAGAGGGTGAGTGAGGGTGTCCGTTTGCTGAGACAGAGAGGCGTTTGACTGATGAGGGAGAGTGAGTGGGTGGGTGACTGAAAGAGAGAGCGTTAAATTCAAAAATATGCTATTAGAAATCGACTTTCATAGACTCGGTTTCCAGGTGGCTTCCACGTGGGTCCACGTCAGTCCACGTCAATGGCACGTGACACCAACATGGAAATCGACTCTCTGATAGTCGATTTTTAGATGGCTGCCACCTGGCAATAACGCCACATCAGATGCCACCAACCATCAAAACCGACTCTGTGAGAGTCGATTTACACACCCCAAAATCGACTGTCATAAACTCGAGATGTTACTAACCCAATTTCTTTCAAAACCGGACCTATTAACTAGATAGTTGGGAAATTATGCCTATTTTCCCATTTCGTTCGAAAATGGAATGCATTTAAATTCTATTGACATTTGGTATAAAATTGAAGTGTCATTAGAATTTTTTATTGAGTTTCAACTTTAATATATTATTATATAAATAACATGTGAAGAGAATGACACTTAAGTCTTAAACCAATTTTTTGTTGTTGATATAGACATAGTTGTTAGAATAAGTCGAACCATTTCATGTATAATATGAAACAAATGAAATCAGTTGCAAAAAGTTTCAAGTTGATTTGCGTGTAATAGATAGGCTCTTGAATCGTATTATGCAGTTGATCACTAGTTTGATTGAAACCACAAACACCTATTAAGGGGAAGAGAAAACAGCAAGGGACATGATGTCGTGATTAGGGGCTGTTTGGTTTTTAAAATTTCATCACTCATCACTCCTTATTCAATTTTCGTCACTCATCACTTATCACTCATCACTTAAAATACCCCAATTTCCTAAATCCCACCCATTTGGCACATATTTTCAGCTTCTCATCACTCAATTTTTTCTACTTTTTGTGAGACTCATACCTGAGCACTTGGTCAGAGCCTTCTGTTAGGCTACCTGCGGAACCCTCATTCCCCACCATTTTTATTATTATTTTTTCTCACTTTACCCTCTCTCATCTCTGACTTCCCACTTCTCTTGTCTGTGTCCCTCTTGCTTCTCTCTCCTCTCCTCTCTCTTTTCTTTCTTTCATGGCAAAATCCAACAACCTGTTCGGTGGTGAAATTCCCTCATGGCTTTCAACTGCTTATTCCAACCTCATTGAGCCAACAACCTCTCTAGCACAATCCCAAGTGGTTTCGGTGCTTGTTCTTTTTTGGGGTTGCTTTTTTTTTTTTTTTTTTGGTGGTTGTTGGGGTGTATGTGGTGGTGGGTGGGTTTGATTTTGGGTAGGTGGGTTGGGAGTGGTGGCTGGGCTTGGATGAAATTGGATTGGACGGAAGACATCGACTCGGCGTTTTCAGTGGACTTTTGTTCTGGGCTTTTGGATCGGACGAAATCAGACCAACGGTGAGTTTTTCAGTGGTGTTTTGGATTTTTGTTTGTAGAGGATGGAGTTTTTTTTTTTTGGATCGTTTCTGGGTTGCTGCCGTGGGTGTGCTTGACGTGGGCCTGCATTTTGCTCGCTGTGGGGTTTTTTTTTTTTTTTTTTTTTTTTTTTTTTTCTCTCATAGTCATGATCTTCCACAAACCCCACGGTGGTGGGTGGGTTTTGATGTGGGTTAGGCAAAATGTGGGGTTTAGTGGTTGTTCACGGTGGTGGGGTTGGTTTTGATGTGGGATAGGCAAGATGTGGGTTTTGGTTGTTGTTGATGTGGGTTTCGGTGGTGGTGGCAATTATTTTTGGGTAATTTTGGTAGTGACAAATTGGTTTGTGGCTGAGTTTTAGTGGTGGTTGGTGGTGGCTGGGTTTTGGAAGAGGAGAGAGAACTGCGTGATCGTGACACAGCGGCGCGGGTTGGCTGAGCTCGGATCGAGCACTGCATATGTGAAGATGGAGTATGGTGATCTACGTAAAGGTGAGGGCAGGTAGCAGAGGCTTCAGTTCATGTGGTGGTACTGGTATGAAGATGGAGTATAGTGATATTGGTAAAGAGAGCCGTTGGATTTGTTGTCAAAAGCAGCGCCTGGTGTGACTTTGCACTGACAATGAGTCCCATGCATGTGTGTTTAATTACGAAAATGTCATGGAAACTGAGTTTTGATAACTTGAAAACACCTAAAATGTGTTTTCAGTTTCCATAACTGATCATCACTCAAAAATCAGAGAATTGAGTGATGGAAACGAAAATTGGAAACACATCCAAACACACTACTCAGCTATAGGACCCACCAGTTTTAAGTTATGAGTGATGGAAATTAAAAATCCAAACAACCCCTAGGGGCCTGTTTGGTTTTTTTCTTTTCATCACTCATCACTCCTCACTCATCACTTAAAATACCCCAACGCCCTACACCCTACTCATTTGGCACCATCACTCAACTTGTCATCACTCAAAATTTTCAATTGTTTGTGGGCCCATACCTGTAACTTGGTTAGAGCAAAGCTGTTAGCCTACCCACCACAAACCCATCGAAAACCCACAGCTAGTACAAACCCCTAAACAATCACCAAATCAACCCAATGCACCAAACCCTAAACCCACGGCCAAACCAAAACTTACAGACACCACCATAATCACACCCACTTCTAAAATCTCAAACCAAATACCAAACCCACACCAGTGACCACCACAATCATACCCATTTCTCAAATCTCAAACCAGATACCACCACAATCAAACCCACGGCCCACGCCCACCGGAAACCCACAACGTGAAACCCGATCTGAAACCCACGGCCATGACCCAAACCCATAGACGAGACCCATCCCCACTGAAACAGACCCATAGACGAGACCCATCCCCGCTGAAATAGACCCATAAACGAGACCCACCATTGAAACGCTGGCCATTGATTCAACTCTAGCCATAGATTCAACTCCACCATCGAAATGCCACACATCAATTCCCAACTCCATCATTGGAACGCGACCACAGACGAGAAGAGATAGATTAGAGAAAAACAATGAGAATAGAGAGAAGAGTAAGGAAATGGAGAAGAGAGAAATAGAGAGTAAAGGCAAAAAGACCCGTTGGAGCTGCGCAGGGATAGGACGAGACACTGGCAGTGGGACCCGTTTGTGCTGAAGAATTACGAAATTGTCATTGAAAATTGAGTTTTGGAAACTAAAAACACCTAAAATGTGTTTTTAGTTTCCATAACTCATCATTCAAAAATCAAAGAATTGAGTGATGGAAACAAAAACCAAACAAACTTCTCAGCCATGGGTCCCACCATTTTTGAGTTATGGGTAATGGAAGCAGAGTTATGAGTGATAGAAACAACAAATCCAAACAGTCGCTAGGTGTCTCTATGGGCTAGTTATTTTTTTAAAACTTATTTTACTCTTTTTGTGGGGGAAACATTGATGTTAAAATGTGTGTTTTGGAAAAGCCATAAAATCACAATTTAACCTTTGGTAAAAACAAAGAAAAAAAATCATGTTTCTGCGAAATTGAACTTTAGGATGTGATTGCCATTGCCTTTATAGGTAACCTACTTAACAAAAACTTTATGAGACTTTAAGTTTTGTACACAAATTAATCACTAAGCAAGTTGGAGTGTTGGGCTAGTTAATGGGGCCAGTTGTCGCGTCCCTAACCAACCAGCTTGGCAATGTCCATATCCGTTGACACATACCTCTCAACCAATTTCAACCAACGCAATGATTAGCCTTTCAATTCACATCAATTAAGGCATACCCTCGATTAATTGAACTGCCTGTATTCGATCAAACTTAATTACTTGACGTATTTTAGATGAAAAATGGTATGATATTCATTCTAGAGAGAGACGTTGTTTCAATATTTATTTTTATTTTTTAAAAAGTTATTTGCGCATTTAATTTTCTTACTGTATTGATTTATGATATTCATTCATGACAAAAATGATGATAACCCACTTTTTTTTTTTTTTTTTTTTTTTATAGTGTAACTTTAAGTTATATTATATCACATTTTTTTTTTTTTTTTATGGGATGCAAATTTTAAAAAATTTACCATAAATTTTATTCTTATATTTTACATGATTACAAAATTTCAAAATATATGATATCAATAACTAT
This sequence comes from Quercus tomentella, assembly GCA_028535165.1. Taxonomy (NCBI): domain Eukaryota; kingdom Viridiplantae; phylum Streptophyta; class Magnoliopsida; order Fagales; family Fagaceae; genus Quercus; species Quercus tomentella. The sequence goes on from JAPQVY010000155.1 coordinate 22,194,372, forward strand.
GTCATCAATCAAATGTTTAAATTTTAAGTTTTTTTTTTTTAAAATTGTGTATAAAAAAATCATAGTTTAATGTTACACCAAGTGTAATCTTTGGTATATATGAAATTAAATCTTTTTACTTTTTTTTTTTTTAATTTCTATTAATGTTATTGCATAAACTTTCTAGAACTCTTACAATCATCTCTTCTTAGAGCTACTGTAAATTGATTTCGATCGGCACCAATACATGTAATCACAAACTTGAAGCTTTAGAGCATTCACAACGATTTCTCCGACTTGAAGGCGACTTCGGTGAGTTTTCTAATGATTTTTACAACATTGGGGTTTCAACAAGTTGTTGTTGTTCTTTTCTATTTTTTTAAACACTCAATGTTACGTGTATATATTTTTAATGGGTTTTGATTGTGTGTGGTATATTCTCTAATCTCTTATTTGAAAAAAAAAGTTGATATGTCATTGTTTTATTAGAGAATATTGTAAAGAGTAGATTTACAAGCATTAATCCTTATTGAAGTTAAATTCTACATTAAAATACTAGTACACTGACCTCAGTAGGATTAGTTATATTACTAGTAAGATTAGGATATACTACAATAGACTTGAATCTCAATTACGAATTTACTATTTAGGATAGAGGTCAAAGGAATCACTTTAGCTTCGGGCATATTGTCTCTTTACTCCTTACTTTATTGGGAAGTAGCTAGTAGCAACAAGTCATGCCTTGGTAAATCGGAAACGTGTAAAAACACGTAGGAATTCATTTATAAAAAATGAGTCAACGGTAGCTTTCAGACGATTATAAATAAATTATTTTAAAAAAATTTTAACACAAATTTTATAAGAAATATTAAAAATCGTTAAAAAAATTAAATTTTTTTTCTTTTATTATAAATTTTTTTAAAAAATATATCGTAAACAAATTCGACATAAACCTTTTCCATACAAAATGAATAAAACAAGTTTTGAGAAAATAAGTGGACCCTCAGAAGTTTTGGATGAAAGCGGCACGGTCTTCAAATTTTCAGATTTAATAATACATATAATAGCTAAAAAATAAATACAATACAACTTCCGTGTGCACCTGTCAGTTTCATCAGCTAATGTGTATTCGTTTACCTATAATTTTTTAATTTGGACATGAAATTAACAATCAATAATAATTGTCAACCGTCTGATCTCACTCTTGCAGTCCTGCTTATAGTAAAAATTATTTTCCTAGTTTTAGCATCTTCTTTTTTATTAAATGGATTTCTCTGGCTTGAGTTTATGGCCTTGCACTCAAACAAGTGGACGTACACCAACCCCTCCAACTTTCTTTATTGTTCTTTTCCTTTCAACCAAGCCAAAGCTTCTTCCTCAAAATGTTATGGAATTTGTGGATTTGGCCCTACAGAGAAGCATCTTCCAGGAAAGATACCTTAGTTTCTACGGGTAATACTTTTGTTTTTGCAGTATGTTGGTGCCGAAAGACAGTGCACAAGCTGTATATCCATGACTTCAATTTTACTTTTTTATATAAATTCAGGCACATTGTTGTAAACACCAAGTAAGTTTTTGATAATCATGATAACTTTTTTGTTAAGCATAATTCATATCTATAGAAATCAATCAAAACCAAAATACTAAAAATACATAAAATCATACAAAAGTACAACTTCCCACAACATCAATATGTATACTTGATCATCACAAAACCTTTGTACATTACATAAAAACCACACGAGGACGAAAACTGAAAAGATCGCTTCTTTTTTCCTTAGCTAAACGCAACGATCTCCCTCCGCCGTGGCTCACACTTAGCGGGATCCGCCGGCTGAGGCGGCGACGCGGCCAACCTGTCCAAGAAGCTGAGGGGACACTCGTCGTCGACACGGGTGTCGTCCTGGAAATTGAGAGCATAACTCGAAGGGTCGTAGCTGAAATCAGCGGAGTGCCACCGCATGTGGTGGTTCCTACGGGTCTTACCGATCCTCGAGATGAAGTTCATGCACCTGAAGCGTATCTCCGGCAGTTCATTGGCCGTCGATTTCAGCCACGAGTACGGTGACCTTGGCGACGTCGTCCGTGGCTTGTCCTCGCTTTTCAACTGCTGATGATCATGAACCGAAGGCGAGAAACAGCACATCGAAGTCTTCACCTTATGCTTAATAGAAGCCGTTGATGATGATTGCTGCTCGTAATCGTTAAACATTGTAATCTTTGTATATTTATTCCAAAGCAAGACACAAAAGTGAGTATATATAAAAATCGAGGCTGAAAGAAAAAGGAAAGAGTGGCTGAATATATATAATGGAAGTTAGTTTAGGGAAGTGATGTGAGGAAGTCGAATGAGCCAGCTAGATGCTAAAAGATGAAACCGTGGGACGTGCGTGGTGCCCGGTTTTTGTGTTAAACCCGCGTGACCTTTATTTATTTCCACTAACAATTGTCCTATTATGACACATGGTCTCCTACCTTTTAACTATCACTAGTAAGTAACGGCTTCAAGTTAAGGAAGCTCAATTAGCTAGGTTTTCTTTCTTTATTTTTGGGTAATAGTTTGACAGATATGAAGAGGTGAGATTTGAATTTTAAATCTCTCCATTTAGATATTATTTATCTGTATGTAATCTGTATAACTCAAACTCTAATAAAAAAAAAAACTAATACGCCATAAGGAACTTAACCCTCACCCTCTAAAAAAAAAACTTAGTTTTGCTTAATTTGTAAATTCATTGTACAGTAGAATAAAGTGATTTGAACCCTAAATGCCTATATTAAAAATACCAAAAGATGCTAATAAATTGAGTTGTAAAGTTCCTAACTTCTTAATTTTTATTATTATTATTATTTTTTAATTCTAGTTAGTATAATATGGTTTCTCTACAACAAAACCTAAGTGAAGCTCCTTATGTATGAAAAAAGAGTAATGTTACAGGAAAAAATTATTTTACAATATTTTTATAAACTGTTGCTATGGCCAGTTATTATTGGTTCTCATCTGGTTCTACCACTAACATCACTTTTTTACTTATCAATAATTACTTACCACATTAGTTTTTTATTAAAAAAAAATTGTAAAATAATTTTTATCTTTGACATTGTCCATGAAAAAAAAGAAAAAAGAAAAATAGTATTAATCCAAAATATTTAACGAACAGTTGTGCTGACTTTTTTGGATTCAAAAGAGGGAGATTCGCATTGACTAAAGTATATCTATATTTATATTGCTCATCTTTTTGTAACAACAATTTTTGTGCCACAAAAAAAAAAATAGTGAAATTATGAAGATGTAACTGACGTAGCTTCGTATTGTTTGTTATAATTTTTTTTTTCCCATTTTATTCTATTGAACAAGATATAAATTCTACTCTAACTTAATGTAAGTGTATATGTGTGTAAAGTTCCCTCTTGGAGATTTGAACCCTGATTCTTTCTCACCACACCTTACAAGCATTTATACTTGTGGAGTGACCACCACACCAAAGGTACGCGGTGGTAATTTAAAAAAAATATATGATAAGATGTGAATGAATGAATTATGTTGCATGATTATTGATCTTTATTATTACATCTATATACGAATTGATTTTTAGAGTATATGGAATTTAAATTTATAGTTTAATTAGGTGTAGGTAGAATTCCGACTTAGATCCCTTATTTAATAACAAAAGACTTTATGAGCTAACTGAAACCCAAAAATAATGTATAATTTTTTAAACTTTATTTTTAAAATATGGTTATATTTTCGTTAATTTATTTTTTAAACCGTTGAACCAATAAGGATAATCTCTTCAAAAAATACAAGTAATGCCTTCTAAAATTCTACCTTTTAATAAAAAAAAAAAAAAAAAAAAAAGGTAAACTACGTATTTCATCATTATCTTTCATACCATATTTTAATTTGGTCTCTAACATTTTAATTGTGTCAATTTGATCCCTAATCTTTCAGTGTTGTGTTAATTTAGTTTTTGTCGCTATCTTTTGGGTGGAAATTTCTGATATAGCTAACGGTCAAAATATAAAATTAGTTTATTGTCACGTTAATGAAAATTAATTTTATATTTTAGTCATTAGTCATGTTAGTAATTTCTATAAAATAGATAGCAGTATAAGCTAAATTGACTAAAAAAAAAAAAAAATTAGAAACCAAATTGATACAATTAAAATATTAAAAACTAAATAAAAATATGTTGTCAAAAATAAAGTCCAAATATGTAGTTAAAAAAATGGAATTATTCCTTTTGCGTTTCCCTTATTGCCAACGTTTTGTCGACGCGGGACTACAGGGCTGCGTCCCTTTCTAGGGATAACAGGATAAGATCGATTCTCGGAATGAGTAGGAGAGAGAAGTGATGCGTGATTCATGAACAAGCAGCATAGGGCGCGTGCATGCTAGGAGGTTTCGATGCAGCCAAATGATAGGAAAATATGTATTTGAAGCATTGAATCTTAAATGGTGGGACCATATATGAGCGTGTGAACTGTGAAGTCTGAGACTCTGGGACTCGGGATATTTCACCAAACACTACTTTATGTAATTGATGCCTTCTTGGTGTGTGTTCAGTGTTGAGATCGGTGCTAAAATGTAGTGCATTTTAGTAACAACTGCCTTTATACGTTAGTTCATTGCCATTAGGCTAATAGCATGTGATCCAAGGTTCATTGCTAATTCGTTAGTTCATTGAATTGGTTGTGGTTCTAATTTTTCTCTTAGAGGTCTTTCCTAACATATACTCTTATATTTTTCTTGTAATCACTTCTTATTTAGAATTCACAAGTTGTCTTTGTTAGGGTTATATTTTATGTAATTGACTAATCTTTTGACAAAATGTATTTTACTTGTAATTTGGTAGATCTAAGTTGGGTTTAATACATTGAAAGCTTGAATTTGTGTGAAAACACAAGAGCTGTTTAGACCCTCAATTAAAATTATGGCTAAATTGTTTTTACTCTTACTTAATTAAAATGCGGAAACAAGAGTAAATGCGCGAAATGAACCGATACTACTCTAGTGCATAAATATGAACAACAAACAATAAAAGTAAAGCACAAGAGTAAGGGAAGAGAGATGAAACCACAAAATAACACCAAGACGTGTTATCGAAAATGAAACTGAAGAACTCGACGAAAAACCTCTCCGCCGCCCTCTAAGCGATAATTGATCCACTAGAGAATAAAGTTGGAGTATACAAATAACAAAAGACCCTCCAAGTCTAGCCTACCCCCATGTACTTGAGCCCTCCAAGCTCCTGCTACCAACTTACTTAACGAAGTCTTGTCTTGTCTAACTCTTCGGATCACACAATACACCCGATTGCATCCGCCAAGCCTCACCGGCTTCTTTTGGCAAATCCCCAAAACTTCCCAAACTCCAAAACACTCTCTACACTCTGAAAAGGTGTGGGTTGTGTTTGGGTACAAATCTCCTTTCAAGGTATGACAATGGGAGAGGGAAGGAGAAGAGACTGGAATGATTTCTCACTAAGGATGAGTAGCTTTCTCTCTAAAAGATGGGTGTGTGTGTGTTGTAGAAAACCTATCTAGGGTTTTTTTTTTTTTTGAATGGTCTCCTTACAATTTCTGTGAGTAATGAGGGTATGTATAGTATGGGTGAATGGTAAGAAAGTCACTCTTAAAAATTCTCCAGGCAGAATGTTTCGCGAGTACTTCGCAAGAAGGCCTTACCCACGTGACGCTTGCGGAATTGATAGCCTAGCACAACTCTTTAGCTTTTAGCATGTGCTTCTCACATGGCTCTTTCGCAAGTTAGCTTCTCGCGAGCTTCTCGTGAAATCCACTTGTGCTTCAATTCATGCTTGATTCTTCACCAACTTAATACTAAACCTAATACAATAAAATCCCACAAAAATACAATGAACAAAATAATGCAAATACAACACTTTTTGTCATGGAATAAAGCCAACATAAAATATAGTTGTAAATCACAACTTTACATACATCAAGAAATATGTTATTCAAGCATATCAAGTGTTCGTATTAAAAGACTTGAAGATTGGTCCAGGAAACAAGTGAAGAAAAACTGTTCATTAAGTCTCGACAAATAGCTCGACAAATGACTGCTATCGAGATTTAATATGAAACTCGATAGATGGCTCGACACATCCTCCATCTATCGAGAATTACGATTTCAGAATTTCTAGGTCTAAAATTTGGCCCAAGTTTATGTATTTGTTTAGGGTTTCTTTTCTCACAACCCTAGACATATATGAGGTTTATTTTAAGAGCCGTCATATACGGATACAAAGACCAAACGATTTTTTTTTTCTTTGTGAGAAGCTATTGCATTTGTACGCCTTAGAGTTTTGTAACCAAATACTTCCTGATCTTCATTGTTGATAAAGTGAAGAACTTTGCAACTAACAACATCTGTTCAAGTTGTTGAAGTTAGTCATGTACTAGGATCTGTGCAAATGGTTAGTCACGTACTGGGATCCGTGCAAATGGTTAGTCAGAAATTGGAGATTTGTGCAACAAAGGAAAGAAGGCTACTACAAGATCAAGTCCAATTGGGTATTGGAGCAAAGATTCAATTGTAGGTTGATATTTCGGGATAGGCCAGGGTAGTGGTAAGATACCTTATACTTGTAACCGTTTAATTGTTGATTAGTGGATTTTTGGGAGTGGTGATTTTAAATTTACCCGGTGGGGTTTTGCCTTGTGAGAAGTTTTCCCCATTTGTTAACAAATCACCGTGTTAATTTAATTTCCGCTGCATTTAGTTTATTTGGTAATTTGTTGGTACATTCATGATTTACATGCAATTGAACCTAATTAATCAACTTGGGTAAATTGAATTAATTAACTTGGGTCAAGCTATCTTAACCTAACAGTCTTTCATCAAAAAAAAAAAAAAGAATTCACAAGTTGTCTATAACATCATCTCAAGGATATGTCATAACTCATAAGCTACGGTTTTCAATTTGTGCAAATCTCACATGTTTGAGAGAGAAGGCAATAAACAAGCACACCTCTTGAATTAGTATGTCAAGGAATATGAAACTTGGACAGAGGAAAATTTAGATATGATTAAGTCAGCTTTGACTCATGATGAACTGAATTTATATTCTTCTTAATAAAGTTGCATTTTTTTTCATAAAATAAATAACATTATGCCACTTAAAAAAAAAAAAAAAAAAAGTGAGTTATGTTGTCAAAGACCTTTTTAAAAAAAGAAAGATATTATAGTAGTGCTTGCCTCTATTTTTTTTTATTACTTTTTTTCCTCCTTGTATTATGTTAATAATTACAATAATTAACACATCACATTTGCTAGCTCTAAGTAAAACTCTATTGTCAAATTTTCAAAATACTACAATGAATAAATCTATTAATAAAACTTTTACAAATTTAAAAGGAGTATCACTATTTATTTAATACTATTGGTTAAAGTACAGACTACACTTCTAAAATTTGAGTTTTTATATATATATATATTTTTTACACCTTGAAATTTCAAAATTTAGATTTTATTTCTTGAAGTTAAATTTCGTTTGCATTAGCAGCCCCTCCTCCATATAAGTGTCAGATAAGTTTACTTCACATTTTTAGTTCGTTTAATAAAATGATGTCACGTCAATAAATTATTTTAAAAAAAATTTAGGCTACAAAAATGATGTGGCCAGTACCTCATTTTGCACCCATATAAACACATCATTTTGTACCCGTTAATAACCTTTATATTCTTCTTAATAAAGTTGTGGTCTTCACATAAAAAAAAAAAAAAAGAAAAAAAAAAGAAAAAAAAAAGAAATACCATTATGCCGCTTTGTCCAGAAATATGAGATCTAAGGAAAAGGCCACGTTGTCAAAGACCTTCGCCTTTTTTTTTCTTTGTTATTACTTTTTTTCCCTCGTTGTATTATGCTAAGTATTACAATAATTAACACAACACATTTTCTCTAAGTAAAACTCTTTTGTCAAATTTTCGAAATACTACAATGAATAATATCTACCATTAAAATCTTTTGAAATTTAAAAGGAGTGTCACTATTTACTTTATATTATTTTAAGGCTAAAGTGCAAATTGTATCTCTAAATTTCAGGGGTTTTTGAATTTTACACTTTGAAATTTTATAATTATTTCAAAATTTAGATTTTACCTCCTAAAGTTATATTCTGTTTGCATCAGCAGCCTTTCAATCCATATTTTCTATTAAGTGTCACATAAGCTTGCCCTTGTGTGTTTAGTTTTCTAATGAAATGATGCCATGTCAATAAATTATTTAAGCATTTTTAGACTACAAAAATGATATGCCCAGTACCTCATTTTGTACCTCTGTAGACACCTCATTTTTTACTCATTAATAACCTTTAATCCTTAGTCTCAATGAGGAGCTTGAAATACGTCAATTAAGGGTAATTGAAGTGTTCTCAATAGTCTGAAGATAATCATAACTTAAAAGTACTCCAAATCGCTTTGAAAACAATGCTGAAAAGTGGCTTTTTTCTCATTGTTTTTACCATAACATTTGAACCACAACGAATATTTGAATGAGAATTTTTTAATTGGAAAGTAGACATCTTGGACTTTAATTGAATTCAAATTTTTCCTAATTTGGATTTAAAATGAGTAAATTATGGACGTTTGAAGTCGGACTATCAATGCAGTAAAAATTAAGGTTCTATGTACACACCTTTCTATGTACACACCTTTAGGATTGTGTATGCACACTCACGAGACTGTGTGCACAGCCTCACTTCCAGAACCATATTTAGGGTCCCAGTACTTAAATCTTAGAGGGGGCACCCCCCAGACCCTTAGAAACATCCAAAACCCTCCAAAAAGCTTTAAAACCCTAGTTCACACACACACACACACACACACACACACACATGCATGTGTATATACTCAACTTATGCCTCCATCCAAAAACTGAGCTAGAGAGAGTGTCTCCATGTTTTCAAAACCCTACCTCATCTTTTCTGATCTCTCACACAGTACACTAGCACATTTTTATGTATTGAACCTCTCTCTAGTAGTTGGATTATGATAAGAACTTGCTAGAATATGAATATGAATTGTGGACAAGTAAGAATTGTGAATTAGAATATTTGTTGTTGTAGGCCACTTCAAGGGGACCTAAACCTCCATAGAGAAAGAGAGAGATTAAGAGAGAGAGAGAGATGCACTAAGCAATTGGTTTATTCTTCATTGATATCTAATATTGAATTACAATCATAAATAGGAGACTAGCTCTAATACCATTGGCCCACATGGCCTAAGATAATTGGTTAGTTAATTCAACATGTGCTTTATGAATTAAGCCATAGGTTAAATGAGCTACATGTACTTATATCCTAACTAACTTATCATTATCTCAACTAACTAACTAACTAAAGGAAATACAACCTAGACTTGTGTACATAGGAACGAAGCCCGCGTATGTAGCCAAGTTGTGTATGCATCTTCATAAGCATGCATACACAAGTTTATCTGGCAGAGTTATGTAAGGAAATTTTTTTACGAAATTTGGTGCAAAGTTAATCTCATATCGTTTGGGAACAATCGACCTGACACCCCCTCCCCCTCTCTTGACACTATAAAATTCCTCATAGGCTCTTTTCCCAAAACACCATTGAAATCACTAGAAAATAATAATCTAGGAGGGATTTTTTCTTTAAAACACCTTTAAACTTAAAGTTTTCTTAGTTGGGACCATTTTTTGGTCTAAACCCCTTAATAAAAATTTTACTAATCCTCTGGGTTTTGTTTTGATAGATTGACCGAGAGGAGTCCTCAAACTCTTTGTATTTCATAAAAGATGGAGAAGCTAACCAACTTAAAGGGAAATTGCATTAGATGGGCCAGCAGGGACAATGTTCAAACTCAGCAACCGTTACCTCCGCATTAAATGATCTATACCTACCAGCCAAGTCACATTTATTATAGAATGACCCATCAAAACAGTGTTGTACACCTATACTTCCACTCATCCTCACCTCAAAAGAAGGGGGGGGGGGGGGGGAAATCCATATGGGACAAGTAGCTTCACCCTCATCATCCACCCTATAGGTGGATAGTGGAGGGGGAATCTCTTTCCCTATAAATAGAGTCTAAGGGTCCGTTTGGATACAGCTGAAAACTGAAAACTGAAACTGAAAAACACTGTAGCAAAATAATTTTTAAATGTGTGAATAGTATCGTGAGACCCATTTTTAATGAAAAAGTTGCTAAAAAGTGAAATTTGTGGGTTCGTAAACAGTACACTATGTGCTGTGATTGGCGGAAACAAATTAGAAAAGTCAAACTTTGCGGTTACTGTTCATTGAACAGTAAATGAACAGTAGCCGCAACTCTCAAAAATGCGTGAAAAAAAAAAAAAGAAAAAAAAGGGGGAAAACGCAGACGCAAACGCGCTGGTTTTCAGCCCTATCCAAACTAAGCCTAAATCTCCAAGAAAAGATCCAGAAATTTTCAGTAAAAAGTATGAAGTGTAAAAGAGAGCAAGGAACAATTGTACTCAAAAGTTCATCATCTGCATGCCCAAGGGCCTGTTATGAATAATACAACTGAAGTCCTTTTCTTCTTAAAGTCTATAATGCCCATTTGCATAGAATCTCAGGACTTCTGACTCACACATGTTTTTTTTTTCTTTTTTTAATAAAATTATATTCTAAATCTTGCAATTTAGGAGGTGCGAAAAATTTGATCCTATAGTTTCAAAAATAATAAATTAAAATTTTGAGATTTCAAAAACTCAACAAGTCTCAAGTTGAATTCCTCATTTGCATGTATAAGTAATTAATTGAATTTGTAAATGTATGTGTAAATGGAGTGCCAGAGTTTTCTAAGTATGCATTCCACCGTTTACGTTGTATAAATAATTGATTGCCAAATCAAGATAATTTTGAAAGATTTATAGTGGCTTAACAAAATATTTTTGTGATTCCAGAAAATTCATCATATTCTAGAAAGATTCTAGTATGTATAAAATAATATATAAAAAAATGTTTTTGATTGTATTATATCTGAAATATATAATTAATGTGTTCTTGTTGTATTATATCTAAAATCTATTATTAATAATATAGTTTAATGTTATTGATTCTTAATAGGATCTATGTATATCTTCAGTTGTGTTGGTGTGGCTTCACTAACATTTTGAGTTGGTGAATGATCAAATTTGTTTGTAGGATACCATTGTGATACTGATATCTACAAATGTGACGGTCAAATTGCATGTTGCACTTGTTGTATTTTTTATTGATCGATTTTGAATAAGAAACATAATTTTGTTTATGATCTCATTTTTTTAAGACTAAAATAAAAGAAAAATTATTGACTATTTAAAAAAAATAAAGCAAAAAAAAAAAAAAATGATGTTCAACTTATGCTCCAAAGAATTTAAATTTTTTAGTTAAAACTATCAACTTGGAATTAATTATTTGTTAATATTTAATATTTATTTTTTGATAAAACAAATTAACATAAACATTTACTTAAACACACACTTCTGTTTTACAAGAGTAAATTATTATTATTTTTTTTATAATGTTTGTGCACTTTCTATATAACTCTATGCACATAAAAGTGAAAATATTGAAAAATTTAACGTTCAAATCAAAATTTGACATGTAAAGAGAAAATTTCTTCAAATAGGAAAAACAAAATGAAAGAGAATAATAGTATAGATATTTTTCTAAAATCAATGTACATAAAAAAATAAAATAAAATAAAAAATTCAAGGAAGCAAGGTTGTTGTGTTAGTGTTTCAAAATTTATAGACTATTTAAATTATGAAATACCAATTGTTGTATATGGAATTGAGTGTTGATTTCTTGATTAAAAAATGCATTAATAATTATAGTAAATGTATAACAATATGATACTAAATTAATTTTTTTTATATATATAATTAATAACAATTATCCCAATTTTCATAAAATAATAAAGCAAGTGAAATTATTTTTTAAAAAAATCTTGAAGAATGAAGTTGGTATCCATGACAAAAAGAAATTAAAAAAATAAGAGACATAAATAGAAAACACATACCTTAATGGATATGCAATGAAGCGCCGCAATATACATAACAAATATAAACTTCCCGTAGCACAGAAATTCAAGAAGTTTATAACAGTTGGTTTAAGAAAATCATGGCATGTCAATTTAACTAAGTCATATCATTTAAATGGCCTTGAAAAAAAACGTAAAAATAATTCTAAAAAAAATTAAAAAACTAAAACAAATATCTAATATCTAAAAATTACATAAACCTTCATTTTACTTTATTTTAACATATCGTGCCCCCTATTTTCAAATCCTAACTCTGTCATTAGTTATGTTATTAAAGGAATAAATTATTCATAGACTTCCATTTACGAAAAGGAATGTGAATCAACTATGCTTTCTAAATTTAATGCCTATCTCTTCCATGGTTGGAGCTATCCTAAGTGATGCGACTAGAGAAAAACATCTTAATTAACAAGCTTTGACACTTTATTATTCCGTATGGAATATGCCCTTTTCAATTTAAATGGTAGAGAGTCACAAGTGACTAGAATGAAATTTTTAATGGGTTTTTTTAGAATATATACTAAACATAAACATAAATGTAAACATAATTTTGTATTACAAACATATAAAATAGATTAAATAATTTGCAACATCCATTCCATATGGGCCAGTGGCGGATCTAGAATATTTTTTTAGAATGGTCAGTAAGAAATTTAAATTATACAAAATTTAATAAAAAACTTGAATATATTGACAGTACAAAATATGCATGAAAATACATAAAATTTTATAATTTCATTATACGAATTTTCATATTTTGAATTCATTACATGATAGTTTCATTACTAATGCTATAAGTTATATCTCATTAATATACATATACAACTAAGCAATCATTCATCCAATATTGTGTTTATAGAATTACTCAATTAAGATGAAAATTCAACTCAACTTTAATTTTTGTTGTTGCATTATTTTTTTTGTATGCATATCATTACAAAATCTTTCTGAATACTTTAATTTTGTTTGTGTAACTAGTGTTACTCTATTAACAATTCAATGTGTAATAGCAGTAAATACATTGTCTCACCGCAATGATTGTAGTATAAAATAAATAATTTGATACAAAGTATTTTGAAAAATGATTGTATAAAATAAAAAGGATACATTCTTATGCTAAAATATAAAACAAAAAAAAAAAAAAAAAAAAAATTGCACGTTGATGCGAAATCAAAATAATTCAATAAGTAATATAAATTATAATTATAATTTTAATCTTTAAAGCCTTATACATAAGGCCCAAGGTCCCGTAGAAAGAGTGAAATCAGTAACTTGTTTCGTCACTTTATTCTCTAATCGTAGTCTACTATCTATTGAAATTTCAAACTTTAATAACTTCATTCACGTGGAATAAGGACCGGATAATAGCAAGGGAGAAAAAAAAAAAAAAAAAAAAAAAAAAAAAAAAAAAAAAAAAAACAGGAAAGAAAGAACTGAGCAAGAAGATGACGATGAAGGACTGAAGAAGAAGCCAACCAAATTTCGTCTAAAGGTTTTTATTTTCAAGGTGCTCAATTTTTTTTTTAGGGTGGTCACTTTTTTTCTTTAAGGTATACAAATCATAAAATTTTAAATATATTATACATAATTTAAAAAAAAAAAAAAATTTAAGGTCAAGGTGGTCTTGTGACCACCCTGCCTTCAACGTGGCGCCGCCACTGATATGGGCTCACTTTTTATAATCTAATCTTATAGTATTGTTGCAGAACTTTGGGACTTGAGGGAGGCTCTTTTTTTGGTTTAGTGTCACAATTTTCTATTTATTTCAGTTTTTTTTTTTTTTTTTTTTTGAGGAACTATTTCAGTTTTAAGTTTACACTTTTGTCCACTAAATTTAGAGGGATATGTTTGAATAAATTCCTGCTATTTTATTGTTTTGTGCAACTATAAATGAACTCTTGAAAAAGAAAATATTAGAACAATTTTTTTTTTGGTTTGATGATTGAAATAATAGTGTAGTTCATTTCTAGGTATTTACAATATGTAATCAACTATTTACATTAAGTTGTGCCAATAAAAATTTAGAACAGCTTTTTTTTTTCCCCAAAAAAAATTGCTATTTTTTTTCATATTCAAATCTCTATGTATAGCTTGGGGTGGATAGGGATTTGAATTTGAAATCTAGTCATTATCAATGAAATTTACAAAATTATTGATCAAAAGCTAAGGATATAAATAAGTATTATTCTATGGTTCTCCAAGTTTTATATATATTTTTAAATTCTGCAGCTATATATTTTACTTTACTATCAAAGTCCCATATTTCCCTGATTTTAGTTCAAATAAGTGACATTTAGATATATTAGTTCAGCCACGTATACAAGTGGTTTCATTTGAATTCAGACTCAAACTTCCCATTGTCATACTGCCCTTAAAAACTTAAATTTATAAATGAATAACACTAAATATACTACAATTTTTTTCCATAGAGGTTAGAATGATGAGACACAAATCACAAAAAATAATAATAATAATAACAACAATAATAGAACAGTCATTCATTAAGTGTAAAGCTCATACAAATTGAAATACTCATACAATTCTTCATAACAAATATGTTGTACATTGTACAACCAAAATTAATCCCTCCAATATCTCATTTATCTCATTTGTTGCTCTATCTAATTGATGTTTATCACCTTACTCTTCTGCGAACTAATGATTTCCACAATATTAAAGGGAAGGTAGCGATGAAGTGAGATAAAATTTGAAGAAATGAAAGGACTTGATAAAGAGACAGAGAATAGGAGATTAAAGAAAAGTAATATTAGGAAGAAAACATAAAAAAGGAAAAATTCACAATGTACAATTAATGAAATAATAACTTCAACATTGGCGAAGGAAATCTACCTCTTTAAAAAGAAAGATGGTGATGAAGTGAGCAAAAAATTGTGGAGATCAAAAGAACTATGGAAAGAGGCTCGAGAAAGCAATAAAGAGGAGAAGATTAAAAAAGGGTGTGAGATCAGTAAAAAATCACGGAAACAAAATACACAAACTAATAAAATAATAATTTCAACAATGAAAAAGAAAATAAATCTTTTTGAAATTGGAAATGGTGATGAAGTGAACAAAAAGCTGAGGCAATCCAAAAGTCTATGTAAAGAAACTGAAAAAAAAAAAAAGAAAAAAAAAAAAAGAGATATATCTATAAAGTAATACTACATATACAAACTATTTTACAACATTTTTACAAACTGCTAATGTTGTTTCAGCATTTTCCAAATTATTATTGGGAAGTAAGAATATGATATTAGTGGTGGGCCCAAATTAGAACTGGTAAGAATTTGCTACATCAATAATTTGTAAAAATGTTGTAAAATAATTTATGACTGTGACATTACTCATATTTAAATAGAGATAGCGTTATTAGTGTGTGCTAATTTTTAAGGAAAACAAATATGTGTGTGTGATATTTCTAAATATAGATAGTGTGTGTTGATATTTAAGAAAAAAAAGTAGTCCTTTGCAGCTTAAAATCTTTTCTAACCATTTATAAAAAATACATTTTTAAAGTAGTTAACCAAAACTTTTGGGCCATTTTATTTTGAAAATTAGAAAGAATAAAAAAACAAACAAACGTAAATTTCAATATTAAAAAGGGGAGAGATAAAAGAGGATAAAGTTTAGGATTTTGAAAATGAGTTGTTTTATCATTTATGTAGGAATTAGATGTATTTTTATAGTGTTATCCTCAAGTTCTGTCTTTGTTTAAACGTAGAGTGTAAGTAGGGTTGTAAATGAACAGGGTCGGCCCTTCCACTAGGCCAATTAGGTAATTGTCTAAGGCCCCCAAGTGGAAGAGGGGCCCCAAAATTTTAGAAAAGAAGGGGTAGAAGCCAAAAAACAAAACAAAAATGTTTCAGATGAATCTAAAAGAAATCCGGCACATCCTTTTGACCAAAAAACAAAATTTCTGTTATATTCGGTTAAACATTGGTAGTACAAAATTTTTTTTTGATCTAAACAAAATCAATTGTCCCAAAAATAATATCATTATCCTCTAGACAAACCAAAATTCAACAAGATAAACTACAAATTCGGTCTAAAAAATTAACCACAAAACAATCACAAATCAAAACAAATAAAAAACCTCAAATCCCTAAAATTTTTACCGTTTCTCTTTCTCATTCTTGCTCAGCTTCTTTCTCTCAGCTCTTGCTCTCCGCCTCTCTCATTCTTTTTCTCCACTGTTGCTGGCTGCCTGGCTCAAGCTTCCTATGATCTAAATCATCCGATCTGAAAATTCTGAATTGACTGAGGAGTGAGGATTGTCAACTGCCTTTTTTTTCTTTTCGCTCTATGTTTTGATTCTGTAAATGGATGAATTTCTACTTTTGAGGTATAAGGCTTGGCTTTCTCTACTTTTTATTTGTTAAGACTGGACCCGTTTATATTGAGTTATGGCTAGACGTTTGGGCCTTCAAGGTTTTTTGTGTGTGTGTGTGTGTGTGTGTTATAGGTGTAATAGGATTTGTTTTGTGTTTTTTGTGGGTGGGTCTTATTAATAAGACTTGTGTGACCATCTTGGCATCTTCTTGGCTGGGCTGGGCTTATACTTTTGTTAGGGCTATACTTAATTTTTTTTCTTTAATTTTAATCTTGTGTTTATATATATATATATATTTTAGTTATTGGTAATATAATGAATAAATCTTTATTTATGCAGGTTGAGATTGCTAAAAACTTGTTATTGTTTAGTGAAACTACAACAATACTTTTTATATAAATCAGGTTCTATTTCTCATTTGCTCTACACTTCAAAGTTATTTTTTATTTTAGTCTTTATAAATATATTGTTTGATTAGAAATGTCTACTAGAAAATATGCATCTGGATATGAAAAACTTAAAAAAAGAAAAAAAAAAAAAAAAAAAAGAAGAAAAACTAATTGAGTCTCAAAAAGGATTAATGGATAAATTTGTTATTATTAATAAACAAAATATAACACAAAATTTAGATGAAAATATCACAAATGAGCAAGAAATTCACCAAAAATAGATTTTAAATGAAATATATTATAATATAAAAATATTAAATAAATATTAATTTAATTAATACATAAGTATAAAAAGGACCCCATTTTAGTTCTTGCCTTAGGCCTTAAAATGTCTAGAGCCGGCCCTGTAAATGAACCAAAATGATCATGAACAACTCGGGCTCGGCTTGATAAAAAGTTTGTTCATTTTTGTTTGTTTATAAATAAGCCAAGTTTAAAGCCAAGTTTGAGCCTTAGTTTTAGGCTCGTTTAGTAAACAAGCCGAGCTCAAGCAAAAAAATTTGTTCACAAACAAGCTCGTGAGCTATTAGGCTTGATACATAATAATTCAAGCATACACTCATTTATAAGTTTATATGTGTTAGCTAAATATACTCATTACACATATCTTTATAATGATATTGCCAACATGAGACTACTACCTATATTGCCTTAATTCTTTCCTTCCTTTAAACTGATCAAGAACCACTTTAAACTATAGTTCCATTTAAAAATAAATAAATAATTAAATAGGCCACATATGATCCTTCCCTATCAATCATCTAAAGTAAAGTTAAGAAACATGTTAATATTTTCTCATTCATAATAGTTACAAAGAGGTATTTTTCTAGTCCTTCACCATCTAATGTGAATGTAAAAATTTGTATTTTGAACAATTGCTAAAACTGTAGACAAAGAATGATGAATGAATGAATTTAATTATGTAAATTATTAATTTGAATAATGGCTAATCATAAGTAGGACTAGATGCATGATAAAATGAGTATACTATTTTCTTTTTCTTTTTTCTTAATTTTAGAGATTTAAGCATTTAATAATGTAATTTTTTTAGATCTTAAGCTCAAAAACTTGACCTAAGCTTAAGTTTGAGCTTGATATTAAGCTTAAGTTTGGCTTGACTAATTAATCAAGCCAAGCCAAGTCAAGCTCAAGCTTTTTGGCTTTTCCATGAGCTCAAGCTCAAACACTATTTTTAAGCTTTTCACAAGCTCAAGCCAAGTTCAAGCTTTTGATTTTTCCTAACGAGCCAAATTTGAACATACACTACTCGACAAAACTTGGCTCGTTTACAGCCTTAAGTGTAGGGATATTTTTGAACCATTGAAAACTCCATCCTAAATATGGGAAACCCCTTAAATAGTAGTTTGTGTGTGTGTGTGTGTATCAATATTATATGAAGTAATACTATTATAAAAAATGAACCATTTCACATCTAAAAACTTGTTGGACCACTCTTAATCAACCCAAAATAAAGAAAAACCAGCCAAACATATTAAAATTGGCCAAAATAAAGAAAAACCAGCCAAACATATTAAAATTGGCCAAAACAAAGGAAAAATTAGATTTAGGTTGGGCCAATCTAGGCTAAAATTTTGAAAAGTGTCCCAGTCCAAAACTAACCAAACAGTACCATGATGCACCGCAATGCATTGCACGTGTGACCACAAAATAGAGGTGTGGTACAATGATGGTTTTGGCCAAACTGCATCATTTAGTGCGGTGATAAAAATGGAGCAAAATCACACCAAACTCACAGTGAACACCCCTACACAGTGTATTTCAATAATTGAAATCGTGAGTTACTTAATTTAAAAAAATGAATTGATCAAATAATAGGTACTTAATTTTATGTGAAAACAGTGAAAAGAACAAATAAAATGCAGGAAAGGAGAGTGATGAGAAACTCCCTTGTTGAGGTGAGTTGTATCCTGGAGCATGGACGGAGGTATTATTGGACTTTGGGGGGCAGTGCCCCCCCCCCCCCCCCCCTAATTTTTTAAATAAAAAATACTAGTATATATATATATATATATATAGACACTAATTTTAGCAATTTTGTTCAATAAAATTACACTTTATCCCCCTTAACAATATCATTGATTCTTTTTAAGAATAATGCTACATTGACAAACTTTTTTACAATAGTTTTTACAAACTATTGAGTTAGCAAATTCTTACTAGTTTGTATATAGATCCATCACTTACATCATTTTTTTTACTTACTAATAACTACTCACTACATTAGTAGTTTATAAAACAAACAACCTAACAAAAATTACAAGTAGCAAATTTAAAAAACATTAAGCCCAATCAACCAATTTTACATAAAACAAACGACTTAACCCTTTAAAAAATTTTAAACAAAATAATTTTATCATTACTCTGAATGTATTAAAGACACCAAAATTATTATTTAAAAAAAAAAAAAAACAAAAACAAAAACTTCAACGGCGAAGCAAAATAGCAGAGCCAAAGGCTAAAGCCGCCATGGTTAGAAGCAGAGCTGTCCCTCTTAACTCTAAATTTTGGCTCCGTCCCTGTCCTGGAGGAACTTAAAAAGACTCACTGATAAGTGATAACTGCCATATCAGTGCTATTGTAAGTTGGGAAAGTTGTCCGTATATAATTGCTGGATTCTCCTCCATAACACATTGTATCGTTCAAAATCAAACACAAAACAATGGTAATAGCAACCAAAGAAGACCACCCAGCACGCCCATCATGATCTTTTCTATGTTCACTGCACTGAACTTAATGAGAAATTATAGAGTTCTCTGGTGGATCATGTCACTTGTCCACCATTCCACTAAAAAACTTCCACTTATTTAAAATTGCTGAGCCAGTAATTAATTTCTGTTTAAAAAAATTTTCTAACTAACAATTTTAAACAGGTGGAAGTTTTTTAGTGGAATGGTGGACCACATCACTTGTCCACCATGTGGATCTTATAATTTCTCGAACTTAACACCCATTAATTTCATCTGGTATATTTAAATATTAGGCCCGACTTTGCATGGGAGAGACCTAAAGAGTCTCTAACCGATCCCAGTGTCTAATGCAAAAGTCAAAATAACTCCTTGGAGAACTCAAGTTAAATATCCAATACTTGAATGTATCGTACGTAGTCACTTTTCTGATTGGAATCAAACGAACATGAATACAAGCACACGTATAGATACTGGTGCAAGATGGAGATACAACAATTTTTGAAATTAGGACACAAGTACGGTCGAGATATGTATATTAATTAATTATTCAATATATTTTTATTTTTGTTAGGACATATGTGATTCACTTGTTAGGAATATATGTCACTATTTTATGTAATTGGCTAATCCTTTAACAAAACACACTTTACTTGTATTTGGGTAGATTTAAGATGTGTTTAATACTTCAAGAAACCGTGTTTCAAGATCAAGTGTTAAAGTCATGCAAGTCTATCCAAGATTCAAGTATGAAAAGTACCTGTCATTAAAGCTCGACAGCTAGCCATCTATCGAGCTTGAAGAGCTGTTCCAGCCCCGTGGCTCGACAGCAGCTCGACAGATAAGCATCTGTCGAGGTTTATGAAAAACAGAAATTTAGTTCTGTTTTGACTCTAATCTGTGATTATGTGTTTGGGCTTTCTTTTCTCACAACCCTAGACATATAAAAGGATTATTTTAAGGGCCGTCAAAGTGGACACAAGTTGCACAAGTGTTGAGAAAAGTTTGTTCAAGCAATTTGTGACCGAAGACAGAGTTTTGCCCTAGTTCATCATTCTTGTGAAGAAGTTGCTGTGTTTATGCACTGTAGGGTTTTGTGACCAAGCATCTTCTTGATCTTCATCGTTGGGATGAACTGAAAAACTTTGCAGCCAACAACCTTCTCTATTTGGTGATTGAAGTCGCGTACTGGGATCCGCGCAATTGGTAGTCATGTACTGGGAGCCGTGCATCAAAAGGAGAAATTGTCACTACAGAACAGGTCCAATTAGGAATTGGGGTAAGGGTTCAACTGTAGGTTGGTATAAGATACTGGGATTCCTTTACTTGTAATAGCTTGTTGTGATAATAGTGGAATTTCAGGAGTGGTGACCTTAAAATTACCCAGTGGGGCTTTTGTCGTGTTGGTTTTCCCCATTCGTAAACAAATCACCGTGTCAATTTAATTTCCGCTGCACTTAGTTTAATTGGTGATTTGTTTGTGCTACCACGCGTTTGCATGTTAATTTAATTAATTAATAAACTTGGCTAATTAATCAATAAATTCATCACAAGGGGTCAATTCGTTTTTGGCCTATCAATTTTTATTTTTAAATATTGGTTAGTATTTATTTTTTCATATAATGTTAAACATATATCAATTTAAGAGCAATAAATGATAATAAAGTGAATTCAAGGCTAAAATATAATGTTTAAAAATTAAAATACAAACCAAGAATAAGATTTAAAAGAGTAAATAAAATATAATTAGATAAATGTTCAAGATTAAAATTAAAAATAAATAAAAGGTAAGTGTCCCTCTTGTGTTCTAGTCGTTTTCTGCAATATATATATATAAAGGACCAGCTAGGACATAAGTACAAAAGTGTCCTAGGCGTGTCCCATGTTTGACACGGGTATGACACTCCAAATGAAGTGTTGTGCTATCTAGATTGGACCGAATGAATAACAATGTAGCAAATACTACATATTCTACTATATCAGTTTTTCAAACTAATGTGTTACTAATCATAATAAGACAATTCTAACTTTTATTTATTATAATATCAAAATAACACTAATCACATTCATTGTTATTTTTTTTTTAATTTTTTTTATAGTAAAATTGGTAATAGTGTTGACATTTTTCAATCAAAATTCAAGTAAAAAATTTAAATGAGAGTAATATATTTTATTAAAAAGGCCTAGATGTGGGAGTCTTTATTTATTTTTTACCTTTTCTAATAACTTCCTAAATGGATTCTAGTTAACTTAACTTGTAAATTCTTTTTTGTCGTTGAATAATAAGAGAGAACTAGGTTCAAATCTCACTTATACCAAAACCTAATGGATCAATTAGGAAATATTGTAAAATTGTTGTGACCCTAGCATTAATCACAAAAATAATCTTAGCCCACCAAATATAATCCTTAACCCCTTAATAAGCAAAAAATTAAAACCCAAATAACAACAATAAAAATTGGCCTAAATAATAGCTAACATAACCCAAATAACAACAAGATCATGCCAAAAATTAACAAGTGAATAAAATATTCAACAAAATGCTCATTCAAAAATAAATGAACGGTGAGGTTAGGATTCTATTTGGTTAAGGTGCGAGTCAGGCTTGAACTGACCTGACTCATAATCAACCCTAATGTTGGGTGGGTTTTGTGGTGGCTTCGAGTTTGACAAAGAGAAGAGAGATGGTCGTTGATTTTGATCCCAACAATTTTACTAAGTTAGTGTGTGACTTAGAGTCGAAGGACAAAACTGAAGAGCCAGAAGGGATCGAGCTGCCACGCCTTTCTCTCGGCTCTTTGCCCTTGTGCTAATAGGCTTAATCAGACACTCATGATCATTGGTTCGCTTGCCACTATGGCTCACGATACCACCCTTGTTGTCTACTTCCACTACTTCATCAAGATCATCCATGTTCTCAACCTATAGCCTTGACATATAGTGACGAGAAAGAGGGAGAGAGAGAGAGGAGTTGGGTTTGTGAGAGTGAAATAGAAAAAAAAAATACTAAATAAAATATATTTGTTTACTAAATTTTATTTTATTAAATTTGTGAGAGTGACTGTAGCTACTTTTTTTTTTGGGTGCATTTTGGAGAGACTAAGAGCATTTGCATCAAACAATGCAAAATAGAAAAATTGCTCAATTTTACACATCCAAGTCCCAAAACCACTCACATCAATTAAGCTAAACATGTGTAAATTTTCAAAGTTGTTATAGTAATTGTGTAAATTTACACTAACACTATTCATTTTCCATTTAGTTTTTTTGTTCTTTCTTTACGTGTCTTGATGACGAAGGAAGAGAGTGAATGGTAGTTGTTATGTGTGAACAAAAAGAAACAATTAAAAGAAATCAAGAAAATTTGATATTTTAATGAAATAGAGTTTAGAATAGAAAATATGATGTGAGTTTTTTTAAAAAGTGGTTAGGTAAAATATAAAAAAAATATTATTATGTTAAAATAAACATGAATTTTTACACAAGCTAATATGAATGATTTAATGGAGCTGATTTTTGTGAGTTTGCATGGGTTTAGAAATCATGGAGATAATCTTTAGGGAGAGATTAGTCTTTTGGGGTTTCGTTAGTTATTAATTGAGTTGCAACTGAGGAGGATTTTTAATTGAGGTGGTAGTCTCTAATTAGACCACCTACATCATATTTTACAAACTGAATCAAGTCACGAGCCAATTCTCGAAGCCTCTAAAGTTTGTTTCTTCAAACAAACTAAACAAAAGTTACAAAACAAAAAGCCTCCAAAATTCACGAAAACTGATGATGCTGAGATCGTCAATCAAATAGGTTCATCCAGATTAAGTCAGCACGAGCTTCGTCTCTGTACCTGCAAGGTCATGAAAGGAATCCTCTCTGGGTGGTCACCGGTGTGGTGCCGGCCACAAAGTCTTCGATGGTAAAGTCAGTGAATGGAAGCTAAGAGAGATTATGAGAACTAGAAAATATCAGTGCTTCAGTGTGTGTGTGTGTATCAAATGTACCTTGTTTAGTCTTGACATGTGTCTTATATACATCTTCCTCCTTTCTAGCCATTGTACCTTATTCATGGTGGTATAATTGCTTCTTTTGTTACGCCTCTGGGCTCATTCAATATAGGCTTTGATGGGTCTCCAACGGTCTTCTTGACTGATTTGTAACCGTCCGAGGCATTGAATGCTCCTCTTTATGGTGTTTCTACTATCGTCCATGCTGGGAAGGGATGGACGATGGCACTTAATGGGCTTGTCTGGGCAATGATATTTATTGGGCCTATCAGCTGCCCCCCAGTCCTGTGGTTGTCCTTGCGTGTAATGATGATCATAGGAAGATGGAAGGTTTTTTGTTCAAACGTGACCCTTGGGATTCCGTTTTAGTCGCATTTAATGCGTAGCGGCGGCGTCGTATGCCTCGTGGTCACATGGCGCATTCTGACTGGTGGGTGCCTTTGTTTGGTTCAAGGGACTTTTGGTTTTCCTGCTAGTTTTTTAGTTTTCTAGGCATGGTTTTTAAAAACTCTTTGTTTTCTTCTCCACTTTCTCATTTCTTGCCATTTTCACATTTCTTTCTGAGCTTCTCAACCTTTGGTGTCTCCCCCATTTTCTTTGAGCTTGAATTTCTGAGCCTTGGAGTTTTTGAGGTACGAATCTCTTTACCTTTCCTTTTTCTTTCCTTGTAGCACCATTCTTTTCCCCTTTTCTGGCTTTGTTTGGATACTTGTTCTTCCTTTTTCCTTAGTTTCCATGCTTGGAAATTCTGAAATTAGGCAACTCTGTCCCTCTGTCTCTTTTCTTTTTACATGATTAGGGGCGTCTTTAGGTTCTTTCCGTACCCATTGTCCTTCAATCGAAGGGTTTGCAGTTGGGGGTCACAGTCTAGGTTTGGCATTGACTGATCTGTTCCCTTTATTGCGTCAATCTGTAGATTGGTTTGAGGAGTTAGTGGGTAGTCGAGGGATCATGTTTGAGGTGAGGTCCAGTGAACTGGAGACTGGGTTGTTGTCTAACGACGACCCCATTGAGGTGGAGGAGGATACCACTGCTTTGGGCCCAAGAGAGGTTAGGTCTTTTCATGCCCTCGGGGAGGTGTGTGGTCTGGACTTTAACGCCCTCTCCAGGTTTAGGGATAGGTTCCAATTCTCTAAGAGGGTTCGGATTCGTCTTCCTTGCGGAGAGGAACGAGCCTGTCATTTTTTGCCTGGGGAAGTGTGTTTCTATGAGGCTGCTTTTCAGTGTGGCCATAGGTTTCCTGTCCACCCCTTCATCATGGAGCTTCTAAATCATTTCAACATTGCTCCTAGGCAACTTATGCCAAATTCGAGGAGGATTGTGATTAGTTGTATGGAGATATGGATGGTTGTCATTGAAAGGGATATGATTAGGGTGGACGAGTTCACGTATTTGTATTGTCTGAACGAGTCAAAGAAGTGGTACTACGAACTTGTGCCCTGGGTTAGGAAGGCTAGGATCATCATCGATCTACTATCGTCCTTCCTATATTGGAAATCAAGATTCGTTTTTGTGTCTGGGGACTAATGGGAGACTCTTTCCGATGAACTCTGGGGTGATATTCCTAGGTTGCTTCGTCGTTGGAGAGCCCCGAGTCTAGATGCGTCATCCTTCTGCAAGTCCTTTCTCCTTCTTTTTTTTTTTTTTTTTTGGTTTGTTGCTAATCTTTTTGTTTGTTGTGTCTGCACAATTAAGAAGTGTCCAAAGATAAAAGAGCAGGTACGAGAGGCGCGTCAAAGCAACTACTAAATACGCCAAGATGATTGATAACTTCGACGACCTGGTTGATCCGAGAACTTTGGCTCATCACTGCCTAGGTCCAAAGCCTTCCCCCTTCATCTTGCACGCCATTGAAATCAAGGAGAAGAGTAAGTGTTTATTTCAGATCATCACTGCCTTGAATTTTCCTTTCTCTCTTTTTTTTAACAAGTGTTTCTCTTTTGTAGAGATGACGACGAAATTCAATTAGGAGATGTACGCCAAAATGAGGGCCAAGAAGAACGAGCCTCTTTCCAACCTCAGGAAGAGGGTGGTGCGTGTCATGGAGAAGGAGACTCCCATCACTCTTGTTACCTCCGTCCTTAAAACAACAAGGACCGCTTCTCCTGCCACCTCAGTGGAAGAGATTACTCCACGCCTGAAGAAGCAGCGCGTGGCGGACAAGGGCAAAGAGAAGGCCGACTCACGCTTGTCAAGTGTCTGGGAAGACATTGGCCTGGCACTAACGAGGGCGCAGGATGCCTTCATTGCTGAGGAGCTCAAGGTCTTCTCTGGCGTGCTCTCCAACGAGATCGTGGGTCGTTACATCCACAAGCTCGTCCAGGTGAAGTACTTGTATCACTTACTTTCCCCCCTTTTTTTTGTTTTTGTTTTGTTTTTTTTTTTGTTTTTTTTTTTTTGTTTTTTTTTGCATGGATCTGAAAGTTGGATGCTTTGTGTGATCTTCTTTTCAGGTGCTGGGGGAAACCATCCACATTACGTCGGAGTACCTGAGCCAAGAGGCGAAGGCCACATCAGTGGGGTCTAAGGTGGAGGCTTTGGAGGTGGAGAATTCAAAACTGGGAGTTCATTTCTGCTATGGATGAGGCCAACACCACTAAGGAAAAGGCTAAGGCTCTAGCTGATGATTTGAGAGCTGAAAGGCAGTTGACCTTGGAGAAGGACAAACAACTCCAGGTTGCAAAAGAAAGGGTCAAGACCATTGCTGCCAAGGCCGTCGAAGCCTTTCAACAAACTGATGAGTACAACACTGTGCTCTTCAGTTGGTACTACAAGGGCTTCGAGCTTCTTTGGCGGTATCTCGTCAAGCACCCAACTAGTGTGGACCTGGGGAGCTTAGACCTGGAGGAGGCGGATAAAAAGATGGAGACTGACGAGGCTTCTCAGTCTGCGGCTATTGTTCCTGAGGGTAATGATCTAGAGCCTACTCCTGCTAGTGGCGATGAGGCTGCTGCATGAACCTGTTCAGCAGACATACATATATGTTTCTCTCTCTTTTTTTTTTTTTTTGGTGCCTAGTTTGTTTTTGGGCTTCTAATTCCTATTTATGGACAAGATATGTTTATGCTGTTGCTTGTTTTCATACCTTAGATGGTTCGTTCCTTGTTATGTTTGATGTTTTTGGCCTGTATGTGACTTGCACTTTTGCTAGAATCTTTGTCTGCTTACCCTCGTCTGTGGGTACTTAGTCATTTTTAGGTGACTTACATCGTGCTCAGGAGTTTGGCCGTTTAGGCCTCGTCAGTGACTTATATCTGTCTAGTGGAATCTTGTCACTTAGTCATTTTTTTAGATGACTTGCATCCAACTAAGGAATTTTCACTTAGGCTTGTTAGTGATTTACATCCGTCTAGCGGAGTCTTACCACTTAGCCTTTTTTAGGTGACTTACATCCAACCAATGAATTTTGTCACTTAGGCTTGTCAGTGATTTACATCCATTTAGCAGAATTTTATCACTTAGCCTCTTTTTTTTTTTTTTAGTGTTCTAGGCTCGTGTACAATAAGCTAGAATATTGGCTGAATAGTGTTTTTATTGCTTTATTTCAAATGTGGATACAATTGTCTTTTACATTTATTGATGATTCTTCTTCAAATGCTCAATGTTCCACGGTCGTGGCAGTTTCTTCCTATCCATCGTCTCTAGGTGATAAATGCCTTGTCTTGAGTAATGGATGATCTTGTAGGGTCCTTCCTAGGTTGGACCAAGCTTCCCTTGGGTTGGATCCTTAGTAGCTAGCGTGACTTTGCGTAGGACAAGGTCTCCTATGTTGAGTTTTCTGAGCTTCACTCTTTTGTTGAAGTATTCGGCCATCTTCTGCTAGTATTTTGTCATCTTCTGGGATGCTTCGTCTCTTACTTCGTCCAGGTTGACCCTTAACTGATCGTCATTGCTGTCTCCACTAAAAACTTCTCTTTTCATGTTGGTGACTCCTACTTCGACTGGAATTACTGCCTCGGTGCCATAGGTGAGCCTGAAGGGAATTTCTCCTGTCAGGGTTCTTGCTATAGTTCTGTATGCCCACAGGGCATTAGGCAATTCTTCTGGCCATGCGCCTTTTACTTCCTCCAACTGAGCTTTGATAATTTTCAGTAGTGTCCGGTTCGTCACTTTCGTTTGTCCTTTGGCTTGTGGATGTCCTGAAGATGAGAATTGGTTCTTGATCCCCAATTTCGAGCAAAAGTCTCTAAAGCCTTGGCTGTCGAACTATCGTTCGTTATCTGATATGATCGTCCACGGTATCCCGAACCTGCAAACTATGTTCTTCCACACGAAGTTCTGGATCTTTGCCTCCGTGATAGTTATTAGTGCTTCTGCTTCAACCCATTTTGTAAAGTAGTCAATAGCGACCAGTAAGAACTTTACCTGTCTCTTACCTTAGGGTAGTGGGCCCACGATGTCAATTCCCCACTAGGCAAATGGCCACGGGGAGGTTATGGGTGTTAACTTCTCTACTAGGATATGGTGAACATTTCCAAATCTCTGACACTTGTCGCATCACTCAAAGAATTCTTTTGCATCCTTCTACATAGTAGGCCAGAAGTAACTTGTTCTGACGATCTTACTTACCAGGGACCTTGGGCTTGCGTGGTCTACGCATATCCCTTCGTGGATCTCTTCCAGGATGTACTTAGCCTCACTTTTGTCGACACACTTCAGATAGGGCATGGAGAAGTCTCTTTTGTACAGGGCATCATTCAAGATGGTGAACCTGGTTGCTCTCTTCCTGACTTTCCTGGCCTTCTCGACGCCCTGTGGGAGTCGTCCATCTTGAAGGAAAGATAAAATTAGGGTCATCCAGTTGCTTTCAACTTTAAATTGCGAAGGTGTGGATCTCTTTAATTCTGGGATGCTTTTGGACTTCCATCATTAAATCTGTGCTCGTCGATCCTGCTTTTGACGACACCTACTTCGCTATCTCATCGGCCTCCATATTCTTGCTCCTAGGGACTTGTATGAACTCTACCCGATCAAATTCTCGAGCTAGATGCCTTGTTAACCTCAGGTATTTCTGCATCCTCTCCTCCTTTGCCTCATACTCTTCCTTTATTTGTCCCATGACCAGCTTAGAATCACTCTGGAGGAGCAAGTTTTTAGCGCCCAACGCCTTTCTAACCCTTAGTCTCGTCAGTATTGCCTCGTACTTCGCTTCGTTGTTAGTGGCAGGGAACTGAAGCTGAACTCCATATATGAGCGTATCTCTTTTTGGGATAGTGATAATTACCCTTACTCTGCCCCTTTTTCGGGCCGACGACTCGTCAACCTAGATCATCCATCTCTCCACTTCGTTTAATGCCCCGTCTTCGTCAGGAATCATGAACTCAGCGATAAAGTCTGCTAGTGCTTGTGCTTTGATGGCTATTCTGGGGTGGTGCTCAATGTCAAACTAGCTAAGTTCGATTGCCCATTGAACCATTCTTCCTGCAGCCTTGGGATTGTTCATTGACTTATTTATGGGTTGATTTGTCATCACCAGGATAGGATTTGCCTGGAAGTAGGGGCGTAGCTTTCGTGAAGCTACAATCAAGGCGAATGCAATCTTCTCGATCCGTGGGTACTTTGCTTCAGCTCCTTGAAATGCTTGACTGACATAGTAGACCGGGAGTTGTGTTCCATTCTCTTCCCGAATCAAGGCTGAACTCATGGCCATAGCCGATACTGCTAAGTATAAATATAGGTCCTCCCCTTCTTTTGACGGGCTCAAGAGAGGTGGATTGCTCAAGTATTGTTTAAGCTCCTAGAAGGCCTTCTCGCACTCCTCCGTCCAGGTGAAGGCTTGCTTTAGAGTTTTGAAGAAGGGTAGGAATTTTTCTTCACTTCAGAGATGAACCTATTGAGTATTGCTATCCTTCCTGTTAGTTTCTAAACTTCTTTCACCATCCTTGGTGATGCCATCTCCAGTATGGCTCGCACATTTTCTGGGTTTGCTTCTATCCCCCTCTAGGACACCATGAACCCTAGAAACTTCCTAGACGCCACCCCAAAGGTACATTTGTTGGGGTTCAACTTCATTTGATATTGCCTAAGATTAGTGAATGTCTCCTCGAGGTCGTCCAGGTGTGTAGATTCTTCCTTGCTCTTGACGAGCATGTCATCTACGTATAACTCCATGTTTCTCCCGATTTGCTTACTGAACATCCTGTTCACTAACCTCTGGTAGGTTGCTCCTACATTTTTCAGCCCGAAGGGCATTACCTTGTAGCAGTAAAGCCCTTGGCTTGTGATGAAGGTAGTCTTCTCCTGGTCTTCTTCTGGTCTTCTTCTGACATCTTGATTTGGTTGTATCCTGAGAACGTGTCCATGAATGTAAGAAGCTTGTGTCCTGCCATGGAATCCACCAGCTGATCTATTCTTGGCAAGGGGAAACTATCTAATAGGCCAAAAACGAATTGATTCCTTGTGATGAATTAATTTATTAATTAGCCAAGTTTATTAATTAATTAAATTAACATGCAAAATATGTGGCAGCACAAACAAATCACCAATTAAACTAAATGCAGTGGAAATTAAATTGACACGGTGATTTGTTTACGAACAGGGAAAACCACCAAGGCAAAACCCCATCGGGTGAATTTAAGGTCACCATTCCCAAGAATCCACTATTATCAAAACAAGCGGTTACAAGTAAAGGAATCCCAGTATCTTATACCAACCTACAGTTGAACCCTTACCCCAATACCCAATTGGACTTGTTCTATAGTGACAATCTCTCCTTTCAATGCACAGCTCGCAGTACGTGACTAACCAATTGTGCGGATCCCAGTACGTGACTTGATCATCAACTTGAGAAGGATGTTGGCTACAAAGTTCTTCAGTTCATCACACGATGAAGATCATGAAGTTGCTTGATCACAAAACCCTAAGGTGTACAAAACACATCAACTTCTTCAAGAGAAAGAAGAACTAGGGCAAACTAGGTTTCCGGTCACACTCTTCTTCACACTTGTGGAATTGTGCTCTTGTGTAACATGTGTAACCTTTTACAGCCCTCAAAATAATCCTTATATATGTTTAGAGTTGTGAGAAAAGAAAGCCCAAACATACATTCACGGATTGGATGAAAATCAGCTTGAAAAAATGAACTTTATAAACCTTGATAGATAGCCATCTATCGAGCTAGCTGTCGAGCCACAGACTTCAGCAGCTTTTAAACCTCGATAGATGCTAGCTATCGAGATAGCTGTCGAGTTTTAAAATCCTGCACTTTCTGACTTGATTCTTAGACAGACTTGCATGGCTTTAACACTTGAACTTGAAATCTTGTTTCTTGAAGTATTAAACACATCCTATTTCTACCCAATTACAAGTAAAGTGCGTTTTGTCAAAGGATTAGCCAATTACATAAAATGTTGACATATGTTCCTAACATTGAATCACATATGTCCTAATAATCTCCCTCTTTAGCAATCCATGACAAAACCATAACAAACAAATGAGATATGAGAGAAGTCATAAATCAGTCAACTCATATTTACTTGTTGAATACAATAAAATCTATCCTAACACAAACTCTTGAAAAACTTTGCAAGAAGAGAGTTCATGGCAAGAAGACTTTGACAACCTATATTTCTGAAACACTTTAAACAAAACTCATCACGGTATCTTAGTGTGAAACAGAAATAAGAGATTGTATACAAGAAATAAGAAACATGTGTATAAAGAAAGAAAAGAAACAACACGTGTAAAGATAGATGAAAGAACTGTAATAACAACCTCAAATATATATCAACAAGTACAAGGTTTGCTATCACAATATGATCACAAGAACTAAGGTACATGAACAATGTATCTAAAAATAGAAAGAAAAGAAAAAGATACATAAAGTCCTCACTACATCCCTCAATATACACTTCCCCTAACAAAAATCTCCTATACTAACCCTTCCCTTATGAGTATGATTACTCTCATATCCAAAACCACTCCCCCTTTTTGTCACGAGTGACAAAGGGTAAGAGTATCAAGTAGACATCTCGTCAACACTGGAAGAGATAGCATCTCCATCCTCATCATCATCATCATCGTCAGAGTCACCATCGTCCTTGGATGCCTTGTCGTCCTCAGATGCCTTGGATGGAGGAGAGGGAGACTCCACAAAGCCACCAAGGCAAGCTTGCCATCTGGCAATACGGCTGACACGGGTGTTCACCTGATACAACTCAGTAATGAATGTATCAAGGCGAGCATCCATGCACTGAAGCTGAGCCATGATCACATCAAGAGTCACACCTCCCGCAGAAGAAGAGGGAGCGGAGGTGGATGGAGCTGAAGGAGTGGGAGGAACTGCCATCCCAGATTGCCTTGAATGTAGCTGTGCCTCGCTTTGTTTAACGGTAGTAGCGTTTATGGCACACATAACATGGAAGTGGTCAGAAATGGGAATGGGAACAGAAAAATGGCATAAAATCCTTGTGATAGCTGAAGGGAAGATGAGCTTATCAGGGGTCGCTGTATCCCTATATACATCTATGATGGAAAGAATAAAATGAGAGAGAAAATCTATAGTAAGATGCTCTAAAAGAGAAAGCAAAAATTGAGCACGGGGCTCGGTAATAGAGTTATAGTGAGAAAAAGGATGCAAAACAAAAGTCATAACCATGTTAAGAAAACGAGGACCTTTAGCAAAGGCCGAACAAGGAGTGAACTGACGATCACCCCAATTAGAAGGACGCTTATAAAAAGCTGACATAAGCTCGTCTTTAGACACAATCTTAAGATGCTCACAACCAGGGTAGTCAGGATGCGCTACCCTGGGGACATGGAGCATGTCGGATACAATATCCAGTGTGACCACAATACGCGTACCTCGAACGCGAGTAACAAAGAGAGGTACTGAATAATCAAATCCATGCATGTTAGAGTAGAACTCCTAGATAAGAACGAATAGACAAGTGACCAGGATGTCACACAGTGACTCCTAACCCCTACTGTGAATGACAGTAGGTAGGTCAGTGTTGGAGAAGTTCGACAAAATGACTTGACATTCTGAATGGACGCCTAGTCTATAGAAGTTCTCAAAGAAGTTCGATTTAGCCTTCTCATCACAAAACTAGATGGAAGAAGGAATGGGATCAGAAGAAGTGGATGCCCTAGAACTAAGAGGGTTTCGGGACGGAGTAGATTTACATTTACGTGCCATGACGCAACTAACGTAAACAAGAGAGAGAGAGGGAGAGAGAAACACGCAGAAAAGCAACAAATACAATCAATATATAAGAATATAGAGAATGTAAGGTATGTATGCATGAAGATGCATGAACATGTGATATGCAATAGTAAAAACAGCATGGGCTCAGCCCAATCCAATCCTACCAGCACACAATCAGTTCAACAAAGTAAACACACAACTATCATGCATGAAACATTGTTATAATGCAAATGAGATGCAATGCATGATGATTTGGAACCATTTTCACAAAGCCCATCCCAAAAATTTTGCAAAAACCTCTTTGATTTTGAAAAACCCCAAATTTTTCAACAAATCCCGAAATCTAGGTCAGAATGCATGAAATGTATGTTTAAAAGGCTTGTAAAGAGATCATACTTGTGAAATACGCAATGAAAAGACCAAAGAATGAGTAGGGAAGATGAAGAGGTTGAGTGAGAAGAGTTTGGGAGTGAGAGAGAAGTCTGTCTATTGAGAGAGATCGAAGAGAAATGAGACAGAAATCGCGAAGCGTGTATGTATAGAAGTCTCATAATTCTCGACAGATCGAAAGGTGTCGAAAGCTGTCGAGTTTTAAAGGCATGAAGAGATATAGCTATCGAGCAGCTGTCCAGAGGTGTCCACAGCAAAAACAAGCTTGATGGATTGAGGAGCTATTGAGCAGACAGAAACTTTCTCGATGGATCGAGGAGCTATTGAGATTGCAATAAAAAGAAGCTGCAGAGCTCGATAGATAAGTCAGGTGTCGAGAGGTGTCGAGGAGCTATCGAGATTGCTTAATAACAGTTTTTCAAGAAGAGAAAAACACAGACATGAGTGCAATCAAACATGCAACTCAACCAAGGATCCAAACAACATTTTAACCTCTCAAAAACATCTCTCAACAAGAAAAATGTTAAGCACATAGATCCCAAAACACACATACACACTAAACAAGTCTAACCAATTTTATAATTCAAAAACAAGTTAAGACAGTTTAGTGAGCATACATTAACACATGTATTCCTTGTGATGGCAAAATCACATTGTACCTGCACATGTATCAAGAGTAGCAAAGAGTATTGCATGTTGTGTGTGAAAGACATCGCAAGATTGCATAAATGTCTACATGTTATGACGATTTGGGATATGGGAAAATCACTTTAACTCATACACAATCATAACTGTTTGATGGGGACTATCACCTTCGAGATACATCCTATAACTCCCACATCTTCTAGAATACACGCTTGCAATCATATATAAAACATATTTATTCTTTTTGTTTTTATTTTCTTTGCATATTTTTTCTTTTAATAAGCATATCATACATGGGCATATAGGAGAGAGAAAAGAAATACCCAATGATGTTAAGCTTTTGACATTGCACTTTTGCTATGTCGAAGCATACAGATGTCATTTCATGATTGGCGAGCAACAGTGGTGAGATGGTTATTTATGCCTTTCTCTTAGAATTTTCTAGTCCTTTTCGTAAAAAAGAGTGATATGAGTGTTAAGTACAAGAGATTACTTAATCTTACTCATCACAAACACGAGCCACAAAGCTCACTTTCTTAGTTGTGCATAGAGATGCTCATCTAAACTACAAAAGATACAAAGTTTAAAAAACTTTGTTTCAATGGTCATCCAAGGTACACAAGTACCAATGTACACAAACATACTATTTTTGTATTTTTTTTATTTTTCCATTTTTTTTAATGAAAAAAAATAAACCAAAACTGAAAAGAAAACAAACAAAAACAAATTAAACTAAGTAATGCATAAAACTAGATGCAAATGCATGAGGAAAGAGGAAGAGAGGAGGAGATCAATCCATGGAGATAACACCAATGTTTTGGTGAAGGAATTCAAACCGTTTGTTGTCAAAAGCTTTGATAAACAAATCAGCCTTCTGATCGTCAGTGTGAATAAACTCAAGAGTAAGAGTACCATCTTCGACAAGCTCCCTAATGAAGTGATGTCGAATCTCTATGTGTTTAGTTCGAGAGTGTTGAACCGGATTCTTAGAGATGTTGATGGCACTGGTATTGTCATAGTAGATGGTAAGATGCTTTTGAAAAATACCGTAATCATGGAGGAGTTTTTGCATCCATAGAAGTTGGGTGCAACAGCTACCGACAGCGATGTACTCAGCTTCTACAGTGGATAGTGAGATGGAATTCTGCTTTTTGCTTATCCAGGAAACAAGATTATTGCCCACATAGAAACAACCCCCCAATGTACTCTTTCTATCATCAACATTCCCAATCCAATCAACATCAGAGTACCCAACTAAGACATCATTTGTGTCCTTGCTGTACCACACACCAAAGTCAACAGTGGATTTGACATACTTTATGATTCTTTTCAAAGCAATCATATGAGACTCTTTGGGATTAGCCTGATATCTAGCACACACTCTCACACTGTAACTAATGTTAGGTCTACTGGCAATGAGCTAAACAAGACTACCTATCATGCTTTTATAGAGAGATGAATCTACACTTTTCCTTAACAAGTTAACAGTGAGTTTAACATTTGGGCTCATAGTGGTTCTAACAGAACTAGCAGATTCCAAACCAAATTTCTTCACAAGATTTTTAGCATATTTAGATTGAGATAGGAATGTACTTGAATCTTGTTGACGAATCTGCAATCCAAGGAAGTGAGTTAACTCTCTAATCATGCTCATCTTGAACTCGGCCTACATGAGTTTTGAGAAGCTATGAGCAAGTTCATCCTTAGTTAGCCTAAAGATGATATCATCAACATAGACTTGAGCAACTATCAACTCGCCGTCTTCCTTCTTTATGAAGAGAGTTTGATCAGCTTTTACTCTGGTGAACCCATGTGACACCAAGTATTGTGTGAGCCAATCATACCAAGCTCTAGGGGCTTGCTTTAACCCATAAAGTGCCTTCTTGAGGTACAGCACATGATCCGGAAAGTGTGGATCAATGAATCCTTTTGGTTGAGCCACATATACATCTTCTTTAAGCAGCCCATTCAAGAATGCAGTCTTCACATCCATTTGATAGAGCTTGAACCTCAAGTGACATGCTAGGACTAGAAGAATTCTGATGGACTCCATACGGGCTACTGGAGCAAATGTCTCATCATAGTTTACTCATTCCGTTTGTGAGTATCCTTGAGCTACAAGATGAGCCTTGTTGTGGATCACATTACCCTCCTCATCAGTTTTATTGCGGAATATCCACTTTGTGCCAATGATGTGCTTACCCTTCAGTCTAGGTACCAAAGTCTAGACATCATTCCCCTGAAATTGAAGCAGTTCATCGTGCATAGCTTTAACCCAGCTTTCATCCTGAAGAGCTTCCTTAACTTTAGTGGGTTTAACCTGCGACAAATAACAAGAATAAGACACAAAGTTAGCAACACATTATCAACTATACGCTTCCTTAGTGTACGTTCATTCATGTTTCCCACAATAACTTCAGGAGAATGATTCAATTTGATCCTGGAAGAGGGTCCTTTCTCTTCATGGGTTTCAGAATCAAGTGAAGTAGATAAGTCTGCTGAATCTTCTATAACACTTGGAGTATCTAGAGTACTAGAAGATGTAGGCTCTTGTTCAACAATTTCTTGAACTTCCCTGGGCTCGGGAGGAAGAATCTCTTTGGGGATTTCCTCATTAAATTTTTCAGAACCAGAATCTGAAGATTCATCAATAACAACATTTATTGTTACCATTACCTTCATGGTTCTTTTGTTGTATACCCGATAAGCCTTGCTTGTAGAGGAGTATCCCAGAAATATTCCTTCATCACTTCGGGAGTCAAATTTTCCCACATTCTCTCTATCCTTGAGAATGAAGCAAGTACATCCAAAGATTCTGAAATATTTAACATTCGGCTTTCTTCCCTTCCATAACTTATATGGAGTCTTCTTGGTACCGAGTCTGAAATACACCCTATTAACCGTATGACAAGTAGTGTTGATGGTTTCTCCCCACAAGTTTCTAGTCACATCCTTGTTATGTAACATGGCTCTAGCCATCTCTTGAATAACCCTATTCTTCCTTTCTATTACACCATTCTACTAAGGAGTAATAGGAGCAAAGAATTCTTGAGATATACCTGATCTTGTACAAAAGGACTCCATATATGAGTTTTCAAATTCTTTACCATGATCACTTCAAATTCGATCAATCTTCAGGCTCTTTTCATTCTGCAATCTTGTGCACAAAACTTCAATGTGCTCTGGAGCTTCAGACTTGGATCATAGGAGAATAGCCCAAGTGTACCTAGTGAAGTCGCCTACCACAACCATAATGTATCTCTTTCCACCAAGAGACTTGGTTCTGGTTGGACCCATAAGATCCAGATGTAGTAGCTCCAATGGTCTAAATGTTGTAGATGTCTAAGTGCCCAGATGTTTAGCTTTTGTCTGTTTCCCAAGCTGAAATGGTCCACACACCACATTGCTCACTCTACTGAGCTTTGGTATCCCCAACACTGACTCATACTTAGATACAATTGAAAGATGTTTGTAACTAGCATATCCCATCCTTTGGTGCCATAGGTCTTCATTTGGTAGACGAATGCTATTGCACACAATATCGCATCAGGAACCAAGCCATAACAATTGTCTAGAGTGTGAACACCACTAATAAGCTTCTTTTTAGACTCATCCACGAGAAGGCATTTTCCTTTTGAGAATAGTACCATGAAATTTTGATCACATATCTGACTTATGCTTAATAGGTTCACTTTCAGACCTTCTACATATAGAACATTTGCAATGTCTGGTAGTCCAGGTAGAGAGATGATTCCCTTTCCTTTAATTTGTGATTTACTCCCATTATCAAAAGTGACATTACCACCCTTTTTAGACTCGAAAACCTTGAAGAGAGATCGGTCTCCAGTCATGTGTCTTGAGCAGCCATTGTCAAGGTACCACAAATACGTGTCCATAACCTTAAATGCGGACTTTATCATGAAGCACACTTCTTGCTTAGATGACAAATCAGTAGGAATGGTGTTTTCTCTCATCTGCCTTTTATTAGCTAGACCTTTAACTTTCACTCTTCTAAGATGAACTCCTTTGCACATTTTCATTCTGAAACAGTCTAGTTTCTTCTTTGTCAAGTTGAGATCTTTTCCAATAGTCATCATAATAGAATTCAAATAACTTTTAGACTTGCCTTTTCTGATACACTCAAACAAGTAGAGGTTAGAAAACAAGATGTATTTGAAAGCAATGTTCTCTTTAAGCTGGTTACAGCCATGACAACAGGGGTCAATGGATCACACAGTAAAGATTAACCCTAATCAGAGTGTGCCCGCTCTGATACCACTTGATAGGCCAAAAATGAATTGACCCCTCGTGATGAATTAATTTATTAATTAGCCAAGTTTATTAATTAATCAAATTAACATGCAAAATGCGTGACAACACAAAAAAATCACTAATTAAACTAAAGGCAGCGGAAATTAAATTGACACAGTGATTTGTTTACGAATGAGGAAAACTACCGAGGCAAAACCCCACCGGGTGAATTTAAGGTCACCATTCCCGAGAATCCACTATTATCAAAGCAAGTGGTTACAAGTAAAGGAATCCCAGTATCTTATACCAACTTATAGTTGAACCCTTACCCCAATACCCAATTGGACTTATTCTATAGTGACAATCTCTCCTTTCAATGCACGGCTCCCAGTACGTGACTAACCAATTGCACGGATCCTAGTACGCGACTTGATCTCCAACTTGAGAAGGATGTTGGCTACAAGGTTCTTCAGTTCATCACACGATGAAGATCATGAAGTTGTTTGGTCACAAAACCCTAAGGTGTACAAAACATAGCAACTTCTTCAAGAGAAAGAAGAACTAGGGCAAACTGGGTTTCCAGTCACACTCTTTTTCACACTTGTGGAATTGTGCTCTTGTGCAACTTGTGTAACCTTTTACGGCCCTCAAAATAATCCTTATATATGTTTAGGGTTGTGAGAAAAGAAAGCCCAAACATACATTCATGAATTGGATGAAAATCAGCTTGAAAAACTGAACTTCATAAACCTCGATAGATAGCCATCGATCGAGCTAGTTGTCGAGCCATGGGCTTTAGCAGCTTTTAAACCTCGATAGATGCTAGCTGTCGAGATAACTGTCGAGTTTTAAAATCCTGCACTTTCTGACTTGATTCTTGGACATACTTGCATGGCTTTAACACTTGAACTTGAAACCTTGTTTCTTGAAGTATTAAACACATCCTAGATCTACCCAATTACAAGTAAATTGTATTTTGTCAAATGATTATCCAATTACATAAAATGTTTACATAACTTCCTAACATTGAATCACATATGTCTCAACACTATCTTTCGGGCAAGCCTTGTTTAGGTCTGTGAAGCCTACACATATCCTTCACTTCCCATTCGCCTTCTTTACCAAGACGACGTTGGCTAGCCAGTCTGGATAATAGACCTCGCGAATGAAGTTTGCTGCTAGCAATTTGTTTACCTCGTCCATGATTGCCTTATTTTGTTCAGGAGCAAAGACTCATCACCTCTGCTGGACGGGCTTCTTCTCGGGATCTACATTCAGTTGGTGTTGGACAACCTCAGTTGCTATGCCTGGCATATCCTAATGATTCCATGCGAAAACGTCCAAGTTGCCCTTAAGGAATTGGACTAGTTTCTTCTTCAACTCTTCGCTCAAGGTCGTCCCTATCTTTGTAGTCTTCTCTGGTTCCTTGTCTACCAGCTCCACGGTTTCTAGTGCTTCTACATTTCCTTCTTCTATCTCCTCGATCATCCACATATGGTTCTCCTTTGCAACTATGTGAGAGACCGGGGAAATGCCTCTCAAAAAAGAGAGATTTTTGGAGTGCTTTTTAAGGCACCTCTCTTTTTGGGTAAGTGGTGTGGAGTCGCCACTTATTTTTTATACAAAAAAAAAATAAGAAAAAAAATACTAATTACAAAATACATGACTGAATTGCATCCTTTCATTGATTGAATAAAAAAATACATGTTTGAAAATTTTGAAAATTACATAGTTTTAGGTCCTAGTTACAATCTACCAAAAATACATGGCTTGTTGTCCTAGTTACATTCTACCCAAAATAAAAATAAAGACAAGGCTTAGATCTAATTATCCAAAGACTTAAATTCGAAGGCTAGGTTACGAAATGGGAAGGTGTTAGGCACCCAATCCACCCAAACAGAGTCTGGTCTTCTAGACTCTTGTGATCTATGTACCACTTTTATGCATGTCATGAATGATATG
Source organism: Quercus tomentella (assembly GCA_028535165.1). Lineage (NCBI taxonomy): Eukaryota > Viridiplantae > Streptophyta > Magnoliopsida > Fagales > Fagaceae > Quercus > Quercus tomentella. The sequence continues at coordinate 22,234,266 of JAPQVY010000155.1, forward strand.
TTGAACATGTGAAACAAAAATTAAATCACATAAATTTATTTATGAATTCATCCTCTTCTTTAATAAAATGAAATCTGTTTTGGTGATTAAAAAAAATGGTTTTGGTTTTAAAAAAAAAAAATCAAATCTGTTTTTAAGAATCTACAAAAAATGGTTTTTACTTTGTAAAAGACTAGATCTGTTTTTTGTATGTGTAAGAAAAAGGTTTTTCAATAGAAAATTCATATATGTTTTTATTTAATAAAACAAAGGCTTTTGGTATATTAAAAAATTCAGATATGTTTTTAAGAAAAAAAAATGGTTTTAACTTTGCAAAAGATGAGATCTGTGTTGTGATGATAAAAAATATGGTTTTTGATAATAGAAAAATCGGATCTGTTTTTTTATATGTTCAACAAAATATGGAAAATATTTTTTGAAGAGAATTTCACTCATAACATAAATTTATGCTACATGGACTAAACACAACAGAATAACCATAAACACAATCATGCATTATCTTTTTCTTTGTTTCAAAATCTGCATATGTTTTAAGAAAAATCATATTTGTATCTTAAGAAAGATACAAATCAATTTTGATTTGCGAAAAATTCAAATCTGCATCTAAGGAAGATGCAGATCCCTTTTATTTTGAAGAAAAATTCAGATCTACATCTAAGAAAGATGCAGATCTGTTTTTATTTTAAGAAATAGCATTGATCATATGCAGATTATTGGAATTAAGAAAGAGATCATAACAATTGCATACAAAATCAAGATCATCCTTTAACAAGACAATGATTAACAATTCATGTTATGGATAAAGGAAAACATGCATCATCATAAACAAGAATCATAAAAGAGAAAAAAAGAATAGGGTGATTGAAAACAACCTCTTGCATGAGCACTACTTGTTCTTGAGAGGATGTTTTAGGGTTCAAAGAAACTTATTCAGTTATCTTTGAAACCTAAAAACCCTAATTTTAGCAACAAATCTCAGAGAGGATCAGCAAATATTAGCAATTTGAGAGTCAAAATGTATGCTTCTCAGAGCGTAGAAAAAAAGGTGTTGAATTATGGGATTCAGTCTCTATTTATAGAGGCCAAAAGACTAAAAAATAGCCTCGAAGTGTAGAATGTGAATCGGGACTCATCCTTCTACGAAAAGATTGAAAAAGGTGTGCCTTATCATCACCCGAAGGCCGTTGGGCCAAAGCCTAAAAGGAGCCACTTCGGAACTTTTAAAGTGCCGTTCAGCACTCCAAAAGTGCCGAATGGTGCTCTTGGATGCTGAACGTTCTTTCGTGTTCGGGTGCCTTTTGGACTCTCTTTCTAGGGTTTTTTATCCAGTCCTTGCACCTAGACGTGTTTTCATCCTTAGTATATGATTATTTTATCTCTTTTCCAGATAATTCAGACTTTTTAGGAACAATTATCTTGTGGATAAATTCCTTAAAATAAATCTTGATAAAGTTCATATTATCCACAATTTTATTGTTATCCAATCATCCCTTTTATTCCTATGCATGCATCCCTATTTTAGACACTAATTATCAACCAATCACAAAATTATTTAATAAATTTTAACTGTTTAACCAATCAAAATTAATCTAAATTAATTGTGTGATCGACTCTACCTAGACATAATGCATGTTGACCGTGCAAACTTGATCATGCGATATCTTTCGATCTGATGGTCCGATTTGAAAACCGGAAACACCATTGTGACCGTTAGAATCTCAAGATTATTTTTATGATATGCAATGAATGAATTGATGCATGTAATGCGAAAACAAATTGATGCATGTAATGCAAGAACAAATTAATGCATGTAATACAATCATGATTTTTAGGGTACATAGATGGTCATTCAAGTCATTCTCCTTGATTAAATCATGGGTGCAAAATTGAGTGTCTACAGAATGCCCCTCATTGACAGAGCTTGGAAAGCGAATGTCAATATAAAACAAAGACACTGATTTTAGTGACCATGATTTAATTGAGATTGAATTTTCAAAGATAACCTAGCCCTCAAACCTTAAACTTTGGAACATAGAACTAGTGCCCTATCTTTTGACAAAAAATGAAAATATTTGACTTAGCTAGGAGTTGATAACTCTGGAAATGATTCTTGACAAGTGGGGTGACCAAGAGGCTTTTCAATCCCGATCTTAAATGGAGTTGTCTGTGACCAAAGGGCTTCTCTACCTCAACCTGGTCTTAAATGGAGTTGTTTGTGACCAAAGGGCTTCTCTACCTCAGTCTTGATGAAAGGTAACCAAAAGGCTTCTCTAACTTGAAACTGGAGCTGTCTGCGACCCAAGGGCTTCTCTACCTCGACCTTGACGAAAGGCTACCAAAGGGCTTCTCTACCTTGAAACTGGAGTTGTCTGCCACCTAAGGGCTTTTCTACCTCGATCTTGACAAAAGGAAACCAAAGGGCTTCTCTACCTTGAAACTGGAGTTGTCTGTGACCTAAGGGCTTCTCTACCTTGATCTTGACGAAAGGCACCAAAGGGCTTCTCTACCTTGAAACTAGAACTGTCTACGACCTAAGGGCTTCTCTACCATGATCTTGACGAAAGGCAACAAAAGGGCTTCTCTACCTTGAAACTGGAGCTGTCTGCGACCTAAGGGCTTCTCTACCTCGATCTTGACGAAAGGCAACCAAAGGGCTTCTCTACCTTAAAACTGGAATTGTTGGAATGCTGGTTAAAGGTCTTCTCCACTTTGATTGGAGTCTTCTTTACTTCAATCTGAAATTACTGATCAAAGGTCTTCTCTACTTCAATCTGGAGTTGTCGAAATGTCGATCAAAGGTCTTCTCTACTTCAATCTGGAGTTGTCGAAATGTTGATCAAAGGTCTTCTCTACTTCGATCCAAAGCTGAAATATTGATCAAGGTCTTCTCTACTTCGATCCGAAGCTAAAATATTGATCAAAGGTCTCCTCTACTTCAGTATAGAATTGTTGAAATGTCGATCCAGGGCTTCTCTACTTCGATCTGGAATTGAAAAGTTGATCAAGGTCTTCTCTACCTCAATCTAGATTTGTTGAAATGGCGATCAAATGTCTTCTCTACCTCAATCTGGATTTGTTGAAATGGCGATCAAAGGTCTTCTCTACCTCAACCTGGACTGCTGAAATGTCGATCAAAGGTCTTCTCTACCTCAATCTGGAATTGTTGAAATGTCAATCAAAGGTCTTCTCTACTCCAATCTGGAATTCTTGAAATGTCGATCAAAGGTCTTCTCTACTCCAATCTGGAGTTGTTGAAATTAGACATGGCAAAACAAGTCAGAATTTTCTGACCCGACCCGACCCGAAAAATATCTGACCTGAACCCGATTTTTTTGACCCGAAGCAAAAACGGGTTTACCCATGACCCAACCCGAACCTGAACCATTTTTTAAAACTTTTTTTTTTTGGTAAAAAAAGAAAAAAAAAGTAAGACAATATTGGTTTAATTGTTTGTTGTGAGATTTAAGGAAACAATTGAGACATTTATATAACTATATGCAAATTAATTGAAAGATGAATGATTGAGCATTCCGTAATGAGTAAAGATTTTTAGATATCAAATAGCAAAATACATGCCAAGATAATCTGATTATAGTACAGTTAAAAATATAGATTTAAAATTGTAGACATGTGTGAGAAATATTCACAAGTGTGAAAATAGTGAAGCCAAAGTATCAAATTAACATAAATTATAAATGCTTAGACCTATTTTTTAACAATTTATGTCCAAAATAAACAGCTTTTCAAAATAAGTTATGATATTTCCTAGAGTGTGTGTTGCTTAACAATGGTATGATATTCATAAAAGAGACCATGTATAAATAAGTAAACAATCAAACTTTAATATATATCTCAAATTAAAATAGAGTGCCAACCACAATTGACAATAGATTATAAAATTAATTTTCAAGATTGTAAATTTCTTATATGTTTTTATTCTTTGTCCAATGAATTATCCAATAAGTCATTTGTAATTTTGTTTTACATTTTGGGATGTTGATATTGTGTAGAAATAAAACTTGTGTATTTATTTTACTTATCTTTGTGTTATTTTGTTTTATATAGCAATGTTAGGATTTGTATAATTTTAAAATTATTGAATAAGTATTAATAAGTGTAATTCATTCTTGTTATAAGTGGTGAATTCAAAGTAATGCATTTTACATCAAGTAATTTGTTGCATGACTTTCTAAATGGCAAATACATGTTGTTTTCTAAAATACGGGTCAACCCAACCCAACCCGCAACCCAATTGACCCGACCTGAACCCGACCCGACCCGTTCGTTTTGCCATGTCTAGTTGAAATGTTGATGAAAGGTCTTCTTTACTTCAATCTGGAATGTTGCCTGCAAAAAGTCAAAATTTGGGGCTAGACTTTTAAATTATGAGAGTTTTTTTATCCCACTGTTTTTTTGAGATGTGTGATTTTCATTTGTTCCTTCTTGATTTGAATCTTTATCAAGAAAAGTTTAATTGACAAAAGATTTTTTCTTTGAAAAACATTTGATTTTTGAAACTTGGAAGTTTTGAAATTTTCATTTCAAATTTTGAGACTTTGGAACTTGGAGATTTTGACTTGAAATTTGGAACTTGAAATCTGAAATTTTGAAACTCAGGATTTTGAAAATTAAGGCTTAAAATTTTGATCATGAAATATGAGGTTTGAATTTTTTCTTGAAAACTAGAGATTTGAGTTTGAAAATTTTGGCATTGAGAATGTGGATTTTTTTTTCTACTTAGGAATGAAAATTTTGAATTGAAAATTTGGAGTTTGAAAGATACTTGAAAACTTTCAAAAAGATTTTTTTTTTTGGTTGATTGAGTCAACTCAGTTTGACTGAGTTGACTCAGCTCTTGGCTGAGTTTTAAGTGTGGGGGCCAAAATTTTGGCCCCCACTTCTTCGTTTCTTTCTTTTTCCTTTTTGTTTCATCTTTCTTCAACCTCTCTTCCTTCATCAACACTATTCATCTTCTTCTTTCCTTTGATTTTTCTTCTTCATCTCACCATTTCTTCTCACAAAAAACACTTTTTTTAAGCTTCTTAACCTTCCCTCATCCATCTCTATCAATATTTCTTTAGATCCTTGTGTTTTTAGCATTTTCACCAAACACCCATTTTTGGTGAAACCCATTTTCTAAACCCATTTTTCTTTGCATCAAGATGGCTTCTTCCTCCAAGGGATTTTCTTTTCTTGCTTTTCATGGTAAGAAGTATGATCCAACATTTGATTGGAATGATGATGATGCACTTCTTCAAGACCCTAGGACCCATGCTCCATATTGTCACGTAGACACCAAGGTGAGTTCTTCTTTGGTTTCCTTGCTTGGAAAAAAAAAAAAAGTTGTTGCATGTTTCATTGAAAGTTTCATGGTAAGATATTGTCCTTTGGTTATTTTGAAATTTTGGGGCATTGTGTGATTGATCATGTTTGAAAATGTTGGCTTTGGAGCATTCTTGAAGTGTTGTTTTTTGATCATGGTGCAATTTGGACAATGTTGGTGGCTTATGGAATTTTGACAATGTAGGTAAATTGTGATGTTGTTGGATGAATTTTGGTTTAGATTTTGGGAGTATTGGCATTGTGAAAAATTTGTGTTGTAGGCTTAGATGAATATGTTCATGATGTATGTGGGAAAAGTTTATTGGCATGTGTAAACTTTGTTTTATGGACATGGCGAAATTTTATGGGTATGTGCATGGAAAAATTTTGATTGAGGTAAAATTTCAACTATGGAAAAATTTTGTTGGGTATGTGATGTTGGTGCTTGGAAAATTTTTGTGGTTATGATTTTGGCTATGTGAGAATTTATTTGTGCATGGGCATGATCTTGTGGGAATTTTTTTTATCTTAGACATGTAGGAATTTTTTCTTTTTGCATGGCTATGGAAAAATTTGGTAGGTATATATGGATATGTGAAAAATTTTGATTGTGGTGAAATTTTGGTGGGGCATTGATTTTTTTTTTTGTTTTTTTTGGTGGTGGTGGGGCATTGGTTGTGAGAATATATATATTTTTTGGGTATGGAAATTTTTGGTCATGTGGGTTTTAGTCATGGAAATTGACGAGCTGAACTTTTGTGTTGCAGAGCCTCAAGAGTCGAGGCAGTCTCCAAATGTTGAAAAGTGCATGGGCAGCATTGTCTCCTTGCATCAAAAACATCACCAATGAAGCAAGCTTTGGCACTTTCTTCAAAGCTCTGTTAAATCAGGAGACACATGAATACAAAGATCTTCAGTTACTTCTTGCCTTGGCAGAGCGCTTCTGGGACACTACATGTACCTTCCATTTTTCAGGCATTGGGGAAGTAATGGTGACACCTTATGACTTCTCTGTTATCACCGGTCTGAGGTTGGGTGGTGAAAGAATTCTTGTCAATGATTCCCTTACTTCAATTGAACTAAAAAAACTTCTAGGTGTAGTGCCTTCTAGAATAAGAAGTAACAATATACCTTTGTCTTGGCTATGTGAGAATATTCTGCAATGTGAGATTGTGGCAAAGGGTGCTCGTATGTTCATGCTTCTTTTTATTGTGACTTTCTTGTGTTCGGATTTAGGCAGTACTATGAATCTACACTACTTAGGGAGCTTGAGAAAAATTGAACAATTCCAGAATTATGACTGGGGCAGTATGGCTGGTGCTACTCTGATGCATTTCATGACCCAACTCTCTAGGCAGAGTCTTTCAAACTTGGGTGGGGCTCCATTTGTATGGTAGGTGAGGTTTGGGATTTTTTTTTTTTTTTTTTGCTATATGTGGGTTTCAGAAATTTATTTTGGCTATGCGGTAATGGTGTTGTGAATTTTTTAGGTCTGGATGTACGAGTACTTTGGAGTTGGTCTTGAAATCCGGAAAGAAGTTGCTAACATTTTCCCTAGATTTCTGCGTTGGTTACCCAAACATCATTTGTCTACTCCTTCCAGGCGTTCTTTGGAAATTTGGTGCTTGGTGATTGACAATCTGACTGTTGATGATATGAGTTCTTCCTCCTCTTTCTTTTGGAATCTTTGGCACTTGGCTATGGTTCAGTCTCTTCTCATTCTGGATTCCTTTGTGACTTTTCAGATGGATTTAAATCCTTGGGCTGGATGTGAGGGATATGCAAAGTGTGAGCGGGCTTTAGAACTGAATGGCCGCCAAGTGTTATTTGAGTGTGGGCATGGAAAGTATTGGTATCTTGGTGATCGGGTGTTACTCGAAGTTGAACATGAGTATCCTCCTACCACAATTCCAACTCCTCCTTATCACACTATTCGGTTGGCTGACTTTCTGGCTGATGAAGAGATTGCTCGGGCCCGTGATGGCTATATTGTTGCAGGAGTAGAAGGGAATTATTCTGAATTCATCTAACTTCATTTGCAAGGTTGCTTGGTTGGCAGAACGGTATTTTTTTTCCTTTCTAAAGTCAAAATTTTGATCTTGTAAATTCCTTTTTATATTTCTACTTGGTAACAACACTTGCATGTTGTGTTTTCAGCCTCCATCTTTTGAAGGAGAGGAAGGGGGAGAGGAAGAGGAAGAGATTCCCTCTCCTAACCATGCTGGTAGCTCTTCTAGTTCCTTCAGGGAGACTTATTTGCATTTCCGGCATGGCAGTATGATGGGATGAATCCTGATGGAACGTATAGTTCCATTCCTTTGATTAGGCCAGAGCACATACCAAATGTTCCTTGGCCTAATCCAATATGTTCTCGAATTTTCAGTTCTTTGTCCTTATTTCTTCTTGACGTGATGAATGGCTCTTAACCTGGTAGAGTTGTTCTTCAGATTGATGTGGATCTAGTGGAAGAAAGCATGCGGATGATTGGAGGCTTGCAGTCATTGGCTCGCACTCAATCCTCCCAATATGTGCTTAATGATACAAGTTGGGTATGCCATGTTGTTTTTTGAGTGTCTTTGGCTTGAACTGTGCATGATAGTGGAATTAACACCTGATTTTGCTGACTTTTCAGGCACATTGAATGGAAACTACTGACACTACCAGAAGAACTTTAGAGGAAAGGAGAACTTTGAAAATCGCCAATACGATACTCGCTTTTTCGCAAGTCAGGAAGGAAATACTGAAGGTGGCTCCTCTAGAGGTGGATCAAGGAGATCCTCACACAGGCAGACTCGGAGTCTTAATGATGTATGACTTGTATTTTTATTTTTCCTGTAAAAGAAAAGGAAGTGTTCCTTAGACAATCTTGTATTATTTCCCATGTTTAGTTCTTTATCCTTTAGATCATGTAGAAACTTTAACTAAGACAAGTTTAGAATTCACCTGATGATGTCTTGTAATGCTAATTTAAACTTATTTGGCTTGGCTCTACTGGAATATGCACTTATTTGAATGAGGTGGAGCCGAATGCCCCTAGTTTAAAATGAATGCATGATTTTTGGAAATCTTGGTTATGATGATGATTTTTTTTTTTTTTTTGATTCTTTGAAAATGAATGAGGCATGGGTGAATGCCCCTAGTTTGGAACATAAATCCATGAGTCTTAAAAAAAATGTGATTTGATTAATTTTGAAAACAATGATGCAAGTGATGATTTTTGAAAATAAGTGAGTTAGACACGTTAGAATGCTTTAGTTTGACCAAAAAAAAAAAATCTTTTTAAATGTTAAATGATCTTAAAAAAAATGTCTGAGAGCGCGAAATTGCATGAAGTTGCGTGAGTGTATGATGGAAGGGTTGCGTGCCATGTGGCACATGAGGAGTGCCATTCGGCACTTCTAGAGTGTCGAATGACGCTCACGTCATGGTGGGCCGACTTCTCATGCTTTTCCAATACGTGTTTCGCGTTTTCGCATTTTTTGAAAAAATTTTACTTCGTTTGTGATCATGAAACACTCTCCTAGTCAGCTACAAACTCTCTGAAATCTATTTCAAACCTGATTAAGAATTGATGCAGCTTATATATATGAATTCTCTTACGACAAATATCTGCATAAAGGTTAGTAAAACATAATAATCATAAGCAAAAGTCATCCATGGCTAGCAGTTATAATTTTTCTCATTCAACAATTCTTGATATCAACAGATGGGTTCGTAACTTTGATTTCAATACCAAAACCAATTTTACAGCCTACAAATTAGAGGGAATCAAGGCTCTGAGGAATGTGAAAATCAAGTGGGACTTCCTTCGTGCTACTGTGAAATTTTGGGATCCCGAAGATCATGTGTTTTGGTTTAATACCGCTGAACTCTGTCCGACAATTGAAGAATTTTCTGCTATCTTGGGCTATGATCCAAGCAAAAAACCTATAGCGGTTTCTTATGATCCCAGGCATAAGGAATCTTTGTCTAGTGCTTTCGGTCTTCCTACTTCCATTACTGATAGTATGATTGAAGGTCGTATGGTGAATCTTCGTGCAATTATCTCTTGGCTGATTGACAAACGCACCTATGGAGTGACCAACAATATGCAAAAAAACTTTGGTTTGGCTTTATGCATGGTGGGAAAACTTTTGCTTTGCTCTGGAAGATGCGGTTTTGTGGATGCTCGAGCCATAAGTGTTGTGAATCAAATTAAGGATGGTGATCATTGTAATACCCCAATTTTGTTTTTATGATTATCACCGGACCTTGTCATTTTTAATATAGAGTTGAGGTACTATATGTGTGTGCACAGTAAGATGGGAGTAGACAATTTTGTGGTGCTACAAATAGGTGAGAAAAATTAAAGTTTTAGTGCATACAATTTAGTGCGGCAATTAAACTAATAAATAAATAAATAAATAAAAGATAAAGATGTTTTATGGGCTTCTTGGAGACTAAAGAGATAAGCTCAAGTGAATTTAAATTCCAGCCCACTACCCCACCAAGCCCACATCTCTAATGTGTTAAAATATAAGTTGGAGGAAAAGATAAATTAGGGTTTTCATAGGGGGGTTTTATCAAAGAGGCTAAAAGGTGTTTTTCCTTGGAGTTAGAGCACATACAATTGAAGAGGCAATCAGATTGTTCAAGGTATGATTTCTCACCATTAGAAACAAAGAATTAAAAGTTTATAAGGTTATCTTGGAATCAGTTGTGATGTTAGATTGTTCAGAAGTTTGATTTTGGTCCTAAAATTCTACTTATATTTTACGGTTAGATTTGCCGCTGTGTATCCATGAACAAAGGTATTATTACATTTTCATTAGGATATATATATAAACCTAGATTGAGCCATGAAATTTCAAGAAATCCATGATTTTGGCTTAAGTGGATTTGTACATATAAAATAAATAAATATATATATATATATATATATATAATTCTAGTTTTGGGCCATGGTGTGTAATCCATGAACTAAGTCATGGATCAAGATATTATTCATGGAGATGGCGTTCACGTGTTCATCAGAGTTATATAATAAAATTCTAGGTTGCCCATTGTGTGAACAAGCCATGGATTACAAATATCTATTCAAGTATATTGCTCTTACATTTTCATTGGGGTTTTATATTAAATCCTAGGTCAATGATATTTTTGGCTGCTGCCTTCCTCATGGCAATATGAGTTTCGATTAATATAAGGGAATATTATTGGTTAGAGCATCATTGGTTAGAGAAACTTTAATTTAGTGTTAAAAGTGTTATTAGTTCAGCAAAGTATAATCCTAGTGAGTCCATTTGTATAGTTCTATAAGCTTTATATTTTGTAGAAGATATTAAGTATATTTCCATGATTGATTATAGGTCCTATTTAAGAGTATTTTGAGACTATTTGGAGGGTGTTTCAGCTGGACTTTCAGAGTGATTCAAGTGCGGTAAGTAATTATGCATAATATGCACAAGTTTTATTCTTTAGGTTCTTAGAAGTTAAAGATTTTCAAAAGTTATGTTTTTAAAACTTACGTTTTCTAAAGTTTATTGAAAGCATTATTTTTACATCATTGAAAGAGAAACTTCGACTTTTAGATGATGTTTTAAAGAGAAACTTCGAATTTTAAATAACGTTTTGAATGTCCAAATCTCATTTAAAAGATGATTTCTAAACTAAACTATTTTCCAAAAATAATTGAGTTTCAAAGTAAGTTTTCTAAAAAGGGTCTTGTTCTTTAAGTTTGTTTAAAACCAAGTGATTTCAAAGTCATATTCTTATTTTTTAAATGGTATTTAAGATGTTTCCTTTAGCAAATTGGGTTTTCAAACTTACTCAAGAATTGTAAAAATATTTATATAAACTCTTCAGTTCTTATTCATTCCCTAAGAGAGTCAAGCATCCTTTGATTTATGTTCAATTCGATATTGTGATATTCGTTATGCCTTTATATTTGGAATAATTGTTAATATTAAGAAAATTATTCTATTTTGTATATATTTTGTTTTGTGATATGTGACTCAAAATAAGTGTTTTTAGAATTGATCAGATATATGTGTAAATCCGCTCACAAGATTGTATGTGAGAATGTGTTGATCCCTCACTAGCAGGGGTTAGATGTTGGTATCTGCTTACAGGATTGTATGTGAGAATATGAGATGTGTATATGTGACACTGTGCTCTGATCAATTATATGTATGTGTTTTCTAATGATATTAAGATGTGATTACATATGTATTAAGTGATTCATTATATGTTTTGGAATAATTATTTTTGATATCATTGAATGAGCTTGTGAAAAATCAAAATACTTGTGCTTTGCTTAACTCTATTCTGTTGTATACTCTGTATAATTACTTACTAGATGTGTGGCTCACCCCATCAATTATTGTTTTCAGATTAAAGTGTAGTTGAGAATATAGAACATTTGGATCGCTTTGTAAGGTGCAAGGTAGAGCATGGAAGTTGTAGGCGACTTCAGTATTACTTGAAGACTTATAGAATTTTAGTTACCTTTATTTTGTAATTCATGTTTTATATTTTGGAGATTATTTCCAATTTGTGGAGTTTAGATTTTTTTGTAAGAGGTTATTTATTAAGAGCATTGTTTCTTTGGAGTTTTAAATTATTTTGGATTATTTATGCTTATTGAGTTATATAAGTTTAGCAAGTTAGTCATGCATCTAAATTCATGTTCTATGGATTTGGGTCGTGACAATAATCCTATTTCTTTGATCTTGGTAGAAACTCTTCTAGGACTGGATGCTTTATTTCATGGTGGAGAAACTCAAAACTTCTTAGGGAGTCCATTGACTTTGCAGATATGGCTTATGGAGTGACTGGACATGATTGCCAAGCCTACGACCGGTAATTATGGGCCTAGCAGTTTTCTTAGCAAGGCTGTAATCAAAACTGAGTGCCAAAATGAGAGTGACTGGGTGAAGTTCTTGGACAAGAAATTTAGTACCTCAATTCAATGGGACTGTTATTGATGGAAGTGCCCGCCCCCTCTACTGCGGTCTCTAGGATTAGACCACATCTTTCTTGTTGGGTTGGGGAGGGAAACTTTCTACAAGGGAGATAGACTCTTGAGGCAATTCAAATATGAGCAAGGAATGCCTGGCGGCAAAAGAAGAAGAACTTTCTCTCCTATGGACACAAATCCTACTTCTGTAAAGAACATGCTATTAGGTTTAGAGATGGTTGACCGAGTGGACCAATCTTTTGTCAAGTTTCACTTTCACAAGATGACTACAGAATATACTAACTGGTTGATAGACAAGATTGTTGATAAGGAGGCTGAGAGGATTGCTATGAGAGAACAGTTTCTCAAAGACAACCGGGAAAGACTCGATGAAGACAACTATGAATTCAAAAGAAGGTACAATGATGACAAAGTACCTATCATAGAAGAAATCAAAGATCAACAAAAAAAGAAAAGATTGAAGACAAAGTGACCTTCTTATTTTTTTGGCTTTGAACATGTTTATTTAGAAGTTGATGTAAAAACTCTTATGTTTAGGAATTATTTAGAATTTGCAGGCTAGGGATTCTGTTTAAAGTGTAGGCTTTTGGGGTTTGAAATTTTTTATGGTTTGGTTTAGGGTTTGGGTTCTTGGATTTTGTGTAATGACATGGTTTAATGGAATGGTTGAATTTTTGGAAATTTGGTTAATGGGCAAATGGTGGTTTTGGGAAATTGTGAGCGAATCATTGCATGGTTCCCTACGTACCCCCTTGATAGAAGGATCAAGTCATCACATAGTTCATTGATGATGATTTTTTATTTGCCTTAACTTTTGCCTAGGTCACCCTTTCGGGTTTTCAACCTAGCAGGCTCTCTCACTCTTTTTTTTTACCCTCCTTTTGCATAGATTGCCCTTTCGGGTTTTCAACCTACCCTTTTTTCTTTTTTCTTTTTTTGCTCTAATTTTTGCCTAGACCACCCTTTCGGGTTTTCAACCTAGCGAGCCTCTTTTTTTTTTTTTAGTCAAACCTAGGAATGGAAATAACATAATTTACAATTACCACCTCAGACGTGGTACTTCTTCAATTCGTCCATGTTCGTTGGCTCAGTGAAAGGGTTTGCATCTAAGTCCATCAATCTTACTGCTCCCCCAAAGTATATCTACTTGATGATGTATAGGCCTGCCCAATTTTGCTTGAACTTTCCATTTGCATCTTGAATCGGGGCTTGGATTTCTTTCAACACTAAATCCCCCAACTTCAAATCTCTAGTTCTCACTTTCTTTTCAAAAGCTTTCCTAAGCCTCCTTTGGTAACCTTGAATATGATGCAAGGCTTTGAGTCTTTTCTCATCTAGCATGCACAACTGATCATATTTGCTTTGTAACCAATCTGCTTTAGGGATTTCACTTTCCAATACTGTCTTTGGTGAACGGACACCCATCTCAATGGGAAGGGCTGCTTCCATCCCATACACCAATGAATAAGGAGTGACTCCTGTGGAAGATCGAATTGATGTTCTATACCCCTAGAGTGCGTAAGGCAACTGTAGGTGCCAGTCCTTATAGTTCTTTGTGCTCTTCTTCAAGATTCGCCCTATATTTTTATTAACAGCCTCAATTGCTCCATTAGTCTGAGGACGGTAAGGTGAAGATTTGTGGTGTCGAATATTGAACTGTCGTAGCAACTTCTCTGTTTCTCTTTTAAAGTGCAACCCATTATCTGAGATAATTTTATGCGGTACCCCGTATATGTAGATGATATCGGTCTGAATAAATTGAGCAACTTTCTTTGAATTCAGGACTTTGTATGAAGCAGCTTTTACCCATTTGGTGAAATAATCAATGGCTACGAGTATGAATTCATGGCCATTGGATGTTGCTGGGTGAATCTTCCTAATAATGTCTATTTCCCATGAAGAGAATGGCTAGGGTGATGTCATACTATATCCTCCCCAGAAATCTTCGGATCTCTTTTTCAGTTCTTGGAGGTTTCATCTCTACAATTGCCTTGATTTTGTTAGGATCAACTTCAATTCCCCTCTGGCTTACCATAAACCCTAACAGTTTTCCGGATGTAACTCCGAAAGCACACTTCTTTGGATTCAACCACAACTTGTAGAACCGAATTCTTTCAAAGAACTTCCTTAAAGCCATTACGTGTCCTTCACGGTCTTTAGACTTGACTATCATATCATCAACATAAACCTCTACTTCTTTGTGGATCAAATCATGTAACAAAGTAGTGGCTACTCGTTGGTAAGTAGCTCCAGCATTTTTAAGGCCAAATGGCATGACTTTGTAGCAATATGTCCCCCATGGAGTGATAAGGGAGGTTTTCTCCATATCTTCTGGAGCCATCTTAATCTGATTATAACCTAAAAATCCGTCCATAAACAATAGCAAAGCATGACTTGCTGTGTTGTCAACTATAACATCAATGTGAGGCAATTAAAAGTCGTCTTTTGGACTGGCCTTATTCAAATCTCGAAAATCTACACACATTCAGACCTTTCCATCCTTCTTTGGTACTGGAACCACATTATCTAAACACTCTGGATAGTTGACCACTCTCAGGAATCCTGCATTGTACTGTTTCTTTAATTCTTCTTTGATCTTGACACTTTGGCTTCATTCTTCTCAACTTCTGCTTGACTGGCTTCATGGTTGGATCTGTTGGAATGTAGTGCTGTACTATATCTGTATCAATCCCAGGCATGTCTTCATATGACCAAGCAAAGACCTCCTTGAACTCTGTCAGTAGTGCCAAAAATGCATCTTTCTCTGAAGTGGTTAGGGTATTGCCCACTTGGATCATTTTGGGCTTATCATCAGCTCCTAGGTTAATGGGTTGGGTTTCTTCTTTTGTGGGTTCTAGGTATCCATGTTTTAATTCCTTATTATTAAGAGTTTCTTTACCAATTTCAAAAATAAAAACATCCAAAGCTAGCAAATAAGCAGAATTAGAAATCATATTAAAAGGGAAAGAGTTTTTAATAGACTCAACAGACTCAACTAGAAAACTATCACAAACAGATTTAACAGGAATAGAAACACTAGCAGAAATAAACTCAATAAGAGCGTAAACAATGTTCTTGGTAGGAGTGACTGGCTCAGCGGTCTTGATCTTCTTGGCAAAAGTGACTAACTTGATGGTCTTGATCTTTCTTAAAGAGTCCTCCCTAAGGTGGGCGGCTCCCTCCCATGCCCAGTTCTTCAACTCAGTTGTGGCTTCCATAATGGTAGGTGGCTCCCAGCAAGCTCCTTCTTCCCTCAGCATCAGTACCGTGGGATTTACATCCATATAATCCATAGCTTCTTCTTCAATCTCCATGTCTGTGGGATTGTCGATCACAAAAGCATCCAGGTGCTCTATGTTATCCATCCATTCATAAAATAGATTGTGTTTGCCTCTGTTGCCCAAGTGAGTGTGTTGATGGAGATGCCCTAACTCACCTCCTTCCATTCTCTCCTCATTACGTTCAGCATTCTCAAGTGTCATGATTCTGAGACTATGGACCATCAGCTTTTGGTCTAAAGCGGTCAACCTGGCATCTATGTCATCCTCTTCTTCAGTATGTGGGGTTCGTGAACTTGGTTCTGAATCATAATACGACCCCAATTTTGGAACCTCTCTTCCATGCTTGTCATACCTAGGGCCAGACCTTGAACTAACATTAGTGATATCACTCCAATCTAAAAGGTGCCCATAGGGATATTCATCATGGTACATTTGATTAGCTTGTGCATTCTCCTCTTTTACATTTTCTAACACATTTATCAGCCTGTATTGATCACTATCAGTGTCGCTCCACCTATTAGCTTCAGCATCATCTTCAATATCTTGATCATAGTAGTCCACATCATCATCAGATTCTTCATAGAATAGATCTGCATCTTCGTCTTCTCCATCACTAGGGGGTTCACCCCAATCATCTCCATTGCATGGGCTATCATAACTTCTATTGTTGTCATCACTATTGGTGCTGCTGTTATCATCGTCATGTCCACTATCATTGCTGCTACTGTCACTATTACTATCACTTTTGTTTTCACTTCCATCTTCATCATCACTAGGGGCTGTTCCTCATTCCTCATCTTCATCATTGGCTCTTAGTTCATATAGGCTCTTCAATGTATGCTAGTAGGCCTCTCAATATTCCTCTTCTTCTATGTTGCAAATAGGATCTCCAAGGAGTGTAGTCATGGCATCAAGATCCATGTGATCAGCCCAATCAGTAGGAACCCAGGTTGTGTCTTCTTTCTTCGGCTCTAAAACCTTGTTGTTGCAATCAAGTAGTATCTCGAATCCAGGTACCATTGTCTTTGTCACAGTATCAAATCTCGGTTCAGGGAATCCCTAGTAGTGTTGACTTTCTCCAGCTTTTACAAACTTCCCATTTAATGTAGGAGTATAGGGTTTCAGAGGTTCAGGAGGACAAGGAAGTCCTTTCACTTTGGCTTTGCCTCGAGCCAACTTTCTCACTTCCATCTCTAACAAGTCATCATCAGTGGGCTTATAGCCTAACCCAAAAGGTGGTGTGGCAGTAGGAATCATCAAGACTTGAACAGTTGGCTTTTTCACAGTTCTCCCCAAGTTCATTCCCGAAAGGTAGTTCATTTTCATCATCATTGCTACCACATTATTGTTACCATAAAAAGCAAAGTCCATTGGGATCTTCTCAAGTTCTACTTCTCTCTTTATGAAACCAGGCCTCTCAATCTTAAAGCCATCCAAAGTCAGCGGCTCTTTCTCAGAATCAATACCGAAAATAGGCTTAGGCATAGTTAAAGTATCCCTATAGATGGTCACAATAGCCCCTTTCATGTGGAAACCAAACCTTTTGATATAGAGAAGAAGGTACAGCTTCTATGTCATGGATCCATGGTCGCCCAAGGAGCATATTGAAGCATGAGGCTATATTAAGGACTTGAAAATCCACCTTCTTAACCATCGGTCCGATGGTAAGCTCTAATGTTATGGTTCCCAAAACCTCTCTTCTACTGTTGTCGTATGCCCTCAGTAGGCACAAAGTCTTTAATGCTTAGATCCAAGCAAGCAAGCAACTAGTAGTCTTCAAAGGACACACATTCAAAGCACTTTCTTCATCTATCAAAACCATTGGTATCCTTTTCCCCATGGCATCTATAGAGATATGCAACAGGTTGTTGTGGTGCTTCCCCTTCTTGGTCAGATCCTTATCAGAATAGGAAATAGTGAGTTCCTTATTTATAAACCCTATAAAGTTGAATTGTTTCAATCATGTGTTGGCTTTATTCGGTACCAAATTTGCTTGTATTTTAGCAATTAGATACCCTGTATTTAGGTGAAAATTATGTAAGGGTTGTGTGTGAGAGAATGTGAAGAAATTCAAGTGTGTGTGCATTAGAGGATTCTTGTGAGTGACTCGCGATTGGCAACTTGCCAAAATGCCACACGTGTGAAGCATGTAGGAAGCTGAAGGGTCACGACAACTGGAGCACTACAGGACAAAAAGTACAGTCTAGCCTGGCAATTATCTCCTGACTCAAACTCGCGACTCATCCCACTCGTGAGACTGAGTTGCCAAAATGCCCTGTTATGCAGAAAAATGACCTTTCACATTCCTCACATACACTACTATAAAAACTTTATAGCCACGAAATGTAGAGAGCTTCCAGAGAGAATTTTGAGAGAGAAACCCTAGAGAAAACCAAGATTGACTCATCCACAATCTTAGACATTTGATTTTCCAAATTCCTCTACTCTCACCCTCTCCATTGAAATATCCTTGAGAGGTAAATTTGCCAAATCCTTATCTCACCATACCCATATCAGTGAGGAGGCATTTTGGTGTTTAGGAAGCAGTTTGGAGATGACCAATTCACTTGGTTGATGCAATGGGCTTATTGTAGGATCTGGGAAGTTAAAGAAGACACGATTAGGCAAAACCTTGTTAGAGCAAGAAGCTTGGAGGTCTTAAGAACATTGGGTAAATTAGGCTCAGAGGGTCTATTACTATTCATGTATCCCAACTTTATTTTTTAGTGGATCATTTCACTGCTTGGAGGGCGGCGGAGAGGTTTTTCGTCAAGTTCTTAAATTTCCTCTTTGATAACACATGCTGGAGTTATCTTTGTGTTTGCATCTCTCTAACCCTTACTCTTACCTTTTAATTGCTGCTGTGTTATGATTAATTATGGTGTAGAGTTGTTTATTTGTTTGGGTTTCTGCTTGTACCTATTATTCTGCACATATATTGTTTGGGTATAAGCTTGTGTTGGTTTAATTTGAAATTCGGGGTCTAAACATTCATTAGTGTTTTACACACTAAGTGAATTTTCAGACCCAATCATAGCATTCAGATTCTGGGAGGTTGTAGTTGTAGGGGCTTGAATTTGGTTGAGAAGGTCTACTAGATTTTGTCGGTGTTTGTATGAGGCCATGAGTAAACCCCATAAGGATATGTTGGCTTGTGTCTTCTGTAATTGCTTAAGGACTTCATCTTCTTTGGCAGGTATTTGTGGGGTGGATCTGTTCAGGGCTTCCACTAGGTTGTCGGTCTCTAAATGTGGGGGTTTAAAGTGTCTCCCCCCTTGTGATGTGGGCAATTTTTGTTAGGTCATTGGGATCAGTGTCTTGGAGTTTGAAGTGTCTCCCCCCATTTGTAGGTGTTTGGCTATCCTTTCGGGGTTTGAAGTGTCTCCCCCCATTTGTGGATGTTTGGCTATTCTCTTGGGATTTAAAGTGTCTTGTAGGTCGGATATGGGATTGTGATGTTGCAGCAGCGGAGTGTCCTCTATGCTCACGGGCTTCTGTACCGTGATGGGAGTGACGGGCTTGGAACTGGAGCTATTGGCTTGAGTGTCGGCCTTAAGTCCTCTTTGTAGCCTTCCTTCAAATCTTGACCAAATTCTCCCCTCTTGCTCTCTCTCTCTCTCTCTCTCTCTCTCTCTAGAACAGACTCTCTTGGGTCAATTAAAGCTAGGTCACCATCTGCATCAAACAACCAAGCAAAACAAACACACACAACGTGAAATGCAATTTTAACCGAGACCGACCTAAAGGTAGGTTCTAAGTCATTATGTTGTAGGGTGGGTTTGTTGTTTCATTGTATCCCATAACTAGTACGTTACACCTCCCAACTTGTAATGTAATGAACATTGCATTGGTCCGAATGGCATGGTTTGTCCTTTACAGTCAACAGGAAATGATCTAGTGACTTTGGGCTATGAGTTGGTGAGTTTGCCACTGGGTACTCAAATCTAATGAAGACCAGTGATATATGGTTACTACCACCACAAATTGTTGAAAAGGGGTTCATACGTTGTTGTTTGGATGGCACACACTATGATAGTTAGGGAAAGATTTTAACAAACAATACAAACAACAAAACAATATACACCAAAATATTATACAACATCTCATCAACCATAAATAAACAAACAAACAACAATATCATGAAAGACCATGCAAAATAGGGGTACATATTTGGTCACTTAAGTCTAATACGAAGCTTAGCTCTCGACATCCCCAGCGGAGTCGCCACTGTAAGAGACCGTGGAAATGCCTCTCAAAAAAGAGAGATTTTTGGAGTGCTTTTTAGGGAACCTCTCTTTTCGAGTAAGTGCTATGGAGTTGCCACTTATTTTTTATACAAAAAAAGAAAAGAAAAAATACTAATTCCAAAATACATAACTGAATTGCATCCTTTCATTGATTGAAAAAAATATATACATTTTTGAAAAATTTGAAAATTACATAGCTTTGGGTCCTAATTACAATCTACCAAAAATACATGGCTTGTTGTCCTAGTTACATTCTACCCAAAATAAAAATAAAGACAAGGCTCAAATCTACTTATCAAAAGACCTAAATTCGAAGGTTAGATTATGGAATGGGAATGTGTTAGGCACCCATTTTGCCCAAACAAAGTCTGGTCTTCTAGACTCTTGTGACGAGGATATTTGCAGAATAGCATGATGAGGGCATAGAATATAGTAAGTTAACACATAGAATATATTAAGTTAACATGCATTTGAAAGGTTATAAGAAACTAGCATCTCGAGTTTTAGAAACTTGAGATCCATATATGACTCGAGGCTTAAAAACTCGCTTCCTACTTGCTGAGTTGGACACTAATATGCCACATAGATCTCGAGTCTTAAAGACTCGATTTCCATAAAAGAATAAGAACAATCTGATGAACACGCTGAAGATATGAGATTCTGAAGAAATTGAAGATGAAGAGATTTTGAAGAAATTGAAGATGAAGAGATTCTGAAGAAATTGAAGACGAAAAGAAGAACCCAGAGGAAGAAGAAGAATAGTTCACACGGGAAGATCTGAACACGATGAAGATCTGGAGAAGCAAAACAGAGATATGGAGAAGTAGAGGAAGAGTGGAATATACGGTGACCTAGTGTTCTCATTGACCCAGTTCACGTTCCCTTGTCCCTGATGTTGTAAAAAGCCTGGCCAAAAATACGGTGAGCTAATTCTGGCTTTAGCTATCTACTCTTCCTCTTAAACTTGAATCCCTCAATTGCTTTCTCTTATATATCAGCCTATATTTGTTGCGCTTGCCACTTGTTTGATGAAATGTGTAACAGAGTTGAATTTATCATTGCCTTGACAATCACAAACATAACTAGTGGCTTTGTTCGTACATAGACTTTTTGGATGGTTTAAAAGGCTATTAGAATAGAAAAATACTATTTTTCATGGGAAAATTGCCTAGGCATTGGGGGGAAATCGAGACTTAAAAACTCGAGTTTTATCTTGGAACTTGAGTTTTAGACACTCGAGATGCTAGTTTACAACATTGTTTTGAAACGTGACAACTAACTAAATTTTTTGATATTTAATGTTATTTGGAAAAAAAAAAAAAAAAAATTCCTTTTGTGACCTATGTACCACTTTTATGCATGTCATGAATGATATGTTGAACATGTGAAACAAAAATTAAATCACATAAATTTATTTATGAATTCATCATCTTCTTTAAAAAAATCAAATCTGTTTTGGTGATTAAAAAAAATGGTTTTGGTTTAAAAAAAAGAAATTAGATTTGTTTTTAAGAATCTACAAAAAATGGTTTTAACTTTGTAAAAGACCAAATCTGTTTTTTGTATGTGTAAGAAAAAGGTTTTTGAATAGAAAATTCAGATCTGTTTTTATTTAATAAAACAAAGTCTTTTGGTTTATTAAAAAATTTAGATCTGTCTTTAAGAAATAAAAAAAATGGTTTTAACTTTGCAAAAGATCAGATCTATGTTGTGATGATAAAAAATATGGTTTTTGATAATAGAAAAATCAAATCTGTTTTTTTATATGTTCAAAAAACATGGAAAAGATTTTTTGAAGAGAATTTCACTCATAACATAAATTTATGCTACATGGACACAATCATGCATAATCTTTTTCTTTGTTTCAAAATCTGCATATGTTTTAAGAAAAATCAGATTTGTATCTTAACAAAGATACAAATCAGTTTTGATTTGAGAAAAATTCAAATCTGCATCTAAGGAAGATGCAGATCCCTTTTATTTTGAAGAAAAATTCAGATCTACATCTAAGAAAGATGCAGGTCTATTTTTATTTTAAGAAAAATTCAGATCTACATCTAATAAAGATGCAGATCCATTTTTTATTAAGAAAAATTTAGATCTACATCTAATAAAGATGCAGATCTGTTTTTGTTTAAGAAAAATTCAGATCTACATCTAAGAAAGATGCAGATTTGTTTTTATTTTAAGAAAAAGCATTGATCATATGCAAATTATTGGAATTAAGAAAGAGATCATAACAATTACATAAACAAAATCAAGATCATGCTTTAACAAGACAATGATTAACAATTCATGTTATGAATAAAGGAAAACATGCATCATCATAAACAAGAATCATAAAAGAGAAAAAAAGAATAGGTCGATTGAAAACAACCTCTTGCATGAGCACTCCTTGTTCTTGAGAGGATGTTTTAGGGTTCAAATAAACTTATTCAGTTATCTTTGAAACCTAAAAACCTAAATTTTAGCAACAAATCTCAGAGAGGATCAGCAAATATCAGCAATTTGAGAGTCTCAAAACGTATGCCTCTCAAAGCGTAGAAAAAAATGTGCTGAATTATGAGATTCAGTCTCTATTTTTAGAGGCCAGAAGACTTTAAAAAATAGCCCCAAAGTGTAGAATGCAAATCGGGACTCATCCTTCTACGAAAAGATCGAAAAGAGTGTTCCTTATCATCACCCAAAGGGCATTGGGCCAAAGCCCCAAAGGAGCCAATTCGGCACTTTTAAAGTGCCGTTCGGTACTCCAAAAGTGCCGATTGGTGCTCTTGGATGCCGAACGTTCTTTCGTGTTTAAGTGCCTTTTGGACTCTCTTTCTAGGGTTTTTTGATCCGGTCCTTGCACTTAGACGTGTTTTCATCCTTAGTCTATGATTTTTTTATCTCTTTTCCAGATAATTCAAACTTTTTAGGAACAATTATCTTGTGGATAAATTCCTTAAAAGAAATCTTGATAAAGTTCAAATTATCCACAATTTTATTGTTATCCAATCATTCCTTTTATTCCTATGCATGCATCCCTATTTTAGACACTAATTATCAACCAATCACATAATTATTTAATTAATTTTAATGGTTTAACCAATCAAAATTAATTTAAATTAATCCTGTGTGATCGACTCTACCTAGACACAATGCATGTTGACCGTGCAAACTTGATCATGCGATATCTTTCGATCCAATGGTTCGATTTGAAAACCGGAATACCGTTGCCACTGTTAGAATCTCAAAATCATTTTTATGATATGTAATGAATGAATTGATGCATGTAATGCAAAAACAAATTGATGCATGTAATGCAATCATGATTTTTGGGGTACATGGATGGTCATTCAAGTCATTCTCCTTGATTAAATCATGGGTGCAAAATTGAGTATTCACAAACTAATACTGCTTGGTAGCATTCCCTTGCCAGCACTTGATCTCCCTTAACTTCACCCACGCCATTCTCCGTTGGGAACTTTACCTTCAAGCAATAGGTGGACGTGGCTGCCTTCCAGTGGTTAAGTGTAGACCTTCCAATTATCACGTTATACGAGGAAGGACAAACTACCACCAAGAAGTCGAGCTGACGAGTCAATTGTCGGGGGTAAGATCCCACCGTGACCATCAATGTCACTATGCCTTTAGGATATACCCTATCTCCACTGAAGCTGATGAGGGGGGACTCAAAAGGCCGCAATCTTTCGGGATCTATCTTTAGCTGTTGAAAAGCAGAGAGGTAGATAATATTCGTAGAGCTACTATTGTCTATAAGGATCCTCCTGGTGTTAAACCCCTCTATCATGAGTATTATAATAAGGGGGTCGTCATGCGGCTGCTTCACACCTCTGGCATCTTCTTCTGAAAATAGGATGTCCCTGTCCATCCTTCTTTTCCTCAGGAGTGGTATCCTGTGGATGTTGTTTACCTACCTCTGTTGTGACTTCTTGAGGGATCTGAACGACCCACCTGTAGATGGTCCTCTTGTGATCGCCTTTATCTCCCTTATCGTGCTCTGTGGACAGTTGTATGTTTGGTCCTCGTCCCTCGGAACAGCTTCGTGCTTAACCTTGTTATCACCTTTGGATCTGTTGGAGTCCCCCTTCTTCACAAACTTCTGCAACTTCCCTTTCCAAATGAGCTCCTCTATCTGCTCCTTCAAGTCTCTGCAATCTTCTATGTAATGGCCGTGATCCTTATGGAAACAGCAGTACTTCTTCTTGTCACGCACATTAGGTGATGAGTGCAATGGTCTTGGCCATTTGAGTTAATGTTCGTCCTTAATCTGCGTCAAAATTTTTGTCAACGGGCATAATTAAAGGGGTAAACTTTACTGTCCGAGGGGTTTTGTAGTCCCTTCACTTGTTCCCATCAATGCCCTGATGATCTCCCCTTTCTCTTTTTCGTCCCCTCCGGTCTTCTTTCTTTCCTTCCCTCTCCCTGGGCTTCTCTTCGTCCCTGATTACTGCCAGGGCATCTTCGGCGTTCATATACTTCTGCGCTTTCAAGAGCATTTCCGCCATCGTCCGAGGAAGGCTCTTTGTGAGTGCGACCATGAACTCTCTGGACTTTCCCCTTTCTCATTTTCGTCCCCTCCAGTCTTCTTTCTTTCCTTCCCTTTCCCTAGGCTTCTCTTCATCCCTGATTGCTGCCAGGGCATCTTTGGCATTCATATACTTTTGCACTTTCAAAAGCATTTCCGCCATCGTTCGAGAAAGGCTCTTCGTGAGTGCGACCACGAACTCTCTGGACATTAATCCGGCTTTGAAGGTCGTCAGCTGCACTTTGTCATCTGCTTCGTCTACCTCTAGGGTTTCCCTGGTGAAACGCTTCACATATGACCTCAAGGTCTCCTTCTCCCCTTAGCTGATGGTGAGCAGGTGGTCCACTGGCCTTTTCAGGCATTGTCCACCTATGAAATGGCACAAAAAGGAGTTGCCCAATTGCTCAAAGTTGTCGATTGATGACGTTGGTAGCTTAGTGAACCACTGCCATGCTACTCCTTTGAGAGTGGTGGGGAAGGAACGGCACAATATTTCGTTAGGGGGCTGTTGAAGACCTAGAGTTGTCTTGAAGGTGTTGAGGTGGTCCAAAGGGTCTTTCAGACTATTGACTGACTTGAGCTGTGGGAGACGAAACTTCGAAGGCATTGGGCATTCTAGGACCGCTGTTGTAAAGGGTGAGTCTGTCCTATTGACCATCCTATCTAAACTCTGATATGTTTTTTCCCTTATTGCACTTCTTAGCTTGTCCATTTCCCTTCTCATTTCCCTAAGGAGGTCTGAGTTAGCTCCCTCAGGAGTAGTTGGTTATCAGTGGTCGTTCCTTCTTTGGCTATCTCCATCGTCGTTCTGGTTAGTCCTAGAACGATTATCTCCTTGTTGAAGCTACAACCTCATCTCCTGATTCTATTTCATAAGCCCTTCCACACTGGCTGTGAGTGTTTGGATTTACAGGGCTAATACTGTAGAATCTTGAGGCGTGCTGGACTCCATTTGGACTCTAGAGTTGAATGGAACTACGCTCTCGAACCTAAGTATGAAAATGTCGTTTTTCCCACAGACGACGCCAAACTGATGATGCTGAGATCGTCAGTCAAGTAGGTTCATCCAAATTAAGTCAGCACGAGCTCCGTCTCTGTACCTGCATGGTCGTGAAAGGAATCCTCTCTGGGTAGTCACCAGTGTGGTGCCAACCACGGAGTCTCCAATGGTAAAGTCAGTGAATGGAAGCTAAGAGAGATTATGAGAACTAGAAAATATCAGTGCTTCAACGTGTGTGTATATCAAATGTACCTTGTTTAGTTCTAAAATGTGTCTTATATACATCTTCCTCCTTTCTAGCTGTTGTACCTTATTCATGGTGGTATAATTGCTTCTTTTGTAACGCCTCTGGGCTCATTCAATGTAGGCTTTGATGGGTCTCTAGCGGTCTTCTTGACCGATTTGTAACCATCTGAGGTATTGAATGCTCCTCTTTATGTCATTTCTACCATCGTCCGTGCTGGGAAGGGATGGATAATGGTACTTGATGGGCTCGTCTGGGCAATGATATTTATTGGGCCTATCAAAAACCTTCTTCACTCTCTTCACTTCTAACACTACTCCTTAGCTTCCAGGTGAGCATCTCTTTCTTCTTTTCTCACTCTTTTCCATCTCCACTCTCTCAAATATCTCGATTTGCGTAGGAAAAATCATCGTCTCTCGAAGACTGCCTGAAGCTTTTGAAAGGAGAGCGAGATGAGTAGCGCCTCAATGGTGTCCTTTTGGTCACCAAATTTTGCAAAGGTGACAACCTTAATTCTCTTCATAGGGTTTACAATGCTGTTGTACTTCACTTCCTCCATCGACTATTCGACTCCTTGGATCTCCTCTTTCTCTTCCAAGAAAAAAAAATTTGTTGAAATCTAATTCAAATTACTTATTTGTTTGTGTGTGTGCTTTTTTTAAAAGGATGGGAAAAGGAAGCAGTGGCATGAGAGTGACAGTGGGAGTAAGGCCGATAATCGCAACGCATACTATCTATAAACAATTCTTGATGCCTTCTATTGTGTTCATGTCTTTGAAGATTCCTCTCATTCTTGAAATAATGTCCAATGAGTAAGTTCTAATTCTTAATTCCTTTCATATGAATTGATGATTCGAAATTTTAAAAAGCTCCTTCTTTTTCTTGATATAAATTGGAATATAACTATCAAATTTTTGTGATATTCTGGCACCAACTTTAGTTTAAATTTAATTGTTGCGATAAGACTTAAGCAAGAAGGAATTGGAGCTCTAGGGCAAAATGTAAAGTACTTTGGTGGGAATAGGTACTTCTAGATTTGGTAAGAAAGCTAATGTGGTTTATGATATACTGTTTATGATTTTTCTGTTACACCATGACACTAGATTTTGGGTTGTAGTCTTTTAGAGGCTTCAAGATTTATTTTTTTTAGTCTGAATTTGGTAAGAATGGGGAGTAAAACTTATGTTCTACACCAATTTTTTACTTAAAATTCGATACATCCTACCATACCTAATAACATCTAAATAAACTCTCGATTTGGTTGGATTTATAGATGGGCATTAGAATTGATTGGGTGTGGTTGTAAAACTTGAGTTTTACATCACATCCTTATAAAATTTAATATCATTTCTTTAATCATTGTATTAATATTTTAATTTCTTACTAAATGCTTCATACGTTACATTTACAGTACAAACGTGGGCAACAAAGAAACACTTGTGTAAGAAATTTAGGTTTGTTTTCATATGTGTTAAAAGCAATTGATTGATCTTGAATGTATGATCCGTTAAGCATCACCAGGGTGAGATCGGAGAAAGTTGTATTACGTGGTTACTTGGTCATGTGTACCCAAAAAAAAAAAAAAACTATTCTACCGGTTTTATTGATTGATTTGGTTGATGAGTGTTAGAAAAAGGTGAATGCTAGGAAAAAAGTGCGTTGTGAAATAAGTAATTATCTTATCTATATATATTTATATATATAAAATCAAAACCTTTGAAACACTTACAATTTTCCACATTATCATTTTAATTTATAAAAAATTTTAATTTTTTAAACTAAATAGTGAGAGAGTCCTAACAGGAGTCTCTCTCTCTTTTTTCCTTAATCGTAAAGTTTTTTATTTTTTACGTGAGTCTTTTCTTTCTTTCTTTCTTTTGAAACCTAAAGTGAGTCGTTTAAAAAAAAAAAATTCTAACACGTGGTCTTTTTTTAAACTAAATAGTGAGAGTCCTAATAGGAGTCTCTCTCTTTTTTCCTTAATCCCAAAGTTTTTTTTTTTTTTTACATGAGTCTTTCTTTTTTCATTTTTCTTTTTGAACCCAAAAGTGAGTCCTTTTTTATAAATAAATAAAAAATAAAAAATTCTAACATGAGGTCTAATTAAAAAAAATTATAATTATTTTTTTTAATCCTAATTCTAACGTAAGTCTCTCAAAAAGTCAAAAACTTCGGTTTTATATTATATATAGATAATAATATAAAACCATAGGAAGATCTAAGGATATGAAAATGCAAGTTGTAGATCTACTATCAAGATAACATAGATTAGATTGGTGATGAATAGTAGATTTAATTGCAGTTGAGTATTATGTGAAGTCATCACCATAGAATAGCCTACACCGAAATGTGTTATGTGGAACCAATGATACGAAAGAAAAAGAATTTTTCTAAGTCATTATATTGAAAAAAAAAAATACTTATTTTCATTCATTTTCAAGTTATACATTTTTTAAAGTTAAGTCATAAACCTTTAAGCAAAATAAGTTCTTTTAATTTTTATTTAACTATCATGTGCATTGCACGGGTTAGTGACTAGTTTTAACAAAATGCGTTCTTTATTAAAAAAAGAAGAAGGAGATAATTACTTATGAGTAATTATTTTATTCTTCTCAATGCACATTGTTTTCAAAAAATTTCAGGTTCTATATTAAATATCAAAAGGTGCTTTTTTGCTTGGTCAAGGAATTGAGTTTTCGATAAATAGTACTATTGACACAGTTTTTTTTTTTTTTTATATATATAAATAAATAATACTTCATAAATTAAAAATAAAAGTAACACAAAAAAACCAAAACACATCGGCAGTGTGCTAAGGACACAACAACCCAAAAAAAAAAAAAAAAAAAAATTTGGAGTGCTTGAAAAGGAGGGGTGTGAACAATGATAGCAGTGAGGTAGAGAAAGAAGGGGAGTGATTTGCTGATTTAGCATGCGTTTGGCATGGCTTAATTTCGCTAGTTTATTTTACTATTCAGCTTATTTTTACTATTATTCATGGGTCTCACTGCACTTTTTGATACTATTCATGGGTCTCATTGTACTATTTCAACTAACTTTTACCTTTATCTACAGTACTTTCAGCAAAAAGTTTTCAGTTTCAATAAAATAAGCGGATTCCAAACTGACCCTTAGTGTCTGTTTGGGAACAGCTTATTTAGCTGAAATTGAAAACTTTTTGCTAAAAATACTGCAGATAAAACTAAAGATAGCTGAAATAGTACAGTGAGACTCATGAATAGTACCAAAAAAGTGCAATGGAACTAGAAATGGCAATTTTGCCGGGCCCCTCCCCACTTCTCCCCGTGTGGGTTTTCCCCGCCCTACAAAGGTGGTGAGGCGGGGATGGGGCGAGATTTTAGACATGCACCATAGGGTGGGGTGGGAATGGGTTTACACTTTTTAGACCCACCCTGCCCTATCCTCACCCCACCCCGCATTATTAAGGGTTAAATTGTAAATTTTTTATACCCTAAAACGCTACTATTTAAACAAATATATCATCAGCTTATTTTATTCTACCCAACGTGGCTCTTTACCTCTTTTTTCTCTCTAGCAAAGTTGGAAATAAGGTACTAATTTTAATGTTTTCTTTTGTCTTTATTAGAAACAAATTTATATACTATTGAATCATTAATTCCATTCAACGTCTTTCTCAACAAAGTTTTCATCATGAATATAATAGAATGTTTTCTATTTTTATGAGTTATGGGTCTGAATGTTTGTATTTGTGTCATTGCGTGTGGCTGTTATAAGATATGGGTCTAAATGTTTGTATGGTTATTTCTATCATGAACAAATTGGAATAACATAATAGCTTGTCCTATAAGGTACGGGTCTATACATATTGTAGGTACTCAAAAACTTAAAGGCCCAAAATCACTAAGAACAGTGGTACCTTGTCCTTCAAATCAAGCCCAAACAATAAAATTTCTTCAGGGAGTGAGAAAACAAACTTCAAACACAATTCTAAACTAAGTTTTAGTCCATGGCGAAGATTCCCAAATAACCGACAAATGCAACTTGAGTGAGAATTGTGAATAACACTCTTCTCAGGCTGGTCCAAGAAGAAGTTTCTTATATATGATTTGCTCAACTTTTTACCAGATAAAACACTGTTTACTTTCCTGTTTTTCTATATTATAGAGAAAAAGCATCCCCTTTCTTCTAGGACATTCCCTCCCTTTTATATCCTTCCTCCTTGCATCATATCCCTCCACTTGTACGCCTTAAAGCATTCCTCAGGATACTTGTCCCATCAAAACTCTACTGAGGGTAGTAAAAGGGGGCTGCTAGCTATGAAGTCACTGTTCAAGTATCATTTCCACATTAATGCAGTTGATATGGTTGGTATGAAGCATTCAATGCGGAGGTGGGAGATATATCTTTCAGGAAACTTCCTGCCACGTCCCTTACTCCCACCCTAGTCCCTTCTTCTATTCCTGGGCCTTTGTAAGATACCAATTACCCTGTTTCTGCTTCCATCCTCGGGCAAATGGACTCCTCAGACCTTACTCATCTCCCCAGGCTAGCTTATGCGAGATTCTCCATGGTTTACCCCTTTTTGCTTCTCGCCCCCCCCCCCCCCCCACATATATATATGTTAGAAAAAAGAAAAGCTCCAGATCAGTTTCACTCATAAAAATAATATATATATATATATATATATATATGTGTGTGTGTGTGTGTGTGTGTGTGAAAAATAAAGAAAAAAGATGTAATAAAAAAAATAAAGAAAAAAGGACTTCCTGATTAGTTTCTATAAAGAGATAAAGATGTTACCAAAAAAAAAAAAAAGATGTTATAAAAAAATTAAAGACAGAAAAATGCATTAGGCATTATTAAAAACTAAACAAAATATTTTCTTGAAAGTTAACTCACTATACCTATTGGTGTGATTGGTTTTGTATCTTGAAGCATTTCTAATGGGATAAATTTATTTATAATGTCAAATATATTTTTATTAATGAAACAGGTAATTTTATTTTTTAAAAATTGTAATAGTTGCAGGGCAAATTAATAAGAAATAAAGTTTTACGGGGTGGGGCGGGGCTTCGCAAGGCCCTAAGGGGCAGGGGCAAAGATCCCATCCTTCGGCCCCACCCTGCCTCATTGCCATCCCTAAATGGAACTCATGAATAGTTGTAAAAATAAATTGAATAGTAAAAAAGCTGGCTTTTTAAGCCAATGCCAAACGCACACTTAGATATGGGGAAAGTGGGAACTAGGAACTAAATTTAGCACAAAGTTTAAAACTATTCGTTTTGCACTTCTTTTTATTGGGTTGTATTTTTCAAGACTTTATGTGACAATTTGTTGTTGTTGCAATAAAACCATTTTATTTTGACAGATCAAACATTTTTCTGTTGAACCCACTTATTGTGATAGAAAAGTGGTTCTGTCACAATATGTTTATTTCTCTTTTTTAAAGAAAACTATATTCTAAATCCTGAAAGTTAGGAGGTGCAAAGAATTGATCCTATATCTTCAAAAATAATAAATTAAACATTTAAACTATAAGGTTTAAAAAAAAGTAATAAATTAAATTTTGAGATTTCAAAAGCTCAACAAGTCTCAAGTTGAATTCCTCATTTGCATGTATAAGTAATTGGATTTAATTTTATAGTTTTTTTTTTTTTTTTTGAATTTGAGTATATCAGATTTTTGAACCTGTTATTGTAGCTTAACTATGTAATTTTGTCAATAAATTTATCTTCATTGTGTTATTTCAATGTATCTAAACTGGGTGTTTGCTTTTTGTTTCAATTTTTATTTATATTTATATTTTGAGTTTTATTTGGTAGTCATGCTTGGAAAGTTAGAATGATGATATAGAGTATTTTATTTGTTACCTAACATTGAAGTACTGGGTTTTGATGTTCTAGACCTATAATCTTATCTAATGGAATCTTTGATGACAAATATACCTTTTGTATCTTGTTCTTTTTTATTTATTTTCTTGCTTAAAAGGGTGTTCACTAAAACTAAGTAAACTAAACATCGTAGCTAAACACATAAAATGTAAGATAATTAAAAAAAAAAAAAAAAAAAAAAAAAAAAAAGCAATATGAATAACAAAGTCTTCGTTATGGATGGTTGCAAGTATTTGATGAAGAGCTCCAATTGCAACATATAACAACATTTATTGTGAAAATTATCTATTGTGATAATGTTTAAGTAAAACTCAACTGCTGATTGTTGGAAGATGATATTTGTAATCATTTTTAGAAGTTAGCAAATAGGTTTAAAAAAACTCAACATAATAGATATTCATATTTTGAATAACTACTCTAAATTTGTGTAATCAAAATTCTTATATGAATGAGATTATGAATGAGATTAGGATTTTGTTAGGTTCTAAAGACTTAGGTATTTATGTACTTAGAATTCTAATTTGTATTGTTGGCAAACCATGATCAAAACAATGTGTTTAGAAGTGTTTTAGTCTTGCTCAAAGTTGTGCATTTATGTAAAGTTGGAATCGAGCTTAATGCAGAAAAGATTAATGCATTTCGGTCTGGCTCAATCGATCGAGGCTTAGGCTCAATCGATCGAAGCTCGGGTAGAATGTTTTTCTACAGAATTTTCCGACTCAGCCCTAGTTGTTTTAAAACGTTTTTAGGGTTTCTTATTTGTCCTAAGTATAAAAGGCAAACCCTAGCCACGTTTTAGTGTTGCTCATATTGCGGTTTGTGTAAATCTCTTGTGAGATCTAGAGGAGCTTTCCTTTACACAAACTTAGGGTTTTTCAAGGAGAAGATTTATCTACACCTTGATGATCAACTCAGTTACTGCCATTGAAGCTTAAAGAAAATACAAGCGGGTGTGCTTGTATCTGGTGGTGAATCCAAGAAAGAAGGAGTCCGTGGATTCGGAGCTTGCATGTGGTCATGTCAGTAAGTTCTACTGGTGGGTAGTAATAAGAAGTCGAGCGTGGGGGCTTGTAAATCTTATTGTATGAATTTCGATTCTTTCAAGATAGTGGATTCAAGTTTACCTTGAGGATAGCTAGGTCAAATCCTCCCCAGGTTTTTACCGGTTTGGTTTCCTGGGTGATCATATCTTGTGTTATTTATTTTCCGCTGCTTTGCATGATATGATCTTTATTATTGTGATAACCTAGTTTTGTTAAATTGGACTAAGTAACAACTTGGCTAATTACCTAGGTTAAATCAATTGTGTTTTAAGGGGTCTAAAAACTAACAAGTGGTATCAGAGTGGGTAGCTCTTTTGTTGTTGATCTTTTGATCTCTGAGCTGATCATTGACCCCTGTTGTCATGGAACACGGACACTCTCTAGTTATTCCTCCTCATTTTGATGGGAATAATTATGCTTATTGGAAAGTAAGGATGAAAACATTTCTGAAATCAATTGATGAGAGAGTCTGGAACTCTGTTGAATACGGATGGGAGAAGCCCACTACTCCTGTTAGTGAGTGGCAAACTTCTCAAAAAGAAGTAGTCTCGTTCAATAGCAAGGCTATGAATGCTATTTTTAACGCTGTTTCTATGGAGGAATTTAAGAGAATCTCTAATGTTGAGGTTGCTCATACTGCTTGGAATATCCTCCAAACTGTGCATGAAGGCACAAAGGCTGTCAAAATCAATAAATTGCAGCAATTGACTTCTAAATTTGAAAGCATTAGGATGTCTGATGATGAATCTTTTGATGAATTCTATGCTAAATTGAATGATATTGTTAATTCTGCTTTTAACTTGGGTGAAATCTATGATCAACCTAAAATTGTTAGGAAGATTCATAGATTTTTAACTGAAGACTTTAGACCCAAGGTGACTGCCATTACTGAAAGCAAGGATGTAGACTTCATCCCTGTTAATGAACTTGTAGGATCTTTTCAATCCTATGAGTTGGATCTACCCAAAACTACCAAATCCAAATCAATGGCTCTTAAGTCAGTTGATGATGTTGAAGGAGGTGGATTTGATGATGAGCTCTCTGCTACAGAGATTGCTTACCTTGCCAAGAACTTTAGAAACTTTCTCAGGAATAGTAACAGAAAGGCAAGAGGCACAAACACTACTGAACCTAGAAACTTTAGGAAGTATGATCCCACTAAGGTTAACAATAATGATAAACCTAGAGAAAAAGTAGGTCAATCTCCTAATAATTCTATGGGTCCTCAGTGTTTTGGATGTCAAGGGTATGGTCACATGAAATCTGAATGTCCTATCTATTTAAAGTCTAAGGGTAAGGCTATGGCTGTAACCCTTAGTGATGGTGAAGTTTCTAATAATGAGTCTGATTGTGATGAGGATGGAAACTTCATTGCTTTCACCACTACTGCTGTAGTCGATGAGAGCATATCTGTTGAAGAGAATCCTTCTGATGGGGAACTCTCTAAGGATGCAGATCTTCAAGAGGCCTATAATAAACTTTGCAAAGTTGCTGCAAAGGATGCTATGAATGTTGAACTTGGCCTGAAGAAAATTGAATCTCTTGAACTTGATAAGAAGAATTTGCTTGTTAAACTGTTTGATGCTAATGAACTTTTGAACAATGTGAAAACTGAGAATATGCTTTTGCTTGATAAAGTTAAGTCTTTGGAACTTGATTTATCTGTTGCTAGATCTGCTAGTTCTAAACTTGATCAAATGTTGAGTGTTCAAAAGTCTCCTTCTGACAAATCTAGTTTAGGATATGTTGAAAGCATCTCTGTGTCTGCTCCCCATTCCACAAACTTTATCCTTTCTTCTTCTTTTGAACCTTCTGTGAGTGAAATTGTGAGTGAAACTGTCAAACCCCCTATGAGTGAGGTTGTCAAACCTATAGAAGTTTCATCATCTAGGAAGGTTAGGGTTGATCTGAAAGAGTCTAATTCTAAGAAGCCTACCCTATCTAAGGACAAGACACATGATAAGCCTACATGGGTTTGCCACTTTTGTGGAAAGTCTGGACATATACGTCGAAACTGTTACAAGCTGCAAACTGTAAAGAGAGCTAACAAACCAACAGTACCTGTGCCTCAAGCGCAAGATCCTATGGTACTTATTGGTGAATTGGTAAAGGCTTTAAACCTTTATTCCAATCCTGGAGTTGGAAATCATTCTCATATGAATAAGAACTCCAATGCTCATGGTGCATCTAAAAGGTTTTGGATGCAAAGGACTCGAACTAACTGAGTCTTTCTGATATGGTCCTTGTGCTTCATTGCTCTACCCTTTGTGACCATTGTTGTTTGGTTTTGTTTTTTTTGTTTTGTTTTCTAGGATTTGCATTGCATAAAATTCATGCATTTCATTCTAGGTATTTTTTTATAAAAATAAAAAAAAAATAAAAAAAAGGAAGAAAAAGGAAGCAAATTGTGTTGTGTACAATTTTTCTTGGTTTTGAGAACAAGGTTGGTCAATGTATTTTCACATAACTTGTTTTATGTACCTTGTTTAGCTTTGATGAGTTTATTTATTGCACTTGACTAGTTGAAGCTTTGTAGTGCATGTTGTGTGGAAAAGATGTTTATGGTTTTAATCATTTTGTCTTAAACTTGAAGTCACTTATCTTTGACTGACGGACTTAAAC
Organism: Quercus tomentella; assembly: GCA_028535165.1. NCBI lineage: Eukaryota > Viridiplantae > Streptophyta > Magnoliopsida > Fagales > Fagaceae > Quercus > Quercus tomentella. Next base: position 22,269,384 of record JAPQVY010000155.1, read on the forward strand.
CTTTAGAGAAAGGCATAAATAACCATCTAACCACTGTTCACTAGCCAATCATGAACACCTTAGTGCATATCATAAGATTTTGTGCTCGAGAAAGTGTAGCACATGCACAAAAAGAACATAAGGTGTAGCCTCGGTTTAATTGCTTAATGCTTAAAATTTGTGTGTACTATTAGGCTTGATGCCAAATCACATAATTAAAATTGGTGTGTACATTATCCTGGCTTTTTAATAAGTTTCTGATTAAATTAAAATTGGTGTGTATATTATGAGGCATAAATTCAAGAAAATTACATGATTATAAGCTTATGATCTAGGAGATGTGGGAGTTATATGATGCAACTCTTTAGGTGATAGTCACTTTTAAATTCTTTGTGATAAATTTTGTAGACTTTGTGATTGATTGCTATTCACATATCACCTCACATGTATCTCAAGTTTTTGCTAGTTGCACACACTACACGAGTTACTCTTTGCTAAACTTTATACATGTTATTGTGTGTGTTTATGGTCTGACCAACCAAGTTTTGCAAGTACTTTGAATTTTGTGCAAAATTAATTTGTTGCTTGAAAATTTGTGGAGAATGCAAGAAATTTTATCTTTGGGAAATTTGGGCTTAAAATTCTTGTTTTTGAAAATCACATCATCACATACTCATACATTTTGTTCTTAAATTTCAATGCTTTGAGTTGATTCTGAATTTTTTTCAAAAAACTGTGTTTTTCCTCAAATTTAGTGAGCCTCTGCCCATTTCGATCGATCCATTCTATTTTTCGATCAATCGAAAATTTTTAAATATGTTTGAGAGAGCCTCTGACTGTTTCGATCGATCGAAACTGGTTTTCGATCGATCGAACTTTTTTCAAATTGTTTTGTTACAGCCTCTGTCTGTTTCGATCAATCGAGGCTGATTTTCGATCGATCGAAACTCGTGAACCATGTTTTTTAAAAATCAGATTGGACTTTTTCAAAGGCACTTTTTCAAAACTTTTCAAACTTTCCTCTCTCTCTCCGACTTGGCTAGGCTCCACTAAGGATTTTTTTGTTGTTTTCCTCTGGAATTTTTGCAAGGTTTTTGTCTTCCAAGTCCGGTAAGACCCTTATACCCTTCCTTTTGCATTTTATTTCATGTTTTCATGCATTTTTCATGCATTGCATTGGGTATTTTTGGAACTATTCATTTTGGGGTTTTTGATGTTTCATGCCATGTTTTCTAAAATTGATCATTGGGTTTTTGTTCTAGGATGTTATAATTCTGATCCTTGTGGTTTAATTTGATCAATTTGGTGGTTTGTGAAAACTTGGAAATTCTAGGGTTTGTAATTGATCCGAATTGGGGATTTTGTTCAAATTGGGTTAAATTGATGAAATTGGCTTGATCAATTGATGTAATTGGTCATTATTTTCTGAAATCTATCTTGTAAGATGATCAATTAGTCAATATCTTTCAAATTGATTAAGTGGTTTTCCAAATTTTGGGGTTTTTGTGTTAATACCTCTATGTTCAAGCCAATTTTGTGGATTTGAACTTATTTGAACTTAATCGCACTGCATTAGGACATGCATCATGTCATTTAATTGTTCATGCATCATATAGATTTTTATTCTATTTTTTTGTGCTAACTTGCAGTCTGCCCTTGGTTTTTGTTTTTTTTTTTTCTACTTTGTGTCTTGGTCCTTATCTTAGCACCATGCCTAGGAAAACTAGAGCCCATAGGACCCCCTCCACTTCCTCTGAGTCTCCCTCTAGGAGTGAGTTGTTTAAGAATGACAAAAGCAGAGAGGCCTTTAAGAATTTGAACTGTAAGCGTAAGATTTGGGCTGAGCGTGCTGTGATTTTAGATGAGCTTGATCCGGCCATTAGGGCTAACTTTGAGTCTAGAGGTTGGTTGCCTCTCTTAGAGATAGATCATCCACCCCCGACTGCCCTGATTAGAGAGTTCTTCTCGAACCTCTCTTGCCACGTCTATGATGCCAACACCCTTGTTCGGAGTTGGATACGAGGTGTTGCGTTCACCATTACCTCTCGGGTAGTGGCTGAGGCTCTTGGGGTTCCGGTTGTTCGAGAGCCTGTCTATCCCTATGATGAGTCTCCTTCCTTAGATGTTGTCATGTCATACATCACTGGGTCATCTATCCAGTGGGATTCTGATCCTCGGATCACGTCCGCTGAGCTTACCGAGACTGCCTATCTTTTCTTTAGGATAGCGTGTCATTCATTGTGGCCTATTTCTCATCTCCACACCATCCTTCTAGAGCGATATGTGTTTTTGTATGCGTTCGTTTCTAGTGCGTCTATCAATTTCCCTAATTTGTTCCTTCGTTCTTTGAACGAGGTTCGTAAGAGTTCTGCTGTAGGGCATGCGCTTATTCATCCTATTTTCATTCATAGGATTCTGCTGTTTTTGGGGCTAGATGGTTTCCCTTCTGGTGAGCCTGTTCATGTCATTGCTCCCATAGGTGCCACCTTTCTTAGACAGAGGGCTGCTCACTTGAGAGTTGCTTTTTCGCGTCCTGGAGGTGTGCCATCTAGTGCTGTTCCCCTTCCTCCCTCTTCTACAGGTGCAGATGCTGTTGAGACGTCTGGTATTGCTGCTGATGTTCCTCCACCGACTACTTCGGATGATTCAGAAATTCGATGTACGTTGGATCATGTCTTGACCGTTCAGGCGGCTCATGGACAGATTTTGGTGGACATACTCGATGAGATCTGTGCCTTGCGTGTGGAGTTGGCTCAATTTAGACGTTCTTCTACACCACCTCCCTTTTGATGATGGATTTTGTGTGTCCTTTGGCATTCCGTCACAAAAAGGGGGAGTACATTGTAGAGAGTTTTTGTTTTCAGGGGGAGTGTATTTTGTTGGTTGGAGCTTGTGGAGTTTAGATTGTATCTAAGTGCTTCACATTGTATTTTATCCTTTTTAGCTCTTGCCATGTTTTTGATGGGATATTCATGTTAGGGGGAGTATTATTTTTTGTTACCTTATATGTTTCTTGTTTCAAACTGTTTATTGTTTTATATTTATGAGTTATTCATTGATATATGTCTCTATTGTGTGTTGTTTGAAATCAAGAATTTAATTTGTTTACTTGTAATTTTTCCACACATGCGGTTATGCATTTTGTTTAGTGTTTCAGGAAATATACAGGTTGATTCAATTGAACTGCTGTATACACTTGCAACTGATGGATAGTAGTTAGAATTGAATTTGTTTTATGAGCATTATTTGTGTAAAGGGCTTTTATTTTGTAAACTTTGAGCTTCTAAGTTGTGTTTTGTCACGGATTGCCAAAGGGGGAGTTTGTTAGGTTCTAAAGACTTAGGTATTTATGTATTTAGAATTCTAATTTGTATTGTTGGCAAACCATGATCAAAACAATGTGTTTAGAAGTGTTTTAGTCTTGCTCAAAGTTGTGCATTTATGTAAAGTTGGAATCGAGCTTAATGCAGAAAAGATTAATGCATTTCGGTCTGGCTCGATCGATCGAAGCTTAGGCTCAATTGATCAAAGCTCGGGCAAAATGTTTTTCTGCAGAATTTTCCAACTCAACCCTAGTTGTTTTAAAACGTTTTTAGGGTTTCTTATTTGTCCTAAGTATAAAAGGCAAACCCTAGCCACGTTTTAGTGTTGCTCATATTGCGGTTTGTGTAAATCTCTTGTGAGATCTAGAGGAGCTTTCCTTTACACAAACTTAGGGTTTTTCAAGGAGAAGATTTATCTACACCTTGATGATCAACTCGATTGCTGCCATTGAAGTTTAAAGAAAACACAAGCGGGTGTGCTTGTATCTAGTGGTGAATCCAAGAAAGAAGGAGTCCGTGGATTCGGAGCTTGCACGTGGTCGTGTCAGTAAGTTCTACTGGTGGGTAGCAATAAGAAGTCGAGCGTGGGGGCTTGTAAGTCTTATTGTATGAACTTCGATTCTTTCAAGATAGTGGATTCAAGTTTACCTTGAGGATAGCTAGGTCAAATCCTCCCCAGGTTTTTACCGGTTTGGTTTCCTAGGTGATCATATCTTGTGTTATTTATTTTCCGCTGCTTTGCATGATATGATCTTTATTATTGTGATAACCTAGTTTTGTTAAATTGGACTAAGTAACAACTTGGCTAATTACCTAGGTTAAATCAATTGTGTTTTAAGGGGTCTAAAAACTAACAGATTTTATGACATACATTTTTTTGGTACATGGTTTCATATTTCTACAAATAAAAAGCACTATCTTAATTTTCTAAATGTGCCACCCAAATTAGTCTCATAAAGTTTCTTAAAATAAGTGATTAATCAGACCATATAAATAAGGGTTTTACAAACGTATGCGTTTAGGGCATACATTAGTAAACCACTTTAAAAAACTTTTTATATAAAAATGAAAAAGTGACTAACTTTTTTAACACCTTTTCAATTTCCCATAAAAAATTTTCTAAAATGGATGATTAATATGTATCTTAGGGGCATACATTAACCAGACCCAATAAAAGGAAAATTGTTCGTTAGTATGTAATTGTAGTAGGAAAATGTTAATGAGCACCATAAAATATTTTTTAAGGATGATTTATAATAGGGTCCACTTAATAAAAAAATGGTATAAATTAATGAAATGACTGAAAATAATACTGAAAAGACAAGTGGAACTCAAAAAGTTGGCTTTATGGACCTTATACCCTATAAAAATAGTCAAAAATCTAACAAAAAGTTAATTTTATTGACATAAAATTGTTTCTTAACTGGCACTTTGTGGTGCCCCTTAACACCTTGTTGTAGTAAGGCAAATTTCCGTGATTGATGGAAGAAAAAAGACGTACATTGCATTGTGCATTGTAGTAAAGTAAGAAAAATATTATTTATGTCACCGTATCCACACTCAGAGCATCCACATTGGTGGAATTATAAATTTAGTAATTTGGCACTACAAAAAACTACTTTATTTATCTTACCTTTTCATTTTACAAAATAGCCAACATTAGTGGTTTTATTTTAGTTTTCAACATAATAAAATAATATATCCACTATAATAAAATAATATATTCACTACAATAAACAACAATCGCAATCGCCACCGCCATTACAATCGCAATCGCCACAGCCAATACAATAAAATGATAGTTTATTCTTTCTAAAAAAAAAAAACCAATATTAACTAGTAATAATCTACCACTTAAGATTTATTATGAAAATATTATGGTATCATTTCTTAATTTTAATTTCTTATTATTCTTTATTTTATTTTTCTCTTTATCTCTTTATTTGTTTTCATACATACAAGTTTTTTTCTATTCTTTTTTTCTATTTTTTTCTCCTCCACACAAGTATACTTTGCTCTTCACTCTCCTCCACACACGTATACTTTGCTCTTCACTCTCATCCATACATGTTTCTTTCTTTTCTTTATTTGTTTTCATTTTTGTTTTTCTACTTCAGCCCTCTCTTTCTTCCTCTCTCTCTCTCTCTCTCTCTCTCTCTCTCACTCACTAGAACAATGTTATCAAACGGCCCCAAGATCTAGAATGGTTGAGTGGAGGAAGAAGGGAAAAAAAAGTCTACTTTCATACATGAAAGGCTTTTTTTCAAAGTGTTCACACCCTTTGTCAATTCACTCTTTTTATCAATTTCCCAATCAAACGCAATGCTGTTTTGTCAAACAAATGCTATTTTGTCAAACAAATGCTGTTTTGTCAAACAAATGTCAACATACACCCACTCTCACTCATGAACTTTCTTCTATTTTAACTCCAAATTTTCATTTCGATTTGATCTCTCTGTCTGACAATTCACTCTTTTTATCAATTTCCCAATCAAACACACTGATTCAGAGCATTTCAATCAAGTCTGAGCCTCACAAAACCGGGGCTGTTCTGGTGCAAGACTCAATTGTCAAAACCGTGATCCTACTGTCAAAAAGGTATAGTTCATTCTTTCCATGCATTCACTTTCTCCCATTTCTTTTAATTCCCAATTTATCATATCTTTTATCTTCTCAATCTTCTGCTTATAGATCCCAATGGTTTTCCTAACCAACGAAGGAGCCTCCTCCTCTTCTTCCACTCGCCGATGGAAGTATGATGTCTTTTTGAGCTTTAGAGGTGAAGATACTCGTGCAGGTTTTACAACCTATTTATATAAGGCTTTGGAACAAAAAGGTATTAACACCTTCATGGATGATAAGCTTCCAAGGGGAGAGGAAATTTCAGCAGAACTTCTCAAAACAATCGAAGAGTCAATGGTTTTGGTTATTGTGTTCTCTAAAAACTATGCAGAGTCCAAATGGTGTTTGGACGAACTTGTTAAGATTATTGAGTGTATGGAAATTGACCAAATGGTTCTATTTCGACCGATTTTTTATAACGTAGAACCAAGAGAAGTTCGTAATCAATTGGGAAACTTTGGGATAGCGCTAGCTAACCATGAAAAGGAGTTCAAGGATAACATGGGGAAGATGCAGAGGTGGAGGGAAGCCTTAAGTAAAGCAGCTAGTGTGTCTGGATCGCATTATGAGAGAGGGTATGTATCTAATGGTTGATATCATGATCCATGCTTTTATACTTCTAATGGTTTACCAAAACCACTAGATGCAAAAGTATGAAAGTATTCTATTTTGATCCTATCATTTTTTTTTTTTTTTTTTTTTTTTGCTGAATATTTTTTATCATATCAATTGGTAGGAAGCTAGTTAGCCTACAAAGGTCAATCTTTGAAGTTGAAGAATTTTAACCTTTCCAGTTAAGAGTTTCACCCTTGTATTTTTTATTATTTTTCCAAAATATTGTTGATTATTTCTTTCCAACATTGATAGTGGACAAGGTGGCCGGGTCTTGGAATTTTTTTAAGAAACTTAAATTATATATACAAAATCTAATAAAAAAATAATTACTTGAATATATTATAAAAAAAATAAATAAACAGGCAAATATAAGCAATTTTACAAGTTTTTATATTTTGAAATCTTCATTATCAATACTATTAGCTTCATTATTATTTTTAAGATTAATTATTATTATTATTATTGTTGTTGTTGTTAAGTGAAAAGGAAAACAATACACCTAGACCCATGAATCCGAGTACACCAATAACTTAATTTAATTGCCCAAGCTAATACCATCAATTTTTTTTTTTTTTTTTATATAAGAAATACATAACTTTTATTAATAAGAAGATAAAAACATTACATCTTGAATCAAAGTTGACTCAATGAAAATAGGATTTTCCTCTATTCAAATTACAAAATTAACAACACTCCTAGCATGCTGAGCTAAGAGGTGTGCGGGGCAATTGCCCTGTCTTCTCATATGAGATACCAAGACCTACTGAAAATCCCTGAACTTGTGTTTGATCCCATCAATAATATTGCCAATAGTAGCTGGCAACTCACAATACCCATTTATAGAATCGGAAACAACCTTTGAGTCACACTCAAACACGACATCACGAAAGCCCATATCCCAAGCAAAAGTTACTTCTTCCATTGCTTTTGCTTCCCACTCCGACGGTCCTAGTGCACAAGGTATATTTTTGCTTAAAGCTGCCAAAACACAGCCCACGTCATCTCTAATCACAGCTCCAACTCTAGAGGATTGTGACATTGTGTTGCTCCAATCGTGGCTCCATCAACATTGATCTTATATTATATATTATATATAAAATAATATAATATAAAGTTCACAATCCTATTTTATAAGCTAGTGCCTATAACTAAATTATTGTACTACTTTCTCCTTTTGTTGGTTTTTAGGTCCCTTAAAACCACAATCAGATTAACCTAGGTAATTAGCCAAGTTGTTACTTAGTCCAAATTAACAAATCTAGATTATCACAATCAAAACAATCATATCATGCAAAGCAGCGGAAAGATAAATAATACAAGATATGATCACCCAAGAAAACCAAACTGGTAAAAAACCTGGGGAGGATTTAACTTAGCTATCCTCAAGGTAAAATGCAAATCCACTAGAAAGAATCGAAGTTCATACAATAAGACTTACAAGCCCCCATGCTCGACTTCTTATTGCTACCCACCAGTAGAACTTACTGACACAATCACGTGCAAGCTCCGAATCCACGGACTCCTTTCTTTGGCCTTTGCAAAACACAAACACCCCTGTTTGTGACTTTGAGATCCCACTCAAAGGTTTAGCAACACAAACTCTCCTGTTTGTAACTCCAAGACCACCCTTGAAGGTTTAGATCATCAGCACCTTTGATGACTAGAGAAGGCAGCAACTTCTACAATACCGGATCTTGAGATTCTTCAAGGAATAGCACCGGTAGAAGACATAAGAGAGCTTTTTAGGAACAAAACCCTAAATACAAAAGAGGCACACTCTGTTCTCTCTGAAAAGCCACATAAAAACGTGCTTAGGGTTTCCTTTATATACTGGGAGAAGTAAATTAGAAACCCTAATCCTTAATGGGCTTGAACTGCTGTTTGGGTTTAATTAAAATTCTGCAGATACGACTTTCGATTGATCGAGCCTGTTCTTCGATCAATCGAACCAGGAAGAATATGAAGTCTTCTTCCTTCAGCTTGTATGTTCTTGAATCTTGACTTGAATCACCTTGAGCATTGTCTAATAAAACCTATAGACTCTAAGATCTATATCTAGACAAGTTTGTGTTCACGATTTGCCAATTGTTCTAAACATTTAGAACCTAACACCTTTAATAAAAGAAAAATAAAAAAAGATTACCTCCACTACAATCTATGATACTACGTACACATACTGATTTTTCTCCCTCATTGAACATTACGAGTAGTGATCTTAGGTCACTGATCTTTCAAAAATATCAATTAATAAAATATAATATACACTTACTAGTTACTTTACTAAAAAAAATTCAAAATCAAACTTTAAATATGAAACTCAAATTGAACATAGGCAGCTAGCACAACAACAGTAGTCATGTACATGGTTATAAGTTCTCGACCCGGATCTTAGGATCTTAAAATCCTACATTCTTAAAACGTCCCAAATCTCTTTAGGATCTGTACCAAAGTAGGATTTGTGTGGGATCTCGCTCCGGATCTTAGCAGCCTCCAAATGGAGCCCAAAGGCTCTAAACTGACTACTACTATTGAGAGATTTTGATGATTATCCAATGGATAATGCGGGCCATGTGATTATTTCTAACAATGTTGAGAGTGTTGTTTATAATGATCAACCTTACTTTGAGAAACCTAGTCAAGATAACCAAAACTTTGGTTATGATGTTTGAGCGTGTTTGTGGTGTTGTTTGAAACGTTATTATTTGGTTTATGTTATTTATGTGAAAAATTATGTACTGTTATCTATTTTGTGTTGTTTATGTGAGACATTATATATATTTGTAGTGTTAAAATTTAGAATTTGGTATTTATAAGTTGAAACTTTGAACTTTGAACCTTGTTCATGTGTTTGTAATTTAGTATTTTGCCTTCTATTAGTAATTTTTGTCAAAAAGTACTTTTGTTCTATGTTTCTTTAACATATATTATAAATTATAATTAGAGGAATTTTTTAGTATTTTTTTTAATTGAAAAGTAGGATTTTACAATCCTTGTCCCGATCCTACAATCCGATCTCCAAACCCTCTCATCAATTCTGTGTGAGATCTCGATCTTGATAACCTTGTTCATACATACACATAGTCATGATTACAGAGAGAGAGAGAGAGAGAGAGTTAGAGAGATAAATACGATTCACAAGTAGAGTAGTTGTGTGGAGGCGGTTGAGCTCTAAGCAGACGTTGTCTCTTTGATTCTCTTAGGTTAGGGTTTTTGTTTCCCCCCCACACACACACAAAAAGGATAATTTTGTTGTTGGGCTTTTTTTTTTTTTCAAATTTTAGATCAATAAAATTTGTTGTTGGACTTTTTCTTTGTATTTAAAAGGACCAAGAATAATTTAGGGTGCTCATAATTTTTTTAGGTTACACAATACAAAATATTTTAAAAATATATGAAAAAGATTTCGAACATAACATAGCGCCACCACTAGTAGTAGGTTTCCAATAAATATGCAACCTCACGATAGGTGAGTTTTCATGCAACTACTTGATAAGATTCCAAAAGTAATCTACAAGCCATTTTTTCAAATAGAAAAAAAAAAATGTTAATATTAATGATAGTACGGAAATCTTCTACATGTACTTTATTTAAAAACGTGTTAGTTGTATCTTAGGACTCACAAAACTAGATATCTCAAATTTGGATTATCTGCTAATCTAACTCATTATAAATTTGAATATGTTATGTATGTTTCTCAAAAAAAAAACTCATTATATTTTATGTTTTCTTGTGCTATGTGATTGGCAGCTGCACAACATATAAATCTGAATATGACTTTATCCAAGGAATTGTTAAAGAAATATCAAGTGCTATATTTAATCGGAGACCATTATATGATGCTAGCTACTTGGTTGGAGTAGATTCTCGTGTAGAGGCCATAAAGTCACTTTTAGATATTGAGTCGAATGAAGTTCGCATGTTAGGAATTCATGGACTTCCTGGAGTAGGTAAGACTACAATTGCCAACGTTGTTTATAGCACAATTGCTCATCATTTTGAAGGAAGCTGTTTTTTAGAGAAGGTTAGAGAAAAGTATATAAATGGTCGCATAATACAACTCCAAGAGAAACTTCTTTCTAAGATCTTACGAGATAGCTATTTGAAGGTAGACCGTGAATCCGAAGGAACCAATTTGATAAAGGAGAGGATTTGCTGTAAAAAGGTCCTTTTAGTTCTGGATGATGTGGATAATTTGGAACAAATAGAAAAATTGCTTGGAAAATGTAACTGGTTTGCTTCAGGGAGTAGAGTCATTATAACAACAAGAGACATACAAGCGCTAACCACTCTTCCAAGAAATCATCTAATTTACAAGGTCGAAGAACTGAGTCCATGTGAAGCTCGTGCTCTTTTCAATATGCATGCCTTCCACACAAATGAACCCGAGGAAGATTATTCAAAAATTATAGAGCAAATTATATCTTATGCTAATGGACTTCCACTAGCTCTAAAAGTAATGGGTTCTGATTTGTGTGGTAAAAGTATATGTAAATGGAGAAGTGCATTAGAAATGTATAAGAACATTCAACATGAAAAAATTCAAGAGATACTCAAAATAAGTTTTATTGGATTGAATAAAAAAGAACAACATATTCTTCTTGATATTGCATGCTTCTTTAAGGGATTCAACAAGGATTATGTTGTAAAGATATTAGATGCTTGCAACTTATATCCAGATATTGGTATTGGAAGGCTTATTGATAAATGTCTCATAACCATTAACAAATATGGCACATTGTGGATGCATGACTTGCTACAACAAATGGGTAGAGAAATAGTTCAAGAAGAATCTGAAGAGCTTGAAAATCGCAGCAGAATATGGTGTCATGAGGATGCTAATAAATTACTAACTAGTAATAAGGTATAAGTTATTTTGCTTAACCTTTTATTTTTCCAAATATATTTTTCATTTATTTTTTCCTTTTCAATATTGAAGAAAATATATATTTTGTTTATAGTTTTAAAATAATTATACTTTTGTCGGTTTCTATTATGAAGTGCAACTAATTCTTTGTCTTATCTAGGGGTCGAATAAAATTCGAGGCATAATGTGGTGTGAACCTGAACCAATAACAGTATCATTGAAAGCTTCAGCTTTCAAAAAGATGGAAAATCTCAAATTTCTTATAATTAATAATGTACAAAATTCCAAAAAACTTAAATATCTTTCCAATGAGTTAAGATTGTTTGAATGGTCAGGATATCATTTTTCCTTGCCATCCAAATGGTGTCCTCAAAATCTTGTTGGACTGAAGGTTTCGAATAGTTGCATGAGGTCAACGAAATTATTCAAGCAGGTATGAGTTTACAATTTGTGAATCTTCACTTCTCTAACACTATGTTCGGTTTGAGAGGAAGGAGAGAGAAAGGAAGAGAAATTATATCTTTTCAACTGTTTGTATAATATGAGAGAAAAGAAAATGTACTAAATTTGTTAACAAACCTATCACTTGGGTCCACATTTTTCCCTTTCCTGTATTCATTTTCTCTTCTCTTTCACTCCCTTTACTCAAACCAAACAAAGGGTAAATGTTATTTTTAATATTTGATGAAATAAAATTTGTTTTTCTATTTTTTTTTTTTTTTTTTTTTTTTATAGGGGTGCCATTACAAAAATTTGAAAAGTATCGCTTTGAATAGGTGTCAATCCATCACAAGATTACCTGACTTATGCGCTCCAAACTTGGAGACATTGGACATTTCATTTTGTGAAAATTTAATTGAGATTCATGACTCTGTTGGACTTCTTGATAAGCTTAAAGATTGGGACCTCCAAGGCTGCACGAATCTTCAAATACTTCCAAGCACCCTCAAGTTGAAATCTCTTAAAGTATTTGATCTAAGTAACTGCCTAAGGCTTGAGAAGTTTCCCAATGTTCACCCTGAAATGAAATGTTTAAATTATTTATTATTGGATAATAGTAATATCAGAGAATGGCCTTTATCACTAAGATATCTCACCAAAAGGGTTATCAATTTAGAGCTATCGAAGTGTGAAAACCTTGGGAAGGGGAAGTTTTCGGATAGCACCAATAAATTGCAACTGCTTGAGGAAATAGATACCCCTACTGTCAACTCCTTTGATAGTTTTTCGGGATCTGGGTCTCTAAGCTTGACAGATTCGCATCTCGATTGCTTTGGAGGAAATATAATTGATTTAGATTTTTGGATGAAGAATGATTACTTCCCGGCATTGAGATATATGCGTATAGATAACTCCAATATTGTTAGTATCCCCAAATGCATTAGCAGATTATCTAGATTAAAAAGGATTTACTTAATAAATTGTAAGGAGCTTCAGGAAATTCCAAGGCTTCCACAATCTATTAGACATGTGGAAATAAGGAAATGCCCATCGTTGCTTCCACAATCATCAAGTAGATTATTGAATCAGGTGAGGTCTCTCCTTCATATTTTGTTACTTTTTCCAAATAATTTGAGACTTTCTAAACTTCAATTTCTTGTCTTTGTTTAATGCAAGCAGTTTGGGAAAATTCTAGGGATTCTACCTAATAGAGTCTGTGAAGGTGCAAGAAGCGACATATTAATGGATCTCTTTGACGAACCTGAATCTGAATCTGATTCTGATTCTGAAATTGAGTGTGGTTATCTTTTACTACCAAGAACTAAGATTCCAAAGTCGTTCAAATTCAACCATCAGAGTTTTGGAAATTCCATATCATTCAGGGTTGGTTGCAAATTTCCAAAATTGGCTGTCTGCGTTGCTTTTCGTTCAGCGGAGACGCATATACGCAGACAATTTTACAGACAATTTTATGTTCATGTTTCCATTAATGGTTGTAAACAGAAATTCCATTTTCTACCCACAGTAGAAAGCTGCAAGGGACTCTGGTTATTTTCTAAATCTCTTGGGCAACTGAATAAACCAAATCTATCTGAACAAAATCAGGTTGAGGTTGAGGTTATATGTGAAAAAACCAGGGACCGCGATCACACTGATTTTATAAAATGGTTTGGGGTGAATGTAGAATGCATCTGCTGTCCTCAGAAATCAGATATTACTTACTTGCCGCTTCCAAGTGACAGGAATGGTTGTGGGTCATCCTCAGTTTTGAATGACACTGAGCTCCCACCTTTTCAACCTGTTTTCCCCACTTCTTATGGCTCAGTTATGGATTGCGGGGCTTTTAACAATGAATGAGATTTAGGGAATTCAATGGAACCACCAAATACTGGTTTTGAACCTGGTTTGAAGGGCTTTCTTGGTGATTTGAATGTGTCATTATCGGCCCCTAATGACTCTGAGCTCCTTGTATTGTTACCTCTTCCTTGTGGTCCAAATATGGATCATGAGGTTTCCAATACCGTAAATGATTTGAGGCTTTTGGAGGGCATTCATAATGATGGGTGCAATTTGAGTTCGTCACTAAATGACTCAGATGAAAGAGAAAGTGAGCCTCCTCTGTTCCCTGATATGACAAATGGGTTTGACTTCAGCTTTGCCCAGCCAAATTTGGAGTTAGGCTCAAGTGTTAGTGGTGGGTTTCATTTGGGTTCGTCTTCAATGGCCCATGCCTGTGTAAATGATGACTCTGATTTCAATATGGGTCAACCACCGAAAAAAACGAGGACATCTTGATCATACTTCAAAGAATTATGCCTCTCTTTGTTTCCCTGAGTCCCATCTGCCCCAACGCCAAGTTAGTCTCCTTCACTTGTAAGTATTACAACTCCAAACCCTTTCTCTTTTTTTGGTTGTCAATTGGGTTTGTTTCAGCTCGTCTTATTCAAGTTTTTGGTGTGTTGTGCATGCTTGAATATTCTATGAGTAATAGCTTACGGCCCTTGTAGTCATGTGGTATTTGTTTTCCTTAAAAGCGGTTTATAAAGTAAAAGGTGTGTTTTTGGAGTGGAAGTTACTACCATGTTGAGATTGTAGCCTGCTATGTCTGTTTTATTAAGTAATCGCATTAGAAACAATTCCAGGAGCGAATGTACATTTTAACAATGAACAATTTGCTCTTTAAAAAAAAAAAAAAAAAAAAAAAAAAAAACAAACAAACAAACAATGAACAATTTGCTTATTCATTGAACTTGTTGTGTGACATAATTATATTCTGCAGCTTGGAAACATTCAAGTATCTGAATTTCTGAGGATTTCATCAAATGATTGGTCTGCATGACAAGGACTTGCAGCTGTAGCAAGTGATTCTATTCAATGCTCCTGGTCATCATTTCGTAATTGGCTCGTATAACTTCTTTGCTGGTTAGCCTCTATTCAATAATAGTTTGTGATCAGCATGTAAATATTTCAAAATTGATTTTGATTTCAGAGTAAACCTGTTTCTCTTGTACTGTCAGGAATTGAGATTCCAAAGTCGTTCAAATTCAACCATCAGAGTTTTGGAAATTCCATATCATTTAGATTGGTTGCTATAGATTTTGGAAATTCAACCATCGTAATTGGCTGTCTGTATTGCTTTTCATTCAGCAGAAGCACATATGTGTAGAATTTTTCATGTTCATTTTTCCATCAATGGTTGTAAATAAAAAACCAATTATCTAAGTACAGGAGAAAGCTATGAGGAACTGTGGTTATTTTCTAAATCTCTTGGGCAATTGAATAAACCAAATCTATCTGAACAGAATAAGTTGAGGTTGAGACTGGGCTAAAGATGAAGCTTCTCTTAACTCTTGCTACCTTCATCATCCTTATTCAATCTCTTCATCTTCATTTTGCAAACAACACATAATTATGATGTAAAAGAATATCCCTAAAGACATAGTGGCACCATTCTCTACCAAGGTGTTCCTCCTTTAGTTACATATTTGGGTGCCTCTCTCTCTCTGCATTCATTAGGGAATCATGAATTTTAATGTAATTATAAATTTTAAAATAAGTATTTAATTTCTTTTATTCATTTATTGTAATGTAGTTACCTGGCCTTGTTGCTGTGAAGTAATTGGTGGCGCCCAAGATCCCTTTCCACCTTGCAATTTGGATTTTTTTTTTTTTTTTTAATAAATTAAGATATTTGTCTTTTATTGATCAGATTCGTCTGCTTCTGGTGCATAATGTTTGCTTAGC
Organism: Quercus tomentella; assembly: GCA_028535165.1. Lineage (NCBI taxonomy): Eukaryota > Viridiplantae > Streptophyta > Magnoliopsida > Fagales > Fagaceae > Quercus > Quercus tomentella. The sequence goes on from JAPQVY010000155.1 coordinate 22,284,972, forward strand.
TTAACATCAATCAAGTGCCAAGTAAGGTTACCTTCAATGTTTTGGAATAGCTCAAGACCTCTGTTGTTAACAGTAAGGCCCAATTTCCGTACCATATCCTTAGATATTCAATTTGGTTTTTTGTTTTTCATGACCATTTTTTTGTTGCTTTGGTGAAGGCATATTAATATTGGAATGTACTAGAATCTATGATGGTTTTTATAACATATATTTGCTATGTATGTTGAATCTGTGTATTATTACTTTTTGACCAAAAACGAAAATCTTGAGTTCAATTTGAATGAAGATTCAAGATGATATTGAGGTTTCCATAAATAAATTATTTAAAAAAAAAAGAAAAAAAGAAAAAAAAGAGAGATGATATTAAGGTTATATATTGAAGCTGGGTGAGCTGTAAATCAACTTGAAGGAATAGACTTAATAAGATTCTTATTATTTTCAATCTTCAGGTTATTATATATGAATGTGGAGTGAAGGTATAGAGAATCACTGTATTATGTCGTAAAGAAAGCTACCCTGATATCATTTATTATTTTCTGTACTACTAGCTTCCAAGCCGTGAACTCTAAGTCTTAGATATCCCAGAATATTTCCTCCTTGCTCACTTACAGTTTTTCAACTAAGAGAGATAAATTTGTAAAATAAAAGCCCGCAATTTAAAACCTCCACTAAACCCACGTTCTCAGCAGTTTACAACCTCATCATCTCTTATCCTTTTTGAAATTGAAACAGACGCACTCTCTTTTCTCTTAGCTCTTATCTTTTTGAAATTGAAATAGATGCACTCCATTATGTGAAACTTTTAAACATCTCATGAATTTTACAAACTCTGGGAGTTTCATAACAGCATAAGAAAAATTTCCACAATCAGTGACTCAGAAGGTATTTATTTTTTTGGGTTTTTTGAGGAAGGGGGGGGGGGGGGGGGTTGCTTTCATTTTATACTGGTATTATTTTAACAGTTATTAGTAATGTTAGGTTCTAAAGACTTAGGATTTTATATATTTAGAACTCTAATGTGTATTGTTGGCAAATCATGATCAAAACAATATGTTTAGTCGTATTTAGACTTGCTCAAAGTTGATTCATTTATGTAAAGTTGGAATAAGCTGTTGCAGGATTCATTTAAGCTTCTCAGCCTGGTTTGATCGATTGAAACTTAGGCTCGATCAATCGAAAATCGGGTCAGAGGCGTTTTTTGCATAATTCCAACTCAGCCCTAGTTTTGTTTTAAAACGTTTAGGGTTTTCTAATTTGCCCTAGGTATAAAAGGCAAACCCTAGCCACGTTTTTAGAGTAGTTCCAGTTTCTCATATTGCTGTTTTTGTAAATCTCTTGTGAGATCTGTGAGGAGCCTTCCTTTACACAAGCTTAGGATTATCAAGAAGGAGATTCATTCAAGAGCTTGATGATCATTCAGTTGCTGCCATAAGAACTTAAAGAAACACAAGCGGGGGTGCTTGTACTTGCTGGAGAATCCAAGAAAGAAGGAGTCCGTGGATTCGGAGCTTGCACGTGGTCGTGTCAGTAAGTTCTACTGGTGGGTAGCAATAAGAAGTCGAGCGTGGGGGCTTGTAAGTCTTATTATATGAACTACGATTCTTTCAAGATAGTGGATTTAGGTTTACCTTGAGGATAGCTAGGTTAAATCCTCCCAAGGTTTTTACCGGTTTGGTTTCCTGGGTGATCATATCTTTGTGTTATTTATTTTTCCGCTGCTATGCATGATATGATTGTTTGATTGTGATAACCTAGATTTGGAATTTGGACTAAGTAACAACTTGGCTAATTACCTAGGTTAATCCAATTGTGTTTTTAAGGGGTCTAAAAACTATCAAGTAACTCAAAAGTTTTTTTTTCCCCTTTTTTGCATTAGATTTGGGTTGAATTTGTTTGATGCAATTGCATCAGGTACTATATTCCTTTAACATTATTAAATTATTGTCCTTTTTTAAATAAATTTATTAAAGTATCATGCAATTTAGAATCAAACGGAACACTAATGGGGGTGAGAATTTTTAGGAGGTGGTACACGGTTTTTTAGTGTTGCTACTTCAAGAGTTTAGGTGAACAAGGATAGAACCTTACTCCAAATATTTTTCAAGAATGTGGGAAATAGTCAAACTTTATAACATCAGCAAACTCAATTCACTACAAATTTTCAGTGCACAATAATCAATCCAAAGGTATGTTCCTTGCAATTTAAATTCTTAATACAGAACCTGATTCCGTTGTGTGGAACTTAAACATCTCACACTTCCTTATTCTTCATATTGAACAGAGAAATCACCACTGGAAGGTTCAGCAAAAGGTACATTCAACCAAATTTAATGAAAAATACCATGTCATCAGTCAAAAGGTATGTTCTATCAAGTTTTCTTCATTCTCTTACATATTTGATTTATGATTGGATTTTTTTTTTTAAATGCAACAGAGATACAATCGGGTTACATTTTGTCAACAATGGTTCCACTTTCTGCTCTCTGCCAAATCCCAACGCCAAGAATGTAATTTTGTAATCTTTTTAGGTTTTCAAATAATGTCATTGATTTCAAATATTTATTTGGTTTTTGGTTGTATCTATAGTTGTGCTGAGGTTTTCAGTAGTATCTCAAATTGGAATGTACGGAAAATTATGACACTAAATCCAAAAAGAAAAAGCCTCAAAGCATGTGTGAAGTGCATGTGATGAGGCTACTTATTATTATTCTTTTTTAACAAGAGTCAGTAAGTAATTGCTTAATTTCCTTCAATGTTTGATTTCATTTAAGGTGTAGTTGCATTTTCCCTTCTGATTAAAGAATAATAAATAACGAATTGAGCCACGCAATGAGTAGTATGTTATAAGATTAATTCATATTTAGAAGAAAATGCTAAACTTTGCAGTTCTGTTGTAAATCAGATTGGCAGTAAATATGAACTAGATTTCCTAAAGTGAAGTGGTAGAAATTGATCTTGCATTCATATATTAGGTATCTCAGGTTCAATTCTTAGACAGAAAAATACCTTAGATCTATAAAGGCAAGCTGAATCAAGTAATGCATACTGTGATAAATTCTTGAAAGGTCCTATTAGTCTAAAGGTTTATTATTGTTGTTTCTTTTTTTGGTTTTAGTTTGTCATGTTCAAGGGAGTTTAAAACCTCTGAGGCATCACTGTACAAAAGTTGTTTTGCAGATCCCCTGCTTTAGTGATGTTCTGGTGAATATTCAGGAATGGGAGGATCAGCACATACTCTACTTTGAAAATCTCTTTAACCAATCTTGCCTTCCATTTGATAGCATATGATAGCTACAAAAATCCATACGTCTTTTCCCTTTTTGGTGCCTAGATCAACTTCAACACTTAAGAAGGAGACGTAAGGTGAAAAGTAAGCTCCTCTGCTATGGCATGAACTAAAATTTTATTATTCAGTCAATTAGATTTAGAAATTTAATTCTATTTGTAAAAATTAATTTTTTAAATCTTTATTTGTTTGTATGTTTGACTAAGAATGTGGAGCAACTATTACAAAGGACTATACTTATGTTAAGGTCATCAAGATGTTACACTTCTACAGCTAAAAAGGTAGGTAACTTATTTGTATTATGTTTTGGAAGGCATCTTTTGAAGCGCTTCTAGCTTTTGGAGTACTAAGAACAAGTTCACCTTTTGAATTCAAATATTAAGACAATAATTTGATTCTTTTAAACCAAAAAGATATTTTACCTGCTTGACAAGTGCCAATCAATCATTTTAACAGTTTTTTCTGATGTTTTATTATTTTGGACAAGATAGAAGAAATTCTCGTAACTTATGAACCTTGTCTAACAAGTAAAAGATATTAAAACATAAGATTTGTGATATGCCTTGTAGGTGTTCTTTACCTTAATTTTCTTGGCCAAAAAAATTGAGATAGGTGTTTGTTGAGATTTTGGTTTTTCTAGTGATATTTCATTATTTTTAACCTGATAAATCCATGCTAGGTCTTACTAGAAAGGAATTGACATAATAAAGTTTCAACATTAGACTACTCAAGCAGCTAATTGTTGGAAATTTGGGAGAGGTTGCCAAAGGAAGATGATTTTGAAAGTTCAAAAACGTGTAAAAACACCTTTGAACGTTTAGACCCCCAATTTACAACTTAACCAATTCAAGCAATATGTCAAACAACAAGTGTGCGGAAACTTAACATAAGCTATAATATGATATTGGTTAAAAACTATCTAAGCCATAACAAAATAAAATCCACAGCAGATAATAAAAAGGCAAAGATAGAGAGGAAGGAAGATGCAAACACAAAGACAACACGCGATGTGTTATCGAAGAGGAAACCGAAGCCCTCGGCGTAAAACCTCTCCGCCGCCCTCCAAGCGGTCAATAATCCACTAGAAAATGTAGTTGGGATACAAGGACAGCAATAGACCCTCCAAGCCTAATCTACCCAGTGCACCTAAGCCCTCCAAGCTTCTTGCTCCAACGAGGTTGCGCCGAACCTTTTTCTTTTCTAGCTTCCCGGATTCCGCTACTAGACCATAGCATCAACCAATGAAGATTGGTTCCTTCCTAACTGCTTCCCAGAAATCCAAACAACTGTCTCACAGTGATGATGATGGTGAGAACCAGGTCTGGTATAATGCCTCTCAAGGATTTGACAATGGAGAGGAAGAGAGTTGGGGAATTTGGAGAGACTCTAAGGTATAGATTGTGGGTGAATCAATCTTGTTTTTCTTTAGGGTTTCTCTCTCAAAATTCTCTCTGGAAGCTCTCTTTCAATCGTGGGTAAAAGGGGTATTTATACTGGAGTGGGAGAGGAATGTGAAACGTCAGGTTTTACAAAACAGGGGTGGCTCGCGGCTTGACCTCGCGGCTTGACCAAGTCGCGAGATCCAGTCGCGAGATAACCGTATGGCCAGTTGTCCTGTTTTGTCCTGTAGTGCTCCAGCTGGCATGACTGTTCACCTTCCAGCATGTTTGGCACGTGTGCTGCTTCTGGCGGCTTGCAGCCGCGAGTCACCCGCGAGTCCCAGCCGCGAGTCTCTGTTTTCTTGCACACTCTTGAGCAAACTTCACTCTATCTCACTCACTACCCTTACATCAAACCCACCTAAATACAGGGTTACTAAATGCTGAATTACAAGCAAATTTGGCACGGAATAAAGCCAATTAGGTGGTTGAATAAATTCAACCTTACAATCTCCCCCTTTGGCTATTCCGTGACAAAACCCTAAAACAGACTCTAGACTTAACATGTGAGTTGGGAACAGTTGAACAAAACTCACTCACACCTAACTCTAGAAACTGTGAAGCACTTGAATCATATGAACATAATACTCCTGAAACACAACAATACACCATGATCATTGTAAGCAGAAAATTATAAAATGCATATGAAACAGGCAATATGTGATCAAGCAAAGATGGAGTTAAGAAACAAATCATGGCTTGATCAACCAAGTGAACACCACAAGGTAGTGAACACAGTGCTCATTCACACTTGGAATGAACACAAGGACATACAAGTTAACAAGCACAAGGCAAGACACTTGTATGTTCAACACTCAACCAATGCATAACACACAAGGTATATGCATCTAGGAACAATCCTACAAGGGCACAAGAGTGACAGTACAAAAATCAAAATGCAGAACATTTAGATCAAAGTACTGATTTCAACATAGCATAAAGGCTGCAATTAGCAAGGTACAAACCATAAAGCCTACAAACTATGCATAAAACAAAAAACCCTAAAAGCTTACAAAAGCACATGGGTACAGAGTACAAAACATCCTGAATAACATCATCAAAATATGTTAAAGTTTAAACCAAGAGTATAGGTTAAGAGTTAAAAACAACTATACACCAAAACACAGTGTATCAAACCCATAAAAGACACTAAGAGTACTCAAAACATAAACATATATAAACAAAGTCTTTAAAATTGACAACTCCCCCTCAACACATTACTCCCCCTTAAGATCTGCTTTTCTGCTTCTCAATCAACAATGTCATCATCAACAGAAACATCTCCCCCTTTTTGACAGGAATGGCCAAAGGGTCACTGTGCAGGCTGAGTGGTGAAGCTGTCAAGTTTTGCAGACAAAACATCAATCTGATCCTGCATGGCTCTCATCCTCTCAGAGTGCTCAGTCTGGATTTCTCTGATCCCATCAAGTCTTTCCAGAATGATTTGGAAAGCATCTGGAGGTGTACTTGAAGAAGTTGATGCTCTGGGTCTTTTGCCACTTTTCCTGGGTGTGGAGGTTGATGCATGCCCTGCTGCCTCTGCTTCAGTGTCCATTGGAACACCTTCTCCTTCATCACCTTCATCTTCATCTCCTGGAAGCCTAACACTTATCCTTTTGCAAGTAAGCTTGTTAATTGCAGAAGGTGTGGACATGGGACTGATGTCTTGAGGGATTGGAACACCCTTACTTCTAAAAATCCTCATCAGCAAGCTAGGAAAGATCAATTTTGGCCTAGAGGTTGTTCTTGTCTCATCCACAATAGTGTCATATATGTGGGAACTTATGTCTATGAAATTCTTTTCTTTGAGATCCATCAGAAAGATTGCTCTAGCACAATTGATTGTAGTCAACTTCTTAATGGGATAGAGGTTAAACATCATGATGATTGTTAGACACCTCATGTCTACTGGAAAGGCAGTGGTATTCAAACATTTCCCTTCTCTCTGCCCACCTATCCTTTGTTGAACTTTTTAAATAGAAACACTCCTATCCTTGTAGTTGATAAATTCCTCATCTTCTAATCCTTCAAGACCTAATGCATCATCTATGACATGTGCATCCAAAATGAATTCCTTACCTCTAACCCAGCAACTTAACTCATTCTCCCTTATCACAGCATTTGAGTAAAATTCCCTAATCAGAGGTTCACACACTACAGGGAAATCACACAGAAGCTTTTCCCATCCTCTTCCTTCAAAACATCCGGGGATAAAGGTTTTTCTCAAGTCCTCCAAATCTACAAATCTTTCTTGAATAATTCCTGCTTTCAAGAAGTTATCCTTGTATTTCTCAAAGTGATGAACTGACCTAAACAGTTTAGGATCCATTTTCAATCTTTTGTCAGCCTTCTTTGCAGGAGTTTTCTTCTTAGGAGGAGAAGGAGCCATCTGTGAACAATCAGAAGAGGCCACAACAAAACAGAGGAATATATGTGCAGACCAAGTCAGTACCATGTAGTTTAACAAAGAGATCTCAGACAAACAAATTAACTTTGAACACTTAAATCATAAGCTATTTAGAAAAATCACATGGATAAACAAGCCTAAGATAGGAAACATATATAAAATCATCAGATATAGATACCATCCTAAAGGTAGATATATGACAATGAGACAAATAACGGGAAATGATAAGGCTCATAACCAGCATTGTGAAACTAACAGATGCACCCAACAGATTAACACAATAGAACATGCACATCATCAAACGGAGCATTTTGGGAACAACACAACAACTCAATATCAGATAAAATAAAAGACATACTAAGCTAAGCACAGGATGAAGACAACTAAGAACAAAACAAACTTTAGCAAGATCATCAGCAAGCTAATCATGAACAAAGAGCAGAAGCCGAAACACAAACCCATTTCTAAATCTCAAACATAAGAAAAAAAATCAAGGGGAAAAACACAAAATCAAGTAGAAATGAGTTCGAAACTGAAAACCCATACCTGTGACATGAAGAATTTGAGCAGAAAATATGCAACAATGGAGATTGAAAATGGGAGCACGGAGTGTTTGGGAAGGAGATATTTTAGAGAGAAAATGAACAGTTACAAAAGTTCGAGGGAAAACTGAAAAAGATTTAAAAACTGCTCCTGTTTTTGCCAAACACGCGATTTTCGCGACTTGATTAAGTCGCCACACAGTCGCCAGATCAAGCCGCCAAAACACTTAAGGACAAAAATTTGAAAAATTTTTCTAAGTGTTTTTCGCGACTGGAAGGTCTACCCGCGAATGAGTCGCGAGCTAAGCCGCGAAAATCTCTGAATAACCTCGCGACTGGACCTTTCACTCGCGAACAAGTCGCCAAAAATGACCAGCGAAGATGCGACTGAGGCTCGCGACTTGACATACCCGCGACTGAGCCGCCAAAACAGGGCAAAACTGGATTTTTGAAATTTTCAGATTTTTCAAACAAAATACTTTCCAAAAACACCTAAAACACTCAAAAAATCTTTTTTTGGTTGAAACAACAAAGATTGAGCATGTGAAAACACATTTTATCAAGTACATTCACACAAATGAATATGGCATTTATTGAACATAAACTTGTGTGTTGTGTGTGGATATCAACAATGAGATAGTCCTTAGTCTAATGTGAAGCTTCAATGATCAATTCAACCAAGACATACACAATTAGCACTAGATCATGTGACCTATCTCAATTATAGAAGTATGTATATATGACCTCCCACAGAACTTGATAACATGACTTGGAGCTTTACATTTGACTCCACTTTCAAACAACATTTGATCTTTTTGATCTTTTGAGGCAATCACCTCTCATTGTGAGAGTGATAGTTGACATTTCTTTTTGATGAACAAGCCTTTGGCTTTTTGAATAAACATTTCTCTTTAATTTTTGGTCGCTTTCCCTTTTTCCTAGTCGAATACTAGTATGTGCGACAGGCTTTTGCAGCTCAAAATCTCTTTTCATTTGGAGATTTACATTTGGTGAGCTCTTTTTAGCAAAAACAAAAATAAAGAGTGGGAAGATATATAGACACAAGTCTATGCAAGTCTCAAGATCAACAAAACCATTCACTAATCATTCATGACAAGTTTGAAGATCTATTTACAACAATCACAAAGATTTCAAAATTTCTCCCACATAGATATGAGTGCATGAAGACAAGCAATGCTCGAAAATGCACAAAGCCATTAGCACAAAGGTACAAGGCAAAACAAGTTTTGAGACAAAAACTCAACAAAGTCAATCAAGCTTTTTGATTTTCTAATTTTTATGTGATTTTTGGATTTTTGACACACGAAGCAAAAAGATTGATAAGACAAAAGAAATATACACAAGAAGACAAGCAAACAACCAATAGCAAAAACAGCAAGTAAAACAAACAAACATTGTCACAAAGCATAGGAAGTATTAATGCATGGACATGTTCTAATGCTTATGCATGAGTACCCTTTTTCACCCACACGTCACTTGCGTTTGGGGTGATTTCCTTATAGGATTGGGTACGGGAGTTAGGGCTTTCAAACCTTCGTGAAAAGCTTTCCAAGCAGTTGGTGAATGCACCAATCATCTTCATCACGTTCATCATTCCGGGATCACCATTCTGATCTCTAGTTTGATCACCTGCCCAAATTCTTCTATCATTTCTAGGTCCTCCTGACCTTTGAGGAGTTGCACTGTTCTTTGCTCTCAGCTTTTGGCAATTTGGTCGAGTATGCCCTTGAAGTCCGCAATAATGACACACATAAGTCATTTTAGGACCTCTTTGTGGTCGTGGACGTGACTTGGCACGAGATTCGGACCTGCCCACAGATTGACTACGGGAATTCAGCTTCCGTTGGTTCACCACATTCTTCTTCTCCTCCATCTTGAGTTTCTCATCAGTAAGGTCAGCTACAACTGGATCTTTAGCCTTAACAAACTTCACTTCTTTAGTGACATTTCCAGATGAGCTACTTCCTCCGGTATATCCCAATCCGGATTTGTCTGAAAAGCTCTTTTGAGATGAGATAACATCATCTAGCTTCTTGGTGGTGACCCTCTCTACTTTAGCATTTGCTTGCACAACCTCATTCTCAAGAAATCTTACTTTTGTGTAAGCTTCGGACAACTCATCATTCAAAGTTTCTATCTCGCATTTGGCCTCCCTATATCGGATTAGGAGACTTTTGTAGTCCTCCTCTGCCTTCTTCATTTTTCTCACAGCAGCCTTAGCCACCCTTGTATACTCACCCGACTTTTCCAAGAGTGAGTTATAATTCTCTTGAAGATTTGCTGTGCTTTCATCTTGTTCAGCATCTGATTCTTCAACAATTCCTAGTGATTCATCATCACTATGTTCTCCAAGGTCTTGTACAAGCAGATTCAACTCCTCTGAAGACTCAACGTGAGCAATGGTCATAAAAGCTGAATAGTTCCCCTCTCCATCACAGCTCTCTTCAGATTCTGAGTCAGACGAATCAGAGTCACTCAATGTCGTGGCATACACTTTACCTTTCGATTTCAAATAATTCGGACATTCCTTCTTAAAGTGTCCATGCCTGTTACATTCGAAGCAAGTGACACCTTGTGTAGGTTGGGATTCTTTACCATCTCTCTTTTTGAATTCCCTTTTCTCCCTTCCAGAACTTTGGAATTTTCCTTTATCACCAAATTTTCCATTATTCTTAAACTTCAAGAACTTTCGGAAATTTTTTACAAGGTATGCAACATCTTTATTAACCACATCGTCTTCCGATGAGTCATGGACTTCTACCTTCTCATTAATGGTCTTAAGAGCAAGGGATTTACTCTTCCGTTGATTGGGCAGCGACATTTCATAAGTCTGAAGAGAACCGACCAGCTCTTGGACTTTGATGTCATCTAGGTCCTTGCTCTCTTCAATCGCTGTCACTTTAGCACGAAAACTTTCCGGCAATGATCGAAGGATCTTCCTTACGATTTTAGAATCCTCCGTTTTCTCCCCCAAGTTGAACTTACTGACAACCACCTCATTTAGCTTCCCATAGAAAGAGTCAAAAGACTCATCCTCACTCATTTTGAGCTCCTCAAACCGGGTGGTCAGCATTTGTAACTTGGTGTCCTTCACTTTCTTCATGCCTTCATAGGTAGTTTCCAATATCTCCCATGCTTCTTTGGCAACGGTGATGTGAGAAATCCTGTGAAATTCATCTGGAGACACACCACAGAAAATAGCATTTAAAGCTTTACTGTTAGCATTAGATGCAGCGAGTGCTGCCTTATCCCATGTGGATTTGGCTGCCTCAGGTCTAGTCCAACCACTCTCAACTGCATCCCAAACAGATTCATCAATGGAGCATAGAAATGCTCTCATGCGAACCTTCCAAAAAGCATAATTACTACCATCAAAATATGGAGGTGCATTTAGGGATTGAGACCTATCCATCTCAAAAGGGAGTCAAGGATCACACAATGGTAATGAAACCAATAACAGTGTACCCGCTCTGATACCAAGTGAAAGTTCAAAAACGTGTAAAAACACCTTTGAACGTTTAGACCCCCAATTTACAACTTAACCAATTCAAGCAATATGTCAAACAACAAGTGTGCGGAAACTTAACATAAGCTATAATATGATATTGGTTAAAAACTATCTAAGCCATAACAAAATAAAATCCACAGCAGATAATAAAAAGGCAAAGATAGAGAGGAAGGAAGATGCAAACACAAAGACAACACGCGATGTGTTATCGAAGAGGAAACCGAAGCCCTCGGCGTAAAACCTCTCCGCCGCCCTCCAAGCGGTCAATAATCCACTAGAAAATGTAGCTGGGATACAAGGACAGCAATAGACCCTCCAAGCCTAATCTACCCAGTGCACCTAAGCCCTCCAAGCTTCTTGCTCCAACGAGGTTGCGCCGAACCTTTTTCTTTTCTAGCTTCCCGGATTCCGCTACTAGACCATAGCATCAACCAATGAAGATTGGTTCCTTCCTAACTGCTTCCCAGAAATCCAAACAACTGTCTCACAGTGATGATGATGGTGAGAACCAGGTCTGGTATAATGCCTCTCAAGGATTTGACAATGGAGAGGAAGAGAGTTGGGGAATTTGGAGAGACTCTAAGGTATAGATTGTGGGTGAATCAATCTTGTTTTTCTTTAGGGTTTCTCTCTCAAAATTCTCTCTGGAAGCTCTCTTTCAATCGTGGGTAAAAGGGGTATTTATACTGGAGTGGGAGAGGAATGTGAAACGTCAGGTTTTACAAAACAGGGGTGGCTCGCGGCTTGACCTCGCGGCTTGACCAAGTCGCGAGATCCAGTCGCGAGATAACCGTATGGCCAGTTGTCCTGTTTTGTCCTGTTGTGCTCCAGCTGGCATGACTGTTCACCTTCCAGCATGCTTGGCACGTGTGCTGCTTCTGGCGGCTTGCAGCCGCGAGTCACCCGCGAGTCCCAGCCGCGAGTCTCTGTTTTCTTGCACACTCTTGAGCAAACTTCACTCTATCTCACTCACTACCCTTACATCAAACCCACCTAAATACAGGGTTACTAAATGCTGAATTACAAGCAAATTTGGCACGGAATAAAGCCAATTAGGTGGTTGAATAAATTCAACCTTACAGATTTCCAGTTGAAAAGAATAGGGATTACTAAGTTTGTTGATAAGACTAAATGCATTGGGATCTATTCTCATAGAAGCTAAATGGATAGTGGGAATTGGGAACTCTAATCCTATCAGCCTTAACTTTTGGCCTAAAGTAAGATCCTTTGTGTTTTGGAGAACACATATTTCAAGGGTTTGTGAGTTTGTTGATTAAGTAGCATCACAATGGAGCAACGCATTGGTGACGTTATTATTTGCACCTCATGTAACCAAATCTATTGTTAAGAAGCTTCCTAGGTTGGGAGTTGCAAATAAATTGATTTGGTACCATGAATCTGTCATGTCTCTTTAGAGTCATATAAGTCTATTGGCTTCTCCATACTAAATGCTTAGACGGAAGAAGTAGAACTCAGATATAGTTCTTAGATGTGAGTTGCCCTGTGAGAGCTAAAACTCCCTTTCAATGTCCTTACTTTTCTATTAAAACTACAAATGATAATCTTCCACTGAGAAGGGAATTTGCTAAGAGGAATTTAATCAATGATGCTTCTTGCCCTTTCTATGCTACAATAGAGGAGTCCTTGGACTACCTACTTATTACCTGTGAATTGCATAGTCAATTCAGAATTGGGTTGCCATTTGGTTGGATAAAGTGTACAAGGCACAAGACATGTGTCATCATTTCACTTTCATCTTTTCCAACACTTGTTGGCCTATTGGATCTATAAAAAACAAAGTGCCTGCATGAAGCAATAAGTGTTGATGTTAGTAAAGTCCTAAGTCCCACTGTTACCTTTTTGCTATTTGTAGGGATGCAGGAAACACATGACAACAGGGATCCTATTAAATTTCAACAATTTTAGTTCTGTTTGTAATACCTGACAAGCACTAATTATGATTGAAGGGAGTAAAAGCAATTGAAATCAATTGAGGAGTGCTGCACTTCTTTGTAGGGATTAAATTGGGAGACCCTTTTTGAATTGTTTTTACCTATAATGTGCTCTACAATGCCACAGTTATTTGTTTGGTTATTAGTGAAGTACTACTTTTATAAATGTAAGGTGAAGGGTGAGGTTGTGGGTTTAAGATTATGGGTACATGTGTAATTACTATGTCCTTTTTCTTTTTTTCTTTTGTTAAAAAGTAAAATGGAGATTGAAGCTATGGGTTATAAGACCAACCAAGTGCACGTGTAAATTACTAATAAAGAAAATTATCTGCAGATGTATTGGTCGAATTTTCACCATATATATATATATATATATTGGTAGTGAACCTATCAATAATGGAAATGCATCTAATGCTGACACTTTAATGGGGCATCAAATGCTGACACTTTAATTTTGGTGTATCTACTACCTATTAAAGTGTAAAGTTGTGTTGGTAATTAGTACCAAGACATATCATATTTTTAGTGTAAGATATAAATTTTGTCATTGGTATCTTTATCCTCACTATTCTTATTTAGGACTAGCAGCTATTGATCACTATACCAAGTTTTTTAATCTAAGTCTTTGACTCGTAGCTTTTTCCCACAACAGAAAATTTCTTGGCAGTATAGCACATGAATAGATGTTGAAGGTGTGAATCACTCTCTTTCTTTCTTTCATAATATGTCTATATGATGATGTGAAACTTGTAGAGAATTTGGTAGATATAATTATTGTTGGATGCTTCAAATGGTTGTGTATTGAGGTGTGTATGCTGACAATAATTAGATCCATAAGATATTTCATAATTAGAAACTCATGATTGGGGCATTTTCTTGAGTTGATATTTTTGGGGAAAAAACATCAGTTTCTTTAGATTATTTAAGTGCATTGGTCAAATGGGTTGCATTTGTCCTCATGGTTCAATTTTTTGTCATTACAGTGCAGTTGTTTTTAATTTTTTTATTAAAAAAAAAATAACGTTAATGTCAAAGATGGACATAGGAAAATTACTGAATACTCCCGGAGTACTATAAATGTGTACTCCCTCCTCTCACATGAATTTTGGGTCTTACCATAAATTTAATTAGTGGGACATACTCTTATGTGAGAGTGGAGAGTACACATTTATAGTACTCTATGAGTACTCAATAATTATCCATGGACATGGCCAAGCAAAGAAAAGAAACAAGCAGTGCTTTAAAATAATAATAATAATAACAACAATGCACCCTTCAATGTGGGGGAGTTGTGCGGCTTTTTCCTCACCAAGGAAAATCCAGATAGAATTCCTTGATTAAATTATTTTCATTACATTACTGAATATGCTTCGTTTTCATGATATTACTCAATACGCTTCATGCGAGTTGTCATTGCAAAATGAAATCATTAAATTAAACAATTCGTCATACAAACACCCTGATAAGGGCTTCAATTTTCAACATTATATCCTAATTGCAAGGTCAAGCAGCTCCAAGAACGCCCAATGGACTAGCACTGCCACAGGCATTGAGCAATCAGCTTATCATCCAATGACCTACTACAATAATATTAATATACTACAAAAAATAACTAGTATACTTTTTGGCAATAGGATTGAAAGGACAAGAATGTAGATTCATTTTTTATCCTTTATAAATACAGATTTTGTATTCCCCTCCTCTTTATAACATATCATACTGATAGTAGTACCAGAGGTATACATCGTACTAACCGTTAAACCGATACTGATACTTTTTTAAAATGTATTGGATAAAATATTGGGTTGTACCTGCATGTACCAGAGTTTTAATGAGTGTTTCAATCGATATAGATGTTTCAGCTAGAACAATAAAATAATTTTTAAAAAAAATGTTATTTGAGCTAATACATTGCATTAATGTATTTAGGTGAATATTTGGACTTATAAAATTGTAGATTTAAATTATATGTTTATAAACATATAAATATGTGTGTGTATATATATGTATACATGTACACACACACACACACACATATATATATATATATATATATATATTGCTAACTTTTTTTTTTTTGCTATATATATAGTGCTAACTTTGAAATAGTATATCAGTATTAACCAATATCAAAAAATTTCATTTCTTTTACCAAACTGAAACAGCCTCCAATACAAAATTGATTCCCTTGCTCTATAAGCAATTGATTGCAGGCTGGACAATACCAAAAGATGTGATAGATGCATAATTACATGAAGCTTTGGCTACTTGATTCTTGTAAGTAAGCATTATGTATTTCACTGTTATTGCGGAGCATGGATTTCCTGGACTACAATTAAAATTCACAGCCACCCTTGTCGCTGAACTTCCATGAATGTCTTGGTATGTCACATTACTAATTTTTACACCAGAAGCCTGTTAAAATGGGAAAACAAATTTGCACACATCAATTTTCTACTTATTAATGGTAGTAGTATGCAAACTCTAACCTATAAAATTAAAAAAAACTAACATCACCGCTTTTAATTTATTTTTTTATTTTTTTATTTTGATTTTGAAAGATGTATTATTAAGCAAAACTAAAAAAATTAAAGATTTTCTGGTTGCAAAGAAGGGGTTTAATTTGGGCCCAAAACTGATGTAGACTAAAAGTTTAGGATGCCATAAGAATGGGCCTAGCTGTATAATGGGTATTACTTATGAGTAGTTTCTATGGTTAAAGTAAGGGGCCATGGAAACTAAAATTTATAAGAATCTATATTGTGTAATCTTCTTGAACATGTTTAGGATTTTTCATAAGTAAACAGATTATAGTTTAAAATTTAAACAACATTTGCATAAATATCCTTCAAAATATCGTACCTGATGAGGGCAATCTTTAGAGGGGCAGTAATTTTGATCAATTATAATGGGATTCTGGACATTCACCATATTGACATGTTGGAAAATAATGTTCCTAGCAAACCCATTGCTAGGCCTTGGCCAAGATTTAATCCTCACCCCATTCTGAGTACCAGTAAAATTTGCTATTGTAATTGTCACGTTTTGGACACCAGTCTCTTGCTGGTTTTTGCCTAAACTCCCAATGCTGCACCAACAAATTGCACCCATGACCAATTTGGCATCACACTCTAATATTGTTGTTATAGTTACATAATATTCAATAGATCAAAAAATAAATAAAATTTCTTTACCTGATTCCATGCCCTGGTCCACATGCTACATTCTCAATCCACATATTAATGGTACCAGGTCCAACTGAGATGCAATCATCACCCGTTCGCATATTAGAGTTGAGAATTGTGACATTGGAAGATAATTGAACATGAATGCCATTGGTGTTTATGCTATTTCCGGCGGCGATGACCCTAACACCTTGCATATTCACGTTGTTGCAAGCATTGACGACAATATGAAACATCTGGCTGTTTATGGAGGTTAATCCACTAACCACGATGTTGTTCGAGTTGGTAAATTCCAATGTCTACTTACATACACACAAGAAAAGGTTAGCGAACATGGGAGGCACATTACAAATCAATATAAGAGGAGGGAGCTTTCACACACAAAAAATATATATATATACATATATATATATATTAGGAGGTGCACTAAACAATATTATAGTGGGAATCTAGGGAAGAAAAGAAATAAGCCAACGAGAGTCCATAACTCTAAGTTTCATCTGAGAGGAAACCGAAAGCAATCTCAATTTGTCTTCCCTTACAATTCTCCCAAACAACGTTCTGCGTACTACTTGGATTCCCCTCAAAAAACTTGGAATTTATCTCAAAAATGATCATCTTCAAATTACTAAAGGAAAGGGGAATGGTGAATCCAACTCAAGAATCCGAAATGGGAATGCAGTAGGAGATGGGGCGGGCATAATCTTCCTATCAAACTAATCATATAGGAAGATTACCGACTGAAAGAGACTCCACAAACAAAGATTCATGACCAGAACTGATAGAGACTCCACAAACAAAGCTTACCGACTCGACCTTAAGAAGGCTTGTATCCTTTGGATTATTGGGATCTAAGAGTATCTCTCTAAATTAACGATAAGAATGACTATATAGGGCTATTCAATTAAATATGTGGACCTTTAATGGATGGTCCGTCAATGCAAGGAACAAAAGCCTAAGCATGTTGTTTTGACCTTTGACATTCCCATTAATTTTTCAGCATGTTTGCTAGTACACAAAAAAATATTATTTTTTCAGCATTTGGGATGAGTTGAATTTTTCAGCTTATCTCCACTTTCAGCTTATTTTTGCTACTATTCAGAGATCCTACTACATTTTTTGATACTATTTATGGGTCTCACTGCACTTTTTGATACTATTCATGGGTTCTACTGTACTATTCAGCTTATTTTTTAACATTTTTTCTACACTTTCAGCAAAAAAATTTCAATTTCAATTAAATAAACTATTCCAAATGGACATGGAAGTACATGGGATTATTCCCAAGTATCCTATATACGATTTCTTTAAAAATGGCTTTTGTGGCATTAGTGAAAAATATCAATGTGACAAAAATCCCGATTCTCATATAAAAAAAAAAAAAAAAAAATTGTGACAAAAGTCCCCTCCAAAACAAGGAAGACCGAAATCAGTTATTAGTTCAGACCAAAAATCAAAAGGAAAAGCACACCACTTTCCCCTAGAAAATCCTAACCAGACCCAGTTGGTTACCTAGAAAATGAAGGGAATTTATTTTAAAGACTAAAATGGAGTAAATCAATATATGGAGGACCTAATATATCACTATGAAGTCCTGGCAAACGGGTTGGATTGGGTCGGGTTTAGGTCAAAATCATGTCATTCTAAATGGATTGCCAGACTGGGTCGATCAGATCAGGTTACACGTCTATCTGTATTTTTTCACAAACAAAATATAAATAAATAAATAAAAATGTCAAAAATAACAAAATACTCAAAAATAAAAGTTCAATAATACATTTATTCTTAAGTTTACACGATTTATTATGGCGTTAGTTAAATATATCACATACCGTAGCTCCCGAAGGACAACTTTTGCCAGAGGACTTGCAAGCCCACAAGCTAGTACCTTGCCCATCAAGAATCCCATTACCAGATACTGTAAGCCCATCAATATTCTGAAACACAACCCAGTATGCTTTATTTCCAAGAACTGTATAGTCCGATGGGGCCACAAGGGTCCCAATAAGCTTAACGTTAACTTTGTTGTAGCATGGTCCAATAAAAATCACTTGCCCGAGAGCGAACTTCCCTGCTGGTACATAAATAGTGGCAGGCTGCATGGAGGCACAAGCTTTTGTCCATGCACTAACAAAAGCTTGAGCTGAGTCTGTTTTCCCATCTGGTTTGGCTCCATAACTCACTACATTGAATATCGTAGGATCAGCTAGCACCAAGGAAATGAACATAGAGAGAAGTGCAAGGACAAGACAGATTATGGCAGGGAACGTCATTTTGGTTTTGTTAGGATGTGAAACTAATGTGTGTTTGTCACTTTGTGTGAGTCAAAGAGAGAAAGAAGTAACTTAGGGAGTTTAGTAGTTGAGGGAGTTGAAACTTGAGAGCGTATTTATAGCATTTGAATGCACATTTAGTTTTGGGAAAATGGTCACGAATTATTTTATAAACTTTTTACGATGTGTATGTTAATATGGTGAATGATTATTGATAAGTAAAAAAGTGATGCTAGTGGTAAGCCAAAATTAGAACCAATAAGAATTTGTCATATCAATAATTGGTAAAAATGCTGTAAAATAGTCTGTAATGGTAACATTACTCTTAGTTTCAAGAAAGTGTAGACATAAATTTAAAATTTGATAACAAATTTCACACTTGGCTGATGTGACAAATTGTTAGTGATTGGTAAAAAAATGTTTTATATATATATATCAATGGTGGGTTTAGATAAGAACCAATTTTTATTGCAACTCAACTGTTGTGAAAAATATTGTAAAAATTTTTGTGTTCGTAATATTGCTCTTAATTTATCACTTTTTAGAGTGTTAGCTAGCAAAAGTTCAACAAAATATGATTTTATCTCAAAGAAAAAAAAATACTCTTTTATTTTTATTTTTTATAATTCGATAGTTATGCAGAAGCATGTGCATTTTAGATGTTTTCGATGGAAAGACTAGGAGGTGCTAATTGAACTACAAGGTTTATAAAAATTTTCTCACTCTTTTATTTTGTATATAGGTTTGGCTTACCTCCAGTACTTTTTTAACTGGAATATCCCTTTGTTTTAATGAAAAACTACTACATCACCCACTAACTAAATGAAAAATGGAGATTAAAATTCACTATCACTTGCCATTGTATATTTAAAACAACAGGAGATGTCCAGTTAAAAAAGTAATTGAGGTAAGCCAAACTCCTTATATATAAATTTGAAATGTAATAATTATGATAGTTATTTATAGACATTTATTTTGGTTGTGATTGTACATGCAATATTAAATTTGAAATTGGATAATTATTGTAGTCATTAATAAGTGTTTAGAATTTTTAAAAAAAAAAATTAACTGACCATTTATGTTTTTCCTTTCCCAATCTCTCTCTTTCTCCCCTTCTTAATTCGTATATAGGTTTGGTTAGTGTATGTCTTTAAGTCATATATTAATCATTTATTTTAGAAAATGTTTTATGGAAAATTGAAATGGCTGAGAAAAAGTTAGCCACTTTTTCAATTTTCCATACTAAGATAATTAAGACATGATAATAGATGCATTTATCTCACTTAAAAAAAAAATTCTTAAAAATATTTTGACATAAATATAAAAAGTTGAGTTGGTTTCAAGTTACATTTGGTGTAACTTTAAGCAATATTACACTACTCAATATTTTTTAATTGGATGCTAATTTTGATAAATTCACCGTTAGATTACATTATCTTCATATATTCTTCATGCTTGTAAAATTTCAAGGTAATCAATGATTAATAGCTAGTCATGTCATCGCAATTGTTTAAATTCAAGTTTTTGTGGTTTAAAATAATGCATAAAAGATGATTTTACGAATCAGATGGTCAATAATATCCAATTGACATGAATGTTCAAAACATATAAAGCATATAATTCAATTGTGAGATTTTCAAAATATGAATTTTATAACAAGTTATTGAATGGTGTAACATTGCTTAAAGTTACACTAAGTGCAATTTGAACTCAACTCTCTCTATATATATAGAATGCACATTTGTTCCACGGATCAAGATTTTAATAGAGTTTGAACTATATTAAGGGCACAATTATGTATTTGTAGGAAACTAACTCTAATCTCGTTGTCCCTCATGGTTCAACATAATTAATTAGCTAATTCAACTTGTGTTCTATGAATTAAACCATGTTAAATGAGTTGCATGTGCTCAAATCCTAACTAACTTATCATATTTTCAACTAACTAACTAACTAAAGGGATTACAACAATTTTTCGATAAGTACCACATGGCCTTTTCCTGATAGTCCTATTATTCCCCATGTACACTAATAATTCCAACATGTCTTAAATGTGATAAACATGTTTGGAATTGTAACTAACTAATCAACTAACTAAACGCAACATTACAATAATTATTATCTATATAGAGGTTTCTATCCCCATACTCAAGGCACATTAAGGTTCCCAGAATTTGTTTATATATGGTCCTAGTTTGCCAACTTAATCCTATAGACTCAATATTGTTGTTTGAAAAATTGCATATAAAGTATATAGAGAGTATTTCTCTAAATTAACGATTAACATTTTTTTTTAGAAGAATTAAAGATGAAACGTCAATGCAAGCAACAAAAGTTTAATTAAGCAAGTTGCTTGAACTTTGACATTCTCATTAGTTTTAAGCATATTTACTGATGCACAAAAGTAAATATTTTACTCTAGAACATGGGATTATTCCCAAGTATCTTATATATATATAGGGTTGGATTTAAGTTACACTTGGTATAACTCTAAGTAATATTAGATCACCCAATAACTTGTTATAAAATTTATATTTTGAAAATCTCACCATTGAATTACATGTTCTATGTGTTCTTAACATTCATGCCAATTGTCATGTTAATTGGATATTATTTACCATTTGATCCATAAACCCAATTTTTATGTATTATTTTAAGCTACAAAAACTTAAATTTAAGATTGATGATATAGCTATTAACCTTTGATTATCTTAAAAATTTGCAAGCATAGAGAATATACAAAGATAATGTAATCTAATGATGGATTTGTCAAAATTCGCATCCAATTAAAAAATATTGAATGATGTTATATTGTTTAAAATTACACCAGATGTAACTTGAACTTAAAATTAGTTAATAGTTTAAACCACTTATCACTAAAAAAATCCTAACCATAGTCAGTCACAGTTGGTTACAAAAGCAATCTGATCAAGTTATAAAAGAAAAATGGAGTTGGGTCTGGGATTTGTATGGGTATGGATGTGAGCATGGGTTTGGGTATGAGAGGTAATGATGGGTTTAGGAACGTGGCTGTGAAGAGAATTGAATTAGTAGGATTGATTAGTTGTGACTAGGTGGCGGCAATTGGGTGTGTTGAGTAGTTTTGGATTCAGATCTTTTAGATTTCTTAGGGTACTCTACCAATAGATTTCCTTAAATCCTAACCACTATTTAATGATTTAATAGTCTAGATTCTTCCATGTCAACATTCCACTAACAATATTCTTAAAATAATAAAATAATGTTGCAAACAAAACAATTAATAATATTGTTAGTAGAATGCTAACATGGCAAAATTTAGATCATTAAATAATTAAAGAATGGTTAGAATTTAAGGAAATCTATTTGGTAGAGTACCCTAGGAAATCTAGAGGGTTTGAATCCGACCAACTAAAACCCAACTCACCAAATCAAAAACAAAAAGAAAAAATGATAATCTGTAATCCATTGAACAGAAAACCAATTTAGGAGCAACTAGTTCAGTATCCATCAATAAAATGAAAAACCCAATAAATCAAGAAAAGAAAATCAACTAAATTTTCAAGAAAACCTAAATTTCACCTTCAATTCAAACACAAATTAGCTCTCATTTCTCTCTTTTCTTTCACTTTTTCTAAGCAACCAAACAAAACACAGACACACAAACTTGAAATTCAAATTATATAAAATTGAATTAAAAAAAAAATTGTTACCAACATCGAATTTTGTATATCAATTGCTGGCACAAGAGACAAAATCGGTTGAAGAGAACTAGTCAATGGTGAGCAACAACAAATTTTGGCCATGGAGGCTTCGATATGAGAGAGGGTGAGAGGGATTAGACATTTCAGAATATTTTTTTTTAATATTTTTTTAAAAAAGATGGGTACCATTGGATATCCAATGGTTTACCCATTAAAACTCATTTAATTAAACACCCAAATGGGTCTTTACCCATTTAATCCAAATGCTTAATTGGGTTGGGTCAAGACTCATTTAAATTAAGTGGATATGGGTGGGTTCATGGGTTTTGGATAAAAATTGCCACCCTAGGTGTGACTTTTGCTGGAAATGAAAAAATCTGTAGCGATTAAGTAAATGTACAGAGATAGAGAGAGGTTGAGGATGAATCCATGCAAAGAGAATTTAGAACTTAGAAGGGACTTTGATGGAGCAAAGTTTGAAAAGACTGAACTTTTTATTTCTGTTTGGGTTCCAGCCTTGTTCAGAGCTGCGGGTCAATTACAGAGTTAATGCGGGTCATAATCTTTATTTTTCTTTGTGAATGTGAGATGCAATCTTTGAATGGCTACTTTTTTTTTTTCTTTTTTTTTTGATAGGGCGAAGCCTCTATTTTTGTGTTGACTGTTGGAGCATTTTTTGTGCTACTTATTAGATGGTTAGCCTTGTATAGATTTGACATCAGCCAAACAAAAACAGATAAATAAATACCTATATATTTTTATAGTTACAAAGAAATGAAGCCCGAGTCTAACAAAAAGATCAGTATGGACTCAAATTTCTCGGCATTGCATGGAGCCCAACACATATTTAACAAAATATATTCGAGCCCAACTCATAAAGTTGTTAACTTTTATTTCTTTATTTTTAGAAACTTAGAGCATCCCGAGTAGGCTTTTTAAATTTTTGTACTATTTAGAGAATGAACATTACATTTTACCTTTTGCTTACTTTTTCAAATACACTTTCTAATAGACTTTCTATCATTTCTCTATTCCATTTAAATATTATTTCTCCATTCTTTCTTTAATATCTCTTTATTCTCCTTTCAATTACCCTTCATTTATTCCTAAAAGCTACATTCATAATATTTTTACAATACTTTCATAAAAAGTCATTTGTGATAAGTTGATACTTATTTTAATTTGAACATGTTATTAAAATTAATTTTTTCTCTTTATAATTTTTTTTTCTACCAATATTAGCTAATAATAACCTACTACTTAAGATTTATTGTGAAAGTATTGTAAAAATATTGTGATAGCATTTCTCAATTTTAATTACTTATTCTTTATTTTATTTTTCCCTTATCTCTATACTTTTTTTTTCATCCATACGTTTCTTTCTTTTCTTTTTCTTTTCTTTTTCCTCTTTTTTTCTCCTCCACACACGTATGCTTCTTATCTGTATCTTCATTTTCATTTTTTGTTTCTACCTCCAGACATACCTCTCTCTCTCTCTCTCTCTCTCTCTCTCTCTCTCTCTCTCTCTCTCTCTCTCTCTCTCTCTCTCTCTCTCTCTCTCTCTCTCTCTCTCACACACACACACACACACACACACACACACACACAGATCATCGACAAGAGAGAGTTAGCCTTAAATCAGTGTTCACACATGCTGCCTTGTCCGCTCCACCACCGCTCGTCCTCCTCACCACCACAGCTCAGATAGGTCAAACTTGCTTTGTTGTTGTTGTTGTTGTTTTTTTTTTTTTTTTTTTTTGTTCTGATTTGATTAGTTTTAAGACTGAAATTTGAGTTTGTATTTTGATTGTGATTGAGTTTAGATAGAGATGTTTGAGAGAGAGAGAGAGAGAGAGAGAGAGAATTTTGGAATGGTTGAGATGTTTGCACTTGAGTAAAATTGAATATTTTATTTAGTGGTTTGAATTTTTTATTATAGTTAATTGTTTTGCTCATGAATAGTAGGTCATCAGACCAAGAGAGTGACTATTCATTAGCAAAAAATCTTTTTGCTAATGAACAGTAATTTAGAGAGATTATTGGAGCATCATTTTGTGGGTTTACTCTCTAAATTTTGGATTTAGAGAGCTTGTTGGAGATGCTTTTAGAAATGCAACAGATGTTTCTTTTGTGAAGACCGCAAATTAAAAATAACTAGTTTCCAGATTTTTTAATCTTACAACTAAGGTAGTGCTTTTCTTGCAATGTCGTAGCAAATTCTCTCTCTTTTTTTTTTTTTTTTTGGTAATAACAAAGCCCTTATTATGTTATATTAGTGCAGTTTGAATAGGAATTATTGCGTCTGCGTTTTGTGTTCTGCGTTTTTCTCTTCTTTTTTTTCCTCACGTGTTTCAACTTTTTTAGGAGACAAGAATCACAGTTTACGCACTGTTCATCACTGTTCACGCACTAAAAAATATTAAAAATGGGTCCCACGGTACTATTCACACATTTAAAAATTATTTTGCTACAGTGTTTTCAGTTTTCAGTTTCAGCAAAAATAAGTTGTATCCAAACGAATCCATTAGATAATAATCAAACTGTTAGAAAAGAGATCAGCATTATTGAAGGCCAGCAAGTTCCCTACCATGGTGGGTTAGCAAAAAGAAACATAGTTAATATATTGAGAGGCACCGAGCTTAGCGGGTGGATCAGCACATTGGTTGGCATCAACAAAAGAAATATTTAGCAATTTCACTAACTCACTTTTGCTTATATCAATTAAACATGCATCAATATAATAGCGTATTCCTCCCACATAAGATGAAACTCACTTTTTATTTTTTATTTTTATTTTTATATAAAAAGAGAAAGTACATTATTATTGTACTCTCCCAACATAACTAATGTCTTAGCTATAATATAGAGATCCAATATAACTTTATTTCCCCATTTTTTCAAGGTCACGAAGACCCAAAAAAAAAAAAAAAAAAAACAGACAAACAAACAAACAAACAAACTGCAGTAGATGACCATAGAAAACAAACATAAACCCATATCCATTACGGATTTTCTCTACATAAATATTGCACTTTGGAGTTTGGATGCCATGCTATAATTGGCCTATGTAATTTCGGCCTCTACAATTTCACAAAGGGTACTTGCAGTGGCAATTTCAGATTGCCTCAATATCTCAGAGTCATTTGTGAGGCAATATCTTTCCCCAAAAATACGTATTGTATTGTATAGTTCAAGCGTGGTCGGCCTTTTACTAGGAAAGAGCTGAAGACAAGTATATGCAATTCTAAGTAACTCAAAGATTTCATCTTCGAAACCTCTACCAATCAAAGATTCATCAATCACATTGTAGAGATCAGAAGAGTTCAAAAGATGAGCAATCCAATCAACCAAATTCTCATTTGAATTGTTGGCATAATTATTAATTTCAATGGATTCCTTCCCTATAATTAGCTCAAGAAGCAAAATTCCAAAGTTGTAGACATCCTTCTTTACATACCCCAACTCCCAAACATCACTGCCTATAAAAATGTTATTGCCTCTTGGGTTCTTGAACATTTCCCCACCAAAATTTGATATTATTGACTCACCGAAATTCGATATCTTGGGCTCAAAATTCTTATCAAGTAAGATAGAGTTTGAACATAAGTTAAGATGGACCACTCGGAAATTGCATTTATGGTGAAGCCATACTAGGCCTCTTACTGTCCCCATAGCAATTTTAATCCTCGAAGGCCATTCCAAGATCTTATGCTTGCCTTTCGCTGCATGTAGCCAATCATAAAGGTTACCATTCGATATATATTTGTACACCAAAAGCTTTTCCTTGCCTTCTATATAGTATCCTAACAGAGGAACTATGTTATTGTATCTCAATCTACCTAGAGCCAATAGCTCGGAAATAAACTGTTTCTCAAAAGATTGAGAATCATGTAACCTCTTGATCACAGAAGGCCGACCATTTGAAAGCACTCCCTTGTACATCATTCCGATCTTTCCAAACCCAATGACATTGCCTGTGCTGAAATTGCCAGTTGCCTCACTAAGTTTTGTAATGTTCATTATACTAACTAGTCTCTCCAACTCGGGAACCTGTAGATTAAATAATTTCCCATTTTGAATTACGATTAATTAGAAATTACAATAGAATATAGAAGTCAAAACATGCATGGATCATTGATTTTTTTTTTAAACTATTTTTTGCAAATATGTACAATATTTGCCACTTTTTATTATATTTTTAAAATCTGGACCGTTTAAAGAAACATAAAAAGGAAAGGCTCCAATTTTTTGAAATCAGACTAAGATTAGACCGTGATTACGTCATAATTAATTAATAATTAACTAAAATATAAATAATGAAATATATATATATACATATATGCATTGTCAATGATGTTTTTAATTTTTACAACTTATATAAGAAAATTTATAAAAATAATAATGCATAAGAAACATTAAAAGATAATTAATTTTTTTAAGTATAAGACTATGAATATATTTGAAAGAATTTTAATTATGATTCTTTTAATACATTCCCCCTTTTGAGATGGTTGATATAAGAAAAGATTGTCAATATTAGGTATAATATAAATAAACAATAATGAAAGTTTTTTTTTTCATTATTCGTATGGGTTACTTTTAAGTTTACTTGTTATATATTATATTTCCACAAGGAGGATCAACAACAGCCATAGCATAGTGGTTAGAGCATTCACAGCAAAGTTGCTAAAATGAAATGGTGATTTAGCAACCAAGACACTAAAAACACATGCTACATCAAAGAAGCTAAAGTTAAAATTTTTTGAGTGTCAACTACAGTGACCTGCTATCTCTGGCAGCTCACTTTAGCTGGATGTTAAAGCAAAAACCAATTTTTTTATTCCCACACACGCGTGCCTTGTTTCCACTATCTCACTCTCACACGTAGACAACCCACCACCACAACTCCTACCCTTTCTCCCTCCAACCTCTCTCTGCCCAACCTTATCTCTGCCCAACCCAGCCCTCTCTCCCCTTTGCCCAGGGTTGTGCGGTGATTTTCATCGTGTTTGGGTGCCATGAATAGGTCGATCGGTGTAATAGGTAGCTCATGTGTTGGGTTTGGGTGTGGCTGGGTCAATTGGTGCAGTGGGTCGTTGGGAGCTGTGGTTGGCTGGGTCGATCGATGTGGCTAGTTTGATCATTGTCGTGGGTCGCTTGTCACTGTGGTTGTCTTGTGGGTTTTCAGAGTGGTTAGGTTTGTGCGGTGGTTTTGTCCTGGGTTGCTTGTCACCGCGATTGTGTGGTGGGTTTTCAGTGTGGCTGGGTTTGTACGGTGGTTTTGTCGTGGGTCTCTTGTTGGTGGTTGTTTTGATTAGCTTGTGGAACTCAGTTGTGCAACTTTTCCATAGGCATTGGGTGATTCATAGGGACTTGAAGCCTGAGAATTTCTTGTTTTTTGGGTGTTTTGTTAAATGGGTGTTTGGATATGGTTGTTTTTGAGCTTTTTGTGGTGGTTGAATGTTTATATGGGTGTACATGGGTAGAAATTAGTTATATTATTTTAATGTGTTATTAGATTTTTTATATTATTTTAATGTGTTATACATTAAAATAGAATATTTGATGTTGGGTGTATTGTAAAGTGAGTTGTTAAAATAGATAAAACAATTTTTTGAGTTACTAAAAGCTATATTTTTTGAGAACCTTGCTATGATAAAATAGATTTTTGGTAAGTTGATAACTTATCCGCTTTGTAGTCTTGGACTCAAGTTCCATATCTATAGCAAGCAATATCGTTGTTTTACTTATTTTGAGTGATTTTTTTGAACAGGATTGGTGCCCGATTCCTAGTTGAATCGGCTAGTGTGGTCCATTTTTTAAACATTGAGTTCACTGATAGATTTGTATTGGTTTTCTAAATATTACTATTTGTTTGTTTAGACCTCTTAAAGCAGATTGTTTAACCTAATGTATTAGTCAAGTAGTTACTTAGGTTAATTATTAGATCTAGGTTAAACATCAGTAAATCATATCATGCAATGCAGCAGAAAATAAATAACATCACGATATGATTACTTAGGAAAACCAATGAAACCAACAGTTTCAAGGTAAAAACTTGGGGAGGATTTGACCTAACTATCCTCAAGGTAAAACAAATCCATTAATAGAGAATTAGAGTTTTTGTAAAAGAATTAACCCTAAATCTATTACTACCTCCAGTAGTAACTTACTAACATGACCACGTGCAAACTCCGAATCTACTGACTCCTCTCTTGGATTTGCAGCACATAAGCACCCACACTTGTGACTTTGAGATCTTACTCAAAGGTTTCAGATCACGACTTGTTGATCTATGCAGTAACTAGATTCCACTAGCACTTAATTGTAGATCTTCAAAACGTGGCTAAGGTTTTCCTTTTATACATAAGAGTGTTGGACCGAAACCTAAACGCTTTTATGGGTTTGGGCATGTTTAAAAATTCCGCAGAAATTATTTTTTTGCGATTCTCAATCAGTCGAGCCTCACCCTTTGATCAGTCGACCTTCACAGAAAATTTATTCTTCTTCCTGCAGCTTGTAGAATCTTGAGTTTTGACCTATACAACTTTGAGCAATGTCTAACACTTATTCTAGACATTTTTTTGTTCTCATTTTGCCAACATATACAAGTTGAAATTCTAAACATTTAATCTTAAATCTTTACAACCTAACAATTACGGTTCTGCATGCTTAAAAATTGGACTTTAGTTTGATTTTAATCCGGTCGGACCGTCCAATCTAGTTCGAGTTTAAAAACCATGTTTTTTATGTGTCTACAATATAAATTTATATTGCAAAAAGAATATAAAGGAAAGTTTTCCTTTTCACAATTGTTGACTTGCATATTAATTAAGTTGTGTTATTGATTTTCCTGGAACCACCATTAACATCTTTTTTATTTTCTACTATTTATAGCTCATCACCACAACAATTGTAAAATTCTTGTGAAAAAATTATCACTCTAGACTTTTAGGAAACAAAGTGAACAATAAGATTCTATTAAGCAACAGAATCAAAGAGTTATTGATTTATCTCTGACTCAATTATTACTCAACACAAGTCAGTTGAATAAAGAATGACAGTACCTTTTCTTTTTATTTTATTTTATTTTATTTTATTTTTTTGATCGTTGGGATTTAATTCCTAATTTTTTTAATAAATGATGGTGTACTTATGCTACTAAACTACAAAAATTTTGACTGATTAAGGGTAGTTTTGTTACACATAACCCTATTAGGGTGGAAGAGTATTTATCCTTTAATTAAATCCTAATTTTCTTAATAAAAGATAGCTTTCTTATGTCATCCAACTATGAGACTTTTGAACGATTATTCAAATATTTAGAAGAGCGAGAAAAAGTACCGGTATGATTTCTTCTTGATGAAGGCCCTTGGTTGGCAATGGGGTAATTTTATCAACTTGTTTACCCTTGTTCTTCCTGCACTCCTCCAAGTTCAACACTGTTGTCTTTGTGGGCATCGTTTCATTCTTCTTATATGATGTCACGATTCTCACCCAATAGCACAGTAAAATATTTGTATTTACAAGAGAGCAAAACAGTATAAAACCAAGTTTAAATCCAATTTTGAATGAACCTCCAAAGGAACATCCACCATCATTTTTACAGCAATCCAAAGGCCCTCCACAAAGTCCACTATTATTTACATAGCTCTCAGACGTGATTGTATCCCTGCTGACAAAGTCTGGCACTGGCCCTGACAACAAATTGTTAGTAACATAAGACACTTAGCAAGCTGAGCTGGCCGAGTTGCTTAGGGATTCTGTTATGAACTGGAAAATTAAAAAGATAACTTAGTCGATTCGAGGTGACTAGCCTCCTGAACTTGAGAGGGATAATAGAGTTTTTGGTTTAATTTCTACTCCCTTCATTTATAATTCCTACATACATAAATACTAGTAAAGAGATAATCCTCATCACCACAAATTCCTAAAACATAGGACCCAACTCCTATTTGAATTGAAATACAAATATTAATCATAATCCTAATCCTAATCCTAATCCTAATTTATTGTAGAAATTCTCATCCTAATCTACTGCATAATTTTATTAGAATTCTATTCAAATTCAAACTTCTTCAACTACTTCAGAATTATTTTCCATTTGGCCTTGGAACACAACATTCCCTTCCCCTTATGATGAATCTTGTCCTCAAGATTCTGCAACATAGAAATTAACCTTTGCTCACATTGATTGGAGAATACTCCGCCTCGGATTTTGAAGTGTTGAAGGAAAATTATGACCATGGAGACTTGCACCAATTCTTTAACCATTTCTATGAGCACTAGAAACAAAAATAACTTGCTTCTCGTACCCTTGAACTCATTGGGAATGACAAATTCAATGTGTGGGATTGAGATCGGCTCATTTGAATTCATGAAAAGATCCCTTTGATCAATCTTTTCCACTTCATTGAACCTTTGATATTCAGACTCAATTTTTGTAGAAAGTGCACCCTCCAACATATTACTTTCTTGAATTGGTGGTTCTTGAATATTTGATTCTTGAACGGGTTGGACAAGATTTTCAAATGATTTTTCCATAGGAGCCTCCATTGATACTTCATTGATTGGTATTCGAAATCGATCTTGAAGGGTGCATATGAACTCCACCCAATCTGTGCATAATCCCGTTGCCTCTAAGGTTTGAAACCAATCATGTGCCTCTCCTTCCATGTAATAAGAGGCAATGGAAACCATATCATGTGATGGTGTGTTGTTAAAAGCGAAGAATTTGTAGACCTTAAAAAGCCATGAAAAAGGGTCTCCACCTTTGAATTTTGGTATCTCCATAAATTTCCTTTGAGTCATAGGCATGATGGCTTGATGATTTTTTTTTTTTTTTTTTTGCCGCACCTGGAAAGTTGTATGAATGGCTTGATGGGTACTCCGTGAGTTGAGTTTTGGATTATGGTGGGCAAGATGATTTTTTTTTGGGGGGCTTATGGTATTTAGTGGATGGCTATAGGTTGATGTACGGTAGGTTTTAAAATAATATTTTGTGTGTGTTGATATTGGTGTTGGCTGGATGTGGGTTTCTGTGTTGAGAAGGGTGAGTTTGGTTGCTTGTTGAGATGCGATGATATTTTAAATGGATCGAAATGCTCTGATACCAAATGTTATGAACTGGAAAATTAAAAAGACTAGCGTTTAACCCGCGCAATGCGCAGGATCATTTTATAATTTAGGCTCACCTTTACATCACTCACAACACAAAACTCCTTTGATAGGTTTGACCTTTGTGTCGCATATAAGACATGCAAAAATAATACCTTATCTGTTGTTAACATTAACAATCTTGGCTTTGCATGTCACTAATTAATTTGATCTAGCTGTGATAAAATTGTACATATGTTAAGATTATGCTATTCCTTTTTTTTATTTAACAGATTAACAGCTTTCCTATTACTTTAACAACTTGACTTCAAAAAAGGAAAAAAGTAAGAGACCAAGCACAATAGATTAATAGGTTTCCTGATATTTAGTTTTCCAAAAGTTGGAGATCTCCTGTAATGGTTTGCATTTTGATTTTCTCAACTCCATATATTTGCCTTGTTCATGGTCTTCAGTTGTTATTTGTATAATATAAACCTAGAAGGTCAACAATCAAGCTCAGTACTTAAAATTAGGACTCAGATTCATTACTTGAAATTATAAGCTTTTTAATGTAGCACCTATAAAAATGCATACTCATAACATTCTCAATTTTCATCAATCTTGTATTCCCATAATAAGGCTGCACTGAACAGTGCGGCAATCTAACAGAGACAAATGAATTACAATCTACAATTATAACTAAGTTCAAAATTAGAATCACATATATTACAAAACTTAAATTCATGTTGATATAAGAGTCTTAGGATGCTCAGATTACAAAACCATAGCCTAAATATAGAAAATTAAATCTCTCATAATCTGAAATAAAACAGAAAATTAAGTAAATAAGAAAAGGGTATGAAGAATAGAACTTGGTGCATAATTCTTAAGCATTTTTTATGCTTCCAAGTCTTCTATTTCAGCAACTATTTTTCTATTATGTAAGAAAGTTATCCATCCAGTCCTTTAGGAGGTCCTTTTGGCATAATTTCCTTTGTGACTTTTGGAATGTCAAAGTTGATGTAGAGCTTTGTTGCCTATGTGAATGACAGTCGATAGTTACCTACAAATTTTTTTAATCAGTTAGGCATTAACATTTGTCATGTTTTCATTTAAAGTATATGAGAATAATATTTAATAATATTTAAAAGAACCACCCAGACGATCAAATAGTCAAACTTAAGAGGTGAGAAAAACATAACTTTCATTTCACAAAAATGATATAACTCTCATGCTCATCACATATTGCAAAGATCAAAACCACATCTATATTTCATGCCCAATTGACAAAACACAAAGTAGCAAGGCACAGATTAATTAAGTTTAAATATAACTTAAGAAACCAAAATGCTCTAAAACAAAAAATGTAGTGAGCTCAAGTATAAGCGAAATCTGGTTTTCGCTTATACTTTACCCAAGGATTTCTATGGGTAATAGTGATCTGTGCAATTATTCTCTTTAGACTCTATGACATATCTACTCCCTTTAATTTAATTTAACTTGGCATGATGTTTCTATGGATAATAGTGATCTATGCAACATCTAGCCGAGCTGGTTTTTGGTTTGCACAGCATGTGAAACCAAAAAATGACATCTCTTAACCATTAGAGCAGAGATTGCAAACTATTTTTCATGTTGCATCAAATGCTGTAGCCTTACTTCCTACTTTTAAAGTCCTACAATAGAAGGTAAGATCCAATTCATGTCTAGTGGAATTTCAAGTGCATTGTATCATGCGTGTGATGTGTAACTGGTGTGATCTATCTTTTACTGCTCTACAGGTGCATGATCTGTGCAAAACATCTTGCTTAGCTCCACTATTCATAAGATTTTAGTTGCAAGTTTAACACTTTTACTACTGCTTTGGTATTAGTTTATGGTTTTTTGATTTTCTTTCTTGGCTGTGGTGAGCACTTTTGTGTACCTAACTATTCTTAGTGAAACTGCAAAGAGGGCAATCCATATAATTGCAGCCATTATTTCCGATTGCTCAAAAAAAAAAAAAGCATAGCAATTTTAAATTGCAACAAAGAAAAATGAAAGAAATACTGCAAACGAAGCCTAAGAAAACATTGAAAATATGGGTTGAATTGTAAAAAGCAATGCAGCAGTTCAGTGAAAATTTAAATCTGAAATATGAAGGTTTGGACCACGACTAATCAAACCTTGATTCTGAATTTGATAGTGGTTCACGTACAGCCCAGATTTCAGATAGCTACAAAATCTATCAATAAGTGATCAATAAAATGGAACATAGTGGTTATAATGAAGTCCATACATATTAGAGTAGAACACTAAAGTCAGAAAATAGAGTATATATTCTTGGACAATGAAAATGAAACTTAACGTTATCTTGATTAACGAATTGAAAAAAAAAAAAAAAAACCATATAACTCCATATCCAATCACTTTGACAAGAAGCCAACTTATTTAGAACTAACACCTAAAAATTAAAGAATTAAGATACCTACTTCAGCATTACATGGTATTGACATGCATTGTGGAGGCACGAAACCTATAGTAAACAAAGATGACCCACTATCCAAAAATATATGATCATAGCTACCAAAAAAAAAAAAAGTATCAAAACAATTCTCATTATAGTGGCTCCAAATTTCTTTTTTAGATAGTGTATAGAATATTTAATTCATATGAATAGAAACTGTTGCAGACTTTAAGGAGTTGGGGGCTTTGGTAGAGATGAAGAAGTTTGTAACATTAAACATTAAAGTTCCAAAAAAGGAAAAAAAGAAATATATATATTAAAATGAGATTATTTCCTCGTATATATAATAGAAAATTAACTATCTATCTAATTTATTATGCATATGCAGAATACCTTTTTTCTTTTCGACTTAAAATTTATACTAAGGCGACCAATATTTGTTCACTTAAGGTATATAGCACTGAGCAAATAGACTTGTGAAATCTATATTCCACTTTAAAAGTTATTATGTGATCATTTAGATCCCACAGTGAGAAAAAAAAAATTATATCTTTTAGATGCAAACCCTTGGCTTAAGCCTTCAGATATCTCTGAAATTATCCTTCTTGCAAGTTCAAGCATAGCTAAAACACCAACATAGAAAACATAAAGAGTCATAAATTTCATGGGTCAAATAATTTAGTTAAGAATTACAACACAACAATTGATTTAAGGAAAACAAATTTTGAAATATGGATCTATAATATTGTAGACAAAAAAATAAAATAAAGTTTTTCTAGTCCTTAACTACCAAAGTTTTGATGCTAAGTGCTTTTCAGCCACTGCAAACGAAGAAAAGAAGAAGTTCAATATTGTTTACCCAAGGAAGAAGAAAAAAAGAAGCCTGAAACTGGGAAGAAAATTCCAAAAGATAGTTTAAGCATTCTACATAATTCATTCATAGTATAAATCTCAGTCACAACTCTAATGCGAGTCCAATTGACAACTATAATCAAACACATTCAAGGCAACTCATCAAATGACAAAACACCCAAATCTACTTTTTAATTAGCACACATTGTTGCTTTCAATAGTATAAAGATAAATTTTAATGAAGAGCCATGCTAAAAACAAATCATGAACTTATGCAAATAATTCTATTAAAAAAATGCAAATTAGAAAATTTCAAAACTGTGGTGCTTACTGGCTTCTCTTCAAACTTGTTTTTGCCAAAAATCTTCAGTTGGGCTTCAACACTTTCTGATTAAAATCCACTTCGTTCTTCAAAATTTTCGTCTAATGCAAATGTGCCCCTATCAAACCAAAGTATTTCAAAGATTTTAAGAATTAAAAACAAAACTTTACAGGTAACGATTTCGGCAATCTGACTGTGTGTGAAGACTTTGATTTTTCTTTCTCTACTTTAAAATCTCAAATCTCTACGTTGTTATTCTAAAAGCCCCAATTTTTTCCTGTTTGATACTGAAACAGTTTTTTACAGCAACTGAGGTTTTTCCTTTCAACAGAAACTGCCATAGAATAGTTGCAGACAAAAAAAAAAGTTAAGAAGAAAGAAAAGAAAAACCAAATAGAATTCAGAGAATAAGAAGAAAGAAAGAAGAGAACAATAGCATTAACAAAAAATTCAAACCTAAATCATATTCAATCCCCAAATTTGAAAAAAATAAAATAAATAAATAAATAACTTTACTGGTTATGGGTATACGGCAAAAAAACCTAAAATAAATATCAATGCAACATTCAACTCTATACTTATTTAATCCCAAAGATTTCGTTAAGATTAGAAACAGAAGTACCCAAACTAAAATCAATATTTTTAGTGATATCTGTAATCTAAAAAAACAAAACAAAAGCAAATATCTAAAATTGAGAAAACAAACATTTTGATAGAGAATCCAAAAACCCATAACAAAAACGAATCAAATCTAAACTTTATACCCAAACCTACAAAATTGAGAAAAAAAATGTACCGTTGTCGATGTCGGTTCCGGCAATTTGGTGGTCTAAATCTGGAAAGGGAACGGACGGTGGTGGGGAAATTGAACTCTGCCTCTTTCTCGTTTCTTTCTCCGTGTCCCAGGCCTCATCGCCTCTCTTTCTCTATTTCTATCTCTGTGTGCATAGTATTTTAACCGGTTAATTTTTGAAATTGAATGATTTAATTCCAAAATAGACGAATTGAAAAAAATCTATTACCGAAAAAATTAAAAAAAGAATAGTCACATATTAGAACCTGATTTCCTTAGCCCTAATTTTTGAATCCAAATCTAGAACCAAATTGAAAAAATTGAATGCATATAACAGATCTAATTTACCTATAAATAAATCAGAAAAAGAATAGAACCCATCAGAGGCGTTGTTTGTGGGCAAAGAGCCGTTCTGTCAGAAACAGAGAGGCGATCTCTTCTTTCTCCGTGTACCAGGATCGCCTCTCTCTTTTTCTGTTTGTTTCACCCTGTCTTCATCGCTTCTCTCTTTTTCTGTTTCTTTCTCCGTGTCTTCATAGCCTCTCTCTCAATACCTCTGGGACGAACGTTTGATCGCACGATTCTTCACTGGATTGCAAGTTTTTTTTTTTTTCTCCTTCCCTTTCTCTGTATCGCAGTATCACTTGTTTCTTTGTTCAGAGAGAGAAAATATTAAGCAGTCTGATGAAAAGAAATCGGTAGGGTTTTCTTAATTGCAACGCCTTTTATTTTATTTTATTTTAACTGGGGTTTTTTCTAACCGGTTTTTTAATTGCAAGCGTGGCAGAGTTTTGAAAGGCCAAACGTTGTAACGTGCGGTTGTTTTACTTAAAAAGCAGTATACGTGGCAGCATTTTAAGGAGTCTTTTTTCTTATTTGTCAATGCCTCCTTAAATGTAGGAATCAATTTTCTCTCAGCTTCTGCTATTATATATATATATATATAGATAACTTAGTCGATTCGAGGTGACTAGCCTCCTGAACTTGAGAGGGATAATAGAGTTTTTGGTTTAATTTCTGCTCCCTTCATTTATAATTCCTACGTACATAAATACTAGTAAAGAGATAATCCTCATCGCCACAAATTCCTAAAACATAGGACCCAACTCCTATTTGAATTGAAATACAAATATTAATCATAATCCTAATCCTAATCCTAATCCTAATTTATTGTAGAAATTCTCATCCTAATCTACTGCATAATTTTATTAGAATTCTATTCAAATTCAAACTTCTTCAACTACTTCAGAATTATTTGCCATTTGGCCTTGGAACACAACAGATTCGACCCTTAAGCCTATTGTTGTCAAGTTTCAGGAACTCTAGACTAGAGCAATTAGCGAAGCTCAATGGGATTTCCCCGGACAAGTGATTGTTTGAGAGATTGAGCATTTTTATAGAAGGTAATATGTGGTTGATATCTTGTGGGATTGAACCTGAAATTACATTACCTGAAAGGTCTAACATTAATAGTTCGCTGCAGTTCACAAGGCCCCTAGGGAACTCGCCCTTGAGCCCCTTGTTAGCTAGATCTAAACCTCGTACCCTAAATGAGTTCCAACAAGTGACCCCAACATACCCACAGAAAGAACCTTCTTTAAGTTTGTTGAAGGTCCAAGAAGATTTTATGTTATTGAGAGGGTCCTCTAAGGAATCTGTAATTGATTTCAAGCAAGAGATATCACTCAGGGTACCAGAACTCAGGCTAAATGTACCTGGCAATAATGAGCAGACAAGAATGTGGAGCAAAACCAGAGCTCTTGCATTAAGAAGCATTTGGGTTTGAGATTTTCGCAGCATGAGTATTGACACGAATAAGATGACAGGATTTAGATGGAATAATAAAAGGAAATTAGACTGTAAAATCTTTTGCTTATGTAGAAGCATCAAACCACATAAGAAAAAAAACAACTCATTTGGATGATATAGCAGGAATGAAAGTCTGGTCAATATATCGGGACTCAAAAGGAGTAGGACCAAATGTGAACCACTTATTCTTCGCTATAAAAGAAAGAGCGTGATTCCTTGCATCTTCAAAGAAGGATAAGCCACTTACATACGCTAACAACGTACGTTTTCTTCTAACGAGTAGCCAATTACAGAGTTAATGCGGGTCAATTACAGAAATAGGGTGGTTCCATGCTTTTTCGAAGGACACGCCTCATTTCTTTCGGCCAGGAAAATAAGAAAGATGAAGCAGTGACTGCTATAGAGTCAATGTGGGCCACAATCCTTAAATTATGCAGACTAGTTTCTATAAGTCTTGGTTATGTTTTTCCACGGAACAATTACGTAGGGTGAAAATTCATGTTCGGGTTGGATTTGTGTCATGTTGAGCGACATGAGTTAACTCGAAATCGATTTGTTTAGTAAATGTATCTAGAATCCTTAACATTAATATGACCTGCTTATTAACTAGGTTAACCTAACACAATATGTTTAACCTATTTAATTAACAATTTATGTAAAGGTCAATACAAATGATCCGTTTAATAATCTGTTTGATTAATAGATCATACTTGACCTAAATAACTTGTTACTAATTCCTATATATCTAAAATTAAAATACAATTACAATCATAAATTAAGCAATAATAACAAAAGCTAATAAATTTATAAGCCAAACGGGTTAAATGGGCATTTTGAACATGAACACGGCCCGTTTATTAAACGGGTTATCCGTGTCGACTCAAATATGACCCGAACGCTTTTAGCCTCATCTCATGACCTGTTTATAAATAGTTTAGTCATGTCAGGTTTACAGGTCGTGTCAAATTTTGCTACCCTTATAGTTACGTTTTTTGAGCCAGTCTACTATTTATAAGTTTACGAGTAATTTTACTACCACATAAAACTTCACAATTATCTTACGTGGCAAACTATAATTAGCTGTAAGTCACTTTTGTATGGACTCACCACTTTTTCTCCTTACCACTCATAATTAGGGGTCAGCTTTACTATAGAAGCAAATGAGGCAGTCACCTAAGGCCCCAAATAAAAAAAGGCCCCCAAATTTTAACCAATGGAGTAAAAAAAAATTCTTTATTGTAATAGTATTAATTAAGCCCAAATATTGGCTAATAAATAAAATAATTTTTTATCAAATGAAAAAAAAGAAAAAAGATAGAAAAATGTTACGTCCACAATATTTTTCACAACAAATTCAAAATGACAGGTTGTTACTGGTTGTTATTGGTGGGTAAAAAAGTAATTTCAATGATAGGTTCAAATTAGAACTAGTAACAACTTAATACTTAGGATTTTTTTGTGAAAATATTTTGAATAGAACACTTTTTACAAAAAAAGAGCAATACACAAAGAGTTTCACAATATTTTTCATAATAGTTGAGTTAACAAATTTTTACTAATTTTTATCTAGGTCTACTATTAACATCACCTTTTTACTTACCGCTACTAATATGTTACATCAACAACTGTGAAAAGTTTTGTCAATTTTTTTGTGTTTATAGTTTTTCTATATATATATATATATATATATATATGGTTAAATTAGTAATTTTACATCTAAAATGAGATAATATTAAATTTAAGTAATATTAAAAAACAAATTGTCAAAAGTCATATATATATATATATATATATATATATATATATATATATATATTTATAACTTCAAATCTATTTTTGCCTAAGGCTCTTAAATGCATCAAGCTTTGCTCACAATCTATCACATGTACAATTGTAGCCAAATTTGTAGTATTTTATAGGTTCTTACCATTTTTGTTGCGCTATATGCGTAACATGTAAACTCTTGGAGCATTTTTTGGGATTAGATCCCGTGCACGGGGTGCAATTCTATTCATCTCAACAGTATATTTAATCCAATGGATCCTAATATTTTTGGAATACTCATCGCTAGTCCTGATCACATTTATCTCTGATTCCAAGGTTGCTTTCGACGTTAAAAGGAGGTGACTTCTCTCCTTTGTATACGTTAAAAGAATGGAAATATCAATCCAAAAAAAAAAAAAGAAAAAAAAAATGAATGGAAATAACAAATATTCACTAACTAGGTTGGTGTTTCAGCTGAAAGGCCCTTGGGCCAACATAACTTACATCGTGGGTTTGAGTTCGTTGGTGTTTATTAGTTTCAACTTTCAACTTTCAATCACCATAGAGGAGGGTAGTGGCTTATTAGGGAGGCATTTTATACAATGAATGACAATTAATTTTTAGATGCACATGCGCAGATTAGAAGCGTAAAACAATCTTTTACAGATTAACGTCCTGCAATTGCTGGCAAAGGCATTGAGGCAATGTCTAAGATAAAAGCATTGGCATCAAGTTTGCCGAATGTCAAATTTTTGGCATTTGACATACTAAACACTAAAAATTATGTTTCGTGAGATGTGTTATAAGTCTAGAAGATGGAATGCCAAGAAGAAATATTTACAAAAAATTATTATTAAAAAAATAGTAAATATTGATAATGATAAAGAAAATTTTAATGAAAAAATAATAAATTTGCAAAACGATGAACTTGACGATAACACTGACTTAGATGGAGTTGATTAGGCAAGATGATGAATATAGTGAAAATAAATTATTATTTTGGGTTATTTTTCATGTATTATTATTTTTGAGTTTATTCAATTTAAGTATGTATATTATTGACACATGTTAATTTGACTTATTTAGTTAGCTTGTTAAATATTTTTATATAAGTGACATTAAATTAGTCACTAGTTGAATATATTTAGTATTTTTAATGAATATACATTTTATATATGTATATCTATAATTTTGTATAAATATTATTAACTGTTTGTGTATCTTACGATACACGATATAGGAAAATCAAAAATCGATTCACCATACGATTTGCGTTTAACAAGTCAAAGTTACTTAGTTTTTTTTTTCCCTAAAGATGATTTTGATTAGAAAAAAATAGTAGTTTTAGTATAGTTAATTAAGTGAATAAACTTAGAATTTACCTAGACATATACGATGGACCTTTTAAGAAAATAATAATAATTAAACTTAAAAGAAATGTGACACTGAATTTTATGTTTGGAGGATAATTTTATAATATTAATATTGAAGAGGATAAAATATGGGCCTGACGGGCCTATGGTAATGGGCCTGACGGATAGGAACTGTTGGGCCAGTGTAAAGATGATCCAACGCTCTTCGAAGGCCCATCGCCAAAGGGCACAGTAAGGGCCCATGATCTAAGATCTCTATCGCTCGTTGCCTAGAAACGCCCTAGAATTCCAATATGGAAATCCGAGCACAAGGGTGATTCTAGAAGACACGCACGCTGAAAATAGATCTCCTCTATAAGGAAAACCTTGCTCACCACGCTCAGAAAGGCTGGAAGTAGAGTCCCATATGGAAAAGACTTGGACACCAAGAAGGAAAAGCCGACTCTCTACCACTATAAAAGCCCTAATACCCTCGCAAATCAAGGTACGCGTAATTGACCCTCTCTAGCACTCTAGAGTTGTGAGAATAGTTCTAACTTGACCTTCGGAGAGTATTTGGCCGGCACCACACCAGTGCTCTCTAAGGTCTTCTTTCGATTGTTTTTGTTGTGCAGGTTCACTTCAAGTCGTGAGTGCTGTGTGACCTATTGGTGATATTTTCGGCATCATCAGTTGGCGTCGTCTGTGGGAAACGTAGCACATTATCGCTTCCTAGACAAAAGAGTTACATGGTACTCACTCGCTCAATGGCGACCACTAACGACGTTCAAGAAGAAGAAGCCCCTACGACTGCTTTTGAGAGACAGGTCAGGACGCTCGCCACAGCCGTGGAGCGCCTCACCAAACAAAACCACGACCTAGAAGAGCAGCTGAACCAGAAAAATGCGGCGACCAATAACCAAGGAGCGGATCAAGAAGGGACCAGCGCTGAAAGGAGGAATCACGAAGGACCACAGGAGAGCAACGCCCCAAGCAGACCAGAGCGACGGGACACTAGCATTCCTTCTCTGGCAGATACGGCTCCACCACCCATCATCGCGGAGATGCAAGCGATGAAGGAACAGATGGAAGTGATGATGAACGCTCTCAAGGGACGAGTGTCTAGTAATCTTGACGACCTTGTCAACCGGACTGACTCGCCATTTACGACAACCGTCAACTCCTTCCCCCTGCCAAGTAAGTTCCGCATGCCAAATATGGATAGTTATGACGGGGTCAAGGACCCTCTAGATCACCTAGAGACCTTCAAGACCCTGATGCACCTTCAGGGAGTGGTAGACGCGATTATGTGCAGGGCCTTTCCTACAACCCTAAAGGGCACAGCAAGGATTTGGTTTAGCCGGCTAGCACCCAACTCCATCAGCACCTTCAAGGAGCTAAGCGCTCAATTTACTACGCACTTCATTGGAGGACATCGGTATAAGAAGTCCACAGCTTGTTTAATGAATATCAAGCAGCGAGAGGAGGAGACATTAAGGGCCTACATATCATGCTTCAATAAAGAGGCGCTCTCGATCGACGAAGCCGACGACAAGATACTGGTAGCAGCATTCACGAATGGGCTGAAGGGGGGTAAGTTTTTGTTCTCCCTATACAAAAACGACCCGAAGACTATGTCAGAGGTGCTTTACAGGGCCACCAAATATATGAACGCTGAAGACGCGCTATTAGCCCAAGAAGATAGGCCCAAGAAAAGAGACAGACAAGAAGACCCCCGACAGGATCAGGGGCGGAAGAAAGGCAGGATGGGAGACCAAAGGGAGGAGAGACGCCCTAAACCCATGGGTGGAAGGTTCACAAGTTTCACCCCGTTAACAGCCCCGATAGACCAAGTCCTAATGCAGATTAAGGACGAAGGAGCCCTGACGTTTCCGGGAAAGCTGAAGAGTGATCCCAACAAACGATCCAAGGACAAATATTGCCGCTTCCACCGTGACCATGGTCACGACACAGCCGATTGCTACGACTTGAAGCAGCAAATTGAAGCCCTTATCCGACAAGGAAAGCTGCAAAAGTTCGTCAGCAAGGAGAGAACGGATCCATCCCCGCAAGAACAACACCCCCGACGAGAGAACGAGCGACCAAGACCTCCCATAGGGGACATAAGGATGATAATTGGAGGAACAGTTGCAACCGGGTCTTCAAAAAAGGCCCGCAAAACGTACCTCCGGATGGTGCAGAGCGTCCAGCTGACGGGCACCGTCCCGAAGATAGCAAGGAGAGAAGGTCCCATTATCGGGTTCTCAGAAGAAGATGCACGACGCCTACACCATCCACACGATGATGCCCTCGTCGTCAGCATGCGAGTAGGAGACTACAACATGCACCGGGTGTTGATCGACAACGGCAGCTCAGCAGATATCTTGTACTATCCGGCGTTCCAGCAAATGAGGATTGACAAGGAGCGATTGATACCGACGAACGCCCCACTCGTTGGTTTCGGAGGGAGCCGGGTATTCCCATTGGGCGCGGTCACGTTATCAGTGATGGTAGGCGATTACCCCCAGCAAATCACCAGGGACGTAACCTTCCTGGTGGTCGATTGTTCGTCCGCTTACAACGCTATCCTTGGACGACCCACGCTCAACTCGTGGAAGGCGGTGACATCAACTTACCACCTGATGATCAAGTTTCCTACGGATTATGAAGCAGGAGAGCTCCGCGGAAGTCAAATGGCCGTACGAGAATGCTACGTGGCTATGATGGAGTTGGAAGAACAAATCCAGGCCTTGAACATAGAAAAGCACCGA
This sequence comes from Quercus tomentella, assembly GCA_028535165.1. NCBI lineage: Eukaryota > Viridiplantae > Streptophyta > Magnoliopsida > Fagales > Fagaceae > Quercus > Quercus tomentella. The sequence continues at coordinate 22,328,473 of JAPQVY010000155.1, forward strand.
ACGGTGGCAGAACCAACAGAGAAGCTAGAGGAGATAACACTCGACAGCTCCAATCCGGACCGAACAACCAAGATCGGAACGCTCGCCAAACCCACAATCAGTCAAGAACTCATAACTTTCTTGAGGAGCAATCAAGATGTGTTCGCCTGGAGTCATGACGACATGCCAGGAATCGATCCCTCAGTCATGGTACATAAATTGAATGTATTGCCCTCCTTTCCACCCGTCTGACAGAAGAAGAGAGTGTTCGCCCCGGAACGAGACCAAGCAATAGCGGAAGAAGTCCGCAAACTACAAGAGGCAAGCTTCATTAGGGAAGTCTACTATCCCGATTGGCTGGCGAATGTAGTAATGGTGAAAAAAACGAACGGCAAGTGGCGGATGTGCGTGGATTTCACCGATCTTAACAAAGCATGTCCCAAAGATAGCTATCCCCTTCCAAGGGTCGACGTCCTAGTAGACTCGACGGCTCAACACCAGTTACTAAGCTTCATGGACGCTTTCTCGGGTTATAACCAGATCCGCATGCACGAGGCTGATCAGGAGAAGACTTCGTTTGTGACCAGTCAAGGACTCTTCTGCTACAAAGTAATGCCATTCGGCCTAAAAAATGCGGGGGCAACGTACCAAAGACTGATGAACAAGATGTTCGCGCAGCAAATCGGGAGGAATGTCCAGGTCTACGTCGATGACATGCTAGTGAAGAGCCGGAAGGAGGAAGACCACCTGGAGGATCTTAGGGAAACATTCGGTACGCTTCGATCCTATAACATGAAGCTCAATCCGGGAAAGTGCGCATTCGGCGTAACGGCAGGAAAATTCCTAGGATTCATGGTATCTCAAAGGGGGATTGAGGCTAACCCGGACAAGATCCGAGCCATAATAGAGATGGCCCCCCCGCGAAATGTGAAGGAAGTACAAAGCCTTAACGGCAAGGTAGCGGCATTAAATAGATTCGTGTCGAGAGCCACGGACAAGTGTTTGCCCTTCTTTCGCACGTTAAAGAAGTCTTTCGAGTGGACGGACGAGTGTCAGCGAGCATTCGAGGAGTTGAAAGCATATCTATCTTCACCACCCCTACTGAGTCCCTCGCAACCAGGTGAAGAACTCTTCCTCTACTTGGCTGTCTCCCCTGTCGCAGTCAGCGAGGCCCTAATTAGAGAAGAGGATAGGGTACAGAAGCCCGTATACTACGCCAGCCGAGCGCTCCGCAGAGCCGAAGAAAGATACCCACCTATGGAGAAACTCGCTTTTACATTAGTCACGGCGGCTCACAAGCTCAAGCCCTACTTTCAAGCCCATACCGTGAACGTAATGACCGACAAGCCCTTGCGGAGGGCATTGAGTAATCCTGAAGCTACAGGTCGACTGACGCTGTGGGCGATAGAATTGAGCGAGTTTGATATCAAGTACCGTCCACGTGCAGCCATTAAAGGACAGGTCGTAGCCGACTTCATAGCAGAATTTACTCGTGACGAAGACAAGGGGGCAGGAGAGTCCCCTCAATGGAGCATATATACTGACGGATCATCCAATCGGCGAGCCGGGGGAGCCGGCATCGTATTGCTGTCACCTGAAGGAGACAAGATTGAATGTATGGTCCGTCTCGACTTCCCCACCACCAACAATGAAGCGGAATACGAAGCAGTAGTGACAGGCCTCGACCTAGCCAAAGCCGCTGGAGCCGAGAGCGTAGCCGTTTACTACGACTCTCAGGTCGTGACCAATCAAGTAAACGGAGATTATGAATGCAAGGGGGAAAGGATGAAGAGATATCTTGATCAAGTAAGGGCGAGAATCGACGGGCTAGAAGCCAAGGTCATCCAAATCCCCAGGGGAGAAAATGAGCTCGCCGATCGGCTAGCCAAAACCGCTTCAGCAGAACACATGATAACACCAGGTAATGTACTTTCTTTTGTTCAACTTTCTCCACTAATAGACCCCGGCAACATGCAGGAGATACGCTCCAAAAGTAACTGGACTACACAGATAATTTCATACTTGAAGGACGGGTTACTGCCAAATGAGAAGGAGGCAGCAAGAAAGATAAAGGTCCGAGCGGCAAGGTTCGTCTTGATAAAAGACATTCTGTACAAGAGAGGTTTCTCCCGTCCATATCTAAGATGCCTGGGTGCCGAAGAGGCAGACTACGTAATGAGGGAAGTACACGAAGGGATATGCGGGAACCATTCTGGATCGAGGTCGTTGGTGCACAAACTGGTACGAGCTGGGTATTACTGGCCGACCATGCAGAAGGATGCCGAGTCTTACGTCAAAAGCTGCGACAAATGCCAGAGATTCAGCAATGTTATTGGACAGCCAGCCGAGGAGCTAACCCCTTTGACGGCTCCATGGCCGTTCGCTCAGTGGGGACTAGATATCATGGGACCTTTCCCAACGGCGATAAGGCAGCTGAAGTTCTTGGTAGTGGGTATTGACTACTTCACAAAATGGGTAGAAGCGGAAGCCTTGGCCGCCATTACAGAGAAGAACATTAGAAGTTTTGTTTGGAAGTGCATCATATGCAGGTTTGGTATTCCTAGAGTCCTTGTCTCAGATAACGGGAGGCAGTTCGATAACGGCTACTTCCGGGATTTCTGCTCACAGCTAGGAATAAAAAACCACTACTCATCACCCGCCCATCCTCAGGCTAATGGCCAGGTTGAAGTCACGAACCGATCCCTGCTTAAGATTATCAAGACTCGGCTTGAGGGGGCAAAGAGCATATGGCCCGAAGAATTGCCAAGCATACTATGGGCATACAGGACAACGGCGAGGACACCAACAGGAGAGACGCCATTCCGACTAACGTACGGGAGCGAGGCGATCATCCCAGCAGAAGTTGGGCTCACAAGTTACAGGGTTCACAACCATGACGAGAGCAAGAATGACGAAACAATGAGGCTACAACTGGACCTGATAGACGAGGTTAGGTCGGCGGCGGAGCAAAGGATCGCTAGATACCAAGATCGCATGGCCAGACAGTACAATTCTCGGGTCCGACATAGAGACTTCCAAGTAGGAGACCTCGTACTTAGGAAGGTCATGGGTGCAACTAGAGACCCTACACAGGGAAAGCTCAGCCCCAATTGGGAAGGACCTTATCGAGTTACGTCATGGAAAAGAAAAGGAACCTACCACCTGGAAACGACAGACGGAGAGAAGCTACCACATCCATGGAATGCCGAGCACTTGAGAAAGTACTACCAGTAATAGTAACATGGCGAACGGCAACCAGTTTTTCTTAAGTTTTTAATTATTAGTTTTTCTTCAGCTATTTTTTACTACAATCTAGTCGTGCCTTTTTAAGCCCAAGGGGGCAGGCACTTTTCCCTTACGCATTTCTATTAAGAATAATAATCAGATACAATTTTGATTTTCTACATGGATGTGTTATTATAATTGTCCACAAAATAGGACGGATCATCCCACGAGGATGACGATTTGAAGTCCAAAATGGACGGATACAAAATAAAGTCCACAAGATGGACGCATCATTCTACATATATGACAACTTGAAGTCCAAAAATGGACGGATCATCCTACAAGGATGGCCACTTGATGTCCAAAATGGACGGATACAAAATAAAGTCCACAAGATGGACGCATCATCCTACATGTATGACAACTTGAAGTCCAAAAATGGACGGATCATCCTACAAGGATGGCCACTTGATGTCCAAAATGGACGGATACAAAATAAAGTCCACAAGATGGACGGATCATCCTACACGGATAACAACTTGAAGTCCAAAAGTGGACGGATCATCCTACCAGAATGGCCACTTGATGTCCAAAATGGACGGATACAAAATAAAGTCCATAAGATGGACGGATCATCCTACGAAGTTGACAACTTAAAGTCCAAAATGGACGGATATAAAATAAAGTCCACAAGGTGGACGGATAATCCCAGAAAGATGACCACTTGAAGTCCTAAATAGACGGATATAAAACATGTCCATAAAATAGACGGATCATTCTACAAGGGTGACGAGTCTAGTCCAAAGTAGACGAATAGACGGATTACCAAAGAATAAATTCTTAGGATCAAAAATATACCTATGCGTGCCGGATCCAATAGTAACTAGTAGCTGGACGGATGCAAATAGGTCAAACAATGACAGAATTCAAGAGCAAAATTAGAAAATTCAAAAAATAAAAAACATTTAACATATAAAATGAAGTGAACGGAGGCCATTAAAAGGCAATGTTTACATATCATCAACAACGGATGAGAATTGTTCCCGAAATACATGAAAAAGAAAAATCTAGCTACTGGGCTTTGTCCTCATTGACGGCGGACTGAGAAACCGTTTCCGCATCAGGCTTAGCTTGTTCAACTTTTGCTGGTGCTGACTCCCCGTCACCAAGGGCATCGTCATCAGCAAAGAGGTCATCTGTATCCTCTGAAGCAGCAGGCACGACGGATGTCTGAGCTAGGTCTTCAACTTTGAACTTTGAAATATCCAAGTCCGGATACGATTGCTTGACTTGACGGATGGCATCCATGAATCCTTGATGGAAAGAGTCACCTAGCTCAGTAATTAAGGCGTCGGAATCACGGTACTCACGAACCGCAACGTCCTTAGCCTGACGGACTTCATTTTTCAGATCTTCTATCTCCTTTTCCTTACTCTCTAGAGCCTTCTTCGCCTCTTCCGTCACCTGTTCAAGGCTTTTCCTTGCCTTCTCTGAAAGTTCAAGCTTCTTCTCCATCCTGGGTTTCCAATTTTGCAACTAAAGAAGTTCTTCCTTCGTCCGCTCCGCTTTCGCCCATACACGATCCAGGGCCGTCTCATGGTTGAGGCACCGTCCCATCAACCCCATCATCATGACCATTGCCTAAAAAAGGATAACATGATAGTTATGAAACGAACTATGGGCAAAAAAGGTGTAATTTGCATTTGAATAGTAGACGGGCTGTCTTACCTGTGTAATTGCAAAAAGGCCCGTCTCACCCATGGCCTCCGTCGAATGATTGCCTAGGTCTTCATAATCCTCCGCCGATATGATGGAGGAAATCTGTTCTAAGGCGTACTTAGAATCCTCTCGAAGAAGGACGGGCGGCTTCTCTTGATCCTTCGACGGTCCCTTCATGAGGCCCTTGCCAACCCCGTGCTTGATTGGAGTTGCCGTCTTCGGAGGCTCCGCCATAAGTCCCACGACGGGTACCAAAGACACTTTGGCCTTCTTGGCCTGACGATCCACTTTGGGCTGAGTTTTCCTCTTGGCAGACGGATTGCTTGGGCCCGTCACAGGGGGATCAACATCGCCGGTCTTCTTTGCGGCTTTGGATCTGATCAAAGCTCTTCTCTTGGCGTCATCCATTTCTGAAATATGGACGGGAGTATTAATTATCAAAGTAAGTTGCGTAACTTATCAAGAATAGGGTGACGAACTTACGCCTCCTAATCTTTGCCTCGTATTTGACGGCTGCAGTTGTTGGCTCTGGTCCGTCGCAATACCAATGAATGGTCTTAAGTGTCACGAGCTTCGCCAAAGTCCTTTCCTCCGGCTGGGTCTTTGAGAAGATTTTCTCAAGGAAGGCAAACTCCTTAAAATCGACTTGGGGGCGTCGTCTAACTACAAAGAAGAGAGGACGGTTAGATTGTTTCAAACATACATAATGAAATTAAGTTAAAATTTTGAGGACGGTCCATACTAGACGGGTGTAATATGCCCCAAGTAATGTCGACGGGCATGAAATCCGTGTCCCCTGGACGACACATCCAACCGTCACCCTCCAGAAAGAAGTAACGGCTCTTCCAATCCCTATTTGAGTCCGGCGTATCATAGATAACTTTCAATAGTGGACTCCTGGGGACGAAGCTATATATTCCCCTAGACTTATCTATTTCGTTCGGACGGTAGCAATGAAGGAACTCCCTAACCGTCAGCCTCTTGGCTCCGTCGGACATTGCACCGTACAAGATCTCCATCGCTATGAAGACCCTCCAGGCATTAGGGGAAATCTGGTTCACGGATAATCCCAGATAACGGAGGAGCTCACGGTAAAGCGAACTCAGTGGAAACCTGAGTCCGGCCTTCAACATTTGCTCATAAACCCCGACACCATCTACCCCTTCATAATAACATCTCTCTGATTCATAGGGTAGACGGATGGAAATATTTTCTGGAATTTGATAGTTATCCCTAAACGTCTTAAAGTGCTGCTCTTTGATGACGGACGAGAAGTAATTCACCGTCCACTCTGGTAGCATGACGAACTCCCTGAGCCCATCAGCACCAATGACGGATCTAACAATCTGTTCCTCACTGTCACCAGAGCCTTCGTCCTGTTCCTCCATATCCTCATATGTTGAGGACGAGGAGGAGGTGGACGGACTCCTGTCATCACGAGGACTATCTTGTTCTCTATGACCGGACTGATATACTTCCTCGTAATCCAGCCCGTCACGAACAACTAACTGATTACTGGACGCACTAGACATTTCCTACATGAAACGACAAGAGCCTAAGACTCTGACGAGGTCTATGTGTCCATAACGGGTGTGGATGGTAAGGAAAATTAAAACAAGATTGACTTTGAGAAGAGCCCTTACTAATGAGGAAGTATAGCACTGACGATTGAAGCAACTAGACGGTGCAACCCCTGACAAAACGTGACGGGTATGCTCTGACAGGTGTGACGGGTGAGCTCTGACAGGTTAATTTTTGCTGAAACTGGAGAAATGAGAGGGATGACTCCCTTATTTATAAGGGAGATGCACGGAAGTCGAAGCGTCGCTTCGATCCGAGATAAAACCCAATCAACTTATGACACGTGTCGCCATCATTAATGACTTTCGTATAGCCTGTCTGTAGTTGGTATGGTCGACGGACTCCTTGTTTGCACCGTCATCCTAGCTTGCATGAATCCATCAACCCATTGTCACCATAACCTTAAAACCTCCTTTGTCTTATTGGCCTCATTCCGTCATAGAAAATATCCGTCACACCCTTTACCTTAGGATCGTCACCCCATGGTTCCTTTGTCCTAAAAGCTGACGGACCCTTGGGGTGAAGGGGGCAACTGAAGAGGATAAAATATGGGTCTGACGGGCCTATGGTAATGGGCCTGACGGATAGGAACTGTTGGGCCAGTGTAAAGATGATCCAACGCTCTTCGAAGGCCCATCGCCAAAGGGCACAGTAAGGGCCCATGATCTAAGATCTTTATCGCTCGTTGCCTAGAAACGCCCTAGAATTCCAATATGGAAATCCGAGCACAAGGGTGATTCTAGAAGACACGCACGCTGAAAATAGATCTCCTCTATAAGGAAAACCTTGCTCACCACGCTCAGAAAGGCTTGAAGTAGAGTCCCATATGAAAAAGACTTGGACACCAAGAAGGAAAAGCCGACTCTCTACCACTATAAAAGCCCTAATACCCTCGCAAATCAAGGTACGCGTAATTGACCCTCTCTAGCACTCTAGAGTTGTGAGAATAGTTCTAACTTGACCTTCGGAGAGTATTTGGCCGGCACCACACCGGTGCTCTCTAAGGTCTTCTTTCGATTGTTTTTGTTGTGCAGGTTCGCTTCGAGTCGTGAGTGCTGTGTGACCTATTGGTGATATTTTCGACATCATCAAATATGTTTTTTTTTCCTAAATTTAAGATGTGAAAACTCATATAATTCTTTAAAAATTTGGAAACAATAATTTTCAGGAAATTTCAAAATGGAAAATAGATCATACTCATAAATTCTTTAAGCCTCAAAGAACGTATAAGAAAAATTGGCTAATTGTGACTTCAAGCGTGGATGATTGGTGTTGAAGAAATTGATGGCTTCAAGTTGAAATCTTGAAATTTCAATTCCGTTTTGGTGTGTGTAAAACTATGTAAGTTTGTGTGCAACAACTTTAACTTCTTTTTATTCGGGGTATATGTTGTTGTACACAAGCTAATCTACACAGTTTTGCACACACACTCTTAAAAAAAAAAAAAAAAAAAAAAAAAAAAAAAAAAAATTGTGATTTGAAATTGAAATCATAACTAAAAGTTACAATTTTTGTTGTTATAGGACGTGTGCAAAACAGTGTGGATTAGAGCTTTCACGTCATCTGGTGCAATTTTTCTTGTCTATTTTAGCATAAGAATATAATTTTTCTATTTTACATCCACACTTGTCAAAACACTCACATCTGTTATCTATTTTACACTACATTTTATTAAAATATCAATTTTTTTGGTTTTCAAAATTGTTTCTTTTTCTTCACACACAACAACTACCATCTACTTTATTCTTTTACCCTTGAGATATGTAAAGAAAGAATAAATAATTAAATGTAAAATAAATAGTTATTATAGCAAACTTGTAAATTTTTACAATTTTACACAGATTAATACGGGTTACTTTTAGAAAAGCTGTCAAACTAAGCACTGCTGTTAATTTAAGTCTAATTTATTTACTTTTTAACATGTATTTTAAATTTCTTGTCAATCAGATGTTATTTACTATTAGTCTTTGGTCTTCATAAGATTTTACATTGCAAAAAAACTTCAAATTTACACTGCAAAAAACTTAAAATTTTAAAATTTTGTTTGTGACATAACTATTAATCTTTGGTCTTCAGAAAATTTCCAAGTATGAAAGATTTAAGAAAAAAATGTAATCTAAATGTTGGATTTGTCAAATAAAAAAATATTAAAAAGAATTGTAGCCAACTTTATAGATAAATAAAGCAAAATCCAACAAAAAGATTCATTGAGTAAAGCCAGGAGCCAAGGGCATTGTAGCTGAATCGGCTCCTCCTTATGTACAAAGTGTTTGAGGGGTCTTAAGAGGAGGATGGGTTCAAACTGCAGAGTTAGCAACATATTGTAATTATCTAAAAAAAATTTAAAATAAATAAAGTCGGTAATTTTTTGTTTTCATAATATTTACAAATATGCCACTGTATTCGTATTAATAAAAAACAAAAATGCTGAAAAGTTTTATTCATTTTTTATATTCAAATTCAACTTTTAGGATATTGAAAATGAAAACTGAATACAAATACTAAAACCAAACCAATTTTTTAGTGATGGGACCCACTAAAAACAAAAAAAAAAAAAAAAAAAAAAAAAATCTTTTTTCAGCTAACCAAACAAGCCCTAAATTATTTTTATGAAATAACTAAATATGTTTCATGTGATTTGTCATTGCAAAATGAAAATGATAAAAAATAAATAAATAAATAAATAAAGTCTTTTAATCCAATAATAAGCAAGGTCCATTAATCAAAAAAAAAAGTGAGGTCTAGCGTGACATTCCAACAAATCTGTAAAATATACTAGCCACGCGCGTGCTTAGAAGTTCTTCTTCTTTTTTTAAAAGGTTAATAATTTGCTTTCATCATAATTTGAGGTTACTGAATTCTTTAATCACAAAATATTTAAGAGTGTGATGAGAATTATGTGTTTAGAAAAAAACTGTTTTTAAGATTTAGCTAATTATACATATCTAACCCTATTATTTAAGCTTTACAAACTGGTAAATTTGAAGGTATTTTGGGTATCAAAATTGAGGATCACAAACACAGAAAACCCCTTAAATAGTAGCATAGATAATACATTAAAGAAAGTCATATCTCTTTCTTTAACATTATATTCTAATTGCAAAGGCAAGTTAGCTCCAAGAACGCACAACGGGCTAGCATCACCACATGTTGAAGAAATCAAGTTCTCACTCAATGACTTATCACACTAACATTTTTTTTTTTTTTTTGGTAAATATCACACTAAACATTTATACTATAAAAACTAAAAAGTGGTATAATTTTTGGCCTTAAGAATGAATGTACAAGAATGTAGATACCTTTTCTATCCTTTATATATATGGATTTTGTATCCCCTTCCCCTGTACAAGCAACTTGTGGGCTCGACAAAACCATAAGATTTGCCAACTGCATGGTTACATGAAGTTTTGGCTGCTTGGTTGTTGTAAGTGAGCATTATGGTCTCCAATATTATTTGGTAACATGGGTTTCTTGAGCTACAATCTCAAATACCGATGTTCCATGGATGTCTTCATATACCACATTACTAATTTGTACACCAGATGACAAGGACAATAATATGGTGACTGAGTGCCTCGGGTAAAACCAATGGAATAATTTTCCAGAAGTAGAACCTACTGGAAGGGCTTAACTTATCAACACTGAGGAGAATAATATCTACTAGAATAAAATAAAATTTTATACAATAAACTTAAGACTAAATCTACTATTATCTCATGTAATATGTACTAACATAAATCCAAGCAACTTTGAATCCATGCACTTTTTTTTTTTTTTTTTGACATTGTTGAATGTGAACCTCTCTCACAACTTCAATTACCCGGTTGATGATTTTCTCTCTAATAACGTTGACGTAACTGGATAATAGAAACTTCACTTTGATCACTGGATTTTTAGAACTTGAAATGGATCTTCAATAGATTCTTCAGGAGAGTCTTGGAAGATCTCCAATATTTGAATACAAAACAAAGCTGTCCAAAATTCTTCAAAAATGTGTCCAAAGGTTTCTTCTATACATAGCTTGAAAAGCACGAACCTCTAGATCCAACAATTGAAAGAAATAGATCGAGATTCTAGCTCAATGTTGCACGAATCTCAATGGATCGAGATTCTAGCTCAATGGGTTGAGATTAATAAATCTCATTGGGTTGAGTTGGAATCGATTTCGAATCAAAATTTCAAAAACTTCGGGTCTTTCCCTAACAAATTATTTTTCATAAAAAACCAGGACACATTTTCTTTAAAAAGAAAATCCTTTCCAAAATGGCTTGGAGTTTAGTATGGGAAACAATTTTTCATAATAAATGATTTTTTTTTTTTTTTTTTTTTTTTTTTTTTTTTTTTTGCTTTTAGGCTTCGTTTGGGAGTTCATGAGAAAATAGAATGGAATGGAAATGAATAATCATAAAGAAATGGAAAAAAATTGAATGTATTTAAATAAGGGAAATGAATGAAAAAGAATGAAATTGAATGGAATTAAGTCTCTTTGTTTGGATGTTTTAAAATGAAGGAATGGAAATAAATGAAATGTAGGTAATTTTGTCTGAGAGTAACATAGAAGGAAAGCAATGAAATCATTTTATGACAATATTACTATTAGACTCTTATTTTAAAATAAAATGCTGGATATATAAAGGTATTTTGGGAGTTTTAGTAAAAAAAATTATTAAATCTAATTCCATCCTCTCTAATTCCTCCCAGTTTTAAGGAAAATGAAAATTTGAGTTTTTAAGGGAACAAAGAAGAATGAGTGTTCCCTCCAACCCATTCTATTTCCTCCCACTTAAACTCTCAAACAAGAAAATGGACTTTCCATTTTCTCCATTAAAACTCCCAGATACGGGAATGAAAAAAATATTCTAAATTTTTTTTTTTTTTCATTTTTTTCCATTCTATTCCATTCCCTTCTTTCAAACGAGGGTTTAGGATTTTCCAACAAAATCCCTTTTTTATAAAAAGTTATGAGAAAACCTTTTTCAAAACCTCTTTCCACAAAACCTCGTGAGATCATGAACCTTTTCAAAATAACCTTCTCCAAAAAGTTATGAGATTTTCAACAAATAAAAAATACTTATCTTTTTAAATGTAAAGAAATGTCCATTTTTTTAAGGGATGTAAGGAATATTCTCATTTTTTTTAAAAAAAACAATAAAAAGTCATTTTCGAAAGGAAGAACCTTCTTTTCAAACAATTCTTTTTAAAGACATAATTTTAAGAGGGAGCGACTTGTCCATAGCTCACCTCAATTGAATTAATGACATCCAATCAATTCAACATTTCGCCCTTCCCCTAAACTAACCATTTTGGTTTGTTGTGTATTTTGAATGAGAATGATACCTAGAGATAGAATAAATCTGCTTTAAATTGCTTTAAAGGTGAAAGGTAACATTTTTATATTCTCGTCCATTTTTATTGGTTGTAAAGTAATATTCACGTGTTAGATATTTAGTAATTAGTCACATGCTTACTATGTTTATTATTTCTTACAACGTAGCTTTTTACATTTTTTTTTTTTTGAGAAATACGTAGCTTTTTACATGATATTTATATTTACTTTCACATGCTTGTTTGTATGCTCTTGCAAATAATATCATATGTTATTTATATGTAAATACAATATTCACATGTTATGTATATATATTACTTGTACAAAAATTCTTTTCAAAAATAAATTTCAAGTATTAAATTATATTTGAAAATGAGAATTGTTAGGATTAAATTAAAATAAGGTACTATTATTTAAACAGGCAATGCGGGGTGTCTGACACCTTCCTCACTTATAAACTAACTTTTGAATCCAAGAATCTTTAGTTTGAAACTTTTATTACCTTAATTAGCTTAGGAGTCCCTAGGAATGACTTTTAGCTGACTACGTGATTAAAATAAATTAGACAAAAGGTGCCCAATCACATCTAGAATAAATCAATGGTTAGTAGTGACTCCATAAAAGTAAATAAGTAAAGAGACTTACCCACACACACATCGCCCTAATAACATAAATATACACACATCATCAAATGTGACCAAGCAAAGAAAAGAGATAGTTTTCCGCATTTTCTTGTGTTTGGTGGTATCAGAAAAAATGAGTCAAAGAAAAGCTATTTATTAACTTTCTTTATTTAGCTTAACAAAAGATATAGTTTTTCTCCACTAAAAATTTTTAGAAAACAACTTTATTTTGTGTGAAACTAAATAAAGAAAATAACTCTGTCTCACATGAAACTAAATAAGGAAAGTTAAGAGATAACTTTCCAACTCATTTTAAGGTTACTACCAAATGTAAAAAATTAATATAGTTTTCTAGAAAATACTTTTTGAAAAATAATTCATTTTTTTTGAAAAATTTTAATGTAAAAAAAAGAGAAGATAATAACAACACGCGAAAATCCTGGGCATCAACATAGACTTTGGATGGACCACTTTACTATAGTCGATTTGAATTTTGATTCTCTGTTTCTCTTCTTCTTCTTCTTTCTCCTTTTTTTAGCTTCTTTGATTAAATTATTTTCATGATCTTACCAAATATGCTTCGTTTTCATGATATTACTCAACATGCTTCGTGCAAGTTTTCATTGCAAAATGAAAATAATTCATTAAACATAATCATGTCTCTTATAACAATTTTTCATTCAAACACCCAAATAAGGGCTTCAATTTTCAGCATTATATCCCGATTGCAAGGTCAAGCAGGCTCCAAGAATGCCTAATGGACTAGTACTATCACAAGCTTGAGCAATCAATAGTATCGGCAACTTTCATGAAGGTTGAATCCTTTTCCCCGTTATGACAAGCCGATATTGTACTAATATCAGAAATATCGGCAATATATACCGTATTGGCTATTAAACCGACATTGGTACTCCTCCAAAATTTACTAGAAAAAATATTGATTTGTACCTAGATTTTTTGGATGCTTCCAAAGGTATTGATGTTTTGGTTGGAACAATAAAAAAAATGTTATAATAATAATAATAATAATAATAATAACAAACATGTAATTTGAGCTAATACGTTGGATTAATGTATTTAGGTAAATATTTGGTCGTATGAAATTTGTAGATTTAAATTATATGTTTGTAAACATATAACTAAATAAATACATATAAACATATAAATATGTATGTATGTATGTATATAAATATCCCTAACTTTGAAATAGTACACTGGTATTAACCAATACTAAAATATTTCATTTCTTTGACAAAACCAAAATTGTCTTTAATACAAAATTGACTCCCTTGCTCTATAAGCAATTGATCGCGGGTTGAACACTACTAGAAGATGTGACAGATGCATGGTTACATGAAGATTTGGCTACTTGATTCTTGTAAGTGAGCATTATGCTCTCCACTGTTATTATGGAGCATGGGTTTCCTAAACTACAATTTAAATTCACAGCAACCTCTGTTGTTGAAGTTCCATGAATGTCTTGGTATGTCACATTACTAATTTTTACACTAGAAGCCTGTTAAAATGGGGAAAAAAAATGCACACGTCAATTTTCTACTTATTCGTAGTGGTAGTATGCAACCTCCAACCTATAAAATTAAAAAACTAACATCACAACTTTTTATTTATTTAAATTTTGAAATATGTATTATGAAGAAAAAACTGAAAAATTAAAGATTTTCTTCTTGCGAGAAGAGGGGTTCAATTTGGGCCCAAAACTAATGACTTAAAGTTTAGGATGCCATAATAATGTGCCTAGCTATATAATGTGCATTAGTTTTTAAGGTCTAAGTCAGGGGCCAATGAAACAGAAACTTAAAAGAATTTATATTGTGCAATCTTCTTGAATATGTTAAGGATTTTCATAAGTTTACTTAAACATATTATAGTTTAAAATTTAAACAACGTTATAGTTTAAAATTTAAACAACATTTGCATAAATATCCTTCAAAATATCGTACCTGATTAGGGCAACCTCCAGAGGGGCAGTAATTTTGATCGATTATAATGGGATTCTGGACATTCATCATATTTACATGTTGGAAAATAACGTTCCTAGCAAATCCATTACTAGGCCTTGCCCAAGACTTAATCCTTACCCCATTCTGTGTATTGGTAAAATTAGTTGTTTTAACTGTCACGTTCTGGACACCAGCTTCTTGCTGATTTTGGCCTAAACTCCCAATGCTGCACCAACCAATCGCACCCATGACCAATTTGGCATCACCATATAATATTGTTGTTATAGTCACATAATATTTTAATAGATAAAAAAATTAATAAAATTTATTTACCTAATTCCATGTCCAAGTCCACATGCTACATTTTCAACCCATAAATTAGTAGTACCAGGGCCAATTGAGATGCAATCATCACCAGTTTGGATATTAGAGTTAAGAATTGTGACACTGGAAGATGATTCAACATGAATGCCATTGGTGTTTGGGCTATTTCCGGCGGCGATGACCTTGACACCTTGCATATTCACATTATTGCAAGCATTGACAACAATGTGAAACATTTGGCTATTTACGGAAGTTAATCCACTAACCACAACGTTGTTTGAGTTGGTAAATTCCAATGTCTGTTTACATACACAAGAAAATGTTCTAATTATTATTGTTTTTTAAAAATTACAAATAAAGTATATATAGAGTATTTCTCTAAAATTGAAAATGAACATGACTATATAGGGCTATTCAATTCAAAAGTTCAAGCCAGACATAAATAAGGGTTAGCAAACATCGTAGGCACATTACAAATCAATTTACAGCAAGGAGCTTTCACACAAAAACACAGAGGAAGTCAAAATAGAAAATACACTTAAAATGTATTAAAATGTGCAATAAATGACTATAATGGGAATATTCTTGGGAAGAAAAGAAATAAGCCTACTAGAGTCCATAACTCTTAAGTTTCATCTAAGAGGAAACCAAATGTAATCTCAATTTTTCTTCCCTTACAATTCTTCAATACAAAGTTTGCTTACTGCTTGGATTCCCTTCAAAAAATATGGAATTTATCTCAAAAATGATCATCTTTTCATAACCGATGGAAAGGAGAATGGTGAGTCCAACTCTAGAATCCAAAACGGGAATGCAGTAGGAGATGGGGGTGGGCTTAATCTTCCTATCAAACTATATGCCAAGCTCCTCTTAGCCCTATAGTCTTTCTCCTTCCCAAATTTTGCCAAATGATTTAAGACCTGAATTGAAAGAGACTCTTCAAACAAAGCTTACCAACTCGACCTTAAGAAGCTTGTGTCCTTGAATTATTATTTGGACCTAACGGTATTCTCTAAATTAACGATGAACATGATTATATAGGGCTATTCAACTAAATATGTGGACCTTATGGGATGGCCCGTTAATGCAAGTAACAAAAGCTTAAGCTTGTTGTTTGACCTTTGACATTCCCATTAATTTTTAAGCATGTTTACTGGTACACAAGAATAAATATTATACTCCAGAACATGGGATTATTTCCAAGTATCCTATATATATACGATTTCCTTAGAAATGGCTTATTACCGAAATCAGTTAATAGTTTAAACCAAAAATCAAATGGAAAAGCACACTACTTTCCACTAGAAAATCCAAACCAGTCCCAGTTGGTTACCTAGAAAATGGAAGGAATTTATTTTAAAGACTAAAAGGGAGTGAATCAAGATATGGAGGACCTAAAAGAACACCATAAAGACCTGGCAAACAGGTTGGGTCAGGTCGGATTCAGGTCAAAAACATGTTATCTTAAATAGGTTGTAAATGGGCTGGGTTGATCAGATCGGGTTACAGGTCCATCCATATTTTTTCACATGCAAAAAAAATAAATAAGTAAATGAACAAAAAGTTACCAAATGTCAAAAAAAAAAAAAAAAAAGGTTCAATAACACGTATATTCTTAAGTTTTACACTACTTATTGTGGCAAAATATTTCACATACCGTGGCTCCTAAAGGACAACTTTTGCCAGAGGCCTTGCAAGCCCACAAGCTAGTACCTTGCCCATCAAGAATCCCATTACCAGATACTGTAAGCCCATCAACATGCTGAAACAAAACCCAGTATGCTTTATTTCCAAGGACTGTATAGTCCGATGGGGCCACAAGGGTCCCAATAAGCATTACATTAACTTTGTTGCTGCATGGTCCAATAAAAATCACTTGCCCGAGAGCGAACTTTCCTGCTGGTACATAAATAGTGGCAGGCTGCATAGAGGCACAAGCTTTTGTCCATGCACTAAGAAAAGCCTGAGCTGAGTCTGTTTGCCCATCTGGCTTGGCTCCAAAAGTCACTACATTGTATATCGCAGGAGCAGCTAGCACTAAGGAAATGAACATAGAGAGAAGTGTAAGGACAAGACAGCTTATGGCAGGGAATGCCATTTTGGTTTTGTTTGGATGTGAAACTAATGTTTGTTTGTGACTTTGTGCGTGTCAAAGAGAGAAGAAGTGCCTTAGGGAGTTTAGCGGTTGAGGGAGTTGAAACTTGAGAGGGTATTTATAGCATTTGAATGCACATTTGGTTTTGAGAAAGTATAGACATAAATTAAAATTTTGACAACAAATTTCCACTTGGCTAACGTGACAGGTTGTTAGTAATTGGTAAACAAAATGACATCAATGGTAGGTTTAGATAAGAATTAATAAAAATTTGCCAATTCAAATTTTGTGAAAAATATTTTGAAATTTTTTGTGTTTGTAACATTGCTCTTTAATTTCTCACCTTGTAGAGTGTTAGTCAGCAAAAGTTCAATAAAATATGATTTTATCTATAAAAAAAATGATTCTTTTTTTCTTATAATTTGATAGCTACAATAAAAAATGTGCTAATTGAACTACGAGGATCTGAAAAAATTTCTCTCTTTTATTTTGTATATAGATATGAAACGTGATAATTATGATAGTTATTTATAGACATTTATTTTGGTTGTGATTGTATATGCAATATTAATTTGAATTTTGATAATTATTGTAGTCATTAATAAGTGTTTAGAATTATAAAAATAATAATAATAATAATAATAATTAACTAACCAACTATGTTTTTCCTTTCCTAATCTCTATTTCCCCACTTCTTCATTAGTATATAGGTTTGATTAATGTATGTCTTTAAGTCATTCATTAATCATTTATTTTACAAAATGCATGTTTTATGAAAAATTGAAAAAAATGTATAAAAAAAAAAAGTTAGGGTATGTTTGGTAACTGTTTTTTGCCCTTATTTTCTATTTCCAAAAACAATTTTCTATTTTTTAGACTAAAAAACTTGTTTGGCAACTCAAAATGAACAAAAAACAAAAACTATTCTCAAAACTCAACTTATGAAAGAAACTGAAAACATGCAAAAGACTGTTTTCAATTTTTAATATTCAAAAGTCAATGAACATACGCATTTGATTTAATGAATCTGTCTCATTTAATGAGTTAGCATTAGAGTTCAAATCTTAGTAACAACATATTTTAGTATTTTCTATTTTTTTCTTCAAAAAACTATTTTTTTTTTAATTTCAACTAACCAAACATGTTTTTTATTTCAAAAATACAAGAAATTTTTTTTTTATATTCCCAAAAACAAGTTTTTGAAAATAGAAAACAAAAATCGTTACCAAATATAACCTTAATCACCCTTTCAATTTTTCATAAAAGATTTCTTAAAATGGTTTACATATATACCATAAATTATCTATTATAAAAGATGATACATATGCTTTCTTAATATCACAATAACAATCATTAATTTCTTTTTTTAGAAAAAAATATTAATTTCTTTTTTAAAAAAGTGATCATTTATGTTTCTCTCTCTCTCTCTCTCTCTCTCTCTCTCTCTCTCTCTCTCTCTCTCTCCTTAATTATTATATACCATTATTTGATAAAAGAAATTGCTAAAAAAATTATAATTTATATTATTTATTTTTCTTAAACCTTATATATCTATCTATCTATCTACTACCTAACTGTATATTATGATTGTATTTTTATATAATTATTATAGTTAATCTAAGCTCAATTTTAATTATATAGTGTGTGTATATATATATATATATATAATTTATTATGGTGATTATTGTTAATAGATATTTCTCATATAATTAATAAGAAGTATTTTTTATATTTTTATTAATATATAATTACAAAAATTAGTAATAGATATTTATTACAATTGTGTTGGTATATCGAACTATAGATTCTATCAATAAAGAAAATATGATGTTGCTTTTCACTTTCTCATAAAAAAATAGTTTCTTTTATCTTATGTGGGACTTTGTTTTTAGTTATTTTCAATGCAACTAAATTTGAGTAAAAATATCATATCCTAAATTAGTTGTTTTTTATATAAATCTTAGAAAATTAAAATATAATATTTTTAAGTCGTGATTACAAGTAATTTTAATTTGAGTATAAAATTTGTTTCCTAATTTTATGAAATTTGAACTTGACTTTGAAAATTTTAAATTTAACTTAATATCCATAAAATTTCTTATTTACCTAGTTTTTATGGAATTGGATTTTAAATATTAAATGTTTTAGTTTAAATTTACATCCATAATTTGTCTTACTCTTAAATTATTTTCTACTATGTAGTTTTTTTTTTTTAGAAGATAACTGAGTTAATTTTGGAAGTATAAAAAATTGGACACAAAAGAAATATATTCTAATTTTATTTTTATTAATAATTATTCTAAAGTATTTAAAACATGATATTAAACGA
The DNA here is from genome assembly GCA_028535165.1 of Quercus tomentella. NCBI lineage: Eukaryota > Viridiplantae > Streptophyta > Magnoliopsida > Fagales > Fagaceae > Quercus > Quercus tomentella. Next base: position 22,347,635 of record JAPQVY010000155.1, read on the forward strand.
ATTTATCTCATTCAAAAAAAAAATTCATTAGTAATATTTTGACATAAATGTAAAGTTGGTGAGATGGAAATGAAAAGAATTCTAAAAAATGAACTATATGGCAGAACCTTTTACTCTTCCGAATGATGTTATATATATATAGACACACACACACACTAGTAGAATGTTCATGTGTTCCACGAATTAATTAAAAATTCTATATTGAAATATATATATTCTAAAAAAATTATCAAAACTTTACTGGTCCACTAAAGATTCTAATAGGGTTTGATCTATATTAAGGGCACCTTTGGTACACTAAATGGAGATTACAATAAGAATGATAATCTTTATTACTAAGAATAGAATGTGTTGTAATAGAATAACTAAATTTATTCATAAGGTTAGTTGTGAGTTGTAACATTAGGATCAAACTAAAAATATATTTTAGGAAATATTTTACTCATACAGATACAATTATATTTCCAAACCAAAAATAATTATATTTCCTAAAAAATAATATTTTTAAAATTTGAGAGGGAGATTGGTTATTTTTTATGATTTTTTATTTTCATAATTTTTATATGCATAAGGAAAGTTTTATTATTTGAAATTATTACATGCACTCAGGAATAACTATTACAACCCTATTAGAGAGAATTTTTTTTTTTAGAAACATTTTACATAACCAAATTATCACCAAGCACCATTGGTGTGATTAGGTTAGAGTAGAATTTCTATCTTGTATTAAAAAAAATAATAATAAAAAAAAAAAACACTTAACCAAACAACCAAATACGTAAACCATAGAAATAACTACTATATTATATTGTCCATTACTGTCTACCAAACATATCATTAGCTATCGATTTGCAAACATATATTGAGCTACTTGGAATAAGGATGACATAAAACGTGTAAAGTTTATTATATTTAAATAAAAAAATTATAACATATGATTAAAGTAGTTAAAAATAATTTTAAATTTTATTTTGAAATTCCTAAAATTTTTGAAATAGAATTGTCATTGGAGTATAATTTTAAATATCTTAAAAAATTGACTAACTCATATTTACTTAACTTGAGCCATAGTGAGAACTCTCCCTCTCGTGGAGCTCTCCCTCTCATACTAGTACGAGTACTCCCTCCCTTAGCTGTGAGCGAAGGGTAATTATCTAGTTTTCTACAAGGCAAAATGGAGGACGCTGTGTGTGATAGGCTTGACAAGATGAGGTTAACTACTGAAGAGGAAGAAACTATAGCTATCTCGGATGATGGAAGATTGGAAGCTATTGAAAGTTGCACTCTGAGTTTGATTGGAAAATTCCTCACATGTAAGTCGTTTAACAAAGTAGCAACGAAGAATACAATTAGGCGAGCGTGGGGATTGAATGAATCAATGCAGATTCTTGAAGTAGGGCCAAATCTCTTCCAATTCAAATTTCAATCAGAGTTTGATTTGGATAGAATTTTGAGAGGAGGCCCTTGGTCCTTTGACAATCAGCTACTATTACTTCAATGGTGGAAGAAGGGTATGACCGTGGGAAATATTCGATTGGAGTCTGCATTCCTCTAGGTTCAAATATGGGATGCACCATTTGATATGGTTTCCCCTCAAGTAGCAAAGGAAGTGGGAAGTCGTCTGGGTGAGGTCGAGGAGGTGGAATGGAAGAAATGGAAAGATGATATTTGTATGTTTATGAGAGTCCGGGTAGCCTTACCAATTTCAAAACCTATTCGAAGGGGAGGTTTTATTGCTGGATCGAATGGTGTGAAAACGTGGGTGTCTTTTAAGTATGAGAGATTGCCCATTTTTTGTCACTACTGTGGAATTTTAGGTCATAATTTGAGGCACTGTGCAGCCCATTATGCAGTGGAGAAAAAGGGAGACCGAATTGAATATCAATATGGCGATTTTCTCAGGGCAGTGGGTGGCCATCCAAGAGCGTCAACTTCTAAAGACACAGGTCAGATGGCTGGCATGGAGGAGGGCATGGGATTTGAAGCAAAGAAGAGCTCTATACAAGTGGAGCAAGGCGGTCCGATGGGGAAGACGACAGCAAGCATGGTTGACCTTGGAAACCCTAGCAACGTGATTAACTCTGAGGCCGTGATTCAATGAACGGCTGCTGAAATCACGCACATTGATAGCGTGAGTAATTACTCCCATGAAAACGTGAAGGGCTCAAACTCAAATAGTGGGGAAACTAGTCCGAAAAAAAAAAAAAAAAAAAAAAAAAAAAAAAAAAAAAAAAAAAGGGACAACCAAGCACCAGTTTAAATGAAGATCTTGATAACGTGGGATTTAATTCTAAACCTTCTGAGGGTCAACTGGTTGATATTCTGATAAAACGTCAAGGGCATGAGATGAACATGCCTACTTCAAGTCTGGATATGTTTGGGCCTAATAATTATAAGCCCAAAGGTACTTGGACCCGTATAAACATAATGGACTTTGGATTGGGAGGTTTCACCAAGGCTATTATGTTACCTGGATTGGGCAAGAGAAAGTCACGTGAAGCACATGAAGGGCAGGTTGAAGAGCAGAATTTTAAGAAAGGAAAATCGAACAATGATGAGGAAAGCAATGATCATGGATCGGCGAGGGTGGAGAGCCACCCTTGCCGGGAGCAATGAGGCTATTAAGCTAGAACTACCAAGGGCTTAGGAACCCTTGGACAGGTCGGAGTCTTCGCAAGATTGTGAGGGAGCAAGTTCCCACGATATGTTTTCTGATGGAGACTAGACTTAAGAAGGAAGGTTTTGAGAAGTTGTATGGAAATTTACCGTTTCAAAATAAGATCATTGTTAAACATCCGGATTCTGGGGGAGGATTAGCTTTTTTGTGGAAGAATGATGTGAGTTTGGAGGTTATTAGTTTCACTGCTAACCATGTCTTGGCTAAAGTCACGAAAGAAGATGGTTATGTCTGGTACCTGACTGGTTTTTATGGGTGGCCGAATGCACAACAGAAGGAAAATTCATGGAGACTTTTAAAATATCTACAAACATTTGCAATGTGACCATGGGTGGTGATTGGAGATTTTAATGCATATTTATAAGCCTCAGAGAAGAAGAGTGCAAGACAGCCACAATTTTCATAGATTGAAGCCTTTAGGGAGACCTTGAGTTCTTGTCAACTTCATGACCTTGGATTTAACGGATATCCCTACACTTGGAGTAATAAGAGGCCTTGGGAAGCTAATACTAAGATTCGGCTTGATAGAGGTGTTGCCAATAAAGAATGGACTGACAGATTTCAGCTGAGTAGAGTTGTGCACTTGTCATCTCATGCATCGGATCACCTTCCACTTTTATTGCATATTCAATCCTTTTCACAACCAAGGCAACAACGTGGGAGAAGTTTCAGGAGGCTTAGGGGAAGGCAGGAAAGGATAAGGTTGGTTTGGCTGCAGTACAGGAAAAAATAAAGGCTTGTGGGGCAGACCTTATGGCTTGGGGTTCTCCAATAACTAATCTGGATACTATTTCCATCAAGGAAATTCAGAAGCAGCTGGACAGGTTGAATGAGGCCGAACTTATTGAAGCTTCTAAAGCTGAATTTTTGAGTTTGAGCAAAAGGATGGATGAACTTCTGCAAAAGCAAGAAATATACCGGACCCAACGGTTTAGAATAAATTGGTTGAAACATGGTGATAGGAATACAAAATTTTTTCATGCCAAAGCATCACAAAGAAGAAGGAAAAATTATATAAGAGGTATCCGGAATTCACAGGGGCAGTGGGTGGAGAATTTGGAGGAGGTGGTTGAGGTAGCCTTAGACTACTTTGATAACCTTTTTCATGCAGGAGTGGGAGATCATATGGAGGAGTGCTTGGATGTAGTGGAGAGTAGGGTGACTGATGACATGCGGGAATTTCTGTCCACTCAATTTACTGTTGAAGAAGTGAAGGTGGCCCTTTTTCAAATGGGACCAACAAAAGCTCTAGGACCTGATGGTATGAATGCCATTTTCTATCAAAAATTCTGGCATATTGTGGGTGATTCTGTTGTTTTAGCTATTTTGGATTTTTTAAATAATGGTAACATGCTCCCTGATATTAATCACACAAATATTGTGCTTATTCCTAAAGTACAAAATTCGGAGAGAATGTCTGAGTTTAGACTTATAAGTTTATGTAATGTTATTTACAAAATTATTTCCAAGGTCTTGGCAAACATATTGAAACAGGTACTGCCTCAGATCATATCACCCACACAAAGTGCTTTTGTATCGGGGCGACTGATCACTGATAATATGCTGGTGGCCTATGAGACACTTCATACCATGCATTCCAGAAAAAAGGGGAAGAAGGGCTCTTTGGCACTGAAGCTTGATATCAGCAAGGCCTATGACCGAGTTGAGTGGCATTTCCTACAAAGTATTATGGAAAAGATGGGGTTCCTAGCTAGTTGGATAGAGAAGGTGATGAGCTGTGTTACAACACCATCCTTTTCTATTTTGGTGAATGGGAAACCTTACGATATGATTCATCCATCTAGAGGAATCCATCAGGGAGATCCGATATCACCATACTTATTTCTCTTATGTGCAGAAGGCCTTACTGCTTTGTTAAAAAAAGCAGAATTAGAAGGGAGGATCAAGGGAGTTTCCATTTGTAGGGGGCACCAAAGATTACTAATTTTATGTTTACAGATGATTCATTGCTATTTTGTCAAGCAACTCGGGCTGAAGGAGAAACTATAGCAGAAATCCTTCAAACCTATGCAAGAGCTTCTGGGCAAAGCATCAATTTGGAAAAGTCTTTAGCTTATTTTAGCAATAATACTTCGGAAAGGCAAAAAGGCCAGATTTTGGAGATTTTGGGAGTAAAGGAGGTTGATCGATTTGTAAACTATCTTGGTCTACCAACTCTGATTGGGCGGGCTAAGTATAACACCTTCTCATACTTAAAGGACAGAATTTGGAAGAAGCTCCAAGGATGGAAGGGCATGTTGTTGTCTAGGGCTGGTAAGGAAATCCTCATCATGGCTGTGGCACAGTCCATACCCACATACACTATGAGTGTATTTCAAATCCCTTTGAAATTTTGCACTGAATTGGATGCATTGTGTGCAAAATTTTGGTGGGGTCAAATTGGCAATGAGCGAAAAATTCATTGGAAGAGTTGGGATAAGCTAACGGCTTCAAAGAAAGAAGGTGGAATGGGATTTTGAGATTTGAGAGCTTTTAATTTGGCTATGTTGGCCAAGCAAGGGTGGAGGATGGTTCAAGGCAACGAATCGTTGCTCTATCAATGCTTTAAGGCAAGGTACTTTCCGAGATTATCATTCCTAGAGGCTAAAGAATCCCCTAATTGCTCATATGTGTGGAGGAGCTTGATGGAAGCACAACCAATTCTTCAATCCAATCACTGTTGGAGGGTTGGTAATGGATATTCAATCAATGCATTGAAGGATAGGTGGCTGCCTAATTTCCTAACAAACAAAGTCCTTAATTTGGTTCAGGAAAATTGGGGTGAGTTGATGGTGGCAGATCTGATTAATCTGGAGCTGAACATATGGAAATATGAGGATATCAGGGCTATATTTCATAGGGATGAAGTTGAAGCTATATGCCAAATTCCATTGAGCCGAAGAAATGTCCCTGACTCTGTCTTTTGGTTGCATAATTCAAGGGGTCTGTTCACTGTTAAGTCCGCATATCATGTGGCTAGGAGGCTCTTAACTAATGCGAACCGAGGTGGAACATCGAGGGAATGTGCTGCAAAAAATGTCTAGACTACAATATGGAAGCTTCGGCTCCCAAACAAAATAAAGATTTTCGCCTGGAGCTTGCCACGAGATCCTCCCAACTGCAGCGAATCTGACCAGAAGAAAGGTGATTACTAAGGATAAATGCTCGGTCTGTACAAGGGAAACGGAGTCCACCATTCATGCACTTTGGGATTGTGTAGCGGTCCAAGATATTTGGGTTGGAAGTTCTTGAAAGTTGCAGAAAGCTACACACGGCCAGATTGATATGATGCACCTGATGGAGTAATTCTTGGAGCGCCTTACTAAAGATGAGTTTGAGTTATTTTGGACCCAAGCGTGGATAGTGTGGAACCAGCGTAACTGCTTGCTGCATGGAGGAAAAATGAAGGTCCCGAGTAGCTTGACTAAACGGGCTGAGGAGTATATTGCAGAATTCAAGCTCACGCAAATCCAATTGGATGCACAGATGAGGCAGCAACCAAACGGAGATACATGGCAGCCACCACCAATAAAGGCGTACAAACTGAATTTTGATGCAGTTGTATTTTTGGATTCGGGCAAAACAGGATACGGTGCAATTATTCGAAATGAAAAAGGAGAGGTAATGGCTGCTATGACTGCTAGTGGTCCGATGGTGCGCACAAGTGATGAAGCAGAATTTCTTGCTTGCCGAAGAGCCATAGAATTTGCTGTGGATGCTGGATTTTCGAGGATGATAATTGAAGGGGACAACATTAATGTTATTCATGCCATCTCTTCTTCTTTGGAAAACACTTCACCGTTTGGCAATGTTGTGGATGATATTCGACATTTGATGATGGGTTTGCAATGGTTTAGTGTTTACTGTATTAGGAGGGGTGGGAATCGAGTAGCACATGCTTTGGCCCAATATACTAGAAATACTTTAGATGAGGATGTTTACTGGATGGAGGACTCTCCCTCACCAGCACTTGATGCTTTGTATCATGACATTTCACTTCTTTAATTGAATGAACATTCCCCTTTCAAAAAAAAAAAAAAAAAAACTTGAGCCATAGTTAGAGTAGAATTCTAAATTCTTGAAACTTTGTTTATAAACTTTTTACCTAATTCTCTAATTAATGAGAATTTAAACATTTTTCCTAAAGAGTATATAATTAACAACTTGGCACAGTGCGTTATATTATAATGTATGATATATTACAAATTACTATGCAAAAATAATTAATACATGATAAGAATTTATCTATTCCATTAAAACATAAAATTAATTAGTAATAATTTAACATAAATGCAAGGTGAGGTGAGGTGAAAGGTTAAATAAAGAGAATTTAATAACAACATTGATTTTTTTTTTTTTTTTTAGACAGAAAAGCTGTAGATGACAACATTGATGTTAAGGTTGATGAACCTAGGGTTTTTGTTCAACCAAAAAAAAATTAACAATTGAGTTTATTAAAACCCATTATGATGAATAATTTATTAATTATTAAAAAAAGATAATAACATAACTCTGATACCATTAATGATAAAAACATGATAATTGTTTGTATCGGTTAATTAAATTAAATAGATATTCATAAAATCATAATAAAGACCTAGTTATCGAAAAAATTATCTCAACAATAAAGAGGAAAAACAAATAATGTTTTAGTCCATACATTTTATGAATTTTAATTGAAATAAAGATACTTAACTTTTCTATTATAGTTCATTTTTGTATTTGTCTATTACCTAAATGATTTTTTATCAGAGATAGGTTAAAAATTCAATCCATTTTGTCAATATTTACCCAATTAACATTTGCAAGAGAAAACATAGGGACAAATTGAGAGTGCGAAGAATGAGAAATGCATGAGAAAAAAAATCTCAGCCAGTTTTGATATCTTTTATTATTAAAATAATTAATTTACATTAGGTATCAAAGAGGAATTAATTAAGAGCATGAGTACCAATTATGCTTTAATCTAAATCATAAAATAGATCTATTTCAAATAGAAATGACGCTTTACCTTAGAGTTTTGGACTGACCTTACAATAATGGTAATGATGCAATAAAAAAGTCTAATAAAGTAATAAGAAGCAAAAACGAAAAGATCTCTTGAAAATTTCGTAGGGTCAATGGGTCATCCGGTTTTAATGATCCCAAAATCATATTTGCCAATTTAATCCATTGATCAATTTTAGTTGGGATCAAGTAGAAAAAAGTCAGCCAAAAAATTAATTTCCATTAACTACTGCAGCAAAATGCTTCTTCATCAAATATGCCAAAGAACCTGATCCTCAACGTGGGTAGAAAGCTTAGCTTGGTACGGTTTTTTTTTTTTTTTTTTTGAATTTTTAAAATTTTCAAATATGCAATGATCAGCTATAGCAGGGTTATTATGTCCTCATAGACCAAGGTAACGTAATTTTTCAAATTATATGGTCAATGAGATCTAGAATGATAAATGATTAAACAGTGGCCCATGCAAACGAAGAAATACAAACTGATAGGTTAACTCTTTATTATCAGAAACGATAGCTGAGTATTGCCCATAAGCAGTTGGTCATACCCTTACAAATAGTAGCTATACAAGTAGTCCATCAACAGAGTACGAAGATGCATCTGATTTCAACAAAGAAAAAAAAAATCTACTTTGGAAATTTGAACAATTATTTTAAATGCATATATTAATGCCAAATTGCCAATAACCAGGACAACAGATACACATATAGAAAAAGTACGATCTTTTTTTTTTTAAGTGATCCGTGCTCTGATGCATATATATGACTTTATTTGCGATTATATATAGATTCAATACAACTTATAGTTATTTGCTTTTATTACAACAAAAAAAGATTACAGCAAGCAAACGAGCCCAAGTTAACAACATCCGGACCGCAGCAAATTAATATGTTACATATTTTTCTCAATACAGTAGTTACAATTTGTATCTCATACTTCAGTTGGTCTACGTAATTTCTACCTCAACAATTTCATTTGAGGTACTTGACGTAGCAATTTCAGATTGCCTCAATATCTCAGTGTCATTTGTGATGCCATGTCTCTCCCCCAAAATACTAATTTTAGTGTATAATTCAAGCATTGTAGGCCTTCGACCAGGAAAAGGGTTCAGGCACATACATGCAATTCTAAGTAACTGAAAGATTTCACCATCAAACCCTCGGCCAATCAAAGATTTATCAATGACATTGTAGAGATTAGAAGAACTAGTCAAAAGATGAGTAATCCAGTCAAGCAAACTCCCATTTGCAATTTTCGAATAATTATTGATTTCAATGGGTTCATTTCCTATAATTAGCTCAAGCAGTAAAATTCCAAAGTCATACACATCCTTTTTAACAAAACCCAACTCCCAAACTCCACTGTCTACAAAAGAGCTATTGCTTGAGTCAATGCCAATAGAATCCAAGTACAATGCCCCTTCAGAACTTGATATTTTTGCCCCTCCAAAATTTGATATCTTGGGCTCAAAATTCTTATCCAGTAAGATAGACGTAGAACTCAAGTTAAGATGGACTACTCGAAAATCGCACTTATGGTGAAGCCATGCTACGCCTCTTGCTATCCTAATTGCAATTTTAATCCTCAAATGCCACTCCAAGATCTTATCATTGCCCTCCATTGCATGTAGCCAATCATAAAGGTTACCATTCAATATATATTTGTACACCAAAAGCTTTTCCTTCCTTTTTTTGCAATACCCCAAAAGGGGAACTAGGTTATTGTGTCTCAATCTACCAAGAGCAAATAGCTCAGATACAAATTTCTTTTCAAAAGATGGAGATTCATAGAACCTCTTAACTGCAAGTGGCCAACCATTTGGAAGCATTGCCTTGTACATTATCCCAATCTTTCCCAACCCGATGAAATTATGTGTGTTGAAGTTGCCAGTTGCCTCTCTAAGTTCTGTAAAGCTCATTCTAGTAATCATTCCCTCCAATTGAGAAATCTGTGAATCAATCATCATTTTTGCATGCTGCATTAGTGTTGAACGAAAAATAAATCAGAATTTAACACATGGTTGTTTGTTTTAATTGGTAGAGAATTTGTTGAACGAAAGGGCTATTTGGCTATATTAGTATTACAACTTTTTACATTTGCTAAAGCACTACTAAGTTGGAGATAGACACTAAAATCCACTATAGAATTGTCAACGTGAGACTAAATTGTAAGGTTGAATTTATTCAATCATGTGTTGGCTTTATTCCGTGCCAAATTTACTTGTAATTTAGCAATTAGATACCCTGTATTTAAGTGAGAATTATGTAAGGGTAGTGTGTGAAAGAGTGAAAAAATCTCAAGAAGTGTGCAATTCAAAGGAGTCTCGTGACTGGATCTCGCGACTGGCAAGTCACCAAACTAGCACACGTGTGAAGCATGTAGGGGGAGCTGAAGGGTCATGACAGCTGGAGCACTACAGGACAAAACTTCCAGACTGGCCAAGCAGTTAGCTCGCGACTCAAACTCGCGACTCGTTCTAGTCACGAGGTCGAGTCGCCAGAATGCCTTGTTTGATGAAAACTTACCTTTCGCATTCCTCATACACCCTACTATAAATACTCTTATACCCACGAAATGTAGAGAGCTTCCAGAGAGAATTTTGAGAGAGAAACCCTAGAGAAAAACAAGATTGACTCATCCACAATCTTCATCCTTTGATTCTCCAAATTCCTCTACTCTCACCCTGTCCATTGACATATCCTTGAGAGATACATTTAGCCAAATCCTTATCTCACCATACCCATATCAGTGAAGAGGTATTTTGGTGCTTGGGAAGTAGTTCAGAAGGAACCAATTCATTTTGGTTGATGCAATGGGCGATTACGGGATCCGGTAAGCTAGAGAAGACAAGGTTCGGCGTAACCCTGTTAGAGTAAGAAGCTTGGAGGGCTTAGGTGCACTGGGTAGATTAGGCTTAAAGGATCTTCTACTATTCATGTATCCCAACTTCATTTTCTAGTGGATTATTGACCACTTGGAAGGTGGCAGAGAGATTTTTCGCCGAGTACTTCGGTTTCGTCTTCGATAACACATCGCTGTGTTATCTTTGTGTTTGCATCCTTCTTCCCTTACTCTTTATCATTTAATTGCTGTTGTGGTTGTGATTAATTATGGATTAGAGTGTTTTACCAATTTGGATTTAGCTTATATTCATATTCCGCACATATATTGTTTGTTTATAAGTTTGTGTTGGTAATTTTAAATTGGGGATCTAAACGTTCATTGGTGTTTTACACACTATTTGAACTTTCATAAATACATGGCAGTGACATAAGTGACTAAGAGAATATTTGACTAGGTGCTTGTTTTGATAGAAGTCTTGTCTTGTGGAGTCATTATGAAAACATTTGCATATTATGTGAAAGCCATAGTGCTATTTATCTAACAAATAATCAAGAACATTGATTTCTGCTTCCTCTTTGTTCATGAAATTATTCATGAGAGAGACATTTTGCTTTAGAAAATTTGGCCTATAGATAATCCAGTGGACATTATGACTAAGTTCCCTCATATTAGAGGTGTTAGGTTTATGTAGATATGATGACTAAGTTCCCTCATATTAGAGGTGTTAGATTTATGTGTATAGGCCCAAGATGCCAATTTTATTGTAAGTCCATACATATTTAACCCCTAGCTCTCTCTTCCTATATAAAATCTACTTAGGGTTTATTGTAATTGAGTGAATTGAAATTATAGTAAAAATATGACTGTCTAGAATTTGTACTATACTCTCATATAATAAAAATTTCTTTTGTAGACGTAAGCCGTTAAGTTGAATCACATAATTCTCATATTTTTTGTGTACTTTATTTTGTACTTCCTTTTCACTATAATCTTAATTCATTCCGTCACAATGAACCGTTTATTCCTACAGTCTTTGTACAAATTCAAGTTTTTGACCAATCTTTGCGTTTGAGTTTGCCCTTAATATGATTTTGGATGGAGGTGATAGAGAAGTGTCGTTTGTGTGACTTGACTCGAAGGTCAAGGTGGAGATTCTTTAGTCAGTGGTGTGAATTGTCACATGCTTATTCTTTTTGACTTTGTCTTAAATTCTTTCTCCAAAAAAAAAAAAAGAAGAAGACTATGTCTTATATTGGGTTAATATTTTACGTGTGTAGCACAATATTTCATCCCACAAAGGATAGGCACCATGCCGACTTTGAAATTTTATAAATACTAGGGGTTGTTTGGTTGGAGATTTTTAGTACTGTTGTTCAGTTTTTAGTGTTATGGAAATTCATGTTTGAATGTTATAGAAATACGTGACAGAAGTGTTATTGTTGTTTAAATACTGAAAATTGTTGTTTAAACACTAGTACCAAACAGCTCCTAGGTTTCTTTATATTTTGATTTATGATGTGCCCTAATTAGACTAGAGCAAACCAAAATTACTTTATTTTTTTATTTTTTTTTATTTTCTTTTATGTCACAGGTTGAAACTCTATGAAAAGAATGTTAAGGTTTTAGGAAAGTACATCTATATTACCTTTGTAATCTCCATATTTTTAGTGAAATTTTATCTTTGTCTCCCCCTAGCTTATATGTAAGCCTAATATCAGAACACATAAATTAATTAGTATTTTCTTGTGTGGTTGTGCCTAATGTTCTTTCAAATTTCTTCATTTATATTATTTGTTTGTAAAATATTTTTAAATCTCATTATATATTTCTCAATTAATCTTATGTGAATTTCATGCAACAATATAATTTGCCTATAAAATACCTAAAATCTAAATAAATAAAAAAATCAAACACATAGCTTTTTGAGATTAGTGGAGATCGAGCATAAAATGGAACGCTGGTAATGAGATAGAGGACATCAATTTTGCGCAGCCATCCATGTGTGTGCACTATGTCTATCATATATTAATGTCAAAACATTAGTGGCGGCTCCACATGTAAGCTAGGGTCACAGGACCACCTGACTTGCAAAAAATATATATGTACACTTTTTAAAATACTTATTTGCTAAACTAACTTATTGTAACTAATGATCGCAGGAAATCTTTTGAGAACACGGATTCCTATTTCTCAATGATATCCCACGATCAAGACAATTGGCCGAATCCCGCGAAACCATTTCATAGAAGTTCATTGATATCTTTTTTTTATAAAGCAAATCGACTTCGATTCTTGAATAATCCACATCACTTCTGCTTCGATTGTAACAAAAGATTCCCTTTTTATGTGGAAAAGGCCCGTGTCAATAATTATGATTTTACGTATGGACAATTCCTCAATATCTTGTTCATTCGCAACAAAATATTTTCTTTGCGCGGCGGTAAAAAAAAACATGCTTTTTTGGAGAGAGATACTATTTCACCAATCGAGTTACAGGTATCTAACATATTCATACCTAACGATTTTCCACAAAGTGGTGACAAAAGAAGGTATAACTTGTACAAATCTTTCCATTTTCCAATTCGATCCGATCCATTCGTTCATAGAGCTATTTACTCGATCGCAGACATTTTTGGAACACCTCTAACAGAGGGACAAATAGTCAATTATAGTAAAAATGTTAAACACCCTGACTTGACAATTACAAAAATTTGGGTTCAACCAAAATAAAATTGATGCTACATTCACAATAGTTTCACAATAATTTTTTTTTTTTAAATATTCAATGTGATAAGTTGTTTCTGATTCTAATTTGAGCCTTATACTGATATTATTTTTTACCCACCAATAAACAGCTTTTTACATAAAATTTATTGTAGAAATATTGTGAATGTAGTATTACTCTAAAATCAATTTTGCCTCCCAAACATAATCCTTAATCCCTTTCTCTAAAAATTAAAAAAAAATTTTAAAAAAAAAAGCTTAAATAACAACAATAAATATTAGCCCAAATAATAACAAATATAAACCAAACAAAAACAAGACAAGACCAAGTTTTTTAAAAAATCTAATATTAAAAAAAAAAGATAAAAATTGCTAATCATTTAAATTCGTAACTCGTTCAATTTATTTAATAAAAATAATCTCTAATTTCATTTTTTTCTTAAAAAATGGTACCAAGAAAAATATTATAGTTGTGAATTTTTCTTGATGACGATGATAGTTATATTCTTATTGGCTTTATAATGCAACAATTTTACTTTCATTAACGACTCAATTACAAATTTTAGCAAATATTTAATTTATTACTTTATTAAATCTTATATAATTTAAATTTATTAACGACAATCTTAAAAAAGATTCCTATAGCCGCTACTGAACTAAGAATAATAAGAATAATGAAGATGTAAGGAAAGTTTTTTGATAAAGGAGGCGAAGAAATGATAATTCTTCGATATTAAATAAATATATAAAAATAATAATAAAAAAAGAGGACCGAGAGATTACCTTTACGTTCTTGCTTCTTTCGGTTGTTGCGGAGCCTTGGCTTCCATCAATTGCTTCTTTCATTCTTTTGTTGTTCTTGGTTGTCGCGTTCAGTAAAGGCACCCAGGGAGTATAAAGAAATATAACCACCACCACCGACACCGTAGAGAAAACCCAGCCTACCAAAAATCCTTGTTTGAAGAAAACATGAAACTTCGCAGGAGCAGCCATGCATGGGTCCAATGGAGCCCCACAAAGTCCCGGATTGTTTGCATAGCTTTCTGCAGGAAAGGTGATATTGTAAAACATAGGCACCGGCCCTGACAACCGATTGTTAGCAACACTGAAGTTTTTTATCCTATGTAGCAGGAAAAGTTCTGGAGGAATTGAAAAATAGTATCACATTCAATGAAAAACACACTCTTTACCCCTCTCTCTCTCTGTTTCTCTCTGAAAGAAAAGGTAAATAGAAGATTATTATTTCATTGAATGAGAATATACAAAGTAGCTTTGCTTTTATATGTAAAAGCAAGCATAAAAGAGAAAAACAGAAAAAAGTAATTTCTAAAACTAATTGATCCGTGAATTAAGGAGTCAGTGGCTGCAAATGCGGAATTAGTTAATGCTCAATGTACACGTGTCTGCATCTGGCTGCTCCTTATCAACTAATCTCTGCTGTATCTTATCTTTACTAACCTCTTCCATGTGAACCTCACGTGCCTCAACACTCTAAGCACTTTTCTTCTTATTTTTCTTCTTAATAGGAATAAGTCCCGTTAGCTGGTTGTTGTCAAGTCGAAGGACATTCAAATAAGTGCAATTCACTATGCTCTTCGGGATTTCACCCGAAAAATGGTTGGAGGAGAGATCGAGGACTGTCAGAAACCCGAGCCAGGATATCTCAGATGGTATGGTGCCTGTAAGGTCGTTCCCTGAGAGGTTAAGATGTGTCAAACTGCAGTAATTATTGGTTCGAGGGAACTGGCCCTTGAGCCTCATGTTCCCGAGGTCGATACCAATAATCCTGTTTTCATCAGGATTCCAGCAAGTGACCCCAACAAAGTTAAAGATGAAACCTCTCGTGGTGTTGCCGAAGTTCCATGAATGTTTGAATTTGTTGTAAGGGTCTTCTAGTGACTCTTTGAAGGACCTCAAGCAGCTGATATCATAATGCTTGAAACCATTGCTTATTTCAACAATGTTCAGAAATGAAAAAGCAAATATGTGAAGTAGAGCTATGACGAGACTAGTATTATGAGCCATTTGCTTGCGAGTGTTTATCAAGAAAGCTCAGAGGTAGTAAAGCCATATATATACCCAGTGAAAAAGCGAAAAATGGAAACACAATCAATTTCAGGAAATTTCAAATTGGAAAATAGATCATTTTGATATTAGCTTCAAAGAACATGTAAGACAAATCAGTTAGGAAGACATGGCCTACATTTGAACCAAGTCTATACCATCAAGAAGAGAAGTAAAATCGTTTTTTTGATTACCGTGTACTAATAAAGTGGTTGATGAGTCTAATTTTCCAAGTCATGCGCTTTGAAGAACTCTGGCCAGAGCATGAAAC
Source organism: Quercus tomentella (assembly GCA_028535165.1). Lineage (NCBI taxonomy): Eukaryota > Viridiplantae > Streptophyta > Magnoliopsida > Fagales > Fagaceae > Quercus > Quercus tomentella. The sequence goes on from JAPQVY010000155.1 coordinate 22,363,222, forward strand.
TTCTATGAGCTGTCCAATAATTTCATGAGCGCACCGAGGAAAGAGAAAGGGTTCATGTAACTTCGGTGGAGGAAGTCACCAGCAATTTTTTCTTTTGTTCTTTTCGTTTCTCTTCATCTTTTTACAGAGTCCGGTTCTGTTTTTCAACGGTCTTAAAGTACTCCCTTTTGGTTATGCATTTCGGGTTTAGTTTACCTCTAATACTTTTTTAAATAAAATTTTCTTTTGTTTTAATGAGAAACTGTCATTGTGTATTTAAAACAAAAAAAGTCATCCAATTAAAAAAGTACTAGAGGTAAGCCAAACTCATGCATTTCAAGTAGGATGCCAATTTTGACAAATCCAACGTTGGATTACATTTATCTTTATATATTCTCTATGCTTGCAAAATTTCAAGGTGATGGAATATCAATAGCCACGTCATCAATCAATTATTTAAATTCAATTTTTTGTAGATTAAAATAATGCATAAAAAATATGTTTATGGATGAAATGATAAATAACATTCGATTAGTATGAAAATTGGCATGCATGTTAAGAACATATAAAACATGTAATTTAATGATAAGATTTCCAAAATACGAATTTAATAACAAATTATTAAGTGGTGTAACATTATTTAGAGGTACATTAGAAGTAACTTGAACTCAACTCTCTCTCTCTCTCTCTCTCTCTCTCTCTCTCTCTCTCTCTCTCTATATATATATATATATATATATATATATAAAGATTGGTTCAAATTACACCTGATGTAACTTCACAAGAGTTACACCTTTTGTGAATCATTGATTACTATTAGATCTAAGGGTCAAAAAACACTCATAGTAGTATCATTATTACTCTCTAGAAATTAATGATTTAGGCATTAACTCTTCCTATTAAAGGGAAAAAGAAAAAAAACCCCATAGCATTAACCTTTTTTTTTTTTTGGTCCATATCATCATCTTCTTCCTCCTGTCTTTCTTTTTGCACTATACTTTCAGGCCTCCACCATTCATAAAATTCTCATAGTTGGGTCGAAAAGCAGCCACAGAGCTTCTCTTTTGTTTATTCGTCTAGTGTTACTAGATAATTTCATAGTTGACGTTGAAGAGACCACATGTGCTCTAAAACTATTGCAGTGAAAAGATATTTCTTAAATTTGGATTTCCATTACCACCATTAATAATAGTCTTGTATCTATAAAGGAGTTTTTAAGTGGATGGCACGCTTTCTGTTGAAGAAATTTCTTTGTGGAGGAACCATGAGAAGAACTTTCACATTAACTTTAAGAGAGAATCTTGACTAAAATATTTTGTTTATATATAAAGACGTTATATTCAGAATTCTTTCAACAGCGAGCCTAGCAAGAAGAAAAGAACTTGAGAGTTATTTTCAGAATTTTTTCCAACAACGAGTCTAAGAAGAAGAAAATACTTGAGATGTTATTTTCAAAATTATTACAACCACCATTCATGACGGAGGCCTAAAAGTATAGTGCAAAAAGAAAGACAAGAGGAAGAAGATGATGATATGGATGAAAAAAAAAAAGAGTTAATGCTGTGGGTTTTTTTTTTTTTTTTTTTCCCCTTTAAATCACTAATTTCTAGGGGGTAATAATGATACTACTATGAGTGTTTTTTGATCCTTAGATCTAATAGTAATCAATGGTTCACAAAATGTGTAACTCTTGTGAAGTTACACCAGATATAACTTGAACTCATCTCATATATATAAATATATATATATATATATATATTGTAAGGGCGGAGGCCCAAGATAATATATTGGGTCGTGGGCTTATCCAAGGACACTAAGTTGTCCGAGGAGATGCCAGAGGTTGTTTAAGGTCCATTGTAAGGCCTCATATGTAAGGGACACCTGGAGGAATGTCCGAGGAGTAAATCCCTCTCGAATAGGGCAACATGTCTCGAATTTGTATCTCAGCAGCGGGATGAACCTTCCTAGAAGCTCAAGAGATGAGGACGTGGCTTATGAGCCTGAAAGAAAGGGGGATAAACACAAAATATCTAAGGAAAAGCTGCTACCACCGCATTAAATTCATTGTAACCACTTTCCTAGCCACATTTATGTGGAGAGGACATCTGAACAGTAAAACTTTGGTTACTACAACTCACAGAGAACCAGGAGAGGTGTCCGATGGGACAGCTACTCAAGTGATATCTCCAACAATCAACAAGTGTAGGGTTAAAATGATCCAAAGGGATCTATATAATGTAAAGAATCCTCTATGAAAAAGAGGAGGGAGAAAATTAGAAGGAGGGATGATAACAAGCTTATTTACAACTGTACGCAGGAAGGATCAATCTATATGAATGTTAAGCTCCTAGGACGGAAAGTGCTCTTATTTGTTTTCGAAGTCTAATTCAAATCTTCTTTGAACTTGTGATAACTATTGCACAATTCACTAAGGCCCAGTTTTCCAACCCACTCTCTATAAATTTATTGTATTGGGCCTGCTGGGCTTGAATTCACTTGTCCTTCAGGAATAGTGCACAAACTCAGTCCCTATATATATATATATATATATATAAAGCCAAAGTTGAGAAAATTCAATTATTTTCAGAATTAGATTCTAATAGTTGTTTAATTTTGCACCATGTGCCATATACTTGTATCTAAGTTATTTAAAAAATTTTAGTTCTAGATGAGTTAAAGTTGTGCAAAAAAAAGTGTCTAATATAAATAAACCATCAAAAACCCAATAAAAAAAAAAGAGTAAAATCATGTGTATATAAAAAAAAACAAAACAAAAAAAAGAAGAAGAGAAAGTAAAACTCATGCATATATTTCTGGCTTAAAAAATGTGTAACTCCTACACTAGATATAATTGGAACATATATATATATATATATGTAATTATGATTGTTTTTAATTGTACCATGCATATGCATGGGTTATACACTAGTTAATATAACATATAGAGAATTAGAGACATACTTAACCCAAAAGGCATAAGCCTAATATGAATGAGCTCAATTATATTAATTATATTAAACGCTAATTTTTTTTATCATTATTCAATGCGGGATTTCATTTCACACGTGTACATCCAACAATCTCCTCTTCACATATGAGTCTCTGCAACTCTATGTGATCGTTTTTGTAGGGTTTATGGGCCTTGCCTTGTGCAATATACCATCCCCACTCCATTTGCAAAAGGGACCTCGATAACCTTGACCTTATCATCTTTGTTGCACATCACCATGATCTCTAATACCATTTGTTGGGGAGATAAAACATCATTAAGATATTACTTGAGTAGTTAATATAACAAATAGAAACACACTTAACCCAAAAGACCTAATAAGCCTAATGGGTATGAGATCAACTATAATATATTAACCACTAAATCTTATTATCATTACACCCAAAAATAATTTATGCACATTGTGTGTGTACGTATAATAAGGTGTGTAGACTAATTTTTAGTCAAAATTTTATAGTTAGTGTAGTTACGTTCATTGGGCTTTTGCCCTATTTATGTTTAATTGTACTGCCCATAGTTTTAAAAACACTCTTATATTAACTTGTAGTACACTTATGTGTCTCCTGTATAAAAAGTACCTCTATACAATTTATTCTTGAGAAATACAATACAAAGTGATCACATTTTAGCCAATCAAATCTAAAATTTAAAGACATCAAGCCATGCAAAGTTGTGTTAAAATTCATAGTTGCTATAGTAACCATGTAAATTTACACTAGCACTACTCATTTTGCATTCATGATTTTAGAATTTTTTACGTATTCCAAAAATAAAGGAAAAGAGTAGATGATGATTGGTGCGTGTGCAAATTAAGAGAAACAATTAAAAAATATCAAGAAAAATTTATATCTTTATAAAATGTAGTGTAAAATAGATAATTTGATATGGGGTGTTTTGAAAAGAGAGTATCTAAAATAGAAAAAATATGTTCTTATACTAAAATAGACAAAAAAAAATGCACGAGCTGATGTGAATGCTTAATATTAACAATTCATTCTCTACAGTGAAGATGTGCAAAAAATGCACTTGATATGCTTAACCACCAAACTAGCTCTACCTGCGTGCATTATTTTATGAGTCCTTGTGAGTAGGGGAAAATTTTTAGGTACTCTTTGAACATAATATGTTTGACAAATTAAAGCTTACCAAATGTCAAAGGTCCATGTATTTGTAGATCAAGCAATGTACTCCTGAATTCATCTATGGTTAATCTAGGATTAGTTAAAGTATTATCTAATATAAAAATCCTACATCGGATTCACTATAACACAAGTACTTAATATCAATATGTAACCGTCAAAGATTTTTACATTGTAGTCATAGATCATCGGGCCGAACTACATAAATTATTGTGTGCTCTCTCTTTTTTTTTTTTTTTTTTTTACAATATTTACTTAATTTATCAAATTTAATAAATACATTTTTTGTTGTACACGTATTAGATTATTATGTACTTAATTGACCTTTTAAATTGTTTTATAGTATATATATTTAAAAAATACTTCTTCACCATACCCCCAAAAGACAAACTTAATTAATGTATATTATCAATAAAACAGAGATCACCAAGCAGCTGATAACACTCTCGTAGCCATTGCTTATTTCAATAATGTCAAGAAATGACCAAGCAATTATGTGGAGTAAAGCTGTGACGAGTCTGGTACTACGAGCCAGTTGCTTGCGGGTGTCTATCAAGAAAACTCAGATGTAGAAAGTCATATATGGAGTATGTAACAAGTTAAAAAGAGAAAGAAACAAAATCATCATCAGGAAATTTCAAGTTGGAAAAAAGATCATTTCCCAATAAATTCTTGAAGAAAGAACATATAACAAAACCGATTTAGAAGACATGGCCCAAGCATGAACCAACTCTATACTATCAACAATAGATAATTAATGATATAGTTTTCTGATTACCGTGTGATAATAAAGCAGTTAATATGTTGACTACGAGTCTAGTTTTCAAAGTCATGCACCGTTAACTCTGGTAGAAACTCTGGAGTCCGAAGCATAGAAAACGAAGTCAATAAATAAAGCTGTCAATTCAATCATCAATGCATGTAAGCCACATTTCCATGAGTGCCTTGTCCAATAATTGTCTATGAAAGGTCTAAGTTTACTACTCTTATTATCTGATACAATCTTTAACGCCCCTACGGAACTCGACCTTGAGCCCATGTTCTCATCAGATGGAAAAATTTTCATGGCTCTAGTTAATTTATGCCCTAAGGACATAAATTAACCAGCTATTTTGAGAAAATTTTTATAGAAAATTAAAAAAACTGTCAAAACAGTTAATCACTTTTTCATTTTTCTATAAAAAATTTTGTGCACTAAAGGCACACGTTAATAAAACCCAATTTTCATATGTGCCGGACGAACTGCACATGAGCTCCACTTAATTATGTGATGTAATTTTACACCTGTATATTATTATTATTATTATTATTATTATTATTTTGAAAAATACACCCGTATATTATTGTACTTACTAAGAATAAGGCCCAAATCTAACAAAAAGAGTATAGACTCAAATCTCCGGTCATTGAGTGGAGTCCAACATATATTTGGGAAAATATATGGACCCCAACACATAAAGTTGTTGACTTTAAATGGGATTTTTTTTTTTATAAGATAAATGGGATTTATAATATGAAGTATTATAGATCAATGACCTCAAATTCTAAGATCATGTTTTTGCTAGAAAAGCCAAGTCCATAGTTGATTATCAGGTTAGGTTAGAAGATGTCCACTTGATGTCATATCTTTTTTGATCAAAAAGAGGGAAAATATGGGTTGACCCTGAAAAATTAATCTTAATATAAAAAATTAAAAATTAAAAAAAGTGAATTTTATCATTTCAGGTGAAAGTTTGACTTAGTTTGAGTGTTGGTTAACTTGGTTAAAGATTGGTCAACAGGGGCATTTTAGTCATTTTAACCTTAAACATAAAAAAATTGGGTAATTTGACTTCCAATTAGGATAAATTCCCACTTTTAAACATTCTCATGATACCATTAATGATAATTAAGTTTTATAAAATTAAAATAAAATTATTCATATACGTGTATGTAGAGTTACAATATTATTCTTAGTCATAAGTTGTTTGAATCGGTTACTAAAATTAATTAGATATTCATAAAATCACAATGAAGACCTAATTATCGAAAAAATTATCTCAACAATAAAGAGGATAAACAAATAATGTTTTAGTCCATATATTTTATGGATTTTAATTGAAATAAAGATACTCAGGTTTTCTATTATAGTTTATTTTTATATTTGTCTATTACCTAAATGATTGTTGAACAAAGATAGGTTAAAAATTCAAATCCTTTTATCAATTTTTAAAACGCGGCTATAGCTCCTAAAAACGTGGCTATAGGACGATTTGGCCTATAGCCACGTTTTTTTAGCCGCGTTTATAGGACATACTCTAGCCGCGTTTGAAAAACGCGGCTATATATATATATATATATATATATATATATATTTCCCCCTTTCCAGAAGGCAAACATAATGAAGCACAAGCAGGCAGAATAACACTCAGAGATAGAAAAAGGCAAACTCATGCCAAAACTTAGATCGGTAAAATGCAAGTTACTTGAAAAAGTAAAAAAAAAACATACAATTTTGGCTGCTGCTTCCTCATTAACAGGTTTCCCATCTTTATGTGTGTGGGTTAATATATAAACCTCATCCCTAGTTGGCTCCTCCCCATTTGGCCTCTTCTCCCTCTGCCCTCACATAGAGAACAAGTTAAGAGTACACTATGGATGAATGTAAAAAAATATGGACCACACAGAGGCAACAAAAATTTACAAAAATATAAATTACCTCCTCCTCACGTAACCTCGCATAGCTCTTACTCCCTAAAGTATGCACATCCTTCATCTTTGCACGGCAAACCTTATTTATAGCAGTTCGCACCTACAAAGTTTGATCTATAAATTATCACATTTTCAAATTTCATCTGGAAAGTAGAGTAAAAGATTAATTGAATGTTTAACTCATGTCTCAAAATGTGAATGTCAGTCTTGGGCCAAGCATTCAGACCACCAAAACAAAACAAAAGAAAATTTTAAAAAAATTTTAAAAAAAAATCCCTTTGGCCAGCGTGTAGAATATACCTTTTCCCTTTCAGAGTTCCAGTGGGATATGAGGATTGGCCATTGATGCGGAAGGACCCTCCTATCATGGTGCCTTAGTTGCTCATGTTTAGCCTTTACTATGGACTTAAAGCTCCTCCTTTTGTTGCAAGAGACTTCATGACCCAACTTTTTCCCTTCGGATCAATGTTGAACCTTGACTATAGCATAAAATGAAAGCATTCAATTACATAACACAGCAAAATGAACTTACATATGCCTGAGCTATCTTATAAGTTGGATACTCTTTTTGAGATGGTTTTGGACTAATGCTTATTGGTGAAACTTAGGTACATTTCCTTCTAAAAACCTAAGGAACTATATGTAAGTTTGATTTACTTAAAAAAGAAAAACTTTATAGTAGTACCTGGACGATCTGACATAAGTAAGGGGTGCAATGTAGCCATTCCGTGCTATGGTACCCATGAAACTGCTGAGCTTGGCAGCCTCACGGCCAATGGGCTGCCCAAATCTGTTGATTGAAACATCTATTCGCTCACCATCAGACAAGTCCCACAAGAAGCGGCATCGTGAAGGGCCTCGACACCTCTTTTTCCTAGGCTTGCACACTGACTTGCATGGTTGGTTGTTGTGGCATTCTGGGGCCTCCTGAATCTGCTGCTGTGGACCAGGATTGTTGATCACAGGACCTGATGGACAACCTGACTTATAATTACTGCACCCCATGACAGAGTTTGTAGGTGATTGTCCTACATAAAATAGTAGGGAAATGTCAATATTAGCTACAAAATTAACTCCTATATAATGAGAACCAGGTCCTCATTGTTTACATATATTCAAGTCTCTCTTAAATCCTGGTTGTATAAACTAGCAGACATTTTAAGTAACATAACCAAGTGGAAATGAAAACAAGATACTTATAATGCTGTTTGGAAAATTCTAATTAGATGCCTCATAGATCAACTTGTTCCTTGGACAGATAAATAAGCAGATAAAGATAAAATAGTACTTAAATAAGAAACTATAATGAATAAGTTAATAAAACATAAATATTAGTATGTTAAATACTAAACAGATAGCAAGTTAAAGGATTTATCATCTAGCATACCTACAGTGTCAGCCTGAGGATGGGAGGGCTGGTCTTGGCTAGTCGTCTGCTGCGGCTGCTGTAAATGATATGACTGGTTGAAACTTAGTATGGGCTGCTGTGGCTTAGGCTGGCTGTGTTTGTTGATCATCGGACCCACTGGACGATTCAGCATGTAATTTTTTCTCCTCAAGCCATGATCCCTATAAGGTGGTAAGTGAGATTGTCCTAAAAAGGATAAAAAGCCAATCAATAAAAATTTCAAAATAGATATCTTAATATTGAAATTGGAGACGAACACATAATCCAAATGTATGACTGAAAAGTTATATATAATTTATATTCAACTAGCATTGAAGAGGATTTATATTTGACATGTAACCCACCTGCACTATCATTTGTATAGCCTGCATGAGGTGGTGAGTTTGCTACAAGAGTGAAAAAAAGACCAATCAGTAACAGTTACAACTGAAATACGTATATAATGTCAATAAGAATCTCACAATGCCAAATGCAACAGTCAAAACAGTTTCTTTCATAAAGCAACTGACAAAAACAAGATAGATGAGTATGTAGTTATGATAATGGTTACCATGGCCTGAATTGAGGGCCTGTGTCAGCAAAAGTATAACGAATATGCAGATTGATACTATCATAGGAGTTGTAATATCAATTTTGAAGAGATAAAGCATTAATCTATATATAATTAATAACATATTGCATAGATTGAAAGCTTAAAGAAACAATCATCCCTGATATGAAGAATTAAGTGCGTCGCATACCTATGCTACCAATATCACTGCCAGCCTGTGGTTGGCTAAACACGTGGGTGATCTTATAACTATTACATAATGAGTTAAAAAAAAATTCCTCCAGTCCAATTTGGTGGTAAACTTTATTTAAAATTAAAAAGAGAAATAAAAAAGACAGAGTGATTATAAAATTAACCCAATTCTTAACGAAGTACTCATTTAACATGAGGAATGGAAGCTGTCTACAAAATATCAAATTTCTATAATACACTTTGCTACATATGTATATAGATCATACATGCTTATTTTCAGTGATCTTGGCCTCTCCTTGACTCCTTTGCAGCTTGGATGAGATGTACTTGTACACTTTCCTCCTTTGCCTGTTAAGAGAGACTCAAAAACCAAAAGTGAGGCTTTTGAAAACAGCATTACTACTATGGTTTAATGGTTATTGGATTTTCTAGAAACAGTTTTGAAAACATTATTAATATCATGGTTGCTACCCCTATGAATGTAAATGGGTTGAGCCTTTAAGTGCACAAGGGCTATGCTAATGCCTCTTCAATTAATCTTTTTCTAACTTTTTAAAAGGACAAAATATATATACTTCAACAAGCTGATAATTACCCCCAAAAAAGGTTCAAACAGATATATATGCATGTGATATATTTACTTTATATTATTATTTCATTCTCTTTAGAATTTGCCTACAGACAATCCCAAACGCTAATCAAGGTCCTCAAACACTACTAGTGGAACTTGGGGTAATGATAATATTCTTTTATGATTAATCACTAAGTCTCAGTCAAATTGGGGTCTCTTGTGTCTACATAACCCTTCATCCGGGCCATTGAAGTCTATTTGACCCAGGCCCCAGCAGGACTTAACTTTTATTTTTAGTTTTTACTAGTGGCCAACGCACACCACACGGCTGCGTGCGAATATGTAATTATTTTAAAATGTGATATAATGTATAATTTAATTTCTATTTTTTATTGTAGATAACCTGTTTTTCCTAAAAAATAAACAAATTATAAAAGTATTTACTATCTTTCTATTTTTACAAATACATCATTTTATTATTTTTGGTGTTTTTGATTGACATTATTCTTTTTTGAAGTATACTTTTTTTTTTTTTGACGAAAGAAGGTAGTTTGAAGTAGACTGAAATTGACCAAAATGGTCTAAAATGCTATTATGATGCGACTCAATAGAAGTTTAGGAATAACAAATACTACACTTTTGCTTTTAGATTATTATATAAAATATTATTATACTACAACAAAATTTGAATTTATAGTCTCTTTTTTAATGTTATATATTCTTTACCATCATTCTAAAATATCAAAAAATATGTATAACTTGAATAATAAGGACTGGGGTTTGGACTTTAAAGTATTTGTTTACTCTAAGAGACTTACTTTAAAGTTTAAACTGTGGAATCCTGCATGTTTCTTTTCATCCCCAAAAAGAAAAAGAAAAAATCTAGATAACTTATTTCATAAATTTTTTCTTAACCTAATAAAATAACAGGTTGTGAGTGTTGGGAAAATAAAAATATTGTCAGTAATATCTATATAAAAGTAATTGTCTACTGCTTACAAATTGTCACTTATGCTGCGTTTGTTTCGGGTGAAAACCATTTCAGGAAATTATTTTACACCCTTGTGTGTGTTTGGTACCGAAGGAAAATATGGTCAACCTGAAATTCGTTTACACTTTGACCGTAAAAAACCCCTTCTCACCCGTAAAACCATTTCCATTCTTATTTTACCTTCAAATGTTTTACACTTCTAACACAATCCTCACACGCACTCACAGACATCACAGACTTGAAGATCTCAGCCCACCCCTCCCTCATCACCGATCTACAAACACCCAAGACCCACCTCTCCGATCGCCAGCCATGCACCGATGAGTACAGGTTGAGCTCCGATCTTGACAACCAACCGCAGGCCGTGCTCCACCAGGCTCTCCAATGCACTGGCCGATCTGGCCGCCACCGATCACCAGCCCACTCCACTCCACCCCCAAACCCACCAATCTAGCCACCGCCGTCCTCCATCCACTCCGATCTCTCTCTTTCCCAATCTATCTCTCTTTCCCTCAATCTGTCAATCTTTCTTCCTCCAATCTCGCCGCTATCAGACCCACTCGCCCATCTCGCCTCCTTCAAACCCACTCACCGATCTATGGTCCTTTACCTCTCTCTTTCTCTCAATCTATCTCTCCCTCTCCCTCTCCCTTTCCCTCTCTCACGATCGGTGCTTATATTTGAGAAAGATTGAAATTTCTTTTGTTATGTTTTATTGTTGATTTGGTTTATATATTCAGATTTCTTATTATAATATTTGTTTGGAAGCAGAGAAAATGTGAGAAAATGTGTTTTCTAGAGGATTTTCAGAAACACAACCAAACACCTGAAAATATTTTCCAAAATATTTTTTGTGATGTGACCAAACACCTAAAATCATTTTCATTTCTAAAAAATATTTTCACTTGAAAATATTTTACACTTTGAAATCATTTTACATTGAACCAAACGCAGCCTTAACCCGACTGAAAAAAAAAAAAAAAAAAAAAAAAATTGTTTCTGTAGAAAATTTGAATTAAAATCCACACGTTTTTATAATTACTTTATCTTTTTGGTGATTATGGCCTTAGGTTACACATTTCAAATGCCAAAAGCGGAGGGTGGTTGTAGGCTTGTAGCCACTCTAGCTGTGCATTATTTCCTCATTTGGGCCTTAATCCTCATTTGTATGCTTATCAATATTTCAATTGGGCCTGCCCTTTTAAAATATTAAAATCAATACGGAACTGGTTTTAGCACTATAGCAACGTTGTTTTCCTCATTTGGGCCTCAATTGTTGTGGATTTTAACTGGCCAGAACCTCAAATTTGATATCAAAGCCTAATCCAAGCTCTTATTCATTTCTTACTAGGATACGTTTGGTGGTTTGTCTAGCATCTCTATATGGTTGGGTCATTTTATATATACAAAACAAAAAGAACACTCATTGATAACTTTAATATTGTGGACAATAAAGAGCAATTATCCTGAAGTAAAAACCATAGATTTCAAATCTAATTGCATCTATATTAAAAAAAATTTAATAACAAAAGTAATGCATTTCTTATGTAACTACTCATATTTAAATGCACATAGAGACAGACACCTTTAAAAGAAAAAAGAAAAAAAAAGTATTGAAGGTGAAAGATTCTAGGCTTACCAATAATGTAGAAACCAAGGCTATAGCCAACTCCAGTTCCTCCAGAAACTCATCTTCTAGTTCAAACATGCTTCTGAGCTCTGTAAGAATAAAAAGGACTGTCTCAATCTGCTGAAATATAACCGAAATTTATATTAGTTGACCTGTCCAATATTAAACTTATACTATTGAGGTTTTCAATTTGGATAAGATACCAAATTGAATTCCAGTGGATTCAGCTGTTAAATTTATTCAAGAACATATAGCCCCAAAAGATGAAGAAAATGAGAGTATATAATATATTTTGGTAGTTACGATCACAAGTGAAAATTGAACCTTTGAAAAGAATTTGGCAATTGTTGCTTCAATGCTGTCCAAAACTCCCACGGCTGTGCTCAAAGCTTGGTAGATAGACTCCTCATCAGCCTACCATATGATTTGGGAATGGAGAAAATTGTTAGAACTATAATTAAATGATGAAATTTACTGACATCCCAGAAGAAATGTTATCACAGGTTGCCAATTAGAATGGATTTAAAACAGTTAAAAATGCTCCAATTAAAAGACAGAAATACAGTGCATTGGTTGGACAACTAGCATTTTGAATAGCATTAATTCTCATAAAGACAATACAATACCTTCAAACAGAGGTAGCCTCCAAATGTAAGGCCCATTAAAGTGGTTTCTTCTTCCAAAGAGCCCGATGCATTTACCCCAGCTTCCTTAAGGCAGACAGATTGCATTGTATCAATAGCATACCTGTTATTTTAAATTGTCAGTTAACCCATACATTACTCTTTGACAGCTGAGAATATGTAATTGTCAGTCAAATTTTAGCCCCCCCCCCCCCCCCCCCCAACACCTTGTTGTGCCTTTAGGCCTTAAGACACTTGAAAACATTTAATAATAATAAAAAATAAAAAAAGGTGCACTAGGCCCAAGCTGGGCCTCATATTGCTTAATTAAACACACCGACAAACCCTTTCGTCATATAGCCAAAAGTCTCCCATTGGCTCATTAAATTGGGCTAGTTTGTGAGGCCCACTTATTTGGAAATCATACTTTAATTTCAGAAATAATTAGGTGAACTGGGTTTTAACGATTCCGCACACATTCAAAAGCTCGCTGATTTGGGCTGCAAGGTTGAAACCCAAACTATCCTATGCCCAACTAGGCCTGGGAAAATGCGACTTCATGGTCCAAATCTTTGGCTAGTTGATATTTGAATTTATTTGGGAGAGTTTTACTTACCTTCTTCTCAAAAATAAAATAATAAATGGGAGAGGTTAATTATTTTTTATTATTTTATTAAGATTAAAAAAATAAAATCTAGGTTTATTAAAAGTAAAGTTTAAAAAATCATACTTAAGTTAAATAAACTGAAAAAATAGCTTAATTTAACCCCAACCGCACCTTCAAATGAATACTTAGTATATAATTCACCCAAAAAATAAGGAACCTACTATTTTATAATTTGCACTGTTCTCATGTGATTCTTGAGCAAAGGCAGAAATACCCCTTCAGTTACTTGATACTGGCCAAGTAGGTAGAGAAGTCTAATTTCCAGATAAAAGGATGCTCAAGTTGGTGACTTTTGATGGAACAAACCCCAAATCTTTGGCTCCCATGTATTAATGTGGAAGGAATCTTACATAGCAGTGAAAGGTTTAGATAGAATAAAAAATAAAGATTCTGTTCCCAAGGAATGTTGCAAGTTAAAGGCAAAATATGAGATAGTTCCTAAATTGAAGTAAGAATAGACACAGGGAAAATGCAAATAGAATGAAAATAAATTGAAGCCAATCTCAGTGCCTACTGAGCTTCTTTCAACTTCACAACTTAGTTGATTAAGTGTAGCAGAGCCCAACGCTAGTAACAGACAGTATAAAACATGAAATTTAACAAGCATGGAAGTTTTCTTACTCGCATGATGCACCAAAGATAGTCTTGATTGGAGCTGCAAATGCACTTCCAATAACACCTCCAATTCCATTTGCAGCTTTACCGATGACACCCCCCATTGTGAAATATTTCCACAGTCAAGTCTCATTCAAAAGCTGATATCAATTGATATTAGCTCCATAGCAATTGCACTGAGAAAATCAATGGCAAAAAATGAATATTAGGCTATGAAGCACGGGTGCGGGTGCGGGTGCGGGTGCGGGTGCGGGACTCAGCAATTTTTGAAAAAATTGGGTGTGGGTGCAACGGGGTGTGGCGATTAAAAAATTTATAAAAATATTTTTATTTATATTTTTAATATATTACTAAGCATACTTTTTCACATTATATAAACAAATACCAAATTTAAGAGCAATAGTAAATAATAACTAAAACATGATGTTCATAAATTAAACCCACAAGTTTAAAATCTTTTTCTTTTTATTCTCTCCATTCACCTGCCACTCCAGTGCCAACAAGTCAACAACACATCGAGTTTGGTCTCATCAGAATATCAACTTTACCTTCTTCTTTTTTATTTCCCCAAGGCTTCCATTTCCCAAACCTTAATCTACACCACACCTTTTAAAAAAATCTCTACACCAAGTCAGCCTTTTACTTATACATATTTTTTCTACTTTCGTCTTCTTAACCTTCGTTTCTTCCGTCACTCCAACTTCCCAGTTCATACCTTTTCTTTTTATTTTTACCTTTCTTTAGTTTTCTTAAACCAGTTTAGGCAACATCTAGACTGAGTAGAGGCAGGAAAACAAGACAGAGAGAGAAAGAGAAGAAGATTTTGCACTTTTTTTTTTTTGAATTTCGGCGTTTCAGCAGTTTCGCCCGATACGGACCTATACGGCCCAAGTCGGCGCGAGTCGTGAAACGAAAAAAATAAAATAAAATAAATAAAAAATAGCTGGACATGGCACCGACGCACAGGCAACAGCGTCCCTCACGCGTCGGACGCGGGTGTGGCGGGCGTTTTGCCGCGTCCATGCATCCCAGATATTAGGTAGCAAATGGGAGTTTTAAAAAATAGAATAAAAGTAAAAGGTACCCAATATTGCTACAAAGTTCAAACCTATTGTAGTTAATATGTTTTTCCCATTCTTAATCATTAAAAATGCAATCTTTCAATTTTTCCAACACCATAGATTCCAGAATGCAAATTTGTTCCTTAACTGATAGTCCAGAATTATTTCCCAAATTTGGCAATAAATTTTGAAGATGACAGGGCAATAAGGTCACATTTTACAAGAACACAAAGAAAATAAAAAACTTGAAGGACAACAGGGTGAACAACATTAGTTAAAGTAAGTTCATACCTGGGTCGAGGGGGAAATCTAAAAAAGGATTAAAGTAAGTCCAGATTCCATTGCTCAAAAAGGGACATCAGAAATCACATGGTACTGAAGGCATTCAAAAATTTGTTTTCAACAGCCTACAACAACAACAACCAAGTCTTAAGCCCCAAAAATTTGGATTCAGATATGGATCCTCAACAGACCAATGAATGATACCTAAAAGATAAGACATTGCTAAGCACTTGAAGTCTGAAGCGACTATCACTCCTATACTTGACCATACAATCAGGAGTAGATTTTAAGAGAACAAAAACCATCCAAACAGATAACCAATCATTCCCAAACAATCTTTAATCATAAAAGTTCAACTTTTTTAAAGCTTCCTTTTTCAAGGTACAGTTTTTAAAACAAAATCATTTTCAAAAAGCTGAAAACAAGCTGTATCAACCAGGAACCATATATACACCAAAAATCATAATCAGTTTAAAAGTGATATCACATTATTCATCAAAATGAGATCAATTCTGCATTTTATAATGATAAAATTGAAACAGAAATTGACTCATACACAGAGAAATCAGATCTATGGACTCCAAAGTGAATAGCACTATAAAAGTTGAAGATCCAGAACTTCAAGTAGGTGCTTACAGTATTATACACATGCAATTGAAATGCAAAGGCTCATTTCATATGATTTGTGTCTCTCACATGGAGCTGATCCCTACATTGCTGGTATAATAGGATATTTTCTGTTTGTGTCACCAGGTAAAATACAAATACCTTTTTATCTTTTGGGAAATTAATGGACTTCAAAGATGCAGCAGCAGCAAAAGATGATGCAAAAATTTCCTCCTGAAACGATTCAGTTGCATTAGAAATTATGATTAACAAAGTTTAGCAAACTTGGGGGAGAAGAGTCACTAACTAACCTCATTGACATTCAAATCTGAATCTGTGATCCTATCTTTGATCTTTCACATCCTCTTCAATCTCACCATCCTTATGAATTATTAAATCAAGATTTATAATCCCTTCATCTTTATTTCTACTTTTACAAACTTACACTCCATGTATTCTATTATGAGAGAAACTACTAGTTAACCAAGGATACATACCATGATAATGTGAGTAATACCAGAAATCTCACGCTTTGCAGGTTTCGCTCCGCCTTCTGTTTTAGACCTACCAGCCCCTTCAAAAATTAGCACCCTCAATAAAATCCCATTTGTGCAGAACACAATTGATGAGTTCCTCCCACCTTTGCTTTCCAATCGTATCTAGCATGGAGACAAAGATACAGTTAGTAACTGTAATAGCTCAATGTATAAAGATTTTTTTTGATAAGTAGTAAGTTATATTGATATAAAAAGGAACACCCTAGTACACAGGGAGTGAACAAGGAATAAGAAATCAGATACAAAAATTGCAAGCGTCCAGGAAATCAATAAAAGAAGGGAATGATTGATTTTGCAAAGCAAACAACCAATCCCTTAAAGTTCTAAAAAAGAGTAGCTTGAGGTCCGGAAAAGAGCTCTCAATATCTTCAAAACATCTACTATTTCTCTCCCTCCAAAGACACCACAATAAGCAATGAGGAATGATGGACCAAATATAACCATTTCGATGACGACCAAAGCTGCCTTGCCAACACCGTAACAGCCCCAAAACAGTGTGCGGCATAACCCAAGTAACTCCAAATAGACCCAAAACCATAGACCATAGATCCCTAGCAAAAGGACAATGAAGGAATAGATGGTCAACCGATTCACCATTTCTCTTACACATGTAGCACCAATCCAAAATCCACATCTTCCTTTTTCGTAAATTATCAATCGTCAAGCATTTCCCTAAGGCAGCAGTCCATACAAAGAAAGCTACTCTAGAGGGAATCTTCTGCTTCCAAATACTTTTCCAAGGAAAACCATAGAAAGTGTTGCCAACTAAAATTCTATAATAATCACTAACTATGAAACCCTTATCTTCGCTAGGTATCCAACACATTTTATATTAACATAAAGTACATTTACGCTTCCATGTAAACATTCCATTGCACTGCTTAAGTAAGGTGCATACCAAATTACATACGGAAAAATCAAGATATCATATTTTGATATTTATTCCTAAGAAAGAAACAGTAACTTGCCATTATGCAAAATCCACAGCAGCAGAATCCCAACCTAATTATTTTGTTTTGAATGTCTTTGGATGGACCATCAAATTTGTGTAATTTCATAGATTCATTCTACTCTTAACCTTGCAAGGGAACTTATGGGTATCTAGCTGGTATACTCTATTTGTCCCCTTTCTACTCTTTGTAAATTTCATATTAATACAATTGATCTTACGTGACCCAAAAACCTAAAAATAAAAAATAAAGTTCCTTCGCTGGTATCAATAACATGTGGTTCAGAAAAGAAAACTATATTTTAAAAAATATTCATTATGCAAATTTCCGCAAAATTGTTTCAAAAATGGTTGTATTGAAGTGTATACAGAAGATAGAGGGCATCCCAGTACATTAAGAGAAGTTGTGAACATTACCTTGTATCCAACATCATCACCAACATTCCCTCCTCTTTCATAACAGATTCTCTCAGCAACTAAATACAAAAATTACCCAGAGTTTCAAAATCATGTTTCACCTTAAGCTGAGAAATTAAAATTTATATAACAACTAAGGGAACTAAGCACTTTGGAGGCCATAGCAAAGAGTGCACACCTGATGTCGCTAAGATACGTAGAGGTTGAGTACACACAATTTTACAGGCCTCACCCTTACCCCACATATTATCTAGAAGATATTGAGGGACCTGAATCACGTTTGATGAGAAATTGAGAATATTAGTAAAAGTAACACCAAGAAAATTGAAAATTTAAATATGTTTGTATTCTAATATATAAAGTAATATATATATATATATATATATATATTTGCAGTGAAAAGCCAGCATCATGAACTTTTACAATTTTGTTGAATGCGTGCTCAGTAACAGAACATCATAATGCAGATCAGGTTTTGTAAGGATCTTTTTTTTCCCCTTGATAGAACAAAAGGGAAAAAAAAAGAAAAGGGGGGGGCATAACTGTAATACACGAAAGGTATACAAAAGAAACACCTAGAAACAAAATCAAGCATCTAAAATTTAAGAAATCAATAAACTCCAACAAACTTGAAAAATAATGATAATTTATCTCTTCTTTATATAATATAATATATGCCTGCTATACATTAACCTCTGTTGTCCACTACTCAACTAAAGATCTATTAAAAAAACTTAGGCTATAGGTCATTGATGGTAGGCTAAGATCCTGATACATGGTAAGACAATTTTATTAACAAAAAACTAATTCATAAAAGAAGAACGAAGCAGCCAAAAAACATATGAACAGAAAAAATATATATACAAAAACAACAACAAAGGGAATTATGTACAAAAAGATAGAGTCTAAAAACGACAGAATTGAATCATCCCTAGAATTGAATCCCCAAGCACGAAAAAAACAAACAAAAGCCCTACAAACAATGCTAACAGCTGGTCCCCTTTTAGCCTTAGATTTTGAAACATAAAAAAAAAAAATAAAAAAAAAAACAAAAAACAAAAAAAACAAAACAATGTGAGATAATTACATCATAATTTACATACATAAAACTATATGAAGCAAATCCTTGTAACATGTCCTCTTGTTTGGAATATCAGATTGATTGAAGAGGATGTGTTTTTTCCGTTAGCTTCACTCAACAGCACTTTAGGGTGAGGCGTTTTGGTGAATAGAGGGTTTGATTAAATTTTTAATTATAATTTTGCCTAAAGCCGCGTTTTTAAACCACGGCTATAGGCAAAGCTAAAGCCGCGGCCCATGCAAACGAACAAATACAAATTGATAGGGTAACTCTTTATTATTAAAAACGATGGCTGAGTATTGCCCATAAGCAGTTGATCATACTCTTACAAATAGTAGCTACACAAGTAGTCCACCAAATATGAAGATGCATCTGAATTCAAAAAAAAATAAAAAATCTATCTGGAAAATTTGAACAATTATTCTAAACGCATAAATGCCAAATAGTTAAGTAATCCGTGCTTCGATGCATATATTATTTACCATTATATATAGATTCAATACAACTTTGTTATTTCCCTTTTTAAAAAAAATATATATATATTACAGCAAGCAAGCGTACTTTAACAACGACCAACGACCGAAGACCGCAGCAAATATGTTACATAATTTTCTCAATTCAATAATTTCTACCTCAACAATTTGATTCTAGGTACTAGGAGTAGCAATTTCATATTTCCTCAATGTCTCGGTGTAATTTTTTTTTTTTTTTTGATAAGTAACGAAAATTTTATTAAAAAACTAAAAACAGCCAACCCGAGTACATTGGGAATGTACTATGGGGGCAAAAATCAAAAACCAAGATTACAACGATCAAGTAAAACAGAAATGGAAGAACAAGAAAAATGACAAAAGACCACACTCCAATCAAGGAGAGTGTGTAGAAAAAAAGACTTAATCTCTAACGTAGAGCGTTCACATTCCTCAAAGCTTCTAGCATTCCTTTCGCGCCAAATACACCATAACAAGCAATGAGGCACAATTCTCCACAACTCTATATTTCTATGTCGTCCAAACTAACCCTGCCAAGATTCAAACAACCCAATAACCTTCTGAGGCATAACCCAATGAATTCCAAACAAACAAAACACCAACGACCACAACTCACAAGCAATGGGGCAATGAAGAAGAAGATGATCCACAACGACCACAACCACAACTCACAAGTAATTAATTTGTGTTGCCATATCTCTTCCCAAAATACTGATTGCAATACATAATTCAAGCATTGTAGGCCTTTGACCAGCAAAGGGGTTAAGACAAGTACATGCAATTCTAAGGAACTGAAAGATTTTGCCTTCAAACCCTCGGCCTAAAACTTAAAAGTGCAATACAAAATCCATTAAAAATAAAAGAAAAAACAACACCAACCACCAAAGAAATAAAACAATATTTCCACAAATTGTGCCTACTCCAATGTAAAATCCATTAAAAATAAAGTAAAATGGAACATCCCAAAATTAGCAAAAAATATTTAAGTTCTCAAAACATGCTATCAGTTTTTGCAGACATCCTCCGCAAGAAGTTTTGGGGAACTGAAGGAAAATCAACACGAAGTCTTGGATGCATTAGCACATGAGTACCTATAAGAACAACGATATAGTGAAACGGAATCTTATATGTCACCAAGCAAACTATCAAAGAGAAACACACAAAGATAGCTGTAGCTCTAGGATCTCGCCAACTTAACAAAGACTGCAGCCTCTCCCCTTGTGTTGCCAAGTCACCCAATACCGTTTGCATCCTTGCAGCAATGATCCTCAATCGATCATATCTCCATTTAAGAACTTCACCTGTCTTCCTAGATGGTATTGGATCAAACTCTTCATCAAGTTCATCTTCATTTGTTGTATAAGCATGAGACAAGTTGGCATCCACATGAGGAGGAAGTCTTGGTCTCTTTCTATAGCGCCAAAGCCCAGTTAAGAAAAGGAAGAGAAACATTGCAGGTAATATTACTTGTGGAAAGAAAACCACCAGTAGGAATAATATGTAAATGAAGATAGTAGTGGCAGGATTTGTCCAATTGCGTATCTTCTTAAACCAGTTAATCATGGCAAGAAAACCAATCAAGAGTGTTGTGACTCTATCATAATTCGCTTTGCTTTTCCGTATGCTCCATGTTTGTGATCCAACATCTAGTATGTATCCAATGACCTCCTTCCTTAATGGTGGCTGAGAATTGCTTAAGTTCAAGGAGATCAAGTAAACAGCTTGTTGCCTTAATGTATCAAGCTGATATACTGACAGTGGGCTTAAGTAGTGCATCTTGGGGAGTAGTGGTTGCGAATAAGTATTAATTGTATTAATCAAAGATGAACAAGAAAATCTCACAGCCAATTGAACTTCTCCCATCTTTTTTAACCCAGAAGGTTGTAGGATAACAAGCGGATAAGAAAGTATATAAACACGATTCATCTCAAGCGTGGATAGGCGAATCCTTACCTTCCCAATCCTTTGATGCCATGGCCCTCGAACTGTATCCACTCCTTGTATATGACCATTATCAAACACTCCAATTGAAATGACAGTACATGGATCATAAACATCCCATGTATATTGTTCGTTCCATTGTGGAGCAAGACTATTAACAATTGTCCTTGTCTGCACCCACCGTGAACCATATTTAGCCACACAATATGCATCTGTGCGTTTCTCCATTGGTTTCATTTCTGGCAGCCCAGTAGCTTTCAAGATTCCCAAATGCAAAACACCAATGACAGGTCTCCACAATGGTTTTGCTGTGGGCCTAAGATCACTGCTATATTGGGTGCACTCATCAAGAACATGGTACCCACCATCCAAAGATATCCTCATATTAAGCTTACTAGCAAACTTGACTTGCTTTTGTTCAGTCTTTAATTCTTCTGGCATATCAAGATTATACCATTTGCTAGATGCAGGTGCATTATTCATCCTCTTTTGCACATTTGACAAAGCCATTACATACCTCCCTAAACTCACACTTTCCTCCTTCTTTGGATGCAACTTATTCTCTACACTCAAAACCAAAGAATCATCAAAAGGTTCTGCTGCAACAAACATAATGTCTTCATTCCATGTGGGATTCACATTCTTCTTTGGCGATACTTTACTCCTCACAACCACAGTCCCAAGTGTAGCCTTCACAAAGATTTCTGGGTCTTTCATATTCTTATCTCTAAGTACCAAGTCTTGAGCTTGAATCACATTAACTCTAAGATACCAAAGCCTAGGTGAATAATATTGCTGCGAACGTGTTAAAGCAACACCATCATTGCTGATAATTGTTGAATCAGATTGCCAGGCACCGGAAAAGGCTTCATCCACCTGCGTTCCCATCCAAAAAGACATCATCACCTCTGCTGTAACCTTCTTCTTGTTCTTGTCCTCCAATCTATACCATTGTGGTGCCAAACAACTATCAGGTGGAGCACGTAAAGGAGAATCACTAACCAAGAACGAAACTTTACCAATGATTTCATTTGTTATGTTAGCCCTATCCTTGACTATAACCTCCACTTCAGCTGTTTGAATGCGTTCTTTCTTAAAAGCAAAAACTTGATACCATTCAGGGTTTGACTTCTTCTGAAGGAATCTAGTCGTGGCCTTATAGTTTCCGAGCTTCACTTCAACATAAGGGTCACAAGTATTAGGCCCAGCAAGTCCTATCAAATTTCTAGCCTGTAAAATATTTACAAACAAGTAGTTCATGTGCTCGACAAGATCATAGGCAGTTGCAGGACCTATAGTAAACTTTGTGGCACTAATGTTTGCCGAGGTCTCCTTAATGGAGAAATCTTCTTTTGGCTTTGTCATTGCTTAATCTACAAAAATAGCTGGGTGTTCATAAGTGGTTCTAAACATAAATATAAAGCGTATAGTACTTAAAAAATTTTGAATTGGATTTAAGGGAAAATAAAGGTATACAAGCTAGCACTTCAGAATACAAGGATATTAAAGTACATATATTAAAGTTGTTATGTAAATGAAAGGGACAATAACGTAGTAGGGATGGCAAGAGTAACAGTATATATGGGCGGTTAAAGAGCTTGGAACAAACTACAAAATTTAGCAAGATCAACTATGCCAGAAACAATTAATACAAAAATCAATCCAATAATTAAAAAATATAAAAAATAAAAAATAATGCCATACTGAAATCTGAGTAGAAGTAAAACGACATAGAATCTTGTTTTTGTGGGGGAAAAAAAGAATACCATATTGAAATCGAATTGATTAAATTGCTTGTAATCTTTAGGGAAGAATAGGAAGAAGAAGAAGAAGAAATTTGCAATGACATAATGTACATGGTAAAAATAAAATGTTGAAACTCTACCTCTAATTATACCTAATTGGGGAACAATAAACTTCATGCACAAAAGCCTTAAGCTTCTTGTTATGTTACTCATGAGGTTAGAATGATACATATGCATGCAGTAGCTAAATTATATCGTGCCTAAAGTATAATGCATCCATGGACAAAATAAAGCCAATCCACAAAGTTGCACCAATTCTAGTATTGATTATTGCAAGTCGCATTGTCCTAAACCATTAATTAAAAAAGAAGAAGCAACCAACCTCACCACCAATTTTTGCTATATATAGAGGCCCTGTGAGTAGAATGGGAATTACTTTATTTTTAAATAAATAAAGAACATCATTACAGGACTCCTCTCCTCCCCTAAAAGAGAATCAAACATGCATGCCCCCCCATCCCTCAAGACATGGATGGTTTGCATTGTCAATATGGTAACTTTTGATTAGAGATATTAAGAACATTTTTAATCTATCACTAACACCACTTATTTTAACATTAATCTCAACATATTACTCAACAATTGGGATGACCCCAAAGAGAGTGGAGATCTAAATTACTACAACTACGCAACCAGAGTAACCATTAAAAAGATTCACTACTTTGGTGAACAATAACTTCATGCACAAAAGCTTAAAGCTTCTTGTGACGTTACTTATGTGATTAGAAGGATTGATAAGCTTCCAATGGGTAGCGAAGAGCCTCAAGTTCTCTCATGAAGAAGAATCTAGATTTTCCTCTTCCTTACTTATTGTAAGAAAAAAAAAGGGTAAATTAAAATCATGTTTAAAGTACCATGCATTCATGAACCATGTAAAAGTAGGCGTAAACATAGATGATCAATGATATATTCTGAAAAATAAAATAAAGAAAAAAGACCTAGGAAGACAGAATCCAATAAAATTGAAGTAATAAAAGCATGAGAATTATGGTACTTGATGATGATGGAAGTAGAGCTAATATAATGCAAGTTACATAAATTCTAAACAGTTGCAAGACAAATTGTGCCATATAAAGAAAGATACCTGAAGGAGAAGGGAGCACCTATCGAGGCTCTTCCAAACGAACGTTGTGTTGCTTTGAAACCTTTCCTTTTATATATAGGTTAGGGTTGAAGGTTGCGGCTAGGTAAAAGCTCAACAACAGCACCGCCCTATAACATGAGCTATATATTCCACCGCCAATGTGGATCCCTACAATAATAATGAAAAAAATAAATAAATAAATAATTATGAATATAACATAACTCAAAAGAATTCTGCACCAGAATATATTAAGTGATGACTCGTATTATAACCACACGATGCACAACTTATTAATTATTAATTTAAGAAAATATAAATTTAATTATCATATATAAATAATTTTAAATAGGCACTAACCTTTTTCTTAAATTTGAGGTATTGAGAATATCTAAATTCATATATTTAAATTATAATAAATAAATTATTCTAAATTATTTTTTTAATAATTGTGCCAACTTTTTTTTTCTTAAATTTGCTATTTTTTGAGTATTTAAATTCACATACAACTTTGAAGGGTTTGTAATAGAAAACTTGCTTATTATGTTGCAAAACACACCCAACAGCACCCGCTTGATTATATATGATTAAGTGTGGACTAACATAGATTGTTTGGGTAGGTTTGAATCTCATGAAATGCGACATGGTAAAAAAAATAAATAGTACATTAGGACGGTTTAAGCTTGGATTCAAATTGGTTTAATAGATCAATGATTTCAATTGAAAGGTAAAAAATTCACTTTTGATTTCAACAAAAGGATCAAAAATCATGTTTTTTTTTTTAATACCTTTTTAACACAATAATTGCATTGGATCCAAATACGTTTAAACTCCATGACTGAATATGAGGTGCAAAGAAGAACCGTGTTCATTCTTATATTTATTTTTATTTTTATATTTTTGGGGGAGGGGAAACTAAAACTAAAAGAGAAAGTTATAAGGGCACATGAAAATCTCAAAATATTTTCACAACACCTTAGTTTTGCATTGTGGTGGGTCCTGATATAATTTTTTTTTTTTTCATTTTATTAATTGTGAAACTTTTATGTACATAATTCAAACTAAAATTAAAAAATAAAAAGTAGCTAAATTTACTAATACCTATAGAACTCATTTTAATAAATGCAGTTGCAAGCCAAATTGTTCTTTATAAGGTTTCAAAAAAGCAAAAGACTGAAAATAAAGACTTGAATTGAAAGAGTATTACCTGAAGGAAAGAAGGAATTGTACGTTGTCTGACGTCTAGTCTAAAACCCTGATATGCAAAACAAACTCAACAACATCAGTTAACCGTATATATAATTCAGTGTAGGTTAACATAGATTCTTTGGAATTCTCCAAAAAAATACATAGATTCTTTGGGTAGGTCCGAATCTCAACTTTTTAATATTGTAGTTAGTTTTTTTTTTTTTTAATTTTTTGAAAATATCTTTTTATTATAAATATTTACCTGAAACTAAGATTCTAAATATGAAAATTTTGAACACACACAAACAAAAAGATGCATTTAAAGAGGCAAACGAATACCATACCTTTAACCCTGATTCGAATGGAGGAAAAGAATGAAGAAGAGAAAGGCAAGAGCAATAAACCTAGAAATTGAACAGCCGCCGTGAAAAAAAAAGACTAATAAGAATCAAGTATTTATAAGAAAATAGTTATAGAGTCCTAATTGTTATAGAGTTCGGATTCAAAAATAAATATATTATAGAGTTCTAATTAAATTTATTTATTAGATACCTTTGGGCACCGACGTAGTTGATGGGCCATGGGCTGGATGAGACCCATGGCAAATTGGGCGCCGTTTCTGGGTGGTCTGAGGAGGAAGGAGCTCGACCTCGACCTCGACCTCGGTTCGATGTTTGTGGGTTTGTGGGTATGGTGGGTTATCTGTGGCCATGGGCTTGATGAGACCCACGGAAAATGGGGGGCCGTTTCTGGGTTGTAGAGGTTGGATGTGGCAAATCGGTGGTCTGAGGAAGGAGATGGAGGCTTCGGTTTGTGGGTATGGTGGGTCTGTAGATGAGATGCTTGATTTGCTGTTGGTTGCAAGTTTATGGGTCTGATCGAGGAGGAGCTGGTAGAGGACTCAGGAAGAACATGGGGATGGCAGACCATCGTGCTGGTAGAGGACTGTTGAGGAAGAAGAAGAAGATGGGAATGGCAGAGCTTAACTTTTTCTTTTTCTTTTTTTTGGAGAATCGAGCTTAACTTTTTCTTAATATGCTTTATGTGTCTAGTCTTAACATTGCAAAATGGAATGATTTATCTGATTAAGTGAGGTCCAACGTCAAATTGTTTAAAATATGAAAATAATACATTAAACGCAACCATACATTTTACAAAAATTCGCACACAAACATCCATATAGCTACTATTTGAGAAATGCATGGGAAAAATAATCTCAGCCAGTTTTAATATCTGTTATTATTAAAATAATTAGTTTACATTAGGTAATCAAAGATGAATTTAAGAGCATGAGTACCAACTATGTTTTGATCTAAATCATAAATAGATCCATTTCAAACAAAGACGATGCTTTTCTTTTATTTAGAGAGTTTAGGGCTGACCTTGCAAGTTGCAATAATGGTAATGGTGCATTAAAAAACTCTAATAAAAAAAAACAAAAAAGATCTCTTGAAAATTTTGTAGGGTCATCCAGTTTTAATGATCCCAAAATCATATTTGCTAATTTATGGCTTGTTTGGATGTTTAAAAAAGGAGGGAGAGTAATCCAATTACCTTGTTTGGAAGTTTTTTAAGGAAAGAATGGGAGGGGTTTGGAGGGGTTTCAACTCCCTCTAACCCCTCATTTTTAATTCTCTCAAATTTGAGAGATTTGGAGGGAGAGTAGAGTAGATAAATTATTATCCAAATAAATTTCCTAATTTACCATTTCTAAATTAACAAAATTACACACAAATTATTCTTTGTTTGTTTCCTGAGAAAATTTAAGTTGAATGAAAAAAAAAAGACCTAAGATTCACTGTTTTTGTTTGCTTTGATTGAAGCTTCACTGTTTTAGCGAATGTAACAGCGATAGATCCGACGAGTTTCCGATGACTTCTTCACAGAGCCGGCAGCTCGTCATGGCCTGCGCGTCGGAGAACTCGAGCGAGTTGATCCAACAACTCGTCTCTAACATCCAGTCCTGTTCAATTGAGGAGCAAAAGCAAGCAGCCATAGAGATTAGACTCATCGCGAAGAACAAGTCGGAAAACCGGCTCAAAATCGCGAAAGCCGGCACGATTCAGACTAATCGTCGCCGCGATCGAGTACATCGCCGACCTAAACTACGGTCATTGACTTGCCGGTCTAGTCTCCGGAGTCGTTTATCAACTCAGCAAGTTGTGATGCTTGCTTTGACTTCTCCAAATCGCCGTGGAGATCGCCGATCGGACGAGTTGACCCAGCGGAGAAGGATACCGAGTTTTGAACTTTCCAGGGGTATTTTCTCTATAAAAAAAAAAAAAAACTTTCCAGTGGTATTTTGTTTTATTTTTTAAAAAATTTTATTTCTGCTTCTCCAAAAAAAAAAAAAAAATCACTAACATATTCTAAGATTTGAACAATGATAATCAGGTTCAAGACTTTAAAAAACTGATAAATTAATCATAAACCAATGTTGCAAGTCCTTTTTTTTTTTTTTTTTTTTATGTGGCAAGTCCATTTTCAAATAGGGGTAAATTTGTCTATTTAAATCATTTCTTCTCCTCTCCATCCTAATTTTCAAAACATCCAAATAAGAGGAAGGGCTAATTACTCTCTTCTCCCTTACTAATTTTAAAAACATCCAAACAATGTAGAGGAGAATCACTCCCCTCTACTCTCCTCTCCACTACTCTCCTCCCCTCTACTCCCCTCCCATTTCCTCTCTTTCTAAACTTCCAAACAGGTCATTAATCCACTAATCAATTAAGTTGGGATCAACTAGACAAAAGTCACATAATCCGAATAGGGTCTAGAATCAAGATGGTGAATTGGTAATAGGGGAGAAGGTGAGAATTTGGGAGGAGTACTGGCTCCTCCCAAATTCATGCAACCAATTAAGTTGCATGATGAAGGAGGGAATTTTGTCACAGCTACATGCGAATAACTCCCCATGATTGCTGACACTTTGTTGATGGGTTCCCATGCACTCATTCGATCTCATCAATTTGGCCTTAGTCTACAAAGATCGCAAGAGACTTGTTTATTAAAATCTCAAGAGACTTATTTATTGGAAATTGCAAATAGTTCGATTTCCAGCACATCTCCTTTTGACAAATTGGCATCCACCGATCCACATGAAGAATATATGCAGTTCAAATTTATATATATATATATTTTTTTTTAAAAAAAAACAAACATAATATGCAAAATAAACACAACAATGTAACAATACCACCTTTCTTTTTTGTTATTGTATAGACACGCGTTGGGCCCCAGCCCAATGCCTCTCCAGTCTCCATCTTCTTAAAATAATTTTTTTAATGATAAATATGTTTAAAAAAAAAAGCTTAATAGATAAATTTAATTCTAAAAAGGAAAAAAATTATATTTTTATGTAATATATTAAATATATTATATTTGATTCCTATTTAAAATTAATTTTAAGAAAAAACTCCAGGTAAAATTGCAGTATTAAACCTCAAATTGTATCAAATTATCCCTACTTTATCTTTGGTGAACTATGAACTTCATGCACAAAAGCTTAAACCTTATTTATGATGGTATTCGTGATGTGGTAATTAGAAGGATTGACAAGCATACATGCATCAAGTTCTTGATCTCATGGAAGAGAATCTGGATTTGAATCCATCTCCCTATCCCCTACTAATTATTGTAAGAAAATAAAAGGCTAAACTAAAATCATGCTTAAATTACCATGCATGCATGTTAGACATTAAAGTATGTAGGTAAATAAAAAATTAAAAAAAGAAAAGAGGCATGAAGACTGGTCGCATTGATGACTAATAAAAAATCTAGGATATGTTTATGTTGAAGATGGAGGAAAAAACAAAGTAAAGTTGGCTAAAAATTGGTTAAATGCTTATCAAAAAAAAAAAAAAAAAGAAGGTCAAATGGGCCCTAAAAGGCTACATCTAAAATGGTTATGTTTTTTGGGCCAAGCTACTGTTTATATGTGAACCTATTGCATCATTTTTTTTTTTGTGTGTGTGCGTGTGTTAGTTGATGAATGATTAGCCTTATTGGACTTGCTAAAGTCAAGTTTAAAATACGGCAAATCAGCAACGGGCCAAACAAAAAGAGATGGCTACCAATTTATTTTTATAGTTACAAAGAAATAAAGCCTGAGCCCAAAAAAAAGAGTATGGACTCGAATTTCTCATCATTGAGTAAAGCCCAACACATATTTGCCCAATTATATATATTGGATCCCAACGCATAAAGATAACTTCAAATGGGAATTATAAAATAAAGTATAATAATTCATAAATAAATCAAATAAGTAAGCTAATATAATAAAAAATAATAATTTTTAAACGATTAACCAATATATATATCCTAACTTACCATTTTTTATTTTGCTTACACATTTGACTATTTGAGATTACTTTGGAAGTTGTAACTTCTATAGCGGGGTTTTTAAAAATGCTGAAAATAAATGCCGGCATAAATCAGTTTTTTTATTTTTTTTAGTGTATTTATGTTTATGTTCTTATATTTCTCAAAAAAAAAAGTTTATGTTCTTATATATTTTCATATTTTTAATTAATTATATATTTATTTTTATATTTGTGCATGATAGCATATTTTTGTGATGGGTATTTCTGGGATTTTTTTTTTTTTTTTTTTTTTTTCTTGGCCCAAGGGCCGGGGTTTTGGCAAACCACATTTATCCACTATTCAGGTTCCAGATGACACAATATAGGCGTTAAATAGACCACTTCACTATAGCCATTTTAAAATGTCTTTGAATTTTTATTCTCTTTTTCTTTTCTTTTCTTTCTCTTTTTCTTTTCTTCCTTGATAAAATTATTTTCATGATATAACTAAATATGCTTTATGTGTCTTGACATTGCAAAATGGAATGATAAAAATTTCTGAATAAGTGAGGTCCAACGTCAAATTGTTTAAAATATGAAAATAATACGTACATTTTACAACAATTCGCACACAAACATCCATATACGAGTTTCAAAATTATATGTTGATTGCAAGGTCAGGCAGGCTTCAAGAAAGCCCAATGGACTAGCACTGCCAGTGGCTCAAGCAATTAACTTGTCAATCAATGACGTATCACACTAACAATCATACTATGAAACTAAAAAGAAGTATAAATTTTCTCCCTAAGGATGAAAGGACAAGAATGAGGATTCCTTTTCAATCCTTCGTAGATATGGATTTTGAATCATTTTTCCCCTCTACAAGCAACCCGTGGGCTGGACAAAACCAGTAGATGTCCCAGCAGCATTGACACATGAAGCTTGGGCCACTTGATTATTATTGTAAGTGAGCTTTACATTCTCCAATATTATTCCCGAGCATGGGTACTCCGAACTACAATCAAATTTCAAAGCAACCTCTGTAGCTGATGTTCCATGGATGTCTTGGTATGTCACATCACTAATTTGAACACCAGAAACCTGTTAAAAAAATTATATATATGTCAATTTTTCATTTGATAGTAGTATCATGGTATGCAAGCTCCAACTAGAAAAAGAAAAGATAAAAGAAAAATATTGAACAGATTATGAAGTCAAAACATTGAAAATGTTTTGGGGGTCCAATTTGGGTTTGAAACTAATGTAGAGTAAGATTTGAGTTTGCGATGATAATGGACCCAACTATATAGTGGGTATGAGTAGCTTTAAAGGTTAACGTCATGAACACATTGGGGCAAAAATTTTAAGATTCTATATTGTGTGATTTATTTGAACATGTTAAGGCCTTTTTAGAAGTAACCAAATCATGGTTAAGAAAAAAATTTGCATGTAAAATATGCTTCAAAATTATCTTACCTGACCAGGGCAACCTTCATTGCTGGGGCAATAATTTTGGTCAATTACAACTGGATTTTGGACATCTTGCATGGTGACATGTTGAAAAAGAATGTTCCTAGCAAACCCATTGCTAGGCCTTCCCCATGACTTAATCCTCACCCCATTCTGAGTACTGGTAAAAGTAACTGTTTTGACTGTTACATTTTGTACACCAGCCTCTTGTTGGTCCTTGCCTAAACTCCCAATGCTGCACCAATTAATTGAACCAATGAGACCAATGTAGCATCACCATCTAATATATATGGTTGTTCCAATCATGTAATATTTGAATGAAGATCAAAAAAATAAAAATACAAAGTTATTTACCTAATTCCATGCCCAGGTCCACATGCAACATTCTCAATCCACAAGTTAGTGGTACCAGGGCCAATTGAGATGCAATCATCACCGGACCCAATCTTTTTTTTTTTTTTGGTAAACTGGAAACTTTAATAAAACAAAAGCTAAGAAACAGAGGCACCAACAGGGCCTACTCTGTTCAGATACAGCCCATTCTTATCCGCCTCAATGAGGGGAATCAAGTCCACAGGCAGACTGGACAATGAAACAAAATCAGAAGATTGCATGAGACCTATCCTAGCCAACTTATCAGCGCACATGTTGGCTTCTCGAAATATATGTCTGATACGGCATTGTGGAATGCGAGCGACTAGTTGTTGACAATCATCAAACAAAGGGGAGAGGATGGTGTTGGCATAACCAGTATTGCTAAGAGCAGTAACTAAAACACTAGCATCCAGCTCAACAATGACAGAATGATAGTTCATAAGAAGGCAGAAATGAAGACCGTCTCGAAGCGCCCAAGCCTCAGCTATGAAGCTGTTGGTATGCCCAATATGTCTTGAAAACCCCCCAAGCCATCGACCTTGGTCATCCCTTATCAGACCTCCACACCCCGCTGCATTCAAATGATCAGAAGCCGACCCATCTGTATTTAACTTGACCCAACCTGGCTCTGGCTTTTCCCAACTGATCTGTCTAACCACTCTAGTTTGATTTTTGCTAGGCCGATTGATGCACAAAGCATACTCCGTGGCTTGCATGATGATACTCTTTGCCAATTGAGGGTTTGCTCCTTTACCCTTGAAAACCATTTGGTTACGTTGCTGCCAAATAAGCCAGATAGCAAAGGGAAACAATACATTCCAAGGAGGGTGGTTCGAAGAAGACAGCCACTTTGACTTGGCATTGATGCTTAGCCAATCTTTGATTCCTTGAGAGAAAAAGGTGGAGTTGTTACTATGAACACCAAGTTGACACCATATTGGCTTCACCACATCGCAATCTCGGAGAACATGGATAATGGATTCGTTTGCTGCATTGCACATTGGGCAGGAGATATTTAACTGCATACCTCTAGCCGCCAAGCACTCTTTTACACCTATGGCCTGATGAAAGCATTTCCACATGAACATTTGGATTTTAGGGAGGGTACAAAGTTTCCAAATCCAGGTGCCATCAAAGGTATTAGTGTCCTGATAGTCCAAGGCTAAGAGGTAGGCACTCCTAGCATCAAAATCCCCTTTAGGGGAGAATTTCCACTCTAGCTTATCTCCACTTCTCGCAAAAATGGGTGTAGGGACTGCCTGGACAGCGGCCTTAATTTCTGGGGGAAACTCAAATGGAATAGTGGACCAATCCCAACCACTAGTAGAGCAAACATCCTTGATTTTGAGGTTCTCGGTCTCACGAGGGAGAGGGCCCTGAATAAGATTCCTTAAGGGACCAAGATCCGACCAGCAATCATACAAGAAGTTCAACTTACTGTCATGACCAGGAACCCATTTAACTCCCTTTTTAAAAACCTCTTCCCCTTTCCGCAGCCCTTTCCAGGTGGGGGAGCAAGCAAGCCTAGCTGCGTTTCTGGAATTGATTCTCTGCCTAGTGCAATACTTCAGCTTTAGGACTTTTGACCAGGAAGCGTTACTCTCCGTGTGCATCCTCCAATTAAGCTTGGCCAGAAGGGCCGTGTTTCTGCCTTTGGCTGTTTGAAGCCCCAACCCACCGAGGTTTTTTGGTTTTGTGACTTTACTCCAATTGACCCAATGCATTTTCTTAGCTTGATCCGTGGATCCCAAAGGAAACTCCTATTCACCCGGTCAATACCATCCAATATCTTGCTTGGCAATAAGCTACTTTGCATAACATACGAAGGAATAGTAGAGGATGAAGATTGAATGAGCACCATTCTGCCTGCCATGGATAAAAGATTAGCTTTCCAACCCGCGAGTTTTTTCTTAACTCTATCCAGGACAAAGGAAAAATCTTGCCTGCAGTTGCCTGGGTGTTTAATCGGAAACCCCAAATACTTACCCAAATTAGAGGTTGGGGTAAAGCCAAGAAGACTGGACAAGGCTTCTCTTTGATCGGGTTCAACATTCGGAGAGAAGAAAACCCAGGATTTCGCTGCACTAATGGTCTGACCCGACTTAGCGCAAAAATCACTAAGCACTTCTCTTATGGCTAGGCAATTCTCCGGATTGGCATGGGCAAAAAGGACTAAATCATCCGCGAAGAAAAGGTGAGAGAAAGGCAGCCCATTTCTGGAGGTCTTAACTGGATTCCAGCTCTTATCAACACACTTCAACTCAATCAAATGGTTTAAGTACTCCATACAGATGATAAAGAGGTAAAAGAAAGGGGGTCCCCTTGCCTAATACCTCTTGAAGGCCAAAAAGGCTCCAGGCAGCCCCCATTAAAGATTAGGGAGGAGGAAACCGATGAGAGGCAACTCATGATTAGCTCAATTAGACTACTAGGGAAGTTTAAGATAAGGAGCATTTCTCAGATAAAACTCCATTCAATCTTATCGTATGCTTTTTCAAGATCAATCTTAATGGCCATGAGACCATTTTTCCCTTTAGTTCTGCCAATAGTATGGACTAATTCTTGGACAATGATGAAGTTATCCACCCCTCTCCTTCCTGGGACAAACGCAGCTTGAAGGGGAGAAATTAGTCTCTCCAAATGCGGTCTAATCCGAGCCACAATAATTTTAGTGATGATCTTGTAGACCGAGTTACACAGGCTGATGGGTCTATAGTTGGCAATGGTTTCAGGGCCTTGAATCTTGGGGATAAGAACAATATGGGTTTTGTTAAGGTATGCTGGGATTTTCCTATCAGAAAAAGCTTTCAGAACTTCATCCTTAACTGAGTCTCCCACCGTTAGCCAAAAACGCTGGAAGAAACCCGCATGCAAACCATCCGGGCCTGGCGCCTTATAAGGTTTCATGGACCATAGAGCATTCTTAATCTCCTCAATACTAACCCTCTCTTCAAGAGATGATTTCACCTCATCTGTGAGTTGAGCACGCCACTGATTTCCTAAAAAAGGGACCCGGTGACCACTTTCATGAGAGGTGGTATACAGCTTCACAAACCCACTTCTAAAGAACTCCATAACCTCCATTTCCTCAGTTATCCAATTCCCCAAATCATCCATGACGGCTGCAATGTGGTTCCTCTTCCTTCTTGTAATAGCAGACACATGATAGAAGGCTGTATTACGGTCTCCCTGGATCATCCAGTTAATTCTGGATTTTAAGGCCCATAGATCACGTTCTTGGTCCAGAATAAGATCAAGCTCTTGATGGAGGTGCTTCTCTAGATTAATAAGATCAGTGCTTGGGTGGGCAGCCAGAGCTTTCTGAACCCCGTAAATTCTAGCATAACTCTCTTTTTCTTGTGATGGATATTTCCAAAGTGAGTTTTATTCCACACCAACGCATCCCTGGAAAAGATGTTAATACACTCTGCCAACTCTCTACCCCCCCTCTAGGCCCGAGACACCACACTGGGAAAAGAGGTATCAGAGAGCCAAAACTCCTGGAATTTAAAGGGTCTAGTAAGATTGATGTTTCTAATAGGAAGAGTCTCCATAAGAACCGGACAATGATCCCAGTGGCATCTAGGCAGGAGCGTGACTCTTGCATCGGGGTAAAGCAGGCACCACTC
Source organism: Quercus tomentella (assembly GCA_028535165.1). Classification (NCBI taxonomy): domain Eukaryota; kingdom Viridiplantae; phylum Streptophyta; class Magnoliopsida; order Fagales; family Fagaceae; genus Quercus; species Quercus tomentella. The sequence continues at coordinate 22,398,522 of JAPQVY010000155.1, forward strand.
CGGATTCATGAAGAATCTATCGATCCTCTCAAGGATAAGATTATTTAACTCTCTTTTATTTGTCCACGTGTATCTCGGCCCAGAAAATCCCATATCAACCATATTGCAAGAATCCAGGCAGTCCTTAAAGGCTAGAGAACGGTTAACATGAACACCTCTACCCCCAAACTTATCTTCCTCAACTAAGGGTTCATTAAAATCACCGGCCATAATCCATGGCATGTTGTGAAGTTCTGCCACCTTATTTAAATTTTCCCACAAAATTCGTCGCTCCTCACTTCTAGGACTAGCATAAATTGCAGAAAAAATCCAGGTAAAGTTAGAAGGACGTACCTTAACTTCGACATGAATTTCCTGCTCCGTATTGGCTAAAGCTTTAACTTCCACTCTGTCTGAGTTCCACAAAAGCCAAAGACCACCAGCGTACCCAATTGTTTCAGTGTGAATGGCCCCGTCAAACGGGAGCCTATCAGTAATTGCTTTGGCTTTAACTCCACCAAGCTTAGTCTCCATGATTACCATAATGGCAGGATCATGGTTCTGAACCAAATCATGAACATGACTCTGAAAATTGGGCTTCAGAGCACCCCTGCTATTCCAAATAATTATCTTCATAATGAGATGATGGACGTTTGAGCGGCACCTGTCAAAAGGAGGAATAAGCTTCATCTCCTTCCTCAGAAACCATCTTATCCACTTCCCCGATTTCATCATCCGACCCTTTCCTGAGGTAAGGACCAACTAAAATTCCCGCATCCTCATTTTCCAAACCCAAGCTTCCTTCTTCTTCGAAATGATCCACCTCACTGTGCACTTGGTCCTTACTTTGAACCCGTCCATGGCCACCTGAGGATTGCCGATTCCCATCGCACCCATTAATAGCGCCCAAACCTTCATCATTAGAAGCCATGAACTTGAAAGAATCACTTGGGAAAGCATTGGTTTCATGGCTAGCACTGGAAAACGTACTGGCAGAGAGGGGGGTGAGTTTAGATGAAAGATCATGGAATGGGTTTGTGTCGGCGTTGCTAAGGGAATTTCCAGGGAAGCTTCTAGCTAATATCTTTTTGCCTCTCACTGAATGAGGATTCTTCTTTTTGTTTAAAGCCAAACGGATAGAGGGCCAGATTTACTACCAAATGTGGCGTTGGGCTTACCTTGAAGATCAGTATTCAAGCTTGGGCCGAGGCCCAGCGAAGGATCCGTTGGTGTGAAGCCCGCCTCATTATAGTTTTTTCCCCTAAGAATATCATTTCGCAGCCCATTCTTGGAGCGCTCAGCTCGCATGTCATACGACATGGAACGGTTAGCAGCAATCCCAGCTGGTTTGGTGGACCCCCCTTGACTAGGATTTTGGCCTTTTCCCTTGTGGCTCCCTTTTTTCCTTGTAACAATCATCCAGGGGCCATACTGACATAAGGCGTCCTCCACTACACTCGTACCCGACGTGGATTTTGCAGGCATAGTACTGACCGACTCAGTACGATTTTCCTCACGCCCTTTGCATGACCCAGCGTTCTCTTCCGGAGCTGCCTCCGCCGTGTTCATCGATTCCTTGCTCTTACTAACGGTGTAAGGGCATGCTTCCTTCAAATGACCCAATCTCCTACAAGAAAAACAGAGTTTCTGAATGCCTTCATAATTCACAGCCTGCTCGAATCGTCCAATGAGGATGGTGTTGATCAGAGGCTTATTGATATCTATTTGAATGCACAACCTCGCATACTTGCCCCTTGCTTCCATGGCAGTATGCGTATCTATCCTTAACACCTTTCCTATGGATTCACCGATCTCTCTCAGGACCTCCGCCTCATACAGTTCGAAGGGAAGCTCATAGAGACGAACCCACACAGCAACCAGCGAGACGTTAGCTGAAGAAGGCTTGAAAAACGGCTCCCATGGCCTTATGGATAGGAAATGGTCCCCCAAAAACCAAGGTCCCCGACTTAGAACAGAACTTAAATCTTCCTTGGAGAAGAACCGAACCAGGAAAAAACCGTAGCTGAGATCAACTACGTCCATTCTACCCTCAGGTTTCCAGATTTGATTCAGTTTGCTCTGCATGTAGGAGAAACTCACCAAACGTCCCACCAACTTTACAATGACTACCTTACACCAACGCTCTCGCAAGCGTTTCTTGGTGTCTTTCGAGAGTTTGATGGCCACCAGGCCTTCACGGAGTTCACCGATATCCTCATCGTCATTGTCCGAGTCGTTTTCAGTGTCCATAAGGTCTGTGAAATCAAAAGCATGAGCAAACGCTCCAAGGATTTCGCCCACGAGCTTATCCCTGAATGATGCATTTTCCTTGCTCCAATGGTTACTGTTGTTTCGCATTGGAGAGCCCTCACTGGGTCCTTCATTGAACTCGGCGTGCCGACTATCTTTCACCTTTTTGTTGCTCCGGGCTAGCTCCGCTTCCTCTTCCCTAGAGAGAGTTCGTGGCTTCATTTTCGTAAAATGTATTGTCAACTATATATTCAGACTTAGGAAATGGTGTTTTCGCTTGCTTCAGTTTCTACTTTCTACAATATCATTCTCTTGTTTCCTCTGCAGACCCCAAAGTTTTGAAGTACCGGACCCAATCTTAGAGTTGAGAATTGTGACACTTGAAGATAATTGAACATGAATGCCATCAGTGTTTGGGCTATTTCCGGGTGCAATGACCTTAACACCTTGCATTTTCACGTTTTGGCAGCCATTTATGACAATGTGATACAATTGGCTGTTTAAGGAGGTTAATGCACTGACCACAATGTTGTTTGAGTTGGAAAATTCTAGTGTCTGCTTGCATACACAAGAAAATGTTCCAATTCTTATTGTTAAAATATATATGGAGTGTTTCTCTAAATTAATGATGAATATGACTATATGTGGCTATTCAATTAAATATGTGGATCTTAGAGTGAAAATCCATCAATCTAAGCAACAAAAGCCTAAGCAAGTTGTTTGACCTTTGACATTCTCATCAGTTTTTATTTTATCATCACAAGGCTCGAGATTTAATTAAACATTAGTCAGATTGGCATTAAAGGGCTAGATTATATAGATGCACAATACTGAAATATTCTCCGATCCAGAACATGGGATTATTCCCAATTAAGTATAGTCAATACGATTTCCTTAGAAGTCGGCTTGTCATGGCAGTAAAAGGAAGTTATTTTAATTTGACAAAAATCTCCTCCCAAACCCAGAAGAGCAAAATAGCAGTTTAAAGTTTAAACTGAAAATCAGATTGAAAAGCACACCAGTTTCCACCAATAAATTAAATAAAATCCCACACCCACTCCAGTTTAACTACCTAGAAAATGGAGTTAATTTTTTTTAATTGAATAAAATGGAAGAATTAAGACAACCATTATGGACGAATTCATCCCAAATGGTGATAACATTTCAAAATGTTCCTTTCTTTTGCTCTATCTACTAATCTAAGCTAAACCAATAGTAATGCTCATTAAAAACACTTTTTTTTTTCTTTCACAACATTGAACTCTTTTTAATAAATTGAAACTGATTAGTGTGCAATATTAACTTTTTTGTGAAAGGTTATTTATTGAAAGTCCGTTAAAGTATATTGTACATGAAAATAAAATAAATAAATAAGCCCTTAAAAAATCATATATATAAAAAATGAACTATAAAAAAATAAAGTAAAGAAAGAGGCATTGTTATACTCTAAAGATAAAGGGTAACTTAATTAGTCATTTTCACATACCGTGGCTCCAGAAGGACAACCATTGCCAGAGGCTTTGCAAGACCATAAACCAGTGCCTTGGCCATCAAGAATTCCTCCAGATATGGTAACCCCATTAACTTGCTCAAACAAAAGCCAGGTTCCTGTATTTCCAAGGACCGTATAGTCTGATGGGGCCACAAGTGTCCCAGCTATGCGCACAGTGATAGCATTGTTCTTACATGGTCCACTGAAAACTTGCCCGAGATAGAACCTCCCTGCTGGCACATAAATCATGGCAGAACTTACTGAGGCACAAGCTTTTGTCCATGCACTAACAAAAGCCTGAGTTGAGTCAGTTTTTCCATCTGCTATTGCTCCCAAACTCACCACATCGTATGTCACAGAAGAAGCTAACACTAAGGAAATGAACATTGAGAGAAGTGCTACACTACAAAAAAAGGGTCTGTAGTCGCGTTTAAAAAACGCGGCTATAGACCCCAAAAACGCGGCTATAGGACAAGAGAGCTTCTGGGGTATGCCATTTTGGTTGATTTGGGTGAGAAAATAATGTGTCTGTTTCTGACTGTTTGTATGTAAAAAAGAGAAGAAGTGAGTTAGGAGGGAGTTTAGGAGTTGAAAGTTGTGGAGGTGAGGAAGTTGAAACGGTTTGAGAGGGTATTTATAGGGATTTGAATGCATATTTAGTTTCTTACTTTTTTAGCATATAATATCAAACAATTACGCAAAGCTGCGCCGAACTTAAATATGGTTGTTTTATGTTTAAACTTTTTTAATCTCTTCTTTACCAAAATACCTTTACGTGGGACATACTGATACATGGCTTGAATTTAAGGATTGGATTTGGATGCTACTAATTTTTTTTAGTAGCCAGCATCCAATGAGTTGAAAATTGACAAACCGTTGTTATCAATACTAATTAGTGTGTAATCGGTACATATACACAACTATATTTAGGGTGAGTTTGGTTCAGCTTTTTGTAAAAGTGTATAATGAAAAAGTGGAGTTTTCAAAAAGTGCATAATGTAAAAGTGTATTTTTAAAAAGTTGAGTATTTGGTAAAAATTGTTAAAAAGTGTTGTAGGTGCTCAAGAATTTTTGCCTTTAGCTTGATTGCCTTGCCTTGCCTTGGCATGAATTCTTGTTGTCCCACATTGGAAAGATCTCTTTCCTCTTTCTACCTTATAAGGGATGAACCAATGGAGTTAAGAGTACCACTAGTTGGCAAAAATTCTTGAGCACCTACAATAAAAGGATCGCTTTTGGCTTGATTGCCTTGCCTTGCCTTGGCATGAATTCTTGTTGTCCCACATTGGAAAGATATCTTTCCTCTTCATGCCATATAAGGGATGACCAATGGTGACCAAACTAGTGGTACTCTATCACCATTGGTCATCCCTTATATGGCATGAAGAGGAAAGATATCTTTCCAATGTGGGACAACAAGAATTCATGCCAAGGCAAGGCAAGGCAAGGCAATCAAGCCAAAAGCCAAAGTCAAAGGCAAAAATTCTTGAGCACCTACAAGTGTTTTTTGAAAAAGCTGAGTGTTTGGCTAATTTGTATTAACTTTTACATGTTTTATTAATTAAACAGGTTAAACGTGTCGAGTTGGGTCAACCTGTTTAATAAACGGTCGGGTTAGGGTTGAGGATTCTTGACACGTTTTCTAAACAGGTCGGGTTTGGGTCAACTCATATAGCAAAATACTTATGGCTCGACACGACACAAACCCGACCCACGAACACAAATTGACACCCTAGTCATGAGGATGCTAATAAATTACTCACTGGAAATAAGGTATAAGTTCTTTTGCTTAACCTTTTATTTTTCATTTATTTTTTCCTTTTCAATATTGAAGAAAATATATATTTTGTTTAAAGTTTTTAAAATAATTATATTTTTGTCAGATTCTGTTATGAAGTGTAACTAATTCTTTGTCTTATCTAGGGGTCGAATAAAATTCGAGGCATAATGTGGTGCGAACCTGAACCAATAACAGTATCATTAAATGCTTCAACTTTCAAAAAGATGGAAAATCTCAAATTTCTTATAGTGGAAAATGTACAAAATTCTAAAGAACTTATATATCTTTCCAATGAGTTAAGATTGTTTGGATGGTCAGGATATAATTTTTCCTTGCCATCCAAATTTTGTCCTCAAAAACTTGTTGGACTGAAGGTGTCGAATAGTTGCATTAGTTTATTCAAGTAGGTATGAGTTTATTATTTGTGAATCTTCATTTCCCTAAATGTTATTTTTAAAATTAGATGAAATAATTTTTTTTTTTGGGTTTTTTTTTTTTTAGGGGTGCCATTACAAATATTTGAAGAGTATCAAGTTGGAAAGGTGTCAATCCATCACCAGAGTACCTGACTTGTGCGCTCCAAACTTAGAGACATTGAACATTTTTTTTTGTGAAAATTTAATTGAGATTCATGACTCCATTGGACTTCTTGATAAGCTTGAATATTGGTACCTCAAAGGGTGCACGAAACTTCAGATTCTTCCAAGCACCCTCAAGTTGAATAAAGAATTCTGTCTAAGAGACTGCCCAAGGCTTGAGAAGTTTCCCAATGTTCACCCTGAAGTGAAATGTTTTCGTGTCAATGTGTTTGATAGTAATATCAGAGAATGGCCTTCATCACTAAAATATATCACCAAAAGGGTTACCTTATTATTTCTTGAGGAAACAGATACCCCTACTGTCAACTCCTTTGATTGTTGTTGGAATCCAGTGTTAAGCTTTGGAGAATTGGAACTCAAATGGCGTGGAGGAATTATAATTGATTTTGATTTTTGGATAAAGAATGATTTCTTCCCGGCATTGAGAGATATGAGTATAGATAACTCCAATATTGTTAGTATCCCCGAATGCATTAGCAGATTATCTAGATTAAAAGGGATTTCCATAGATAATTGTAAGGAGCTTCGCGAAATTCCAAGGCTTCCACAATCTATTAGACAAGTGAAAATAACAAAATGCCCATCGTTGCTTCCACAATCATCAAGTAGATTATTGAATCAGGTGAGGTCTCTCTCTTTGATAATTAAGTAGTAAAGATACAATTTTTTTGTTAACTTCTTTCACAAACTTCAATTTCTTGTTTTTGTTTATTGCAAGCAGTTTGGAAAAATTCTAGGGATTCTACCGAATAGAGTCCGTGAAGGTGCAAGAAGCGACATATTAATGGATCTCTTTGAGGACACTAAATCTGAATCTGAATCTGATTCTGATTATGATCCTGAACTTGTAGTACCAAGATTGAGATTCCAAAGTCGCTTAAATTCAACCATCAGAGTTTTGGAAATTCCATATCATTCAAGGTTGGTTGCAAATTTCCAAAATTGGCCGTCTGTGTTGCTTTTCGTTCAACGGAGGTACATATAGAAAGACGACACTTTCATTTACCGGAGGGACATATAGAATATCTAGAGTTTGTTGTTCACGTTTGCATCAATGGTCGTTGTGTTTGTGACCAGAAATTCGATTATCATCGCACAGGAGAAAGCTTCGAGGAACTGTGGTTATTTTCTAAATCTCTTGGGCAGTTTTATAAACCAAATCTATCTAAACAGAATCAGGAGGTGGTTGAGGTTACATGTGAAATCGAAGGCCGCAATGTAAATCCCAATGATTTTATAAAATGGTTCGGGGTGAGTGTAGAATGCATCTGCTGTCCTCAGAAATCAGATATTACTTACTTGCCGCTTCCGAGTGACAGGAATGGTTGTGGGTCATCCTCAGTTTTGAATGACACTGAGCTCCCGCCTTTTCAACCCGTTTTCCCCACTTCTTATGTCTCAGTTATGGATGGCGGGGCATTTAGCAACGTAGGGGATTTAGGGAATTCAATGGAACCAACAAATACTGGTTTTGAACCTGGTTTGAAGGGCTTTCTTGGGAATTTTTTTTCTAAATAACAATAAATATTAAAAAATTTAGTTATTTGTCACGTTTCAAAAGAATTTTGAAAGGTAGCATCTCGAGTGTCTAAAACTCGAGTTTTTAAGTCTCGATTTGTAAGTGGATTAGTTTAAAATGGGAAAAAAGCAAGCTGAAAATCGAGTTTTAAAGACTCGATTTGCATAAATTGGATAAAAACGTCGCTATAGATCTATAAAACGTCACTATAAGTCTCCCTAAACCTGTACTTATAAAAAAATTTTTGCAGGGAAACGCCGCTATAGGGCTTTAAAACGTCACTATCAGGCTTAAAAACGCCACTATAGGTCTCCCTAAACCTGTACTTATAAAAAATTTTTGCAGGAAAACGCCGCTATAGGGCTTTAAAACGTCACTGTAAGGCTTAAAAACGCCACTATAGGTGAAATTTTTTTGCACAAAACTCGAGTTTTAAAGACTCGAGATCTATGTTACATTTTCTTTTGGACTCGAGTTCTAATATGGATCTCGAGTTTTAGAAATTCGAGATGCTACTTTCCTATATTGTTTCAAACGTTGCCTAACTAATTATATACAATTCTTTTGCACTTCTATTTTGCACGTTAGGAGGTGATTTGAATGTGTCATTATCAGCCCCTAATAACTCTGAACTCCTTGCATTGTTACCTGGTCCAAATATGGATCATGAGGTTTCCAATACCGTAAATGATTTGAGGCTTTTGAAGGGCATTCATAACGATGGGTGCGATTTGAGTTTGTCACTAAATGATTCAAATGAAAGAGAAAGTGAGCCTCCTCTGTTCCCTGATTTGACAAATGGGTTTGACTTCGGCTTTGCCCAGCCAAATTTGGAGTTGGGCTCAGGTGTTAGTAGTGGGTTTCATTTGGGTTCGTCTTCAATGGCCCATGCCAGTGTAAATGATGACTCTGATTTCAATATGGGTTCATCTTCAATGGCCCATGACTGTGTAAATGATGACTCTGATTTCAATATGGGTCCACCACCAGAGAAAGCGAGGACATCTTGATCAGACTTCAAAGAATTATGCCTCTCTTTGTTTCCCTGATTCCCATCTGCTCCAATGCCAAGTTAGTCCCTTTCACTAGTAAGTATTACAACTCCAAACCCTTTCTCATTTTTTGGTTGTTTGAATGGTAATGTTTTGAGTATGCAATGAGTGCTTGCTTTGTTTCTTGGACATATATACATAAAGGAAGTGCTTTTATGGTCTTGTGAATTGGGTTTGTTTCAGCTCATCTTATTCAAGTTTTTGTTGTGTTGTGCACGCTTGAATATTCTATGAGTAATAGCTTACGGCCCTTGTAGTCATGTGGTATTTGTTTTCCTTAAAAGCGGATTATAAAGTAAAAGGTGTGTTTTTGGAGTGGAAGTTGCTACGCAGTTGAGATTGTAGCCTGCTATGTCTGTTTTATTATGTAATCGCAATAGAAAAAATTCCAGGAGTGAATGTACAGTTTAACAATGAACAATTTGCCTATTCATTGGACTTGTTGTGTGACATAATTAAATTCTGCAGCTTGGAAACAATCAAGTATCTGAATTTCTGAGGACTTCATCAAATGATTGGTCTGCATGACAATGGACTTGCAGCTGTAGCAAGTGATTCTATTCAATGCTTGTGGTCATCATTTCGTAATTGGCTCATATAACTTCTTTGCTGGTTAGCCTCTATTCAATAATAGTTTGTGATCAGCGTGTAAATATTTCAAAATTGATTTTGATTTCAGATTAAACCTGATTTTCTTGTAGTGCCAGGAACTGAGTTTCCAAAGTCGTTCAAATTCAACCATCAGAGTTTTGGAAATTCTATATCATTTAGGTTGGTTGCTATAGATTTTGGAAATTCAACCATCATAATTGGCCGTCTGTATTGCTTTTCATTCAGCAGAAGCACATATATGCAGATTTTTTCATGTTCACTTTTCCATCAATGGTTGTAAATAAAAAATCAATTATCTAAGTATAGGAGAAAGCTATGAGGAACTGTGGTTATTTTCTAAATCTCTTGGGCAATTGAATAAACCAAATTTATATGAACAGAATCAGGTCGAGGTTGAGGTTGAGGTTGAGACTGGGCTAAAGATGAAGCTTTTCTTAACTCTTGTCACCTTCATCATCCTTATTCAATCTCTTCATCTTCATTTTGCAAACAACACATAATAATGATGTAAGAGAATATCCCCAAAGACACGGTGGTACCATTCTCTACCAAGGTGTGCCTCCTTTAGTTACATATTTGACCACCATGCACCTTTAGTACAATGATCACTTCACAAGTATAAGTATTTGTGAGGTGTGGGAGGCAAGGGTCAGGGTTCAAGTCTCCAAAAAGGAGCTTCACACGCATATATACTTAGATTAAACTAAAGTAGAATTTCTATCTTGCATAAAAAAAAAAAAAAAGTTACATATTTGGGTGCCTCTCTCTCTCTCTCTTCATTCATTAGGTAATAATGAATTTTAATGTAATTGTAAATTATAAAATAAGTATATAATTTCTTTTATTCATTTATTGTATTGCAGTTACCTGGCCTTGTTGCTGTGAAGTAATTGGTGGCGGCATGGCAGCCAAGATCCCTTTCCACCTTGCAATTTGGTTTTCTTTTATAGTATGATATTTGTCTTTTATTGATCGTATCCGTCTGTTTCTGGTGCATAATTTTTGCTTAGCTTAACATCAATTAAGTGCCGAGTAAGGTTACCTTCAATGTTTTGGAATAGCTCAAGACCTCTGTTGTTAACAGTAAGGCCCGATTTCTTCCTTTCTTGATTTTATGTTTGGGTTATGTACCATATACTTAGATGTTCAATTTGGTTTTTTTGTTTTTCATGTCCATTTTTTTGTTGCTTTGGTGAAGGCATTTATTAATTATTGGAATGTATTGGAATCTATGATGGTTTTTATAACATATATTTGCTATGTATGCTGAATGTGTGTGTTATTACTTTTTGACCAAAAAACGAAAAGCTTGAGTTCAATTTGAATGAAGATTCAAGATGATATTGAGGTTTCCATTAAAAAATAAATAAATAAAAGAGATGATATTAAGGTTATATATAAAGGCTGGGTGAGCTATAAATCAACTTGAAGGAGTAGACTTAATAAGATTCTTATTATTTCCAATCTTCAGGTTTTGATATATGAATGTGGAGTGAAAAGGTATAGAGAATCACTGTGTTATGTCATAAAGAAAGCTATCCTGATTTCATTTACTATTATCTGTACTACTGGCTTCCAAGCCGTGAACTTAAGTTTTGGATATCCCAAAATATTTCCTCTCTACTCACTTACAGTTTTTCAATTAAGGGGGATAAATTCGTAAAATAAAAGCCCACAATTTTTAACCTCCACTAAACCTACGTTCTTAGCAATTTACAACCTCTTCATCTCTTATCCTTTTTGAAATTGAAACAAACGCACTCTCTTTTCACTTTGCTCTTATCTTTTTGAAATTGAAATAGATGCACTCCATTATGTGAAACTCTTAAACATCTCATGCATTTTACAAACTCTGGGAGTTTCACAACAACCTAAGGAAAATTTCCACAAGCAACGACTCAGAAAGTATGTTTTGGCTTTTTTTTTTTTTGGGGTTGGGGGGTTTGATACAACAGTTTTTGGCTGATTTGTTTTATAATGGTATTAATTTAACATTTATTAGTAGCTCCATACTTTCTTTTTTTTTCCTTTTTTGCATTAGATACAAACTTATTTTGGGTTGAATTTTTTTTATTCAATTGCATCAGGTAGTATATTCCTTAAAACATTTATTAAAGTATTGTTCTTTTTTTAATAAATTTATTAAAGTATTATGCAATTTAGAATCAAACGGGACACTAATGGGGGTGAGAATTTTTAGGAGGTGGTACTCTGTTTTTTAGTGCTGCTACTTCAAGAGTTTTGGACTTTTTGGTGAACAAGGATAGAACCTTGCTCTAAATATTTATCAAGAATGTGGGAAATAGTCAAACTTTATAACATCAGCAAACTCAATTCACTACAAATTTTCAGAATGCAATAGTCAATCCAAAGGTATGTTTCTTGCAATTTAAATTCTTAATACCAAACCTGATTCCATTATGTGAAACTTATACATCTCACACTTCCTTATTCTTCATATTGAACAGAGAAATCGCCACTGGGAGTTTCAGCAAAAGGTACATTCAACCAAATTTAATGAAAAATCCCGTCATCAATCAAAAGGTATATTCTATCAAGTTTTCTACATTCTCTTACATATTTGATTTATGATTGAATTTTTTTTTTTTTTTTTTAATGCAACAGAGATACAATTGGGTGACATTTTGTCAACAATGGTTTCACTTTCTGCTGCTCCACCAGATTCCAACGCCAAGAATGTAATTTTGTAATCTTTTTAGGTTTTCAAATAATGTCATTGATTTCAAATATTTATTTAGTTTCCAGTAGTATCTATAGTTGTGCTCTAAGGTTTTCAGTAGTATCTCAAATTGGAATGTATGGAAAATTATGATGCTAAATCCCAAAAAAAAAAAATCTCAGAGCATGCGCGAAGTACATGTGATGACTGATGAGGCTAGTTATTATTATTCTTTTTTAACAAGAGTCAGTGAGTAATTGCTTAATTTCCTTCAATGTTTGATTTCATTTAAGGTGTAGTTGCATTTTCCCTTCTAATTAAAGAATAATAAATAATGCATTGAGTCATGCAATGAGTAGCATGTAGTGAGATTAATTCATATTTAGAAGAAAATGCTAAACTTTGCAGTTCTGTTATAAATCAGATTGGCAGTAAATATGAACTAGATTTCCTAAAGTGAAGTGTTAGAAATTGATCTTGCATTCATATATTATTCCTAGCATTCCCTTATTTTGTTGTCTTGATCAGAGAAACATTCCACATGAGATAGGCTGTTAAAATGATTAAGGTGAAATGTTATGTGTCTTATGTAGGAGCATGCATTAAGTGGTTATGTATGAAGGGTAAAAGTTTTTTACGAGTCATATGCAAACTTGCTTTCTTATGTTTGGCTTCAAAGAAATGCTCCTGTATTTAGTGACAAAATCAAATCTAAGGAGACTATTCTCCTTATGATTAGAAGAGACATTAAGGCCTAGGTCGAGTTTATGAAGAGGGAAAATTTTGTTACTAAATAGTCTTATGTTAATTGGGGTGAATTTCTCTATTTTTGATGATAGCCACAATTGTGGGGATCTTGTTTGATTATTTGCAAGTTCAGTTTCAATTGCTATTTAGTTTGCTGCTTGCTCTATTTGTGTTGTTAGGTGTTGCAGCTTTTAGCTGCTAGTGTTATGCTATTTGTGTGGTTTGTTACTTGAATACATTCATAGAAAAATGTATGCTTATCTATAATTCTCCTTAACCATTTTTGCTTACAAATTTTCTACAATGCCAAACAAACTACAATATGCATCCAAACATGAATTGCTTGCAGACAAACCTTTAATCTTCTCCAATTTTTATATTTTCTAATTTTATTTTATTGTTGAGAACTTCGAGATTTGGATAGAAAGCATAAGAAAATGCAACTTTTGAGAAATGTTCTACAAAAATTTAGGTTCATATCCTTTACGAGTTAAAAAGCCAGACATGATTGAGATTTCTATGTTCTGTACAAATTTTTTATCTATGTATTCTATTTTTATGATATAAAATTTAATGTTAAATAGATTTAGGTGTTTAAGGTTCAATTCTTAGACACCAAAATACCTTAGATCTATAAAGTCAAGCTTAATCAAGTAATGCATGCTGTGATAAATTCTTGAAAGGTCCTATTAGTCTAAAGGATTATTTTTGTTGTTTCTTTTTTCGGTTTTAGTTTGTCATGTTCAATGGAGTTTAAAACCTCTGAGGCATCACTGTACAAAAGTTGTTTTGCAGATCCCACTTTAGTGATGTTCTGGGGAATACTCAGGAATGGGAGGATCAGCACAAAGCACATACTCTACTTTGAAAATCTGTTTAACCAATTTTACCTTCCATTTGATAGCATATGATAGCTACAAAAATCCATACCTCTTTTCCCTTTTTGGTGCCCAGATCAACTTCAACACTTAATAAGGAAACATAATGTGAAAAGTAAGCTCCTCTGCTATGGCATGAACTAAAATTTTATTATTCAGTCAATTAGATTTATAAATTTAATTCTATTTGTAAAAAATTAATTGTTTAAATCTATATTTGTTTGTATGTTTGACTAAGAATGTGGAGCAGCTATTACAAAGGACTTTACTTATGTTAAGGTCATCAAGATGTTACACTTCTACAGCTAAAAGGGTAGGTAACTCTTTTGCATTATGTTCTGGAAGGCATCTTTTGAAGTGCTTCTAGCTTTTCGAGTACTAAGAATAAGTTCACCTTTTGAATTCAAATATTAAGACAATAATTTGATTCTTTTAAACCAAAAAGATATTTAGTCTGCTTGACAAGTGACAACAATCATGTTAATAGTTTTTTCGATGTTCCATTATTTTGGGCAAGATAGGCAAAATTCTCGTAACTTATGAACCTTGTCTGTTGAGCAAAAGATATTTAAAGCATAAGATCTGTGATATGCCTTGTAGGTGTTCTTTACCTTAATTTTCTTGGCCAAAAATATTGAGATAGGTGTTTGTTGAAATTTTGGTTTTTCTGGTGATATTCCATTTTTTTAAGCCTGCTAAATTCATGCTAGGTCTTACTAGAAAAGAACTGACATAATAAAGTTTCAACATTAGACTACTCTAGCAGCTATTTGTTGGAAATTTGGGAGAGGTTGCCAAAGGAAGATGATTTCCAGTTGAAAAGAGTAGGGATTACTAAGTGAGTGTTTGGATCATGTCCACGTTTGGACGTTTTGCATTTCAGCCCTTTCTTTTTTCTTTTTTTCTTGGACCAGGGCTTGGTGCACTGTTCATGGGACATGAACAGTGATCAAGCATATGAACAGTGTTTTTTAGTGTGAACAGTAACCGAATTTTTTTTTTTTTGTTTTCAGTTTTCAGCAAAATAAGTAGTATCCAAACGCATTCTAAGTTTGTTTATAAGACTAAATGCATTGGGATCTATTCTTATAGAAGCTAAATGGATTGTGGGAATTGGGAACTCTATTCCTATCAACCCTAACTTTTGGCCTAAAGTAAGATCCCTTGTGTTTTGGAGAACACATATTTCAAGGGTGTGTGAGTTTGTTGATTAAGTAGCATCACAATGGAATAGCGCATTGGTGATGTTATTATTTGCACCTCATGTAACCAAATCCATTGTTAAGAAGCCTCCTAGGTTGGGAGCTGCAAATAAATTGATTTGGTCTCATGGATCTATCATGTCTCTTTGGAGTCATGTAAGTCTATTGGCTTCTCCATAGTGAATGCTTAGATGGAAGAAGTAGAACTCAGATATAGTTCTCAGACGTGGGTTGCACTGTGAGAGCTAAAACTCCCTTTCAAAGTCCTTACTTTTCTATTAAAGCTATAAATGATAGTCTTCCGCTGAGAAGGGAGTTTGCTAAGAGGAATTTAATCAATGATGCTTCTTGCCCTTTCTGTGCTACAATAGAGGAATCCTTGGACTACCTACTTATTACCTGTGAATTACATGGTCAATTCAGAATTGGGTTGCTATTTGGTTGGATAGAGTGTACAAGGCACAAGTCGTGTCATCATTTCACTTTCATCTTAGCCATCACTTGTTGGCCTATTGGATCTATAAAAAACAAAGTGACTGCATGAAGCAATAAGTGTTAATGTTAGTAAAGTCCTGAGTCCCACTGTTACCTGTTTGCTATTTGTAAGGATGCAGGAAACACATGGCAACAGGGATCATATTAAATTTCAACAATTTTAGTTCTATTTGTTATAATTGAAAAGCACTAATTATGATTGAAGTGAGTAAAAGCAATTGAAATCAATTGAGGAGTGTTGCAGTTCTTTGTTGGGATTAAATTGGGAGACCCTTTTTGAATTGTTTTTACTATAATATGCTCTACGATGCCACAGTTATTTGTTTGGTTATTAGTGAAGCACTACTTTTATAAAAGTAAGGTGAAGGGTGAAGTTGTGGATTTAAGATTATAGGTACATGTGTAATTACTATCTTCTTTTTTGTTTTTTTTTTTCTTTTTTAAAGAGTAAAATGGAGGGTGAAGCTGTGGGTTATAAGACCAACCAAGTGCACATGTAAATTACTAATAAAGAAAATTATCTGCAGATGTATTAGTCAAATTTCACCACACACACACACACATATATATATCAATAATGGGAATACACCTAATGCTAACACTTTAATTTTGGCGTATCTACTACCTATTAAAATGTAAATTTGTGTTGGTAATTAGTCCCAAGACATATCATATTTTTAGTGTAAGATGTAAATTTTTTCATTGGTATCCCTCTTCTTTATCCTCACTATTCTTATTCAGGACTAGCAGCTATTGATCACTATACCAAGTTTTTTAATCTATGTATTTGTCTTGTAGCTTTTTCCCACAACAGAAAATTTCTTGGCAGTATAGCACATGAACAGATGTTGAAGGTGTGAATCACTCTCTTTCTCTCTTTCATAATATGTCTATACGATGATGTGAAACCTGTAGAGAATTTGGTAAATATAATTATTGTTGGATGCTTCAAATAGTTGTTTGTATTGAGGTGTGTATGCTCACAATAATTAAATCCATAAGATATTTCATAATTAGAAACTCATGATTGGGGCATTTTCTTGAGTTGATATTTTTGGGGAAAAAAGGTCAGTTTCTTTAGATTATTTAAGTGCATTGGTCAAATGGGTTGCATCTATCCTCATGGTTCAATTTTTTGTCATTACAGTGCAATTGTTTTTTATTTAAAAAAAAAAATGTCAATGTCAAAGTAATCTTTGCCACATTTTATTGCAAACTTATATCTTTTAACTTGTATAAATATATATTTGATAGAGTAGGTGGAGGTTAAGATAGTGGACTCAACACCTAGCAAATGCATGTGTAACTTACTGATCAAAAAATAAAGAAATACATATTTAAAAGTGGCAATATTTTCTTTGTATTATGAGCAGCCATCAAATCTCTGAATTTCTTAATGCAACAATGGGATTTAGATTATTATTATTATTTCTTTTGAATAAATGAACATTACTTTAATTAAAGAAGGTACAAGCAATCTACATAAAGAAATAGAGAAACAACCTGGACCAAACCAGAAGCCACATAGGAATACCTAACACTATCAAACACAGAGGAAGGGCCATGCCTCAAACTACACAGACATCTAATTGGAGTAGTATTCTTGATGCCTTTATGCAAAAACAACATTTATACATCTGGCCTTATGCCTAGAAGCTTGGGATTTCATTTGTTTACAATTAGGTTCTAGAAAAAAGTCTTACAAGTCAAGCTAATGTGGCAACTATGATATGACAGTGTTGAGATGGATATGGAAAATAGTGATCCAAGTATTAACAAATGTATACCTCTTCTTTTAGGGAATTTTATGTGAAAAAATCTCTTTCATCTATTGAGAAAACCCTTAGTTATCTTCATCAAAGATTATTTAGTTGGAATGCTTTTCAACGAATTCATTTGAAGATGTGTTTAAAACTATTTGTTTACCGGTGATTGACAAAATAATATTTTCTTGAATAATTTTGTTCTACTCAAAATTTAGGGGGCAATTTGGCAAGGGATGGGGCTGTAGTTTAAAGACTTTTACACCCCAGTATTCTTTTGGTTGTATAAAAAGCTCAAATAATCCCCAAATGAGTGTTTGTTTGCTTGTCACTTGTTAAAAGACTGGCTTAGGTGTTATGACATAGGACAAAACCGAAACTTGATACCACGAAAATTGAGAAATGGAAACAATAAAGACCACCTAGGAGTCAGCACCTAGGATTGTTTGGAGTCGACACCAAGCAACATAGAAGATCTAGGATTAAGCAACTAGCACTGGCGGGAGTCAACACTAGACCTTTGAAAATTTTCCAAGAGAAATTTTTATTAATCAAGCAAATTGTAAATTGTCTCCATAGGTGTAAAATGTAGATTACTATGACAAAAATATAATTTTATTTGACTTATGAAACCCTAATTCTATTGATTTTGGAAATCCCAATGATTGATTTATAAAAATGACCTTGACTCTAGGAAAGAAATAAAATAACCCAATTAACTTCTAAGACTTAAAATAAAACACAATTGACTTCCAAAATTAAATGAAACTAAATAAAAATAAATATTTCTTTGTGCTTTGTGCACTATGATCTTACCTCGAGATATGGTGCAAATTATTGTTGCCTGTACTTATGCATTTATGACTACCTTGAAAGCCAATGGAAAGGACATTCATTCACTAGGAATTAGCATTTGACTTTGCAATAGAATTTGTAACCAACACATGGTTTATAATTTGGATTTCTGCTTATTGTGTTTTTTTCTTATAGCTTGTTTAGATGATGGACATTGTAATTGATCCTTGTAAATGACCAATTTTAACATCATTTTTTCATATAATCATATGCTAAATTGTCTTTCGAGTGCTATTACTATGCTTTCTAAAATGATAAGTGCTATTACTATGGGTCATTTATCGCTTTTTGATCCTTTGTGCATTAACTATTTTGAGGGAGTATCACACACATAACAATAATTTAATGGGATCAAGGTGGCTCTATTTAATTGAGAGAATCTATGTGTAAATTTGATTTTAATGTTTGAATCTTTCAGGTGCCAAGAGAGAGTGCAATTAAAGGAAGCAATTGTAGTAGTTCAAAGAGTTTCTTTGCTGATTTTTAGATGGATGGTGGTGTAGGTCTTTTAGCGGTTCAAAGAATTTCTTTGTTGATTAGTTTCATAACAACTTTTCACTTTAGATTTCTTTGGTAATCCTATCCATGACCTTCATTTGGCATCCTGATGACAGAGTATTGTTTACCATGCCATTTACATGGTGGTGTTGGTTGATCTTTTTTGAGAGGATTATGATGTAATTATTTTTGGTGGATCATGTTTATTTCCTTCAGTTAAGTTTTTCTTTGTAATGTGTTATGTCTCTCTCTTTTTGTATTTAATCTTTTTTTCCCTAGGAGGACTTGGCGAGGATCATAAGGCATTTAATTTTGGTGTATCATGTTTTTACTTACAATTTCTTTTCTTCAGACTTCTCCCTCCCATTTGTATGAAACAAAGTAAGTTGAAGGCTGTTTGCTCAAGCTGGGAGAAAATTTAATGAGATAATTCCTGATTATGCAAAATTTGCGTTGTTTATTCTTCTAGTTCAAGAGTAAAGCAGATATCATCTTTATCCCATAATATCTTGTCCTTTAAAATGGTTATTGTTGATGACTTGGTTGGATGTTTATCATTATCATTATGATTGATGGACAAACATATCGGATAGAAGAGAATGAGTGATTAAACCAATCACAAGGGGTACTTTTGCAGCTTCATATGCCATTCATAGGCAAAAAAATTTATTCCCATGTCTAAATATAGCTAACCCTGATATGGATTGCTATACCTTTCTTCCATGTAGATTTTGAATTTCTATCCAAAACAAAGGTAAGGGAATCATACGTACCCCTACAGGAGAGGCTATACGGGATAAGGGCACGGGTCAAATTTACCATCAAAATATATGGTTGCTAGTAGGCTATTGGCAGTATTGCCCTTAAGGCCTCTGTCCCTGTCTGTCTTTTGCTGATTTCTGTGTTCTACATTTTCGTTGATTTTCTCCACATAGCTTAGCAGTGCCTTGTGGTGGACGGTAAAAAAATTTGAAATGGCAGTGACTTGTGGGATGGTGGCTGTGCTTGATGTTTTTAGCTTAGGGGTAGAGATGCCAACTGGGGCTTCAAAGTGGACATATGGATTTTGGGTGTGCCAAAATGGGACAGGGTATACAACAAATTGATGTGGTGAGTGGTGACATACACTCACTTCGCTATACTTCATCTTCATGTGCTAATTGAAGTCATTGGTTTTGTATGGGGGGCAATGAAAGGTATTGGTTTTCCATTACCTACATTATCTTCATGTGCTAATTGAAGTCATAGGAAAAAACTCCCTCTTTTTCTTGATATATAAATTGGAATAACTATCAAATTTTTGTGATATTCTGGCACCAATTTTAGTTTAAATTTAATTGTTGGGATAAGCGCAAGAAGGAATTAGAGCTCCGGGGCAAAACGTGAAGTCCTTTGGTGGGAATAGGTACTTCTAGATTTGGCAAGAAAGCTAATGTGGTTTATGATATACTGTTTATGATTTTTCTAGTACACTATGACACTAGATTTTGGGCTGTAGTCTTCTAGAGGCCAAAAGATTATATATATTTCTTTAATCATTGTATTAATATTTTTAATTTCTTACTAAATGGTTCGTACGTTACATTTACAGTACAAACGTGGGCAACAAGGAAACACTTGTTTAAGAAATTTAGGCTTGTTTTCATATATGTG
This sequence comes from Quercus tomentella, assembly GCA_028535165.1. Lineage (NCBI taxonomy): Eukaryota > Viridiplantae > Streptophyta > Magnoliopsida > Fagales > Fagaceae > Quercus > Quercus tomentella. The sequence continues at coordinate 22,418,576 of JAPQVY010000155.1, forward strand.
TTAAAAGCAAATTGATTGATCTTGAATGTATGATTTGCTAAGCATCACCAGGGTGAGATCGGAGAAAGCTGTATTACGTGGTTACTAGGTCATGTGTACAAAAAAAATTATTCTACTGGTATTGATTGATTTGGTTGATGAGTGTTAGAAAAAGGTGAATGCTAGGGAAAAAGGGCATTGTGAAGTATGCTGAAAAGATTTTGTGTCCTATGACTTGGACGAAAACTTTTGCGCTGCATTGTTTGAACTGGCTCAATAGTCAATAGGTTTCATAGTCTTGATAATTGGGATAAGGTTTTGTCCAGGTTTTGGTACCTGTGTGCTGGTTTTTCTTAATGATATCGGTTTATCTTGTTAAATTTTTCTTGATAAGTAATTATCTGATCGATGTGTGATGCCTTTTAAGGTTATTGGTGTTTTGAAGGATATGTCCTAGTAATGAACCAGTTGTAAAAAGAAAAAGAAAAACTGGACATTTTTTATTGTGTCAAGCTTTCCACTCTTCAACTTGAATTAAGCATTTATTTTTCAGATTTTTGTATGAGTGGATGCTTGTAATTGACAGCATCCAGTTTTCTTCTTTTCTAGAATTTTATAGACTAGCTGAATGTATCTATGTATTCTATAGGTGAGATTTTGTATACATCATTTCTACTTTAGGTCTGGCATTTATTCTAACAAAATGCGTACTTTATTAAAAAGAAGAAGAAGATAAGTAATTATCTTATTCTTCTCAATGCACATTATTTTCCAAAATTTTCAGGTTCTATATTATAGATCAAAAGGTGCCTTTTTGCTTGGTCAAGGAATTGAGTTTTTGATAAATACTGTTGACAAAGTTTTTTTTTATATATATAAATAAATAATACTTCATTAATTAAAAAGGAAAGTAACACCAAAAACCAAAGCACACATGCAATGCGCCAATTAAGGGCACAACAACAAAAAATACGGAAGTGCTTGAAAAAAGAAGGGTGTGGACAACGATGGCGGCGAGATAGAGAAAGAGGGGGAGACAGAGAGAGTGATTTGCTGATTCAAATATCGGGAAAGTGGGAACTAAATTTAGCACAAAGTTTAGAACTATGTGTTTAGCACTTCTTTTTAATTTTTTATTGGGTTGTATTTTTTAGGACTTTATGTGATGATTTGTTGTTGTTGCAATAGAACCATTTTATTATGACGGACGGAACAATTTGCCGTTGAACCCAAGTATTGCGATAGAAAAGTGATTCTATCACAATATGTTTATTTTTCTTTTTATAAGAAAATTATATTCTAAATCCTGCAATTGTGGAAGTGCGAAAATTTGATCCTATACTTTCAAAAATAATAAATTAAACATTAAACTGTAAGATTTTAAAAAAGTAATAGATTAAATTTTGAGATTTCAAAAGCTCAACAAATCTTAAGTTGAATTCCTCATTTGCATGTATAAGTAATTGAATATGTATATGTATGTGTAAATGGAGAGCAAGAATTTATTGAGTATGCATTCCAATGTATAGGTTGTATAAATAATTGATTGCCAACTCGAAGATCATTTTGAAATATTTACAGTGGCTTAACAAAATATATTTTTTGGTTCCAAAAAATTCATCATATTCTAGTAAAAGTCCATTTATGTACAAAGTAATATAAAATGTTTCTTTATTGTATTATATCTTAAATATATAATTAATGTATTTTTATTAGATTATATCTAAAATATATTATTAATAATATAGTTTAAGTATATATTATCTTGTGTTGGTGTAGGCTTCACTAACATTTTAAGTTGGTAAATGACCGAATTTGGCTGTAGAATACCATTGTGATATTTACAAACATAGCAGTCAATTTGAATGTTTCACTTGCTGTATTTTTTATTGATTGATTTGGACTAAGAAAAATAATTTTGTTTATGACTGTCACATTTGTAGATATCATTGTGATATCTACAAACGTGACATTCAGAAGAAAAATTGTTGCCTTTCAAAAAAATGGGGAATTACACTTTATCACCCTAAACTATACCTCAGATTACACTTTGCACCATAAACTTTTCGAATGCACATTTTGCATCCTAAACTATGACCCTTGTTATACTTTGCACCTCGACGTTAAGTTTGCCGTTAATTTGGATGGAAAAATATGACATCTGTTAGGTTCTAAGTAATTAGGAACTAATGTATTAGAACTCTATTTTGTAATGTTGACAAACCATGATCAAAACAGATGTTAGTCTTGTTTAGACTTGCTCAAAGCATAGGTCTTTTATGTAAAGTTGGAATCGAGTTAACTGCAGAATTGAGTGTGCAATTCTGATTGGCTCGATCAATCAAGAATTAGACTCGATCGATCGAAAGTCGGGCAGAATGTTTTTTTTGCAGAATTTCCAACTCAGCCCTAAGCCCATATGACGTGTAGGGTTTTATGTTTTGCCCTAGGTATAAAAGGGAAACCCTAGTCACGTTTTTTATGTTGCTTTTTATGCTGTGTGTGTGAATCTTTTGTGAGATCTAGAGGTGATTGCCTTCACACATACTTAGGGTTTCCAAGATTCAAGATTATGTCAAGAACTTGGTGATCATTCAGTTGCTGCATTCAAGAAGCTTAAAGATATACAAGCTGGAGTGCTTGTACTTGCTGTGAATCTAAGAAAGAAGTAGTCCGTGGACTCGGAGCTATCATGGGATCATGGTAGTAAGTTTCCTACTCGAGGTAGCAATAGGATGTTAGTGGTCTAAGTCTTTATTGTATTGTTGAGGTCTAAAAGGATCACAGTGAGAGAAGCCCAAAAGAGTGAGCCAAGCCCAAAAGAAAAACAAGCCAAGTCCAAAGAAGCAGGTGCAAGGGGACCACGAAAGAATAAAAAAGCAGGCCCAGGAGGCTTGAAGCCCAAACGAAGAAACATCAAGAAGGAAAAGAAACCCACGGCAAGAGATTAAGTAGCCAGGATTCTCAGCAACCATCAAGAGGCGCGGATCTTTCCAGGCGCATAGTCAAAAGAAGATTAAGACAGTTCGAAAGAAAAGGACAAGAAAAGAAAATAAGAAACAGAGCAAAAGTCACAAGCGCCAAAAGACCCAGCAAAAAAGGAAGAAATAACCAGCGACCTCTCATGGCACAAGCAGGAAGCGTCTCGGGGAACCAGAACAGAGAAATATGAAAAGGAGAATGGCAACAGGCGACTTTCAAGTCGGCAGAATGGGATTCCGCCCAGATGGGAAAAAGGGGCAAAAGAGGGAACTGCCCAACGGCGAGACCGAGAAGGGCATACCTCAGCACGTCCGAAAGAAGGTAACCAGCCAGGGACTTTCAAAGGAATCAAAGCGAAAAGAAGGAAAGAATGAGAAAAACAGGAAATGGAACCTGCCGAGTGATAGGCACGGAACAGGCTCTGTTAACCGTAAGACAAAACAGGGGAACCAATGGTTCCCCTGGGATGCCAGAACCTCATTATAAAAGGAGGGGTAGGTTACGAAGACAGGGGAGAGAGATTTTTTTTGAGAAAAAGAACTATCAGTGAAGTTTTGGTAAAAAGAAAGGAAAAAACTAAGGGAAAAGTTAATATTGCTTCCCGGTATCCTATAAAAGCCACTATTGCACATACTCGGATTCAAAGAGAATCAAACTTTACAAGTTTTGAAGGCTGAAATAGCCATTCAAGACTGTAATTTTTGAGCTTGATTGAACCTTGTATCACGTCTTAGTGAGCATTCTGTAACTATAACAAAGAACATATTAATGAAATATGTCTCAGTAATTCAAGGATCCCTATAACATCATTTTATGCCCCTTTGCTGATTCTGTTTTCCGAATTTACCTTGTTGTTTTTTTGATATGTCTTTCAATACGAATATCCTTGTTTGTCATTTTACTTATATTGTAGGAAGCATCCTCTGTGCATCACTTGACTCTTAAACAGCCTGTTAGCTGCGATGAGTCAAGGCCTGGTTCACCAAACCACTTCTTAGGCCCGAGATCCTTGGGCCTGAGTGTCACAAAAAAAGGCACTCTCACATGTATAAACTTTGATTCTTTCATAGTGGATTCTGTTTTACCTTGAGGATAGCTAGGTTAAATCCTCCCTAGGTTTTTACCGGTTTGGTTTCCTGGGTCATCATATCTTTGTTTTCTTTATTTTCTGCACTTTACATTGATATGATTATATAATTGTGTTAACCTAGATTTGGAATTTGGACTAAGTAATAACTTGGCTAAATAACTAGGTTAATCTGGTTGTGTTTTTAAAGGGTCTAAAAACAAACAACATCATGTGAAATGACCCAATTACCCTTCTTCTCAATCCATTAAAAACAATGAAGAAATTACACTTTACCACCCTAAACTATACTCTTGATTACATTTTGCACCCTCAACTTTATATTTTCATCCAAATTAACGGCAAACTTAATGTTGGGGTGCAAAGTGTAACAAGAGTCATAGTTTAGGGTGCAAAATGTGCATTCAAAAAGTTTAGGGCGGTGAAGTGTAATTTCTCTTTAAAAAAATATGAAGCAAATAAAATAAATGATGTTCAACTTATTTGTTGATCTTTAATAATTATTTTTTGATAAAAATAACAACATAACATATACTTAAACATAAACTTGTATTTTAAACATGAGTAAATTTTTTTTAAAAAAAAAAAAAAAGAAGTCTATGCACCTTTTCGTATAACTCTATGCACATAAAAGTGAAAATATTGAAAATTTTAATGTTGGAATTAAAATATAACATGTAAAGAGAAAAGTTCTTCAATTAGGAAAAACAAAATGAAAGAGAATAACAGTATAAATATTTTTCTATAATTCATGTACATAAGAAAAATTAAAATAAAATAATTTGAGGAAGCAAGGTTATAGTGTTAGTGTTTCAAAATTTATAGACTATTTAAATCGTGAAATACCAATAGTTGTATATGGAACCGAAACCGATTGTTGATTTTTTTTATTAAATAAAAGTATTAATGATTATAATAGTATATGTCACATATGATCTTGAAAATGATTAAATGTGTAAGTTGGAAATAATGCCATGTGAGAATTTGGAACTGCTGAGTATAATTTGGTAATTACCCAACGTGATAAATAGTTATAAGAATAATAAAAACCTAACTCCTTATTGATTAATGGTTACAATGTAATCCAATTGTAGACCACCAAAAGAGACAAATGAGAAGAAACAAAAAATGTAACTTCAAAACAATGTAGTCCGAGGCATGATTTTCTTGAAAAAAGATAGGGTTTTCAAAAGGAAGACTTGTTTTTTTCACTCCTCAGTATAAAAATATGAAACCAAATGAACTTTTAATACATAATTAATAAAAATAATCCCAATGCAGACCGCCAAAAGAGACAGATGAGAAAAAACAGAAAATGTTACTTCAAAACAAAGTACTCTGAGGCCTGATTTTCTTGAAAAAAAAAAAAAAAAAAGGGTTTTCAAAAGGAGGCTTTTTTTCACCTCAGTATAAAAATATGATGCTAAATGAATTTTTAATATATAATTAATAACAATAATCTCAATCTTCATAAAAATAAATAAATAAATAAATGAAGCAAGTGAAATTATTTTTTAAGCAAATCTTGAAATATTAGAGGCCAACTGAAGTTGGTCTCCATGGCAAATAGAAATAAAAATAAATAGATAAATAATAAAAAAAAGAGACATAAATGGAAAAACCATAATTTATTGGGAAGGCCTTGGACAAGAAACAAATACTTGTTAAAAAAAGATGGGGGCAAGATTAAAAAAAGAAGCAACATATTTTTTTTTAAATGTGCACTAATAACTCCCATAAAAAGGATAATTTTTTTTTTTTTTTTTGCAAAATAAGATTCTAAACAAATCATTGACATAAGTTTGATTACGTTCACAGATTTTAGGGATAAAGGCTCTATGACCTAGGCTTTCAAATCTTTTGAAGTCAAAGTGGTGCCAACTTTCAGGGAAATGGTTAAAAGAATGGTGAGGAACTCAATTGGCCACAACACACTCCACTAGAAAGGTGCAGGATTTTGTTGGGGAAGTTATGGTTGACTGTCACCTATTTGTATCCTATATGTCATCAACATTGGTATTAAGCAGAATACACTAGCCAAGTACACTACAATTTTATTCTCTATTGGTATTAATTATTTCAAAAGAGAGCCAAGGATGAGGCCTCTTGAACATTTACCTATGACCCCATGACTAGAAATAAATTTTTAAATGGATTTGTTTTTAAAAATATATTAAACATAAACATATACTTAAACATAATTTTGCATTCTAAACATATGAAATAGATTAAATAACCTACAACATACATTCCATATGGGCTCACTTTTTATAATCTAATCCTATAGTTTAGTTGCTGAACTTTGGGTCTTGAGGTATGGGCTCATCTTATATTCTCAACTTCATATCAATACCTAGAAATTGAATTGGAAACTGTTGTCATTGTTAATATGTTGAGCAGCTCTAGCCTCTAGTAGTATATCTTCTAGATCCTCATCACCTCTAGTATGATTGTGCGGTCCTTCTCAGTAACTTCATTTAGTTTAAAGTGATGCACTGCTTCTGAGAAGCCAACTCTTGTGCAATACTTTAGCAAGGAACGGAATTGATATTCAATAAGATTTTGTCTCTTCTGATCAACCTCCTACTTTTATCATGAACTTTATTAATCTAGACGTTGTTGGCTTTGTTTATATATACCAGCCGCTAACCCGTGCTACGCACTGAAGGAGCCTATATTGAGTGTGAGATATGATTTAATCTTAGTTTATTTTTCTACAATCATCATCATATCATTACAGTTTTACAATAGTTTGTTATATCAAAAAATTAAACAAACTTATATTAGAATTTGTTTAGTATTTCCTAAAAACAATGTTTATAGTATTTGATTGCTTTATTCTAATAAAAAACCATTCTATTTTTTTTTTATGGGAACAAAAATTCTAATTGGTTTCAAATAACTCTAAAAACTAAAATGTTAATACAATGTTACTAGGAAGTCCTAAAAAAGGAAAACTCTTCTATTTGGAATTCCAAGTAAGGATCTTGAGTCCTAGTAAGTCTTATTTGTTGTGCTTTATCTATATTTAACACATACATTAAGTTGGCAATAAAAAAATTAAACAAACTTATATTAGAAACCAATTTTGCACCTCCTAGATGTTTCTGATTCAATTGTGTCTTTTAGTTTCTCCAAGGCTGACACAATGAAACGAATAGTGAGACTTACTATTAGCGAACACCTAATGTCATTCTACTTTAGTGACAATAAAAGCATTTTTGAACATTCAAGATGAAACCAAGCATTCAAGATCTCACAAACTATAGGCCAAAATGGCCAAGTATCACTGTTTGAGAAAATATGTATGGATCTATCACTGTTTACGAAATAATTAGGGATCTACCACTTTTTTAAAACTCAAGTTTGCCGTGTAACTCGAGTTCCATAAAAAATAGCACGACAAATTTGAAGACTATGTTTTTTAAAGAACTCGAGTTTTTGAAACTTGAGTTATACAGGAAACCCGAGTTTCACAAACTTGAGTTTCAAAAAGGTGGTAAATTGTTAAATATTTCACAAGCAATAATATATTGCTAAATATTTTACCAAACAGTGGTATATGGCCATTTAGGCCCAAACTATATCTCCATTAGAAATCAGTTTTCACAGATGTAAGGGATAAAAAGAAAATAGTACTGGAAAATGTGTAATTGCTTTTTTTATTGCTTTATTCCGATAAAACAACCGTTCTATTTTATTTTATTTTTTTAAATTGGGAACAACAGTTCTAATTAGTTTCCAATAACTCTAACAATTAAAATTTTAATACATGTGAACAATAGAGGAAGTTCTAAAAATGTAAAACTCTTCAAAGACCTTAAGTTCTAACAGGATATATATATATATATATATATACACATACACACACTATTATAAAAGATGAACCATTTCACATCTAAAACTTGTTGGGCTACTTTTAATCGGACCAAAATAAAGAAAAATCAGCCAAACATTTATAAAATTGGTCCAAAACAAAGAAAAAATCTGTTTTGGATTGAGCCAATCCAACCTTATATTTTGAAAATGTCCTAGTCCAAAACCAATCAAACTGTACTGTATCGCACATACGGTGTGATGATAAAAATAAACTAAAACCAATCCAAACCGCACTACAAATACCCCTACACACAATGCTATTTTAATGTTCATTTTTTGAAGTTAGTCTCATCACATTCCTGACCATATTAATAGTTTTAAAAGCATAATAATAGTAGTTTTTTTTTGGGATAATTACACATAACCCACCTGTGGTTTGAGCGAAAATCACTTTGCTTACCCGTGGTTTGAAAAGTATCACTTAACCCACCTGAGGTATATTTCCGTCACTCTCCGTAACCCACCTCGGTCTATGCCGTTACAAAAACACCTTTTAACCCCAAAACATAACATAACGCGAATCAAAACACCCAAAACTCAAACACTTTTCGAGACAGAGACCCGAGGTGCGATCAGCTTGTTCTTCGTGGTTTGGAGCGTCTGGAGGGGGAGAAAACACTTGTTTTGCATCATCGAAGCTAGGTAAGGTATGTGTGACTGCTGTTCATGGCGACCCACCCACGTATTTGTGTCTGTTCTTGATTTAGGGTTTCAGATTTTGTTCAAGTGCGTTACTGTGTGAAAGTCTATATTTGTACTTCCCAGGAATCGTGTTATGTTGATATGTCTTCATCAAGTGGTAATTTCTCGGGTTCATGTGGACATATGTGCAATGAGCAGACTTGTGTTTTGAGAACAAGTTTGAGTTTGTACAATTTTGGGAGGAGGTTCTTGGGTTGTAGCCGTTATAAGGTTGGTCCTAAGTGTCCTTTCTTTGTTTGGGTTGATAACCCAACCTGTCCTCATGAGAATGAAACTGCACCTTTGGCTCTAGAGAAGATGTCTAGGCTTTAGAGTGCTCTCCAACTTGCCAATGAGAGGGAAATGACAGCTCTGGAAATGGCAGAAGAAGCTAGGAAAATGGCAGAAAAGGCTCTTGAAGAGGAAGCCAAAGCCAAGGAGAGGGAGAGAAAGGCTCGAGCTATTTGTGCAAAAGCTAAGGAAAAAGCCATGTTTGTTGAAGAGAAGCAGAGAATGTGGAAGTCTGCATGCATTTTGTCATGGATATTTTTTGTTATTGTTATATTGTTGGGTTTTGGCTCAATTGAGTTCTCTGGAGTGAAGAGACCTAGATTGTTGCCCTGAAGTAGTTAATTGGTTAGTAGATAGTTATGGCAATGGTGTTAATGAATTTGCATTGTAATAGCACTAGCTTACTGATGTAATGTTTTGATGTGTCAATGAATGAAAAATTGGTCAATTATTGAGTATTTTGTGCATACCATAACAACCATTCAATGGAAGAAATATTGATCATGCCACTAGCCTGTGGGCATATAATGGAAGAAGTATTGGTCAATTATCAATGACCTGTGCATACCATAACAACCATTCCACAATAAAAACTTTCATACACTATATTGGAAAAATATACTTGGACACAATCTGTAGTAGCAATAAATAAACTTCCATATAATTTGGTTTGGACAAATAATGTTCCATACAGTTACCTGCGTATACCATAACAACCATTCCACAATAACAACTTCCATACAATCTATATTGGAAAAATCTACTTGGACACAATCTGTAGTAACAATAAATAAACTTTCATATAATCTAGTTTGGACAAATATTGTTCTATACAAACTTTAATACCACAACTTCCATATAACAACCTGGAATGTATTGTACCTTAATTACAAAAAAGCACATTCCAATAATATATATATACATCTATACACATACGTATAATTGCTCAAAACAAGGTGATTGTTTTTTACACTAATTGATAATTACAAAAAGCCAACAGTGGTCTTCACAAAAAAACAAAAAGGTCCACATGTTCCCACTAGCTTTACTCCCAATGCTGACATGTGTACCCATTAGCTTCATTCATTTCTTGCCTTTACTCTTTCCTCTTTTCACCCACTGAATTCATTTTTGGTGGCCTTTGTGCAGCAAGCTGTCCTCTAGTCCTCACACCACCAGTGCTCCTATTTGCATGTGAAGGCTACAAAATAAAAAATAGATCCACTTGTTAAAAAATATCCCAGTCTACACAACCATCCAGGAAAGAGGTTACTCAACTAAGTTACCTGTGAAGAACTTGGTAAAGTATCCCAGGTCTCCTTAGGTGTGTGAAACTCTGGCTGTGAGGAAGAGAACCATCCTGCTCTCCTGTGAGATGGCCTAGGTTGATTTCCTTGCTGTGAGGATGAAGGCTGAGTGGCAGACATCATGTTGTAGGTCTGGTTAGGCTGCTGGGATGGTGGCTGGGGTGCAGGCTGGGATGCAGATCTAGGTGCAGGCACCCCTCCCCTTGCCTGCAATAAAACCCAGTTTCAATACAGTGTTTATTGTAAGTTTAAAAACAAGTTTTTTTTTTTTTTGCCATTTAAATCCTAATTACTTACAGCTTTTTCTCTTTCAAGTCTCTGTCTCCTCTGCCATGGTGTCTCCCCAGTAATGCCAGCCTTGCACCCTTTTGAGTTATGCCCTTTCTTTTTGCATTCCCCACATCTTACAGGTCTGTTCAGCCTACTTGCTTTGTAAGGGTTCCTAGGCTCATCAGAAGCCCTTTTTCTTTGCTTGGGTGGTCTGCCTGGTGGTTTGTATATGTGAGGTGCCAAGGGAGCAAGCTGTCCAGTCTCAGCCCATTCTGACTGGCTAGGCATGGGAGGAAGTACCTCCTTGTATATCTCCATGTAAGTTTCTTTGAAGTAGCATGGGTGGGTATAGTTTTCTGGTGTCTCAATGTTTGTATAAATGGTTGTTATGGCATGTTTGCAGGGAATGCCATTTAAATTCCAAGACCTACAGCTACATGTCTTCTTCACCAAATCAACGACATGCCTCTCATACTGACTGCCTACCTCATAAAGGAAACTGAGAGCTGGGGTAGCACTAAATGGCTTACTTTCAACCTTCAATTTCTCCAACCTATCTTGTATGCTTGGATACAACTTTCCAGCATACTTCTGTATCCCTTCCCTTTTTGTGTAAAGCCTAGTCATAAGTCTAACCCTAATCCACTCCAACATTGCCAAGATAGGCTTGTCCCTAGACTTCAATATCATTGCATTAAAAGACTCACTCAAATTATTTACCAAACAATCTGTTAAGGCCCTAGGAGTGAAGTGTGACTTTCTCCACTGTGCAGGTGCAATGTTTGCAAGATACTCGTATGCCTTTTCATCCAAATCCCTTATGTACTGCATGCATCTCTCAAACTCCCTTACTGTTGTGGCAGCAACACACCTCCACAATGCATCCTTCAGCTCCAATCCCTTGTGATCAACTTTGAAATTGTTGTAAATGTGTTTCACACAGTATCTATACTCCACAGTAGGGAATAATGTCTCTATTGCAGGTATAAGCCCCTACAAATAAGCAAACAAACAAACAAAACAAGTTAGTTCAGCAAACAAAGTAAACTATTCAAGTGTAACTGAACAAAACAAAACTTGCATACCTTTTGCCTATCAGAAATGAAGACCAACTGAAGCTCCTTTGGCCTCCCTATATCATCAGCAAAAATTTCCAAAAACCATATCCAAGACTCCCTGGTTTCTTGTTCCACAACAGTCATGACTACTGGAAAAATGTTGTCATTTGCATCCTTGGCAATGGCAGATAAGATTTGCCCACCAAATCTGTGCTTTATGTGACAACCATCTAAACCTATAAATGACTTGCATCCACCTAAAAATCCTACCTTCTGAGCATTGAACCTAACATACATCCTCTTAAATTTTGGCTGGGAAGTCTCATCAGCCATTTCTGTCTGCAGTATAACCCTACTCCCCTTGTCTACAGTGGTTATCATTTGTGCATAGTCCCTAAGGACACCATATTGCAGTTGCTCATCTCCATTGATCAAATCTTTTGCCTTTCTCTTTGACTTATACACTTGGTTTACACTTAGGTCAACAGATAAATTTTGCATCACATGGTTGTGTACACCACTCACCTCCCAATTTGGATTTTTGCTAAAATCCTCAACGAACCTCTTAGCAACACAAGCTGATGTTGCTTGGCTGTTTTTAAAAGACTTGGGGCAAGTACAGTCATTAGTCAAGGTCTTAATTTGAAATGTTAACTCTCCACTTATTTGAGATGCATAACATCTCCACCCACACCCATTCTTGCAGTGAACTGATATCTTGGTCCTCTCATTAAGCTTGAATTTGATGTCAATAGGTTTTTTGATTGCATAATCCCTCAAAGCAGCTCTGAACACCTTTGCATTAGGAAACTTCATCTCCTTCTTCAGTACAACATTTCTCATGTCACTCTTAGCATTAAACTCTACTTGCTCAGGTACCTGCTCATCATTAGACCCATCCATACTTACTAGGTCATCCTTAAGGGCTGGCTCAGCCCACTCAGGGTCTGCATGGAATGCATTGCTTGATTCTGGGGCTGTGTGAGGTGCATTGCTTGATTCTGGGGCTGTATTGAGAGCAGAACCTTGTGGAGCTGAGTTTTGAGCACATGGTTGTGGAGCTGAGTTTTGAGCAGCAAATATATCATGACCAAAGTCATCCCCCTCTAGGCCTTCATTTAGCCAATCATCATCATCATCATCACATCATCATCATCTCCTTCAACATTCTGTTCTTCATCTCTTGCACTAATCTCAACATCCTCAACATCTTCTTCTTCATCATTCTCATCATCTTCATCATAATCACTATCCAAATTTATTTCATCCCTTACTGCATCACCACCTAAACCACCTACATCACCACTTGCATCACCACCTACACCATCTGCCACTCCCCCTCCATCACCACCTACACCACCATCTGCCACTCCCCCTCCATCAGGATACTCAACTGTCAGTGGCTCCACATCTATGTCAGTATAGATTATGATTTTTTCAGCTGGCCATGCCCTATGAAGGGTAGTCATGTTTAGGACATCTGCATCTGTTTCTATGTCTCTTAAATCATCCTGTAGATCACCTTCAGGAAGTAAATACTTATATCTACTGTGTTCTTTAGGAGAACCAACTAGATGGCATAAATCCTGAATTTCAAATAAACTCAACTTGTCAGGGTCAATCTCTGTCAGTAAACGTACAGACTCACCCACATATTCAATGGTTGGCTCCTCCACAAAACATCCCCCAACATGAATTTCAATGTCAAATGTGAAGTCAACCATCTGCAATTAAAATAAGTAGTTTGTTTACACACTGACATGCAGAAAATGACAAGAAGCCAAAAGAGACAACAAGCCAACAAATTGACAACAAGACAACAACAACAAATTCATAGGGACCACACTACCCACAGTTCACAAACAAGTGCAATCATTGACAAATAAACTTGATTCTTTCAGGTATATGCATTATATAAACAACCATAGCAGTACATTAACTACATCCTAAGCGATTCTACATATAAATAGCAAAATGCACATTTAACATATAAAAAAAATTTAAATGTGTAGATGAACAGCAAAACCTAACTACGTGGGTGGGTCGCGATAAAAAAATGACATCAAGAACCCAAATGCAGATGAACAACAGTCACACATACCTTGCCTAGCTTCGATGATGCAAAACAAGTGTTTTCTCCCCCCTCTAGACGCTCCAAACCACGAAGAACAAGTTGATCGCACCTCGGGTCTCTCTCTCGAAAAGTGTTTGAGTTTGGGTATTTTGATTCGCGTTATGTTCTGTTTTGGGGTTAAAAGGTGTTTTTGTAACGGCATAGACCGAGGTGGGTTACGTAGAGTGACGGAAACATATCTCAGGTCGATTAAGTGATACATTTCAAACCACGGGTAGGCAAAGTGATTTTCGCTCAAACCACAGGTGGGTTATGTGTAATTATTCCTTTTTTTTTTTTTTTTTATAATTTTTTGAGAATCATAATAATAGTAAAATAAACGTGTAAACCTCAAATTATGATGAATGAAAAATTATAACACAAAAGAAGAAGAAGAAGAAGAAGAAGAAGTTGGGTTTAGAAATCTTGTTGGAGATACTCTTAACAGGAGAGAGCAATCTTTTGGGGTTCCATTAAAGCATCCACATCAGTGGATGCAAAATCTTGTATAATAGAAAAAGACACAACTTTTACACATTTTGCCTCAAAAATGCTCCACATCAGTACTTTTAAAAATGTGTAAAGATGTGTATATTTATATACTTGCTACAGTAACTGTGTATATTTACACGGTTACTGTAGCTCGTTCATTTATTATTTTATTAATTTTTTCTCTCTCTTGTCTCTAGTTGGTCTCCGTTTTTCTCATTTTTTCTCTCTCTTGTCTCTGCTTCTTTTTTCCTTCTCTTTCTCACTCCTCATTCACTCTCTGCTTCAACCACTTATCTGGAAGCTCTTCTTTCTTCAAGCATTTTTTCTACATTGTTTTTTTCTACATCTGTAAGCTCTCAACCATTTGGTAAACGGAGAACATGGCGTCCTCTTCGTCGGCGTCGACTTCAACGAGAGCCGGAGGAGGCTCTAATCAACCTTCACAGCTGCAACAGAGGAATGGGTCTGATTAACCTTCGCTCCGATCAACCTGGGTTTTCAGCTTGAATGGGTCTAGGTTTCGGCTTGATCTAGGTTTCGGCTCCAATCAACCATGAGAATGAGAAACAAAAAAAGCACAAAGCAAGTAAACAGATCGGGGTTTCGGCTTGATGGTGGTTGGGTCTGAGAGAGAGAGAGAGAGGCCATGAGTGAGAAAATAATAAAAAATGTAAAAGAATTAATATTTTATTGAATAAATTTGTAGAATAGATAAACTGATGTGAGTGTTTTGTAAAAATGAATATGTAAAATAGAAAAAAGTAGGTTTTAGATGTGCAAAATGGAAAAAAATTTGCATCAACTGATGTGGATCCTCTTAGCTACTAGCTAAATTGCGGCTGAGGTGGATTTATAATTGACGTGGCAGTCTCTAATTAGACCACCTAGATTCTCGAACCCTCTGAAGTTTGTTTCTTCAAACAAACTGAACAAAAGTTTACAAAACGAAAAGCATCCAAAATTCCCCGAAAAGCTTCTTCACTCTCGTCTCTTCTCTGCTGACACTCACAGCTTCTCAGCTTCCATGGTAAGCATCTCTCTCTTCTTTTCTCGCCCTTTTCCATCTCCACTCTCTCATATATATATATCTCTGCGCAGGAACAATCACCGTCTCTCGAAGACTGCCTGAAGCTGTTGAAAGGAGAGCGAGATGAGCAGCGCCTCGCTGGTCTCCTTTTGGTCACCAAATTTTGCAAAGGCGACGACCTTAATTCTCTCCACAGGGTTTACGACGCCGTTGGACTTAACTTCCTCGATCGACTCCTCAGAACTGGTATTTCCTATATCTCCTCTTTCTCTTCCAAGAAGAAAAAAATTAAAAAAATTGTTGAAAACTAGTTCAAATTACTTGTCTGTTTGTGTGTGTGCGTGTGTGTGTTTTTACAGGGATGGGAAAAGGAAGCAGTGGTGAGAGTGAGAGTGGGAGTAAGGCTGATAATCGCGACGCATACTTGCAGCTATCTGTAACAGTTCTTGCTGCCTTCTGTCGTGTTCCTGAAATCGCCTCTTCAAAAGACATGTCTTTGAAGATTCCTCTCATTCTCGAAATAATGTCCAATCAGTAAGCTCTAATCCCTAATTCCTTTCATATGTATCGATGATTTGAAAATAGAAAAAAGCTCCTTCTTTTTCTTGATAATATAAATTGGAATATAAGTATACAACTATCAAATTTTTGCATATTGTGGCATGAACTTTAGTTTTTATTGTAAAGTACTTTGGTGGGAATAGGTGCTTCTAGATTTGGTTAGAAAGCTAATGTGGTTTAGGATATACTGTTTAGAGGTTTTCCTGGTACGCCGTGACACTAGATTTTGGGTACTAGTCTTTTAGAGGCCAAAAGATTATATATTTTTCTTTAATAAATGTTTAATATTTCTTAACTTCTTATTAAATGGTTCATACTTTACATTTACATTACAAAAGTGGGGAACAAAGAAACACTTGTGTAAGGAAGTTAGGTTTGTTTACATGGATGTGTGTTTAAAGCAAAATGATTGATCTTGAATGTCTGATTTGTTAATCATCATTAGGGTGAGATCAAAGAAAGCTGTCTTACATGGTTACTTAGTCATGTGTACAATATATATATATATAAAATTTCGTAGTTTTGAGTAATTTGGCTGATGGGTATTAGAAGAAGGTGAGTGCTAGAAAAAAAAAAAAATGCATTGTTGAAATAATGCTGAAAAGATGTGGTGTCCTATGACTTGGACAAAAAATTTTGTGCTGCTTTGTTTGAACTGGTTCAATAGTCAATAGGTTTTCGTAGTCTTGGTAATTGGATTAAGGCTTTGTCTGGGATTTGATGCTTGTGTGCTGGTTTTTCTTAATGATATCAGCTTATCTTTTCAAAATTTTCTTGATAAGTAATTATTTCATGGATGTGTGATGCCTTTAAGGTTATTGATGTGTTTTTTGGTTCCAAGGATTTGTTTGGACAGCCTAGTAATGAACCAGTTGTAAAAAGAACAACTGGACCTATTTGATGGTATCGAGATTTCCACTATTGCCTTTATTCTAACAAAATGCGTTCTTTATTAAAATAAAAAATAAAAAAAGAAGAAGATAAGTGACTATCTTATTCTTCTAAATGCACATTATTTTCCAAAAGTTTCGGGTTCTATATTAAAGATTAAAAGGTGCCTTCTTGCTTGGTCTAGGAATTGAGTTTTTGATATATACTGTTGAGACGTAGTTGATTGTTGATTTGTGGACTTCCTCCCTTGTTCAGATCAGGCTCATCTGTGCTTGAAGAATGCTATGAATTTCTGTACCTGGTATCAACTGCTTCTGAAGATGGAATTGTGACATTGTATGAATCTGGAGGGATGAAAGTTCTGGCTTCTCAAGTATCTACTTTTCCAGATGGTAATTATTATTAGTATCCTTGAGTCTGGATTAAATTCTACTGATTTCCTGGTAGGAATCATGCTTATCATTTCTACTCATAGTTTGGAGCCAATTCGTATGCAAATTGCTTTGCCGCATACTGAATATGTGTGAAAGAGTGAGGTCTGAGTGTGTAGAAACTGCTCTCTTTTGGAGTGTTTTGTCACGATTAACCATTTACAGTGTTTTGCCACGATTAACCATTTACAGTGTTTTGCATCCTCCTTTGTATTTTTTTATTGGGTAGAATACGTATTAGATGCTTGGGATTATGGATTTGTGATCCTTTATTTTAATTTTCGAAAAAGTAATGTGATGCAAATGTTTTGCAGATTCTCATCTAATGGAGATAGCTGTGAAACTTATGCTGTTAATACTAAGTAAGCTGCCTTTGGACATCGTTACTAATGACTATTTATCTGAGCTCTCATTGATTGTAAGTTTATGTTTTTGATTGCCATTTTAACAATTTTCAATGTTTTTTTGGTCTACTAAATATTTTTAGACTTGGTTTCTATGATTATTATTATTTTTTTTTTTAAAGGAAGACCTACATTGAAAATCTATCATTTTTTTTAGGTGGTGACAATGGCAAGACCATTTGCCATGTTGCAAAACGCCCTGAAATTTGAAGTGCTCCACCTACTCTCTACTATCCTCTCCTCAAAATATTTGGTATGCAATCATGTTTCCAGTGTCAGTTTCATCTATACTAGCTTTAATGATACAAGGTTTGTTGCCATCATTCATAAACTCAGTTACACTCATGAAAGTTCCATTAGTCCAAATTAAATTGTAGGACATTTTATACATTGGTTGGGTAACTGCAGCTGTAACCCTTGACTATATCTAATCTGGTTCTTAGGGTATGACACTAAATTTTAAATTTGAGCGGTTTCCTGAGCTTTGGACTCTAGAGCATTTACTTGATTCAATTCATGATATACTTTCTTTTTTTCTTCTTGTTTTTATTGCTAAGTGACACACGTACTCAGTGCAGTGGGTCTTGAACCCATGACACAGCCTCACCCTTCACCTTGCTCTTACATGGGAAAGAGGTGCCATTTGTGTTAGAGCTCATTGCTTTATGATGTACTCTTATTATTTTTCTTTAATTGGTAAGTTAGACATGCCCAATAGGTTTTGAACCTCTGCTTTCTCTTAATGCCCTTTCTAGGGAGGAAATGCCATTTGGGTTAAAGCTCATTGGATTTAATTCATGATATACTTACTAATAAACCTTAACGTCTGTGATTTAATCATGAATGTAACATTATTATAGAGTTTTAGGCTAATCCATTAATGTTCTCTGTAGGTGACATTTATAACTGCATCAGAATCTATATCTGTTCCTTTTAGATTCAGATCATGAAGTTGCAAGAGTCATGTTTATTATCCTTGCATAGTAATATTTTCATCTTTGTGTTGTCATGTATATGATTTGACTCAACCAACTTTGAAAATGATTATGTTATGTTCTTGGTATCTTCAGGCACCACTTCATGATGCTCTTCGTGTCATGCCAAATGGCAATTGGTCAAATCATATGCGTAATGGTATTGCAGCGATCTTACATAGTCGTGTTGGTATGTTGAACTATTGGTCTTTCATACCACCCCCCCCCCCCCCCCCCCCCTCCCCTTTATGTAAAATTTGTTAGATTTTTTTTTTTTTTTTTGGTAATTACATAATTTTATTTAAAAGGGAAGAGAATTCAAATATACAATGTGTAGATTTGAACCACTCCTAAATATTTATGATCTAAATTTGTCACAAGATTTGAACCACTCTTATATATATATATTTTAACACTCATTATACGTGAGATATGTTCTATAAATTGTACAAAATTTGATGTAGTTTTATAATTTAAGAACCTTTTACCTCATTTTTTCTGGATGTTGCATTTGAAGAGGCATTTGTCTGAAGAATACGCTGAGCACACTGCAAGTGGTGTCTAATTTTGTGGCTTATAGCCTAGCCCTTGTTGATAATGTTCTTATCTTTCATGATTGTAATTGTTGAATGTTGACTGTACATCAATTTCTGGATTCTGATTGTAGAGTTGACTCAGAGAGTCTTGAAAACTTTGGAAGTCCTTAATTAAAAGATCACAAATAGACAATGTTCTAATAATATTTAAATTGACTATTGGGGTTTTGTTGAAGTCTAACAAATTGTATTCCCATGGACATGGGTGCTCTTTTTTTTTGACAAAATTTAGTTACAAAATTGGTTGTAGCCTTAAACTACGACCTTACTCAATATCTTTTTATTATAGATGAATTTTGACAAATCCATTATTGGATTACATTTTCTTCTTATATCTTCCATGCTTGCAAGATTCTAGAAAATTAAAGATCAATAGATATGTCGTCAATATATTGTTTAAATTGCAAGTTTTTGTAATTTAAAATTATGCGTAAAATATAAGCTTATAGATTATAGAGTAAATAATATCCATTTGACACAAAATTTAATATGTGTATTAAGAGCGTAAAGAACATGCAATCCAACAGTTATATTTTCAAAATATGTAGTAATGTTAATTGTTTTAAAGGAAGTTATAGCCTTAGACCACAACCAATTTTGTAACTAAACCTTTTTCCTTTTTTTTTTTTTTTTAAAAAAGCACACTTCTACTGCCTTTCTATGTGTTAATATGTGGGTCTAAATCTAATATTTGGTAATAAGGTGAAGTTATTAGAAGAGTTAGAAGGTTCTGTCCTGACTTCTTCTTTTGATAGCTTTTCTAAGAGTGGCCCTGTAATCAGCTGTCAGTTTGCAGAATGAGCATCTTTAAGCATCATCTGTTCTTTACTCTGAATTAATGCTGTTCAAAAATTAATTTTTTTTTCCTCATTAAGACTCAATGAATAAATTATATTTGTTATGGATTGCTTTATGTGTGGCTGGATTGCCTGCTGTATTGTGTTATGGTTATTTCACTTTTTGGGGTTAGTAGTGTAATTCCAACTTTGGTTGCCAGTAAGTTTCTTGAAAAGTTGGCCATTAATGGGTTTGTCGGGTGTGAGGTGCAAATTTGGAATGCAGCACCTCTATGTTTATAAAATTGATATAGATGAACGTTCAGGATGTTAAGATGGAATTACATAGTTGAAAGGATCTGTGTTAATATATTTCCTTTGTTCCCCCTTTTTGTTTTTGGTGTCAAAAAAGAGGTGTGATAAGATTTCGTAGAATGGGTTCTGTAAACAAAGTGAATTCCCCCATTTTAAATTGCTAGAGTAAAATGATAATTCAGAAAAAGGAAAAGGTAAATAAGCACATCATATAAGTCTATATATTTTTGATGATTCGATAATTGGTGGTTGGGGGATTTGAACTCTCAATGTCTCCTTTTGAAACACCATGAGGTGCCAGTTGAGATACAAGGCTCTTAGTCATATATATACATACATTTGCAGTGTCCACAATTTTTTATTTTCTGGATGTAGCTTGTTGATCTTTATTTTTGTGTCACTCCTGTGCAGCACCTGCTGAAAGGCTTGAGGCCCTTATGTTGGCTGAGGCTATGGTATCAATACTTGGGGAGCACTGGTTGATTGGGCAAATATACTTGCCTGATAAAGAGGTTCCCATTCCTGTTGACAGGTAAGCTGTAAATGTAAATACTATGGTTTTTAGAGCCATTCATATTAAATTTGCAGGTAGTTCACTTTCAAATTTTTTTTTCTTCACCTCATTCTTTTGTCAGGTTTCTGTTGCTTGTCTTAGAGCAATCAAGGGTTGAAGTTGCTGTTTTGCTGAATGAGCTTGCCTACTTGAAATACGAAGCATCTAAGAGTTCTTCATCCACTGCTCAGACAATTCTTTCAAAGCAAAGACATGTGGCTATTGCCTTTTCCTTGATGGAGAAGATCATTAAATTAATATCAAATGCTAGTGAAAATGAAGGTATGTAAGAGATTCTTAGAGTAGCTAGTATGTGATTTCAATCTGCTTTTGATTAGTTATGGGTTTGTGAATATTTAGTGTACTTGCATTCACTTGAGTCAGGCAATCACAATATTTATTTAACATACATTCCCTTGCTGATGATTTTTATATTTGTATAAGAATGATCATTACATTTCACTAAAAAAATGTTGATATACTGTTATGCTGTTACGCTTCACATATTTCCTCAAAATTTTGCACCTTTCTTTAAGTTAACGAATTTTATTGTTTTGTCACTTAGTATGATAATAAGCTATTATATGTGACATAAAATGCTGCTGGTGACATGAACTTCTATGATCTTGAGAACTTTTAACCAGTGTATATGTGCATCTGTGTCTGTAATATATGTACGAGGATAAGTGGTGGTACACCGATTTGATAGTTGTCCATTTAAACCTAGTTACTGGTGCCAGGCCCATCAACTAGGGTTTTTATTGTAGGTTTCTAGCTTGGCCAACCTTTAGGTCACTTAGGTCAATAGCTTGGCCAACCTTAACTACAGCATGGGTTGGAGCATGGATGTGCACTTTAGGCTACTTAGTGACCCATTATTGATGCTATTTAACTTTCTTCTCAAAATTTTCATTCCCTCTTTCTGGAAATGGTGATTTCTTTACCTTGTTGCTTACACCTCATTTGAGTTGTAAGGGAGCCCTATACTATCAACTGTGTTTTGCTGTTTCTTCTAGGCGATCTCAATCATCTTTGTGGAATCATTCACAGGGGACCTTATTGATGAAAGCACTTTCACAAATGTGATCAGGGCACTTAATGAGACAATTAGTGTTGTCTTAGAGTATTTACAAGATGCAAAGGTATGGTAGTGATTTGATAGCATTAAGATTTTATGTGCTGCCTTTGTGAATTCACTGTTGTGATTATACAGGAACATGGACAAAGGAAAGGAGATGATCTTCTTGCTTCAGTCCGGATTATTGGGAGGTATCTTCTGACCATTATCTCCCTTGGAATAAAGTTTCCAACTTTGTTGATTTCTTAGTAGAAGAGTTTCAACAGACTAGAACAGCATGAAATATCATACATCTTCCTATTTTTAATCTACTTGGTAATATTGAGGGCCATGTTGCTCAGACTACAGGTACGTTTGTAGGGTCTTGACTCCCCTAGTACCTGAAAATTAAGATACGGCCAACACTTTTAGCGTAGGTAGAGGTAAATGTATTGCAATAGAGACAGTCGTACATATATGTGCTAGATAATTGAATCAAGCAATCAATATCTAAACAAATATATAATTAGATTATGAAGTTCAACTAGTTGACACCTTCTGGTGTTTCCAAAGAAGCAATCCAGGGTTCAAAGTTAAAAAGATAATAAGATTAAAATAATTGACATAATTGTGCTAATATGCATTATCACGTCCTTTGATTGGTAAACCACCCAGATTCATGCCTAACTGTCTGAAATCCTAGCAAAGGGGATTTGTAATTACTTAAGAAATTAATTGTATAACAAAGGATTTGGAGAACATTTGGTAAATAGTCCTCTCTTTCTTGTGGAAAAATATGCTCACTTTAGCAGGGATCATGAGATTTGTGGGTTATTTATAGTATGCGGTTGGGGATGGTACTTGAGCAAGGTTCTCGGGTAAGGTTTTAGCATGATTTATGGTGTGGGAATCAATTATTGAAAGAAATGTGTTTTGAGTTGTATGCCATTGCAATTGACAGGGATGCTTTAATTACCTCTTACTTGGAGACTCAAAATAAAGAGAGCTATATGCTCATGGAATTTTAGGTTTATTTCTGATGTTAATGATTGGGAATTAGTATCAGTTGACTCTAATATCCCAAGTAGCAAGGGTCCTGCTTTCATATGGTTGACGTTGAATGGTAATGGTAGATTTGATGTTCATTCACATTCTGCTCTAAAAGGCTTAAGAGAAGTGATGTTTCCCTGGAAAAGCATTTGGCGTGCAAAGGCTCCAAAAAGGATAACCTTTTTGTGTGGACAACAACATGGGCCACGGGGGAAGATCTAATAGGATATAATCTGATTAAAAGAGGAATCACTTTGGTAATATGGTGTTGTATGTGCTGCAGGAGTAACGAGACTATGGACCATTTGCTATAGCATTATGATGTAGCATATGATTATGGACTTCTATCTTTTAATCATTTGGGTTCATTGGGTTATGTCCAAGAGTGTTGCTGAGATATTGTCTAGTTTGAGAAATTGGTTTGGTAAACATTCTTCTTTTGTTTGGAACCTAGCCCATCATGCTTATTGGGGACTTTGTGGAGGTAGAGGAATCAATGTACATTTAAGAGGGTGGTCTAAGTTATTTATCTGAAATTGTCTCTTATTTTCACTGTTCGAATGGTCTTGTGGTTTGGACCCCTACTGAGTTAGAATCTATTGTAAATTTCAAGATCTTATTTCATTTAGATTGTAATTCTCATTCTTTGTAGTTTTTTTTATTACTTATTATAAAAAAAAAAAAAAAAAAAAAAAAAAAAAAAGGTTGGACACATATTCCATAACCCAGGTTATGTTGTGTCTAAACAAGTATGCCGCAGTGCCAGCATATTGCAGTATGAGCAACATATTTTAGGGGATAAAAGAAAGGTGAAACTCTTATGAAATTAATAGAGAGTATTCAAGCTTCCAACAGAAATATCAATTGACCATACACATGAGCACATGCATTGTGCACACACTTTCAGGGACCCAATTGCTCACATTGTTTCTTTGATCTTTACTTGATTGGTCGCATGCATGGGGCTTTACTAACAGAGTAACAGTAACTCCATCCCTGAATTTATAAAGTCCTGACACTTTAGGCTTCTTTGTGTGCATTACTATGTACTTGGAGTAGTCTCTTTTCCAATTAAATTTTATAACTTATATAAATAAAAACTTGTTTAAGCTTTCTGTGCAACAATGTAGTTCTTTCTTCTTTTCTTTTATTTTTTTCTTTTTTTGAGGAAAAAGTTTATTAACAGTATGACATTCAAACATTTGAAAAAAAAAGAAGAAAAAAAGAAGAAGAAACTAGCTATCAACTAGTGGCCTTGTGGTTAAATTGTTATTATGAAATGCCTCATCATGGGAAAAAACATGATTGGGTTTTGCTAGTTTCTTTCACCTCAGCTGGCCATTGGCTTGTAGAGGCAATGGGGTGTTGGGTCATATTTTGTCTTGTCTAATTATTTAGAGATTGTTAATTAGAACTCATAGGAGAAATTAAATATGGCTTTTAGAGTTGTGTGTATGTGTATAATATGCTGTGCTAAGGAGGTAATAGAGGCTAGCAATATTTAGTGAAAAGGGTATGTTAATGGTTTTTTTCTTTCTTACTTATCAAAAAAAGAAAATATTTAGTGAAAAGGGTTTTGCTTCATACATTCCTTTGATTTCCCCTGGAAAGAGAAATTTCTGTCCATACATGTGATAAATTATTCATTTTATGACATCTGATAGAGAGAATATTACAGAAATATACTAAGAACTGGGCTGACTTACTGGATCCTTTTCTAAGTTGTGATTTAATCCGAAAAGATTATCAAATAAACTTATATGTGCTTGTATCAGCTATCTTGCAGAAACACCCATTGCATGCGAAGTGAAGGTCAGAGAACTATTAGAGTATATGCTTTCGATTGAAGGTGAAGATGAACAAAGGTTTAACAGCTTTCAAAATATTATTGTTTGATGGACTGATGTTTGTTCTTTGGTTTTTGTTTCCTCTCTCTCTCTCTCTCTTTTTGGGCAAGTTCATGTGTTGGGTTTTTGGGGGATGAATTCTGGGGTTGTTTCTTTACTTGGAGAATGACCTTTGCTTAAATTATTTCTGAATGGCAGTCCTTTCTACTCCATATGTTTTTTGCTTCCAATGTTGTGTCAAATAACAATGAAGATTGAAGGATGCAAAGCTTTGGCTTCTTCTGGAGGGCATAAAGCTGTAAGTCTGTGCATTATTTTAATTGATGTATTTCTTAGTTGAAAAGAAAGATAGTGCATCCTTGTAACATAATTTGATTGTTGAGGGTGTCCTTCATATTCATGATGGCTTGCTTTTTTTTTTTTTTTTTTTTTCTATTATTTTTAATTTCTTTCAATATTTTACGATGGCACCATGAGGACATCCACTAGATGCTCACAATATTCTAAAGTCAAAATTTAGGAAGGTTGAAAAAATGAATATACTTTTACATGTACAGATGCATTGTCATGACTTGATCTGATAAGTATACATTTTTAGCATATTAACTTTATGTGCAGGTTATGGAATGCCTCATAAAATTGATTGGACCTAATGATTACGTGGTTGAGAACAGCAGTTGTGTCTTCTTGGCATGTGATACAATCATGAATCTACTATTGAAGGTGGTGTACTGCTGACATCATAGCCAGAAGATGTGTTTTATGATATTGGTATGCAAAAGATTAACAATTTTGCTTCTTTTCATAAACAGAGAGAGCAAGCACGGTTGTCATTGGATGAATCAACTTTTGTTCATCTTTTGAAAGCATTGGCATATTGGACAGGTACTCTCTTCTCTGTACAGTCTCCATCTACAAATCTTCATCAGCATTGGGAACACTATTGTCCGATTCTTCTGTAATTCAATGGAAGATAAGACTCCCCCCCCCCCCCCCCCCCCTAGTTTGGCTTGGTTTTGTTACCGTCTGTTTTAATAATTTTCAATGAGTTCCTGCCTTTGTATTCACCACAGTGCTCATGTTGAATAGAAGGTGGTCCTGGCTCCTGAATTTCATTTTATTTTTATATCTAAAAATGAATTCATTAAAAAAGGTGCAACCTGAAAAATAACCAGACTAGATATAGGGTTACAGTTCATGGATGGAAAATCAATTAATAGAGCTCAATGTTCTAGGAAATTTAGTTTTTGAGAGCTGTGAGAGTAGGGTGGAACACTTATCACTGTTATTTCATTGGTGAGGAAGTTTGGGGTGCTGGAACTTGTAATAATAATGTCATTTCTATTGCTAAAGGAAGAATGAAACATTCATTTGATAGTGGGCTCTCCCCATTTGGGATTAATGTTCGTAAAATCATGCAGTCCAACGTTAACCTTCATACATATCAGTATTTTCTTGTTCAAACTTATTTTGTCTTCTTCTTTTTTTGATAGATAATGAAAAATTTTATTAAGAAAAAAATAGCCAACCTGAGTACATTGGAGATGTACTGTGGGGGCAAAAATCAAGAACCAATATTACGATGATCAAGTAACAGAGGAAGAGAAAAACAAGAAAAATGCGACAAAGCCACACTCCAAACAAGGAGAGTGTGTAAGAAAAAGGACTTAATTTCTAGAAAGGACCATTCACATCCCTCAAAACAGCGAGCATTTCTTTCCCTCCAAATACAGAATATCAAATAGTACGGCACAAGTCTCCAAAGATCTATATTGTGACGCCGCCCAAACTTATTATGTCTTCTGTTTACATTTACATAATTAAATCATTGTTCCACTCAAAACAAACCCCATATACTACCTCTCTTTATCTCCTAACTAGAAATTGACTTGAATGATTAAAGTCAATTTGAATAATTCAGAACTCAGAAGCTTTTTAAAAATAAAATTAAATACAAAAAAAAAAAACCTTCAATAAAAGAAAACCTAAATGACTTGACTCTTAATCTTATAAACTGGAAACACTGAGCATTGTCACTAAATTTGAAATAAATAGATCCCAGAGGGATGGGCTGTTGTGGTCTGACAACTGTGTTGCAAATTTAACAAGAAGCTGTGTAAAATCCCTTAAATTTATGATGTTTTGTTCTTGCACATACTATTTCTGTCTGTGTTTTAGGCAGAACACCTAATCTTATTTTATTTTATTTTTTTCCTTTAGAAAGAAATTTTGCAGTCATGTAAGTGTCTTAGTTAAAATTTTTGAACTTGGTTTCAGAGGGTACTGAAGACTCATCAATTCTTATGATGGCTTCGAGCATTTGTGCACTGATATTTGATTTTACATCAGAGGAGGCTCTTCTTAATCATCCAAGCTTTGATACTAGCTCTCTTAACAGTCTGTCTAGGCTCATTGCAAGAAGTTTGGCTTTATATGAGCAGGTAAACTGCATGGTGTTTGAAGTGTTATTTTAGGCATCATAATTTTTATTTTTTAAATAATAAGTATTGCATGAATCTTTATGCTTAAGATGTGGGGCCCAGGCCTCACAAATTACCAGATCAATGGATTTGGGACATGAATTTGTTATGTGCTGCACAAAAATGGGATTGTGTTCCAGCTTATTAATTGTCCCTTATTTAATTAATTGCAGGATATGTGTGATGATGCAAAAGAAGAAGCAGATCTTCATGAGATTGTTACTGCAGGTTTGTTTATTGTTTTACTATTAAGATTATGAATGCATCTGTTAACTATTACCACATCCACTCGGTTCCAAAATGAAAAAAAGAAAATCTAGACCTGCCTCTTTAAAATTGAAGTGGTCTTCTTCATGAAATGCATGCTATGACTAGGCAGTACAATTAATTACTGAACTGAGGATTTCTATATTATTGACCTTGAACCAACTTTAAATAAAAATAAAACTTTCATCTCTTTATGAACCAACAAATGGCAAGTGGTTTTACGTTGTTTTCTATGCTCAACCTCATGCAGGATACTCTCGATGGGCTCATAGGTTCCCCCATATAAAAGCAGCAGTTGAGAGATAAATTAGATAAACTGGTTATGCTTCACTAGAGAAAACTTTATTTTGTTGCCAACTGCTTGCCATTTGTTGCCAACTGCTTGGGGTAGGTTGCCTATACTTAGTTGTTTTTGGTGGTTCTGGATTAAACACGAATGGAAGAATTTTATAGTTTACTCCTTTGTGGAATTAATCAGATCGATAGAGGAAATCAGGAGGGGATCATCCTTGTTTTTCTACAATCTCTGTGCACAGGATTCGGGATAGCTCACACTATAACGGTTTTTTTTTTTTGGGTGAAGCTATCTTTCTATCCAACCTTCATGTAGTCATCATCTGTTGTTGTTAGCCTCTTCTTTTTGTTTTCTTTTTTCAAATTTTATGTATGTATGGTTTACTACTAGCTTTTAGATCTTTATATACATTTTTGTTTTATTAATGTCTCTTTTGTGTAGAGTTTATTTGTTACAAATGAAAAAAAAAAAAAAAAAAAAGCAATTTCCTTGCTTACACATTACGGCATAGGGTGCCCTCTCTCTCTCTCTCTCTCTCTCTCTCTCTCTCTCTCTCTCTCTCTCTCTCTCTCTCTCTCTCTCATGGAGTGTGCTCAACTCATCATGTATGGATGCATGCGTTGAGAATTATCTTATATATCTGCCATACATATTATCTCTCTCACACATCACATATGGGTATATAAGTATAACCCAGATATGAAATAATTATTGTGTGCCAGAGTTTGTGGTTGTAAAAACATCCTCCGTAATTTCCAAAGTGCCCATGCTATTAGGAGGAAGTTTGGTCAATTTTTGTAAGGGAAATGTTAACGAGTGCAGAACGGCATTGGTTAAGAATCTAATTAAAGAAAGTTTTTATGAAAAAAGAAAAAAAATAATTAATATTTTGACAGCTTTTTTCATTTCCTATAAAAGTGATGTTAAAATTTTCCTAAAATGAATTCTTAACCAATGATGTACGGCATTCGTTAAATGACCCTTTTGTAATAATAAATAAGATTTGGCTCTTCTGGTCTTGACATTCAGTCACTCATCTTTCTAATCAATGCGACGTGATGTTATCTAGCTACTGACCATAGATAACCCATATATGAAATAATTATTGTGTGCTAGAGTTTGTGGTTGTAAAAACATCCTCCGTGATTTCCAAAGTACACACACAATTAGGTGGAAGTTTGGTCAATTTTTGTAATTTGGCTCTTCTGGTCTTGACATTTAGTCATTCATCTTTCTAATCAATGCGATGTGATGTTATCTAGCTACTGACCATAGATCCAATTGGAGATTGGTCCTTTACCTTAAACAAAAGAAGTTTACTTTTAATTTACAATTATAGAGTAGAGTAGATTATATAGGCCTAAAAATGTGCCAGCAGAAATTAATCATTCATTTTAAGAATTTTTTTAATAAAAAATTAAAAAAGTTGTAAAAAAGAGTCAATCATTTTTTCATTTTTGCATAAAAAAATTTACTAAAATAGTTTATTAATATATACTTCAAGAGCATATGTTAGTAAAATCCTTAGAAAATATAGGGTCTTAATTGTTACTTTTGTCATAATCTTAAGTGGTCAATTGTGAGTAGTAAAAAAAAAAAAAAAAAAAAAAAAGTGATTGGGTAATTATCTATAACTCACAATTGTTTGTATCATTAAATTATGACAAAATTTGTGGTTAAATTGCTCTAGTATTAACATTCCAAACTCAATACTAGTATTATAGAAGATAATTATAGCCCTTTCAACGTTTAGTATGTTTAACTTATTTTTTGTGATGAAAATTTAAGTATTATTTTTTTTTGTTACAACACTGAAAATGATCTGAAAAACATTTTCTATAGTTTAGTTCATTGGAAAAGTCATTAGTATTTTATGTAGCACATAGAGGTGGGGGTGGCTGCAACATAGCACAACCGTGTGGATGGGTAAGAAGGAAACTCTATTGGTTTTTATTTATTATTTATTTTAGAGAAGATATTTCGTTAATCAAGATAATTTAAGGCACCAAATACCAGAAAATATAAAAAGCTTTAGGGTAGTTTCTATTTAGATGCTATACAAATTGAATTTTGATCCGAAGAGGCCAATTTTTTTTATAGAAAAAAACCGAACAAATAGAATATAGGTAATACAATTTTTGTCTATGTGTGATACAATTATATTTCTCTTATTCATTTATTTATTTAAGGATCACTTTAGTTATCCATATTACCTTATGCATAGACATCTTAAGTTATATAAAATTAGGATGTAATATGTGTTTACAAGATGAAACATTCAATAGTAATAATGATGAAGTGGTTTTATTTAAGTGAGTGAGGTGCTTATTTTGAATTTTGCACAAAGTATTATAAATGGATCACTTGATATTAAAATTAAGAAAATTAAATTGGACATGTGGCACAAAACTAGACAACAATTACAAATTAATTTGGATTCTAATTGTGATTTGAGTTTAATACTCCGTATATATTATATAGCTTTGTAATCATCCTTATTCAAGATTATTTAGTATGGT
This sequence comes from Quercus tomentella, assembly GCA_028535165.1. Taxonomy (NCBI): domain Eukaryota; kingdom Viridiplantae; phylum Streptophyta; class Magnoliopsida; order Fagales; family Fagaceae; genus Quercus; species Quercus tomentella. Next base: position 22,448,758 of record JAPQVY010000155.1, read on the forward strand.
CGGTCCCATTGTTCGAATTAATATTTAAATTAACAAATTAATGGACATATCAATCTTAAACTAAGATGTTGGTTGCAAAAAAAAATTGTAATTTTGGTATAAACTACAAATGCCTTCATAATTTGGGTGATAGATATCTACTAATTTGTTAATTTAGAAGTTTAGTATTGGGTACTATTATGTTTAACCTAATTTAGAAGTTTAGAGGTTGCTATCGATTACCCTTCAAACCCCACAAAAATAAATAGAAGTTTAGTATTGGGTACTACTACAGTATCTTTTATTTGGATGGTGGGATGGAAATTGTAAAATAATCTTCGAATTTTGAAGTATAGATGGTAGCTTACAAAAGTCCTACTATATCTTATGATAGATAGCTATAAGTTTCCTTGTTATTTTATGCTTTTGATATGCTGATCCAAAGGAGTTTTCTTCCGAGATTGGAGGCTGATTTGGTCACTTGGTCAATGAGAGCTATATATATATATATTTTTTTTTCTTTTTTTAAAAACAAAATTGGGAGCTATCATTCTTATCTTCATGGAGAGAGAGATTATAGTATAAGCTACTAATATTATTTTCCGGGTTAAGGTGGGCCGAACATAGTGTAAAGTCCAAAAATTAATCGCGGTACTCTTGTGGGTTCAATTAGTTCAACATAAATCACTTGTTGAATTAAAGATTTAAATTTAAAGTTCAATTCTTGTCTATATCAAAATTCAATTGACGTATTTATTCAATGATAAAGAGCAATCAACTATCTCCATAAAAAATTTAAAAAAAATCATTGTAGTGTTTGTGTAATATCGTAATATCACCACCGTACACTCTTAGTGCGATGGTCACTCCACAAGTATAAGTACTTATAAGGTGTGGGGAGCAAGGGCTGGAGTTCAAGTCTCTAGGAGTGAGCTTCACACATATATATACTTAGATTAGGTTAAAGTAGAATTCTATTTTGTATAAAAATATATATATATATATAAATATATATTGTAATATCTAAGAGCATATTTGATAGATTATAATAAGCACGGTAATGTAATAACTATTTATATTATTTAACTATTCTTAGTTTGGTTATATTTATATTACACAAAATAATAATTCCTTATGTACAAGTATTCTTTAAAATAATGAATGAATAAATATTCATCTCTAAAATAGTTGTAATAGTTATTATTTAATTTGTGTAATAATTTCTAAAATTAATATATTTTTAAATATAAAAAAAAATTATTATTTTTAGCTGAATATAAAATAAAAAAACTTTATATATACACATAATAATTATAAAAATAAAAATCATAAAAAATAATTCATCTCTCTCATATTTAAAGAAAATTATTTTTAAGTAAATATAATTATATGTGTAAAATATTTCAAATGTTACAACTTATTATCAAACTGACGAATAGATTTAGTTATATTACAAACAAATTTGTTTGAATCCTGTGTAACAAACATGTCATAATAATTGGACAGAAAGATCCCATAAAACGAAACAAAAATTAAAGATAATCGGATAATAATTGACAGAAAGATCCCATAAAACAAAGCAAAATGAATAAAGATAATCGGAGAGAAGGAGGAAGAGAACGAATAAGAAAATAGTCAGCAACCTGTTTCTCAAATCACAAATCCCTACAACTACTCTAGCTCAAAACGACGACTTTTCTAGTTTTCTCTACGACCCTTCCTCTACCCCATTTCCTCTCTTTCTGTAAAGTGAGAAATCGCATAATACCCAGAAGCAATAATCTCTTCTGCACTGTACACTATACATAGAAAAGTAGAAGAGCTGCTCTCAGCTCTCTAGAGTAAAAGGAGAGTTGTAGAGAGCAAAAAATCAAAAATGGGTTGTGGCAATGTGTTCTTCACACTACTCATAACCTTCTCAGTAGCTCTAATCACCTACAACATAATCATCTCATCCAATGCTCCTCTCAAGCAAGAGCTTCCAGGCCCATCCAGATCTTCTTCGTCAATCACAGTGGACCCCATAATCAAGATGCCTGTGGACAAATCCAGAGGTGGGTCCGGTTCGAAGAGGCTGTTCCACACGGCGGTGACTGCCTCGGACTCTGTCTACAACACGTGGCAGTGCAGAGTCATGTACTACTGGTTCAAGAAGATGAAGGAAACACCCAATTCTGATATGGGTGGGTTCACCAGGATCTTGCATTCTGGGAAGGCTGACAAACACATGAATGAGATCCCAACTTTTGTTGCTCAGCCTCTCCCTTCTGGAATGGACCAGGTTCGAAATCTTATCTTATTACAGTCTCTGTCAATTGGGTTTTCTCTTTTCTGTGTTGTGGGGTCTTAATTTTTTTAGATATCAATGGGTTGGGAAAGCTTGAGGCTTGATTTGGGTTGTTGAAAGAGAAATGTAGGAATTGGCAAAAGTTCAAATTATTTTTATTTTTTTAAAATTTATTTATGGCAAAGAAAGATAAGCCTCAGTCAGACTTGTGTTGTCATTTCCTTTATTTTCTCCTAATTGGCTCTTGCAGGAACCAATTAAGGGGTAAAATTTTTTAGTGCGTGTGTTTGTGTGTTTTGGCCTTATCTTGTCTTTTGGATTCATTATGAGCTGTTGAGGGTTCAGGCTAAAGCTTCCCTCTCCCCCAAATTAATTAATTTATCCTGGGAACACTACAAATAACTTTTGAAAAGCATGATTGCTTTGTATATAAGCATAGATGCATATATTTTGATTAGTCGATGGTTGGGGGTGGGGGATTTGACCTTGGATGTCTCCGTCAAAAACACCAGGAGGTGTCAACCAATTGAGCTTCAAGGCTCTTGGCTGCATAGATAAATATGTTCTATACTATGATTTTTCTTCTAAAGGTTTAGAATTCCATGTTAAGTTTATGATTACTTCTATGTGATGCATTCTCTCCATACTGCAACTAGGCAGAAACACGAGATAATGTTTACTAGGAGCAGAAATCTGTTAAAAATTGGACATTTGTAGGTGCGTAATTTATAGAACCATTGGATGAATAAGGTGGTTTATTTTATTCTTAATCCAAAACATTAGATTAACTTTTAGGCCTCTTTAGCAGTATTTGAAAACCACATCTTGTCCATATGAGAATGAGAGAGAATAAAATCCCCTTGTAATGTCTAACCTTTCTAGTTCTTTGGCGTAGATGTACCCAATCCAACTCATCAGTCTATGAGCCATTCTCTGACCGATTGTTTAATTTAGATAGGTTTTCTCAATAGATGTCAGAGGCAAACTATGAACTTGAAAATAAGGATTTACTTTTTTTTATATAGGTAAAAATAAGGATTGACTACTACTTTTTCTTTCTTCTTCTTATTCTTCTTGTTCATTTTTTTTTCTTCTGTCACCTCTATTCTTTCTGGTTGCTACTAGAACGTACATTCTAAGTTGTGTATTTCATATCTCACAATGACAGGGTTATATAGTCCTCAACAGACCTTGGGCATTTGTGCAATGGCTTCAACAAGCAGACATTAAAGAAGAGTATGAAGTTCATAACAACCAACCTAATTTTAATATATGATGAGTTGATTTCTTTTCCCTTTTTAATTTCTTTGGGTAAATATGACTTTATGTATACTATTCATACCATGTATCCAGCTACATACTGATGTCGGAGCCAGATCATATTATTGTCAAGCCCATACCAAACTTATCAAGAGATGGGCTTGGAGCTGCATTTCCGTTCTTTTATATTGAACCTAAGAAGTACGAGTCAGTACTAAGGAAGTATTTTCCTGAGGAAAAGGGACCAATAACTGACATTGACCCAATAGGGAATTCTCCTGTCATAGTTGGGAAGGTGTGTATGTGATTTGGATTCATGAGAGTAATGCCACTCTCTTTTGGTTTATATTTGACATTTTCTTACTTTTTATAAAATATTAATAGGAATCTCTCAAAAAAATAGCTCCCACTTGGATGAATGTTTCCTTAGCAATGAAGAAGGATCCTGAAACTGATAAGGCTTTTGGTTGGGTGCTTGAAATGTAAGCCTTCTCTAAGTTAATTCGATATTGTGTTGGTGTTTAGGTACATTACTGACTTCTACATCATATCTTATTATAAATCTAGGTATGCCTATGCTGTTTCATCTGCTCTGCATGGTGTTGGTAACATCTTGTACAAGGACTTCATGATTCAGGTTTGATAGGATTATCATACCTTTTATTGCCTTGAAGTGTAGAATATATTAATTATGGCAAGTTAATGACTAACTCTAGGATTGGATTTTGTTAGAAGAACATATCCCAGAACGGTTTATGGCAGAACTGGTGTTGTTATAGCCAGACAAAGTTTTCGAAAATATAATTTGAATTTCCTGAAAGTTTGTCTACTGCATATATCGTGTTTTTATCTCTTACAATTCACCAATCTACTAGTAATTAGTCTCCTGCTATTAATATTCGGGTAAACATTTTGAGTTATTCGAGAATGGCAACATTTGCTCCTTTAATTCCATTTTTAACGTGTTCTGTTTACCCCAATATTAATTATCTTGAACTTTTCTGAGTTCATTGCTGGATTTGTCATTTTCCAGAATTTGAAATTTATGCCACTTATTGCAAGTTCTGTTTGAGTCCTGATTTTTTTATGGTTCTCTAGTCTGGACCTTTAACTCTAGCGATAATGAAAGTAACCATCCTTTATTTGAATGCATTCAATTTTGTGGGATCTTGACCACCTAATTGGATAAGGGCTTGTTTGTTTTTAGTCTAAAATCCAGCTTAGTCTCACCGCTAGCTTATGTACTAGATTTTAAAGCCGCACTTTTTCTATGTAAACAGTACTTTTGCTCAGCCTATTTTTCAAGCAAAAAATAAGCCAATGAAAATAAGCTTTATCCCAAAAAGACCTGCTAGCATCTTGTGCCATTTCTTAATGTTGGACGCCTGTCTTCATACTCATAAAATGTAATGAAGTTTTCATAAGGATATATGTTGGGATGTAATTAAAAACATAGTAGTAAAAGATTGCTGTCATAGTATTTCTATATATTTAGTCTGCTACTGTTTAAGTTACTAGCAGTTGCCTGTTTTGTGACTTTTATCAGCCTCCATGGGATACAGAAGTTGGCAAGAAGTTCATAATTCATTATACTTATGGATGTGACTACAATATGAAGGTAGGTTTTCTGTGACTGAGGTTTCTTTTCTTTCTTTTTTCTTTTTTTTTTCTTTTTTTTTTTCAGGTTTAACATTTCTTTAGAGATAGGAAGTGTAGGATGCTTTTTTTTTTTTTTCTTTTGGGTTTCAGTTAGGCAGAAGAAAATTTTTGTGAGCTTTGGATTTACTACTACTTAATCTGTTTCCAGTTTATGAGAAAAGAAGATAAATCTTGCTTCCTTGTTTATTCTTTAGCTTATGTTGTCTACCTTGCATGCTCCAATATTCAGGGTGAGTTAACCTATGGAAAGATAGGAGAATGGAGGTTTGACAAAAGGTCTTATGATTCTGTTGCACCGCCAAGAAACCTTCCACTTCCTCCGCCAGGTGTTCCTGAAAGTGTGGTATGTTTTATGTCACCATTAAAGTCCCAAGCTTATTGCTACTTAATTGGTTATGCCAAGAAGATGGAAGATATGTGCTTTTAAAATTCATACCTTGTCTGCCTCTATTTTATTTTCATTTTCTTGGAACACTTTTGCCTGAATTATGGACATAGATGATAGAACTTACTGTACCAAAGTTTTCCCTGGTTAATTAGTCTGAGCAACATTTAGGTACGAGCATTTTTCCAGGGGCACATCTAGATATTAATTTATAAGCAATTTGTAGCTGAGCTAGATTCTGGGGTAATACTTAAATCTCATTAACAAAGGAAGCTACAATCATATCCAATTTTATAAGTAATTTATCACACTTTTTTCCCTCCTTATATGTGCTATTCATAGAGGTGTATGACTTAGGTTTCTTATTTACATTTTTAAACCATCTGACAATTGGACATGTAGGTGGGCCCTGAGAAACTTACACGAGTCGCAGCCCCTGGGGGTGGGGGAGGGGGAGCCGGGGGGGGTGGGGGGGGAGTTAGTGGTTCACCCTTTTTATTATTAATTTTCCATGATCATAAAAAAGATTGTAACAAATTAGGTGCTTCCTGATGGCAGTACATATGGCAAATAGCAAAGAGTAGGATCCCCAGTCTGCAAAAGAGTAGGTAACAATGGTTTTGCACTATTGAATAAGAAATAATGCAATATAAAATGTCCACCTAAACAGAAAGGTTAGGCTTGCTTCAAAGGATCAATTTAGGGGCTCTTTAGTTAACAGTAAGTCAATTGTAGTTATTGAGCGCTCCTTTTAAGTTGGATGTGGGATTATACTTGATAGGCTTTATTCACTGATCTCTTTCTTCCAATTACTTGGGGAAAAAAAATAAAAGTTAACCGTAGTTGTTGTACATAATTTAAGCCAAGCCTTTACTTGTTGCTTTAGGAATTGAGTAACAGCTATTTATTCACTAGTTTTTTTTCAAATTACTTTGCACAAAAACAAATCAAAGAGCTAATATCATTGTTGGACATAATTAAGCCAAAGCTTTATGACTTGTTACTTTAAGAAGGGAGTAAACAATCATTTCATCCCACTAACCTTTGTTAGAGATGCTAAAACAAATGTTTAAAAGGATAAAATAGTAATAGAAGGGTAAAATGGTAATTCTCTTGACATCCATGCTTTCTCTCACTTTCCGCCTGATTTGGGTGGACGGTTGGAGGGTTTTTGGTGAGCCTTGGTGGAAACAAGGTTTTCCATCCTCACCTTTCTATCCCTTCATAATTTCCTCCCAACAAACATAGTCAAAATGTTTTCATTCAATTACTACAAGAGAATTCCAAGTAATGATAATATTGTCTCATGAGATAATTTCTTCTAAGTTTTTGGTTTTGGCCATTGACCTCTAAAGCAAATTTCTGTATTGCAGGTGACTCTGGTAAAAATGGTCAATGAAGCCACAGCAAATATTCCAAATTGGGGATCGTAGAGAAGAGACCCGGATCAAAGATTGCTTGAGATAAAGCTATGTTTTGGTTCAGGAAGATATAGGTGCTTGACACTCGTACAGATGTCATCTATGTGAAATCGCTTATTAAGTTTTAAGTCTTCTTAAATTGGATTGCGAACGCATGCCCTACTGATCAGTTGGGAGTCCAAAAACTGCAAAAATTAACAATGTTGTGTGTAGCTTTATGTGCAGATGTGCCAAAGTTTGTAATGCGATAACCCCAATAAATGCGCCCTTCAAGAATTAGGGGTTTTAGTTTTTACTATTGAAAAATGTAGAGAAGTGAAAGTAGACAAGTTGACGAGATAGAGGTGCCATTTATCATTGCCGTTTACTTGAAAATTACAAGAACCCAGTTTATTGCTTTGTTCTTGCCCATTCTTGTACACTATTTTACTGCATATTCCTGTTGACTTTTTCAATAAGAAGTTTAGATAAAAGTTTATTCTCAATAAAGCTTACTTCTCAGGGCTTTCCATGTTTTATATCTCAGGCAACGTTCATAATTCTTTTGACTTAATTTTAATACTAAATTCCTTACGAGAGCACAAGCTCGGTACCTAGTTATGTGGTAAAGAATTATGGATCTTTGAAGAATACCTAAAGAGCGTGAGAATACACCTAGGCTCTATTTGCTTTAACATAAAATATTTTTTGAAAAACATTTTTGGTCTTTTCAGGTGTTTGGAATGATTGAAATTTGAAAACATTTATTTTCATTGATTAGGATAAAACTTAAAAGGGTTTTAAACGGCTACAAATGTTTTAAGCTACTTGGATAGCATAGCATAATACATTTTAGCCGTCAATCATGGAGAAGCCCCCTTTTGTCTTACGAACTTCCTCTCCCCCCTACTTGCCAACTTAGTTGTCCTAATAACCATTTTACTTGCAATGGATTTTTTATTCTAATCTAAAATAGAAATTCTCTTCTTTGTGTGTGTTGGTACTACCCCAATTAAGAGGACTTTTTGGATTTAAATAACGTGACACTGTATACATTGTTAGATATCATAAATAAAATCATAAACCATGAAATGGATTCGATAATTTTCCCCTAATAGAATCTTTGTCAACCTTTATTGTGACCCTCTCGCTCTCTTCTCTCTCTACCTTCCCCAACTGGCCTTCCTCAACCACTGCTCCACCTTGCTGATATGGAAGGTTACAACAGTGACCTGTCAAACTAGTGATATTTGTTCAACGAGATCAATAAGACCATCGCTCTACAACGCAAGGGCCTCCTAAGGTTGAATCCGAATAGAAAAGAGAGAAAGGAGGTTGGAGCCTAGGGAGGTCACGGATTTGGAATAGATTAGATGAGCTTCAAAGGCTTACAGTGATTTCTAAGGACTTAGGGCGAAGATTAATTGGTATGTGAGATTTGACGAAGAGATAGAAGCATTCATGGGTTGTAGAACTACTCGTTTTTGATTGCTCAAATCATGTTTTGCTTTGTTGTTAGTTGCAGTAATGAGCATTTCGAGGAGATGGATCATTGTGATGGTGTTATTTTTTTGTTGTTGTGTGTTTATAATATAAGAATAATTTTAAGACCAAATATTGTTGTAAATTTTTACTATAATTTTTTGTTCGCATAAAGCTACATGTAGTGCTAGAAAGAATGACAAGTGTGACTTGGTAGCCATAACATGTGAAAGTTTAGTAACCATGCCATGCGTGTCTTGGCAAAAATGCCATTGGAAGACACTTGTCTATCATATGAGAGAATTAGAATATTTGTCAAGAGGGTGATAAATTGAAAGACATTTATCATATTACATGGAAAATGTGGTAGTTGATTACTACAAATAATCATCCCTTCCCTTACTTTGTCCAGTAGTTTTGGGCTCAAAATAACTACCTTTCATGCTATATAAGAAGGCCTTTGCATGAAGAAAAAGAAACAATCAACCAAGCACATCAAAGAGAACATGAGATTCTTCAAGGCAACGTGCCTTCTTAGAGATAGGTAGTTCTTCTAAATTTGTTTAGGAGAAATCTTCTTGTAAGCAATTTAGTGATCTTTTATTAATTTCAAGTAAGCCTTCATTAAATAGTGCTCTTTAATTTAGATTAATTTAGTTCAAGTAGATTTAATCAAATTCTTAGTTTGTTAATCATAATTCCTTTGAATTGAGGTTGTAACAACACACAAAGTTAGATGCTTGCAAGAATATTCATAAATCAAGAATTTATTTTTGTCAAACGTTATGTTTTAAAGAACTAATTGATGATGTCATTAGTTGAATTCCTCGTCTGCACTGTCTGGAAGACCAAATGAAACTTGCAATAAGGTAAAGGACTCGAAAGTAATGACACCAGAGTGGTGCTGGTAAAAAAACCCCTGATGCTAAAATTATACAAATGAGATGGAATCAATGTAATGTCTATTGGATAAGTTATATAATAGCTTTCGTATATGGTTCTATCATTGGAGGCTTGTATTTATAGCCTTTAGCTCTAGCTGGCAGTTGATTCTCAAAAAAAAAAAAAAGCTCTAGCTGGCAGTTAGAGGTATAATTGTTGTATCTTTACTGGTGGTTGTAACTCATGATAGTTAATGGTCATTGATGAATTTATAAACGGTCATTCATTTAATGTCTTATATCAGTTACGAAAGAGTTAATGATGGTTATTATCTTATTCATCAGTTGCCCTCTTATTCCTTGATCGTTCTTTTATATTTGAACAATCGAAGGAATATCGAGTTCATCATCTTAGATCGTCTACACATTTTGGAATTTCGTACCCGTAGCATTTAATTCAGCGTGACGCTACTTGTCAGATCATGGACATGTGTCGTTCTTTTACCTGTTGGAAATGCAAACAAGTTGGAGGTGTCTCTCGGACTTCCCGCCAACAAATTCCCAATTTTCTTTCCTCTTTTCCTTCTCTTTCTTTTTCCTTACTTTATTTTATTTTTATTTTTTTGCACTTCTTCTTCTCCAAGCTTGAGCTGATGCCTCCTTCTAGTAAAATTTCTTTTCATTTTCTTTCTCCAAATGTTTTATATTAATGGCTAATTACTCTCAGGTTAGGCGTGCTTCTCCTTCTGTTTCCTTTTTCTTTTCTAGATTAGGAGTTTTTCTCTAGTATTTCCTTGATCCTTCAATTTTATCTTCGTTTTACTTAGCAAAAGTAATGGCCGATGAGGAAGGTAGAGCTATTGAGATTAGGTCGAGTGACTTAGAAATGGGCTTATTGTCTAGTGGTGACCCTATAAGCATGGAGGTAGATACTGCTACTTCTAAACCCTCGTCCTCCTCCCGACCTAGGACCCTTTATGCTCTTGAAGAGACTTGTAATCTGGAGGAGAAACATATTGCTAGGATTAGAAAAAGATTTCAGTTTTTAGAAGAAACTATGATAGCCTTCCTCGTCCAAATGAAAAGGCTTGTACCTTTGCCCATGGTAAAGTGTACTTTAATGAGGCCAATTTTTTGTGTGGTCTTCATTTTCTTGTTCATCCCTTTATCATGGAGCTACTTCATTATCTAAAGATAGCCCTTGGACAACTTGTCCCCAATGCTTGGCGTACCAATTTGGGTGTCTATCCATTATTAGGGTAGACGAATTTGTGTACCTTTACCATCTAAAGGATTCCAAGCACCATGGTTACTATGAATTCATGCCTTGGGAGAGTTCATGTCTAAGGAACCGACATGGCGACATCGAAAAATAGGGTATGGCCCACGACACTCACAATGTCTTTACCGTCTAAAGGAGTCCAAGCACCATGGTTAATATGAATTCATGACCTTCAATATTCTTTTGACCATTCAAATATAAAATAATTACTAAGGAATAGGGGGGCAATTGATGAATAAGATAATAACTGTCATCCAATAATCAATGGATGATGGATGCAGCATTTAAGAGTATCAATAACGCTTCCATAACTGATAGAAGACAACAGATGAATAACTGTTTGTAAAGTCATCAATGACCTTTAACTACCATGAGTATTACAACCACTATAAAGATACAACAATTATGCCTCTAATGGCTTACTATAGCAAAATGCTATAAATACAAGCTTCCAAGTTAGAATCATGTACGAAAACTATTTTATTACTTATTAAGTAGACATTACATTCCATCCCAAGTGTCTAACTTTACCATCGAAGGGTCCTTGGCCAGTACCACTCTAGTGTTATTAATTTCAAGTCATTTACCTTATTGCAGGTTTCATTTGGTCTTCTAAACAGTGTAGATAAGGAATTTAACTGACGATCTCCAGCATCATCACCAATCAATGGCTTGAAAATGTTTTCAAGGCAATTTTCATTCGTTAATATTTGGAAAAACCAAATCCATCTCAACCCCCATCTTCTATATATACAAGTTGTAGCTAGTGCATTGCACGAACTTTTAAGTATGTTAACTTATAATTATTAATTAACTAGCATGTAACCTATGTAAATGCATGGATGCATTTAAAATGAAACACAATTTTTATTGTAAAAATATAAATTATTAGTCAAATTATTTTTTTTTAAAAGCATGTAACACATGCATATGTATGGATACATTTAAAATTAATCACAATTTTTATTATAAAAATATAAATAATTAGTCAATATTTTTTAAAGTAAACGTAATTAGTCACATATTAAAATTCTTACCTAAATTTAATACTACTTATGATCATTTTTTCTCTCTAATTTTTAATAGAATAGAACGTATGGTGATCTTTGTTGTGTGGTGATTTTTATTGAACATATGTGATTGGTTTTTTTTTTTTTTCATTAATATTAGATTCTTAGTATTTTGCACTCATTAACTCACTTAGCACAAAGATTAAAAAACTTAGGTAAACACATGACACAAACTTAAGTGGATAATTATGGTGTGGTGCCCGCATAAATTTAGATACATAGAGCAAAATTGGATTCTAATTTTAAATTCTAATTGAACTTTCTCTGAGTTTTTCCTATTAAAATATGTGGGTTTTTTTTTTAATTTTTTATTTATTTATATTAAATTCTTAATATTTTGTACTCATTAACTCAGTTGGCATAAAGATTAAAAAACTTAAGCGGACACATAGCACAAACTTAAGTGGATAATTATGGTGTGGTATTCACATAAATTCAGACACATGGTGCAAAATTGGATTTTAATTTCAAATTTTATTTGAATTTTCTCTTAGCTTTTTCTATTAATATATATAGATGTTGCAACGAAACTCATATGAAGTCTTGTTATCTAAAAATATAAATTAGAAACATGTAAATAACAAACAAATTCTAATAAAGAAGCGAATCCGCTTTCAACCATTATAAAATTGATAAATAGAAATCAACAGAAAAATATTGCGCACAAGGTCCACGGAAATCAACTTATATAATAATATTATTTATATAATACTTGAAAGATTACTATAGTTTTTTTTTTTTTTTTTGGGTAAATTATTATAGAAATTTTGGGGCAATATTTTTTTGTTCTATTAAAACTTAGATTATTTTTAACTATGATCTATAAAATTTTAGATGTACAATCCAAAAAAATGTGTATTTGTTCAACCCAAAAATAAAGGTAAATTTTGATTACCTAAAATTTCTTTCCTATTATATGAATTAGATATACCAACACAGAAAATTTTAAGTAGAAAGACAAATACGTACGAAAATGGAGTCACACCCATATTGGAAACAGTACACGATCTAATGTTAATCACTAAAGCAAAAGAAAAAGAAAAAAAAAAAGGCGAAAAGAAGAAGGAATTAAAATATGTCAATACTCATTCATGTTAATAATAAAATAATGACAGTTATTCTACTATTATGCAACCACTAGGCCTGTCCACGGGTCGGGTTGGATTGGGTTTGGGCTCAACCCGCATCCGACCCAACCAAATCGGGTGGACAAACTTTCAACCTGCCGTCGACCGAGAGGATGATTGTTTCAGACGGGTTGGAACATCAATGAGTGGCGGTCGGATTGGTCGGAGTCGAGATTTGGAAAATAGCGAAAATCCGGCGAGAAAACGATGAAAATCGGCCAAAATCCTTCGAGATCTCGCCAGATTCGGCAAGATTTCGCTGGAACTAGCCAAGATCTCGACTAGATCTGATGAAATCTCGCTAGATCTAGCCAAGATCTAGCCAAAAAAAATCTTAAAACTAGCCGGATTTATCAAATAACACTGAAATATTTGTGGGTTGGTCGGTTCGGATTTTGAAGAAGGAGAACCGACATCCGACCTGTCAAAGTCAGGTTCTGGAGGAAGCAATTCGTCACCAATCGTCGGAGAAGTCGATTCGGTCGACGGCGGGTTGAGTTCGGTCTATAGTGGCTAGTGGGTCGGGTCCGGCGGTTGACTGGACAGCCCTAGCAACCACCTTGTGATATGTCAATTAACAAAGCATCAAACACAAGATGAGCAAATCACCATTTGACTTTAATATTCAAACTAAAAAGATTGATAATTCAAACAATAAACTAAAAAAGCTCATTGCTAACAAAAATGAAACAACACTAACCTTTTGCATTTGCTTTTATATTCATTGGACATTTGCCTATTTCCCATACTGTAGGGCGGCTCATAAAAAAACACACATATCTATATCACAATCTATATCGTGTGTGTTTGCCTCCAAATTAAAAGGCCAGCTTATTTTACTATTTAACTTATTTATGCTACTATTCATAGGTCTCACTGTACTTTTTGGTACTATTCATTGGTCTCATGGTACTATTTCAATTAATTTTTACCTTTATCTACAGTACTTTTAGCAAAAAGTTTTCAATTTCAGCAAAATAAACAAATCTCAAATAGACCCTACATGTCACTAAAATGATCAATGTTCATATTTTAATAGTATAACTTGAAATGTAAAAGGAGAAAGGAAAACAATTAAATTTGATAAGAGAGTACCTGCAGTTATATTTAAGACTATCATATATGTAATCCTCATCTATTTTGGTCCAAAACTGGTAGTCCTACCGGAGAGAGAGAGATAGAAACAAAAACTCTCACAATCTTGAATACTACTCCACGTGAATTTAAAGGGTAATTTGCAATTTGTGCTCCAGTTTACCTTTACCATTTTGAACACTGAAGAGGCAAGTAATATAAAGTGGTATTTTACAACAAAGCTCATGGCTTCTCAACTTATATTGCCTTCTATGCTCAACTCTCTCTTTCTCTCTCTCTCTCTAACAAATAGTTTTTTTTTTTTTTTTTGAGAAACAAAAATAGGGGCCTTTTTGGCTATATTACACCCTCGGGCAGGACGCCAGATGGCCTCGGACGGGGTAGCTCGATCTCGGGGGCCCGCCTGTACCACTGTGTGGGGAGTTACCCTACTAAGGATGCTCACCAACGGACTCCTGCGGACAACGGGATTCGAACCTAGGTGTGGTGTACGAAGTGAACGAACCTTACCCATTCAACCAAGCCTCCGTTGGTCTCTGACAAATAGTTTAGGTAAAAGTGAATCATTTTTATACAATCATGTCCATTAAGTATGTAACTATCTATTTCCCTCCTTACCTCTCATCTTGTAAAGTTGTAACTGATATCTCATTGCTTTTAAAATTTTAATATATTTATTTCGCATTCTGGTGAAAGTGTTGTTGACTATTGATTGAGAGAGAGAGAGAGAGAGAAATAGAGAGAGAGGCGTAACATCCTACGGATGAAACAAATTGAGAGAAATTTTTTTATGGGCTTATTCTCCATGTAACTATTTTTTCTTTTAAATCAAGATGTAACTTATTTTTATAATATCTATTAAAAGTTGAAAGATGTAATATAATTACATTTTAATTTTTTTGGAGTAATTTAAGGATATCTATTTACTATTAAATTAAATTTTTTATATAAAAGATAGAAAATTAAATACAAATGTTAAAGCAATAAACATATAACGATAATTTATTTTGCAATATTTTAGGAGGCTCATTATGACATATCAAGCATTTATGACATGTACAAATCTTGGTTTTTCATATGGTGTTGTAGGTTTACATTATTCTAAAAGATAACAAGTGTCATTATTTTATGAATGACAAAAGGATATATGTCATCGACTGTTGTAAGGCTATAAATGAACTAAGTTGTTAATAAACAGCTCGACTTGTTTTAGGGAAGAAAAAAAACTTATTATTATTTATTTTTTTAGAAAATAAGCCAAGTTTAAGCCTTAAGTTTAGGCTCAATTATTGAACGAGTTAAGTTTAGATATTATAATGTATTTGTGGATAATAAAACATTTTAATATTTTGAAGTAGTTTTTTTCACTGTTTTTAAAAAACTACATCAAAATAGTAAAATGTTTTACACTTTGAATTGTGTCCGTTTAGAAACAGCTTATTCAGCTGAAACTAATTTTTTTTTTACTGAAACTACGATAGATAAAGGTAAAAATTAGCTGAAATAGTATAATTAGACTCATGAATAATACCAAAAAGTGCAGTAAGACCCATAAATAATAGCAAAAATAAACTAAATAGTAAAATAAGTTGACAAAAATTATTTTTGCCAAACGTAAACTACATGTTTCATTATCCACCCCCACCCCCCACGCACACAAAACAAACATTAATAATAATAATAAAAAATCATCACAGATGGATTTCATATATTGAAACTCTATATATAAATAAAAATAAAACACCACCACATGCTTGCCCACCCATTATTGTCAACCTAGCCATTATCATCGACCACTCTTAGACACCGATTGCCTGTTGCCACCAAGAACCTACCCACCCTCTCCCTAACAAATGAAGAAATCAAACGAAATGTGTTGTAATCTGAAGGGAATGAACGTGAGGGTCAAAATTCATCTCTTTATGACCACGACCTACGCTGCTCCACAGTCAAATGCCTTCGTTTAGGCTTACGTTTGGTCAATTTCGCTAGCTATGGTGATTTTCTTTTTTACTTCTTTCAATTATAACATCTAAATAATTTTTTTTTAATCATAGTTAGCCTGCAACATTTCCCAAAGTCGGAAGAATTTTATTTTGTAATTTCTCTAATTTTACTTCTTTTTTAACGATTATTCGTTAAAAAATTCTTATTTTTGAGTCAATACCGTGCTTTATTTTGTCAGCCTATAGTCACCATAGGATTCTTTTCTAATTTATATTACATTGTATTAGTAACCAGGAAAGCAATTCGGATTTTACATTGTATTTGTAACCAGAAAAAAAAAAATTTGGGTAGATTCAAGGTTACTATCTTGAAGTGGGTGCGATTTTGTGTTAGCTTTCTGCCTACAACATTACCAAAAAGAGGGTTAAAGATTCGTTATAATATTTCAATTGATTTTCATCACATTTATGGATGGCTTGAAACAAGGCCCTATCTTCTAAAAAAAACAAAAAAACAAATCATCAGTACCATCCTTTTCTCAAATCTTTCAAAACAAGCCGCATTTGTTTCAAGGTAAAATATTGCTCAAAAATATTTTTCGGTTTTTGGTGCAATTGAAAATGTTACACAAAAATAGTAAAATGTTTTAAGCTTTTAAAAAGCATAAGACAGTTTCCAAACAAAGCCTTGGCTTCATCCCAAACCCCTCACCCCTTTCAACTATATGCCGTCACTGTCCTCCCCTCCCTTCCCTTCCCCAAACCCCCAAACGTCAACTACCATCACCTACCTGCCCATCCATTACTCTAGGCCTCACCATTATCGTCTACCACTTCACGGTCACACCGCTTTGCCTTTTGTCATCAGCTATCAATTCATCCTCTCCTCCCTCTCCTCGGCCACAACCATTGCTTGTCCATTGTCAACGGTTGATCTTTAACCATTGTAGGCACTAATTGTGGACCACCAATCACTACTTACTAATCTGTAGTTATACCATTGTCATTAGTCACATGCCAATGCCGCCACCACTTCTTCCATTCCTCCAATGCGTACAGAATTTTTCGCGCAGCCAAATGGCATAAATTGTTTTTTGATTCAAGCAAACAAACAAAAAAATCACTTTACACCAAAATAAATGTAACCTCGACACGTCTACCATACACATTTACCAACCATCGATGAGAAAGTCTTCTATAGATGTATACGGAGAAACAGACAGGACCTATATCAAGGATTTGAAAATCCTAACTACGAAAACCCTAACAACATAAAGTCGTAAACTATTCCAAACCCTAACCCAACCCATTCCCATTTAAATATTCTAAACCCTCATTGCTAGGGTTAAGTTGGGTACCATCCCTACTAATTTCTCTGCTATACAATAATTTGGAATTCAATTGTTCAGAAAACTCATGCATGTCACGTAGATCATTTAATTCCCATAGCATGCAATTTATGAAAACGTATTGATAGATGAACCAGATTTATACAAAAAAAAATAAGTTTTAGAAAACATCACTACAACTGAAAATCCAAGGGGTTATCAATATAATGGGCAGAAACCCCTCTATCCGTTCAAAGTATTTGACAAGGGATAACATATCTAGCGGGTAGCATGTTTCCAACAACATTTTTACCATATCAAGGGAGTTGACAGGCAAATTTGGAGGGTCAGAAGGGCCTAGGAGGCTAGGACTGATAAACTGACATACTTTTTATGCTCACATTTTTCCACATCTTTCGCCACTTTCTGGATGGTTTCCTTTCAGCAACAAAAGTAACAAAGAATTTGCAGAATTCGCAGTAATGGATTTAATTTTTGTCATCATCTTTCTGTAAAATATTTGTTTAACCATCTACATTCTCTTGGGGTGAAATAGAGCAACTTAATATGACAGTGATATAATGTGCATTTAAGCATACTTATCATGGGAATATACAAGCAAATTTCAAGGATCCGGACCTAGGAGGCTAGGACAGATAAACTGAGATTCTTTTTCTGCAAACATTTTTCCATATCTTTCTCCATTTTCTGGATGGTTTCGATAAAGCAATAAAAGTAACAAAAAAATTGTAGTAATGGATTTCTTTTTGGGCCATCTTTCTGTAAAATATCTGTTTAACCATATACATTCTCATGGGGTGAAATAGAGAAACTTAATATGACTGATAAAAAATGCATAAAAGCATACTTGAATTGCATGTGCAACTGATGCGCATGCACACACGCACACACTCACACAAGAGAGGAAAATCTCAGGGTCATCTACCATCAGATTCCTTCATGGTAGGTAACTTCTGCTTGCACATGTGCATGTTTTCTGGCCAGAGTCAAAATTTCAGGACTATATCCTCATCCTATTTTATGGCAGTGAAGGCCATAAATCAACAACCCATATAATGGTTTTTTTTTTTTTTTTTTTTAAATGACTTCTTTTTACAAGGAATTGGGTTCATATTATCTCAGTTCAAAAAGCGCCTACAGTTTTTTGATTTGCAAAAACATGGAATCTTCTTACCTTCATCCTCATGGTTAAAATGATAGTCATATGTTATCTCTTCCCCAGGAAATATGTCTCTTTCAGCAAAAAAGACAACCTGCAAACCAAGAAACCATCAAGTAATCCAGTGTTCCAGCAATCCCAAAGCTTCAGAACATCATACAAGTTAAAATGCAAGGGACAATCTACACGCAATTTTATGGAATAATGACATGTGATGATCACTACAGTAAATTCTAATGGCCAATATGGGGGTACCCACTAATAGATTAATATTACCAACCATGTTTCTGTGGAACTTCAAAAATGAAGTGTAAGTTTGTCTTAAGTGGATAAATCTGGCCATAAATCACATTAACTGGAGGATTATCTTTCAAGTAAGGGAGGGAAGATTTTCTCAGAAAGCAAGTGATGCTATTATTAAAGCACCTGGGTAATAGGGATAATATGCAAGATATTAGTGACCTCAAATAAATATGTGCAATAGGTAATGCTGCTTGAAACATGCCCAACCGCATTAAATAAATATAACTGCTAGAAGTAGTTATGTCCCTGTTGCATAGTTTGTAGTCGCATTAACCATGGTATCCAAATTCCAAACCAAACAAATGACTAACTCGCATAAGACAACCAGAAAACACGCTACCATTCTTCTTTCACAGCCATGGCCACATAAAATGAACTATAGCAACCATGGAGAAAAATAATGGAAGATCAAAACTAAGTTCCAACTTACCTTCTTTTCATTTCTCACAGATATCACTTTGGCGACGCAATTTGGCTGGTTACATCAATTCAAAATCAAGTAAGAAAACTGAGTTGAAGCACAGAATGGTTAGATAACACCACAGAAATAACTTCTTTGCACAAGTTCAGAAAAAGCCTTTTTTTTATTATTTATTGGTAAGTTACACCTGTACACAACAAGTCTTGAACCCACGACCTCATTCTCTACCTAGAACTTGTAACTTATAAGGGGTGGACATGCCACTTGAGCTAAAGCTCATTGGCCAGGAAAGCCAATTTTGTGGAAGAAAAACCTTCCCTATCAAAATCATTTTGAGAAGCCAAAAAAACTAACACAAATCTGACTTTTTTTTTTGTTTTTTTATAAGCATAACACAAATCTGACTGTATTCAAACTCAATCTTTTTATTTTTTCTATGCCAATATAATTTTTTTTGGGTTAAGTTTTCCAAATTTTTATTTAAATATAATAGTAATTCATAACCAGAAGCTTTCTGTGTTTAATTTGTCTTCTTTCATTACTATTGATTGGGGGCGTCAATAGTAGCTGGAACCCAATACAACCAGTCAAGACTAGTATACTATTCGACATAAGTAAATTTAAAAAATCCTTGCTTCAGATACATGCTAGAAATTTTAACATTTCCTAAAGTTTTGGAATAATGATTAATGTTAAATAAATCATTGTCTTATAGCTAAATTCTTCAGCAAGAAAGCCTCAATCACAATTACCAGGCATGAGTGATTCACAAAACGAGCAATCCCCCCTTTGCGGGTAGCATCAATGATATGCTCCTTATCTATCCTGAAGAAGTAGCAAGCACTCTTGTACTGAAGTTTTCTCCCAGACTGATACTCATTTTCTCTTTTATCAGCCACGCGTAGGCCCACTATCTCACCAACATATTCAACAACCTACAAAAGCATGATATATATATCATGAATCCAATCATAGCAAACCTGCGGCTCTATGTCTTAAGGGGTAAGAAGATCAAACCATTTCACCACGGGAAATGAACCGAGATGTGTAAAGACCAAGGGCATGAATGCCAGACTTGTATACAACCAAGTGTTTCCAACCTTTTGCTTGTTTGTAGCGAGCATATTCCTTCTGCACAGAAACAAGAAAAAGCTATAGTGAGAATCATAACATGAGTTAATCATAAATTCATAATCTAATCATCTGGTAAAATTCAGCAACTTGAAAAACACAAATTTCAATTAGCAAATCTGCCAAGAAAAAAAAACAAGGGACTATGAAAGGGGAAAAAAAACACAATTCTATCTTTTATAAAACCAATGTAACGTAGTACTACATAAGCAACTAGAATGTACCCGACAATCATGCTCAATATCTGATATTGCCAGCTTTGGAAGCCCCTGTGTGCACGTCTTCTGCCCATTAATGTGAATCCAAGCATTTAACTGTTCCTGAGGAACAAGGCATCCACCCTTGCCTTTTGATGGACCATAAAGATCATTCTGGGGGTCATCCCTTTTGCGGCCCTTGTAACCCTATGACAGTACAAAAAGTTATATATATGGCTCAGGACCTCAAAGAGCAGAATGCCACCCCCAAACCCCCTCTATTTCTCTCCCAAATAAAACAAAAAACCCTCAGAAAGAAACCTCAATTAATTGGCAGAATACCTCCGTCCTAGCGCAGGCGAACGCTTTTTCTCCCTGACAACCAATCTCACTGTTGATGGGATCACAGGCAGACCCAGTAGTGGGGTATGTAGCATGAAGCACACATCTTCCGTAAAACCCAACACTTTCATTATCAACACCTTCAACCTCACTTTGCAACAGACCCTGTGTAATGTGCACAAAAAGAAGTGATCAGGACACAAAGAAGAGGAGCAATGACCGTCAACAAAGTCATTTTTCTTTTATTTGGAAATCAATTCTCCTGAATAAACTTGACAAATTAAAAAAAAAAAACGAGAGTTCAGTAAAAGCACCATGAAACATTCGGACAAAACAAAAGTTTAAAACAAGTGTTCAGACTTCAACTAAATGGCAGGTCAAGAAAAACAAATATCTATGCCCATTGAAAGGACAAGATATCTCATGTTCCTCATAAATCAGACAATAAACAAGTCAGTTGTATGCCAGGTAGAACCTTTTCCAGGTTATCATGGCTAAATTAAGCAATTAATATACATCTTTTCACAATGTATAACTAAAACAAAAAGCACTAAGCCACTTCTGGTAAAAACTATCCTACCAAAAAATATAGACAACTCAATTGCACAAAGTCCTAATGCCACCTAAGTGAAAATGTATTAAAGATGTGAAAGGAACCATTTGATTTGAGAGATAACATTACCCTACACATGGCAACCCAATACATTATTTGAGTATTAGCAAGCTATTGACTAAAACATCCATCACGAACAAATCAATGGAATGTTATACATGAATTGCAAACACAGGAGAAGATCAAAGGGTAGCATACTCAAGGTAGTGTTGATAACATCAAAGGAAAATACCAAAGGATCTCAGGTGCATAAGTGTCAGTAGATAATCAGACCTATTAAAGTAGGCAGAAATAACCTAGTTGAGTAGCCTACAAACCAAAGCAAGTAGAGATGTAGTTACATGCAAAGATTTCACAAAACCATTTTTAAGCAAAATGTATTATCTTAGAAATTCCCTTAACCATTCAAGATAAATAAGACAGTCTAATCAACAAGAAGAACACAAGGTGCACAGTTCCATATGGATCACAGACACCACATAAGGCTTCACACCTCTTACAAAACCACACCACAAAAATTTTGTTCATATAGAAGTGTTTTACAGTGTGCAGAAAAAAATATGGTAACTCAAAATGGGAGTTGGGCTTTTTATTACAAGTAAAAAACCAAGTTAAGCATTTCAATCCTTTGCAAAAATTTGGCCTTTTTTAACTCATGATAATCAAGTTAAGCATTTCAATCCTTCGCAAAAAGTTGGCCTTTTTTTACTAATGAAAAACCAAGTAAGCATTTCAATACTCTGCAGAAAGTTCATATAAGATCAAGAAGTTCCCTTATTAGCGTACCTTAAGGCTTAAATAGACATGCCCAATTAAAGATATTTCAGTAAGGGACACATGAGAAGTATGTACGAAATCAAGACAGCAAAAGGCTCCACTGGAATACTTATGATAAGAAGGATCATAAATGCTACTAAATGAATTTGAAGGGTAGAAACCTTTTGATGAGCACACCATGGATGAAATTGAATTGAGCAACTCAAAACCCTGCACTTTATACATGAACCACCTGACCGATTGCACAAAGAGCAAGCCTGGAAAACAAATGGCAAACAAAAAGAACACTACTAAAAATTCTGAACACATAACAACAAAATAGTTTCAAATCATGAGAGTCCAATGCATTATAGTTTTCAGGAATAATATCTTACCAGTCACAAGAATTTCCACTACTCTTTTTTTTTTTTTTTTTTGGATAGGTAAGAATTTCCACTTTTAACTTAAGAGAATCCAGTAAAACATGCAGGTCTATGAAAGAGCATAATGAGCTTTTAGTTCTAATAGGTCCCAAATTTCTAGCACGACAATAAGATTTTAAACTTTGGACTTTAATAGAAAATTCCATGCCATAGATACTTGTAAAGGCCAGATGGACAATAAATGAGTTAGAGGTCATAAGTTAATAGTATTTGATTCTGAGCCCTTGTAGAAGTCTTCAAATGCTACAGTTTCCTTTAAGATAAAAGAAAAAAATTTACAGAATAGTCA
Source organism: Quercus tomentella (assembly GCA_028535165.1). Classification (NCBI taxonomy): domain Eukaryota; kingdom Viridiplantae; phylum Streptophyta; class Magnoliopsida; order Fagales; family Fagaceae; genus Quercus; species Quercus tomentella. The sequence goes on from JAPQVY010000155.1 coordinate 22,471,614, forward strand.
AAAACAGCCAGTAGAGCACTTCTTTGTCTCATACCATGCCTCACATCTTATAGTTAGGTACAGTCAAGATAAACGAAATAGATACATTGGGTTTACATACAAAAAATACCATTAGTGTATCACAAGATACAGAGAACCATGTGAAAAATTAGAAATTAAGCTAATTTCCAAACATGCATGAAAATCCACTAGCCATAACAATAAACTGCTTGGTTATCATAACAACTATTTCAAAATCCATGTTAACTTCTTAAGCATGTGATAGTATAAGCCATACTCTTGTCTAAAGTGTTCTTAAGCACAATTTCTTACCACATTAGCTCTAGGACTTGAAGCACCAGATACATCAAAAGCACTCATGGTTTCAACATTTGGGCACCGTGTTCCAGGAGTCCAAAGCCCACAAACCATATGAACCCACTGCTTAACTGTTGAATCAAGTACTCCCACTGTTATGCTGTTATGTACCTTTATATTACTAGCACAAGGAGAGTCCTGTTCAACATCCAATTGTTTTTGCAAATCCATTTTCCTCACTGCTATAGCTGATGACTTTATATTTTCAGGTTGTAGAACAGAAAATGAATTCCCACCAAGTCCAGAACCTGAGGAGTGCAATGCAATTTGTTCATTTTGTAAAGATTCAGCAGAAGAAATGATGTTCTTATGTCTGCAATCTGCTTCACAGTTCCAAGCTTTCAAAATGCTTTTCACAATTGTGCGACTTCGCAATGCTCGAGTCATGGCCCCACCTCCATAGCCACAGAGCACACAAACCTAGGTGGCAATAAACCAAAATAACAAAGGCATTAGGGAATCACAAGATATATATATGGCAGAGAAACACAACTAGCTATCTTAAGTCAGTGCCAACAATATGCAAAAATATATGTACAAAGAAAACAGTTTATTGGTTTTCATACAACTCATCACAAAACCCATATCTGGAAGAAAACCCACGTCCCCGGATATACTTATCCTCAGGTCACTAAATTGAATTGTTATATTCAGTAAGCAAGTTCTCATAATTGATTAATATGGAAAGAAGTCTGGAGAACATAGACGAACTACAAGGTTATGCTTACGCCCCTTTAAAGATCTTATAGATCATCTTGTACATGAATGTAAGAAAGTCGTGATTGAAATAGCCAAGCCCAAACTTATCTCCATTGAGCAGTGCAAGTGACTCATCAAAGTCATCAAATAACTGACGACTAGTTAAAATAATCATTAAAAGAAACCTGTCAAACCCTAGCTAATTTTGAGCTCCAACCTTTTCTTCTAAAAATCTGAACCCTGGATCTACAAATCCTACTAAACCTAACCCACCGCAAGCCCACATCAGCAAATCCCTAATTTGTCATACATCACCAACTCACCAATAATCTCAAAATGGAAGCATGTTTGAGCAAGTTCTTGAAGCATTACTGAGACTAAAATTATCATGAAAAGGTGGTTGTGTAAGTGGTAGTATTGGCCAAGAGATGGCAAAAGTGAGACCATGGATGTGCAGTTGTGTGGCAACATAGTGTCAGTGTCTACCATACAGGGCTAGAGTAGACCACTCTGTTGCAGCTTGAATCATGGCAGGAAAGAACCTGGGAATGAGATAACAAACAATACTTCTCGATCTGGTGTGTGTATATATAAACTAAGAGCTAGAAAGCAAGAGAGAGACTCATATTAGAGAGAGCACAAAAAATAAGTAACTGATGACAGCAGTTGACAAGTTGAATTAGATGACAAATTATATTATGAATATTCAGGTCTCTTACAATATCTTTTGAACTTGTCCTGCACGGTCTGCAATACCAACGACCTTTAGGTACTTTGGAAACACCATAGCAAGCTTGATGCACCTGCTTATCATGACACATCAATATCATTGAATCATTACCAGTAGCACAAAGAAGAAGCTCAAATTGACATGATTTTAGTGGCTACATACCCTGATTAAACATCGACTGCACTCTAATAAGCAGTTAATATCATCTTGGTTTGAACTTCCACAAACACAGCAGAATGCAGCTGAACTTGAAGTGGGCAGGCACTTGTGCTCTTCAGTAGATCTGTAACACAACCATTATGATCAAAACCAATTCATATTAAAATTGCAGCTTGTGAGTAAACCATCCCAAATTATAAATTGGATCCAAAATCACAATCTATTTAAGCTTCCAATTTTCGATGCCATACAAGTATATATAACAGTTTGATCAAATTGGTCACAAGGATCAATTTTTGCCTGCTTACTTGTTAGAATAAACTTTGCATAATCCACGCTTGCTATCTTCAGCATTCTTCAAAATTTTCCCCACCTTCATTTCTGGTGTGCACTTTGACATCTTCGAACATGGAAAACTTTTGGAACTAAATTTATTTCCTGATGATGAGCAAAAATATCAATGATGTAACAGACAAATGCCCATGTCAAGAAGTTCAATGTAAAATGGTGATATGATGTGCATATAAGTACAGATTAACAATAAAGCCATTTTTTTCTAGCGCAAGGAGCATCAACTGTTAATCCACCAATCAGTTCTGATCAACCCTCTCAGAAGTATTAGCATTGGAAGCAGGACTAAGTACAACAGTAGAAGGCAGTCACCATAACAGGTGAAAGCAATGCACTCTGCTAATATGTCTGGCAGCTATACAGTCATCCAGCTGTAAAACTTGTTTCTTAAATGGGTTGTCATTATCAACACCCAAAGCCATTCAAAAAAAAATAAAGGACACCCATTTTCAGGTCTAAAGGCTATCAACGATTCAATAAAATTTGTGATACATTATTCAGCTCTCCAAACTAAAATTGTGATACTGAAAATCAAATATAAAAGTACAACATTAAACTTAGTTGAGGGAGTAAATTTGAAGAAATCAAGAAGGTTTAAAAAAACATTCGAGAGTACAAACAGAGTATTCCTATTATATTGGGAGAAAGAAAATAAACCTTAAAATAATAATAATAATAATACTAATTAATAAATAAATAAATAAAATTATTTATTTTATAAAGAAAAAGCAGTTAACATTCTATTTTTACCTTTAACTGTCAGCTCATAAATGCTGCGTTTGCGAATTTCCTTACACTTAAGCTTCGATTGAGAAGGAGCATTACTGTGTAGAATAATATAATCTTTCTCTCTTTTATCATCATTCTCTTTCACCAAAATGGATTTAGCAAATTGCTCATCTTCACTGCACCACGCCTTGTCTGTTTCTTCTGTAGAATTGTCGAGATTTATTTTATCACAAATTGCTACACTGCTTCCATTCTTCAAATCAGTGAATTTATCACAGCATAAATCAATTCTGGTAGAGTTTGCCTTTCTCAACTCCCTCGTGGAATTCAGTCTGGGTTTGCAATTTTTGGGGAGTGTACATCTTCTGGCAGTTTTAAGAATCCTGCTGAGAGGAACGATTTTTGCTGGCTTTGACACATCTTTTCCATTTGATATTTCACCATATTTTCCACATACTACCACTCTGGCCTTACTTGAACACAGATTTAATTGTCGACTAGAAGGTGTCCCTACACAACCTACTGAATTGTATTTCTCAGTCTCTTCAGCCTCTTCATGAGTTGATTCTTGCATCCGAAATTTCCTTAAAGTGCCAGATGTGAAACACTTTCTCAACTTCTTTCTGCCTGAAACTTCAGGGTTTTTACAAAAGTCTGCATCACCATTTAATTCTGTTTGATTATCATCTTCCCTCACTCCTCTTTTATGAGAGTGTGTTGTGGCCGAAGAAAATCTACGTTTGGAATTAGGTCGAATGATACAAGACCCAGAAACAAGAGAGGTCCCCTGGTCAGATTGAATAACCAACTGAATATCTTTGGATGAACAGGAGGGCAATTCAGCAGAATTGGGATTTTGATATGGTTTTACGGAATGACCTGCAGAGGGAAATGAGGCACTCAGCATCTTCAATTTCATTGCTCTCTTTCTCTTCCCCGATTTCAGGCCGCTAACCATCTTTCGTGATGGATTGCTTTTCTCATAAATTGCAAGCCCAGTATGGATTTGATGCCAACTATTGATTTGATTTCGGTCTTTCTTCCATGTCAAGGAATCCATGAGCTTAAGCTCATCAAGAAGACTACGAGATGATTGATTATTTAGAACATGGGAGGACCCTTCTTTCCTCAAGTTAGTCCTACAGGTAGAGCCCAGGAAATCAGCACTTCTTTCACTTCCAAGTGCATCATCTGATGACCAGCATTTATCAATGCCTGATCCTTCATCAACTATATCATTGCTTACATATCCAGTATCCCCAGCATCAATAGTAGAAAATTCTATATTGTTAACCTCAATTGATGACTGTGTAACAGCAGGGGCAGAACATCCTGAAGAAACATTCGAATTTTCTTGCTCTTTTAAGGAGCCAGCAATTTGCACCGCTCCATTGAAGCATTTAGCAGAAGCATCTTTAAGTTGACTACCATCATTTCCTCTTCGATCCAACACATTAGCCAACCGCTCTACAACTATTGCGTTACGAACCCCTTTCACCTTGCTTGGCACATCTCTCCACTCAGATGCATGACAAACTCTGTTTCTATGAAGTTGCCCATTCAACTTCCCACTTCGTTCTGAGGAAATATTTGCATCCCTTAGCAGAAAATGATCTTTAGCAAATTTAGAATTCATAATAATTGAGGCTTCACCACTGCAGGTTCCCATCTGCTCCTTAAAGGCATTGAAAGAGCTACCAACTTGTGAATCAAAATTTCTTCCTAAATTATTTGTGCTCGCTTCACAGCTGCACTTGCCCTGACAATTTTTGCGTGGGACTCTCTGAAAGCATATTTCATGCTCACTTGATCTGCTGACATTGTTATCACTTCTGCCAAGTCTAAAAGCAATAAATACCAGAACAAAAGGTTAGCAGAACAGACCTCACACGAGCAAATGAATGGGATCTATATTGTCATTTTTACAAAGCCACTAGAAAATGCAGAAATGCAGTGACCAAATGCGAGTACCCTTATTAGAAAATGCAGAAATCTATATTGTCATTTTTTTATGAGAATAATTTATTAGAAAGAAGGGTTGTCCAAATGCAAGTGCCCTTAAAGAATTACAAACAGACACATTAAAGGGAATACCATCATGTGTAGCCAGTTCAGATATGGGTTTATATATGAAAAGAGAATGAGCATTGATTCAGTGAATGTAGTCAGTCTGCTAACACAAACCAATCTCATTCACTCCTTCCTCTAGAACGTAGCTTGTTAAAAAGTTAATCATACTAACTGTTTAATTAAATTAATAAAAACTAGCATGGCCTCAGAAAATAATTAGTCAGATTCTATGATTGGATCTCTTAAAGCTTGGTAATGACTAATCTCAGCCCCCCACACCCTTCTCCGTCACATGTATACTTCCATATGTATATACTAACCTACATATATTTGCAATTTTTCATTTACGTTAGTATGACATCACAAATTTCTGCCACCAGCAAATGCTTGATCAATTCATACAGATTGGCTCAGATGGCACCTCCTTCCCTTGTAAGAGCAAGGTGGAGGGTGAGGTCATGGTTTCAAATCCCACAAGGTACATGTAATTACCAATAAAATATAAAAGATTGGTCCTCTCTACCCCCTTTGAAAGAGCAAGGTGGAGGGTGAGGTCATGGGTTCAAAACCCCCAAGGTACAAGTAATTACCAATAAAATAAAATAAAATAAGATCGGTACCCCCCCCCCCCCCACCCCCCTTGAAAGAACAAGGTGGAGGGTGAGGTCATGAGTTCGAAACTCACCAAGTGCGTGTATAATTACCAATAAAAAATATGTTTATCCTCTCTCACTCTCTCTCCATATTTTAACAGATGTACATATATACATTTAATATATGTGAAAAAAAAAATTGCCTTTTACTTGACTTACCATTAAAAGAACTATGAGATCAATGTCAAAGTGAATATACATGTAGCAAAGTGATAAGACTTTACTTTTTACTTGACTTAATAATATCCCAAACTGACCTTAACGAGGGCCGCTCATTTAGACTAGGATCATCAGAAAGTTGACAGTGCACATCAATCCCTTCAGGATGTAACGAAATTCCCAGTGTCAATGTTGAGATAATTGCAACAGTAGTACAGACATTCATAAACACTATTTTAACTCCGTGCAAGAACAGGAATATTTGGATTCCTGCTTCACCAAACTTTTACATTTACAATTAAAAACAAAATATGCACTTGCCTGTCACAGAAGCCACTTTTCCAATATCATCACCCATCCTGAAAGTGGCAGCAGATTGGAGCAAATTCCTGGAGGGTTCAGAAACGTCTCGTCCACTGGAAAGATTAGGTCTGTGCCTTTGCTCTTGAGAAGTTGAAGGGTCAACAAGAGAATGCTGTACATTAGAAGAGCTAACACATTTCCCTTGTTCTTGGTTCATTAGGGAAGACAATGCATGTTGTTGCTTGGATAAATCCATTATTTGCCTCAACGCTAGCAATCTCAAATTCTCATCAAGCAAATAAGGGCTCACACCAATACTATCCTGTCTCAAGAAAGATGGAGTCCCATCCAAAGTAGAAGTTGAAGTAACCAAAGGAAATCCCATTGAGACTCCTTGCGATCGCAAATTCGATCTAAGAGCAACATGATCACCTTGTCCCCTACTTCCAAGACAAGGAACCTTCTCGAGATAGCTAACTAAGTTTCTGGAATCAGACACATCTGGTGGTATACTAGCCAACTGACATGAATAACAGCTCTTATCATTTACAGCTGCAAAAAAGGGATCACTGCTTCCACCTAAAATTGAATTGTCTACCTGCTTATGATTGCCATGTCCTATGTCTGTTGCAACATAGGGGACATCAGCAACACATCCCACCCCCTTACCCTTGTCTATAAATCTTTGAGAACCCAACGCAGGAATATTCAATTGCCTCTCAAAACCATTACCAGCATTCCAGTAAACATTGAATGGATCACACTCGGCAGCATGAGATTCACGATTTAGTGCCCTAGGCATAACATGCTCAGTGCAATTTACCATATTAACATTAGCTTTAAAGTGTAAACTGTCCTTAGTTGGAGTATGAAAGTCTGTACATGGCAAAACCACAGAGCTCTTGGGCACATTGCCTTTTAACTTTTCTAGTCTAGCAGAATCCATAGCATTACTAATTCCAAATGTGTGATTCCCATGATTCAACTGGTTTGGTTCTTTTTCTGCGCTGGAATTAAATGAATCAGCATCACGGTGATGATATCGCCTATCCTCATCGCTATAGTTGGCTGCTGCACCAAAAGTTACAAAAGTAACCATTATATGGTTGCTCAGCTAAAATGGAGAAAATAGGTGGAATAAGAAAATAACACATATACCATAGGCAATGAGCAAAGTAAAAAATATATTTATAACAAACCATTATCAATCATCTGCCGATGGAAGCAGGACTTTGGTGGATTGACAAGTTTGTCAAATAGCTGTGGTCCTATAACCGGTAAAACTGAGTTTCCTGAAGTCTGACTGGGTTGGTATGGCTGCCCAAGCCTTAACTCAATGTTTGAAGAAGTAGCATCCCTGCCCACAATCACACTACCTTTTACATTTTTAGTTCTGTTAACATCAGAATCTTTACCAAGGTCTCTTACATTCTGCAAAGCAGAGTGTGAGACAGATGAATTTCCATTTTTCATAATAAAATCATTGTAAGCAGAAATGGACTGACAACCACTATCCAGTCCACTACCAACAAACTTTTGCAGGGTCGAACGCCTAGATGTAGGGAACTCCATTATCTGGTTATCCCCAATGGCATGCAAATTGCTCCATGATGTGCCATTCAAGCTCTTCGGAAGAAATTTGTCAACGTCCTGAACGTTCCTCTGTTTTTTATTTTGTGAAGCATCAATAAGCAAATCCTGGTCTGTATGAGGGTTCTTTGGAAAGAAAGCATGGTCTAAAGGCTGTCCAGACCTTACTAAACCTCCAGACGAACCAACCGGATGAGGCAAGTCAGGGCTCTTGCACACATTGGGCATGGTCGCACACGATTTGACAAAGCCAGCAGTCACCGATAATCCTTCAGGCCAGTCCCACTCACTCCGATCTTCTGGAACCCTAATCTAAAGCATTATAAAAACATCACCATCCAGTGTTCTCGTTGCTTCAAACACATGCAAATAAGAATACAACTCTCAATTCCAAAGATAAGGAAAAATGAGTGGTTAAAAAACATAACCTACTATCATAGCAATAAATGCTCAACTCAACTACATCATCCTAGTAAAAAGTTAACTTTTAGGTGCAAGCCCATTTGTGCATACGGATTTATATTACATACACAAAATATCAAACACCATCTAGTTCAACCACAGTTTAAATGGGATTAGTGTAGTTATTCATACATCAAATGAAACCAACCTATGCTACGAGGCTATCACATCATAATGTTGGCTTGGTACCATAATGAGAGAATAGGCCATCAACTCCTCCCTGACAGGCTTCTAGCTAGAGGCAACTAAATATTTGAAGAAATGCTCCTTAATCTTTAAAAAGGCACACGTATTATGCTACCTGTTTTTTTCTGAATTATATTATCGTTTTTACCATCAGAAGCTATCACATCATACCAAGACACATGCCACCATCATTTACAAATTCACACACTTTAGACAAGCATGGGGCAGCATGTAGACAATATTCAAGGTTTTGGAAAATCATGTGCAAAGATTATATTGAAAAAGGTATGTGTACATGCTACCCGGTTTACATGGGAAATAAACAAACAATCACCAATATACCAGAAGAACTTTATGAACAACCAATTAGCCACCTCTGTACTAAACTACTAACATGACTGACTAAAGGCCAACACAAACAAAGACGTTTCTTTAAGTTTTGTCCAAGGGCAGGGAGTATATTTTTTAACAACTGCATATCAGCAGTCACAAGAAGAGAACTTATGTCACAACAAACAATAAGGAACACAGGATAGCATTACTAACGAGCATATTCATCTGCAGATACACATAGAAGATGCCTACGCATGCATGCACACTCAGGTCTTTTAACACGCACACCTTACCCAAATGTGCACACATGCTTGCATATGAAATGAAACAACCACTGAAGCGTTAAGTACATCTTACCTCAAATTTCTGGAAGTAGAGCTTACGCCACTGAGCAATGGTCTCTCCACTGTCCATATGAACCGCATCTCCGGGGTTAACATCACATAATCCTGAATGCTGCAAAATAACAGCAATTAAACCTTTTACTAAGCAAGAAAACATATTAAAGGATGCAGATGTGTCTCATAAAAAGGAAGTCAAAGAAGAAGTTACCTCACAAAATTTAGTCACGGACATGTGGAAACAATGGCATGAGCATACAATACCAAGAAGTCCTGTATTGCTGAGAAGTAGATACCCACCTTTTCAAATTAAAAATAAATAATAAGATATGAGCACATACTATGAAAATATAATGAATAATTTAACTAATTATGGGAATCAATATGCACTCACTTGTACCCAAGCAAAACACACGAGGGCATCCACTCATGAAACTAGATGACTGTTTCGAAATAGAAGAGTCTGCCTCTAAAGGCAGCTTTTGTGAACATTGAACATTCATGCTGCTGAGCTTCGCAGGAATTGTTTGATGCCACTCACCACTCAAAGAGTAAGGAACCTTCACTTTCTCATTACCAGGAACTATGTGACTGCTGATAACTGCCTTAGCCAAGTCCGATCCCTCAAAATCATGCAAAGCAGAATTGCCACTGCAATTGGAATTCACCACTGCCCTAGTTGAAACAATATGACATAAATCTTCTCCATTTTGCAGGTTTTGATTGCTTAGATATTCTGACTGTAACCCACTGGATATCAGTGGAATATCACTTCCAACAGAATTCACATTGACATTGCTGTGATTAGTAGCAAGTTTACCATAGGAACCAGATGATTTTGGACATGAAAGTTCCTGAAAATCACACTGCAACAAAGATGGTGACCCAGATAGGAGAGCAAGAAAAGAATTTCCCAGGTCTACACTGCCAGGCTTATGGGTAGTGAAATGATCTTGCATCCTTCCAAACACTGTTGATCTCAAATCTGGTGCAACATGCGGATAAGAATAGCTGAGCATATTTGTCTCCATCTACATTTAATAAAACAAAAAACAAATTAATGAAAATTTTTTGACAACGATGTCTAGCTCTAACTAATAAAACAGAACATACATGTATCTAGTATCTACATATTCTAAATCACATAAAATTACATCATCAATAAAGGAGAAACATACACCATAGGCACAAAAAAAGACCAATAAAAAGACAACAAGGTCAACAAATTCCAGTGTTCCAATACTCCTCCAAGCTTGTTAAGACTAGTCATAGCCTCCCAACTTTGATTTTAACAAATTATTCATCCCTCATTCTTAAAATTTTGAAGAGAGTAGCTTCCCTTGTTCCTCGTATCCATGAATCACTTCCAATTGGCAGTATCGCCAGAAAAATATTTTAACATCACCACATTAAATTTGACAGCTGCTCTTAAACAAAGCCACAATAACAGGGCATCAGATGGATCAAGAAAGACTTTGGTGGCAAGAATCCGCAAGAAAGAGTCTAAATCTTCCTTTTGGATACACTGGTGCGAAGTTGTGAAACTAAATTAGAATTGGGCTTTACAGAGCAAAGCCTATGTACTACAGAATTTCTACTTTCATCTGTAACTGGCAGGGCCTATAATTCCAAACATACCTCTTCAGTATAGAGGCATTGCCCTCTTATACGAAGCATCAGACAGGTGTAGAAAGATTTTGGCCCCAGAACTTATACTATCATCCGTAGCTGGGCAGAGCCTATGTTTCCAAACATACTTCTTTAGTATAGAGGCATTGCCCTCTTAGAGCATCTATTCATAATTGATTCCACCAAATGGCCTCATCTGAGCAACAAGACCACCAGAATTTTAGGCATACTTGAATTGTTTGTACATAATCTCTCTTCAAGCTAACTCAATCCTTTTCCCTACGGTAATTGTAAAATTAGTTTTCAGCATTGCCCGGTTCCTTTTTCTCTGTCATTGAATTTCGCTGATCCACAACTTCACAGAAATATAATTCAGCAGTTTGGATTGGTTTGGAATGTATTTAGAATTCTAAGCTAAAATGGCAAAACAACATATAATCTAACTACGTCCTTTCATTCTTTAAATATTGTATAATCTATTAATGTTATATAATATTTTTTTTTATAATCCTATAATGACCTTGTTTTCTTTAATGATACAGTCTATTCACTAATCAACTAAACATAAAATTTGGCATCAAAACCAGATTTGCTTTGCTTTGTGGAGAGAAAGAGTCAAAAGACTTGGCTAGGGATTAAAGATCCAAACAATGGATTTGGTATTGAACCACCCAATTCCAAATCGAAAGCCCAACTCAATGTCAAATCCAACAGTCCAAACAAACCATAAAATTCAATCAAATTCTAAAATTGCAACCTACCAAAACATCAAATCCTTCTTAAGCTTCGCTTTAGTCTACTACTCAATTCCACGCCATAAGAATTTAAACAACATCTTTTTTTTTTAACAGCCCCTGTTGTGTTGTATTTATCTTTCTTTAAATAAAACTTTCCATTTACTAATCCAAAACAAAATAGAATTTAAAAAATATCTCGCAAACATTTGTGCGCATTGATTGGCTAATCACAATTTCATGGGCAATGCTCATAAGAGCATTCGCATCCGGAAAAGCCATCCTATTCTATTTTACCATCTCAAAAAACTACTTTATCAATTATACCATACCATTTTACAATATTCCCAACATCCCAACTTTTAATGTGATTCCATCAAGGTCATTTCACTTTCAATATGATTTCCAAGCATCACTTATCACTAATCACACAAACACACACACACATGATTTTGTGTAACATTTATTTAAAACAATGTAACTTAAACATTTTATTTTATCTTTTTTATAAATGTAACTTAAAACACTTTATAGACCAAACATCTATTGATCTCCCATAATCATGATATTCTGCAAGATTGGAAGGTATAAAGAGACAATGTAATCCATCAATAGATTTCTTTAATACATACACATCTTAAAGACATAGCCATTATCTAATAATTCTCACACTCATTAACACCAAATTACCATATATAAATGTTACCTAAAACACATTTGACCATTAAACATTCACATTCCCAACATCACATTGTACCAAACCAACAAAGCAAAAGCCATTCCCTCTCCAATATCACATCACATGCAATGCAAAACGGCACCGAATAGCTCACCTGATCCCGAGGCTCCTGTGATGACGACGGCGTCGATGAGGACGGCAATGTCGAACCACATTTGAGCTGCCACAGGCTCTCCATCACTCTAAACAATCAAGAAACCCTAACTTTCCTCCATTGAAACCACCAAAAGAAGCTCAAAGTGAACACTCACAAAAGATCAATCACAGAAAATGTCCTTCCACAGTTTTCAATACGGAGAACATAGACATGTGCAGAATAAAGAGACGAGATCAGAGAAGTGTAACTGTAAAGCAATATGGAAACCCTAGACTATCTAGAGAGAGAGAGTGAGTGAGAGCATCTGATTGATGATGGTGTGGTATTTCGAGGCGGAGCTGACCGGACACTGACATTGGCACTGCCACTCTGGCACGTCGCGTGTGTACTGTGTAATTGATTGTCGAATTCAGGCCGTCGGATTGGATAATTTCGTGATTGTAGAAACCATGATTGAAATGGAGCCGTTGATTGTTAATAAAGCTCTGGGGGTGTGGCTTGGTTGGAAAAGTGTCAGAGTATATAGTCAGGACTGTAGCGTCACAAGGCAAGTAAAGCACGCCAGAGAGAGAGGATAGGGGTGGGGGTCCAAATGAAACAGCGAATGGGAGGTTGACACGTGTGGATGGTAGATGGGTGAGACTTGAGAGTTGGAATGGTAGGGGAGGAGGGTGGGGCCACTATGATGTTGTGTTTGGATAATGGGAGCATATGCCCTTGCAAGTACAATAATTTATCACCCCCTATATTTTGGGGGAAGAAGGAAGGATACTTGTTCTGGATTGTTTTTTGTTTCCAAATCTACTCACACATTACAAATCCCTCATTGTACTCAACTATGTAACACTTTTCCTACTATTTATTCATTCAATGATTCAATAGTGCAGTTGTAAGGACATTCATGCCAGATCTAGAGTCTCAAAAATTGAATTAATTAGATCAAAAGTCTTCATGAATTCTTGGTCAAACCTTTAAGTCTGTAGACTTTTATCAAGTTTGAGGAGGTTTGACCATATTTGATCTTGATTAACTGATGTTTGGTTGAACTCTTTTACCCCAGTCAAATTTCAAGACGAGAAATACTTGCAAATTCAAGGTTAAACCCCCTACCTTTGACAAACTTTGGCAAACTTTTGACTAAAAATCTTGTAATTCATTAGAAGTAAGTGTCGCACTAAATAACGAGCATGACATTTTCCAACAATGTGACATTTCATTATCCTAATTTGCGAAAGACAATCAATCTCGATTTGCCCAATTTTCTTGTTGGGCCATACTCACGTAAGTTGGGTGAAATGGTGTGCGGTGTGTCTCACAGTGATGATTTGACTAATTACATTTTTCTCTCTATATCGAGGGCTTTCTATAGAGTCTCAACTTAATTTATATAATAAAAAAAATGAAAAAGCTATATGAAAAATTTATCATTTTTATTGATTTGGTTAAAAAAAATGTATATCAATTTGAATATGAGTAAGGCATTACATGATTTTGGTCTTAGATATAATCGTTAAAAATAAAAGCTTACATGGCCTTGGTTTTAGTTACATTCTTAAAATTGAAAACTACACGAATATAAACTAATCTAAGAATTCTTAATCTAAGTTTGAATGCTAAGTTACAAGATGGGAAAATGTTAGACACTCACCTGGATAATTACACTGTGGTGATCAATGGTCATGTAACATCATTTAAACAATCAACATTTTATAAAAGTACTCTAGTTCTAGCATGTGATCATATTAGATGAATTGGAAACTAAAGCATGGTGGTTGTGTGTGCTTAGTGACAAGAACAGGAAAGTAAACATTTTTTTGAAATTGAATTCATGGAATTCTAAGGTCGTGCAACATAACCATATGCATTAACATGTGAATAATGCAAGCACGAAAACGTGTACAACATTAGAACAACATTGAAACAAATGGCGTGCTTAGATCCTATTCTCTGCCATACAATGACACCACACATGTTTATAACACTAAAAACATAACTACACTAATCTGCATTCAAATTAAAAACAAACAAGAGGAGGGAGAGTTATCTAAAGCTTTTGAAGAGTGAAACAAGACAACAAGTTACTCAACTGCAAATCCGAGACTAGGAAAACCGGAATTGGCTCGGCGTGGTATGCGTATGACTAGGAAAACGGGTCACAAGGTGTCTTTCTTTGTTTCCTCTAGAACCATAGGGCAGTGGGTGCTTTCAAATTAGAATTCCACCACTTTTTATAGTAGGGGTAAAGGTTCTGAAGGGGGTTGGTGGCTTGGCTTAGAGTCAAGATGTGCGAAAAGCAAGCAACGCCGAAAAATGAAGGGAATCTAACTTATCTAAGATAGATGGGTCCAACTACCGATCCCTACTCTGTCTACCAGTTAACATATGGAAATCAAGTCCATGTGTCGATTGGACCCAACACCAGCCACGATTCATTCATTTTTTCTTCGATTTTCAACCCACCTAACCTCAATCAAACATTATTAGGTCCTAATTATTGTCAAATTAATTACTAAAAAAATCAAGGATTCATTAATGGCTGATGATCGATTTAATCAAATATGTGCATTTGTATTATTAATTTTGGTTCAAACCAATAAGACCAGGACATGTCATTGATTTAAAATTGAATCCACTTAGGACCAATCAAAATAAAATTTCCATAATTACGTGAGATTAGATTCAATTATGTGAATGCATTTTAGTTGTTAAAACTTTATTTCATAATGTCTTTTCCGATGTTCCAATCGAAGCTCGTTACCCATTGTTTTGATCTTTATGATTTCATGATCTGTTTTATGTGAAGTAATTTATAAACCTTATGAAATTATCTATTTACCCTCCAGATGAGATTAAATGCAAGTTGTAAAGTGGGGTGTCTACATAATTCACTTAAATCGAGTGAGATATCAAAAGATTGAGGACAAAAATTACGGACAAAATTGGCAAATGCCATTTTTGGGCAAAAAAAACAACATTATGCCCATTTTCTCAAACTAATTAGGGAAATGCCCATCTTTTGAAACTCGATTTTTTCAAAATCTAGTTAAGTCCTATAGTGGCTTTTTTAAAGAGCCTATAGTGGCGTTTTAAGGACCTATAGTGGCATTTTTGAACTCGAACTCCATGAATTCGAGTTATAGGTAAAAAAAAAGAAAAAAAATTGCATGTAACTCAAGTTCCAAAACGCTATTATAGGTCCTTAAAACGTCACTATAGACTACTTAAAACGCCACTATAGGGTTCCAAAATTTTTATTTTTTTTATTTTTTTTTATAACTCGATTTTGAGAAAATCAAGTTTCAAAAAAGTGACATTTCTGTAATTAGTTTGAAAAATTGGATAAAATGTTGCTTTTTTTGCCCGAAAAGGGCATTTACCAATTTTGTCCCAAAAATTACCAAACACTTAGCAATTTGTTGCTAGTTGTTGACATGTTTGACATAATTTTGACTCTGGTCAAATGATATTTGATTGACATAAGTGAGAGACGTTGTCAGAATGCAAATCTGAAAAGTTTCAATTTGAGTAGGACTGTAAACAAGCTTAATATTCTAAGTTTAGGCTTGTCTTATTTAATTTTATTTCAAACATGAGCCAAGTTTAAACTCATTACCAACAAGATTATATGTTCAACTGTAATACATTTTCTTATCAAACAGGCTCAAGCTTGTTAACAAACAACTTGATTAACTTATTCTTTTCCTATATATAGTAAAATCATGACTAAATTTGTTACCCCTTCACAAATATATAATTTTTTACTACAAATGGATTGTTCATTATTAATAAACTACAAGTAATAATTTGATATCATATAAACTTATTTACAAACTTATATAATCTAATTTAAAGTCTATACAAGTTTATTTTTAGACAAATATACATATAAAAACATAATATGATATATAATTATATATATAGTTAAATCGAGTCTTATGTTCACGAATACATTATTATGTTTGAATTTAACTCATTTAATAGTTGAGTTTAAACTCGAACTTGTGGCTTGTTTGCTAAACAAACATTTTTTTTCAAAGCCGAGTTCTATTATTTCATAAATTGCTTAGTTCTGAGAGTCTACGAGTGTGGAATTTTCTAACGTCCAATGCAAAATCAATAAATTACAAAAAATACAAACTTGAACAATATCATATTCGAGTTTCCACGTTACCATGTTGATAGTTGTTAAAATTGGAACCATTAAGCCGTGAGCTTCGTATGAATGAAACATTGGTGTTGCTAGCTCTCTTAAAAGGTACCTAACTTGGATTAAATCAAGATCAGGAATGTCAAAATCCATGTATGCAAAAAATGTTCTTCGGAAACCCTAAGTTTGAGCCTTTGAGGTATGAAGTCATTGTCGGGCACCTGCTTTGCGTGCAAACTTGCCCCAAAATCACACATATTTGATTTGAATTTTTTTTTGGAGAATCACATATTTGATAATTGATATAGAAAGCATCTACTTTTAGAAACTAGAAAGCTTCTCAACAAGCTATTTTAAACATTAAACGGTTCGGCCATAAACGGTCTAAAAATATAAGGCATTCTTTTTAATGAAATGGACATGCTTCCTTAAAATTAAAAATATTTCTCTGAAAAAAAAAATCCCAATGCAAATTCAGGCGCACTTCCAAAGAGATTATTGATACCTTTTTCTGATATATATAATATTTGTACATTATCAAATACATAATATTTTCAAAAAGATTGGACGAGCTTCGCAATAATTAAAAAAAAAAAATTAATAGCACATTTTAATCATTTAAAATCATGTTTTCAAAAAAAAAAAATCATTTTAAATCATTTGTTCTCAATAAAAATGGCACTCAAGTATCAAGAAAATTAATTCACGCTTAAAAAAAAAAAAAATCGGGGGCTATCCATAAATAATTGTTCTTCAAAACTATTTTATGATTTTCTATTTTAGTTTCCTTGCACTTGTGGTTAATTGCTTATTAGGGCTCTAAGTCTCTAACATTTGCATCCCAAAATGAGGTACCATTTTATTATTAAGGCAGAAGATTAAGGTAATGATAAATACATAATAAGGTGTCTACATAATAGTCCCATGGGCCACGGTCAACTTTGCCATAATGCAAAGATAAATACATAATAAGGTGTCTACAAGTATTATGGCAAAGTTGACCGTGGCCCATGTGGTTATATAGAAATTAAAATTCGTTTGAATTATTTTAAAGCAATTAGAAAATTCTCTCTCTCTTTTTTTTGCATGCCGACAATGTACAAGATAGGATTATAGGACATATACGATTACCTTTTTTTTTTTTTTTTTTTTTTTTTGAGAATCACATATGTGCGCGCCGGAAGTGAGACTATTGGGCCTAACCTCACTTGGGCTCACAACTTACTTGTAATGTGGGTTTAGGATTTCCTACTTCGGGTCATTCTTGGCACAGAGACTCAGAGTAGTCGCTCCTCTTTCTCTCTCTCTCTCTTCCTGAATCGCTCTTTTTCTCTATTCTCTATTTTCTTGAGAATCTTTCAACAACCATTTCCCTCTCTATCTTCTTGTATTTATAGCTCTAGATTAGTGGAGAGATCATGATTACTGCTATAATTAATGCAATTGGGGGTCCAATATCATCAGTTGTAAGTGGATGGTTAGGTGGCAGTGGAATGTGGCGAATGTGGCCTTGGAACTTGGTTCCAACTCAAGTGAGAATGCTTGGCAGTGGAATGTGGCGAATGTGGCCTTGGAACTTGGTTCCACCTCAAGTGAGAATGCTTGGCAGTGATGTTTTCTAGGCGCTGCCGGGCATGCAATGGTGTGTTCGGACGTCAATCTTTCTTTATTATTTAGGAATGGTTTGCCGAGTAAGGATCAGGTGATGAAACTTGGGACTGCAGTTTGTGCGGGTTGGGTAGAAAGAGATTAGGGATGTGGGCCATGCTACTGGGCCTGAATTCAAGGCCCAAATGGATCTAGGTACCACGGTGCCGTACAATATATATATGATTACCTAGAATAGCAATTTTTTTATTAGAGATTGTGGTGTGCTTTTGTTAGAAATTAGAATCACATTCTCTCTTTCCTGTGTGTATTAGTTTTTTTTTTTTAAATGATAGCTTCTTTTTTTTTTTTTTTTTGAGATGGAGAATAACAATTTTTGTAATATCTCCACGATGAGATTTTTCTCTAGTTGGAAGCGAAGCTGGCGGTACTTAATTATGCAATTTAATGGAAGAATTTTGAAACAGAAAAAGCACTTCTTTAGCAACTGCAAATCAGCATATCTTTGTCGTAGAAAATGGAGGGACCTAACCTATTCACAGTGGGAATTTCGTATCAAAAGAATCAAAACAAAGGGAAGAGAAGCATATTAGACACAAAGCTGGACCCAGGGCCAGTATTCCAGTCCAACTAGTAGGAAAGGGTGTCTGATTCACTTGTTCTTTTCACATGAGCCACCAATTGTTTGGATGTAGTAATTACTGTAATTGACTAACTATAGCACACGAGGTGCCAATTGTCTCAACCCCAACGGTGAGACTTTATAGAGGGGATGGACGGTTGGGCCATAAATAGGGGTTTTTAAAAAAAAAATTAAGTACTGTTTTTTAAATTCTAATGAATTTGTAATCTTAAAATCTGAACTGTTTATTTATTCTTTTTAATTGTTGATATGGCACTACGTCACATCAATTTGTAAAAGTCTTAACACTAATGTTCTCTCTAATGATATTCTTTAATTAATAATTCACTCTTTTTATGAATGCTCTATTTGTTTGTACAATTATAACACAACTGAAGTTCATATTAAACTGAAAAATCGTTTGTTCTTGTTATATATGTTGCCCAATTGGTTTGGGTTCTACAAACAAATCAATAACATTGATTAAGAATATATACAAAAGTCATTGTACAAGTTTATTGTCATGATACAAGTTTATTTATATAGGGTAATTTGAGAAAGCTTTTTGCAACAAGTTACAATACATATTTTTTTATGCATTGATAATTGGGATTGAGAAATTTGAAATGTATATATTTTTTTGAAAGTATTAGGAGATTTTTATTTTTTATTTTTATAAAAAAAAGGTCAAGATGACTATATTGAATGAAAAAAGAGAGAGGGAAGAATTAAATCAAATCACGAAGCACATGGGACTCAATGTCGTCATCAGTAACTTCTTTTATCCAAGCAAAAAAGTATTCACAGATTTTTGCAAGCAATTGAACTACAAAACTCTTAGCAATAGTCACATTTCATATAATATTAAAGTTTCAAGCAAAAGATGGAATATGAGTATATAGTTACAACCATGGTCAATTGAGATTAGAGTGGCTGGAGTCAGTCAAAGTGCCTAACCATGCCGGCGGCAACATTCCGGTTTGATCATGGACGGTCTTAAACAAGGGTGGCAACATTCGATAAACCCCAGCAACCTCCTTCATAGCCACATTGCCACCCACAGCTGATCCATCATCTATGGCCTCTCCACCAGTCCCATTTGTCCAAATGCTAATAGTAGGTTTTAGTCCTTGCACGGCCTCTGCATTTATCTTGGCAATTTCTTGAAACATCCCTTTGTTTATCATTAGGTAGTCCCTCAATGCTGTATAATTTCCACCCAATGCATCTAGTAGGGTGCGTAGATAGATGCCTTGGGCTTGTGCAAGTGTCACAAGCCCCTCAGCCTCCTTCTTCTTCGCGTACAATTCTCCATCTACAAGTTGTTGACGAGTATAATATGCTGCCTCAGCCATTGCTTTTTGTGCCTCCGCCGCTTTCTCCTTCTCATAGAGAACTGCTTCCGCATCCTTCTGTTTCTCATACAGCTCCCAATTTGCCTCTTGTACCTTTGTTTGAGAAAATGGAGTGAGGTAACCCAAATCACAATGTATAATTCATTTATATTTTCTTCTTTTGGGGTTTTAGAAGTGTAAAGAAATAATTTAAGATTTCTGGGTTATTTATACAAGTGATAATAACTCTACACCAACGACAATTTAAGATGGTTACCTTGTAATTAATGTTTTTTATATATATTTAAGATGGTATAAAGATGGATATTTTTTTGAGTAATTCTTAGGTACTCTCAAAGTATAAAGAATGATACTTTTTTCTCTTATATTCATGGTGAGGCCCGTTCATTAAATTCATGGTGAGGTTTACCATAAATATGAATTTTCCTATTTCTTTATATACAAGTTTTAGTTAAGATGGGTTATTTGTTTATTATACAAGTTTTAGAAGTAATTTAAGATGGTGTAGAGTTATCTTTTGGATTATTTAATTTATTTCTGGAATTTTAAGGATGAAATTTTGTTTAAAACATTTTTTTTTAATGATATATATATATATATATATATATTTATATATAGCTACTCACATATTCCATGTACAAAGAAAATCTGTAGACAACCTTTGTACCACAAATTTGATATAATTAACTATTAGTAAATAACAAATAATAGATTTATATAAAAGTAAAAAGCAGATGCTTATAATCCATATCAAAATTGTTGTTGTAAAATAAAAATTATGGTCATAGAAGCACTGTACACATAAACATACCTTGGTCTCATATTCAACACTAGCTTTGCTCAAAAACTCAGCCTTGAGCTTCTCCGTCCTGGTCAATGCATTCATCCTCTCTACCTCTCTCTGCAACTCAGCCTCCCTCAGCGCCACCGCCTTTGCTGCCTCCACCTCTGACACCTGCGCTTCCTTTGTCCACCCTGCTTTCTTCTTTGCCAAATCTGCGTTTGCCTCCGCCACCTCCGCCTCCCTCTCATTCTCATACACTTTCACTGCGGCCTTCACCTTTATCTCCTCCTTCTTCCCCTCTCCTTGTCTCTGCGTCGCTATAATCTTCGTCTCCGCATCTATCTTCGCCGCGTTCTGAAGCGTCTGTCCCTCTCTCAACTTCGATCCAATCTCTCCTTTCATCCTTGCTTCCGCCACATCAACCTTAGCTTGATTAGCCACTTCCATCTGAGTCTTCTGCCCTAAATAAGAGAAGTACTCATGTCCACGCACGTCCACTAACTGCTTCACATTCGCGTTGTATATCAACAATCCAAACTGGTTGAGTTCAAGTTGCACTTTTTCGAAAACCTCTTGTTTAAACTCTTTGGTTCCTTTGAATATCTCTTCCATGGTCATGGAAGCTGCAAGAACTCGAGTCTCCCCCTCGATGATGCCTTGGACTAGCTCTTTGACGTGAAGGGAGAGCTTGTCATGAGGGGAAATGAGCTTGGCATATTTGAGGAGACTTGGCTCGTCGTCCATGCGAGGACCGATGGTGAAAACTGCAGGAAGAAGAAAAGGGAGCTTCTCGGCACTCATGGCTTGTACTTCGAAGGTGTAGTTGACAGGAGAGACGTCGAAGACTGTGAAGGATTGGCCTGGGAGGACCCATCCTTTCTTAGTAAGCTTGATGTCTGTTATACCTACTCCGGTGATCACCAAGTATTCTGATGGGCTTGCAACTTTATACATGGTTTAATTTTTATGTTTCTTGTAATCCAGGGACAGAGAGTTCGGAAATGTGATGGTATAGTGTTCTCTTGGGAGGAGGGAGTTTAATATAGGGTAGAGCCGTATAGAGTTATAGTGCGTAAAACATATTCATAGTTTCATACTAATTAAATAATAATAAAAATTACAAAAAAAGGAGAGAATTTGATCCTTATTACATTCTATGCTTATCTGAAAAGTTCTTTGAAGCTCCGCGATTAGACTATACTATTTAGGTTAGACTATTGCCATTTTTTTTTTCTTAATTGATTCTTATCATCATTAATAGTTGCAGGGTCATCGATAGTACATGTAAAAATTGTTTTTCTATTGTATTTTAGCTAAGAAGAAAGTTTGATTACAAATTTAATTGTAGTTAATAGCTATAATTTTCAATAATTTGTAGTTAATAGCTACAATTTCCACTAAAACCATTAACATAATTATATGTTTTGAAAATCTAATCATTAGATTACATATTCTTTATTTACTTAACGTGCATGTCAAATACTCAAATTTCATGTCAATCCGATATTATTTATTATTTGAGTCATAAACTTATTTTTTATATATAATTTTATATTACAAAAACTTGAAATTTAAATATGTGATTTGTAATGTGGGAGGACGGGAAATCGAGAACAAGAGCATGTAAACTGAGGACAAGAATATGTGGGCAGAGTTCAAGACAAAAGAGGCGCACCTTGAAAGGTTTTGTCGAGGAAGCCTCGGAGCAAACATGATAACACAATCACGAAACCTGAGACGACTGGCGTGCCTGTAGAACCAAAGGGTACGGGTACATTCCTGGAAGGGTTGAGGTATGGCCATGAAAACCATCAAACAAGTGATCGAGGAAAGGAAGGAAGGGTACAGATAAAACATCTATCACCTCCACATCCAATACTCTGCATCCACTTAGCTGGCCATATTAATGGTAGAATGACCCCTAAATAGCGTCATCATAGCTCACAACCTAATACAATAACCTTCTCGTAAGGCCTTAATAGGACAAGTATTTGAGGAAAAAGCCTTGGCCGTCCAAGTGGAAGGCTAGGATGCAATATGGATGACTATATAAAAGAAATGAATCCCTACAAGAAGGGGGATCAAGAAAAAAGCAGAAAAAAGAGAGTGAGAACATTGTAGTTCAAGAACAAATATTAACCTACACCTTGGCCTAAAACTGAGGAGCATTGTCGAATTTATCACAGACCTAAGTAATCTTACTTTGCCTGACTTATATATCATATATTCATTCCAAGATCACCTTGTAGATTTGTTAGAAGGGTAAACAAGGTTGATTGGTATCCCATCGTTATAAATTAATTGTGCGAGGTTGAAATTTTACTTTTTCTATTTTGGCCTGCCACAAATAACATAGCTATTAACTTTTGATCTTTTGAAAATTTTGCTATAGTATGGAAGATATAAAAAGAAAATACTATTCAATAGTAGATTTGTAAAAATTTACATCCAATAAAAAAAAATTAAGTGAAATTAGAGTCAAACTTTATCTGTTAGCTAATATCTGTATGTCACCATTATCAATAAAACAACACGACATATTTGTTTTTGTTTTTAATATCTTAGTTTTGACTTTAACGAAACAGTAAGAGGATATTTGAATTAAAAGAATGCATATATCATTCTGTTTTGAACATATTTTTTAGGTGAAAATACATTATTTTCTGTTAAGTTTATTAATTTGTTAAACGCTTTTAATCTTTTAAGTTTCAAAATGAGCATTTTTTATCATTAAAGTTTCAATAAAGAGGGTTTTCCAGGTTTGGGTCTGAACTGGTGTAAAGAAACGGGATTGGATCTAGGATTGCACGTGTAATTTTAATTTTTTTATATAAAAAGTAAGTTGTTACATTGTTAAAAAATATCACGTCATTAATATGTTGGACCCATAGATAAGAAAACTAATAGAAGTAGATGGGGGACTAAAATTTGGAACTTGAGGGACTAAAATCATTTAATATGTGTAAACTTTAGGAATCAACAATGTTTTTCGATCCTATTATATATTTTATATGAAAAATTGTAGAACTTGCAGTGGTAAAAACCATGTTTGCTTATTATAAAAATAAGGATGATATAAGAAATTAAAAAATTAATTTTTGTGCAGCAAGACCTATTATTGAGGACACAAAAGCTTTTAGCAACTCAACTACGGGAATGGAAATTAGTGAATACCAGGAGACTCAAAATCATGTTGCACATATTTTAGCTCGATATATATACACATTCTGTTGAGGATGAGTTAGTGTTGATAGAAGGGAGTCCTGATTATATTCTGCAAGCTCTAAACAATGACATGATGTACTAGTCTCTCGGTTTGACTGTTTTCAATGAAAGTAGGGATTTAAAAGAAGAAGAAGAACTGAAGAAGATTAGAGATAGTATTTATGAAGGTCGTTTTTGTGTGTGAATGAGAGCTAAGCTAGTTATTCTTCGTCTTGTCACTTGTCAACAAAAATTAGATTAAACAAAAAAATAATAATAATAAATTCACCTTGTCTCTGTCCCTTCCTCCCTCAACTTTTTCGAAAGTATGATTGAATTAATTATTCAAAGCCAAAAACCACACATCTTTGTTATCGCTGTCCAAAAAAAAAAAAACTATACCATTTGACAACCAATTTCCACTTAGTTTATGCGTTGTAGCTCTTTCTGCCCTCTCACAAACAAACAGAAAAATAAATAAATAAATAAATAAATATATTCGATCACATTAGAGCCCAGTCTAGCATGAGTTACAACTCTTGTATGATTGATTGTGAGTGATTTACCTTTGGCAAGTAAAACGTATAATTGCAAATTGTTTATTAAAAATATTCCTAAGCATGTTTTTCTATGTTGGTGGGTTGTTTAGAATAAGTTTGACTACCAAATATAGGTCAGATGCTTAGGGTTTCAAAGGGGATGTGATGTGTGTGTTCAATAGGAGTAAAATTGAAGCTTCGGACATTTTTTTTTTCTGTTTCTTTACCAAAAAAAGTTTGGAAAGTTGTTTTAAGCGTCTAATGAGGAAATAAATTGGTGACTGGTGTTTAGAGCTAGACTGGGCTGTAATAAGGAAGTCAAATGGCAAAAACTTCAGCAAACAATATGCAAGGTGGCTTGAAGTGCTGTTTGGCTTCATGATTTGGAAGAGCTCGGCTAGAAGTTGATCGATTTCGTGGGTAGCGTTGTTGTTGATGTTTGATATAGAGGCTTACTTGGAGTAAGAATGTTAAAAGATTCCATTTAGAGCACACCGAACAATCAGTGCAAAATTATAAAAAAAAAAAAAGTGTTCAGTTTTATACATTTTGCTCAAAAACTACCCACATCAGTCCATTTATAACATTGTGCATATACAAAATTATACACGGTTACTATAACTTTCTATTTGATTTTTTTAAACCTCTCTCTCTCTCCAATGTCCAGAAGAAGGAGAAAGACCACCGAAAATCAACATTCACCCACCACCACAGCTCATTACAACATCAACATAATCCAAGCACAATCAATGACCCAAAATCAATGAAGATCAAACCAAAATCAGCTCAAACTCATCACAAACCCAATTCAAAATTAACCCAAAACAAAATCAACTCAAAAATAAAACACAACAGAAAACCTATTTGGAAAAACCTAAATCAACCCAAAACCTAAGC
Source organism: Quercus tomentella (assembly GCA_028535165.1). Classification (NCBI taxonomy): domain Eukaryota; kingdom Viridiplantae; phylum Streptophyta; class Magnoliopsida; order Fagales; family Fagaceae; genus Quercus; species Quercus tomentella. The sequence goes on from JAPQVY010000155.1 coordinate 22,497,091, forward strand.
CATCATTGCCATGGAGTGCTTGTCGCAGCCATGAGAGAGAGAGAGAGAGAGAGAGAGAGAGAGAGAGAGAGAGAGAGAGAGAGAGAGAGAGAATTTTTTTATTATTATTTTTTTATTTTAGATTTGAAGAGATCATGCCACTACAAGAAAAAACCTCTTTTGCAACGAATTTTTTTGCTATAACTTATTCCAACAATTTGTTTGTTGTAATAAATATGGAATATGGAAAGTTTGTCGGATCTTCGTTTGCATGGAACAACCATAAAAGAATTGCCTTCCTCCACCATTTGCCTTAAGGGTCTGTTTGGTTAGAGGAGTAGAAAAGTTGGAGGATGGAAAATATTTTAATTTCCCCATTTTTTTGCTTGGTTGGGAGTAAAAAAGTGAAGGGATGGAAAAAGTGAGTTTATATAAATTTACTCGTATATCATTGTTTAAAAATGATGCCCAATTGAAACAAAAAAGTGACAAACAACCAAAAAAAAAAAATCACCCAAATTTATTAAAAAATAAAATCATGTCTAGAAAAAAAATCACATCTAAAAAAAAAATTTGGAATGAGACATTGAACAAAAGAAACACTTAACAACTTATTAAAATTGGAATTAAAAAAAAAAAATTAAAAAAAACCAACAACAACAACAATAACAAGCCCATGTGCAACTTGCACATGGGCATTTTTGTCCGTCACCTATAAGATTTTGCCCCACCAAGTTTTCTCTCCATTTTGGAGAGAATTTTTTGGTGGGCCCCACCAAATAGTTGTCAAAACGTGAATCGTATCGTGAATCGATTTTTGATTTTTTCATATCGTGTATCGTATAATATCGTGTATCGTAAAATACATAAATATTTAATAAAATTTATAAAAAAATTATAGATATACATGTATATAGGGTATATTCATTATAAATTTTGAATATATTCAACTAATGACTAATTTATTTATCACCTATATAATAATATTTAACAAGCTAACTAAATAAATCAAACTAGCACGTGTTTATAACATACACATTCAAATTGCTTAAATTCAAAAGTAATTATATATTACAAATGATACAAAAAAATTTATTTGCATTATATTGGCTAATCAACCCCATCTTATTTGCAAACTTATTTCTGCATTCAAATTTTCTTCATTATCATTAATATCTACCATCTCTTCTTATTCTTTTTATTTTAATAATTTTAAAAAATTTCTTCTTGGCATTCTAGTTTCTTGGACTTATAACAATATTGACAAAAATAAAAAATAATTATATTTTCAATTAATATCTTATTCAGAGAATAGAAAATAAATTTGTAAATATTAAAGTGAAGTGTAAGTGTGTACTGTGTAATCCAAATTTTGTAAAAGAAAGAGAGGGGAAAAAAACTTATGATTATGTTATTTTATTAGGTTAAATTAAGTAACCTAATAATTTTGTGTTTAAAACAAGTCTAACTTGTTAGATTCAAATAAAAGTACAAATTTTAACAAAAAATCTCATTTTAAAGCCTTTGTCTATGTATCGTACGATACGTATAATTTTACGATACGATACGATTCATATGATACACACACTGTATCGTACGATTCATGAGCACTTACGATACGCCGATACGATACAAAACTTTTTACACACGATACGATTCATGAGCACTTACTGACAACTATGCCCACCATCATTTTCCCCTCTCTCCTTCTCAACCAAACACCCTTCAAAAAGTTCTCCTTTCATTTTCTCTCTTTTTTTTTTTTCTTTTTTTTCATCCTCCCTAAAATCCACTCTACCAAACACACCCTAAGAGTCTACTAAGAGTGTGTTTTAGTGGATGTCAATGGCCATCATCTTCATTTGATTCTATGCGACTATGCCAACAAGTCAAGATCCTATGGGCGCATTATTGCATCTCTTATCATGTATGCATATAAAAGATTTAGATCTTGGGGGACTGCCTTCTTTCAAAAATTCCCAATGATATTGGCTGCCTATCCCTTTTAAATGCATTACGTCTAAGTGGAAATGATTTTGTTTCCCTTCCTGAAAGCATCTTTCAACTCTTTAGACTTAAATTGCTCGACTTGGATGGTTGCAAGAGGCTTCGGTCATTACCAAATCTTCCATTAGAAGTTGAGCATATAAGCGTAAACAATTGTATCTCACTGGAGAGATTGCCAGAACCATAAAATGATTCTTGCAAGTCATGTCATTCTATTTTATGTTTCGAGTGTATCAACTACTTCAAATTGGCTGACAATATTCAAAATGGTAGTAACATGCTTCAGGTATCTCTCTCTCTATTTTCTAAATATCTGTCTCTGCCTATTTGTCTGTGTTGGATTTTTTTTCCCCTCCTCAACATTGTTCTTTGAATATTTTCAGGATAAAGTGGTAAACAACTAGGGAGATTACCTGTATTATTCGTGGAAGTGAAATTCCGGTATGGTTTAAAGAAGTGAACATATGCGAAGAGTCTTATAGTTCCTCACTAGTAACTTGGAAACTTATTGCAACAAATTTGTTTGTTGCAATAGGTTACTGCAACAAATTTGCCCTCAGCATGTCCTCAAACATCTACCAAATAATTTAAGATTTCATGAATGGAATGATTATCCTTCAAAGTCGTTGCCTTGTTTCCAGCCAAATAAGCTTATTCAACTTCATTTGCAACGAAGCAAAATTGAACTACTTTGGGAAGGAGTGAAGGTATTATGGTTCCAAAGTGACCCTTTTTGTTTAAGATTGGACATCTTCAAAAAGGCATTAGGGTTCCAAAGTGGCTCTTTTTGTTTTGTTTTGTTTTATTTTATTTTTTATTTATGATGTGAAACCTTGCTAAGATAGAGTCCTCTGGACCCGTCCCTGAAGAGTAACCAATAGAGCTAACCCTCGCCAAGATGGAGAACTTAGGACCCACCCCTAAAGTGTAGCCAATAGAGTTGTCCCTTGCGGCCTCCAACATGCCTCTTTTTCTTCATGATAACTACTTTTATCCTTGGCTCCCGTGATATCTATGGTTTGAAATGCTTCTATTCCATGATAATAAAAAAATGGAATTGGTGAATTGCAAAATATATTATTAATATAACTATTCATATATTTAACTTTGCAGAATAAGAAGAAATATAATGAGTTCAAGTAAATAACCTCTTACCATATTGTTTTTCAACACATGATCAATGTCCTTATAAAGCCACAATTTATTACACTTCCCAGGTTCATCTTATACTTTTGACAAATTGAGTTCCTACCCATTTCTCCTAGTAAATTGTGCATTCGCAATTCATTATTAATCTAAATATTCAAGAGAGATTTGTCAATGAGTTCCCTTAATCCAATTTTGGGGAGGAGGCCAAGACTATCTATTATTTATTCTACATAATCTTTCTTTTCGTGATTAGAAAAACATGCAATATGTAAGAATATTTCCTGCTATGAGTGACAGAGTCCATCAAAACTTATTTGTAGTACTCCAATAACATCTCTCTCAGGATCTTCTTTGAGTCTTTCTAATGCACTTTCTCATTCAATACTACTTTTTCCAAACAAAAAGGAACCTAAAACCTTAAGAGTTAAAGGAAGACCATCAACAAAGTGTAAAAACTCTTTTGACAATTCTAAATATTCATCTGGAATGTGCTCTTTTTAAAAAGTATTCAAACAAAAAAGATGAGGACTATCTTCATCATTCATTGGTTTAACTTCATATATTTTATCTATTGAATGGGCCTCCAACAAATGTTTATCTCTTATTGTTATGATAATTGTACTACCCATGCCAAACTAATTATGCTCTTTAGCTAACATTTTTAACTAGTTTGGACCATCTCGTCCATTTGCAATAGTGGGCACAACAAAATATTTTTGTTGCAATAGATGTTTATTGCAATAAAAAATTTCATTGTGAAATAGGTTTTTTTTCCTTGTAGTGAGAGACCACCAATGTTCATATATATATATATATATATATATATATATATAGAGAGAGAGAGAGAGAGAGAGAGAGAGAGAGAGAGAGAGAGAGAGAGAGTTTTAATGTGGGTAGGTAAAATAATAATAATTAAAAAGAATTAAAAAATTATTATTTAAAGATAATAGAGTGTATAATAGATAATTTGATGTGAGTGTTTTTACAAAGTGTTTGTGTAAAATAGAAAAAGTAAGCTGTTATGCTAAATAAACAGGAAATTTTAAAAGGACTGATGCAAATACTCTTAGAATAAACTCTTTGTATTTTCTGGAGATATCCTAGCCCGTACCTTTGTTTTTTAGAACTAGTATTGAGGCATTGTTTTAAATTGCCTGATATAGGCAATTTACCTCTTTTTTTATCCTAGTGTCAACTAGCCTACTAAGGTCTATTGTTCTTTTTTTTTTTTTTTTTTTGAGAAACATGGTCTACTGTTCTGGTTTTTTGCTTTAATGAAATTTTATCATTCATTGAAGAAAAAAAAGTGTTAACTAACTCGGTTAGCAAAAAATTACAATAAATTTTAATAAAATTTTGTCTACAACACCGTATATAAGGATGGACCCACCAAGACCTTTACTAACATCTCTTGATGTTTCCACAAAAATGACTAGGTTTCAAATCTCCCCCCCCCCCCTTAGGGATGGCAATTGCTGCCCGACTCGTGGGAATTGGCCCAACCCGACTCGATAAAGTATAGGGTCAGGTATGGGTTTTAAAAAAAACCCGAAGCAGGTTCGGGTTTTATCAAAACTCGGCCCGAACTCGAACCCAATTACTCTGAAATTACTAAAAACCCCTTATATATATATATATATATATAAACCCTAACCCACTCACATCTCATTTTAGCTCATGCCTCACACAAGCACATTCATAGCCGCCTCACTCACTCTCAATCTCACTGTTCACACAGTCACACGACCTCCGTCTCACTCACTCTCAAGCACCACCGGCCTAAGCTCTCTGCCTCTCATCGCTGGTCCAAGTTCTCTACACTCTCAATCTCATCGCTAGCCCAAGCATTCACCACTAGTCCAAGGTCTCATCGTCATCCCCAGCTGTCACCGCCGATCTGTTCTTTACTTCTCTTCAATTTTTTTTCTTAAGTATTTCATAATCACATTCCCTTGTAAATCCAAAAACCAACAAAAACCTATAGTTTTCTTAAGTATTTCATAATTTTTTTTTTCTTTTGTTTTCTCTACTTAAGAAAACTATGGACTTCAACCATTTTGTGCTACTTCTAGTTATAGTAGTTTAAAGACTTGAAATTCTGAGACTTTGTGGTGGAACTGTTGATAGGCCAAAAACGTATTGACCCCTTATGATAAATTAACCAATTAATTTAGCTTAGTGAATTAATTAAGTTAATTAACATGCAAAGCGCGTGGTAGCACAAACAAATCACCAAATAACTAAATGCAGCGGAAATTAAATTTGATACGGGTGATTTATTTACGAATGGGGAAAACCACTGAGGCAAAACCCCACCGGATGATTTTAAGGTCACCACTCCCAAGAATCCACTATTATCAAAACAAGCGGTTACAAGTAAAATAATCCCAATACCTTATACCAACCTACAGTTGAACCCTTACCCCAATATCCAATTGAACTTGTTTTGTAGTGACAATCTCTCTTTTTAATGCATGGCTCCCAGTATGTGACTAATCAATCTAATGCGCGGATCCCAGTACGCGGCTTACTCCTTTGCACGAATCCAAGTACGTGACTAACTCCATAGTAATCCTTTGATTGTTGTAGTTGATTTGCAGCAGCTTCATATAGAGACACCAATAAGATCTTCAATGTTGGTGCAAGAGACTTTGCTTGGTTACAGAACCCAAAGGCGTACAAGAAACGCAGTAAGAATTCTTTCTTCTGTAAGAGGAGGCTAGGGTTTCAGAAAGAAAACCTTATGAAGCTCTCTAGGGTTGGATTTTTCTTTTTCCACCTCCTTTAAATAGGAGCTTAATGGGCTCTCCTATTCCAAATAGGTTTATACAAACCTTGGGCTTTCCTAGTCCAATAAGGATTATACAAACCCACAAACCTTGGGTTTTCCTAGTCTTATGAGGATTATACAAACCCATAAACAAATAGTCTTTTAGAATAAAAATGTTGCTCGCTATAGTCTGAATCCCGTAAACTTGATAGATCGAGACATGTGTCGAACTTTAATGAATCTCGACAGATTGAGCTTCTATCGAGACTTACAGATTGCACTTTTCTTGAGCAGTTCTTGAGTAATTTTCATGTCTTCAATTTAACCACTTGTAATGATCATCTTGAACCTTCTTAGATTTACTCAAATACAAGTAAAATACGTTTTATCAAAGGATATGCAAATTACATAAAAATATATCCCTAACAACTGTAATATATTGTGGTCTAACCTCTCAATATCTTAGTAAAAGGAGATGACATGTTTGATCTTGTTTTCTTTACAGTGTGAAATTTATTAATGAGTTCTGTTGCCTAGCAAAGCCTTTTCATGCATGAAATGATTTACAACTATGAAAGCTGTGAGAAATTCTACATAATTCCATAGGGTGATTGAATTCAATTTAGTGCACAATGTTTTTTTAGCTCCTTTATTTACAAGAAAGGAAACTGTGTGATGCTAAATTTTGGGTGTATAGTTTGGTTTGTCAATATATGTTAAAGCCTTGTTATATTAGCTATAAAAAAGTGAATGGGATATTTCATTTTTGATGAGTGAATAATTGAGTGTAGTTTAATGGAAAAATAAATTCAATGGGAAAATGTTTTTCAAAGAAAGTGTAATTGTTTAATGGAAGAAATTATTTATTGTTTATTGCTTTTTGTGTTTGTTGTGAATGTAGTGCCTAAAACGAAGATGGGAGACACAAACAAATCTAGTTCTTCCTTGCCAAGTGGCTCTCTCTTGAGAACCGGACGTTGTCCCTTGCCAGCTATGCGGTCTCCTTTGCCATTTTCACGATCACCTTCGTCATTATCGCCTTCTAGTAGCTCACCCTCAGGATCACCATTGCCTTTATGTCCATTAAACAACGAGTAAGTGTTTGAATTTGTAGTTAATCGTGTTTAATTATAATTGGGTTGATAGAATTTGTGAATCTGTGTAATTATGAATTTATGCCCATTAATCAATGAGTATGTGTAATAATGAATTTGTGAATATTTGTTTTGATTAATAGAATTTCTAACTCCCAAACTTCTGAACCAATTAGGAGTTCGAAATCTCCGATGGTGGACTTAGTGGGAGAAGACTTAGAGGTAGAGGAACAAGAAGGGACAGAGGAAGAGGGAGAGCAAGAGCCTACAAATGAGGACTTGGATACAAGTAGAAAAAGAAAAACTACCTCAAATGTTTGGGAGCATTTTACAAGGAAAAAAGTTGATGAAAAATTTAAAACCTAATGCCATCATTGTGGCAAGCTTTACTTGGGTGAGTCTAGCCAAGGTACAATCCATTTGTGTAATCATTTTGCAAGATGTCCATGGTTGAAATTTAAAGATATAAGGAACATGCGACAACAAGTCTTAATTAAACAACAAAATAAGGTGGATGTAACAATGAATTTAAATGCTTACCAATTTGATCAAGTCAAAGTAAAGAATAATCTTGCTCTTATGGTCATCCTACATGAATACCCACTTTTAATGGTTGACCACATTGGGTTTAGAGAATTTGTGGGTTCTCTTCAACCTTTGTTTAAACTTATCTCAAGAAACACTTTAAAGAGTGACATTCTTAAAATTTATGATAATGAAAGGGAGAAAACTTTGAAGATGACGAACAAGAATGGAAGTAGGATGGCAAATTCAACTAATATGTAGACTTCGAGTAACAAAAAGAGAGGGTTTATGGTCATTACCGCTCACTTTATCGATCACACTTGGACGTTGCAAAGCCAGATTTTAACGTAATTTTTTGATCTATAAATTTTAAATCTATTAAACCATATGAATTGAGTTTATGATATTGGGTTAAATTGAATGTTAAAGACTTTATGTTTAGAATGTTTATTGAGTTATATTAAATTGAATGTTTAGACTTTATGTTAAATTGAATATTTATTGAGTTATGTTATAATTATTCCTATTATTTTTCTAGGTTTTTTTATGTTCCTTCTCCACACCCGAAAGATGCTCTTGCTGAAGTCCTTGTTGATTGTTTTTTAGAGTGGAACATTGATAGGAAGTTGTCCACAATAACTGTTGATAATTATAGTACTACTAATGCTATGATAAAACTTCTCTTGAACAAGCTTGATACTTGTTCTCTTATGTTGATTGGGTCTATGTTGCATATGAGATGTGCTGCACATATTTTGAATTTAATTGTTCAAGATGGGTTGTCTCTTATTGATGATGGTATTGAAAGGATTCGTGATAGTGTGATTTATTGGACTGGATCACCAAAAAGGAGGCAGAAATTTGATGAAAATGCGCGTCAATTGTGTGTTCAATACACCAAAGATTTGGTCTTAGATTATAAGACACGTTGAAATTCAACTTACTTAATGCTTTCTACTACATTGATTTATAAAGATGTTTTCTCTCGTTTGGCTAAACGTGAAGCATCTTATACTTGTTTGCCACATGACTACGATTGGGAGGTAGTCAAAGATATTTGTGGGAGGTTGGAGTTGTTTCATAGTGTGACTGAGTTTTTCTCTAGTCGTAAGTCTACAACTAATATGTATTTTACTTTGGTATGTGAGTTGAAAATTACATTGAATGAATGGAGTTTGTCTTCAAATGAGATGATAAGTACGATGGCAGAAAGCATGCTTGCTAAATTTAATTCTTATTGGGCTAATGTTAATGTTGTCATGGTTGTTGCTGTTATCTTGAATCTAAGATATAAGATGAAGTTATTGAAGTTTTATTATCCTAACATTTATGGTGATAATTCTGATTTGGAGATTGAAAAAATTAAGAATCTTTGTTATGATTTGTTTGATGAGTATGGAGATGTAGATGAGTTCCCTGTAGATAATGAAGGAAGTTCTCATATACCTACAAATACTTCAAATTATGTGGCACAAATGAAATTTAGGTTGAGTAGGACAATGTCATATTTTGATTTGTTTGTGAACAATAGTTCAAGTAGTTCAAAGAAACATGGGAGTGCTAGAATGGAATTTGATCATTTCATTGATGAGGGAGTGTTGAAGAGAAATGAAGACTTTGATATTTTGGCATGGTGGAAAAGTAATAGTTTCATGTATCCTACTTTACAAAGGATTGCAAGAGATATTTTAGCCATTCCTGTCACAACTATTGTTTTAGAGTTTGCCTTTAGCACTAGTGGGAGATTGTTAAGTCCACACCATAGTAGGTTTCATCCCAAGACTATAGAGACAATGATGTGTGCTCAGAATTGGTTATGAAGTGAAATCAACGGTTAGCAATTGACTAATTTGTATTTATAAAATCAAAATTGTATTTTTATATTTGCTAGTTATAATTTAATGAAATTTATTCCATTTTTTAATTCATTGTTGTTGTAAGTTCTTCAACTATGTCTGGAAATTATACACTTCAATCAATTCTTGATGATGGGAAGCCTAATAAAGAGGATGAGAGTTGTGTCACAGCTTTAGAGGATTGGACTTTTTGTATTAATTTAGTAGCCTTTTTAATTTCTTAGACATGTTGGATTAATTTGGTGGTTTGTAATTATTCTAAACTTGTCACTTGTGGGATTTATTTTGTAGCTTTTTAATTTCTTGGACTTGTTAGACTTGTGATACTTATTTCTTGGACTTGTTGGACTTATTTTATTTTTATGTTTAGTAGGTGATTTTAGCTATGATTTATTGATTTATGATTAATTTATTATCTTAGTTAGGTGATTTATTGGTTTATAATCTTAACTATGATTTATTGATTTATTGATTTATAGATTTATAATTAACATGTGATTTATATTGATTTATGATATTAACTATGATTTATTGATTTATAATTAACAAGTGATTTATATTGATTTATGATATTAGCTATGATTTACTGATTTATAGATTTATAATTAACAGGTGATTTATGATTAATAGCCTATGATTTGGACTGATTTGGCATTTAGGCCACGTTATATGGGCTTGAATCTGCACGTCATAGGGCTTGAATGTAGGCAAAAATGAATTTGGGCTTCAATTCAATTTTTTTTTTTGGTTGGGCTACGAATTAGGCCCAAATCTAGTAGGGCTAAATGGGGCCCGGCAAGCGGGTCTGGGCCTTGCATAAAAAAACCCGTTTATTAAACGAGCCGGGTCGGGGCCCGCGGGACGGGTCCGGGTATGAAAAAACCTGGCCCGAACCCGGCCCATTGCCATTCCTTACCACCCCCCCTCCCCTCCCATTATTGTAACTATCTACATCTACTTACTAAAAAAAAAAAAAAAAAAAGATGGACCCAAGGAAAAAAAAAAAAGAATTCACAATAGTTTAGAACAAAAACACCAGGTGCATATGAAATCAAGCAAGTATCCTGAAGACTCTCCCTTGCTTTACTTCTTTTGGAAATTTTGTTAAGTTATATCGACAAAAGATAATAAGGTTTTTTTTTTTTTTTTGGTTGATTAGGGGACACCCATATTTGAATTGGGGAAAAAGGATTTGTAGTCCCCTGCCTTATATCAACAAAATTAAAAAAAAAAAAAAGTAATCCCAATTTTTGTTTTTGTTTTTCTTTTTTTGGGGTGGGGGGGGGGAGGTTACTATAACTAACCCAATCCATCAACTCACAAAAGATCAAATCAAGTCATCGAGTTGGTGGGTTGATTACACACTTCTAATTTTAATATCCTTTCTTTAAGTGACTTGGGTTTCTTAGTCAATAAACTTGTTCATTCTATTTTTCGGGAGTTCTATTCCTAAAAATTCTTAGGGGCTGATTTTTGAATGGGCTAAAATGAAGTAAAAAAGCCCAAAAATCTTATTGGGTTCTTAGAAAATGCAATAAAATGAGGAAGTCAAGCCCAAAATTCCAATATTTGTTAAATAGGGGCTATTGGTACTCTACAAGAACAAACTCAAGGTGCTAGACAACAAGAAAATGAGAAAACATGCGAAGTGCATAAGTCTGAAACTTTTCTATACATACAACATAAAATAAAATTTGAGAGAGGTGGTGAGAGAAAGAGAGAGAGAAGACTCGTTTGTGCATTAGTCTTCACCTCGAGACCTAAGATTGTGGCTCTTATGTTGCTGCTATATGGGATTTTGTTCAAAGTTACCTCTTTGTGGGCAAAATGGCCCTTCCTTGTTTGAATTTGAAGAAAGGATTTTATATCTAGCTTTAGAGGTTACTAACGATTAGTTTAAGGATAATGGATGAGGCTATGGATCTCTTTGGTGCTAACATGATGTTTTAGTGCAACTTGCTTTTGTTTAAAATTATTAAAAAAAAAGAAAAAAAGATTGACTTGCTTTTAGCATCCAGCCATGTTTAGCCTTTTGGGAAGCTAACCATGCTGACATTGTGCAACCAAAGTTAAATGTGAATTGAGCCAACTCTAAAACCCTAAATGGTAACGTTAGAAAATTTCAGTCATATACAGCATGAACTTCAGGTCTCCATTTGGGTGAAAACTTTGGACACTTGATCTTCTCCATAAGCACTAGGTCATGCAAGCATCTCCAACATACATAGCACGACCTATGGGCTTAGGCTATGCAAACCACACTAACCAAACCACACTCCCTCAAATCCTTCAAGGCACATGGGCTTGGCTCATACAAAAGAGAATAAAATAAAATTAAATACATGAATTGGGCTCAAGAATAAATCGGGCTTAGCTTGTAGGATTTTCACAAAAATAATTAACAGTATGTTTAAGAGGATATTCATACTTGCTTGTGATGTTATGAATTTTAAATAATAGTTTATATCTGATCATCTTAAATGGATTTAGTAATATTGCTCATAAATAGTAATAATAATAACGATAAAAATCTCTCAGTTTGTTGGCACCTTCCTCCTACAAGGGAAGACTCGAGTTCGATTCTTAAGAGTTGGATCAACATGCCTCTGTTAAAAATTGAAACTGACAAGTTATGAATGAAAAAAAAAATGACATCAATAATAGACTTATGTGAACATTATGTGAGACTTAGTATGTGCATCTGTTTGAAATTATTTATTTTCATTAGCCTATTTACAAAATAAATAGGGTAAAAAATTAAAAATATTCATCACATACCTAAAGATCTATCCAAATAATAAACCTATATACACTATCTTACAGCTAGTTGAGGTAACAAGTTTGAATTAGTGTGAAAAAAAAAAGGAAAAATCAATTTGAACCCATGTGAAAGTATTGTTAGATTAATTTCATCAGTGTGTGTTTAAGATAGCTTATTTTCATTAACCCTTTTTTTTTTTTTTAACAAAATGAACTCGGTAAAACTATAACTGAACCTTGGAAAGTACTTTAAAAAGTTATACATAACTTGACTTTATTATTATTATTTTTTAAACTCATATACCAAACGGTCCAAACCAAACAAGTTGTAAGAGTGTGTCAATTGATTTGTTCATTCAATTTTAGGATTAATCCTATGTAATTTAGGATGCCAACCTATCCCACTTCAAAATTTTGTTAATTTTGACACCAAATAATAGAGAAAAGCATCTCAAATTTAGTGTTAATTTGAAAAGTCTAGTAAATGACCCACAATTTAAAGTGAATACAAAACAATGAGCCTGTGTTGGGATTTTTTTTCTATAAAAAGTGAAGGAATGTTACATAAAAAGGTTATTCAGCATGCACACTGGCATCTGCACACATCAAAGCATTATACAATTTGCCCACAAAATTTTCAAAATATGGACAATAATTTTCAAAACACGGACGGAACAGGAAATCAGGAACAAGTTAATCCTATACTACTTAATGCCAAATTCAAGGTTGTCAAGATTGGGATGATCCCACGTATTTTCAGATTTAAAGCAAAAAACAGATTTGTAATGATTTTGTATATTGATTAATCACAAAAATTATGAATTCATTCATTAAAAAACAAAGATTTGCATCAATATAATGTAATTTTTATGCCATACCACTATATCTATACTAAAGAAACAAATATAATTATGTTTTAACACAATATATCCAAAAATTTTATCAACATAAAAAATATAAATGGAAGATGAATTTGACGGCAAATGTAGTCTACGCAACGGCAATGGGTTTCTAAGAGGATTGCTATGAGCTACAAGCTTGATTCGACTAATATTAATAAGGGTTTGAACTTTGAGGTTTCCCATTTTTGAATATTAGGTATTTTTAGGTTTAAATTGTGGTTTTCTTTTGATATTTTTGGTTGATATAGGGGTAAATTTGGGACTTCAATACTCTTGGGCCAATGGTGATCTGTTGGACTCATGGGTTTAGTTGGACTCAGAGAAACCGAACCGAAATTTATGTTTAAGTGGGATCAGTAAGATCCAATACAATTGTGGTTTTCTTTTGAGAAATTTGGTTGATAACTTGATATAGGGGTAAATTTTGGATTTCAAAACTCTTTGGGCCACTAGTAATCTGTTGGACTCATGGGTTTAGTTGGGCTTAAAGAAGCCCAACAAGAATTTATGTTTTAGCAGGATGAAGAAGATGTGCAATCCTACAAAATTTATCATCCTCGTACAAATCCTAAACGTTTGGTGAGATGAGATCATAGTTATAATCCAACAAGGGTTTGGTAAACCCATAATTTAAAACAAATCATTTTCACGATTCAAAGATAAAGTAACAAACCTGGCAAGCTTCTTTTAGGTAGTGGTAACTAGATTTGATACTGTAGCACAAGGACATGAAAACTCAAGTCTCAACCACATTCACAAGGTTCTTGGCAAAACACAATCACATTTCGAAACAATTTAAAAAGGATCCCATACTCTAAATGATTATAGCATGGCAAAATTCAGGAACTCCAATACAAAGATTTAATATGTTAATGACAAAAACAAATGGGCAAAAAGGTCTCATCTGGACTCAGCTTAAACTAACATCATCTCATTCAAATGTAATACTACTGAGAAACGTTACACACTGAAGCTCACATTCCTGTAAATGCCTTCTTACCAGCTCCTCCTGAAGAACCAGCTGAAGTCACCTTCAAAACATTAAACCTCACTGTCTTTGACAATGGCCTGCAAAAGACAACATCGTTTTGAAATTAACACTAATAACCAAAAAAGATACTTGTTTCATCAATTTACAACCAAAAATGTTTATAGAAGGAACTTAGATTTTTTTTTTTTTTTGAGACCAGAAGGAACTTAGATTTAAATATAACCTGCACTGGCCAATGGTGACGTGGTCTCCCTCTTTCACACGAAAGCATGGGGATATGTGTGCTGGGATGTTTGAGTGCCTCTTCTCATATCTAAGTTACAAAAAGGTTAATTTTCTCATCCAACAAAATGAGAAAGGAAAAACTATTATTGTTTTTATGGATGAGGAGTTCTTGCCTTTGATATTTTTTAACAAAATGAAGGTAATCACGACGAACAATGATGGTCCTGATCATCTTGGCACTGTTGCAAGTACCAGAAATCTGACGACCCCTGATGGAAACATTTCCAGTAAACGGGCATTTCTTGTCAATGTATGTCCCTGCAAAGTCAAAACAGCACATCTTGATATGAGCCTATTTGGTAATGTTGTTCTAATAACATTGTTTAAGTGTTGTGGAAATACGTGGGGTGAAAAAGTGTTATGGAAACACGTGTTTTGTTGTTTAAACAACACACCCAACAACCCCTTAAATATTCAAAATTGAATAACATAAAAAAGAAAAAGAAAATGCGACCTAATCATACAAAATATATGGCAAAATACACTTTAATCTGCAGATCAACTGTCATAAATATTAGAATGACATTAAATTTTCTAATAGTCACTAAATTGAACTAATTCATGACCAGATCTAGGAATGCTACTTTACAATCGTTCAGATATGCAATTGTAATGAGTTGAAAATAACCCATGACATACTTTTTTTCATTGGTAAATTAGACACGCACCAAATGGGTCTTGAAACCATAACCTCATCCTCTACCTAGAACTTATAAGGAGGAAAAGAGCAAATTTACATGCTATTTTAATGAAATCCTTTTTTGTATTGATAAGATTTACACGCAGCAAGTGGGTAAAGACCCGTCCATCACTTATTCTTGTGATTGGAGGAGGTGTCATTTGAACTAGTGCTCATTTGCATGTTCAACTGAAAAATCTTACAGGAATATTGTTATTAACAGACCAACTTCCAGCTATGCCCCCACACCCCTTTTAATTACTCCAAGAAGAAATTAAAACAAAGCTAAGCACAACATTATATTTACAATAAGCGTATATTTTATAACTGAAAGACAACCATGGTGTCAAAACATCTTATTCCATGTGATTTTGAGCAACATAATAAGTATTACACTGGATGCATAACAGATTGAGCTGCATGGATCAATGTCTTGGTTAAATTCCATCCGCATGCATGATACATTGCCAACTTAAAGTTAAAATTCCAAAAAGATCAAAAATTACAAGATTGAACTGGCAATGCACCATAAGTCGCAGAAAAGAGGAAGTATTCATGCAAGACACAAAAGGATAGAATCAGTAGTAGTGTTTCCCCCCAAAAAAAGGTTTTTTTAAGGTAAGTTTTTGGCACCTGGTAGAATTTGAACCCATGAGCTCACCCTCCACCTTACTTTCAAAAGGGGAAGATGTGCATGGCTTCCAAACACAAAAAAGATACAAGACCAAACAGGCTATGCACCACGAAAATTACATGAACAAAAATAAGGACTCTAAGCAACACACGAAGGGCGTTGAAGCTAATTTTTTTATAAAAAAAAAACAACTATCGCTTGCTTTGCTTTTTACATAGTTCATTACGCACTAACTACTCCCATGAGCAAATAATTTGATAGTTACAAACCATGAGCAAATGATATAATAGTTACAAAGGGGGAGGGGGTTAAAACCCTGTCAGTGTTGTTAGAAACACCAGGAGATGCCAGTTAAGCTACAAGACTCTTAGCAAACGAAACGCGCATATAATCAAATGCGCAGACTCCCAAGTCCCATAAGCAAATAATTAACATTGCAAACACGCAATAACCACATACAAATCCAACAAATATGTTCATTCCCATAATTACAAAAACGAGACAAGATCGACCAACAAAACAGCCTACACATTGATTAAACACACTAAACATAAACAGCACGAATAAAATCATTGAAAACTAATACACACCAACAAAATCAACTAACACGTTAATCATATTATCAAAGAATAAAACACAACTTTAGGTTCAATAAATACCGTCAATAGCCTCTCTGGGAGTTTTGATGCCCAACCCAACATTCTTCCAGTATCTATTCCCACCTTTTCCAGGCCTCTTCCCTTTGCCAGTCTTCTTCGCGCTGTACAATTTTTCATCAAATTTTCTTATCAAAGTCTGCTTTGATTAAAACTTCAATTTTCATTTCTAACAATTTTAAACAAATCTCATTCAAAAACTTCTTGGATTACTTAAATTCATTTCATTTTCTTTTCAGATCAAATTGGATATAGCTATAATGGAACGGAAATGTGAAAATCTTACCAGAGGAAAACCTTGGGCTGCTTCAAGAAAGCCTTCTCCGTCTGCAATGTTCATAAATGGTGAGTTTAGAAGCGTATTGAAACAGACATGGAATAAGAGAGAAAGAGAGAAGAGAGATTTGGTAGAACCTGTTCTGCCATGGCTAGGATTCGTGTAGACTTGTAGAAGCTGAAGACGCAGAGGAGGCGAAGATGCAAAACCCTAATCGGAGCAGAGGGTGAGGGTAGAGAAGCTTATAAATGGAGCCCTAGATGCACGAAATGACCATATTACCCTCTATCTAAATGGGCCCAATCGGCCTTTTTTTTTATTAAAAAAAAATAAATAATTGGGGGCCTTATTATCAGTAGTCTTGGATCTTCATTGGGCTGACGGTGGCCCATATTTGGATCCTCTATTGCACAAGAAAAGTGATCTAGTGGTAGAAAACTCTGTTGAGTTGCCTAATTTGGATAAGTTTTGACTCAACTCAATTAAACATTTGGTTTAAATGGGTAAATACATTTTGGGTAATCTAATTAAATGAGTCTTAATGGGTAAATTCATTGGGTACCCATTTTTTTTTCTTTATTTTAAGCTCTTCTAAAAAAAAGTTTAAAATGTTTATAAGAAATTCTAGCCCTTAGTCCCTAAACACACACAGCTGTCAATCTCTTTACCCTCCCTTTCTAAGAGAATCTAATAAGCCAGCAACTTTGGGAGTTCTGAATTTGAATAATGGCAAGTCCTATTATTGTTTGGGTGCTTCCATACCATAACACAAATGATCCGTTTGGATACTGCTTATTTTGCTGAAAACTAAAAACTGAAAACAATAAAAAAGTTAGGGTATATTTGGTAACTGTTTTTTTCCTCAGTTTTCTGTTTTCAAAAACAATTTTCTGTTTCCTTAAGACAAAAAACTTGTTTGGTAACCTATTTTAGGCAAAAATCAAAAACTATTTTCAATTTCCATATTGTGAAGGATGTAGGGAATTTAACTGAAATCCCAACCTGTGAGAAACAAAAAAATAGAGAAAACGCACGCCAAAGAAAAACAATCACATGCATAAGACAATATTTACGTGATTTGGCAATTTGCCTACGTCCACGGAGTTGCAAGGATTTTACTATTATCAGGGAAAAAGAAATACAACCAAACAACATTATTCAGGTTGGGTCGTCAACCAGATCAAACATAACTAGGCTCCACAAAGCCCAACAAAGGAAACTAAAAACTGGTCTTGAGCTGTTTTTGTTTTTAAGTTTTCAGAAGCTTTAGAAAACAAGAAACCTGGTCCTCTGCATTACACGCTTTAATGAGCCAGCACAATGGTTCGAACCACGTGAATAACAAAACATTTTTCTTTCTAATATATTTTTCACTCTTTCCCGCGCTTGCAATTTTGTCTCTCAATTTTTAGCGCCTTCCTCTCCATCCCACGTATTAGAAACCCTTATATCTACTTCCTCTGTCTACCTCAATGCCTCCACTTCCTCACAAAGGCACAATTGAAAACCTTGATTGAGAGAACCAGTACTAAGGTAAGTGATTGGTCTTCACCAGACTCTCCTTCATGATTTCCTTTTATTCTTCATTGGATTATACCATTCTTTATCTCGTTTTTTTCTTAGTCTCCTTTTCTAATTTTATATATATTTTTTTGTGTGTGTGATTGAGCAGTTCTGTGCAACTTTCAAAATTTTTGAAGAGCTTCATAATTTTGGGGAAGTATTTCATAATTTTAAGGACCCAATCACTCAAAGGTACGGTAGTCTCCCCCTGCAACAAACCTCGGCTTGAGTGGACTGTGTTATTGTTTATTAATGTATGGTAGTCTCTCCCCTTGTTCTGGTAGTGGCTGAACAGGGTATACACTTATATGGTGTAAATGGTTTGTTGGTTGTTGTTGAGAATGGTTTTTTTTTTTTTTTTTGAGACCGAAGATAGAATATGTATTATTGATTGAAAAAGTGTTACATGAAGAGTACAAACAGGTTACACATAAAGATTACACCTGACCGAGTTTACATTGTGGGCCTTGTGCAGAAATCAAAGCAATTAACAATCATGAAATAGCTCAATTATTATAAGGAAAAGCAATTGAGTGTGCCTTATGTTTCATACTTTCATTGTCTATAGATGTTGATTGATAGTATTATTGTTTGGACCTTTAGTTTAAATAGAACCCCATTATTTATTTAACCTTGAGAAATTGTGAGTGCTAATTTTGTATAAGATCCAGTTCCAGTTCTATGCATGATTTATCACTTTCCTGGGAAAAAAAAATAGTGAACATTCAGTGACAAACATTGTCATCCGAGCTTCTAATATTTTTCCTTTTGATACATACATACCGGAATTCATGAATTGGTTGCATTGATATCTTTGTAAAATCATAAATAATAGTATAATACTATGTAAGAAAGAAATTGGATTGTGTTATGCCTGACCGAGATTACACATAAAATCTTCTATCATTTATGACACTTTATCTAGAATATAAGTATATAGCAGAGAATGTAGTCCCTTAATTAAGTAAACCATTTAGCTAATAATAAGGAGAATGGCATTTTGGTTAGGTTGGGTTTCGTGGTGATCAAAATGCACTATTAATTAGAAGCTGTGTCTGTTTGAAGCTTGGAAGCTATTTCTTAGTTGTATTTGATGGTTATGTTTATAAAGGTTGTTCCTTAGTTGTTTTCATGTTTCATTGTATTATATTAGATGAAAGGAAATAGTTCAATTGATGAAGATAACCTTTGGACACCACAACTTGAGAAACTATTTATTGACATAATGCTGAAAGAGATCAATTAAGGGAAATATGGCAGATGGGCAATTCAGTTCCGATACTTGGAAGAAAATGTTAGCTACATTGAATGAATTAGGTAAACAGAGTTTTACAATGACTCAATTCAAAGGGAAGTTTAATAGGATGCATTTACTACACCGTGAGTTTTCTACACTCATAAATCAAACTGGTTTTGGTTGGGATGCTGAAACCAACACTATTCATGCACTTGAGGAGTCATGGCAAAATTATTGTCGGGTAAATATCGTTGAATACAATACAGTGTTTTATTTTGAAACATTATCCTCTGTCATTTTTTTTTTCTTACTAGATGTCTTTATATTTTTAGGCACATCCCAAGGCAAAGATGTTTCGAACCAAAGGACTTTCAAATTATAATTTGCTTGGACTTATATTTAATAAGTCTACAGCTACTGGGGTCCTACACTGTGCATCCACCCAAGACCCTCCTAATTCAGATGAAGAGAATGCATTGGAAGAATGACTCATTCATGAGGGAGTTCATGTTAATTTAGAAAGTCCTACCTAAGACCCTGTCATGGAAATTCTTGAGTCTGACATTACAACCCGATTGAGCAAGCGTCCTAGTGATAGTTGTGACGAGCGTCTTAGTAAGAGTAAGCGAGAGTCAATGAGCTCTCAAATGAATGATGCCTTACAATCAATGGCTGAGGCCGCTAAGGCTAGGATAGAGGCATCTAAACCAAAGGCTGAGAGGTATAAGAGGTATACCATTGATGAAGTTAGTAGCGGTATTGCACCTACAAATGATTTCTCCTTAGACAAGTGCATTAATATCCTTGAGACCATGGAAGAAGTCAATGATGAAATATTTATGAAGGCTGTTGAGAAGTTCAAGCAGGATCCTGATAGAGAGATCTTTGTTACCGTGAGTTTTGCTAGGAGGATGGTTTGGTTGGGTAGGCTATAAGGGATTATGTCAAAACAATAATTTTCTATTAGATTATGTTTATTTTAATGTCTTTGAACTATGATTTAGTACTATTCTATTGTTATTTAATGTTGTTAAATGATGGTTTATTATTATTTTATGGTAATCTTTTTATTTATTTATTTATGTTGGTAATGTTTTATTTATGTTAATAAAAAGCACTATTTGAGAACAAATTTGCTGTTTAATTCTCCAGGATGAATGTTGATCCAAATTATTATAGCAGTTCATCCTCTTCATGGACAATGAACACTGTTCATAAGCCCAAAATCACTTTTCATAGACAATGAACAGTGCCAGATGCGCGTACAGGGAGAAAAAAACGCAGGAAACACACCGCAGAAAACGCAATACTCAAACGCCACCAAAGCATGAGAAAAGCCTCTTGTGGTAATAGAACAACACAACAGCTTAAGGCAAAGCACAATATATTGAGGTAGTAATTATTATGCCCATTCGTTACAGCCACAACAACATTGTTAACATTAGGCAAACAAATTAAAAACACAACCAAAAACCAATGAACTTGTGATAAAAAAAAACCCCCACATACCAAAACAACAATAAATCAACAAAAACCCCAACTTATTTTTATAATTAGCAATCCTAACATCACTTCAAAGAAATTCTTTCATATTTTCACAAACATCTTTTGTACATTTCAAAAATAACATTAAAGTACAATAACACAATAAATCGGCCACAATGGGAAGCACTGTTGGTGGTGTGGTGTGGGACTTGGTGACTACTGCAGTCACTGGTGATCCACATAAAGGAATGGTGGAAGAAATAGAGGTTTTGAATAAGCTTTCATCGTTTCACTGGTTAATAGACGTTAGGATCTACAATGGTTATTGGTAGGTGAGCTAATGTAATCCATTGGTTGGGACTACAAGGTTAGCTTGCTGTCCTTGTAGTTCGGGACTAGTTAATAATTTTTCATGGCTAGGGGAGGTTCAAGGCCTACACCACTTAGGCATATGCCTAAGTCTCCCCAATAATAAAAGGCTCCAAATTGTATAGATGAATAATTGGTTTCACAAAAAAAAAAAAAAAAAAAGGGTATAAGTGTGTTGTGTGCTCTCTTCCCTTAAAATTTTTAGTCAATAGAAATCTAGCCTAATTTTAAGTTCAAGCTATTTAAATGAAATATGTACACACACATGAGTGTGTCAAATCATCATTGACGACCAATTTCCTCTAATAGTTTTAGGATTCAATTTTTGTAAGTCAATATCCCTCATAGTAAATTCGTAATATCATCATCTCAATCTCTCATTCCACACACCAAAAAAATCTATCACTTTCTCAACACCCTAAAATCAAATTTCAATGTTTCTTCACCATGCATCACCTAACCCAAGGTGAAATGATAATTGTTAGAAATACTGAATGAATAGTATTGTATTTTTCAACTAATAAAATATATATGAGTGCTTTTATATAGGAGGCAAAGTATGTAGTACAAATATGTGTGCTCTACAAGTAAACAAGGTGGGCCTAAAGCCCACAACTTATTACACGTTAATAGTCCCCCTCAAACTTAAGGTGGGTGTGAGACCAACTTGAGGTTGTCAACCAAAGCACGAAGGCGTCTCTTAGGATGTGACTTGGTGAAGATATCTGCAAGTTGATCTTTAGAGGAGACCAAGAACAGCTTGAGAGCACCATAAACAAGATGGTAACAGATAAAATGACAATTGATCTCGATGTGTTTAGTCTGTTCATGGAAGACATCATTGTAAGCAATATGAATGACACTCTGGTTGTCATAATAAAGAGGAGTAGCAGAGGATGTGGACACACCTAAATCATGAAGAAGCCATCGTAACCAAAGGAGCTCAGATGTGATATCAGCAAAGGCATGATATTCTACTTCAGTACTGGAGCGGGCCATAAGGGTTTGTTTCTTGCTTCACCAAGAAATTAAAGAAGAACCTAGAAGAAAGTAATAACCAATGGTGGACTTGCGATCAATGAGATTTCCTACCTAATTAGCATCAGAGAATGCACGGAGAATAAGAGGAGACTGAGTAGAGTAGAAAAGGCCACGAAAAAGAGTGCCTTTTAGGTATTGAAGAATGCGCAGAACAGCAACGTAGTGAGTCGATCGTGGAATAGACAAATACTAGCTCACCTAGTAAACAACATAGGAAATGTCTGGATGAGTGACAATGAGATAAACTAGGCTGCCAACCAATCGTCTGGAAAGAGAGGAATTAGATAATGGTTTCCCCCTAGAGGGAGTTAGATATGCATTAAGTTCAACTAGAGTATCAATAGTCTTGCCATTAGTGAGTCCAGCTTGAGACAAAAGTTCAGAAGCATACTTGGCTTAAGTAATATAAAGACTATTTGTGGAATGAGTGATTTCAAGATCCAAGAAGTAGCTAAGATGTTCAAGATCTTTCATCCCAAACTGCTGATTAAGAAAATCCTTGAGTTCTTGAATGCCACTGAGGTCATCACTAGTTATGATCATATTATCCATATAGAGGAGAAGCAAAATGGTGCATTTGTCGGTACGACGAAGAAATAAGGTAAAATCATAAGGACTGGCAATGTAACCCAAACGAAAGATGGTGGAGCTAAACTTGGCAAACCAAGCTCTTAGAGCTTGTTTAAGGCCATAAAATGCACGTCGAAGGCTACAAACCTTGTTTGATTCAACAGAGAGACAAGGAGAACGTTGCATATAAACTTCTTCACTTAAATCCCCATTAAGGAATGCATTTTTGATATCCATTTGAAAGAGGTCCCATTTATTGGCAGCCGTAACAGCTAAAAGGGCATGAATAGATGAGATATAAGCAACTAGAGCAAAGCTCTCTTCATAATTAATCCCATACTCCTGTGTAAAACCCTTTGTAACAAGACGAGTCTTATAGTGCTCAATGGACCCATCAGAGCAAGTCTTGATCTTGTAGATCCACTTATAACCAACCACAGACTGTCTAGGAGGGAGAGTAATCAAATCCCAAGTATGGTTTTTGGATAATGTATCAAGTTCCTCTTTTATTATAATCTGCTATAAAGGGCCAGTGGAGGCCTCACAATAGGTGTGAGGCTTGTGTATTGTAGCAAGGGTAGTGTAACAATGATTGTCAAGTAAATGTGCAAGAATAGATCTTACCCGAGTTGAGTAACGAGGTGGAATGTCTTGTGGAAGATCTTCAGGTGGAGCAGGAGCTGGAAACCCAAGCTCAAAGTTGGGTAGCTCGTCATCGACCTGTTTATCTTCCACCTATTCATTTGAGGGTGATCTAGGAGAAGCATAAAAAATATCTGATGTTTGGATAGAGAAGTTTAAAGGAGGATCAAGAGTATTTATAGAAGTAAGATGTGACTCGTCTGGAAAGATTTCTAAAACAGAGGAGGTAATCGGGGAAGATCGGAAGTGAGAGAGTTCAACAAAGGAGCAATGTTCCCAAAAGACAACATTTCGAGAAACACGAAGACGATGAGAGACAGTATAACACCGATACCCCTTTTGAGTTTCGCCATAGCCAAGGAAACAACAAAGTTTGGATCAAGGCTCAAGTTTGTTGTGCTTATGAGGCTGAAGAAGAACGAAACAAGCAGAATCGATGGAGTGTAGGTGATGATAGTCAGGGAGTGACCTAAAAAGGCACTCATATGGAGTTTGACTATAGATGACAGTGCTTGGAATGCAATTAATAGCATAAACAGTATGAAGAGCAGCTTCACCCCAAAATGGGGTAGAAACTTTGGCAGAGAGAAGAAGAGCACGAAAAATGTCAAGAATATGACGAAATTTTCATTCGTCTCAACCATTTTGCTGAAAGGTACTTGGACAAGTTTGGTGATGTATAGTGCCATAGGAATGCAACAAATTTTGAAAAGCATAGTGAGTATATTCAAGAGCATTATCAGATTGAAAAATTTTGATACGTTTGGAAAATTGTGTTTTAGCCATTTTTGCAAAGTTACTATAGATTGGTAATAAATAAGAACGAGGTTTCATAGGAAAAATCCAACTATAACGAGAATAATCATCAATAAAGACAACAAAATATCGAGATCCACCAATACTAGTAACAGGAGAAGGTCCCCAAACATCAGAATGAATTAACTTAAAAATACTATTAGAGATAGATTGACTATTATTGAAAGGCAAAACTGTCTGTTTTCCTAATTGACATGAAGTACAATCAAAATTGTCTTTGGACACAAAACCTAATAGACCTTTAGAAGCTAACTATTGTACCCGAGAAAAGGGTGTATAACCAAGATGAGAATGCCAAAGTGCGAGAAAAGGTAAGGAAGAAACCGTAGCAGCAACAAAAATAGGAGCAACTGGTGGAAGATGAAGCTTGTCCATGGGAAACATACGCCTAACTCTAGGACCGGTCCCAAGCTCCTGCCCCATCCTTAGATCCTGCATAGTACTCCCAAAATAGTAAAAAATAAGGCGATAACCTAGTTCAGCTAATTGTCCCACAGAGCATAAATTATAGGATAGGTCAAGTACATGGAAGACCCTAGGAATTGAGAGGTTAGAGGTCAAAACAAAACCTAGACTATTGCCATGCTTTGTGGAACCATCAGCTATATGAATATTAAGAGGATGTGGTGCAGATTCAAGTTTGGAGAATAAGAACAAATGAGGTGTCATGTGATTGTAACAGGCAGAATCAAAAAGCCAAGAGTGAGACTTATCGGGTAAAACTGAGATAGCAGTGGAAAGAGATGCATTACCAGCCATACAAATAGCTTGAACTATAATGTCCTGTAGTTCAGTGGAGGAGAGGTTGATAGTGGATCCAGAAGACTAGGACTCAGTTGAGACGGAAGACATTGGCAGAGTAGACTTAATATTAGCAATAGCAGCAGTAGATTTGTTGCGACGGTAACAAGTCTCAATAGTGTGGCTAGGACGCTTGCAATAGTTACAGAACTTTTTGTTGGACTGCTTGCAGTGATTGGCAGAGCTAGAGGCCTCAAACCCTAATTGCAGAGGTTGCTTTGTGGGGGGGGGGGGGGGGGGAGTAGAGGGAGCAGTAGCCAGAACATTAAGCTTATTCTGGGCTTGAAGGGTTGCAAGATGAGCTTCTTCTCCAACCAACTCATTTACAACAGTATCAAGAAAGGAAGGAGGACTGCAATTAAGGAGCTGACCTCGGATGGGCTTATAGTCATTGTTAAGTGACATCAAAAATTCGTAGAGACGAAATTCGTCTTGAACATTAGTATATTGTTGAGCATCCTTCGAGCATGCCCAAGTTGGATAAAAAATGTCAATTTGGTCTCAAATGAAGTGAAGCTGATCATAGTTGTAACACCCCAACCTAATTGCATAATTAATTTTATGGGTTTATATGCTTGTTATCATCTTAATTACTTTAAGTGCATAAAACTTTGATATTGTGATATTATAGAAGATATATGCTCTTTTAATGTTGTAGAAATGAATTTTATTAAGGTAAGGATATTTGTGCATAGTTGTTTTATTATTTAGGCCTTTCTAGAATATAGAACTATGGGAGAGTGAAAAGTATAAATGCTGAAAGTTGAAAAGGTGGGTCATAACCTTTTCTTTCCTTAGTAAGACACGTGCCCCTACAAAAATCTTTCTCCCTTATCTTTTCTTGATTTCACCAGAAAGTTCATCTCATATTCTTCTTTCTCTATTCCTTTTTCTTTGTTCTTATTTCTTTCTTATTCCCTTGTTCTAACACAACAGCACCATCTCACAACAGACCTTCTTTTCTTTCACCGAAAATCATAGATATCTCTCTCTAAGAAGAAATTAAGAGCCTAACACTAAAGTTTCAGCTTCAAGGTTTGTGGGAAGTAGAAAAAACTATATTTGGTTTTGCGTATTTTTTATGGTGTAATTGTTTTGTTTAGTTTCCCTTCTTTGTTCTCTAATCTGATTGTAAGAAGCTGAATTTGTGGTTTTATGTTAGCTATTTGAAAGATTGAAGATATCATGGTCTTTTAGATGCCTATTCATGTATTTTAACATGTATAGTATAGGTATAAAAAATACTCACATGAAGTGAAGGCTAATTGCTATATGTTGATGATTTTGTAAGAAAGCAGGTTAAAACTGTCACTGTAACAGATTTGATGTTTACAACAAGAAAAATCTATATTAAATCATATTCTATGAATTAGGATGCTAGGAGTAGTTTTTATGAATTCTAAGACACACATGATTGTATTGGAAGTGGTCTCAAAGCATTTGGATCAATATAAAAATAATGGTTTAATTTCTAATTTGCATGAAATTCTGTAAGGACAGATTTGAGCATGTTGTTTTGTATGATTTTTAATAAATCATGGTTTTATGCTTTGACTCTGAAATTGATATGGTATATACTAGACATCTAGATGAGTGGCTTTGTAAAATTGCATGATGTTTGGATGTGTATGGACAGCCCATTTGTATTTTACAAATGAGGCGTATGCTGCTAAAATGAGCAGTAAACAGTAATTGTTAACTCTGATTTTGAGGATTTAATTCTAAAGTTAGGATGAATGTTTTAAGCTATAAATTAGTATGCTCATCCTTTGGTATGTTTGGATTATAGATAAATTTTATGCCTTGTTTCTCTATGGTTTAGGTACATAATGTGTTTGATGAATGTATCATGTGCTTTGGGGAACCTTGTGTGATGGGAATTAAGGATTTTCTTGAGTTTGAAAGTTAGGTTGTGATTGATGTATAAGTTTATATATTTAGGAAGAGTTATTAGTAATAAATTTTGGTCTTTCATCTAGGTGACGAGAACAAGAACATGGACACTTGAGCTTCTCTTATACAAATCTCTTGCGTCTTCTATTTTCAGGTAAGGAATATGTGACATGTGCATTTGATAAGTATAAAGATTGTTTAGAAAATTATTATGCATTAAAATATTTAATTAGAGATATTACATATAAGCATGATTTAAGTAAAATATATGTTCGTGAGTTGTTCAATCTTAAATATATGATAATTTTAGTCTATAGATGTTAGTACTTATATCACGAACATAATATTTAAGAATGAAGTGGATATGCTACTATTATGAAGTAATTATGTAAAAGCATAGTTATCAGAAAAATATAGTTTTCGGTTATTCCATTGTTATGATCTGAACTCAGCCAGTAGGGGTTATAGTACTAGTATTTCCATGGAGATTCTGATTGGCTATTATAAGTGGTGAGGACTCTACTGTACCTGCCCTTGTTGGGAATGACTGTTGACACCCCATTTTGCAACACGCATTTAACCTCACATGGAGGGTAAAAGGGTAATTTTGCATTGGAAATATGCATCTTGATTCTGGCTATTAGATCCTTAATCTCATTTCACCAAAATGATCTTGATGTTGTAACGATCAAATCGACTGGTCATAAGCCTTAATTGGACCACCAAATTGAAAGTTATCATCAAATCAAGTTTTAATGGCTGAGATGCACTATCACAAATTGAGTCCTACTATATGTGATTATGAATAATTGATTTCAATTGGTTATAAGTGTAATCAATTTGAGATCAATGATGTGTCATAATTTGATTGATTATGACTACATTTTATGGTGAGGTTGTATACACCTAATTAACTAGATAGTTAAACATTAATTATTCAATGAGTAATTTGTGAAATTATTTTTTAATTAAAGTAAATTTGGAACCAATTAAGTCTGAAATGGGAGTGATTGAAGCCATTTAATATTAATTGGGAGTTAATTTGGGACCTATTAATTTTCTAACAAATGACCTTTACTCACCATTTTATCGATATCTCTCAGAATATTTTGAATCTGTGAATGAGATTAATTTTCCCAGAAACTAGACAACCGGGGTTTCAATTTGAGTACAAGAATGAGAAAATTCCGATCAGAATTGAGTCAGATATAATTTTTTGAAGTTGGTTCTATAGGCTGTTACAGCAGCTACGAGAAAACTGAACTTTGCTTGCTCCTCACTCTCATCAATTTCCACATTTGATGCACCAGATTTCCCCAAAGGCTAAAATGAGGTCTAGGTTCATGATTCTTTGTCAATTCTCATTATATGGCCTTTCATTCATATTTCCTCCACCACTACTATATAAACACCCCCTCTCTTTCATTCCAAGACAAAAAAACCCTCATTTCTTCTCCTTTCTTGAGTTCCAGTAAAGTTGAGTAGTCTTGTCATAACTTGGTCTTCCTGAGATTCAAGATATTGAGTGAGACTCACTCTCCCTCTCCTAACTGTTCCTTTCCTCCATCCTTAGGACCTCCCTCAAGAGTCTCCTCCTCCACCATATGAATCTTGCATGAAGGTATAATCCATTTCCCTAATTGTTTTTTGGGTTGCCATGATGAGAGTTTAAGATTAAAACATGATAATAATCATTTAAATTTCTTTGAATATGTTTGAATGTTCTTAATTGTTCTTATATGTTCTTCACATGTTCTTGGTTGTTCATCACATGTTCATGTATAACACTAGTTTCAATCTTAAATCCACATCAAAAACATGAAAAATATGTTTGTTTAATAATTCTTTTAAATTCTTGAATCTAGGATATCACCATCCATATACATTCATTAAAATTTTTCTTTCAATCCAAATGAAATGCTTAATAAATTGAATTAGAGCTTATCATATGCACACACTTTAAATTCAACATGCAAATTGATTAATAACATATTGGATGATGTGATATGAATGTTGGTCACCATAGTCTAGAAAACCGGTTTTACCGGGCAAGGTGTGTGCCTAACACCTTCCCACCTTGTAACATAGCCTCCGAGCTTAGATCAATGGTTGCTAGACCAATGTTTATCCTTGTAATTTTCAATTTTTAGATTGTAATTAGGAAACAAAACTATGTATTTTATCTTAGATTGTATCTAGGACCAAAGCCATGTAATTTTCCTATGATCAATGTAAATTCAATTGAAAATTAATAAAATGAGGAATTTTTCAATTTTGGTTTTCTTATTTATCCCAATAATTAAATAAGTGGCGACTCCATTGTAAAACCCTTAATCTAAAGGGGAAAATATAACTAGTTGAATCTCCATTTTGAGAGACAATAACACGACTCCACCCATTCACGTGGGTTTGGCCCAACATCATAAAAATGGGCCAGGGGCGCGGTCTCTCACAACGACTAACTTGTGGAGGATGCCAACTGACCCTTATGGTTGATGATATGATCACACCGAAATGGGTAATATTTTCTGATATGATCCTGGGATTACCTAGCATTGTGGGGAATGCTGGATGCCTGACACTCTATGCTGGAAGCCTCCCAAAGTTGTGACAGACTTACAATTGGATTAACTAATATGTATTATAAATGAGCTATTAAGTTATTTGGAAATTATAAGAAAAGTATGATGATAAGAAAGGTATGTTGAATGTGTTATAAGTCTAATGAGAAGTTTGTGATAAAATATTTTATAGTATTTTTAAAGATAAGATTACTGAATTATGTTTATATTCTTTATTATGTCCTTTTATTATTATATGAAAGGAAAATGAAGTATTTTCATCTAAAAGTTTGTAAGTTATTTTAAGAACAATATGAACAGTATGAAGGCTATTTTATCAAAGCTGGCATATCCATAAAATATTTGATTTACGTGCATTCTTATTAAAGGCCCATGGAGCTTAAAACCTTACTGGGTTTTGCAGCTTACCCTATTATATTTCAGTGCACAGGTTCTTCCTGGAAGCAGCGAAAGTATTAGAGGTGGCAAGGATTGTGTGATTCTCATTTGTTAGAATGAATAGTTTTTTGTTGTATAGGAGGAATCAAGATGTACTTGATCCTTTAAGCACAGATATAATTCGGAACCTTAGTTTGTTTTGAACCCCAGTTGTATGTCTTTGGGGTTGGGTTTGTAAATAAGAGTTTTTGCTAAACATTTAGCTATGTAATATTTACACGAATACCTTAAGTTTCAGTCATGTGGTAATTTTGCAAAGTTCAAATGAAATGAAGTTTCAAGGTTTTCATCATTATTTGTATATTGTGACTTTTATGCAAGAAAATAAGAAGGAATACAAGAAATAATTCTTGACAAGCACTTTCAGCTTAGGTTGGTTCGTGTTAGTATTGAGGTAAACTTGATATTAACATACCGATCATACTCTAAATTCTGAAGTATAGGTTTGGGTTGTGACAATAGTAGTCATTGATAGATTGCCCTGGTTCTTCCCTGAGTTGATGCAATTCAACTATTAACTGATATTTCATGGATCTGTGAGAAGTAGGAGTGTTCACCAAACCACATAAACTGCAAAAACTGAATCAAAACCGTCTACAAAATGGTATAACTGCACCGCACTGCATTGAACGATGTAGTGTGGTTTGGGATTTTATAATAAGAAAACTGTATAAACCACACCACACCGCACTCTCTATATATTAATATATTTATTTATATATTTTTAATATTAAATATATTATTAATAGTTTAATAACCCTAGTTTTCAAAAAAAAAAAAAAAAGTTTGATAACCCTAGCAAATGTTGATTAGGAAAGCCAACCCAAAATAAAGAAAAACTAGTTCAATAGTTTAAAACTTGGCCTAAGACAAAGGAAAAAAAATTAGTTTTGTGTTGGGTAGGAAAAGCCCAAAATTTGAAAAATATATCGACTTCAAACCACATTTTATACACTACACTGCACATGTGATCGCAAAAATGAGATGTGGTGTGGTTATGGTTTTGACTAAACTCTAAACCGCACCATACCGCACATGAGACCGCAAAAATAAGGTGCGGTGTAGTTAGGTTTTAATTAAACCGCATAACAAAGTGCGGTGCTAAAAATGGCCTAAAACCGCACTGCGAACACCCCTAGTGAGAAGTGGAGTATCTTTTGGCCAACATATCTCATGTAGATTTTGCATCATCAAAGCTGCTCAACAGATTGGAGATGGAGGAAATGGAGGTGTTCTGGATCCAAGCGAGGATCATGTGGTTGTGACTATCCCATTCAACCATGCGACTGATGAAGGCAGTGTCTTCTTCAGCTGCCTTCTTGACAGGAATAGTGATTGTACCAGCACAATATTGCCAGAGCATGCGACCCTTAAGAAAACTACACATAGTTTGAGACCAAGATAAGTTATTCTTATTCCCCTCCAATATAGCATTGATGGAGCGAGGAAGAAAAATATCATTTTTATCCATTTAGAGGAAAAATATGCAAAAATAGATAGTAAAAATGAAATCTACGCAAAAAACTGGGTAAGGAGCACTTGGACAGCAAAAAAGTCAACAGTCAAAGTCAACTAACGATGGTCAAAGTCAACTAGCAGCAGTCAACGGTAACTGACGGCGGTCAACAGTCAATGGTCAACTATTGACGTGGCGGCTGATATAGGCAGATGACACAATGATGATGTTAGCTAGGGCTGACGTGGTAGTGATGAAATCATAGATGACGTCAGCAAGGACCAAAGGCTGGCGCATGAGGCGTGTGACTTAGGTGCAGCTTCTTTGGGTGCTGCGTGAGGGCACTTGCGAGCTTCGATGACTTCAAGATTTCCACGACTGAGTAGATCGGGGCGAGACGATCACAGTGGTACCTGCAAAAAATTAATCGAAGCAAGATACATGGTGAAGACGGTAAGTGCAATGGTCTTTATGGTGTGGGACTCCTCAATGACGGCAGCTACAGGTCCGGAACCTAAGGAAGACGGCTAAGAGTCGTCGGAGTTTCAATGGTGAGTGGCTGCGACGGCTGTTGTGATGGCAAAAGCGATAAGAGTGAAGTAACACCAAGAGAGACAAGACTACTAAGAGAAAGGTCATAGTAATGGCTCTGTTACCATATTAGAAATACTGAATAAATAATATTGTATTTTTCTAGTAATAAAATATACATGAGTGCCTTTATATAGGAGTCAGAGTGTGTAGTACAAGTATGTGTGCTCTACAAGTAAACAAGGTGAACCTAAAGCCCACAATCTATTACACGTTAACAATAATAAAATAATAATTTTTCATATATATATATATATATATATATATATATATATATATATAAATTTTGTGCCTAAATCATAATGTTTGATTCTTGATATGAAATAAAACTTGGTCAAGTTACTATCAATTCATTGAGCTTTGTTGAATTTGTCTTTATTTGAGCAAGTTGTGGCTATTGGGTGATGTTATAACTTATAATTAACCATGGTTTGATTAGTCACCAGGTCGTTTTGTGCAATAAATTCATCAAAAAAAGCCCCTGGATGGCCATTGATCCTTTTGATATGACTTAAGCCATATATCAACATTCCTACTGGATTACTTTCCTTCTGTAGCACTCACAGCAGTGGTGCTATATAGGTATAATGGTATTTTTTAGCTCTCAATCACAAAAAACAATGATGCAGCAATGGATTTAGATTTAGCTCCTCAGCTACAGTGCACACATCTATCTTTAGATGTGTACTATAGCTCAAAGGTAAAAAGAATTTTTTTTTATTACACTTCTCTCTCTTCTCTCATTAAATAAACATTTCCTTTTCTCTCTCTCTCTCTCTCTCTCTCTCCGGCTTCTCTTCTTTCTTCTTTCTTCCTCAATTTTTTTTCACTTTAGCTCATCGGCCAGCTCCCTCATCTCCCTCATCCCTCAGCTTGTCGGCCAGCTCCCTCATCGCCGATCTGTTTCGCCGACCCAACTCGTCGACCCACCCCAAGCCTCATTGCCGATCTCCCTAAGCCCCATCGCCCAGCTCGCCCAGTCCGTCCCCAAGCCGCAAGCCACCACTGGGTTTCATCGTCGATCGTCGATCCAAGCTCTGGGTTTCATGGTCAAAGCCGTCGCTGCCTTCCTCGTTGTGGGTTTCGTGGGTTTTTCCGTCGATCAAGCTTTGGTTTTTTTTTTTTTTTTTTTTTTTTTTTTTTTTTCTCTGTGGACTGGTGGTGGTGGTGGTGGTTGTGGCTGTGGCTGAGGAAAAAGATTGGAGATTTGGGTTTTTTTTTTTTTTTTTTTTTTTTTTTTTCCCTACTGTGGACTGGTGGTGTTGGTGGTGGTTGTGGCTGTGGTTGTGGCTATGGCTGATGGTAGAGGTGGTTGTGGTTGGTGCCGTGAGTTTTTTTGGTATTGGGATATATTATTTTATTGTAGTGGTTATAATATTTTATTGTGATGTTTATATCATATTATTGTGTTGAAAGCTAAAATAGATCTACTGCTGCAGCATGTGTGTAGGTAAAATAGATAAAGTAATTTTTATTGGTGCTAAATAGCTAAAATTATAGATCCACTGCTGTGGATGTTCTAATTGATACACAATCAGATAGAGTAGTTATAGATATCATAGAATGAGAGTGAATCTCCTTCACGAGTTACATTACCCTAGTAAGTGGTTAAAACTCATCTTTGTGATTACAACCTAAGCTATTAGAATTCTCTTCCTCTTTGGTGTTACACCTTGAGCAATTAGAATTACTCCTTTAAGATACACCTTCAATAGCTGGTTAAAACTCAATCCTAGATTACACTTTGTATAACTAGAATCAACCGTTGCTCCCTTCTCGGCTTGAGAAGCAAGGGATCTTTTCAACTCAAGATGTGGGTTGGTCAATTATGGTAAGCGACCTAACACATCCCTGTGAGAACCATAACTTGAAGCAAAATTTTAAATTTCTGGTTAGGGATAAAATCCCGCCATTGCTACGGTTGCAAATCTCAATTTCTACTGTCGATGATTATTCCCCTCAAGCTAAGAGACTTACAGTAGAGTATGCACTTAATTTTATCTTTATATATTAAGAGTATTCAGAAAGATAGTTATAGCTTTAAAAAATGTTAAAAATACTCTTAATCTATTTAGATAATCCTTATTCTTAAAAAAAATGGGGTTAGAATTGTAATTCAACAAAATTAAAAAAAAAAAAAAATACCAGAGAAACTTTTTTCCTAAAAATTAGCACACTCTTTATTTAAATATATCTCACGCACGTTTGATACATTTTTTTCCTAAAAACTAGCACACACACACTAAACCTAGTAGTTTACTCAATTTTAAATCCTAAATTTTAGCTTCTTAAAAATTTCTTCCTGTGTAACCTCACTAACAATAAATAAATTCAAATTGAAAAATTACATTAAACTCAAAATAAAAAAAGAGCATCATCGCACATGCTGAATGCGTGTGATGAGGCTAATATACATTAGTCATAAGATATTGCCATCTACTAAAGCAAGCCGATATGCATCTATATGCACAAGGGTTGACTTTCATATATGGTGGGTGGGCTTTCCTATATGCTCACCAAAATGACACAATCCTAGAAAATTTTAATAAATCGTATTCCTTCTTTTAGGATTTGAGTAAATTCAACAGATAAGTCCATATCCTATCACACTATGAGTTTTTAATATAATATTCCAGTCAAAAATATGTTACCCAAAGATGTGGGGATAACAAAACATAACTACTGTCTCAATATTAGATGAGCTTTATATGTAACTAGTTAAAAGTAAAAAAAAAAAAAAAAAAAAAAAAAAACCCTTAAAAGCGTATATCTTACTGATTAATAAAAAATATTACATTGATTGCTTCAGTAATTTCAAGGCTTTGTTTTTGTGTGTCTTCTTCTTTTGCAAATAGATATCCCCAGAAATGTTTATTTTTATACTTTTTATTTTTTATTTTTTTATACACTTCTTTGGGTAATCACATACTTAAAATAGGCTTTATGATGACTAGAAACATGCTTTTGGATATATTTCTTTTGTGTAGGTGTGGGTCTCTTATGTTCCCCCCTCCCCTTCTTTCAAATGTTGAATAGTATTGTAACATGCTCTTGGGATGACCCTAGAACTAGGACACACACCTTCAAGTTTGCTTTTTGTGAGCCAATGTGTTTATTTACGTGGCTTTTATTTAAAAGTTATGAATGCTTGGAAGGGATCTAGCTTAGAACTTGAATAGGATATATAAGTGGAGGTTGATCCATTCGTTTAGGAAAGTTTTGGTACTATTACCTTCCCAAGCATGTACCATAACTTTTTGACTCATAGTCTGATTATGTTAGACTCAGGGCTGGATCAACAGCTTTGGGGTTTTAGGCGAAAATTTTAAGTGAGACATTTTTTATATTTAAATATTAAATTAAATAATATTTATTGAATTTTTTTATATTTAAAAATCTTCTAAAATTAATTTATTATATGGTTCAATAAATTAGTATCACTATAATACAAATGAGTTGATATAATATATATCAAATTATTAATTGGTGTGATAATTTATAATAATCGATAAAGTAAGAGTTTGTATTAAAAAAAAAAGATGTGATAACTTATTAATTAATATAGCCGTGTGGTGTGTGGGGGCGAGCTGTGAAGTCAGAAGTGTGAACTATGGGCTTAGCTTATGGCCTTGTGATGTGCTGTGGCTTGTGGGTAGACTATGCACTGCAATGGGTATTGAATGGTGTGAATGATAAATGATAAATCTATTTTGTTGATAAATGATATAAGCATGACTATAAGCTACAATTACTGTGCCCTTTCTAGCATGACTATAAGCTACAATGATAAACACGCCAAGCATGACTATAAGCATGACTATAAGTTCACACCATTGCCCTTTCTTCCTAGCGAGCACTAACACTACCATTACTGTGCACCATCAAAAGTTATTGTTGAGATAGCGGAAGTGGTGATACCGAGCAAATAACTAAGGACCCCATATTCGGATAATTGTGGGTTGCTTAAGGCCTATCAATTCAAAAACATGTTTTCATAAATTATTATTTTTGCTTAGAAATATAAAAAATTAAAAACATCTTTGTTATAGTAAGATTTTTTTTTTTTCTTCTATTTGAAAATATTGGTTGACTACTGTACACTGTTTATTCTAGTCAATCCACTAAATAGTCGGTTTTAAATTCCATTCAAAGACGTTAAGTGAGAGATTGACTAAAAAAAAAGATAGAAACTGACTAAAAATGGTTGGTTTTTGTAACTGTCAGTCTGTTACACATGGGCGGAGATAGTCAGTACTGTTGGGGGGACATGCCCCCCCAAACTTTTTAAATATTTCTTATAGTACGTGTAATTATGAAAAGAAAATTAAAGATTTATCATTTATCAACAAAATAGGAGTTGGCCTCTCTAAATATACTTTTATAAAAAAAAAAAAGAATTTGCTAATTGATCTAATAGTTATAGAGACAATATAATTTATTTTTTCTCAATTTCCTTTTTTATAGTAAAAAGTGCTTTGTATTTATTAAAGTTTTGAATCATTCATTTTTTGAAGAATTTGATGGTTCCATTAATTTTTTTATTAACTTTGGTAGACAATTTTGTAATTTATATTGAAATGAAAATTTTAAGAATTTTACTATAAAAATGGTAAAAAAAATTTTATTCTATGAAAGATTAACATTGAGCATAAATTTCATAAGAGATACTAAGTTCTTTTGTTGATATTTTTGTATATCTAATATCAAATTAGACAACTTTTGTATACTCATTAAAGTTTAAAAAGATGATAACTTTATATACAATATATCTATAAATTATAAAATATTAAGATTTATATGTATGTGTTTACGCATGTGTGTAGGTTTATTTTGACTAATATATTAGTATCACGTACGATTTTGTTATCTCAAACAAAAAATTCTAGCTTCGCACTTGAACAATGATGCATCTTTTGTGAAACTTTTGCTCTATGATGCATTACAGATAATCCATGGAACCTAGTAATTAAAAAGGTGATTTGTTGAGCCTGATGATAATTGAGAATGTGTTGTTGGATTCTAAATAATATTATTAACAATATTAGTAATCCAAAATAATAATCACACAGAAGAACACAAAATTTACGTGGAAAACTCTTTCTCCTTGAAGGGAAAAACCATGAGACAAACTCCAAATCAATTTCACTATTCTCAATTCAATTACAATAATTCTCATGTATGTCTCACGGCTAAATAAAAATCTCTCTTGTTTTTGTTGTTGTTGTTGTTGTTGTTGTTCTCACATACACTCTATTTGTGTCTCACGGCTAAAGAAAAATCTCTTTATTTTTCTTTACTCTCACACACACTCTCTTTGTGTCTTCTCGAAGGCAGTAACACTTTACTCTTTCTTCTTCGCAGGCTATCTTATCAAAGGCAGCAACTCTTTACTCTCTTCTCCTTGACTATCTTCTCAAAAGCGGCAATACCTTACTCTCTCCTTCCTCTTGTGTTCCTCCTAAGTGAAAATCCATTTTTTCTCTCTTGGTTTCATGCTTTATTTTCCCTCTTCCCATAAGGGGGACCCTTGGACCAAAACCATCAAATTCATTGTAGCACTATCTATTTATAAGACTCTTTTCATATTTCCTCTTGGACTAGAAATACATTACCTCTTTAATAAGGAATAAACAAACTTTCCTCCCACACCAAGGAATAATATTTTCTTCCATAATAAAGAAACTCAAATTAATTTTTCCTTCTTCAATTAAGAAACCTAATTGACTTTTCAAATCACAGTTAGAATATGAGACAATTTCCCAACGCGTGATACTGAAAGAAAATATATACCACAAATTCATTCAAAGTTCAAACACGCTATCAAACAAACCTACAAAACGATGATGAAAACTACAAGGAAATAAAGAGAAGCTGACAGCAATCTTGAATTCTTGTATAAATTAGAGAATATAGAAAAGTGTGGCAAGAGGAAGCTACCAATGAGGGTAGTTTTGTTCGTGATATAGCTGACAATTTTGGAGACGTACCATGACGAAAACATACTCAAACGTCACGAAAAAAAAACATTTGTCTTGTATATACTACAATATGAGGTAGGTTTTTACACGGTTTAGGGAATGGAGAAAAGTCAAATGTTTGCTTATAAATAATGAAACAATTCATCTTTGACAGAGAAATTATTATCTCTTTTAGGCAATTCGTAATAACCTAGCATTGTTTAGATCACAATTTATTATCTTAACAAATTGTGAAAAAAATTTTCTGATTTTTTTTTTTGCTGAATGTGATTTTAGCATTACTTGGCACGAAATTCATGTTGGTGTATATAACATGATTTCCCTTCATCTAATATATATAAAACATGATTTTCCTATGTTGCGTGACACTCACATTCTTCAAAATTTGAGAGTTATCTTTAAAAAAAATTTAAATAAAACAAAGTAGGAGCCATTTGACTGAATCTGACAATGTTTACTTGCTTGATCATTGTGACAAAGGAAAGCAAATAGAAATAGCATTCATGTGGAAAATCTGTCATAATCACAAACCAAACAATATTTTGCTTCTTCACTTGTTCACACTGTTGAGTCCAACCCATTATAAATAGGTGCCTGGCTAGACAATCTTTAATTAGAAAGAGAAGCAACTAATTTCAAAACCTCTGAGCTAAAACACATTCACCCTGCTCTCTCTCATTTCAAACTAAAACATTGCAATTTCACCAGCAAATAGCAATTTTCCCCTACTCTGAAGAGACCATGTACTCTGAGCTAAAAGCCAGTGAATCATCTATACTTATAAGTCATGACCAAGAATGGGTCATACAGATAAGTCG
Organism: Quercus tomentella; assembly: GCA_028535165.1. Classification (NCBI taxonomy): domain Eukaryota; kingdom Viridiplantae; phylum Streptophyta; class Magnoliopsida; order Fagales; family Fagaceae; genus Quercus; species Quercus tomentella. Next base: position 22,535,935 of record JAPQVY010000155.1, read on the forward strand.
AGCCCTAGAGGAAGGCCTTCAAGACAATGATGATGAAGGTGTTCCTGTTAGCATCTTTAGCGTACCCAAAACCCTACTCTCTTTCAAACCAGAAGCATACATTCCACAACTTGTAGCCCTTGGCCCATACCATCGCCACCGGCTCGAACTCCTTGAGATGGAACGCTACAAGCTCACTTCAGCTATGAGATTGCAAAAGAAACTCAAAGAAATCAAATTCCGTGACTTGGTTAACCAAATTGCGGAAAGTGATAGCTGCATCCGTGCATGTTATCATAGGTTCTTGGAATTCGACCAAGAAACACTCTCTTGGATGTTGTCCATTGATGCTTCCTTCGTGTTGGAGTACCTCCAAACCTACTCCACAAAAATGGAAGACTCGCTTATGCGAATAACTTCTAAGATGGCGCATTTGATCGACCACACGCATAGGAAAGCGGCACACCATGCAGTGCTAAGGGATATTATTATGCTAGAAAACCAAATCCCTTTATTTTTGCTCAGAGAAGTCCACAGCTTTTATCCCCGTGAAGATCATGACGAAGTATTAGCAACAATGCTAATTGGTTTTTGCAAGCATCTGTCGCCCATAAAGTGCATCAATGAGCAAAATTTCAAAGAAGAATGTTTCACCAAATCCCATTTGCTAGAGCTTCTCTACTACATGGTTGCACCAAAATTGCAACTTGTAGCTGATAATTCTGAGCAGGAAAAGCCAAAAGAAGACAAAGAGATTGGCTACTTCCAATCCATCTTGAAAGCACTATGTTATATTAACTTGGCCCCGCTCCGCCTTATCATTAAGATTTTCAATTCAAAGGCAGTGAAGCTTTTAGTTACACTGCCATTTATAATCATTTCCTATATATGTAATCTTAAGAACAAGAGTGACATAACCAATCTCATCTCGTCAGCCGAGGCTGTGGCCGAAGATGCGCAAAGCGTATCTAATGAGATGAAAGATGAAAGCCCAAAAGTAGAAGAGATTGAAATTCCTAGCGTGACACAGCTTCTTAAAATCGGTGTTAAATTTCGTCCATCAAAGGGTGGCTTGGGGACTATAAATTTTGACAAGTCTTCAGGTACATTTTACCTTCCAGCTATTCATTTGGATGGCAACTCTGAGGTTGTTTTAAGGAACCTCGTCGCCTATGAGGCATGTATTGCACCGGACGTGATGGTTTTTACACGCTACACAGAATTGATGAATGGAATAATTGATACTGAGGAGGATGTGAAGATTCTTCGAGAGGCCGGGATCATCTTGAACCGGCTCAAAAGCGATGAAGAAGTAGCAATGCTTTGGAATGGAATGACCAAGTCTGTGAGGGTAACAAAAGTTCCAATTCTAGACAAGGCCATTGAAGCTGCAAATGCTTGTTATTCGGGGTGTTGGAGGAACAAGATGACTGGTTTCATGAAGAAGTATATCTTTGGTTCATGGCCATGTCTTACATTTTTAGCAGCTAACGTTCTAATATTGCTGTCTACTCTGCAGGCGGCTTGTTCTATGTACAATTGTTCCAAATTGTTGGCCACCCTATGAATTTTTGCACTCTCTGTTGTTGCCTAGTGTATTTGACTGGCTGCATGTGAGCAACATGTGTTACCAATCTTCTCCATATCTTGACATTTTAGTTTCAAACTCTAGATTTTTGTTATAAACCCAAATTTTAAATCAATCACATTCTTTAGCACATCAATTTATAAACTTTATGTAACAAAATTTGTAGTATATTTAGCAATTTTCAATTTCAAATACTTTGAAGCCAAATTTTTAAAAACAATCAATGTAGTGCAATGTGTACACAACTTTGCATGTATATTGATATATATACTCTTAAAACCTTTAAATTAATTTATTTTCTCAATTTATTTAAGGAATTAAATTAGATGTCTAAACTTAATATATTTAGATCAGTCTTTTACTTTGATTGTTAAAAACTATGAATTGGTTATTTTTGTTTTTACTTTATTTTAATGATATGCAATATATACGATTTTAGTTAAGCGTAATAATGAGTCTAGATCAAATTATCATTGAAACTATGTAGATTTTGTATGAAAATTACATATTTATTTACAATTGTTTATTTATTTTGTTTTTAGTATTGATCAGTATTTTTTAGGTTTCTTATTTTTTTTTATATTGCCTTTTAATTTTGCCCCCTAAAGTAAAATCCTGACTTCACCACTGATTTTAAGTAAAACTCTACTTTATTTTTTTTTAAAATTAAAATAAAATACTAATCCCATTAAATCGTAATTATTAAAAATTTCAAGAAATTATAAGAATAATTCATTAATTATTTTATGATATATTATAACAACCCTTATATATAAAAAAAAAAAAGGTTTTACACGATGTGTATTAATGATGTAATAAATCTTAATTATATTATTAAAATACTTTTTTTAAAATTATATATTACTCTTAGGGGTATTTGGTAAGGGTGTTTAAACAATAGTTTTTAGTGTTTAAACACTCCTATACGTATTTTCACAACACTTTTTAATTCACACATATTTTTACAACACTTAAACAACAATATTAGAAATTTCTAACTAAATGGACCCTTAATTATCAAAACATGCATCGTACGGAAATAGTTTTATATAAAAAAAAATCCAATTGAAGAAAAATCAAATATAAAATACCCCACCTACCCTTCCAAAATAAATAAATAACAAGGCTTCATGCATCACTTTCTTTCTCTCGAGTCTCGAGCATTTTTTCTTCTTTGCAAGCAAACATAAATTGGGTGCTTAATTATACCAGACAAATTAGTGTAGGTATATGTAATTCCATTCGGTCACCTTTTCAAAGTTTTTGTCATTTCTACTAGCTAGGTCATCGTTTTGAATTCTTTTTGAATGCAAACAGAACTGCTTGAGCACGTAGTTTCTTGTCAGATTCTTGGAGTCGTAGAAGCTAATAAGAAAAAACACGTTTTTTTCCTGGGTTTTTTTTTTTTTTTAGAATCTTTTCCTGGGTTTTCTTTTCCTTATATTATGAGCGTGTTTGGATACCGCTTATTTTATTGAAACTGAAAAATTATTGCTGAAAATACTGTAGATGAAGGTAAAAGTTAATTGAAATAGTACAGTGGGGCCCACGAATAGTGCCAAAAAGTGCAGTGGGCCCCATGAATAGTAGCAAAAATAAGCTGAATAGTGAAATAATTTTCATTTTTCATCTACTCCCAAACGCACACTAGTGAGTGTTTGGATCCGGCATTTGCGTTTTGTTTTGTTTTTTTTTTTCACGCGTTTTCTGCTTTTTGAGGAAAAAACACTGTTCATCACTGTTCACAACACTGTTCACGGGACCCATAGTCATTTTATTCAGAAGAAAATATTAAAAATGGGTCTCGTGGTACTATTCACACATTTAAAAATTATTTTGCTACAGTGTTTTCAGTTTTCAGTCTTCAGTTTTTAGTTTCAGCAAAAATAAGTTGTATCCAAACGGATCCTATGTGTCTGTTTGACTAACTTATTTTTTGCCAACTTATTTTACTATTTAGCTTATTTTTGCTACTATTCATGAGTTCCACTACACTTTTTGATACTATTTATGGATCCTACTGTACTATTTCAATTAACATTTACCTTTATCTACAGTACTTTCTGTAAAAAGTTTTCAGTTTCAGCAAAATAAATGGATTCTAAACAGACTCTATATATAGTAAATATATACTCTTATGTCGATCTCATTACATATATACACACACTCTATGTCATAGGTCCTAAGTCCTAACCAATTATAATGGGTGCCTAAACTAAACCAATGTTCAGGAATCAGAATCATATCAACTCCGGCCAGGTCCAGCAAAACCAACAATTTGTATGTTTGATGTCTAATAACTAAGAACAAATAAATTATAATTCTCGAAGTAATTGGCTGGAGCTTTTCATATGAAAGAAAAGCTAACATACGAATTTGAAGCGGTCTTCCTTATTTATTTTGTAGTAAAAAAAAATTAAAAATTAAAATCCAAACTGTGGGTTATTCTTTTTCATTCTTCTTTCCAGTAATTAAAAGGAGGATGCCATTCAAGAATAGGCGACTATCATGCGGCCGATTTGAAGTACGTACGTACTTATCCTGAGCTTTTAAGTCCAAAATGGGTCCCTATAACCTAACTCTGTCTGCTCGGAGTCATGTCATGTAGTCTGCAATGTCAACTGTCAAGTACTCTACGTAACATTGTTAGCATCATGATTGAGTGAGAAAGACCCAATTTTGTGCTACAATTGGATTTGTCATAAATTTAACGTGAATGACTGTGAGTGTTAAAAAAAAATTGTAGAGTTCATGTGAAATTATAGACAACCGTAAATTAACAAGGTAAAACGTTGAGATCAGTATTGCACAGTGCAATTTGCTCACAGATTTATTTATTTATTTTTTTACTCTTCAAATTTTTTTTATTCAAGAATTTAGACTGAGAGTTGCTTTTATAACTTGCAATCCAGACCCTTCAATAATATTATAATGGAATAACATAATTAAGGAGATGCGTGCTAGACCCTTTTTAGCTCTTATCCTTGTATTTGGTCTGTGTTTTATTTCTTTAATTTTCTTCGATGAAATCATTTATTCAAAAAAAGATCAACAGAAAGAGCGGAAATGAATTGCAAATCAGAGTCTGATTTTGCTATGGATAAGAAATATTCCTAAGTTAGTACACTCAGTACTAATTAAATAATAAATACCATGAATCCGATTTGTCTTTTTTTTTTTTTTTTTTTTGCTGAATAAGATAAATTTATTTATACGTCAGCTATTATTATTCAGACGAACAAAATAAGTGATATTTTTGTTGTATTATTTACCAAAAAAAAAAAAAAAAAACATAAGAAATTTTTGTTGCATTATATTTTTTCAGCATTTTAAAATTGTACCTCGTGGTTGACTCTCGAATTTCTCCAACTTGAAAATGTGTACATCTGCGGTGGGTCTAAACCCATAATTTCATGCTAGAAGGGATGGAGTGTATAAGCAAAATAAATAAATAAATAAAAACTTCAAATAAAAATCGTAATAAAATTGCTTGGGTTGGACTGTGCTAGACTGGTTAATGGGGGTTAAGATTTTGGAAGAGATGGAGCCCAAAAAAAGAGAGACAAAGTATAGCTAAAATTTTTTTTTGGCCCCCTTGGGTCCGTCCTTAGTCTTAGAGAAGAAGCATGAAAAATTTAACTTTTTGGGATCGGGAAGTCTTAGCCAATGACCAATATGCTCTCTCTGTCCAATATAATGTGGAAGTAGAATTTGTTAAGATCAATCATACTATACTAGTACAAGTTGTACCAGGGAAATATATTATACTAGCGATTAAACTGGTTACCGAGTCTTCTCTAAAACGTATTGAATAAAATATCGAGTTGTACTAGCCTATATTAGGAATATTTTAGGTGTTTCAGCCTGTACAATACAAAAATAAATAAAATTTTATATAAAATTGAAAAAAAATGTTACTTAAGCTAATATATTTGATTAATGTGCCTAACTAATATTTAGGCTTATAAAATATGTAGAATTAAAGTTTATGTTGGTAAACATAAACATAACAATTAATAAATTCATGCTTACATAAATAAATACAAACATATATACATATATAGAAAATATAAATAGTAATAATCTCAAAACGGTACACTGATTTCAACCAATATCGAAATGGCTTAGGTTGGGTTGGGTTGAGCTAGCTAATGAGGGCAAGGTTTTGGAAGAGAAGGGGTCCAACTAAAAAAATGACAAAATATAGCTTCTTTTTTTTGGGCCAGGAGGGGTTCAGGCCCCCTCATGCATTGCACATTTGCACCTTTTACACACCTTGTCACCCTTATCATGCCATGTTCTATTTCATGCTCTTGCATCATTTTGATCTTTTAGCATCCTTAGCATGTCATGTTTACTTTATGCTTTGTAGCATTTTGTTTGAGCTTCATTTTCTCATTCATCTTGTACCCTTCATGCATCCTATCATTGTTCACATCTTTCTTTCTTTCCTTCATTCTTCTTGATCCCTTTGTTTACTCGTGACAAAAAGAGGGAGAGCATACTAGAGAGTATTGTCATTTCTATATGACTTTTGTGTACATTTTCAGGAGGAGAAATTCTATTTCTAGTGCACATTCGTAGGGGGGGAAATTCTTAGGGGAGATGCATATACTAAGGGGGAGAAGACATCTTTTATAAGGAAACCCTGTTTTGTTTTGTTTTACATTATGTTTGTTTGTTTGTTTTTTTATTTTAATTTTTTATGGTGTTTTGAGTTATGTTAATATCTATGCTTTGTTGTTCTTATCGCATCGTGTTTATGTGTTGGACATGCATACATCCTTATGTTATTGTGCTTTATTGATTACATGTTCGAATGATCATTTGTTTTGCTATGTGATCATTGTAGTCATTTCCATATGGCTGTCATTTCCATATAATTGTCATGTGTTTGATCAAGTTGCTCATATGTTTCACATCATATTTACTTGATCACTTTTTACTTGTTACATTATACTTGTCCTTTTATTACTTGCTTTACCTTGAGGGTCTAATATGTTATGTGCAAGTGTTTCAAGATACATGTATTTTGTTCCAAGTTTATCATAAGTTTTAGATTTAGGTGTGAGTGAGTTTTGCCATTGTTCCCAAACTCACGTTTAAGTCTAGAATCTGTTTTAGGGCGTTTTTATCACGGAATAGTCAAAGAGAGAGATTGTTAAGTTATGATTTTCACATAACATTTGTGTTGGCTTTATTCCATGACAAAAAATATTGTAATTGTATTAATTTATTTCATTGTATTTCATGGGATTCATTTGTAATGAGTTTAGTATTAAGTTGGTGAAGATTGCTCAAGAAGTTGATCTTGTGACATGGCTCACGAGTGGTGCAACCCGCGAAAGTCACATGAGAAGCACATGTTGAAAGTGCCTAAGTCACGAATGACCCACGAAACTAAGTGTGACTCTTATACCCTTCACTCATACTATATATACCCTCATTACCCATAAAATTGTAAAGAGGCTATTAAGAAAAAAAACCCTAAAAAGGTTTCTACAACACACCCACCTTGTTAGAGAGAGCTACTCATCCTTAAGTGATAATTTTTTTATAGTCTCTTCTCCTTTCCCTTTCCCATTGTCATACCTTGAGAGGAGATTTGTACCTAAACACAACCCATACATACCCAGAGTGTAGAGAGTGTTTTAGAGCTTGGGAAGTATTGGGTATTTGCTAAAAGAAGCCGGTGAGGCTTGGCAGTGCAATCGAGCAATATCGCGGGATCTGGATAACTATTGAAGACAAGACTCCGAAAAGTCCGTTGGTAGCTAGAGCTTGGAGGACTCAAGTATATTGAGTAGATTAAGCTTAGAGAGTCTTTTTGATATCTTTGTACTCCAACTTATTTACTAGTGGATCGATTTCGACTTGAAGGGTCGCGGAGAGATTTTTCACCGAGTTTTTCGGTTTTCTCTTCGATAACACATCTTGGTATTATCTTGTATTTGCATCTCTCTTCCCTTACTCTTTAAGCTTTATATTTGTTGATGCTTGCTTGTGGTTATGGCTTAGAGAGTAGTTTCGGTTATTGCGTATCATTTACTCTTGTTCCGCACTTAAATAAGTTAGAGTAAAAGCAATTAAACCGTGTTTTTAAAATTGGGGGTCTAAATAGGCTATAGTGTTTTACACTATTTGAGCTTTCAGTTTATATTTTGTTTTTCATTATTTATTTAGAGGAAGATTTTTTTTTTTTTTAATAAAAAAAGACTTGATATTGGATTTACAAATCTAAGGTAGAATGAGAAAAAATAAAGAATTCATTTAAGGTTCTTAAGAATAAACCAAACATTATAATCTCACATTCGTAGGAATCTTATTAGATTCTCAATTAAACCAAACATAGGAATAGTTACATTCTTAAGCATCTAGATTGCAAGACATCACATTCCCAATAATTTGAATGCCAAGAGTATTGTGGATTTGCCCATACCAAACACAACATAAGAGTCAAACAATCACAAAAAGGGTAATTTTATAGGGAAACGAGCTCTATGCCAGACATTGCAAATTTTGTGACCCCCTACCTTCCCTTTATAGTTTTTAAATTCCACCTTCCTGGCCCCAATAATTTACCTTGGATTATGTAGTCATATACCTTTTGATCACAAAAACACATATGCGTTCATACTATTTTCAATTGAGTTTTTATACTTTCTTGATATGGTTTTTTGTACTTTTATTATACACTAATCATAACATTTTGTGTTTCTAAACTTTGTTTTCAAAGCACCAATATATCATTGACTTAAGAGGGTTTTAATTTGTCTTCACCTGCAAAGAAAAGGATATGCTTTTCCATTTTCAATCATTCCATTACATTTGGAGAAATCACAACACTTGTCTTCAAACTATTTTATAGGAAGGTTTCTCCTATTGATGTGGTAACTCAAATAACAACTTATGTATACTATTAATCATCTAGAAAAAAAAGTGTATTTTTAATCAAATGATCTAATTTGATCTTTTTGTATATATAACTTTCTAAAAACTCCATTATGATGAAACTTTCACCTGAGAAATATTATAGAATTTTCATCAACCTGATGAAATTAACCCAATCTAATCCAACCTAACTCCTTAGATTGGGTTAAAATTTTATTTTGAGCCTCAGATTGATAATTTTTTCAACCTATTTGACCTAACTTGACCAACCATATATATAAATTTATTTTATTATCCTTACTAGGATATTTTAGTTTAATTCATTTTGGTATTTTGAAATTTTGGAATATAATTTAGACATATTATGGGATTTGTGATAATTTTTTTTTAAAAGCTTAAATAGTTTATGAAAGTCTTTTTTTTATTTATTTATAAGAGATGAAACAACTAAGCACAACTCAACAATAGACTAGGTTGAAAAAACCTTCTAACCCGACCCAATCTAACCCATGCGCACCTCTAACTACTCATTCACATTATACTTGGTAAAAACAAGTACACCTAATAGCATTAATATCAATTGTGCTATATATATATATATATATATATATATATATATATATATATATATATATTTATATATATTTTAACACACAAAAAATTTCTTTATTTATTTTATCATAACATTTACAATACACCCTACATCACATCTCTTACTTTAGCATATCATTCATTAAAATAACTTTAAAAACTCATTTTTTTATTAAAAAAAAAAAAAAACAAATAGGAATTTTTCGCCACCCCCACAAGCAACAGCTAAGCAGCCACCTATTGTAGCTTATTTTAGCATTTGGGTCCGAACCCTTCTACTACTAGAATGATATGGTCACAAATGCTAAAATATTTTGGTATTTGAGACATCTATTATAGTTTATTTTTTGGTATTTGGTGTGCTAAATGCTAAAAATTTAGCATTTAGCACATCTAATACTAGTGCTATGTTATGCCAAATGCTTATATAACACAAAAACTTACTTTTGCTACTTTAATATTACATTTAACATTGCACCCTAAATCACACGTTTTATTTTAACATTACAATACATTAAAATAATTTAAACAACCAATGAAAAAATTATTTAATTTCTCTAAACCCAAAACCCTCTCTCTCTCTCTCTCTCCACATTTAAAACATGAATAAATTTTGTTTAAAACATGATACAACATCCTTCTAGTAGGGTACCGTGTCATGTTATAAAAAATTGGGATTTGGCACATCTCATTAAGTATGGTTTTTGATGTTCAGTGTGCTAAATGCTAAAAATTTAGCATTTGATACTATTGATGCTAATGCTCTAAGCAACAGTGTAAGACTTCTTTTTTTCGTTAAGAGTGAAATACATGCTAACCAATCGTGAATTGTTAGGCAAAATTTATTTTTTCTTGAATGAAAACTTTTATTCAACCAAGAAATTACAACAAAAAAGCCACCCTCCTTATAAACATGATTAAAGGATCCAAATTTACATCAAAGCAACCAACAAAACCATTTGAGAGAGCCCAACAAGCTAGCTCGTGGACCAAGGAATCGTTAGGCTAACTTACATATGGTAAGAGTATTCAGTCTGTCTAAAATTTTTTGTCTATTTTAGCATAAAAACTTACTTTTTCTATTCTACACAGTTACTTTTCAAAAACTCCCACATCAGTTTATCTATTATACACTTTATTTTATTTAAATAATATTTTTATTCTTTTTTTATTAATACTTTACTTATCCGATCTCCACGTCTCTCTCTCATTAACATCTCTCTCTTCCCCACGTCTCTCTCTCTCAACTCCACCTCTCTTTCCCCTCAACTCTCTGTCTCTCTCATATCCCAAACCCAAAAGGACACACACACAGAGGCAATAACGACAGATTCGGTGGTAGCGGTGGCAGATCCAACGTTTGTCCTTGGGTTTTTCATATGGGTTTCCATTGGGTTTGATTTTGATTTGATTTTGGCTTGGGTTGATTTTGTGTTGGGTTTGAAATGAGTTTTTCGGTGTGGTTTTGGTGGTTCGGTGGTGTTGGGGTGGGTTTTCTGGTGGTGGTGTTGGTTGATGTGTGGTTCTCTCTTCTTCTTCTTCTTCAGCTGGGTTGTCGTGAAATGGTTTGTGGTGGTGTTGGATTGCGGCGGTGGTAGTGGTGGTGGTGCTAGGTGGTTCGGGTGGTTCTCTTCTTCCTTTTATTCTTCTTCTTCTTCTGCATTGCTGTGAATGTTAGGGAAGATAAGGATTCTGACAAGAGAAGCGGTGAGAGAAAAAAAGAAGAAGAATAAATTAATGTTATACACAGCTACAGCAACCGTCCATATTTGCAAGGTTACTGTAGCAAATGTGTATATTTACATATTTATACATCCACTGATGTGGGTAGTTTTGCAACCAAATTGGATGCTCTAACAATTATTGAATTTAATAAATTGAGAACTCATGATTTACAAAAATTATGAAATTTCAACGGTGAATATGGATTAAGAGACTTAGCCAACCACCTCTCATTTATAGATCATAAGTGAAATTGATACCTAACCAAAAACCTTATAAATGCCCCTTTTAAGCAATGGAAGAAGGTATATGCATTCAAAAGTAGTAATACTCTACAATTTTACTTCAAGCCTACTCTCAAAAATTTTCCATTGACTTAACTTTAGATGTACCTCCAACCAACACTATTGGTTGCTCTGAAGCTTAGGAAGTGATCTATTTAATCTTTGTAAGCTCTCACCTATGATTATGAATTTTCACTCGTTCCACCATTTTGTTGATTACTGTCTTTGTTGTGATCCCTCCCTTAGAAATTCATTTCCTACAAATTATAATGGACATTAGATAAGTTTCAAAATGACAGCATACAATAGACCCCGTAGTTCAAAAGATTGATGGCTCAAAATTATACTTGTTCACATGATTTATGATAAGAATACAATTCACCCAAATAAAAAAGGTTATATATCATTTGATTTCAAAACTTTTTATGGTTGCATCTAAAGAGTCAATTGCATGCGTCTGATGTACTCGTGCAGTGGATGCAACACGAATAATTAGATACATGTTCAAAAATGTCCTCATGTCACTTTTGTGTTTGTTCAATGTATTGGAACGTTTGACCGAACTCATGTGTTTTATTCAACGATAAAAATTTTTACTAGTTGAACTAATTGAAACTACTCATGTAACCTTTTAATTTAGTTGAACTAACTGAAATTTCACCCATTTCACTTTTTTTGGGTACAACCATCCTTTCACTAATAACAAAATCATAACAAAAAAAAAAAAAAAAAAAAACTAAATAAGCTGATGCAGTGTTTGTTTGGAAAAAAGACTAAATAGCTTTTTTGTTATAGGTGGAAAAGTTATTAATGGATGCGTTAAGACATTTGTTTAAGAACATTTTATGAGTAACTTTTTATATTTTCTATAAAAGTAACATTAAGACTTTCCTAATTAATAATTGCTCAAAGACACTGTTAACATCACCTTTAAAAGCGAGTAATTCTTAGGTACTCTTAGTTTCCGTTTGGTTTGAGTTTGAGTCAGATGTGTCTACATTTTTGGCCCTTTTTTTTTTTTTTTTTTTTTTTTAAGGTCCAGCGCTTCTTTCATGGGACATGAACAGTGCAAGTAGGCAAATGAACAGTAACCCGCGCGTGAACAGTAACTTTTTTATTATTATTTTTTTTATTGTTTTCAGTTTTCAGCAAAATAAGTGGTATCCAAACGTACATTTAGAGTACAGAGAATGATGCTCTCTACTCTCACATTCATGATGGGATCCACTTATTAAATTCATGGTATGATTCACTATGAATGTGAGAGGAGAGAGCATCATTTCACGATACTAACCAAAACATTTGTTAAGATATATGTGATTCAATGTTAGGAACATATGTCAACGTTTTATGTAATTGGCTAATCTTTTGACAAAACGCACTTTACTTGTAATTGAGTAGATCTAAGATATGTTTAATACTTCAAGAAATAAGTTTCAAGTTCAAGTGTTAAAACCATGCAAGTCTGTCCAAGAATCAAGTGTGAAAGTGCAGGATTTTAAAGCTCGACAGCTAGCATCTATTGAGATTTAAAAGCTGCTGAAGCCTGTGGCTTGACAGCTAGCTTGATAAATGGCTATTTATCGAGGTTTATGAAGTTCAATTTTTCAAGCTAATTTTCATCAAATCCGTGAATGTATGTTTGGATTTTCTTTTCTCACAACCCTAAACATATATAATGATTATTTTAAGGGCCGTAAAAGGTTACAAAAGTTGCATAAGAGCAAATTCCACAAATGTGAAGAAAGGTGTGACTGGAAACCTAGTTTGTCCTAATTCTTGAAGAAGCTGCTGTGTTTTGTACACCATAGGGTTTTGTGACCAAGTAACTTCATGATTTTCATCGTGTGATGAACAGAAGAACTTTGCAGTTAACATCCTTCTTAAGTTGGTGATCAAGTCGCGTACTGGGATCCGTGCAATTGGTTAGTCACGTACGGGGAGCCGTGCATTGAAAGGAGAGATTGTCACTACAGAACAAGTCCAATTGGGTATTGGGGTAAGGGTTCAACTGTAGATTGGTTGAAGGTACTGAGATTCTTTTACTTGTAACCGCTTGTTTTGATAATAGTGGATTTTCGGGAGTGATGACCTTAAAATCACTCGGTGGGGTTTTTGCCGTGTAGGTTTTTCCCATTCGTAAACAAATCACCGTGTCAATTTAATTTCCGCTGCATACTTAGTTTAATTGATGATTTGTTTGTGCTACCACGTACATCGCATGTTAATTTGATTAATTAATAAACTTGGCTAATTAATCAATTAATTTATCACAAGAGGTCAATACGTCTTTGGCCTATCAACATTTAGTATTAACCAAATTGAATTATGAAAAAAAAAAAAAATTCAGAACTAACGAGTAACTGCATCACTAATAATCATTCAAAACTAAAATATATCTCAATATCACAAATAATCAATCATAATATGTTAAAAAAAATAAACCACAACAACTAATAAGTTTACATACTTAGGATTTGAATGGTATATTGGTAAATTTTCATTTAATTAAACGAGTCAAACAGGTTTTATGTATTGGACATTAACTCAACCCGTTTATTAAACAGGCTAGTCATGTCAACTCGAATATGACACTAACTCATTAAGCTCCAACTCATAACCTGCTAATTTTGAGTTGTGTCGTGTCGTGTTGATACTTAGCAAACAACTAAGCGCCACATATTCGGATATTTGTGAGTTGCTTAAGGCCTATCTAGTCAAAAACATGTTTTCATAATTTTTTTTTAGAAATATCAAAAATTTAAAAACATCTTTGTTATAGTAAGATTTTTTTTTTCCTATTTGAAATATTTTGTTAGTAAAACACAACCAAACAAGAGCTCTGAAAATTTCTCCCAGGTAATATTGGTTGACTACTGTACACTGTTTATTCCAGTCAGTCCACTGAATGGTCGGTTTTAAATTCCATTCAAAGACGTTAACTGAGAGTTTGACCAAAAATGGTTGGTTTTATGTTATTTACACCCATCTTCTTCTTCTCACATAATTTGATTTATTGTTTGGTGTATTTTGGTATATATGTTTATGGTCATTGTTACAAAATTTATAATCACATATGTTATAATCCATTAAAAAAAAAAAGTGTTATAAAATATTTATGTCCCACTATCCAGTTATATATTCTCCGTTATTGTGTGATTAAATTTTCTTATAACTTATAAGTAGTATTTTAGTTTTATATAAAGGAGCTTTGTTACTCTTTAAAAAAGAAAGAAGAAGAAGAATATACAGAATATGAATATCTCTTTAGATAAACACAAAAAAAAAAAAAAAAAAAAAAATTGAAAGTAATAGATGAGGAATAGTGAGATACAGATATAAATTAAAGGTGTGTTTGGATACCGCTTATTTTACTGAAAACTGAAAACACTATAGCAAAATAATTTTTAAATGTATGAATAGTACTGTGAGACCAATTTTTAATGAAAATTTTGTTAAAAAAAGAGGATTGTGAGTTTTATAAATAATGTATGGGACCCACTGAACAGTGCCTAGAGAAATGCGCTTCCAAAAAAACAAAAAAAAACACAGACGTTGGAGACAGCCACTGTTGGGAATTTTTATAAATGTCTTTGAGTCTTTTTATGGATTTGCAAGGACAAGGGCGGAGACAGCCACTGTTGGGAAGACATGCCTCCCACCCCCAAATTTTTAATGTTTTTTTTTTTTAATTTTTTATTTATATAGTTTGTGTAATTATGAAAAGAAAATTAAAAATTTATTTACAAATATAGGAGTTGGCCTCCCCAAATATGCTCTTATAAATAAAGAAAAATAATTTGCTAATTGATCTAATAATTATAGAGACAATCTTGTTATTCATATTGAAATAAAAATTGTAAGAAGTTCACTATGAAAATGGTAAAAAAAATTTATTCTATGAAAGATCAACGTTGAGCATAATTTTCATAAGAGATATACTAAGTTCTTTTGTTGATATTTTTGTATGTCTAATATCAAATTATACAACTTTTGTATTCTCATTAGAGTTTAAAAAATGATAATTTTGTATACAATATATCTATAAATTATGACTTACTCTAGTATATTATAAAATATTAAGGTTTATATGTATATTTTTACCCATGTGTGTAGGTTTGTTTTGACTAATATATTAATACCACAATTTGGTTTCCAAAATAAAAAATCCTAGCTCCAAACCTAAACAATGATGCATTTTTTGTGAAACTTTTGCACTATGATGCATTACAGATCCATGGAGCCTACTACTTAATTAAAAACATGGGTATAGGTCATCTTTTAAAATAAAATTAAAAATTTATTTGATTGGACTTGTAGCCACGTTTTCCAAACGCAGCAATAGGCCCTATCACAAAAAACACGGCTAAAAACACCTAGAAACGCAGCTATAAACCTAACCTATAACCGCGTTTTATAAACATAGTTATAGGTTAGTAGTTAAAGTTACGTTTCTTAAAGTTACGTTTTTTGTAAATGTGGCTAAAATAAACGCGACTATAGCCCGCGTTTTTTGCAGTGTAAAAGCACTATCATTGGATTCTTTGTACCATGTACGTTAAACAAACCTACAAAACGGCGATGAAAACTTCATGGAAATAAAGTGAAGCTGACAACAATCTTGAATTATTGGGTAAATTAGAAAATTATATAGAAAAGTACGGCAAGAGGAAGCTACCTATCATTGATATAGCTTCTTAAAATTGGAGACATACCATGAAAAACATGCTCGAACACGACCAAAAGCATTTGTCGCATATATACTACCATACGAAAGGTTGGTTTTTACACGGATTGGGCAATGGGGAAAAGTCAAATATGTTTGCTTATAAATAATGAAACAATTCATCTTTGACAGAGAAATTATTATCTCTCTTAGGCCATTCGTAATAACCTAGAAAAAAAAACTGAGATAACGAATAAATTAATCTTTCCTGTACATAAATGCAAAAATAATATTGCTTGTGTAAGGCCCTTGGGCCCTGAGGTTTATTATCTACCCATATATTGGGCCTGTGGCCCAAGCCGAGGACAAAGACCCGCCCGAGGAGGAGAGACCTTCGTTAGAAGAGACTGTGTTGAAAAATAGAAAGGTGGGATTTGGTCATAATAGCTTTGGAGAGTGTGCCGAGGATAAAAATGTCCTCGGCCAGACTAGGCCGAGGTCCTGGAAGATGGTTTGACAGCAAGGATGACGACCTTGGAAATTCAATTGAGGCGGACAAACATTGCAGAGATATCAAATAAGGAGGAGCTCCAAAATATCTGGGGAGAAAGCTGCTACCTCTGCATTAAATGCACTGCAACTAACTCCCTGGCCGCATTAATGTAGAAGTGATACCTGAACAGTATATTTCAGCCTTACAACTACTACATGAGGACATATGGGAGGTGCTGATGGGACAAGTATAAGCACTAACCATCTAGCATACAGGTGGAAGGTGGAGATGAAAAGGAAAGAGAGTATAAAAGAAGAGAGAGGCAACAAGATTAAGGGATCGAGAAAAAAAGGAAAAAAAAAAACAATATAGCATTCCAGAACCAAACTTATAATAGGACTTGTGAGTAATATATAAGAATAGACCTCCTCGGACTTTGCCGATGACGATTTTTCTTCAACACAACCCTTTTTCTTTTCATTCTCTTATCATCTGAATCCTTCCCAGTGTTCATTTGATCAACTAAAGGCCAATTTTCCAACTCACTCTCTGCAAATTCATTGTTTTTGGGCTTTTTAGGCCTAAGTCCATCCATATAGTGGGCTGGGAACTCAAATCTGGTCCTTACAGCTTGGATCACAATTATTACATTAACAAATTGTGAAAAAAGTTACGTGATTTTAGTATTACTTGGCACGAAATTTCCTTTGGCGTATATAACATGATTTCCCTTCATCCAATATATATAAAACATGATTTCCCTATGTTGTGTGACACTCTCATTCTTCAAAATTTAAGAGTTATCTTAAAAAAAAAATTTAAATAAAACAAAGTGGGACCTATTTGACTGAATCTGCCAATATTTACTTGCCAGATCATTATGACAAAGCAAATTAATAGAGATAGGTTGCATGTGGAAAATATGTTATAATCACAAACCAAACATTATGCTTCTTCACTTGTTCATACTCTTTGAGTCCAACCCATTATAAATAGGTGCCTAGTTAGACAGTCTTCAGTTAGAAAGGACCTAGATGGCTTAATCTTGGATTCTTGGTTCATTAGAGAGTGGGCTATTGAGAGGGAGAGAAGTGGGTAGCCTATTGATGTATGCTTTTGCTCCTATCACTCATATTTTTCCATTACTTTTGGTTTTCTGTATTCTTTCTTTCTTTTCTTCATCGTTTTGCTCTATTTTCTTTTCTTTCTCTCTATCTTTCTATATTTTCTTGTTTGTTGTTTTTCCTTTTGCATTTTCACTGTGTATGTCTATAACCTTTTATACTGCCTGTCGTGATAGGATTTGCCATTTTTACCCTTTAACCACTTTTGGCCTGTTGTGGGTATCCTTCCAGGATAGTCCATTGGTCTGCCGGCTGCCCAACCACCACCACTACACTATGTTGGCTGCACCACACCTTATTCCTAGACAAAAGTGGTTTTTGTTTTGTCTCTTACCTCCCTTGACACTCCCATCCGGATAAGGGATAAACCTCTCCCTTACCAACCTCAATAGCATGCATCTAGTGATTCTAGCTCATGTTTACTTCTTTTGGGTGAGATGTCATCCCAGTAGGACATTTCTTCTAAAAGAACTTGAGTGGGAACCCCAAAATAGGCTCCCCCTTCTCCCCACCGCCAGACCACACCCTCTCATACCTCTAACCCGTGGCCCACCTCCCCTATATTGGCTGGGTACAGGTAGGTGGTGCTTGAGCTTTGTGTGCATGCTCCACTTCTGTCTAAGTCCATTGCCTTTCTGGCGCTCACACATTTGCCATTGCCTCCAGGTTTGTTTGATTTTGCTGCACGCTCTGATATTTATTTAACTCTTGCGGCGTGAATGATACATGGGCCTTTGGGCTTTCGTTTTCTGTATCTCATCTCTTCTTCGGGCTGGGCATTGCTTGGGTATGGGCTTTCTCTTTTTTACTTGGCCCATGTCCCCTTTTATCCTGCATCCGTGGGCTGGCTGGTGCTCCTGCCATGCCATTGCACTACTCTTGCTATGATATCACTTATCCCTTTGCCTTATTGTTACCTCTGGGCTGAAGCGACTGCCATGTCAATTTCTTATATTATTCATTCTTTTGGTCTTTACTACCCAGCATTCCTGCTAGGCCAATCCATTCTGTACCTTGGGCTTCCTTGGCCTATTTCGTTCTTTGCGCGTCCTCGGCCTATTTCATTATTTGGGCATCCTCGGCCCATTTCATCATTCCCTACGTTTTTCACTCCAATGGGTTTTTGCTAAATCCTTTAGGCTTCCTCAGCCCAATTACCACATCCTTACCTTTCGGGCTTATTGGCCGTTAAGCCAACCCCATGAATTTACTAATTCCTTTCTTTGGGCTTTCCCGGCCCATTTTTTACTTTCTTTCCATCTCTTACAGTTCTCATGAGCTTGCTACTTCATTCCTTGGGCTTTCTCGGCCCATTTGCTTTCTCTCTGGCCATTTATTATTTTGGTGGGCTTGTTGACCATTATTCCTACCATTCTGGCCAAATGGTCTTTATTTTATTGCTTTCTTTCTCCATCTTTTTCATATTATTGGGTTTCTTCTGCCATTTGGCCTTTTTGTCAAAAGTGGGCATCAACACCAATCAAAATTAATTTCAATTAATCACGTGTGATAGGTTTCACCCAAATGAATGCATGCAGACCGCTAAAACTTAATCTTGTGATATCTTTTTATCTGACTGTCCGATTTGGAAACTGAACGTATCGTGATGATTGTTAGAACCTCAAGATCATTCTCATGATATGTGATGAATGAGTTAATGACCAAAATGCAACCATGATTTTTGGGGTACATAAAATGGTCATTTTGTCATCTTCCAATGTTAAATTATGGGTGTGAAACTAAGTGTCTACACCATTCAATTAGGAAAGTTTTGGTACTAATATCTTCCTAAGCATGTACAATAACTTTTTGACTCATGATGATGCACAAAATCGTTAATGAGTTATTGTCCACATGCGCGTCAAATGAAGTACCTGAAGAACAAAAAGGATGAAGAACCTACAGAGAGCACCGGTGTGATGTTGGCCAAAGACCTTCTGAAGGTTAAGTCAGTAATAGAAGAATTTCCAATAACTCAAAAGTGTAAGACTAGGAAATTTCACGTACTTTGGAGAGGAGGAGGCTTAGTGTTTATATAGTGGTGTAGGATCGACTAAGATCCCATGAATGTAGGATCTTTCCTTGCAGGGAAGATATGGAGTTAATGCTCTGAGATCTTAGGGCTTTACTTCCCATTCTAGGAGGGTATGAATATGTAGAAGAATCTTTGGACGTTGTGTGCAAGTTATTTCTATATAAGGATGTATGAGTGGAGAACATGTGAAAAGGGTGTGAACCAAGTATGTGGCCTTACCCGACGAGTACCTCCTTCCTATTGGTATTGGGGTAACCAGACGGGTACTTTTCTTACCTGTCAGTGAATATGAGTGGAAAGTCATGGCCAAAGTGTTGTCATAATCAACCCGAAGGAGACCTAGTTCCAGATGGATAAGAGGAAATCGAAGGGCAATTCAAACCCGAAGGGCAAAAGGAGTTAGAAGAATTCTCAACCAAAATATTCTCTATCAACTTATAGTCTGATTAATTAAGACCTCTACATAAGGATTTAAAAGCAGATTTTGAAATATAACCAAGTGGTGACTTCATTCTCCAATCTCCATCCTAACTTTTGATTTAGTTGCATATTCTTGGATGGGTCCAAACCAAGAGTACCCAAGAGAGCCATTAAATGGGCAAACCTATAGTCATGTTTGGGGTGGTCACACCATTGCCCTTTCTTCCTAGTGAGCACAAACACTACTATTATTGTGTACCATCAAAAGTTATTGTTGAGACAGTGGAAGTGTTGATACTTAGCAAATAACTAAGGGCCACATATTCGGATATTTGTGGGTTGCTTAAGGCCTATCTAGTCAAAAACATGTTTTCATAATTTTTTTTTTAGAAATATAAAAAATTTAAAAACATCTTTGTTATAGTAAGATTTTTTTTTTCCTATCTGAAAATATTTTGTTAGAAAAATACAACCAAACCAGAGCTGAAAATTTCTCCTAAGTAATATTGGTTGACTACTGTACACTGTTTATTCTAGTCAATCCACTGAATGGTCGGTTTTAAATTCCATTCAAAGACTTTAACTGAGAGATTGACTAAAAATCGTTGGTTTTATGTTCTTTACCACCTTCTTCTTCTTCTTCATTTTTTTTCCCTTTTGAGAAGCACCTAATTCAATTTATTGTTCGGTGTATTTTAATATATATGTTTATGGTGGTTGCTACAAAATTTATAATCACATATATTATAATCCATTAAGAAGAATAAGCGTTATAAAATATTTATGCCCCATTATCCAGTTATTTATTCTCCGTTATTTTGTAATTAATTTTTCTTATAACTTACAAGTAGTATTTTAGTTTTTTATAAAAGAGCTTTGTTATATATAGAACCGTGCTATAATGCTCTTTTTTATTTATTTGTTTTTTTTTTTTTTGTTTAATGTTATAATTCTCAAAAGTGATATATAATTAACTGTGTGTATTTAATTTTTTTTAAAGAAGGAGGTAAGATAACGTGGAATAATGTTTAAAAATAAGATAGAGAACCACAAGAGATGTTAAAACCCAATGGGACATTTTAATTTATTGATTGGGATAAGAATTGTGATAAGTAAATAAACTTGAGATTTGAGCAAAAGAAATATGCTATATGTTAGTGTTGATGGATAAAGATTTGTTATAACTGTATAGAATTTGGATAAAATTTTTTTTGGAATGTTTTAAAGAATTAAAAAAAAAACATAAAAATTTCGGAATAAGAATGAGTAGTTTTTATGTGAGGTAATGATTGTTTTTTGGGAAGAAATAATTATATTTTTTTTGTATATATAATTGAAGTATTTGAATTCAAATAGATAACAAATACAGATAAGAATCAGATATTTGAATACAAATGGGTGATGAGAATAACGGATTTTTTTTTTTTTTTTTTTTTTTTTTTTTTTTTTTTGTATGTGAGATAGTATAACAGTTTTAACATTTTTTTTTTTAACTTTTTTGTAGGAAAAAAAAATTAAACTAAAGGTATGTTATTTCATAATTTGCATAAGGATATTTTGGTACGCCAAAAATTAAAGACGAAATAGGGGAATCTTCTTATTAATAGTATAGATATATAAAATGAGTATCTCTTTAGATAAACACAACAAAAAAAACCACTGCATACCCTTGGTGCGATGGTTACTCCACAAGTATAAGTGCTTGTGGGGTTTAGGGGGCAAAGGTCGGGATTTAAGTCTTCAGGAGAGAGTTTCACACATATATACACTTAAATTAGGTTAGAGTAGAATTTCTATTTTGTAAAAACAAAAAAAATTGAAAATAATAGATGAGAAATAGTGAGATACATATATAAATTTAAGTGGGAATTTTGTAAGAGCACTTGCATCAGTAGGTGCAAAATTGTGCATAAATGCACAAGTGCTACAGTAACCGTGCATATATGCACGGTTACTGTAGCTCGTGCATATAATATTTTAGTATTTTTTTGGTATATGCACGGTTACTGTAACTCGTGCATATAATATTTTAGTATTTTTTTTGTAGTATTGGGTATGTGAGAGAGAGGGGTAGTGAGTGAGGAAATAATAAAAAATTGTAAAAGAATGAATATTTTATTGAATAAATGTGTAAAATAGATAGACTGATGTGGGAGTTTTGTAAAAATTGGTGTATAAAATAAAAAAAAGTAGGTTTTAGATGTAAATTAGAAGGAAACTTATACACTTACTGATGCGATTGCTCAAACTGTCATTCTATGGCTAAGCAAGGACAGGGGCGGTGTTAGGCATGGTTCTGTTTGATTGTATGTTGTATTGTAGTAGGCTGTGGTAGTGTATTGTATAGTACTAGTATTAGTAGTATAAGTGCCTAAGTGCATATATCAGACTTGTAGGGTATAGTGTTAATTGAGGGGTTGTGGTGTCATGGGCTATACGGGTTAGTTAGTGACAGTACAGGACAGTTAGAGTTAGTTAGAGGATTGTTGGTTATCATTGACAACCGGTAGACGATGTAGAGATGTATAAGAGAAGAGGCTGTTGTAGACTGATCAATTAATCAAGCAAGTATAATCTCAGTTCAATTCTTTTTTCCTTTCTCTTTCTCTGTTTTCCCTTTCCTCAATTCCTGGAGGCCCAGCTGACCTTGAATCCATGCTATACACAAGAACCATTGAATATTACCTTAACAGGCGGAGAAAGCCTACTAATTAATTAAAAACGTGATTTGTTAAGCCTGATGAGAACGTGTAACTGAAGAACAGGGGCGGAGACAGCCTACTAATTAATTAAAAACGTGATTTGTTAAGCTTGATGAGAACGTGTAACTGAAAGAGAATATATACCACAAATCCATTCAAAGTTAAGCACGCTATCACCGGATTCTTTGTACGTACCATGTACGTCAAATAATTTATATATAATTTTTTTTATTAGTTTATTTTATGCTTAAAAATATTTTTGCATATATTGGCTAAAATCTTGCACACCCTGATCATAGATCAATACAACCTAAAACGAAACAACAATTAGACATTTAGTGTATTATTTATGTTAGTATGTAATTGAAGAAAAAAAATAGTAAAGTTAGCAATTGTTTAAATATTTGATTGGTTAAGTAGATATTTAGTGTAATATTTATATATGGATGAATATGAATGTAGGGGTTAATAAATAATATAGTGTCAGTGAGTTGCATTTTGTCATTTTAGTTTAAAATATTTTTATAAAAATAATGACAACTGCTTAAAAATAAATAAATATTATTCAAACTTAACATAATAAAATAGTTACACTTAGCTGGCCACATTGAAAATAGATAATAAAAACTGATAATGAACTATCATATAACGATTTTAAAATATGAAAACTCGTAGAAGTTGTAAAATTTCATATATTTGCATTTTTTTATAATTCGATATATTCAAGTTTTTTTTTTATTAAATTTTATTTAATTTAGATTTTGTAATGGCCCCTTGAAAAAATTCATCGAGCCGCCGCGGCAAACGAACCTGCAAAAACGAAGGTGAAAACTTCATGGAAATAAAGAGAAGCTGACAACAATCTTGAATTATTGGGTAAATTAAAGAATATAGAAAAGTACGGCAAGAGGAAGCGACCTAATAGGGTACGTTGTTTTGCTCGAGATATAGCTAACACCTTTGGAGACATACCATGAAAAACATGCTCGAACACGACCAAAAGCATTTGTCGCATATATACTACCATACGAAAGGTTGGTTTTTACACGGTTTGGACAATGGGGAAAAGTCAAATGTTTGCTTATAAATAATGAAACAATTCATCTTTGACAGAGAAATTATTAGCTCTTTAAGGCAATTCATAATAACCAAGAAAAAAAACTGAGATAACGAATAAATTAATCTTTCCTATACATGTATGCAAAAATAGCATTGCTTGGATCACAATTATTACCTTAAAAAATTGTGAAAAAAGTTACATGATTTTAATATTATTTGGCATGAAATTCATGTTGGTGTATAACATGATTTTCCTATGTTGCGTGACACTCAATTCTTCAAAATTTGAGAATTATCTTCAAACAAAAAATTTAATAAAACAAAGTGGTAGCTATTTGACTGAATCTGCCAATATTTACTTGCCGAATCATTATGACAGAGGAAAGAAAGCAAATTAATAGAAATAGGTTGCATGTGGAAAATATGTTATAATCACAAACCAAACATTTTGCTTCTTCACTTGTTCATACTCTTGAGTCCAACCCATTATAAATAGGTGCCTAGCTAGACAGTCTTCAATTAGAAAGAGAAGCAACTGAAACCTCCCATAATCCAACAAAAGAAAGAAAAAAAAAAACACATTTACACTGTTCTTGCTCTCATTTCAAAGTAAAACACCAGCAAATAGCAATTTTCCTGTCTCTGAAGAGACCATGTACTCCGAGCTAAAAGCTAGTGAATCATCTATACTTATAAGTCATGACCAAGAATGGGTCATACAGATAAGTCGAGCCCTAGAGGAAGGCCTTCAAGACAATGATGAAGGTGTTCCTGTTAGCATCTTTAGCGTACCCAAAACCCTACTCTCTTTCAAACCAGAAGCATACATTCCACAACTTGTAGCCCTTGGCCCATACCATCACCACCGGCTCGAACTCCTCGAGATGGAACGCTACAAGCTCACTTCAGCTATGAGACTGCAAAAGAAACTCAAAGAAATCAAATTCCGTGACTTGGTTAACCAAATTGCGGAAAGTGATAGCTGCATCCGTGCTTGTTATCATAGGTTCTTGGAATTCGACCAAGAAACACTCTCTTGGATGTTGTCCATTGATGCTTCCTTCTTGTTGGAGTACCTCCAAACCTACTCCACAAAAATGGAAGACTCGCTTATGCGAATAACTTCTAAGATGGCGCATTTGATTGACCACACGCATCGGAAAACGGCACACCATGCAGTCCTTAGGGATATTATCAAGCTAGAAAACCAAATCCCTTTATTTTTGCTCAGAGAAGTCCACAGTTTTTATCCCTGCGAAGATCATGACGAGGTATTAGCAACAATGCTAATTGGTTTTTGCAAACATCTGTCGCCCATAGAGTGCATCAATGAGCAATATTTCAAAGAAGAATGTTTCACCAAATCCCATTTGCTAGAGCTTCTCTACTACATGGTTGCACCGAAATTGCAACTTGTAGCTGATAATTCTGAGCAGGAAAAGCCAAAAGAAGACAAAAAGATTGGCTGCTTCCAATCCATCTTGAATGCACTATGTCATATTAACTTGGCCCCGCTCCGCCTTCTCATTAAGATTTTCAATTCAAAGGCAGTGAAGCTTTTAGTTACACTGCCATTTATAATCATCTCCTATCTATGTAAACTTAAGAACAAAAGTGATATAACCAATCTCATCTCGTCAGCTGAGGCTGTGGCCGAAGACGCGCAAAGCGTATCTAATGAGAAGAAAGATGAAAGCCCAAAAGTAGAAGAGATTGCAATTCCTAGCGTCACACAGCTTCATAAAAATGGTATTAAATTTCGTCCATCAAAGGGTGGCTTGGGGACTATAAATTTTGACAAAAGTTCAGGTACATTTTACCTTCCAGTTATTCATTTGGATGGCAACTCTGAGGTTGTTTTAAGGAACCTCGTTGCCTACGAGGCATGTATTGCACCGGACGTGATGGTTTTTACACGCTACACGGAATTGATGAATGGAATTATTGATACTGAGGAGGATGTGAAGATTCTTCGAGAGGCTGGGATCATCTTGAACCGGCTCAAAAGCGATGAAGAAGTAGCGATGCTTTGGAATGGAATGACTAAGTCTGTGAGGGTAACAAAAGTTCCAATTCTAGACAAGGCCATTGAAGCTGCAAATGCTAGTTATTCGCGGTGTTGGAGGAACAAGATGACTGGTTTCAAGAAGTATATCTTTGGTTCATGGCCATGTCTTACATTTTTAGCAGCTAACATTCTAATATTGCTGTCTATTCTGCAGGCTGCTTGTTCTATGTACAATTGTTCCAAATTGTTGGCCACCCTATGAATTTTTACACTCTGTTGTTGCCTAGTGTATTTGACTGGCTGCATGTGAGCAACATGTGTTACCAATTCTTATTGTATTCACTAAAACGAGTACAAATCTTCTATCCCACCCTTTATGCTCTATTTTATGTTCCACGAATTAAAATTCGCCACATGTCCACTTATTTCATTAATGCCTAATTTTATGCCTTTTCTCTTTTCATTTACCTAAAAAAAAACAAAAACCAATACATTATAGCATGGCAGCACCACCACCACCATCCTCCACCAGCACAGGCCGTCGGTGCTGCTAGTCATGGCCTTGCTACCGCTGCCACTAAACTCACCAATCTTAGATCTGGCTCTTCAATAAATTTCACCTTTTGATTGGCAAACACTTTCATTGCTTACAACTGTAACACAAATGGTTGTCCTACTCATCCCAATTAAATCAAATCCCTCATAAACCCAAACCCAATCAACGATTCTTCTCCACTTGGAATAATCCACGAAAATCAAAGAATGTTCTCAACTAAACTCTCTATATTTTCACCACTTTAAAGTCTCATCCTCTCTTCTCCTTCACATGCCACCCAAAGCCCATAAAAATTTCTTCCTATTTCCAATTAGTCTTCACTGTCCACCTCCATTTACACTCCTAGACATGAGTTTGCTTCTGTAATCGTGATTTGAGATTTGAAGTTTTTTATTTTCTTATGGGTTAATTGGTAATCTCCTTTTTATTTTGTGAAATCGGAGTTTGTAAGGTTAGTGGTAGTGGTGGCACTGTGACTGGTGGCATCAGTGACCCTTTGTTGGTGGTGCTAGAGGAGGTTGGTGGTGGTGGTGCTACCGTGCTGTTATGTATTAGTTTTTGTTTATTTATATATTTATTTATCTTTTAGGTAAATGAAAGGAGAAAATGCATAAAATTAGGCATTAATGAAATAAATGGACATGTGGCGAATTTTAATTCGTGGAACATAAAGTGGAGCATAAAGGGTGAGACAACAGATTTGGACTCCACTAAAACACAATTGAATACGACAAAAAAAAAAAAAAAAAATCATTCCTTTTGAAATTAATACCTCTAGTATATATACCATATGAGAATTTTCATTTAGTTATGGTCACCAATGACCCTTTATCTTATCCACAATGACCCTTTATCTTATCCACAATGACCTTGCTCTCTCCTCCTTAGAGCTCTTCCAGCAATACCTTACTCTCTCCTTCTTCTTGCGTTCCTCCCCGTGAAAATCCATTTTTTCTCTCTTGGTTTCATGCTTTATTTTCCCTCTTCCCATAAGGAGGACCCTTGGGCCAAAGCCATCAAATTCGTTGTAGCACTGTTTATTTATAAGACTCTTTTCATATTTCTTTTTGGACTAGAAATACATTACATCTTTAATAAGGAATAGACAAACTTTCCTTCCACACCAAGGAATAATATTTTCTTTCACAGAAACCCAAATGAATTTTTCCTTCTTCAACTAAGAAACTTAATTGACTTTCTAAATCACAATTAGAATATGAGACAATTTTCCAACGCATGATACTGAAAGAGAATATATACCACAAATCCATTCAAAGTTCAAACACGCTATCACGGGAATCTTTGTACCATGAACATCAAACAAACCTACAAAATGATGATGAAAACTACAAGGAAATAAAGAGAAGCTGACAGCAATGTTGAATTCTTGTATAAATTAGAGAATATAGAAAAGTATGGCAAGAGGAAGCTACCAATGAGGGTAGTGGTAGTGGTGGCACTGTGACTGGTGGCACCGGTGACCCTTTGTTGGTGGTACTAGAGGAGGTTGGTAGTGGTGGTGCTACCGTGCTGTTATGTATTAGTTTTTGTTTATTTATATATTTATTTATCTTTTAGGTAAATGAAAGGAGAAAATGCATAAAATTAGGCATTAATGAAATAAGTGGACATGTGGCGAATTTTAATTCGTGGAACATAAAGTGGAGCATAAAGGGTGAGACAAAAGATTTGGAATCCACTAAAACACAATTGAATACGACAAAAAAAAAAAAAAATCATTCCTTTTGAAATTAATACCTCTAGTATATATACCATATGAGAATTTTCATTTAGTTATGGTCACCAATGACCCTTTATCTTATCCACAATGACCCTTTATCTTATCCACAATGACCTTGCTCGCTCCTCCTTAGCTATCTTCCAACAATACCTTACTCTCTCCTTCTTCTTGTGTTCCTCCCCGTGAAAATCCATTTTTTCTCTCTTGGTTTCATGCTTTATTTTCCCTCTTCCCATAAGGAGGACCCTTGGGCCAAAGCTATCAAATTCGTTATAGCACTGTTTATTTATAAGACTCTTTTCATATTTCTTTTTGGACTAGAAATACATTACATCTTTAATAAGGAATAGACAAACTTTCCTTCCACACCAAGAAATAATATTTTCTTTCACAGAAACCCAAATTAATTTTTCATTCTTCAATTAGGAAACTTAATTGACTTTCTAAATCACAATTAGAATATGAGACAATTTTCCAACGCATGATACTGAAAGAGAATATATACCACAAATCCATTCAAAGTTCAAACACGCTATCACGGGAATCTTTGTACCATGAACATCAAACAAACCTACAAAACGACGATGAAAACTACAAGGAAATAAAGAGAAGCTGACAGCAATGCTGAATTCTTGTATAAATTAGAGAATCTAGAAAAGTATGGCAAGAGGAAGCTACCAATGAGGGTAGTTTTGTTCGTGATATAGCTGACACATTTGGAGACGTACCATGTTGAAAACATGCTCAAACGTCACGACAAAAAACATTTGTCGCATATATACTACAATATGAGGTAGGTTTTTACACGGTTTGGGCAATGGGGAAAAGTCAAATGTTTGCTTATAAATAATGAAACAATTCATCTTTGACAGAGAAATTATTATCACTTTTAGGCAATTCGTAATAACCTAGAAAAAAAATTGAGATAATAAATAAATTAACCTTACCTATACATATATGCAAAAATAGCATTGTTTAGATCACAATTTATTATCTTAACAAATTGTGAAAAAAATTATGTATTTTTTTTTGGCTGAATGTGATTTTAGCATTACTTGGCACGAAATTTATGTTGGTGTATATAACATGATTTCCCTTCATCCAATATATATAAAACATGATTTCCCTATGTTGCGTGACACTCGCATTCTTCAAAATTTGAGAGTTAACTTTAAAACAAATTTAAATAAAACAAAGTGGGAGCCATTTGACTGAATCTGACAATATTTACTTGCTAGATCATTGTGACAAAGGAAAGCAAATAGAAATAGCATGCATGTGGAAAATCTGTTATAATTGTACGTTTTTAGACCCCTTAAAACACAAGTTGTTTAACCTAGTTATTTAGTCAAGTGATTACTTAGATAAATTATTCAGATCTAGGTTAACACATTCAGATCATATCATGTAAGTAATGCGGAAATATAAAGAACACAAGATATGATAACTTAGGAAAACCAAACCGGTAAAAAACCTGGGGAGAATTTAACCTAGCTATCCTCAAGGTAAAACAAATCCACTATGAAAGAATTGAAGTTTTTACAATAAAATTTAGACCACTAACATCCCATTGCTACCTCGTGTAGAAAACTTACTACCACGACCACGTGACAACTCCGAGTCCACGGACTGTTTCTTTCCTTGATCCATTGCAACCACAAGTACTCCCACTTGTGACTTTGAGACTCCACTCAAAGGTTTTAGATCTTCTTTAAATTCTTTATGCAGCAACTGAAGCGATCTCCAAGTTCTTGACATGAATCTTGATAACCCTAAGTGTGTGTGAAGGTAAACACCTCTAGGTCTCAACAGAGATTCAACACACAGCACATCAACTACCTCTAAAACGTAGCTAGGGTTTTTTCTTTTATACTTACAGTAAAACATAAAACCCTACACGTCAAACCGGGCTTGGGCTAAGTTGGAAAAATCTGCAGAAAATTAATCTGTATGAGGTTTGATCGATCGAGCCTTGCAGATTTAGCCAATAAATCCTACAATTCACTTGATTCCAACTTTACAAATAAACACACTTTGAGCAGCCTAAATCTAAACTCTAAGTTTTGATCATGGTTTACCAACGCATTACAAATTGAAGTTCTAATACATTCAGTTCCTAAAATCTTAGAATCTATCAATAATCACAAACCAAACAATATTTTGCTTCTTCACTTGTTCACACTCTTGAGTCCAACCCATTATAAATAGGTGCCTGGCTAGACAATCTTTAATTAGAAAGAGAAGCAACTGAAACCTCACATACTCCAACAAAAGAAAGAAGAAAAAAACACATTTACACTGCTCTCTCTCATTTCAACACTAGCAAATAGCAATTTTCCCCTACTCTGAAGAGACCATGTACTCTGAGCTAAAAGCCAGTGAATCATCTATACTTATTAGTCATAACCAAGAATGGGTCATACAAATAAGTCGAGCCCTAGAGGAAGGCCTTCAAGACAATGATGAAGGTGTTCTTGTTAGCATCTTTAGCATACCCAAAACCCTACTCTCTTTCAAACCAGAAGCATACATTCCACAACTTGTAACCCTTGGCCCATACCATCACTACCGGCTCGAACTTATCGAGATGGAACGCTACAAACTCACTTCAGCTATGAGATTGCAAAAGAATCTCAAAGAAATCAAATTCCGCGACTTGGTTAACCAAATCGCGGAAAGTGATAGTTGCATCCGTGCTTATTATCATTGGTTCTTGGAATTCGACCAAGAAACACTCTCTTGGATGTTGTCCATTGATGCTTCCTTCTTGTTGGAGTACCTCCAAACCTAATCCACAAAAATGGAAGACTCGCTTATGCGAATAACTTCTAAGATGGCGCATTTGATCGACCACACGCATAGGAAAACGGCACACACCATGCAGTGCTAAGGGATATTATCATGCTAGAAAACCAAATCCCTTTAGTTTTGCTCAGAGAAGTCCATAGTTTTTATCCTCGTGAAGATCATGACCAAGTATTAGCAACAATGCTAATTGGTTTTTGCAAACATCTGTCGCCCATAAACATAAAGTGCATCAATGAGCAAAATTTCAAAGAAGAATGTTTCACCAAATCCCATTTGCTAGAGCTTCTCTACTACATGGTTGCACCAAAATTGCAACTTGTAGCTGATAATTCTGAGCAGGAAAAGCCAAAAGAAGACAAAGAGATTGGCTGCTTCCAATCCATCTTGAAAGCACTATGTTATATTAACTTGGCCCCGCTTCGCCTTATCATTAAGATTTTCAATTCAAAGGCAGTGAAGCTTTTAGTTACACTGCCATTTATAATCATTTCCTATATATGTAATCTTAAGAACAAGAGTGATATAACCAATCTCATCTCGTCAGCTGAGGCTGTGGCTGAAGAGGCGCAAAGCGTATCTAATGAGATGAAAGATGAAAGCCCAAAAGTAGAAGAGATTGAAATTCCTAGCGTGACACAGCTTATTAAAATTGGTGTTAAATTTCGTCCATCAAAGGGTGGCTTGGGGACTATAAATTTTGACAAGTCTTCAGGTACATTTTACCTTCCAGCTATTCATTTGGATGGCAACTCTGAGGTTGTTTTAAGGAACCTCGTCGCCTATGAGGCATGTATTGCACCGGACGTGATGGTTTTTACACGCTACACAGAATTGATGAATGGAATAATTGATACTGAGGAGGATGTGAAGATTCTTCGGGAGGCCGGGATCATCTTGAACCGGCTCAAAAGCGACGAAGAAGTAGCGATGCTTTGGAATGGAATGACTAAGTCTGTGAGGGTAACAAAATTTCCAATTCTAGACAAGGCCATTGAAGCTGCAAATGCTTGTTATTCGGGGTGTTGGAGGAACAAGATGACTGGTTTCATGAAGAAGTTTATCTTAGGTTCATGGCCATGTCTCACATTTTTAGCAGCTAACGTTCTAATATTGCTGTCTACTCTGCAGGCTGCTTGTTCTATGTACAATTGTTCCAAATTGTTGGCCACCCTATGAATTTTTGCACTCTCTATTGTTGCTTATTGTATTTGACTGGCTGCATGTGAGCAACATGTGTTACCAATTCTTATTGTATTCACTAAAACACAATTAAATGCAACAACAATAAAAAATCATTGCTTTTGAAAATAAGACCTCTAGTATACATACCATATGAGAGTTTTAATTTGGTTAATGCAAAGCCAGGGTGCGAGATAGGGCAATTGCCCCCATTTGACTCCTCTTAAAAGACCTTATAGTTGCTATTTCATTATTAATAGAATCTTGCTATTTGTTTAGTGAAATCATGCCACCAGGGTTATCAATATATTGTAATTATTCCTTAAAAAAAATGTCACTTGTTTAGAAAGGAAAAAAAAAAAAAAGTCACGGCACTTTTAGTGTTTATCATTTTTTAAATTTTCGCGCCATTTTTTTTTAATTTATAGTCACTGCATTTCAACTAATGTGTCTTATATTTTACACACAATTATTATTATTATTAAAAACCTTCCCAATGTTCCTTTATGGTACTAAAACCCTTAAGCCTCCAACGTCTTTTAATTTTTCTTCTTCTCCATATCTTGACATTTTAGTTTCAAACTCTAGATTTTTGTTATAAACCCAAATTTTAAATCAATCACATTCTTTAGCACATCAATTTATAAACTTTATGTAACAAAATTTGTAGTATATTTAGCAATTTTCAATTTCAAATACTTTGAAGCCAAATTTTTAAAAATAATCCATGTAGTGCAATGTGTACACAACTTTGCATGTGTATTGATATATATACTCTTAAAACCTTTAAATTAATTTATTTTCTCAATTTATTTAAGGAATTAAATTAGATGTCTAAACTTAATATATTTATTGTTAGGTTCTAAGGATTTAAGATCTAAATGTTTTAGAACTTCAATATGTAATGTTGGCAAACCATGATCAAAACTTAGAGTCTAGATTTAGGCTGCTCAAAGTATGTTTATTGTGAAGTTGGAATTGAGTAATTGCAGAAAATTACTATTCACTTTCTACAGGGCTCGATCGATCGAAAATTAGACTCGATTGATCGAAACTTATGGAAAATGTTTTTTCTGCAGAATTTTTTCAACTTAGCCCAAGCTCGTATGACGTGTAGGGTTTTATGATTTGCCTTAAGTATAAAAGGAAAAACTCTAGCCACATTTTCAAGTTGTTGTTTATGCTGTGTGTGTGAATCTCTTGTGAGATCTAAAAGTGTTTGCCTTCATACACACTTAAGATTATCAAGATCAAGATTGATGTCAAGAGCTTGGTGATTGCTTCAGTTGTTGCATAAAGAGCATAAAGAAAAACACAAGTGGGAGTACTTGTGGTTGCTGTGAATCCAAGAAAAAAGTAGTTCGTGAATTCGGAGCTGTCATGTGGTCGTGGTAGTAAGTTTTCTACTCGAGGTAGCAATAGGATGTTAGTGGTCTAAGTTGCTATTGTAAAACTTCAATTCTTTCATAGTGGATCCGTTTTACCTTGAGGATAGTTAGGTTAAATCCTCCCAGGTTTTTTACTGGTTTGGTTTTCCTGGGTTATCATCTCATTGTATTCTTTATTTTCCGCATTGTTTACATAATATGATTTACTTGTGTTAACCTAGATTTGATTAATTTACCTAAGTAAACACTTGGCTAAATAACTAGGTTAATCAATTTGTATTTTAAGGGGTCTAAAAACGTACAAGTGGTATCAGAGCAAGTTAGCTCTAGTATTTAGATCCTTTGATCTAAGAATTGATCCTTGACCCCTGTTGTCATGGAACACGGTCACTCTCTTGTGATCCCACCTCACTTTGATGGGAAAAACTATGCCTACTGGAAAGTAAGGATGAAAACATTCTTGAAATCTATTGATGAGAGAGTTTGGAATTCCGTTGAGTACGGATGGGAGAAGCCCACTACTCCAGTTAATGAGTGGCAAACTTCTGAGAAAGAAGCAGCCACTTTTAATAGCAAAGTTATGAATGCTATTTATAACGCTGTTTCTATAGAGGAATTCAAGAGAATCTCTAATGTTGAGATTGCTCATACTGCTTAGAATATTCTCCAGACTGTGCATGAAGGCACAAAGACAATTAAGATTAACAAACTGCAGTAGTTAACTACTAGGTTTGAAAGTATTAGAATGTCTAATGATGAATGTTTTGATGAATTTTATGCTAAACTGAATGATCTTGTTAACTCTGCTTATAATTTGGGTGAAATCTATGATCAACCTAAAATTGTTAGGAAGATACTTAGATCTTTAACTGAGGATTTCAGACCCAAAGTGACTACCATAACTGAAAGTAAGGATGTGGACTCCATCCCTGTTGATGAACTTGTAGGATCTCTCCAGTCCTATGAGTTAGACCTACCCAAGACAAACAAATCCAAATCAATGACTCTTAAGTCAGTTGATGATGTTGATGGGAATGGATTTGATGACGAATTCTCTGCTACAGAGATTGCATATCTTACCAAGAACTTTAGAAACTTTCTTAGGAACAACAACAGAAGGGCAAGAGCTAAAAATAATGTTGAACCTAGAAATTTTAGGAGGAATGATCCCACTAAAGTGAACAATACTAAAAAACCTAAAGAGAAAGTAGGTCAAACCTCTAATAATTCTATGAGTTAACATGTTTTAGTTGTCAAGGGTATGGTCATGTGAAATCAGAATGTCCTACATTATTGAGATCAAAGGGTAAGACTATGGCTGTAACCCTTAGTGATGATGAAGTTTCTGATCATGAGTCTGGTAGTGACGAGAATGGAAACTTCATTACTTTCACAGCTACTACTGTAGTTGATGAAAGTGTTGTGGTTGATGAGAACCCTTCTGATGGGGAACTCTCTGAGAATGCTGATTTGCAAGAAGCCTATAATAAATTTTGCAAGATTGTTGCAAAGGATGCTATGAATGTTGATTTAGGCTTACAGAAAATTGCTTCTTTTGAACTTGATAAGAAAAATTTGCTCTTGAAATTGTTTGATGCTAATGAATTGCTTGATAAGGTGAAGACTGAGAACATGTTATTACTTGATAAAGTGAAAAATTTGGAACTTGAATTATCTTTTGCTAGAGAACAAATAAATAGGTCTGCTAGTTCCAAACTTGAACACATGTTGAGTATTCAGAAGTCTCCCTTAGACAAAACTGGTCTAGGTTTTGAAGATAGCATCACTATTCCTAAGACTCATTCCATAAACTTTGTTTCTTCTTCTAAGCCCCCCGTGAGTGAGATTGTCAAACTAGTAGAAGTTACACCTCCTAGGAAGATTAGGGTTGATCTTAAAGAGTCTAAGTCTAAGAATTCCACCCTTCCTAAGGATAACTTGCATGATAGACCTGCATGGGTTTGTCATTTTTGTGGAAAGTTTGGGCACATTCGTCTAAACTGTTTCAAGTTGCAAGTTGCTAAGCGAGCAAATAAGCCAAAAGTACCTGTGCCTCAAGCACAAGATCCCATGGTACTTATTGGTGAGTTGGTAAAGGCTTTAAACCTTTATTCCAATCCTGGAGTTGCTCATCATTCTAATGTGAATAATAACTCCAATGCAAAAGTTGCATCTAAAAAGTTTTGGATACAAAAGGCTCGATCTAATTGAGTCTTTCTTTTATGATCCTTGTGCTTGATCTCTTTATTCTTTGTGATTATTCTTCTTTGCTTTTTTTTTTCTTTGTTTCTAGGATTTGCATTGCATAACATTCATGCATTTCATGCTAGGTTGTTTTTGTTATTTTTTCCAAAAATAAATAATTAAAAAAAAACAAAAAAAAAAAAAGAAGGAAAAGGAAAGAAAAATGTGTTTTGCATTATTTTTCTTGGACTTGAAATCAAGGTTGGCCATATTATCTTTACATAACATATTTATGTACCTTGTTTAGCTTGGATGTGCCTATTTTATTGCACTTTACTAGTTTGAGCTTTGTAGTGCATGTTGTGTGGAAGTTGTTTATAGTTTTTGATCACATGATCATGATCTTGAAGTCACATGCTTTTGATTGTAAAGACTAAAAAATCCTAAGAGAAAGGCATAAATAACCATCTCACCACTGTTTACTAGCCAATCATGAACACCTTAGTGCATATCATATGATTTTGTGCTTGAAAAAGTGTAGTACATGCACAAAAAGAACATAAGGTGTAGTCTCAGCTTATAATAAAATTCAAATTGAAATAAAATTGGTGTGTACATTATCTTGGCTATCTTAATAAGTTTCAAATCAAATAAAATTGGTGTATACATTATGAGGCAAATCAAGAAACTTACATGATTGCAAGCTTGTTTTCTAGGAGACGTGAGAGTTATATGATGTAACTCTTTAGGTGATAGTCACTTTCAAACTTATGTGATGAATTTTGTAGAAATTGTGATTGATCTCTATTTACTTATCATCTCACATGTATCTCAAGTTATTCTAGTTGCACACACTACACAAGTTAATCTTTATTAAACTTAGTACATTATATTGTGTGTGAACTTATTGTGGCCATCCAAAATTAAAAGTTCCTTAATTTTAATGCAAAATGTGTTTAAAGTTTGAGATTTGAGGACAAATTGATTGAAAATCTTGTTTTGGAAGGTCTGGGTCAAATTCAGGGGTTTTTGAAAAACTTTTCATCTCATACTCATGCATTCTATTCAATAAAACATTGTTCTTTGAGGAGTTTCTGCATTAAAATGCTTTGTTTTCAAAAAAAATTGATTTTTCCAGATTTTCGATCAATCGAACTTGTTGCTCGATCGATCGAAATTGTGATAAAAAATTTGGTTTGAATCTGCTAGCTCGATCGTTGCTCTATTGATACTGGATCGATCGAACGTGATTTTCGATCAATCGAATATAATTTTTGACTAATCGAAAATCATTCAGAGAGTTTTTAAAATAAGCTTTTTCACATGTTCTTCACTATTTCAAACTTTTCAAAAAGCTATTCTCTCTCTCTCTCTCTTCGACCGATCTAGATTCAAGTCCACTTTTTGTCGTTTTCCTCCCAAATTTTTCTCAAGGTTTTTGTCTTCTTGTGCCAGTAAGACATTTCTACCCCTTCTTTTTCATTTTATTGACATATTTCATGCATTTTAGGTGTAATTTTCGGACTTAATAATTTTTGGGGTTTTTGATTTTTGAGTTGGTTTTTGTCCAAATTGATCAATGGGTTTTTGTTCTAAGATGATGTAAACATGATTCTCATGCTTGAATTTGATTAAAATTTTGTTTTGGGACAAATTTGAAATTCTAGGGCTTCAAACTACACGAATTTGGGGATTTTGTTTAATTGGGTTTAATTTGGTAAAATTGACTTATGAAATTAATTGATTATGTCATTATATGCTGATTTCTATCTAGTGTAATGATTAATTACTCAATTTGGTTGAATTTTTGAAAGTGGGTTTTCAAAATTTGGGGTTTTTGTTATAAACTCTATGTTCAAGTCAATTCTTGGTTTTTAAAGTATAATTGGACTGTTCTCAATGCATTAAAGCATGCATCATGTGGTTATTCTGTTCATGCATCATTTAGAGTGATATTTCCAATTGTTGTTTTCTCTTTAACCTTGTCTGATGCTATCTGCCCTTGGTTTTTCTTTGTTTTCTTTCTTTTGTCTCTTTTCTGTCTATCCTTTCCAACCCTTAGCATCATGGTTAGGAAGACTAGAGCCCATAGGACATCCACCTCCTCTTTTTCTCTAGCCTTTGACAATGATAGGTTTCGTATTGAGAAAAACCGAGAAACCTATGAGAAGTAGAACATCTTTAGATCAGTTTGGGCTGAAAGGAAGGTAGTGTTAGATGAGCTAGATCTGGAGATTAGGAGAAACTTTGAGCATAATGGTTGGCTTCCTTTGTTAGATATCTCTCATCCTCTTCCGGCTACCTTGATTAGAGAGTTCTACTCGAACCTCTCTGTCCACTCCAATGATTCCAACACTCAATTTGTGAAGAGTTGGATACGGGGTGAAGAGTATGTCATTACTCCTTCGGTAGTGGCCTCTACTCTTGGGGTGCCTAAATCCTATGTACCCTTATGATGAGACGCCTCATCTAGATGACATTATGTCATATCTCATTGGTACCTCTCATGAGTTGACCAAGATTCATTACTTGTTTTTCCGGATTTCTTGTCATTCCATCTGGCCCATCTCTCACTTGCACACCATTCCTATTGAGAGATGTGCATTTTTAGATGCAATTTGATGTCGAGAGCTTGGTGATTGTTTCAGTTGCTACATAAAGAGTTTAAAGAAAAACACAAGTGGGAGTACTTGTGGTTGCTGTGAATCCAAGAAATAAGTAGTCCATGGACTCGGAGCTATCACGTGGTTGTGGTAGTAAGTTTTCTACTTGAGGTAGCAATAGGATGTTAGTGGTCTAAGTTGCTATTGTAAAATTCCAATTCTTTCATAGTGGATCTGTTTTACCTTGAGGATAGCTAGGTTAAATCCTCCTCAGGTTAGGTTAAATCCTCCTCAAGTTTTTTACCGGTTTGGTTTTCCTAGGTTATCATATCGTTGTGTTCTTTATTTTCCGTATTGTTTACATGATTTGATTTACTTGTGTTAACTTAGATTTGATTAATTTACCTAAGTAATCACTTGGTTAAATAACTAGGTTAATCAACTTGTGTTTTAAGGGGTCTAAAAACGTACATTTATATCAATCTTTTACTTTGATTGTTAAAATCTATATATGAATTGGTTATTTTTGTTTTTATTTTATTTTAATGATATGCAATATATACAATTGTAGTTAAGTGTAAAAATGAGTCTAGATCAAATTCTTATTGAAACTATGTAGATTTTGTATGAAAATTACATATTTATTTACAATTGTTTATTTATTTTGTTTTTAGTATCGATTAGTATTTTTTAGGTTTTTTTATATTGCCTTTTAATTTTGCCCCCTAAATTAAAATCTTGGCTTCACCATTGACTTTAAGTAAAACTTTATTTTATTTTTTAAAGAAATTAAAATAAAATACTAATCCCATTAAATCCTAATTATTAAAAATTTCAAGAAATTATAAGAATAATTCATTAATTATTTTATGATATATTATGACAACCCTTATATTAAAAAAAGGTTTTACACGATGTGTATTAATGATGTAAGTTAGAGTATTTTTTATAATATTTATTTTACTATTAAATCTTAATTATATTATTAAAATACTTTCTTTAAAATTATATATTACTCTTAGGGGGTATTTGGTAAGGGTGTTTAAACAATAGTTTTTAGTGTTTAAACACCCCTATATGTATTTTCACAACACTTTTTAACCCACAAGTATTTCTACAACATTTAAACAACGATATTAGAAATTTCTAACCAAATGGACCCTTAATTATCAAAACATGCATTGTACGGAAATAGTTTTGTATAAAAAAATCCAATTGAAGAAAAATCAAATATAAAATACCCCACCTACCCTTCCAAAATAAATAAATAACAAAGCTTCATGCATCACTTTCTTTCTCTCGAGTCTCGAGCATTTTTTCTTCTTTGCAAGCAAACATAAATTGGGTGCTTAATTATACCAGACAAATGTGCATATGTATATGTAATTAATTCCATTCGGTCACTTTTTCAAAGTTTTTATCATTTTTACTAGCTAGGTCATCGTTTTGAATTCTTTTGAATGCAAACAGAACTGCTTGAGCACGTAGTTTCTTGTCAGATACTTGGAGTAGAAGCAAAGAAGAAAAAACGCGTTTTTTTCTTGGGTTTTATTTTCCTCATATTATATATATAGTAAATATATACTCCTATGTAGGCCTGTCCACAGGTCAGGTCGGTTTGGGTTTGGGCCTAAACCGAACTCGACCCGTTTGAGTCGGGTTGTTGGATCTTAGACCCGT
The DNA here is from genome assembly GCA_028535165.1 of Quercus tomentella. NCBI lineage: Eukaryota > Viridiplantae > Streptophyta > Magnoliopsida > Fagales > Fagaceae > Quercus > Quercus tomentella. The sequence continues at coordinate 22,575,636 of JAPQVY010000155.1, forward strand.
ATTTGACCGAATAGTCAGGTCGGATCTGGTGCTTCGAGCCACCGGATGGGCGGGTTGGAGTTGTCGGATAGGCGGGTTTGGGCCATTAATGGGCCTAGTTTTTGAACTTCTATGAAAAAATTTTTGGTTCAATTTTTTCAACCTTTTTAAGCCCAAATTAAGGAGTTTGACAGTTTAAAAAATTATTTGGGTGTCATATTTTTTGACCTTTCCATATAAAATAGATTGGGCCTCCATTTTCCCCTTTTTTTTATTTTTATTTTTTTTTTATAAATGGGGCCTTCAAGTAAACTTAAATTAAGCTACTTCATTTATAAATATATTGGGCCTTCAAAACAAAAACTTCTTGGAAAAAATACATCACCAAAGGACACAAAATAAGCCAATTTTTACCACCTGTTAAGCATTAAATATCCTGGACAAAATACCCCACAACAACACAAAATAAACCTATTTTTACAACATCTGTTAAGCATCCACACATGGACCACAAAAACTAAACACATCAATATATATTGTAAAACCTGGACAAAGAGCACAACACAAGTAACACACAAAATCCTATTTTCACCACCTGTGACTTGTTAAACAGCCAATGACTACCCAAAAATTACCACAACAAATAACCTGGACAAAATAGCAAAACAATACACAAAACGTGTATTTCCAACAACCACACAACAAGTGATTAATCATAAAAAGGCAGTAAATCAATGTTCCCACAAGGCAGTAAATCATAAGAAGGCAGTAACCTTACTGGCTATACAATGTTCCCAGCAATATAATTAATTACAAATTATAAAATACCACAGGTATTTCCAAAAAAAAAAAAGCTTTTCCCAAGCATTAAATGACAAATACTCAAGCTTATAACTAATAGAAAAGAAAACCTATATGATTCCTAGGATTTCTTTTCTATAAGCATTAAGACTAGTATTGTTAGAAAAGTAATTAACAAAAAAGCTTCCAAAATGTTCCCAAAAGGCTGCCTCCTTTACAAAATAAATGATTCCGCCTACAAAAGACAAAAAAATATTTAACAAATAATACATTACTACCAAATACAAGACCAAATATAAAGGGCAGCAAGTTTATAACAGTAAGAGGCCAAAGACAGTAACATACCAAGTCAGTTATCAATCTTCAACACTAATTATGAGTCGTTTGCCTGAGCTAGAACCCAATTTGGAGCTGGTACTTGCTGATGCACTTGATGATGATTGTTGATTTAAAACTAGAAAAGAAAAGGAAATAAATACAACATATTAAATTTTGTTTGAACATGAGACATAGACTATAGGTTCCAGAATTTAAACATATTACCTAAATCATGAAATTCCTCCTCCAATGCCTCAACCTCATCCCTTGATTGGCAATGAGAAATTGGTACTGTGGGTTGAAGCCAATTTGGTGCACATACATGGTTTTGAACCATGAGAGGAGAGAGAGAACTTTGAAATGGATCAACAATGCGGCCTCCGGTGCTGAATGCAGACTCAGATGCAACAATCGAAACTGGTACAGCCAGCACATCCTTAGCCACTTTGGACAACATTGGGTACCTACTAGAATTGTCCTTCCACCACCCCAATACCTCAAAATTCACATCCCTTCTACCATCACAATTTTCAGCCAAATACTTGTCAACCTCATTACTGCAACCTACAGATTGCTCAGCTTCTAAGAAAAGCTCATATCGAGAGTGAACCATCACATATGGATCACTTGCATCACCTACCATTGGTGTCCTCTCACTCCCACTTGGTTCTTGCACATTTGGGGAATTAACAGAACAGTAAAAAGTATACAACCTCATCAAAAGAGCTTTCACCTTATCAACCATCACATTCCCCACTTCATTCCCCTAAATTTCAAAAAAAGAAAATTTCAAAAACCTCAATTTTCGTGGATCAAGAACCACAGCCACATACAAAAGAGGATTAATTTTATCACCTTCCCCCCAATACTTCTCAAATTTAGTTTGCATGTTTGTGGCTATGTTTTTCAAGAGAGTGTTTTGGGATTTAACTAAATGAGAAATACTCTCCTGAATAACAAAGATCTCATCAAAAAAGGCATTTGAGGTAACATACAAAGACCCGGAGAACTTCTTTGTTGCATTGTAAAAAAGCCTCAAGAAAGTCAAAATGCCCTACAATTTTGGAAATCACTCATACAAGGAGATCCCAAACCACCACTATCTTCCTTGCTCCTAAAGTATGATGAATAACCATCATCTTCAAAGTCCATCCTAAGGAATACTTTCTCGAATTTTTCAGCAGTTTCTAACATAAGCTAAATTGAGTTCCACCTAGTAGGTACATCTAGACAAAGAAGACTCTTGGACTCCATACTTAACCTCTCCATAAAATTCCTAAAAATTTGATTTCTATTGGGCGTGGACTTCACATACCTCACAGCTTCACGCACCCTAGCAACAGACGCATCAATTTCTTTCAAACCCTCCCCAACAATGAGATTTAGGATATGGGCACAACACCTCATGTGCATGAACTCATTTCCTAAAACTGTCCCATTCCAATCTTTTGTTATCCTTTGCAAAAATTTAATTGTGGTCAAATTGGAACTAGCATTATCCACTATCAAAGTGAATATGCTATCAATAGCCCACTCACGCAAAAACATCTCAATCTTTCTACCTATAGTCTCCCCCTTATGATCTTCAACTTGACAAAAATTTAAAATTCTTTTATGCAACTTCCAAGCATCATCAATAAAGTGACATGTGAGACACATATAATTCAAATTTTGTAGAGAAGTCCACGTGTCCGTAGTAAGACACACCCTACAACCCTTCAAGGATTTCCTTAGCTTCTCTCTCTCACTATTATAAATTCCAATCACATCTCTAGCCACAGTTTGACGAGATGGAATATCCTTTTGACGAAGCTTAGGTTGTAAGGTAGTTACATATTTCTTAAACCCATACCCCTCAACACACCTAAAAGGTAACTCATCAATTATAATCATTTCAGCTAGTGCCTTTCTAGAAGCCTCAACAGAAAAAGTTGTTGACACAAGTTTGAACCCTTCATCTCCATCATTTTTGGGTTCAAAAGCTAAGGTTTTCTGCCCTTTATCTTCTTTATTAGGGTTCTTGGGACAGATTGTCACATGAGCTAACAAATTACTAGTACCACAACTCTTACTATCAGCCAAATATGATTTTTTACAATAATTACATACAGCCATAGTGACACCCTCATCTACCTTTACTTTTTCAAAATGATTCCAAGCTAAAGAATTTTTCCTACCATTATCAGTACCAGTCTTACTCACTACGCTAGCTGGAACTGGGGGCAACTCACCATCAGTAGCTTCAGCTTCGTTGCAGCAGTAGCCTCTTGGGTGGCAATGGCAGTAGCACCATCCACTTGGGTGGCAGTAAAACCATCAACTTGTATAGCGGTAGAACCATCAACTTGTGTAGAAACAGAGGGAGCATTAGTGGAGGAATCCATGACCTAAAAAATCAAATATAGAAATTAGCAAACTAGAACAACAACAATTAATAATAATAATCAAACAAACCAAAAAGGAAAAGACTTGATGCTTGAATCCAGATAACAGTATTCTACATAAAACTCTAACAAAAAAAAGAACAAAATCCCAACTTTTAACACAAAACACAAAGGGAAACAAAAATCATACCTTAAAGAAACCAGGGGTGTTGGAGTTTTGAATTTGAAGACTGAAAACCCCACTTGGACAACTTTCAATTCCTGAGTCAAATTAAAATAGGAACAGAATTAATCAAACAAATAAACAAAGAACAAAAAAAGTAAAATGGCTAGGGTTTTCAATTTTTTTTAGTTAGTGTTTCAAATTATAAAACTTGGGAGTTTATTTGATTTTTAACAGTATAAATTTTACTAAATAATAAAAGCAGAAACATTGAACACATCCACAGCAGCTTAAGTTACATGCATCAACTCTAAGTCTCTAACAAAAAAAGAACAAAATCCCAACTTTGAACACAAAAAACAAAGGGAAACAAAAATCATACCTTAAAAAACCGTGGGTGTTAATTTCAAGTTTGAAGACTGAAAACCCCACATGTACAACTTTCAATTCTTGAATAAAATTTAAATAGGAACAAAATTAATCAAACAAATGAACAAAAAACAAAAAACAAAAGTAAATGGTTAAGGTTTCAACTATTTCTAGTTAGGGTTTCAAATTATAAAACTTTGGGGTTATTTGATTTTAACAGTAGATTTTCATAACATATATAATCAATGAGAGACTGAAAAAAAGAGAGATGAGTAAAGGAGAACACATACCCTAGGTTCCACCTATATGATCGGCGGCAGGGAGAGGAGTGGCTGCTGGTGGTGGCAGCGACGACAGCGGCTAGGTGTGAAGAACTTGTAGTGAGAAGCTAGGGTTTGGACCTTGGAGTAGAGAGAGGCAAAGTTAGAACTGAGAGTTTGAGAGTGTGGTCTGTTCATTGGTGAGAAGACCGAAGATCAAAGCTTTTAAAGAGTGAAGATTGAAGACTGATGAAGTGATGAAGATTGGAGATTTCGTATGAAATTGGTGAAGAGACTGCAGAGATTAGAGAGACAGAGAGCGTCTGTGTGAGACTTAAGGATTTGGTGAAGAAATTTTAGGTTTTGAGGATTTGAGATTGAGATAGAGAGAGAGAGAGAGAGAGAGAGAGAGAGAGAGAGAGAACGTCTGAGTCTGTGTATATGAGATTGAGATTAGAGAGAGAGAGTGAGGTCTGAGCTGAGGCCGTGGATTTGGTGAGAGAGTGATTAGGTGAAGACTAAATAGAGATTGAGGCCGTTGATGTTGATAACTTGATCTTGATTCGGTGAAGAGTAAGAGAGAGATTCCGTATGAGACTTGAAGTCGTTGGGATATGGGATTAAGATTGAGAGTCATTGAGATATCTAATTAAATATTTTACCTCTAATTGTGACCGTTGGATTGTGATATTAGTTTAATTTTAACTGTTGATTTGTAATGGCTAGAGTTGTAGAGTTTAAGTGATATGATGTTTTTGTACTGTGCTAGGGCTGTAGAGTTTAATTATAACTGTTGATTTGAAACCTGAATTGATTTAAACGGCTGGATTTGAAATTGGGAATTTGTGCCAAAAAATGGTTGATTAGGTTTCCTCTCCACTGACTACACGTTACCCACTAACCAGAGCTCATGAGGTGACTTATATGATGTGAGTGCTTGAGGCTAAGTGGAGACCGGTAGAAAATAAACTTTATTTTACCAAGCATTCGGTTGGGTAGGGTTATTCGGATTTTTTATTGTGTAACCTGAAACCCAAATCGAATAATCGGTTCCTCTTAAAATAGCATCCGTGACCGAGCCGTACATGCACTCAGATTCACCCGTGGACCTTCGGGTCGGACGGGTCGGCTATCACGGGTCGCTGGACAGCCCTAAATGAAAGTTCAAAAACGTGTAAAAACACCTTTGAACGTTTAGACCCCCAATTTACAACTTAACCAATTCAAGCTTTATGTCAAACAACTAGTGTGCGGAAAATGAACATAAGCTATAAACAGAATTGGAAATCAATCTAAGCCAATTAAAAACACATCCAAGGCAGAAAATAAAAGGCAAAGATAAAGGGAAGAGAGATGCAAACACAAGGACAACACACGATGTGTTATCGAAGAGGAAACCGAAGCCCTCGGCGTAAAACCTCTCCGCCGCCTTCCAAGCGGTCAATAATCCACTAGAAAATGTAGTTGGGATACATGAACAGCAATAGACCCTCCAAGCCTAATCTACCCGATGTACCTAAGCCCTCCAAGCTTCTTGCTCCAACGAGGTTGCGCCGAACCTTTTTCTTTTCTAGCTTACCGGATTCCGCTACTAAACCATAGCATCCGCCATCCTTGGCATCTTCCAATGCTTCCCAAAACTCCAAGAACACTCAACACTCTAAATGGGTGTGGGTAGTGTTTGGATAGAAATCTCCTCTCAATTGGTATGACAATGAGAGAGGGAATGAGAAGAGACTACAAAGATTTCTCTCTAAGAATGAGTAGCTCTCTCTAATTGGGTGGGTGTTTTGAAGAAACCTCTCTTAGGGTTTTTCTTTCTGAATAGCCACTCATATTTTGTGGGAATGAGGGGTATTTATACTGGTGTGAGAAAAGAATGCAAAGAGTCAGTTTTTCCAAAAACAGGGTTGGCTGGCTACTTGACCTCGCGACTTAACTGAGTCGCGAGTTCAAGTCGCGAGCTAGCTAAATGGCCAGTCTGGATTTTTGTCCTGTAGTGCTCCAGGTGGTGTGACTGTTCAGCTCCCCTGCATGCTCTGCACGTGAGCAACTTTTGGCGGCTTGCAAGTCGCGAGCCACCAGCGAGTCCTAGCCGCGAGTCTCTGCTTCACTGCACTGTCTTGAGCATTTCTTCACACTCTCTCACAGACTACCCTTACATGATTCCCACCTAAATACAAGGTTTCTAAGTGCTATATTACAAGCAAATTTGTCATGGAATAAAGCCAACACATGGTTGATTAAATTCAACCTTACACTAAACATGACCCTAAATATAAAATAACTTTATATAATTTAGTAATTAGGAAATAGGGAGGGTTTGTTGCATGTGTGTATATTGTTATCATGTTATAATAACTTTTTGTTATAAAGTCAGAAAAATTCAAGAAAAAAATTGTAAAGTTAGTGATTGTTCAAGTATTTGACTGGTTAAGTAGACACGTAGTGTATTATTTATGTGTGAATGAGTGTAGTTGTGTGCATCAATAACTAATACAAAACCAATGAGTTGAGTTTATTCATTTAGTTTAAAATATTTTTATAAAAACAAAGACAAATAGATAATAACAACTGCATAAAAATAAAAATGTTAGACAAACTTAACAAGATAAAATAGTCATAGTTATCCACAATGGCAATAAATACTCATAATGAATTATCATGTAACAATTCAAAATTTGAAAACTTGTAGAAGGAAATTATAAAACTTCTTTTGTTTTTTTGTCGATAACTCGATATATTCAAGTTCTCTCTTTATTAAAAAAATTTTCATTTAAGTTTTTTAATGACCCCCCTAAAAAAAATTCCTAAAGCCACTAAGATCAGTATTGCACAGTGCAATTCACTCACAAATTTTTCTTTTTCTTTTTCTTTTTTACTCTTTTCAATTTTTTTTATTCAAGAATTTAGATTGAAAGTTGCTTTTATAACTTTCGATCTAGACCCTTCAATAATATTACTCTGTGCAATACCCATGTCCATATATAATGGAATAACATAATTAAAGAGATGTGTGCTGGACCCTTTTTAGCTCTTATCCTTGTATTTGGTCTGTGTTTTATTTCTTTAATTTCCTTTGATGAAATCATTTATTCAAAAAAAGATCAACAGAAAGAGCGGAAATGAATTGCAAATCAGATTCTGATTTTGCTATGGATAACAGATATTCCTAAGTTAGTACACTCAGTACTAATGAAATACCATTGTTAAGGGTTCTTTTTACGTTTCCTGTACCTTAGACACGCGTCTTGATGTTATTGGACAAAGCTTAGTCTAGGCTTTTTCTAAGAAGGAAGTTGGGTCTAACGCTCCATGGAATGGGCTCCAAAGTACCATTCTACTGCTGCCAGTTTGTGCACAAACATTTAGTCCAAAGTCCAAGGGAAGAGGCTGTAAAGTGGGCTTATCCTCTGTTTTTGCCGCAGAAAGAACTTTTCTCCAGTTTCTGTCACAGGATTGACTTTTTTGCTGTGCAGTAAAACCTTCTACTGTGCAATAAAACCTTCTGTTGTGCATTAAAACTTTCTGCTATGAAGTAAAGCCTTCTGCTGTGCAGTAAAACCTTCCGCTGTAAAGTAAAGCTTTCTACACTTTTCTGCAACGTGAATGACTACTCTTCATTTTTTATTGTAGAAATACTTTTCTACTTCCTGCACATAAACAAATCTAAAACCCAAAAAAAATACCCATCAAGCAAATGTTAGTTTACATGGGTTAGCATATTCTCAAATATATACATACATATATTCATAAATACACTTATACGTATTCACATATACATATATAAAATATATTTTGCAGAACATGAGATACAATGTATACATGTGCGTATGGCAGAATAATGATTGGTTCGTGTCAAGAGTAAAACACGTAATAACAAAGAAATAAGAAAGATTTAGTAGAAAAGGTTTAGCTAGAATAATAGCTAACATGGTAAATATAATAAAAAGATGCTACAGCATAGTAACTAGTACAGAAAATGAAGATACCACAGCAGGACAACTGATGCAGCGAACGTGATAAAAAACGTGCTACAGCAGAACGACTAAATACAGCAGATATAGGTTCTAACAAGTGAAATCAAATATATTTGCAATCGAAATCAAGTATTGAATCTTCCCATAGAATAAGTAAACCAAGAAGGAACCCAAACCCCAACTTGAACAACCTTGTCATAGGCTTTTGCCATCAAATATAGCTTCTTCTTTTTTTTTGGCCCCCTTGGGTTCGTCCTTGGTCTCAAGGGAGAAGCATGAAAAGTGTAACTTTGTGGGTTCAGAAAGTCTTAGCCAGTGATCAATATGCTCTCCTTGTCCAATATAATGTGCGAGTTGAATATGTTAAGATCAAACTTACTGTACTAGTTCCAGTTGTACTAGGAAAATATATTGTACTAGCTATTAAACCAGTTACCGAGACTCCTTTAAAATGTATGGAATAAAATATCGAGTTGTATTAGCCTGTATTAGGAATATTTCGGGTGTTTCAACTTGTACAATAAAAAATTTTAAAAAAAAATGAAAACAAAATTTTATGTTACTTAAGCTAATATATTTGGTTAATGTGCCTAGCTAATATTTAGGCTTATAAAATACGTGGATTTAAAGTTTATGTTGGTAAACATAAACATAAAAATTAATAAATTTAAGCTTACATAAATAAATACAAACATGTATAAAAATAAATATAAGTAGCACATCTCGAAACGGTACACTGATTTCAACCAATACCAAAATGGCTTGGGTTGGCTAATGGGGGCTAAGGTTTTTGAAGAGAAGGACTCCAAGTAAAAAAAAAAAAAAAGGAAAAAAAAAGTCAAAATATAGCTTCGTCTTTTTTTGGGCCAGGAGGGGCTTGGGCCCCCTCTTGTGTCCATAGCTGTTCTCGAGGGAGAACTATGAAAAATGTAACTTTGTGGGTTTAGGAAGTCTTAACCCCCTCCTGGGTTCATAATATGTCTTGGGGGACATATATTAGGAATATATATCCAAGGGAATGAGAAATCTTAGCCTTTTACCAATGACTAATATGCTTTTATTGTCCAATATAATGTGAAAGTTGAATATGTTAAAATCAATAATACTGTACTTAGTACCGCTCTTACTAGGAAAATATATTATACTAGCTATTAAATCAGTTACCGGTACTCCTCTAAAATGTATCAAATAAAATATTGAGTTGTAACAGTCTATACTAGAAATATTTTGAAAAAAAAAAGTTACGTTAGTTAAGCTAATATATTAGGTTAATGTGCCTAAGCTAATATTTAGGCTTATAAAATATGTGGATTTAAAAGTTTATGTTGATAAACATAAACATAAAAATAAATAAATTCATGCTTACATAAATAAATACAAACATATATACATGTATAGAAATATATAAATAGCGATAATATTGAAACAGTAGACCTGTATAACCAATACCAAATATGTCGTTCATCTTACCAAACAGAAACGGCTTTCGGTACAAAATTGAATTATTTAGTTAAAATTCATGTGTGGCATGTCATGCATACACTCACCATACTAGGTGAAGCTCAATCCAATAACAAAGTTAAGCATTAAGATTATAAATGTTTTTCTCCCAATGAACCATGCAAAATTTTCATACCTGATGGCTTGAAAGCTTTCTTATCGAGACACGTATAATAGATGGTTTTTAGCTATAATAACCAATGAACAATAAGCTCCTAGTCCAAAAAATTATTCAATGAGCAATAAAGAATGAGAAATGAGAAATTTGTAATAAGCAACTAGTCAATGAGCAATGAGAAATTTATTTCAATAAGCAACAAAATCAATGAGCAATAAGCAACTAGTCAATGTTATGTTTTTTCTATAAATAAAAAAAAAATAAAAAAAAATAAAAAATGAAGTCAATGTTAAGTTTCACTTTCACGCATGGCAACAAACACACCAGCATACTGGTCCGTGTTCAATTCGATGGCAAACTTTACTAGAGTAGAGAAATTTGTTTCTTACAATCGATTAATGAGACGAGTATATTAGGAGATTCGATTGCATCTACATACTATATCCATGGTTTTATAATTTAATTTTTGTAAGATTTATTTGTTTTTATAATGCTAGGGTAAAGGATCATTGGTTGGGACTAGGGGTGTCAATTCGGGTTAGCGTGTCGGGTTCGTGTCGGGTTCGTGTCGTGTCGAGGTAGGAGTATTCGACTAAATGGCTCAACCCTAACCCGACCCATTTAATAATCGTGTCATGATCCTTCAACCATAACCCGACCTGTTAATAAGGCGGGTTGACTTTACCCAACCCATTTGACATGCTTAATAAACGAGTCGTGTTGGGTTGACACGAATGTAATACAACCCATTTTAACTTGTATAATATTAAATATAACATCCATCTAAAAATAATTTTTTTTACATCCCAAAAAGTAGTGCATACACTTCAAGTCTTCAACCCACATTCAAAATAATATAGTTCAACAAAAATATAACATTCATCTAGAAATAAGTTCTTTACACTCCAAAAGAAGTGCATACACTTCAACCCAAATTCAAAAGAACAAAGTTTAACAAAAATAAAATAACATAGTTTCACAAAAATATAATATCCTTGGAACTTGCCAAATACTAAGTATCAATATTGAAAGAATTTGAGCAAACAGTAGACTAATCCTAACTATAACCACGATTATCATCCATAGATTCTTTGTTGATGTCCAAATTTATAAAATCTTCCACAAGCTCATCCAATTTCATTTGTGCAAGTTCTATGCCCAAAAAAAGAAAAAGAAAAAAAAGGGTATTAGTAGTTTTAGGGTCTGTAAAGTTTCAATTTCCAATCTCTTGTAAATTTTTGTAATTACTCACTTTTCTTTTTAAATTTAAAATATATGTTGGATATAAAAGGTATTTGACAAATCTAAAATAAAATAAATATTTATTTGTTATACGAGTTAAATGGGTTGTGTTAAGTGGGTCATTTCGGGATGACACAAATAAATTGGCGTGTCAAACGTGTTTATTGCGGGTTACGCGGGTTGACCCGCTTATGACACATTTCTTATCGTGTTGCTTTCGAGTCGACCCGTTTATGACCCAAACCCATTAAGGCCCAACCCTAACCCGAAAAAACACATGTCGGGTTCATGTCGTATTCGCGGGTTGGGTCGAACATTGACACCCCTAGTTGGGACAACCTAAGATCTGCAACCTAATAAGACCGCTTAGACAAGAGAATGGATACTCTAATTATGAATTTCAAGGTGAAGATTTAATTGCCTATATTGTTTTCCAATAATTTAGAGACTTACATGGAATCGTTACTTAATTAATTACAAGAAAAATAAAGAAACTCTTATAAATTAATAAATACTGAAAATTACATAAAATGTCGAAACAAAACAAATTATAAGGTTTTAATCCTAGATACAATTCAATAAAAAAGAAATTTATATGGAAATACCTAATCTACATTTAATAGAATAACTTTAGAGATTAAGTTACCAGTGGGATGTATGCAGCTACCCCGACCAATCTAATATTGGTCTAGGCTACGATGAGTCAATGACCAATACAACATAGTTCATCTATTTATCATACATTAAATGATAAAAGCACAACAAAAGAAAATCAAAATGAAAAATAACTAATGCATGTCTTGCATGATTGAAAATAACAACTAAACAAACCTAGATATAAACAAGTTAGTCATTAACATGACAATTTTTTTTTTTTTTAGATAAATCATTAACATGACAATTGATAACATGTTAAACCAATATAAGCAAGAAACAAAAACATGCATGTAAACTATTTTGACACATACAATTAATGCATGAAAGTGCATGAATATATGAGCATGTAAAAACGCATGTCCTAGAAATTGTTATTACATGTTGAATGAGCATTTTTCACATAGATTAGCAAAAATTCAAATTAAATTTCAAATCTAAAAATGTAATAATCTAACTTATTTCAAACTGTGTCATGCGAAACACTATCATTTTATGCAAAGAGGACACGTAAATGAGTATATCTGTCCAAGATTATATCTTAATGATATTAATCTAAGAAAAACATCATTTTATTTGGTTTTTCCATGAGTTTAGATGATGCAAATTAAAACACATGTCGAAAATTTGATGAACAATTCATGAACAAGTTATATATTTTATGGGCTGAGTTCATGATTTATGACATATCTAGCTCATAAAACTAACCTAGACTCATAAATTTACGTATCTACATGAGATATACACGAAAATCATGCTCATATGATTAGGTACATTGTTCTAAACTTCTAATTAATGGATAATGGTGGCTCTAGGATTTTTTTCTAGGAGGGTCAACAATGGTGAAACTAGAAATTTATTATGGGAGCAAATAAAATAAAAAATAATAATTAATTTTTTTTTTTTTTTTTACATGTGCAACTTCCATATTATATACATTATACAATAATCTAATATAGTATTCTAAATATAGTTTAGTATAAATATTGGTAAGAAAACAACTATTAAATGCATAAACAAATATAATTAAATAACTAATAATACAATAATCTAATATAGTATTTTAACTTTTAAAGTGTATGACTTCTTAATCATACACATGGTCAGTCTCTTGAAATTGGAGTAAGCACTAAAAGACTTTTTGGATTTGGAAATCTATGGATTATTTATTAAATTACTTGATCAAATAGAGAGAAAAACTAAGAAAACATAGAAGGGAAAAAGAAAGATAGAGAGAATGAGGAAAGAATCACAAATATAAATACAGATCTGTTGGTTGTAACAATAGTGTATTTTTTTGTTGATGAAGAAAAAAAACGCAAGGAAAAATAACTTTTTTCTACTGTCAATGGAAAAGTAAGCCAAAGTCTTGGAAAATAAAAAGTTTTTTTTTTTAACGAATGAGCAAAAATTTGAAAATTTTTTTTTCTTTCTTATAAAATTAAATATTTTAAGAGTAGTTCTATTGACACAACACTTTCGCAACAAAACCCATGTGGCAAGTTGTTAAAGGTAGGAAAAAAGTGATGTTAGCTGTGGGTCCTAATAAAAACCAATTACAACTTGTCACTTAACATATTTAATTAAATTATCGTGAAAATATTGTGAAAGTAACATTAAAATGATCATATTCAAACTTATATTAGCTGGGTTTAAACAAAACTTAGAGTTAGGAGGTTCAGAATTATATTTTAGGGGCTAAAAATAATTTATTAAAATTTATATATATATATATATATATATGGCCAGGTCAGGGGGTTCATTTGAACCCTCTGCCTTAAGGTAAAGCCGCCCTGTTAATGAATCATGAAAAGTTGTGATGCATGAATATAATGATTATGGCACGAAAACAACAAAAAATACAGAACTTTAAATCGTAAAATTAAGAACACAATAAATCGAAATGACATGTGATAACTAAACAAATAAACCCTAATCTAGCACTTGTTTTATATATTTTTGAGATTTTATGGAAAATAAAGTGTGCTTGATATATATAAAGAAAACCATGTTTAAATGTAAGAACCCACTTGTTTCTCAAAAAAAAATGTAAGAACCCACCCTATCATCTAAGGAAACAAAATTTGAGGAGCTTGATGAATGTCAACCACCAATTTTGAGGTATTCTCGATAGTTCGAAAGCGATCACAACTCAAATAGATTAATGCTATTAAGAGCTTGTTTTGTTAGCTTTTTTTTAACATTGTTTCTATCATTTAAAAACAAACTGCAGTGAAATTCAAATAAAATTCTAATTTGATTTATTGTTTTATTTTATTTTTTAAATACATCTTAAAATATTTTCTAAAAGTTTACCCAAGCACACTTTAAGTTTTTTTCCCAATTGAATCAATCGGTCATGTTCGATTTTTAAAACCACGGGCTTAAGCATATGACCGCCTTAGATCCTAAATTTGTCAAGTAACATGAGTTACTAGCCCCTATTTCTTTGTTCTGGAGAGCATGAAAACTATGAAAAATAGATTGTCATGACCTTGCATCTATTCCTCAATTATTTAAAGGGAAAAGTTAATGAATATTTTAAGGGTATTGAATTACAAAATATTTTTTTAAAAAAAATTTATAGGAGAATAAAAAATAATTAATTTTTTTAAAATTACATTTTATATTTTTCATAAAAGTAATGTCAAAATGACAAAATCTTTATTTAACGCAATTCTTAGGGCCTGTTTGTTACCGTTGTTTTAATAACAATTTTCAGTGTTTAAACAACATTACACCTATTTTCACATACTTTTTCACCTACACGTATTTTCAAAAAATACAAACAGCGTTAGTAGAACAACATTACCAAACGGGTCCTCATTTAAAAAGAATATATATATATATATATATATATATATATATATATATATATATATATATATATATATATATATATATATATATATAGGAGTGGCAAAATTGGACACAACCCGTGAACTCGACACGACACGACATGAAATTAGTAGGTTATGGGTTGAGATTTAATAGGTTCGTGTCATATTCGGTTGACATGATTAACCCGTTTAATAAATGGGTTGGATTAGTGTCCATCACATGGAATCCGTTTGACCTGTTTGATCCATTTAATTAAATGACATTTTACAAATATACTCTTCAAACCTTAGGTATATAAACTTCTTAATTGTTGTGGTTTATTTTCTTTGACATATTATGATAGATTATATGTGATATTGAGATATGCTTTAATTTTGAATTATTATTTGTAATGCAGTTACTTATTAGTTTTAATTTTTATATAAAAATATTTATTTGTTTGAGTTTTCATAATTCATATCAATTTGTTTAATACTAAAATTATTATTATTATTTTCGTTTTGATAAAATCTTATAAATTGATTGACACGACTGACCTGTTTAATAAATAAGTTGTGTTAGGATTGAGGAATCTTGACTCGTTTAATAAACATGTCGGGTTAGGGTTGACCCATATAGTCTATAATTATGACTCGACACGACACGAACCTGACACGGGAACACGAATTGCCACTCCTATATATATGAGATGAGTTCAAGTTACACTTGGTGTAACTCTTTAGAGTTACACCATTTTTAAACTGTTAGATTTAAGTAAATCCAACGGTTAAGAAAAGACACTCATTATTACAAATATTCTTATTAGGATCTCATTAATTACTCTCATTTATTACATTCTAAACCTATTTCTAAACTCAAAAACGTCTGACTCTCTCTCTCTCTCTCTTTCTACGTTTCTCTCTCTCTCTCTCTCTCTCTCTCTCTCTCTCTCTCTCTCTCTCTCTCTCTCTCTCTCCTCCACCATTGCTCCTCCACCATTGTTCCACCTCTACAAGGAAAAAAAAAAAAAAAACCAAGCCGAACACTAACCAAGCTGAAACAACAATCTGAGAGAGAATGATATTTGCTCTTTTAGCCATAATGTTGGAGCTGGTTTTAGTTTCTGTGTTTAATAAAAAAATAACTGCGTAATTGTTACTGTGTTTAATAAAAAAATAACATGAGACATTTAATTACTTGTAACAATTATATTACTTGTTCAAAAGAGATAGCAGTCAGAGTACATGAGACATTTAATTTTTTTACTAGTCTAGCAATATAGAGATTAACTTGAATTGACTCCCTGCTTTTTACTTTATACTTTGAAAATTCTGAAAAATTGCTTACTGTTTCGGATGGATTTGAATACTATCTTTATTCTTCTAATAATGAAGTTGCATAATCTAATCTTTGGCTTGCTAATCAATGTAATCATTGATGTGTATTTGGTGCTTATTTCTCTCTTGACCTTGTGGATTCCCAATTATGATATGAGATTGAAAATACGTTTCTAAAACCTTCAGTTGTTTATATGGAAGCATATGAGCAAAAACCTCTAATGTCAGTGTTCCACGGTTTTTTTTTTTTTTTTTTTCGGCAATCTATTCATGGAGGTGGAACAACGATGGAGGAGAAAAGATAGAGAGAGGGAGAAAGAGATAGAGAGAGAAATGTAGAGAGAGTTAAATATAACACTTTTTTTTTTTTTTAAAGATAGATATAAAATATAATAAATGAGGGATAATTAATGAGATTCTAATCAGAATATTAGCATTAATGAGGGTCTTTTTTTGACCGTTGGATCTACTTAAATCCAATAGTTTAAAAAATGTGTAACTTGAACCCTTCTATATATATATATATATATATATATATATAGGGTTAGGTTCAAGTTACACCTGGTGTAACTTTAGTAATGTTACACCACTGAATAACTTATTATAGAATTCATATTTTGAAAATCTTACCGTTAAATTACATATTTTATATGTTTTTAACATTCTTACCAATTTTCATGTTAATTGGATATTATTTACTATTCGATCTATAAACTCATATTTTATGCATTATTTTAAATTACAAATAATTAAATTTAAATAATTGATTGATGACATAACTATTAATCTTTGATCACCATAAAAATTTGCAAGCATGGAAAATATATGAAGATAATGTAATCTAACGGTGGATTTGTCAAAATTCACATCTAATTAAAAAATATTGAATGATGTAACATTACTTAGAGTTACACAAAGTGTAACTTTAACCCAATCGATATAAAAAAATAAATAACGAAGGCGGGAACGTCGGAAGACAAGAAACACATCCTGAAATTGTGGTTCAGAATGGACACAAGAGTCAAACAATCACAAAAAGTGTAATTTTATGGGGGAAAGAGCTCTATGCTTGACAACCAGACATTGCGAATTTGTGACCCCTCCCTTCACTTTTTAGTTTTTAAATTCCACCTTCCTGGCCCGCAATAATTTACCTTGGATTATGTCGTCGACGTCGTACACCTTTTGATCGCAAAAACACATATGCGTTCATACTATTTTCAATCGAGTTTTTATAACTTTTTTTTTTATATGATTTGTTTTATTTTTATAATATACTAATCATAACATTTTGTGTTTTTAAACTTTGTTTTCAAAGCATCATCTTATCATTAACTAAAGAGGGTTTTAATTTTTCTTCACTTGCAAAGAAAAGGATATGCTTTTCTATTTTCAATCATTCCATTACATTTGGAGAAATCACAACGCTTGTCTTCAAACTATTTTATAGGAAGGTTTCTTCGATTGATTTGGTGGTAACTCAAATAACAACTTATGTATATTTTTAATCATCTAGAAAAAAAAAAGAGTATTTCTAATCCAATGATCTAATTCGATCTTTTTGTATATATAAGTATAACCTTCTGAAAACTCCATTATGCCTTTCACCTGAGAAATATTACAGAATTTTAAGAAAAATAATTAGAAACTTTGGATATTGATCTTTTGATTGTTCACATATTTTTATGTTTTACATGTTCAGTCACCTAATCTCAAAAAGAATAACTTGGGAATGGAAGAGTCACTATTACTAGTCTACTCATTCACATGGTACTTGAAAATACAAGAACACCTAAGAGCATTATTTTATACCATATAGAAAAGTTACTTTTACTTTATTTATTATAGCATAATATTTACAATACACCCTACATCACAACTCTTACTTTAGCACATTATTCATTTAAATAACTTTAAAAAACTCCTACTTTTTTTTTAAACAAACAAATAAAAAACTTTCGCCACCCCCACAAGCAACAGCTAACCAACCAACTATTGTAGTTTATATTAGCATTTGAGTCCGTACCCTTCTACTATTAGAGCATTCGCATTAGGAAATTTTATCTTATCTTATTTTATCATCTCAAAAAGCTATTTTATCAATTATACCATACAATTTTACAATATTCCCAGCATCCCAACTTTTATTTTACAATACGATACATTAAAATAATATTTCTACACCATAAAATAATATATCCCAAAATCATATCTATTCTCTCCCATTTCTCTCCTCTCTCTAATTTTTACCTCTCTTCCAACTGCAACTTCCACCGGAGCCTTCATTTCCAGTGAGGTGGTGAAATAGCCCGAAGCCTTAATCTTATTCAGCCTCTCTCTCAATGCCGAATCTACAACAACACTCAAAAAATCAAAATCACACACACCAATTATTCAAAATTGATTCAAACCCACAAATGAGCATCACCCACCATTGATTCAAACCCACAAATGACCATCACCCAAAATTGATTCAAACCCACAAAATCAAAATCACACACACCAATTATTCAATGACGAATCTCACTGCCATCACCCACCACCCACCATCGCCAAAACAAAACCCACAAATGACCAATAAAAACCCAGCAACACCAGACCCAAACATCGACGATCTCTAACGACCAATAAAACCCAACAACACCGGACTTAAACCCAGCAAAATTGGACCCAAACACCGACGATCTCCGATGACCAACAAAACCCAGCAACACCAAACCCAAACCCAACAAAATCGGACCCAAACACCAACGATCTTCGACGACCAACAAAACCCAGCAACACCAGACCCAAACCTAGCAAATCGAACCCAAACACTGACGATCTTCGACAACCAACAAAACCCAGCAAAACTAGACCCAAATACCTCTTCCTTTAAGCACCAGTCACAGCAAAAAAAAAAAAAAAAAAAAAAAAACACAGAAGCTTCAACGATGGAAATGGGTGAGGGTGAATCGGTTAAGCTACAATGCGATGAGAGATGAGAGAGAGGCCATGTGAAGCTTCAGTGATGGAAATGGTGAGAGGCTTGGTGAACCGATTCAGCGATGGAGAGAGAGATGAGAGACTGTGTCATGTGAATGGAGATAGAAAACCTAATATTTTGAATAAAATACTATATTTTGTTTTACAATTGAGCTACAGTGTGATTCTACATTTAGAATCGCACTATAGCACAATTCCAAATATTTTTACAATAGTAGTTTTTTAGAAGTCCGGATGCAGAGGTTGTTTTGGGCTTTTATGCTAAATTTCATCAACATATGGCATATAGCATTCCCAATGTGAATGCTCTTAGAATGGTATGGTCACAAATGCTAATTTTTTTATAGCATTTGAGATATCTATTGTAGTTTGTTTTTTGGTATTTGGTGTGCTAAATACATTTAGCACATCCAATACTGTTGTGTTATACCAAATGCTAATATAACACACAAAAACCTACTTTTTCTACTTTAATATAACATTTAACTTTACACCCTATATCAAATGTTTTATTTTAACATTACAATACATTAAAATAATAAAACAACCAATAAAAAAATTATTTAATTTCTCTAAACCCAAAAGCTCTCTCTCTCTCTCTCTCTCTCTCTCTCTCTCTCTTTCTCTCTCTCCCCATTAAAACAAGAACAAATTTTGTTTAAAACATTATACAGTACCCTTCTAGAAGGGTATTGAAACATGTTGTAAAATATTGAGATTTGACACATCTCATTAAGTATAATTTTTAGTGTTTGGTGTGCTAAATGCTAAAAATCTTAGCATTTGACACACTTGATAAAAGCAACACAGTAAGACTTTTTATTTTTTATTTTTTATTTTTTCTTAAGAGTGAAATACATGCTAACCAATTGTGAATTGTTAGGAAAAATTTGTTTTTGCTTGAATGAAAACTTTTATTCAACCAAGAAATTACAACAAAAAAACCACCCACCTTATAAACACGATTAAAGGATCCAAATTTACATAAAAGCAACAAACAAAACCATTTGACCAAATCCATATATTTTATTTAACAATAAAAAAATTTCACTAGTTAAACTAACTAGAATTTACCATATAACCTTTTTAGCTTATTTGATTAAGTGCAATTTTTAAATTTTCACTTTTTTCAGTACAACCATCCTTTCACCAAAAACAAAATCATAAAAAAAAACCTTGGCCATTTGGTACATGTATTTAAACACATGTTTTCAGTTTTTAAACAACATTATACATATTTCCACACATTTTTTCACCGACACGTATTTCCAAAAAATACAAATAACATTACTAGAACAACGTTACCAAACAGCCCCAAAAATAAGCTGATGTAGTGTTTGTTTGGAAAAAGACTAAAGTTGGTTTGGGAACAATTTATTTAAAACTTTTTACTAAAAGTACGGTAGAAAAAAGTTAAAAGCAAGTTGAATAGTACCGTGTGACTCATGAATAGTACCAAAAAGTACAATGACCCATAAATAATAGTAAAAATAACTAAAAACTCTAATAAGCTGTGGATTTCATTACTTCCCAAACACACTCTAAACAACTTTTTTTTGTTACATATAGAAAAGTTAACAGTGGTTTAAGAACTATTTTTAGGAACATTTGATGAGAAAATGATGAATTTTTTTTCTAAATAACAATAAATATTAAAAAATTTAGTTATTTGTCACGTTTCAAAACAATTTTGAAAAGTAGCATCTCGAGTGTCTAAAACTCGAGTTCCAAGATAGAACTCGAGTTTTTAAGTCTCGATTTGTAAGTGGATTAGTTTAAAATGGGAAAAAATCAAGCTGAAAATCGAGTTTTAAAGACTCGATTTCCATAAATTGAATAAAAATGCCGCTATAGATCTATAAAACGTCACTATAGGGCTTAAAAACGCCACTATAGGTCTCCCTAAACCTGTACTTATAAAAAAAAATTTTGCAGGAAAACGCCGCTATAGGTCTTTAAAACGTCACTGTAAGGATTAAAAACGCCACTATAGGTGAAATTTATTTGCATAAAACTCGAGTTTTAAAGACTCGAGATCTATGTGACATTTTCACACTCGCGAAGCGAGTCTTTTGGACTCGAGTTCTAATATGGATCTCGAGTTTCTAAAACTCGAGATGCTACTTTCCTATATTGTTTCAAACGTTGCCTAACTAACTATATACAATTCTTTTGCACTGCTATTTTGCACATTACCTCAAAAAATAATAAAATAATAAATTTTTTTGACAACTTTTTATATATCCTATGAGAATAATATCAAGACTTTTCTAAAATATCTAATAGCTAATTTCTCAAAAGCACCCATTAACGGCACCCTTAAAAAGCCACTAAAAAGTAAAAAAAGCAAAAACACAGAGGGGGTAATACCGTCACAATTTCCCGGCACAAGGTGGTGGTGGGAACCAGCAAGGTAACTAGGAGTAATGACTAGTGAGTAATCTATGCTCACTTACCTCCACCCCCTTCCGATTTCCCAAACGGTCCTGTCTCTTTCTCTCTCTAAAACCAGTACTGAACAACCAAAGCTCTCTCTCTCTCTCTCATAATGTTATGTTACAGCTCTCTGTTCTTTTACTTTCTAGCCACTTTTTTCTCTGCTACTTTCTTTTCCCTTTCACACGGCCATTATTCTCACTTTCCACTAGCAACAGCACCCACTTCAGGTACTGCCTCTCCATTACTCTGTTTCTTTCTGTTTGGTTGCTGAGAATAATGTATGACTACAGACTACATCACACTGTATCCACAAAGTTCCTACTTCTCTAACAACCAAGCAGAGGAGCCATAACATTTTTGTTTTTCCAACCACATTGTCACTAGTGCTGTTTGTGGATGGAACATTAATGTTTCTTTCTTTCCTTCCATCGTTTATTTTTATTTTACAGGGTGGGAAAATGAGGGAAAGTATAGTGTGGAGCGGGAGCACTCATCGAAGACTCGGAAGTATTTTGTGGAGGGTCCCACTGTTTTACCTGTTGTGAACTCAAATTTTATCTTGGCTTCAGAGAGAACTCAGAGAAAAGATCCTCTTAATGGCTTCAAAAAATACACCAAAGGATGGAATATCCGTGACCGCCATTACTGGGCTGTAAGTTTATCAAAACCCCCTACCATATAAATTTATGCAGCTTGAAATGAGTGGATTGAATTTTGCAGAAAATGGCGATACTGATTTTTAGTATAAATTTTTATTACCTGATAAAATCTAGTACTTTGCTATTTTATCACTTATTTCAAAATGGATGGATAAAATTTTAAGACTAAGAACTTTAGAAGATCCTAATCGATACTTAGATGTCTTGTAGACTTGTTACACTTGTACTTTGGTTGGATTTCTTTTTAATTGGTAAGCATGTGTGGTATATGATTAATTATTAGTATTCCAGAGTATAGTGACGTGGTGATTCATGGATGAATCTTACTAATTAAATTCATGATGGGTCTACCATGAATGTGAGAGGGAGCGTCACATTGCTATTCCTAATAATTTTCAGTGGTTTATGACACTTTCATTATTGTTTGTGACTTTGTGTTGGAGGGATAGTTTAGGAAATTACGCCATCCAGTAAAATTGGTCAAACTAGGTAGTATCTATTTAGCAAGGTGATGTCTTATGTAACGTGTTACTTGTTAAAAAGAAAAAAAAAAAAAATATTGTATCCCCGTGTGTATATGCAACATTATTGTTAAATGTATGACGGGTCCTGCTTGTGTGCATCCACCTGAGTATGAGAGGAGTATTGCATCAATGAGAAACTTAAAGATTAAGAAGGATTTATAAATTAAAAAAGAAAAAAAAAAGAGAGAGAAAACCTTGATTAAGAAAATAACATAGTTATAGAAGATGGTATATTGATGTAGCTTTTTTTTTTGGGAGAAGAATGCTGGCGTCTCATTTAAGTTGATCGAATCACAACTTTTTATTTTTATTTTTATATATTATTAAAACGTATAGTAGGAACTTTGTGGAGAGTGGGAATACTAAGAAAGATAAGATGAGGAATGAAGTTATTTGTTCAAAAGTAGGGGCGGGTCTTCTAGAGAAAATAGGGAGAGTTGTTTAAGATGATTTTTTTGTGTGCAACTGAGATCTATTAATGCACCAGTTAAAAAAAGAGTTTTACTTCAAGTTGAGGGTGTGCAAAGAGGTAGAGAGTATGGTTTTAGAAAGGATAGAATGCCAGAAACATATGATTGATCTCAATTAGTTTATGCAGTCAAAACCCTAATTTATTGGGATTAAGCCTTATTTGATTATATACACACATATTTCCTGTTACTTAAGGGAACATGACACTGCTATTATTCTTAAGAAGCAATGGCTTTGGTGGAGGGTGTCAAAAAAAAAAAATATAGAATTCATGGCTATTTTAGATGTGTCTGGTGTGAAAGAGACGAGTGAAGTGTCTAAAAGAAGAAAGCTGGCATTTGGAGGATAATTAATCAATAATCATTGACTGAATTAGCTCTCTTTTAGATCATGCAATGCATGCGGATGTAGAGAATCATGAAGTTTGGGTTGATACTTCTTGATCATGCTATTAACTACTTTTATCAAGATTCTGCACCTTTAATATCATTAATTGGTTCCTCCTAATATTTTCCAAGGTTAAAAAATTTATGAACTGATGATGAAACTTATTGAGGTACAGTATTAGCAGTTTTGTCGCTTTTTCTTCTGTAAGCAAAATTGCAATCTGATAGCAAGGCCCAAACTATTAAAAAAACGGATGGGGTTTGAGGCTGGGGTGGCAGAAAGTGAATACACTGCATATAAAAAATATATATATATATATATTAGTAATCCAAGCTATCCAGTTCCAGTTACAATTATTGTAGGAGAATAATCCAATTTTCTATCAATAACAGACCTTGGTTTAACTCTGGATGCAGACACACCCCTGAACCAAATAAGTCTAACAAAGTATCCCTGTTTGGCTTTTTCTTTCTCACATTTTCATTGAGGGCTTGGGCTCATACCCATGTCAATGATATTTGTAATTTGCAATCAATTATGATTTGAATGGGAATGACTTTCAATGATCCTTAAACAAATCTCTCCTTTGGGTTTCTTTTCTTCTAATTTCAGTGTAACTTAAATATCTTGAAGTAGTTATCGCTCCTGCATCTTAGCTATCTGTACTTGATAAATTTTATTTCTGCTTAGTTTGGTTTTTGGTTACTTTTGGATAGTTGTATTATTTTTCTTAACTTTCTCCAAATTTCTCTTGAATGCAGTCAGTGGGTTTTACTGCAGTTCCTTTGTTTGTCATCGCTGTAGTCTGGTTCCTGGCTTTTGGACTGTGCCTATGTCTCATTTGTCTCTTTCATTTCTGTCGCAAAAAGGAGTCTTATGGCTATTCCAAGACAGTTTATGTTCTTTCTCTTATTGTCCTCATAATTCTCACGATAACAACCATGTACATATCTCTCTCTCTCTCTCTCTCTCTCTGGTGTTAAGTTGAACTTTTGTAATAAACTGATGTATTGTACTGTGGTTACAGTATTGGATGTGTTATTTTATATACTGGTCAGGAGAGGTTTCACCGTAGTACAACAAATACATTGGAGTATGTTGTACATCAGGCAGATTTCACAGTTGAGAAGCTCAGGAACGTGTCAGATTATCTTGGTGCAGCTAAGCAGGTTGGAGTGGATCAAGTTTTTCTACCTTCAAATGTGCAAACTGATATTGACCAGATTGAAACCAAGATTAATTCTTCTGCTAGTACCCTTGCTGGCCGAACAGTGGAGAATTCAGAAGACATGCATGATCTCTTGGATTCTGTGTAATGAAGAATTATAAGGCTTGCTTCTTCTATTTTTGTACTTCTGATATCTATCTTGATCATTAAATGTGTATGTTAATGTTCATGCAGGAGACTTGCAATTATTGTAATCGCTGCTATTATGCTTGTCTTGACATTTCTTGGATTATGTAAGCACCTTCAATAGATTTTTTAAGATCCCATGTATTTCTATCTTTGATAACTTCTAAAACCTTCCATAGAGGTACTAATTCATTATTGTACTGCTATTTTGCTTCAGTATTTTCTGTATTTGGCATGCAGTCTCTTGTTTACATGTAAGTAATGTAGTTATGGTGCAGCACCTCATTTTCCTTTTATGTTGTTTCCCTCATTCTATGTTTCAACTATTTCTGCATCTAGTTAGGAACTTTTCTCACGGAATGGTTTAATTTAAATATGTGCAGCGTGGTGATCACTGGATGGATACTTGTTACAGGGACCTTTATTTTGTGTGGCACCTTCCTTCTTCTCCATAAGTAAGTTTTTGTGATATTGTGTAAAGTTTATAGTTTTCTTGTAGATGTTTTTCTTTCTTTATATATTTGCAAGCTTTGGCTAATTCATTTGACTAGTCGTGTATAATAGAATGGTTTGTAGAGACACATTTCATTTCTCATAATAGTGAAAACTCACTCAGATGTTACATTTGTACATGGGAAAAGTATAAATTTAGCTCGATAATGATGTCTAGCTCAATTTTCTTTTGAAAAGTAGATGCTTTACTTACTGAAAAATCTTTTACCCAAGATTAAGCCCTCTACTGGTTTTAAGTTTTTTGAATCATGCAATTGTCCTTATTTCCGAAAATTTCTGAAAGTGTTCTTTTGATATGTGTTTTGAAGTGGACATTTCCCACCCTTGGAATTCTCTTTAACATAGTTTCATTATAATTTTCAGTCATATCCCAATAGATTGCTTGTATCCCGTTTCCCCTGTCTTGTTCTATGTTTATGGTTTTGTTCCTCTTTTCTATATTCTACATTGCTTACCACTTTCAAAATTGATTACTATGGCTAGATCTGCAACCTTGCATTCAGTTTGACTGCAAGTATTTAAAGAATGACGATAAAGAGTCCCTACCAATTCCATATGGTTCTATTTTAAGGAGTAAGGGCATTGTTCTAGTCGTCTATTCTTAGTATTGTCTTATTCATATGCTTTTTGCATTCACTTTTTAATTGATATTTTGTGGTAAAGCTAGACATTTAGTTTATCATAAACTGATGGCAGGTTTGTTACAGTACAAAATAAGGTATATTTATAATTTTTTATGGAAAAGTTACATGTATCTAGTGGGTCTTGAACCTACAACCTCTCCCTAGACCTTGCTCTTACAAGGGGAGGAGGTGCCATTGAAGCTAGAGCTCATTGGACGTTAGGTATATTTATCATAGCGAAAGACTGATGGACTGTCTCACAATGTTGCCTGCAAAGCCATGACACTAAAGGCCAACGCATAATGGTGTTATGCAGTATTTTCATCATCTTATACATCATCATATTCTATTATAAGCTATTAATACAAAGAGAATGGATCTTTTCTCAGTTGTTACAAGCCATCACATTAAGCTTGTACCCTAAACACATTAAGAGAGTTATCCATCATTTCTCAAAGTAGAAGGTGCCATCTGTGCTTTGTGATAGAAATTTGAAATAGCAGTCACAGAAGTTAGAAAGGAAAATTCATAATCTCCTTTGCTCAAGTGCTAAAATTTTCAAAGCTAGTTTTGTGTTTATAATGAAAATTTGAAAACCAATTTTAAAAAGTTTCAAATTTAGTTTTCTGCAACAGTTGTGATAATTTGCAGGTTTATTCTAAATGTAATTTTACTGTGTTTTTCTTTTTATGTTTTCTCAGAAAAACATAAATTTTGCCTTTTCCTCTGAAAGTTTGTTCTTTTGCTGCTGATCTTTTAACCAATGAATGTGTTTTTTTTTTTTTGCCCCTTTGACCTACTGGCGTAGCTGCAGACACTTGTGTTGCAATGGATGAATGGGTTCAAAACCCAACTTCTTATACAGCTTTAGATGATATACTGCCCTGCGTGGACAATGCAACTGCACAGGAAACCTTGTTGCGGAGCAAGGAAGTCACTTCTCAACTTGTTGATATGATCAACTCAGTCATTACCAATGTCTCTAACATAAATTTCTCTCCCAACTTCAAGCAAATGTATCTGAATCAATCTGGCCCATTGGTACCAATCCTCTGCAATCCATTTTATCCTGACTTCACTGATCGTGATTGCTCTGATGGTGAGGTGGAACCGAGCAATGCAACTGAAGTAAGAACCTAGCAACGCTAGGGAACTTGGAAATGTTTGAATATAATAAAGAGAGCCAGGAAACTCTTTTTTGGAGTTGGTCCTCTTCCATACATATAATTGGGAAAAACTTAGGTACAGTATATTAGATCCTCCAATTAAACTCAAACACTTGGTTGCGTTGAATTAAATTGTCCTTGGGAAAGAGTATGTGCTGCATTAGTTAATGCAGCCGAGTGTTTGAATTTAATTGGCAACCTAACGCCTAAGTTTTTCCCATATTCATCTGGTCTCATTTTTACAAAATCAACCAATTTTGTGAAGCATTAGGCTGTAATTCTCTGGTGTCAGCATAAAATAGAAGGCTTAATACTTTGATTTAATCCATGCAGGTTTGGATGAACTACGTCTGCCAGGTTTCTACAACTGGGATATGCATCACAACAGGGCGATTAACCCCAGCCCTCTTCAACCAGATGATGGCTGGAGTAAATGTGGGCGTTGCCTTGTACAATTATGGTCCTTTCCTGGTTGAGCTTGAAGACTGCACATTTGTGCGTCAAACTTTCAGCGAAATATATAGGGATCACTGTCCTGGTCTTCGGCAATACAGTAGATGGATCTATATAGGATTGGTGATGGTCTCTATTGCGGTTATGCTCTCTCTAATCTTCTGGCTTATATATGGGAGAGAAAGGCGCCACCGTGTTTATACCAAACAATTAGTGCCTGAAGGAGGCAAGGAGAATTAAGAGAGGCTTAACATTATTTGCATTGCTGGTATTGGTTGGACAATTTCTTTTACCTTCAGTTTGGCTTCCAGGTTTTGTATATATTAAATTGTACTGTTGTAGTTTAAAGAACTTTGTTATTATGCTTTTACATATTTTTGCTGGGTTGTATCACTGTATGCTATGACTGTTATCATTTAACTTTTATTTTACCTTGTCAGCCAGTCACATTACACTGATTCTAATTAAATTGAAGGATGTTGTCGATTATTATGGTTTGGGGCTAATGGAAGCGCATTCACATAAACAAGAAAATAAAATATCCATGAGGGACAACAATATTTAATGTGGTTCGGCCGACTCCATGCTTACGTTCACGTCAACAAAAATATCCACTATCAATGATATGAATTACTACGACATTAATTAATACTCACAACTCAAACAAACAACACTCACAAAACCTCACTAACAGAATCTCACAAGCCCAAAGCCCCAATACACCCAATAACTCACACTCACAAAACAAATGACCCTCGACACACAACTATGGGTGATCTTTCTAAGAGTTTTTCATCTCCCTCCACGTGGGAGGAACCTTGGGCAAAAGTCACCAAACTCTTTGCAGCAATGCTTATTTATAAGGCTTCAATCTTATTCCTTGTTAAACAAGGAATACCAATTACTTCTTCAATAAAGAATACTTTTCCTTTTATGACAAGGAGAATTCTTGTTTTCCACACTAAGGAAAAACCTTTTCTACACCAAGGAAAAACTTTTCCTTCTACATCAAGGAATCCCAAACAAAAACTAATTAAGAATTTGTAGCAATATTCAACAAAGGAAAAGAAAGAAGCCATGCCTTTTATAAAAGCAACAAATTAGTCCATACCCCCTCACATCAATGGAATATCTTGTTAGAAAAGTAATGATGTGGAGGAATGTACACCGATTTGTCCTTTGAGGTAGAACACACAATAGGCACAAAATCGGGTACCATAACATGATTGCAACAAATATATTCATCCTTTTTAGCAATAGGTTTAGCAATCAAACACTTGGCATGCATCTAAAGAGATTCATTTTCACATTTTAGCTCATCAACAAGTTTGTTAGACAAAACAAGTTTAGCATCCAAGTCCATATTCAAACATTCAAACTCTTTCAGCTTTTCAGGAGAATTTTCAACAAGTTTCTTATATTTTTCAACCAATTTGTTGGATTCATTAAGCTTAGCAATCAAATCATCATTTTCACAAAATAACTTGCTCAAATTCTTATTAAACTTCTTAGCATTTTTCTTCAAGAGTTTGATGTTAAGAATATCAACAACACCCAAAGATTCATGTAACATAGCATCACAATCATGATGATTATTACTCATAGAGGCATTTTCACAAACACGTGGCATGTTACATTCATCAACATCCAAAACATGCATAGAGGCATACAAAGCACTATCCATGACAAATAACACAAGGGGTCAAGGATCACACTTAGGTATTTAAACCACAACAAGTGTACCCGCTCTGATACCAATTGAAAGTTCAAATAATGTGTACCCCAAATACAAAAATACCAACACAAGCTTATAATCAAACAATATATGTGCAGAATATGAAGTATAAGCTATAACCAAATTGGTAACACACTCTAAACCATAATTAATCACAATCATAGCAGTAATTAAAAGGTAAAGAGAAAGGGAAGAAAGATGCAAACATAAAGATAACACGGCGATGTGTTATCAAAGAGGAAACCGAAGCACTTGGCGAAAAACCTCTTCGCCGCCCTCCAAGCGGTCAATAATCCACTAGAGAATGAAGTTGGGATACATGAATAGTAGAAGACCCTCCAAGCCTAATCTACCCAGTGCACCTAAGCCCTCCAAACTTCTTGCTTCAACAGGGTTACGCCGAACCTTGTCTTCTCTAGCTTACTGGATCCCGCAATAATCTCATATTGCATCCACCATCCTTGGTATCTTCCAATGCTTCCCAAACTCTAAAAACACTCAACACTCTAAATGGGTGTAGGTAGTGTTTGGGTAAAAATCTTCTCTCAATGGGTATAACAATGGGAGAGAGAATGAGAAGAGACTACAAAGATATCTCTCTAAGAATGAGTAGCTCTCTCTAATAGGGTGGGTGTGTTGTAGAAACCTTTCTTTGGGTTTTTCTCTTAATAAGCTCCTTACCATTTCTGTGAATAATGAGGGTATATATAGTATAAGTGATGAGGGAATACGAAAAGTCACATTTCTGCTAAACAGGGCATTCTGGTGACTCGACCTCGCGACTAGAATGAGTCGCGAGACAACTGCAGGCCAGACTGTACTTTTTGTCCTGTAGTGCTCTAGCTGTCATGACCCTTTAGCTTCCAGCATGTGCTTCTCATGTGACTTTTAGCTGTCTTGATCAAATCTCCACCACTTAATACTAAACCCAATACAAATAAGTCCCACAAAAATACAAGGAAATAAATTAATGCAATTACAACACTTTTTGTCATGGAATAAGCCAATACAAATGTTATAAGAAAAATCATAACTTAACAATTGTGATTAATTAATGGCTTAGAGTACTCTGCTAATTTGGGTATTGCTTATATTTCATATTCTGCACATATATTGTTTGAATATAAGCTTGTATTGGAAAATTTGTATTTGGGGGTCTAAACATTCACAAGTGTTTTATACACTTAGTGAGTTTTCAATTGGTATCAGAGCGAGTACACCTTGTCGGATTTCTATATCCTTAGCGTGATCCTTGACCCCTAAGATGGATAGGTCTCAATCCCTCAATGCACCTCCCTTCTTTGATGGGAGTAATTACGCATTTTGAAAAGTGCGTATGCATGCATTTTTGTGCTCCATTGATGAGAGTGTGTGGGATGCTATAGAAATTGGTTGGACAAGGCCAGAGGCTGCCAAATCTACTTGGGATAAGGCAACTCTCGCGGCGGCTAATGCTAATAGCAAAGCACTTAATGCTATATTTTGTGGTGTCTCACCGGATGAATTTCACGGGATTTCTCATGTGTCAATTGCCAAGGAGGCATGGCAAATTTTAGAGACTACCTACGAAGGCACCAAGAAGGTGAAGGATACCAAGCTTCAAATGCTTACCACTCGGTTTGAAGAATTGAAGATGAGCGAAGATGAATCATTCGACTCATTTTATGGAAAGTTGAATGAAGTGGTAATTGGAAAATTGAATTTGGGTGAGAAGACGGAAGACTCCAAAGTAGTAAGAAAGATCCTTAGATCATTGTCGGAGAGCTTCCAAACCAAGGTGACTGCCATTGAGGAGAGCAAGGATCTTGATGAGATAAAGGTCCAAGAACTTATTGGCTCTTTTCAAACATATGAGCTTACTCTACCATCTCAAAGAAAGAGCAAATCCCTTGCTCTTAAGATGATCAATGAGAGAATTGAAGCTCAAAAAGGATGTTGAAAAATAGGTGGCATTCCTTGCAAAGAACTTTGCAAGTTCTTGAAATTCAAAAAGGATGGGAAGTCCTTTGAGAAAGGAAAATTCTCCAATTTCAAGAAAGACAAGGACTTCAAAAGGAAGGATTCCAAAGACTCTTCTTCTTCTCAAGGAATCACTTGTTATGAGTGCAACGGGCATGGTCATTTGAAGAAAGAATGCCCTACCTATTTGAAAGGAAAGGGTAGAGCTCTTGCTACAACCCTTAGTGATTCGGGTAGCTCAAACTCTGATTCTGAAGAAAGCTGTGATGGGGAAGGAAACTGCTCCACTTTCATGGCCATTGCACCCGTAGATTTTTCGGAAGATTTAAGTACTCTAGAGGAAGAGCTTGGTGAGCATACTAAAGTGGAATCTATTGGTGTTGGAGATGAATCCGACGATGATGAAGAGGAGTGCGTTTATGAAGGAACAAATAGATTGCAAGAATCATACAATGCACTTCTTGAAAAGAGTGGAGAATATGCAAGAGTGGCTAAGACAGCCATTAGAAAGATGAAGAAAGCCAAAGAGGACTATAAAAGCATCCTCGCGTGGTAAAAAGAGACCAAGTGTGAAGTTGAAGGGTTAAATGATAAAGTAGCTCAAACTCTAAAGTGTCAAAGGAACAGAAGTTTGTCAAGGCTAAAGTAGCATCAACTCCTCTTGTTGACAATGTAAAACTTGAAAGAAGCCAAATGTGGTGAATCAAATGGTTTTGATGAAGTCTCCCAAGCCAATTGTGGCTAAGCCCAAGGCAAGAGGAAAGTCTCTTCCTAAGAGACAAAGAGGTCCACAAATGCAACACTATTGCCATCATTATGGAATCTTAGGGCACACTAGACCAAATTGCTACAAGCTCCAAGCATTGAAGAATGCGGATCTTCAAAAGCCAAAAAGACAAGGAAAAGGCGATGGGAAACCCAAGCAACCAAAAGGCAAGAAGGAGAACCCGTTATGAGTGATGTGATGAAGATGATTGACATCATCACCTCATGTTTGGCCAACTTCACGTTCAGGTTTAAGAATCATGGTTCAAGTACCCATTCCTTAAAGGATATCACCCCAAACGCACGTGTCGTGTGAGTGAAGAAAGGTACTCATGCATAAGCATTATAACATGTCCATGCATTAATTCTTTCTATATAATGTGACAATGTTGTTTGTTTGTTTATTTTACATTCTAGCATATTTTTAAATTTTTGTTGTTTAAAAGCTTTGGTAGTTTGTTGTTTTTGATCATTCTTTTCTTTGCTTTGTGTCAAAAATCCAAAAACACATAAAAAGTATAAAATCCAAAAAGTTTGATCGGCAGTGTTGTGCATTGTCACATGCATGTTTAGCTTTGTACTTTCGTACTAATGACTTTGTGCATTAATGAGCTTAACTTGTTCTCTATGCACTTGTATCTTTGTGGAAATCATCTTGATATTTATGTGATTGTTATAAATAGATCTTTAAACTTGTTATGAATGATTAGTCAATGGTTTTGTTGATCTTGAGACATGCGTAGACTTGTCCTTATATCTCTTCCCACTCATTTTTTTTTTTTTTTAAAGCTCAACCAATGTCAAATCTCGAAAAGAGATAATGAGCTGAAAAAGTCATCGCACAAACTAGTATTTGACTAAGAAAAATGAAAAGAGACATATATTTAAAATGTTTGGTGCCAAAAGCCAAATGCTTAATCATCAAATTGAAATAAAAAAAATTTTAGGCATCGATCTCAAAAAGAGATGTAAAGATTAAAATGATCAAATGAAAAGCTTCTAACTCAATGTAATCAAGTTTATGTGGGAGGTCATATATGTTCATTTCTATAATTGAGATAGGTCACTCTACTTAGTGCTAATTCTGTATGACTTGGTTAAAGCTTCACATTAGACTGAGGACTATCTCATATTTGATACCCATCCACATCACACATATCTATGTTCAATGAATGCCTTATTTATTTGTGTGATTGTACTTAATTAAATGTGATGTACGTACTCAAGTATCTGTTGATCAAACCCAAAATGATTTTTGAGAATTTTAGTTGTTTTTGGAAAGTATTTTGATTTGAAAAAATTTCACAAAAATCCAAAAATGTGCAACTTTGCATTTTGGTGACTCACTTGCGAGTCGCGAGTTTCAAGCTCAAGTCGTGAGCTCAATCCGAAGGTTTCGCGACTCATTGGCGAGTGAAAATTCTAGTTGCGAAAAAGACTTAGAAATTTTTTTCAAAATATGGGTTTAAGGATTTTTGGCTACTTATTTGCGAGTCGCGAGCTCAACCCGAGGGTTTCGCGACTCATTGGCTAGTGAAAGTCCTAGTCACGAAAACGACTTAGAGAAATTTTTCAAAATTTGGGTTCAAGGGATTTTGGCGACTCACTTGGCGTCTCATTCACAAGTCAGTTGTGTTGCGAAAAATGCGTTTTTCCAAAAATAGGGTTAAAAATCAGACAATTTTTCAAAACTTTTCAGTTTCCCTCGCATCACGTGCTTGTCTCTTTGTCTTCTCCGCCTCTCCCTCTCTTAAAACCATCTTTTTCGCTTCAAAAACCACCATTTTTCTCTTCAATCTTCACTCCAAATCCAAGAAAAGGTATGGTTTTCCACTCCTTTTTACTTTATTTAAAGTTTAAAGCATTCTATTTCATGGATTTGTTGGTTTTGTTGAGATATTGAAATATTGTTGATGAATATGAGTTTTTGATGAAATTGATATATGGGTTTTGTTGAGAATGATGGTATAATGCTTGTTTTTCATGTTTCTATTACATGCTCATGCATTATACAATGTTTTGTGTTGTGGTGTGCATACCATTTTGTTGATAAAGTGTCTATTTAGATGTTTTTGTGTGTATTTTTGGACTCCGTCGAGTACAAAATTTAGGGATAATCATGTTTCCATGTTTGGAACAACCAATGGTTATGTGTTTCACACTTTGCCCCTTGCATGATTTCATGCCTCGTATATGCACACTTTTTCATATGATGCGCACCCACACAATTTTTGACATGTAGTGTGACTAATGCTATGATTATATCATGCTTTGATATTTAGCATCTTCTTCACATGTCAATTTTTTAGAATTGCTTTTTAAATTTCAGTTTTTAGGGTTTAATTTGTAGTTTTGTTTTTGGTACTCACTTGTGTCTAACCAAGTTTGTTGCCGTTCATTGTGCTTTGTTTTTGTGGTCTTTGCTACTATGTTTTGTAGATGGCTCCACGAAAAACTGTTGCTCAACATGGTGACAAGAGAAAGCGCAATGATGATAGTTTGTTTCGCTCCCCTCAACATTTTGAGAGATATGCCCATCAATTCGAAACAGCTCCAATCGTTCAGGAGAGAAAAGTGCATCTTGCAGATCTTAAGGATTCCTTCATTCCTAGGTGTTTTGAAGGACAGGGCTGGGATAAACTTCTTGGCGAATTCCCCGAAATTTTTGAACCTTTGATTGGAGAGTTTTATGTTAATGCATCACTCAAAGAGGAACACATAGAGTGCTAGGTTAGAGGTCATGCATTCACTCTTGACATTGAGGACATTGATGCTATACTTGGACTTAAAGAACAAGATCATGAAGGGTTCACTTTGTTCAAGGATAGAATGCTCTCTCTAGCTGTGCAACTTCGCATTGGTGGCCATAGGGAAGGAAGAAGTCTCAACACTACCTCATTTCCCCCGGATTTGAGATGCCTAGCATATATCATGATGTTCAACTTGTATCTGGTCAAGAAGTTGTCAACCATCAACAATGCTAGAGCCATATTCTTCATCGAGTTTCATGAGAAAACCTACATTGACATTAGTGCACACTTGTACAGCATCATTGCAGAGTCCACAAAGATAACCTCAAGATCAAAGCTCGTTGTCCCAAATCTTATAATGAGGATTCTTCATGGCAATGGTGTGGAGACTCCACAACATATATGCCTAATGACTCCATCTCCTTTCATCAACTCTCAAACAATCCTAAGAAGTAGGGTTTGACTTCCTGGAGATGAGCAAGCTAAAGAGACTGAAGAAGCACCTCCTGCTGACACAGAGATTGAAGTGGAAGGACAACAACCTCCTCCAAGATATGGTGGTGGTCGAGGTAGGAGAGAAGCATCATCATCATCGTCATCAGTTCCTCCTGATGCTTTTCAGATCATACTCGAGAAGATTAATGGTCTTTGTGATGTAGCAGATGAGCATTCCAATAGACTTGTAGCTATCTAGGACTATATCAACTTGTTGGTAGCCAAGTTTGATAGTTTTACACACCAACCTTAGCCCTTTGGCCATTCTGGTCAAAAATGGGCAGTAATATGGTAGCTTTTGAAGGGGAGTAAAAACATTGGTTTTAGTTTATGGTTTTATAGTTTTTATTAAGGTTTTCATAGCACTTTGATTTAGTACTCTATGGTTTTAGTATTTTGTTTTTAAAATACTTGGATACTTTGTGTTATAGATACTTGGATATTTTATTTATTTAGACTATGCTTTTATGTACCCTTACTTATGTAGCTTAGTACTCTTAGTTAATGTCTTGCATTTTCTTTAGTACTCTTGTGTCCTTGTTGGATCTTGTATCCTTGACGAAAGTTAAAACCTAATGCTTCTTGCTTTAGTGTTTTTGCATTGATTGAGTGTTGGACATGCAAATGATACTTTGCATTGAGCTTATTTGCTTGCATTTCTGGATGTTCATTCACCGTGTGAATGTTCATTGTAGTCACTATTTATATAGTAATTGTTCTTGTATTGTCAAGTTATGCTTCATTATCATATTCATACTTGCTTGATTGTATTGTACTTGCTCCATATGTATTCTAAAGTTTCCGTTTACAATGAACTTAATGAGTGCATTTTGTGATATTGTTTTCAGGAAACTTGTTTGTATGGTTCAAGAGCTTCACAGATCTAGAATTAGGTGTGAGTGAGTTTTGGAAATTGTTCTCAACTCACATTTTTAAGTTTAGAGTTTGTTTTAGGATTTTGTCACGGAATAGCCAAAAGAGAATATTGTAAAGTTGAATTTATTCAACTATGTGTTGGCTTTATTCCGTGCCAAATTTGCATGTAATTCAGCATTTAGAAACCTTGTATTTAGGTGGGAATAATGTAAGGGTTGTGTGTGAGAGAGTGTGAAGATTTGATCAAAAGTGTGCAACAAGAAGGTGACTCGCGACTGACTCACAAGTGGTGACTCGTCAAAATGAAGCACACATGTGAAACATGTAGGAAGATGAAGAGTTAGGATAGCTGGATCACTTCAGGACAAAAAGTACAGTTTGACCTAGACTGGTAATTGGCGACTGGAACTCGCGACTCATCCCAGTCGTGAAGTGACCCACCATTGCACCCTATTTTGCTGAAAAATGGTTTTTCACATTCCATCTCATACCCTATTATAAATATCCTTATACCCACGAAATGTAAACAAAAGAGAGAGAGAGAGCTTCCAAAGAAAATTTTGAGAGAGAAACCTTAGAGAAAAACAAGATTGATTCATTCACAATCTTATACACTTGATTCTCCAAATTCCTCTACTCTCACCCTCTCCATTGTCATACACATGAGAGGATTATAAACAAAATCCTTACCTTACCAAATTCAGAATAGTGAGAAGGTTCTTGGTGTTTGAGAAGCAGTTCAAGAGAGAACCAGTTCATATTGGTTGATGCAATGGGCTAATTGCAGGATCTGGAAATCTAGAGAAGACACGGCTCAGCGTAACATTGTTGGAGGAAGAAGCTTGGAGGCTTAGGTGCATTGAGTAGATTAGGCTTGGAAGGTCTACTACTATTCATGTATCCCAACTGATTTTCTAGAGGATCATTTACTGCTTGGAGGGCGGTGGAGAAGTTTTTCACCGAGTTTTTCGGTTTCCTCTTCGATAACATGTGCCGATGTTATCTTGTGTTTGCATCTCTCTTTCCTTTACTCTTAACTTTTAATTTCTGCTAGTTGTGATTAATTAATGGCTTAGAGTAGTTTACTAATTTGGGTATTGCTTATATTTCATATTTCGCACATATATTATTTGAATATAAGTTTGTATTGAAAAATTTGTATTTAGGTGTCTAAACATTCACTAGTGTTTTATACACTTAGTGAGTTTTCACGAACAAAAAAGAATAGAAATTCAACTTTGTGTCTCAACATTCATGTAAACTTTTTGAAAATGAAATCATGACTTTAATCTACTTATACAAATTCATATGGCAATCTGCTGCCAAACACACATGCCTTGGTTTACTGTAGGTTTCTTTTTATTAAATAATCTAGACCTAAAAACATAAAAATAAATAAATAAAAAATGATTGTATCATGGACATAGAGACTTTTTTTTTTTTTTTTAAGTGAAAAACACTGTTCAAGGACAAAAACACTAACTACCAATTAACTCACTACATGGCTATACAAAAATGACAGCTGTTATTAACTAACTACCCTACAACAGCAACTATCCAATTAATAGTAGTAACAACCACACTAATTCAGCCACACTAATGCGCCATTGATCATTAATCAAATAAGACCAAACTATATTTCTCTGAATATAAAATAGGTTCTCTTTATTTTCAGCTTGAGGCATAGACACACAGACACTCACCATCTATAATGGAAAGCAGGAACTAAGAACTATATAGCGCAGAATGATGGAACAAGATTGGTGTCCCAAGTTTTACTAAGAATTTTGCTGTTGAGGTTGACCCTTTCGAAAGAGCTCTCAAATCCAATTACCTAATTTAAAGAATTGATTATTATAAACATTAGGGAATGAGAATTTCATTCGATCAATCGCCCTAACCATCCCCCAAAGGGGGTCCAGGAGTAATAAACCGGTCATTGTTTACAACTCACCAGTCTTTGTTTAAAAGTCTCTCAAGTCATCAGCATGTTCATTCAAGAAGATCAACCAGAGACATTTTGTTGCCTATCTTAATTAAAGTTCCACTACCACCTAAACCAACGAGAATTACTATTGGAATTATCTTTACCTGTGACTATAAGCATGTGATATATACATTACCTGAAAGTGTAGTAAAAGAAAGAATACTAAATAACTTGGACAAAGAAACACTCATCCCTTTTTATTCTCAAACCACAATCCCACTGGTGGGATTGGGATATGATCTCTTTAGTCATTATCATCGATTCAGCCAAGAATGCAATTATAAATCATGAACAAAACATAATTGCACCTTAAAAAGAGATATTGCCAATAACAAAGAAGCAAGCATAGCACCGTTAAAGGTTGAGAGTCAATTATTTGAGGATCAAGACTCAATTTCATGTTTTAACTAGCATTTTCATTGGTCAAGAAAGTAAATATAGATGATACTCTTTGTACATCTTAACTGGGAAAAAATAGAAGCATTTTATAGATTCACATATTAACCATGTATGCATAAGAAACTCACCTTATTTGGATCCTGAAATTCTTTAAAAGGGACAACTTCTAGTACTTAATTCATGACCATGACAATCATTAGATAAAGAGAAATAATTACATAATGCACAAGCTCACAAGTTTTCAACCATATAAGATCAATGAAAATTCTAACAAATAGCCTATAATTCATTAGTTAAATTTCACTTTGCTGAGAGATCCTTTATTAAATTGCCTCCCTAAAAGGGGGTTCACTCTCCTTCTAGTACTTACAACAGCCCAAAATTAACTAGTAAGAAAATGTAAAGTCACAGCCACAAAAAAAAAAAAAAAAAACGGGGTGGGGGAAACAATGTTCTAATAATCAAACCTAGTTGTAGTGAGCTTTAATTCTAATTGTAAAATGTGTACACGCTGGAAATACCATAGGTTCCACAAGTTTCCTGCAAAAATGAATGAAAATCAAGATATTACTTAAGATCATCATTACCCCTATTAATTTGTTTTACTACCCACTATATTGTTTCATCTTTCATGAATGAAGTATTATTACTTATCCAATAAAAATTGTTTCACTACCCACTGCTTTATGAATCCGTTCATTAATTAAAGCTTAAATGAATCCAGTAGCCACCAATAATGAATTACAATAACACCACCCCTTGTTCAAAGTCTTCCTATTCTCATTTGTTAAATCCTAATACCCAAAAACCTTCACAAATACATATGTAACCCAGTTAGAATAGAAGAATAATTCAAATCAGCAACCACTTGCTAAGTGCTTGGAATAGGGCCTACCCAAACAATCTTCAAGGAGACTTTCTTTTTTCTCTTAATAATCAGCCAACCTTTTTACTTCCCTACAGTCAAGAATGCAAATTTCACGTCATGCAATCACTTAAAAAATGGATTAGGAGGTTAATGAAAAAACTA
Source organism: Quercus tomentella (assembly GCA_028535165.1). Lineage (NCBI taxonomy): Eukaryota > Viridiplantae > Streptophyta > Magnoliopsida > Fagales > Fagaceae > Quercus > Quercus tomentella. The sequence continues at coordinate 22,615,131 of JAPQVY010000155.1, forward strand.
GTACGATTTAGGATTAGGGTGGCTGATTTGTGGTAGCCAGGCCTCCTAAGAAATGAGAGAGATTAGAAACGTATAGAAGATTAGAAAGAGAGAAATTGGTTATTCCTTTTGTTGTTCATTCAATTACAGCAAGTACAATCTTTATACAACAAGCTGAATGTAACTTCCATAGCAACTAACTAACAGTTAGTAAAGTAACTTGACTCTGACAACTCACATGCCAATTCTGCAAGACAGAAACTCATCTTGGGGGTGGCATAGTATTGAGAGGAAAAAGATCAAACAACAGGAGAATCCAAGTTAGTGAGTTGTTCCATGCACAAGACTTTGGGTTGGATTCACATATTGTGAAATAAGGAGGCTCTTTTTTCAGCTAAGATAGTAGCAGGCTAGCAGCTCCTAGAGAGCATTTTCGAGGCCATTGCTCCCACCACAGATTGGTTTGGGCAGTTGGTTTTATGTTAGTATTCTAGTTTAGCCTATTTGTTTGGTTTAATGATGGTGTTAGAGATATATATAGGCGACTAAACCCTAGACTACTAGTACAAGCAGGAATGGGCTTGGGCCTATTACATTGGGCTAATATGTCTAATATATATCTCTAATATCAATACCTCTATTCCCTCCATTCATAATCTTCTTCCTCGTCTTGAAACTGCTGAGGCTGCTTGGAAATTTTTGGCCGATCGTTATAACTGCACTAATGATTCAAGCTTGGAGTTTCACATTGAATCAAAGCTTTATCAAATGCGCCAAGAGACAAGTCAGTCTATTTCTGATTTTTATTCTCAGACTTCTACTATGTGGGAACAACTCTCTGCTGCAGATCCTCCACTGGTGTGTTCTAAGGACATTGAGCTCTTTGTCAAATATCGGGATCGCCGTAGATTTATGCACTTCATGATGGGTTTACGTGAGGATTTTGAGCCTACTAGGGCTTCTCTACTTAGCCGGTCTCCTACTCCTTCTCTTGATGCTGCAGTAAAGGAGCTCATTTCTGAGGAGAATCGTCGGCCTACTTATCACATGACATCATCTGATCATGTATTGGTTACACCCTCACCACAGCCTCCCATTGTTGCATAGCACGCTCCTGCCACACGCCGATACTGCTGCTGATGTCATCTGACGTCATATGATGACGTCATTACTCCACGTCAGCAGCCACGCAAGCACATCCACGTCAGCCATGGTCCACGTCAGCGACACGTCATCAGCCACGTCAGTAGTGTCGTCTCGTCAGCACCACGTCACCTAGCTGACGTTGACCCGGACCGACCCGACCCGGACCACCCGGATCTGACCCGTGAGCACTTTGACTGTTGACTTTGACTCTGACCAGTTGACTTTGACTTTGACTTTTTGCGTTGACCTTTGACCAAAAGTCAAAATTTCCAAAAGGGCCTATCTTGCTCAGTTTTTCGCGTAGATTCCGATTATGGGCTCCGTTTCTACATTTAAGACTCCAAAATTGGTCAATTGGCACATTCTTCATTATGGTTTCTTCAAAGGCATTCTTCAAGGCATCTCCAAGTGATCTTCTCATGCTTATCCAACCTCAAACCTTCATTGAGCTTCTGCCTTGAGTTTGAGGGAGGGTGTTAGAGATATATATTAGACATATTAGCCCAATGTAATAGGCCCAAGCCCATTCCTGCTTGTACTAATAGTCTAGGGTTTAGTCGCCTATATATACTCATGTTAGGGTTCGTTGTAACACAGGAGGTTATTATACTACACTCTTATACACAATAAAGATGTAGCCCTTAAGGGATTCCTCCGTGGATGTAGGCCGTCAAGGTTGAACCACGTAACCCTCGTGTTCTCGGTGTTCCTATTCTATGCTTCTTCTTCCGCATCCATTCTAGCATACACAACATGGTATAACACATCACGATGCTAATATTTAACAGATGGAATGCATGATGTGTATAGCCAATTTACACCAACAAGTGTGCAATAATAAGTACCCTTAACATAAACTTTAGGTCCTTTAGTTATGCAAGGTCAACACTACTATGCATTACTATCATGGCCCAATCTAGTTCCTTTTTGTTGCTTGCAGAATCTTTAGGCCCTTGGCTAATGTTTCTGTTTAAGCCCACCAATATCAGCCTGCTTGTTACACCTTAGAAATGCCATCCGCTCTGGCAGGCCATGTGTTACCAAGAACCAATTAACCATTCTATTTAGATGGACTCAACCCCAGCCCCCTATGATCAATGGCCCAAGCAAACGAGCTTGGACTTAGTCAGATTAATTGTGAATAATTAGCGTAACTACAACTTCGGTGTGGGGTATTCAATTACTCTATATGTGTCAAAAAACACTTAGCATATCTGGATAAATAACCAATAAACACCTAATCCTATTCGCGACCTAACAAAAAACCAACAATATATCATCTATATAAAACACAAATCCGCATCATCGACATTACATGAGAAATAAAACCCTGTTTAGATCAAGTGCCCACTCTCAAATTTTCAAACAAACAAAAAAAAGAAAGAGAATTCCATGTTGAACGTACGAATTCATAAACTACTGCACAGATCTTCAGTGCAAGTTACATATTACACTATTCAATTCAACGAAGCAAGTCAAATTCTCTAACTCTAAGCATTCACTCAAAAGAAAGCAACAGAATTCAGATAACCGTTATTGGCGCCGAAACCGCCATTTTCCGGTCACGCAAATCGGCTCTAAGTTGCAGAAAAAAAAAATTTTAACAAAACTGTAACCACAAACAATGAATGAAGAATCAAAAAAACCATTATGCTTTTCACAAACAATGAATAAATCGCAGATTGTGTAGAAAAGTACCCGAGGCTTAGGCGTAGAAGAGAGAGAACCAATTCGTCCCTAATCAGAGGAGCTGAGACCGCCGCGCCGAGAGACGAAGAGGTATGCGATTGCCATGATCGCCAAGAGAGACAAACAGCTATTTGTTTTGCAATTTTTGAGTGTGACTATGAGTGCTATTGTAAAATTGTATACATCACTGTCAGTTTCTCCCTTTTTCTTTCTGTGTATTAAAAATACTTCTTCAAATCTTAAGTTGGTCCAAAAAAAAGTTGGTAAAAAAAAACGCAGCCCATTTTTGGCCTATATATCTCCCCTGTAAACGTGTGGTATGGGTCTCTCTCTATGTTCTAATTTTTCTTTTTTTGGCTAATTCTGCTAACGTTTTGATAGAGTAAAAGTCGTTTGGCACTTTGATTATGGAAAGTAGAGTAAGTAAAGATAATTGATTTTGTGATTTAAATTAAACCACCAGTAGACTAGATAGGTTTAATTTTATTATTTAAGTTTGTGCTTGATTTATTTATTTATTTTTTGCTGAGATAAGTTTGTACTAGATTAGACTTTGTCGACTGTAGTAGTATCATTATCATAACATTTGATGCGAATGTTTTATTGCTTAAATCTAATACTATATATAAAAACAGAAGCATTTCCCTGACGTTTACAATTAAAAAGCGATAAATTATGTTGGTTGGCAATCTACACGCTGTTTAAAAGTCTCTCATTATAAATAACAAAAAAATAACCGGTTAAAATTAAAGGATACACGGAAATAGAAATAGAGAGGCAATGAAAGAGAGAGAGAGGCGACGAGGTAACGGGGAAAGAAACAGAGAAGGAGAAAAAAAGAAAAGAAAAAAAATCTTGCGATATAGAGATGAGAAGGAGACATAGTTCGTACAGCCGGCCGGCTATCACCATCATTTTCCCACCACCGTTCGTCCCTTGCCAGACTTAGGCTACCAAAATCGGCACCGGTAACCTAAAGGTGCATGCAAGATTTGAGATACGGACATAGAGAGAGAACTACCACTGGTATTTTTTTTTTTTTTTGGGTATGAAATATGAATTAGTTTTGAGAAATTTGGTTGGATTGATTTGTATTTAGGTATTTGGGTTACATTAGGTTTTGATTTGATTTTTTTTTTATTCGATTTAGTTTCTCAGTATACTAAAAACTTTTGGGAGTATTTGGATTCAATTAATTTTGTGTTAGATTTTGGTTTAATTTTAGGGAATTTATAATTGGCTTTGGATAATCAAGGTTTAGAGGCCAAAAGTCTGAGAACGGTAGAGAGAGAGTCGGTTAGACATAGGGTGCAAAGAGATCGAATAATTGGAGATTTTTTTGGAAGAAGAGGAAGAATAATCGTTAGACTATTAAGTTAATGCGCCATGGATTCAGAGAGGAGTGCCACCACAAGTTTTGTCATCACTGTAAGCCTCCACCCACTATTAGACTACCGGAATCGCTACCGGTAAAGTTCTGTTTTAAAGTTTGGTTTTGATTAAGGGATTTCGGTTAGAAGAAGTTTTGTTTTTAGGGTATTTGGCTTGGCTCAATGTTTTGGGTATTTAGAATTGATTTTGAATATTTGGGTTGCTTTGATTTTGAGTTCACATAAAATGCAGATTTGCTTTGTTACTCAAAGTGCAAACCTTTGAGCAATCAAAACTACACTAAAGTTATATTTTAAATTTTAAAGTTTTTGTGTTTGTTGTTTCTGAATGGTCCCTTTTTTAAAGCCATTGGAACTATGTAGATTAATCTTGAACCACTGTGAGTATTGTTAAGAATGTACCTTCATTTGAAATTGAAATTGAAAAGAGAGAAATAAATTAGAGAAGAAGATAACTATTTGAAGTGGTAATTCTGGATCTAACTCTACCCAAGTTGCATTGGCAAGTGTATCTGCTATATAGATATAGTTGTATTCCTAACTTATTATAGAGAAACTTAGTACAAATTATATTTGCTATGATTGATTGCACCAGTTTCATTTAGCAGCTTCTTATGGTGATTGTTAGTGAAAGTTCAAATAGCATATAAAACACCAATGAACATTTAGACCCCCAAATACAAAATTACCAACACAATAATCAAACAATATATGTGCGGAATATGAAATATAAGCGATATCCAAATTGGTAACACACTCTAAACCATAATTAATTACGAACACAGCAACAATTAAAAGGTAAAGAGAAAGGAGAGAGAGATGCAAACACAAAGATAACATGGCGATGTGTTATCGAAGAGGAAACTGAAGTACTCGGTAAAAAACCTCTCCGCCACCCTCCAAGCGGTCAATAATCCACTAGAAAATAAAGTTGGGATACATGAATAGCAGAAGACCCTTCAAGCCTAATCTACCCAGTGCACCTAAGCCCTCCAAACTTCTTGCTCCAACAGGGTTACGCCAAATCTTGTCTTCTCTAGCTTACCGAATCCCGCAATAAGCCCATTGGATCAACCAAATGAATTGGTCTTCTTTGAATTGCTTCCCAAGCACCAAAACACCTTCTCACTATATGGGTATGGTGAGATAAGGATTTGACAAATGTACCTCTCAAGGATATGTCAATGGAGAGGGTAAGAGTAGAGGAATTTGGAGAATCAAATGATAAAGATTGTGGATGAGTCAATCTTTTTTTTCTCTAGGGTTTCTCTCTCAAAATTTTCTCTGGAAGCTCTCTACATTTCGTGGGTATAAGGGTATTTATAGTAGTGTGTATAAGGAATGTGAAAAGTTAGTTTTCATCAAACAGGGCATTCTGGCGACTCAACCTCGCGACTAGAACGAGTTGCGAGTTTGAGTCGCGAGCTAATTGCCTAGCCAAACTGGAATTTTTGTCCTGTAGTGCTCCAGTTATCGTGACCCTTCAGCTCCCCTACATGCTCCACACGTGTGCCACTTTGGCAACTTGCCAGTCGCGAGATCTAGTCGTGAGACTTCTTTGAGTGCACACATCTTGAGTTTTCTTTACACTATCTCACACACTACCCTTACATAAATCCCACCTAAATACAAGGTATCTAATTGCTAAATTACAAGCAAATTTGGCATAGAATAAAGCCAACACATGATTGAATAAATTCAACCTTACAATCTCCCCCTTTGGCTATTCCGTGACAAAACCCTAAAACAGACTCTAGACTTAACATGTGAGTTGGGAAAAATTGCCAAAACTCACTCACACCTAACTCTAGAAACTGTGAAGCTCTTGAACCATACGAGCAAGTTTTTCTTGAAAACAATAACACAAGACGATCATTGTAAGCAAAAATCTTGAAATGCATATGGAGCAAGCGCAATGCGATCAAGTAGTAAAGAATATAGCAATAAAGCATGACTTGACCAAACATGAACAATCACTATAAATAGTGATCACAATGATCATTCACACAAGGAATGAACATCCGGACATGCAAGCTAATAAGCTCAATGCAAAGTATCATTTGCATGTCCAACACTCAACCGATACAAAAACACAAAGTAGTTGCATCAAAGATAAAATATCCAACAAGGGCACAAGAGTGATGTACTAAAGAAACTGCATAACATTAACTAAAAGTACTTAGCTACAAATCAAAGGTACATAAATAAAGTACTGAAAATGAACTAAAAGACTTAAACCAATGTACCAAAAGCTTTAAACAAACACAACGTAAATAACCAAGAGCTATAAAAACTATAAACAAATAAGCTATAAACTAGACTAGCCAAACAATGGTTAGACTATCCAAAAGTATGTGTGTATGTATCAGCTTTCTTATTTTGAGCTCACACAACTCCCCTTTTCAATATGCACACTTCCCTTTTTGTGTTGCTCTCCTCCTTACTATATGCTATCGTCCAATCTATACAATGAGTTGCTCTCCCCCTTTTTGGCACGAATAGCTAAAGGCTTTTCTCTAGTTTGAGTTGAATAGCATCTAACTGGGTCTCAATGGTCGTGAGACGCAATTGAACCTGGTTTTTGGTGGAGTAGATGACATTCTAAAATCCAGAGATACGCTCATGCAAACCCTCAATCAAAGTAGTCAACTTGTCAGCTTGAGAACTAGATTGTCTAGGCTGAGTGCTAGTCGTCTGCAGCTCAGGAGTGTGAGGAGATGCAGTCTCGGTATGCTTCGAGGTAGTGTGAGCAGCTGAGCCATGACCAGAAAGAGTGGCTTGAAGGACAGATTCACTCTTTGGTATCTTTGAAGAGTGACTTTTGCTCATTTGAAGAGGCGCCATGGATAATGGGCGTTGACAAATTAGTATCTTTCCATCTCTTGGTGGATGAACACCTTCAAGTACCATGATTTTCATGAAAAGACTACAAAAAGGAAGACATGTCCATGCTGTTGTTCGTGTTGCTGTTTTCCCTATTGTCTGGAAAATATGAGCACAAATATCAATCGGAACTCCTGTGATGAGATCACATAAGAACTGTGCTCTTCCAAGATTGATAAATCCAGTGTTAGATAGTGGATAAAGATTGGAGAACATGATCAAAGTGAGAGTTTTCAGTTCTGGTTCAAACTTTGCAGTTCCAATGGACGTGCCTTTGGTTGATACCTCATGATCCGGTCCAAGAATTTGAAGAATATCTATCACTTGAGGGAGTCTATTATCATATGGAGAGATGTCCACATTTGCCGGTCGATTGATTCGAAGGACCTTTGCAATGTAATTTGGAGTGATGATGAATTCCTTTCCTCACACCCAACACTTTAGTTCAATTCCAGTGAATCTAGCATTCGAGTAGAACTCCTTAACTAATTCATCAATCGGATCCTCGAAGTTACCGAATAGATTTACCCAATCTTTATCCTAAAAAATCCTAGGAATAAAAGTTGATCCCAAGGTATCAAACTACACAATCCGTTCCACCACAATAGAAGCCTCTTTAAAAATGTTGGAGAAAGTTTGAGAATCTAGGGGAGTCTTGAATCTCTCACTGTTGGAATCACTGGACGAATGCCGGGTCCGTTTTGAAATAGGGGATGACGAAATGTCAATCACGGGTTCTTTACCACGAGAGGAACGACGAGACATTTGCAAAAAAACAGACACACAGTAGAGAACCAAGTGTAAAAACACAAGACACAAACACAAACTTGATTACATCCAAGTTAGTCCATGAAATAAGCACACAATCCTAAACATAAAGAAATTTCAAATAAACATGTTAAATGAGTCAATTATGTAATAACATGTAGCTAGCATGATTGAGATACAAAAACATGACATGTGTGCAAGTATGTGCAACAAAGGTGCATATGGTGTGCATATGTGATGCATGTGCAGGCATGGTTAAGCACATTGTATTCCATGAAGTCCTCAGAAACGCAAGAGAATGTCTATGAGACATTTTACCATGGGCATGATATGCACAACACACCATAAACAAGGTATAATACTCAAAATGAGAAATAAACATGAAGAGCATGTATTATAGGCATCATACTACCAAAACCAATAAAACCCAAACATCAAACTCAACAAAATATCCATAAACCATATTCAACATCAAATTTTCAAATCCAAACAAAACTCAAAATCCAAGAAATCAAGGGCAAGAAACATGAAATACTTTGAGGAAAAGAGAGAACCAATACCTTTTCTCGAAGATTGGTGGAGAGATGATGATGAAAAATGGAGTTTTGTGAGTGAGAACGGTGAGTTTGGAAAAGGGAGGGACGGACAAGACAGTGAACAGTCACAATATGCGAGGGAAAAATTAAAAGTTTTTGAAAACTGCCTTGAAAATAACCCTCAATGTGCAAAACACGCGTTTTTCGCGACTAGAATGAGTCGCGAACAAGTTGCCAAGTCAAGTCGCCAAAAACTCGTGTGACAAATTTTGAAAAATTTGTCGAAGTGTTTTTCACAACTGGAAGGTCCACTCGCGAGTAAGTTGCGAAGGGAGTCGCGAAGCATTCTGAGTAAACCTCATGACTGGAGCTTCCACTCGCGAACCAGTCACCAAACTGAGTCGCGAAAATGCTAAAAACCCAGATTTTTTGAAATTTTTCTAAGTCTTTTTCACGAATGGGGGCTTGACTCGCCAGAGAGTTGCGAAAGCTTTTGAGGAAACTCGCGATTGGGATCTCGCGACTGGCTTGACTCGTGAGGTAGAGTCGCCAAAACAGAGTTGCACAGTTTTTGAAATTTTTGAAATTTTTTTTCAAAACAAAACACTTTCCAAAAACAATTAAAACACTCAAAAATATTTTTGTGTTTGATCAACATATGATTGAGTAAGTGCAACACATTTAAACAAGTACAATCACACAAATGAATAAGGCATTCATTGAACATAAACATGTGTGATATGTATGGGTACCAAAGATGAGATAGTCCTTAGTCTAATATGAAACTTCAATGATCAATTCAACTAAGACATACACAATTAGCACTAGGAAGAGTGACCAATCTCAATTATAGAAGTATGCATATATGACCTCCCACAAAACTTGATTACATACTTTTGAAGCTTTTCATTTGGCTTCATACACATCATAACATTTGATCATTTTGAATCAATACATCTCATTTTGAGATCGATGCTTGAAATTTTTGATATTTCAATTTGATGAATAAGCTGTTGGCTTTTTGGATATCATACATTTTCATATAAGTCGCTTTCCTTTTTCCTAGTCGAATACTAGTATCTGCGATAGCTTTTGCAGCTCATTATCTCTTTTCATTTTGAGATTTACATTGGTTGAGCTCTTTAAGCAAAAAAAATAAATAAAAGAGTGGGAAGATATGTTGGCACAAGTCTATGCAAGTCTCAAGATCAACAAAACCATTGACTAATCATTCATGACAAGGTTGGAGATCTATTTACAACAATCACATAGATGTCAAGATTTTTCACATAATGATATGAGTGCATAAAGAACAAGCTACGCTCATAAATGCATAAAGCCATTTGCACGAAGGTACAAGGCAAAACATGCGTGTGACAAAACACAATAATGCCGATTAAACTTTTTGGATTTTCTACTTTTTATGTGTTTTTGGATTTTTGACACAAAAACAAGTAAAGATTGATAAAAAATAACATTCAAAGCAAGAAAGGAAACAAACAAAAATTTGTCAAAACATGCCAGAATGATTACAAATAAAAACATCCAAGCAGGGTCACAACATATAGGAAGAATTGATGCATGGACATGTTCAAATGCTTATGCATGTGTACCCTTCTTCACCCACACGGCACGTGCGTTTGGGGTGATATCCTTAGAGGATTGGATACTTGAGTTACGATTCTCAAACCTTAGGGTGAAGTTTGCCAAACAGGAAGTGATGGTGTCTATCATCTTCATTATATCCCCAATATTAGACTCAGCTTCTCCCCCTTTCGATTGCTTGAGGTTCCCTTTGCCATTTCTTTGTTCACTTGGCCTTTGAGAGCTGCCATTCTTTAATGCCCGAAGCTTGTGGCAATTGGGTCTAGTGTGACCTCGGATTCCACAATGGTGGCAAAAGTGTTTATTTTGCGGTCTTCTTTGTGACTTCGAAAGAGATTTTCCTTTCGCCTTGAGTTTAGTCACTGCTGGGTTTGGAGGCTTTGTTAAAACCCGTTGAGCAATCACATTTGGCTTCTTCTCATACTTCACTTTCTCAACAGCTGGAGTTGCTACCACTGGTTCCTTTACTTTAACAAACTTCATCTCCTTAAACACATTGGTGCTTGAACTAGCCTCTTCGGTGTATCCTAAGTTGTTCTTGTCAGAAAAGGGCTTTTGATGTGCAAGCACTTCATCAAGCTTTTTGGAGGAAACCGCTCTACTTTAGCATTAGCTTGAATCACCTCAAGCTCAAGAAATTTGATCTTTGAATAGGCTTCGGTTAGCTCTCCGTTCAGCATCTCAACTTCACACTTAGTCTCCTTGTACCGCACTAAAAGACTTTTGTAATCTTGCTCTGCTCTCTTCATTTTCTTAATGGCTGCTTTAGCCACTCTTGCATATTCACCGGTCTTCTCAAGGAGAGTATTATAGGATTCTTGTAATCCCATTGTTCCTTCATCTTCCTCATCATCAGATTCCTCTACTATCCCCATCAACTCCACTTCAGTGTGCTCCTCAAGCTCTTCCACTAACACATTCAAATTATTCGAAGATTGTACAGGAGAAATGGTTATAAATGCAGAGTAGTTTCCCTTTCCATCACAGCTTTCTTCCGAGTCTAAATTAGAGGAGTTTGTGTCACTAAGAGTAGTGGCATACACTTTACCCTTCCTTTTCAAATAGTTGGGACACTCCTTCTTGAGATGTCCATGACTGTTGCATTCATAGCACATGATTCCTTGAGAGGATTGAGAATCCTTCCCATCTTTCTTCCTAAAATCCTTTTTCTCCTTCCAGGAATTTTGAAATTTTCCCTTCTCAGCAAACTTTCCATTCTTTTTGAACTTCAAGAACTTTCAGAAATTCTTAACAAGATACGCCACATCCTTTTCGACCTCATCCTCATCTAATGAGTCTTGAGCTTCCACTCTCTCATTGATTGTCTTTAGAGCAAGGGATTTGCTCTTCCATTATGATGGTAGAGATAGCTCATAGGTTTGAAATGAGCCAATAAGTTCTTGAACTTTGATCTCATCAAGGTCCTTGCTCTCTTCAATGGCAGTAACCTTTGCACGGAAGCTCTCCGGTAATGATCGTAGAATTTTTCTCACAATCTTGGAGTCCTCTGTCTTTTCTCCCAAGTTAAATTTCCCAATTACCACCTCATTTAGCTTCCCATAAAATGAGTCAAATGACTCGTCTTCACTCATCTTCAGCTCTTCGAAGCGTGTGGTAAGCATTTGCAGCTTGGTGTCCTTCACCTTTTTGGTTCCCTCATAGGTCGTTTCCAAAATTTGCCACGCCTCCTTGGCAATCGTAACATGAGAAATCCTGTGAAACTCATCACGAGAAACACCACAGAAAATAGCATTTAAAGCCTTGCTATTAGTGTTAGTTGCCGCAAGGGCTGCCTTATCCCATTCAGATTTGACAGCCTCCGGCCTAATCCATCCTATATCTATAGCATCCCAAACACTCTTATCAATGGAACATAGGAATGCCTTTATACGGACTTTCCAAAATGCATAGTTGCTTCCATCAAAGTATGGAGGAGCATTAAGAGATTGAGATCGATCCATCTCAAAAGGGGTCTAAGATCGCACTTAGGTAATTAAACCACAGCAAGTGCACCCGCTTTGATACCAGTTGAAAGTTCAAATAGCATATAAAACACCAATGAACGTTTAGACCCCCAAATACAAAATTACCAACATAAGCTTATAATCAAACAATATATATGCGAAATATGAAATATAAGCTATATCCAAATTGATAACACACTCTAAACCATAATTAATTACAAATACAGCAGCAATTAAAAGGTATAGAGAAAGGAAAGAGAGATGCAAATACAAAAATAACACGGCAATGTGTTATTGAAGAGGAAATCGAAGTACTCGGCGAAAAACCTCTCCGCCGCCCTTCAAGTGGTCAATAATCCATTAGAGAATAAAATTAGGATACATGAATAGCAAAAGACCCTCCAAGCCTAATCTACTCAATGCACCTAAGTCCTCCAAGCTTCTTGCTCCAACAGGGTTACGCTGAACCTTGTCTTCTCTAGCTTACCGAATCCTGCAATAAGCCCATTGCATCAACTAAACGAATTGGTCTTCTTTGAACTGCTTCCCAAGCACCAAAACACCTCCTCACTGATATGGGTATGGTGAGATAAGGATTTGGCAAATGTACCTCTCAAGAATATGTCAATGGAGAGGGTGAGAGTAGAGGAATTCGGAGAATCAAATGATAAAAATTGTGTATGTGTCAATCTTGTTTTTCTCTAGGGTTTCTTTCTCAAAATTCTCTCTGGAAGCTCTCTACATTTCGTGGGTATAAGGGTATTTATAGTAGTGTGCATGAGGAATGCAAAAAGTCAGTTTTCATCAAATAGGACATTCTGGCGACTCAACCTCACGACTGGAACGAGTCGCGAGTCTAAGTCGCGAGCTAACTGCCTAGCCAGACTAGAATTTTTGTCCTGTAGTGCTTCAGCTATCATGACCCTTCAGCTCCCGTACATGCTCCACACGTGTGCCACTTTGGCGACTTGCCAGTCGTGAGCCAGTCACGAGATCCAGTCGCATGACTCCTTTGAGTGCACACATCTTGAGTTTTCTTCACACTCTCATCTTTGCTTTTCATGAAAAAATACCAATTGAAGTGGAGGGTTTCTTTAAACAACAAGTAGCTGGGTTTACTATTCAATCAAATGATATTGAGCATGTTTCCTATCTCTTCTAGAGAAACAAGTGGGCTGTTTCTTTGCAAAATTGTGCTCAATTTCATATGTGGCAATTCCACCAAGATCTCTTCTTTAGTTGGGGGAAGAATCCACACGAATTGGATTTTTTGAGGAAAATATCGAGAGAGAATTGGATTTGGTTAGACAATGTGTGGTTGGTAAACAAGGATTAGGACATATGTGATTTGATGTTAGGAACATATGTCAATATTTTATGTAATTGGCTAGCCTTTGATAAAATGCACTTTACTTGTAATTAGGTAAATCTAGGATGTGTTTAATGCTTCAAGGAACAAGGTTTCAAGATCAAGTGTTAAAACCATGCAAGTTTGTCCAAGAATCAAGTGAGAAAGTGCTAGATTTTAAAACTCAACAGCTAGCTCGATAGATGGCTATCTATCGAGGTTTATGAAATTCAATTTTTCAAGCTGATTTTCATCCAATCTAATAGGCCAAAAACGAATTGACCCCTTGTGTTGAATTAATTGATTAATTAGCCAAGTTTATTAATTAATCAAATTAACATGCAAACACGTGGTAGCACAAACAAATCACCAATAAACTAAAGTATGCAGCGGAAAATAAATTGACACGGTGATTTGTTTACGAATGGGAAAAACCAACATGGCAAAAACTTCACTAGGTGATTTTAAGGTCACTATTCCCAAGAATCCACTATTATCACAACAAGCAGTTACAAGTAAAGGAATCCCAGTACCTTATACCAACCTACAATTGAACCCTTACCTCAATACCCAATTGAACTTGTTCTATAGTGACAATCTCTCCTTGTAATGCACGGCTCCCAGTACGTGACTAACCAATTGTGCAGATCCCAGTACGCGACTTCAATCATCAACTAGAGAAGGTTGTTGGTTGCAAAGTTCTTCAATTCATCACACGATGAAGATCAAGAAGTTCCTTGGTTACAAAACCCTACGGTGCACAAACACAACAGCTTCTTCACAAGAAAGATGAACTAAGGCAAATTCTGTCTCTGGTCACAATTTTCTTGAACAAACTTTGCTCAACACTTGAACAACTTGTGTCACCTTTGACGGCCCTTAAAATAATCATTTTATATGTCTAGGGTTGTGAGAAAAGAAAGCCTAAACATACAATCACGGATTGGAGTCAAAACAGAACTGAAATTTTGTTTTTCATAAACCTCGACAGATGCCTATCTGTTGAGCTGCTGTCGAGCCACAAGCTGGAACAGCTTTTCAAGGCTCGATAGATGGCTAGCTGTCGAGCTTTAATGACAGACACTTTTCAGATTTGAATCTTGGACAGACTTGCATGACTTTAACACTTGAACTTGAAACAAGGTTTCTTGAAGCATTAAACACATCCTAGATCTACCTAAGCATTAAACAAGGTTTCAAAAACAAGTTAAGACAATTTAGTGAGCATACATTAACACATGTAAACCTTGTGATGATCAAATCACATTGTACCTGCATATGTATCAAGTGTAGCAAAGAATATTACGTGTTGTGTGTAAAAAATATCGCAAGATTGCATAAGTGTATACATGTTATGACAATTTGAGATATCAGAAAATCACTTCAACTCACACACAATCATAACTGTTTGATGGGGACTATCACCTTCGAGGTACATCCTATTACTCCCACATCTCCTATATTTTTCTTTGCATATTTTTCTTTTAATAAGCATATCATGCATGGGCATATAAGATATAGAAAAGAAATACCCAATGATGTTAAGTATTTTGACATTCCATTTTTGCTATGCTGAAGCATACAAATGTCATTTCATGATTGGTAGACAACAGTGGTGAGATGGTTATTTATACCTTTCTCTTAGAATTTTCTAGTCCTTCCCGTCAAAAAAAGTGATACGAGTGTTAAGTACAAGAGATTACTTGATCTTACTTATCACAAACAAGAGCCACAAAGCTCACTTGCTTAGTTGTGCATAGAGATGCTCATCTAAGCTACAAAAGATACAAAATTTAGAAAATTTTATTTCATTGGCCATCCAAAGTACATAAGTACTAATGTACTCAAAACACACACTGTTTTTGTTTTTTTTTTCAATTTTTTTATTTATTTTTATATGAAAAAAAAAAAAACAAAATTGAAAACAAACAAAAACATGTTAAACAAAGCAAAACATAAAAACTAGACTGACTCAAAACAATAAAGCAAAACACACAAGTAATGCAAACAAAAACAAGAAAAGGAGAGAGAGAGAGAGAAGAAGTGACAGAATCACTTGGAGCCCTTTTTCCTTCCACACCTTGGAAGAACCTTTCGGTCTAGCAACTCCTTGAACGGGAGGTAAAGGAGAAAAATTGAAACTGTTCAAGTTCGAAAGGAACATGAGGGCTTTAAAAAGATCTCCAAGAGGAGCAAAAGAGGATGGAAACTGATTCTGGTTTCCTGATGCTATCATGCCGTTGCTCTGTTGAGTGGCTAACCACTTATAGCAATTAGGTCGAGTATGACTGGCTGCTCCATAATGATGACAAAGATGCTGCTTCTTCTGTTTAGGCTTTTGAGAGTTAGCCTTCTTAGCCCTAAGGTTTTTAGTCTCATTCTTAGCAATTTTAAAGGGTGTCCTAAGATAGATTTACCTTTGTCTATGTTCTCACTAGCTAAATCATTTTTAATAGCATTCTTCTCAGTTTCAATATTATTAGCAAGGAACAAAAACAGTAGTACTAGTAGAAGCAATACTAGGAGAAGAGAAATCATACCCTAAACTGGTTCGATCAGAAGCAGATTTTTGAAGACTGAGCATCTTGTCGAGCATAGCGCTTGAAGTCCTTTCCAGCTGAGCTCTGACTTGGAACAGTTCTGCCTTAAGTTTCTTGGTCTTCTCAGCCAAGAAATTATTTTCAAATCTCAGTGCTCCAATAGTCTGATTGGCTTTATCAAACTTTGTGGAAAGCTCTTCTTGTTCCAACTCTACATCACCAAGTTTCTTGGTGGTCAACCTATACATCTTCTCATGCTTCTCTGAGACCTTGTATAACTTTGCATAGGCTGTATGAATGTCATCTTGTTCATCCATCTTCTCAAACTTGGACTCCATCAATTCCTCTTCTTCATCCACGTCTTCAACAATCCCCTCAGTAGGATTGACAGTGGTAGTGAAGGCATTCAGGATTTTGTCATCCTCATTGTCGGAATCATCCTCAGGCTCGGTGTCGCTTAATGTAGCAGCAAGTGCCTTGCTCTTCCCAATGGTCTTGAGATATGTGGGGCACTCTTGTTTCATGTGACCGAAGCCTTGACTCCCAAAGCACTTTGGTCCTGCGGGAACAGTGTACTGACCGCCATTCCTAGCATCCTTCTTCCCCTTATCTTGGCTTTTGAACTGAAAGGAACTAGATTGCCTACGGTCCTTGTTGAAACCCTTCCCATTGGCATTCTTCATGAACTTCTTGAATTGCCATATAATATAGGACTTCATCTTAGAATCTTCATCGTCTGAAGACTCATTCGTGTCACTGCTCTTGACCTTCAATGCCATGCTCTTGCTCTTACCCGATTTACTAATTCTTGTTAAACCTAACTCATAGGTCTGCAGATTACCAACCAGCTCTGTCAAAGGAATCTTGTCAATGTCCTTTGATTCTTCTATTACAGTAATCTTGGCATGAAATCTCTCGAGTAGAGATCTGAGCACCTTTCTCACAATCTTGGGTTCAGGAATGGTTTCCCCAAGATTGAAAGTTAAGTTCACTATGTCCTTGAGCTTGGCATAGGACTCATCGAACGACTCATCCTCCTCCATCTTGATCTCTTCGAAACTTGTAGTGAGCCTCTGAAGTTTTGAATCCTTGACAGCCTTAGTTCCTTCATAGGTTGTCTAGAGGATGGTCCATGCTTCCTTTGCAGTTTCAATGAGGAATTCAAGAAGATATCCTCCACTGAAACTGCTAAGGAAGCATGGATCATTCTCCAAACAACCTATGAAGGAACTAAGGCTGTCAAAGATTCAAAATTTCAGAGACTCACTACAAGCTTTGAAGAGATCAAGATGGAGGAGGATGAGTCGTTCGATGAGTTCTATGCCAAGCTCAAAGACATAGTGAACTCAACCTTTAATCTTGGGGAAACCATTCCTGAACCCAAGATTGTGAGAAAGGTACTCAGATCTCTACCCAAGAGATTCCATGCTAAGATCACTGTCATTGAGAAATCAAAGGACATTGACAAAATTCCTTTGACTGAGTTGGTTGGAAATCTGCAGGCCTATGAGTTGGGTTTTACGAGGATAGAGAAATCAAGCAAGAGTAAGAGCATGACTTTGAAAGCCAAGAGCAGTGATACTGATGAGTCTTTAGACGATGAAGATTCTAAGAAGAAATTCTATATCACGAGGCAGTTCAAGAAGTTTATGAAGAAAGCCAATGCAAAAGGATTTGACAAGGACCGAAAGCAAGCTAGTTCTTCGCAATTCAAGAGTCAAGACAAAGGGAAAAAGGATGCTAGGGATGGCGGTTAGTACACTGTTCCCTCAGGACCAAAGTGCTTTGGGTGTCAAGGCTTCGGTCATATGAAACAAAAGTGCTCTACTTATCTCAAGACCATTGGAAAAAGCAAGGCACTTGCTGCTACCTTGAGCGACACTGAGCCTGAAGATGACTCCGATAATGAGGATGATGGAATCCTAAATGCCTTCACTGCCAGTGTAAATCCTACTGAAGGGATTGTTGAAGATGTGGATGAAGAGGAGGAATTGGTGGAGTCTAAGTTTGAGAAGATGGATGAACAGGATAACATCCATACAGCCTATGCAAAGTTATACAAGGTCTCAGAAAAGCATGAGAAGTTGTATAGGTTGGCCACCAAGAAGCTTAGTGATGTGGAGCTTGAGCGAGAAGAATTCTCTACAAAGTTTGATGAAGCCAATCAGACTATTGGAGCACTGAGATTTGAGAATAATTTCTTGGCTGAGAAGACCAAAAAGCTTGAGTCAGAACTGTTCCAAGTCAGAGCTTAACTAGAAAGGATTTCAAGCGCTAAGCTCGGTGATATGCTCAGTCTTCAGAAATCGGCTTCCGATCGAATTGGTTTAAGGTATAATTTCTCTTCTCCTAGTGTTGCTTCTACTAGTACTACTATTTTTGTTCCACCTACTAATAATATTGAAACTGAGAACAATGATGTTAAGAATGAATTAGCTAGTGAGAACGTAGACAAGGGTAAATCTATCTTAGGAGCACCCCCTAAGCTTGATAAGAAAGAAATTAAGAACCCTAGGGCTAAGAAAGGAAACTATCAAAAGCCTAAGCAAAAAAAGTAGCATTTCTTTCATCACTGTAGAGCAGCTGGACATACTCGACCTAATTGCTACAAGTGGCTAGCCACTCAAAAGAGCAATAGCATGATCACGTCGGGAGATGAGAATCAGTTTCCATCCTCTTTTTCTCCTTTTGGAGATCTTCTCAAAACCCTCATGTTCCTTTCGAACTTGAACGGTTTTAATTCTTCCCCCTCACCGCCAGATCAAGGGTTTGCTAAACAGAAAGGTTCTTCCAATGTGTGGAAGGAATAAGCTCTAAGTAATTTAATCACTTTTTCTCTCTCTCCCTTTCTTGTTTTTGAGTATGCATTACTTGTGTGTTTTGCTTTATTATTTTGAGCCAGTCTAGTTTTATGCATTGCTTTGTTTAATTTGTTTTTGTTTGTTTTTTTTCAGTTTTGATTTTTTTTTTTTTTTTTTTTCATATAAAAATAAAAAAATTGAAAAAAAAAAATACAAAAACAGTGTGTGTTTGTGTACATTGGTACTTGTGTACCTTGGATGGCCATTGAAACAAAATTTTCTAAATTTTGTATCTTTTGTAGCTTAGATGAGCATCTCCATGCACAACTAAGCAAGTGAGCTTTGTGGCTTGTGTTTGTGATGAGTAAGATTAAGTGATCTCTTGTACTTAACACATGTATCACTCTTTTTGACGGGAAGGACTAGAAAATCCTAAGAGAAATGTATAAATAACTATCTCACCACTGTTGCCCGCCAATCATAAAATGACATTTGTATGCTTCAGCATAGCAAAAGTGGAATGTGAAATGCTTAACATAATTGAGTATTTCTTTTTTCTCTCTTATATGCCCATGCATGGTATACTTTAAAAAAAATATGCAAAGAAAAATAAAAGCAAAAAAATCAAAATCCTTTATATATGATTGCAAGCGTGTATTCTAGGAGATGTGCGAGTTATAGAATGTACCTCAAAGGTGACATCATACACAAAGAGTGATAAAAATCACTTCCAAATACATATAAAATGATCAAAAATCTTTTTGGTTTGATCCATATATAGTTGAGCACACACACATCACATTTAAACAAGTACAATCGAACAAATGAATAAGGCATTCATTGAACATTAGGCATGTGTGTTATGTGTGTGTATCAAATGTGGAATAGTCCTTAGTCTAGAGTGAAGCTTCAATGATCAATTCAATCAAGTCATACACAATTAGCACTAAGTCAAGTGGTCTATCTCAATTATAAAAATGAACATATATGACCTCCCACAAGAAAATGATTACATATCTTTGAAGCTTTTCATTTGGCTTCTTTACAATTCATAACATTCGATCATTTTTTATCTTTACATCTCTTTTTAAGATCGATGCCTGAAATTTTTGATATTTCAATTTGATGAACAAGCCTTTGGCTTTTGCGCATCATACAATTTCATTATAAATCGCTTTCCCTTTTTCCTAGTCAAATACTAGTATGTGCGACGGCTTTTGCAGCTCATTATCTCTTTTCATTTTGAGATTTACATTGGTTGAGCTCTTTAAGCAAAAAAAATAAAAGAGTGGGAAGATATATAGGCACAAGTCTATGCAAGTCTCAAGATCAACAAAACCATTGACTAATCATTCATGACAAGTTTGAAGATCTATTTACAACAGTCATATAGATGTTAAGATTTTTCCCACAATGATATGAGTGCATAAAGAACAAGCTACACTCGTAAATGCACAAAGCCATTTGTACGAAGGTATAAGGTAAAACATGCGTGTGACAAAACACAATAATGCTGATCAAACTTTTTGGATTTTCTACTTTTTATGTGTTTTTGGATTTTTGACACAAAAACAAGTAAAGATTGATCAAAAATAAAAACATTCAAAGCAAATAGCAAACAAACAAAAATTTGTCAAAACATGTTGGAATGATTACAAAGAAATTAGCAAAGCAAAGTCACAACATATAGGAAGAATTGATGCATGGAAATGTTTTAATGCTTATGCATGTGTACCCTTCTTCACCCACACGGCACGTGTGTTTGGGGTGATATCCTTAGAAGATTGGGTACTTGAGTTACAATTCTCAAATCTTAGGATGAAGTTTGCCAAACAGGAAGTGATGGAGTCTATCATCTTCATTATATCCCCAATATTATACTCAGCTTCTCCCCCTTTCGATCGCTTGAGGTTCCCTTTGAAATTTCTTTGTCCAGTTGGCCTTTGAGATCTGCCATTCTTTAATGCTCGAAACTTGTGGCAATTAGGTCTAGTGTGTCCTCGGATTCCACAATGGTGGCAAAAGTGTTGAGTTTGTGGTCCTCTTTGTGACTTCAGAAGAAATTTTCCTTTCGCCTTGAGTTTAGCCACTGCTGGGTTTGGAGGCTTTGTTAAAACCCGTTGAGCAATCTCCGTTGGCTTCTTCTCAAACTTCACTTTCTTAACAGTTGGAGTTGCTACCACTAGTTCATTTGCTTTAACAAACTTCATCTCCTTAGACAATGGTGCTTGAACTAGCCTCTCCGGTGTATTCTAAACCGCTTTTGTCAAAAAAGGGCTTTTGATGTGCAAGCACTTCGTCAAGCTTTTTGGAGGAAACTCGCTCAACTTTAGCATTAGCTTGAATCACCTCAAGCTCAAGAAACTTGATCTTTGAATAGGCTTCAGTTAGTTCTCCGTCCAGCGTCTCAACTTCACATTTAGTCTCCTTGTACCGCACTAGAAGACTTTTGTAATCTTGCTTAGCTCTCTTCATTTTCTTAATGGCTGTTCTAGCCACTATTGCATATTCACAGGTCTTCTCAATGAGAGTTTTATAGGATTCTTGTAATCCCATTCTTCCTTCATCTTCATCATCATCAAATTCCTCTACTATCCCCATCGACTCCACTTCAATGTGCTCACCATGCTCTTCCACTAACACACTCAAATCATCAAAGATTACATGGGAGCAATGGTCATAAATGCAGAGTAGTTTCCTTCTCCGTCGCAACTTTCTTCCAAGTCTGAATTAGAGGAGTCTGTGTCACTGAGGGTAGTGGCATACACTTTACCCTTCCCTCTCAAATAGTTGGGACACCCCTTTTTGAGATGTCCATGACCGTTGCATTCATAGCACATGATTCCTTGAGTGGATTGAGAGTCCTTCCCATCTTTCTTCTTGAATTCCTTTTTCTCCTTCTAGGAGCTTGAGAATTTTCCCTTCTCAACAAACTTTCCATTCTTTTTGAACTTTAAGAACTTTCGGAAGTTCTTAATAAGATACGTCACATCCTTTTCAACCTCATCCTTATCTGAGGAGTCTTGAGCTTCCACTCTCTCATTGATTGTCTTTAGAGCAAGAGATTTGCTCTTCCTTTGTGATGGTAGAGATAGCTCATAAGTTTAAAGACAACCGATGAGTTCTTGAATTTTAATCTCATCAAGGTCTTTACTCTCTTCGATGACACTGACCTTTGCACGAAAGCTCTCAGGCAATGATCGTAGGATCTTCCTCACTATCTTGGAGTCCTCTGTCTTTTCTCCTAAGTTGAATTTCCCAATCACCACTTCATTTAGCTTCCCATAAAATGAGTCGAATGACTCGTCTTCACTCATCTTCAGCTACTCGAAGCATGTGGTTAGCATTTGCAACTTGGTGTCCTTCACCCTTTTGGTGCCTTCATAGGTCGTCTCCAAGATTTGCCACGCCTCCTTAGCAATTATAACATGAGAAATCCTGTGAAACTCATCAGGAGAAACACCACAGAAAATAGCATTTAAAGCCTTGCTATTAGCGTTAGCTGCCACAAGGGCTGCCTTATCCCATTCAGATTTGGCGGCCTTCGGCCTAGTTAATCCTATATCTGCAGCATCCTAAACACTTTCATCAATGGAACGTAGAAATGCCCTCATACGGACTTTCCAAAATGCATAGTTGCTCCTATTAAAGTATGGAGGAGCATTAAGTGAATGAGATCGATCCATCTCAAAAGGGGTCTAGGATTGCACTTAGGTAATGAAACCACAACAAGTGCACCCGCTTTGATACCAATTGAAAGTTCAATTAGCGTGTAAAACACCAATGAACATTTAGACCCCCAATTACAAAATACCAACACAAGCTTATAATCAAACAGTATATGTGTGGAATATGAAATATAAGCTATATCCATATTGGTAACACACTCTAAATCATAATTAATTACAAACACAACAGCAATTAAAAGGTAAAGAGAAAGGAAAGAGAGATGCAAACACAAAGATAATACCGGCACGTGTTATCGAATAGGAAACAGAAAACCTCGGCGAAAAACCTCTCCGCCGCCCTCCAAGCAGTAAATGATCCACTAAAGAATAAAGTTAGGATACATGAATAGCAAAAGACCCTTCAAGCCTGATCTACCCAGTGCACCTAAGCCCTCCAAGCTTCTTGCTCCAACAAGATTACGTCGAACCTTGTCTTCTTTAACTTCTCGGATCCCGCAATAAGCCCATTGTATCAACCAAGTAAATTGGTCCCTTCTGAACTACTTCCCAAGCAACAAAACACCTCCTCACTGATATGGGTATGGTGAGATAAGGATTTAGCAAAATGTACCTCTCAAGGATATGTCAATGGAGAGGGTAAGAGTAGAGGAATTTGGAGAATCAAATGATAAAGATTGTGGATGAGTTAATCTTGTTTTCTCTAGGGTTTTTCTCTTAAAATTCTCTCTAGAATCTCTCTACATTTCGTGGACATAAGGGTATTTGTAGTAAAGTGTATAAGGAATACGAAAAGTCAGTTTTCATCCAAACAGGACATTCTAGCGACTCAACCTCGCGACTAGAACGACTAGCGAGTTTGAGTCGCGAGCTAACTGTCTGGCCAGACTAGAATTTTTGTCTTCTAGTGCTCTAACTGTCGTGACCCTTCAGCTCCCCTGCATGCTCCACACGTGTGCCACTTTGACGACTTGCCAGTCGCGAGACTCCTTTGATTGCACACATTTTGAGTTTTCTTCACACTCTCTCACACACAACCCTTACATAAATCCCACCTAAATACAGGGTATCTAATTGCTAAATTATAAGCAAATTTGGCACGGAATAAAACCAACACTTGATTGAATAAATTCAACCTTACATATTTGATTCACGACTTCCATGGCAAACATCACCTTTCGATGAAGATGTCGGCCTAGAAGCACTTGCACCTACTACTACGCTATGTATGTATATTTTTGCACAGTCTATTCCAAGTTTCCAACTATATAGATGGGTTGATTGGGATCAGGGCCGGCTCAATGGTATAAGCCATTGATGCGGCCGCCTAAGGCCTCCAAGTAAAAAAAGGGCCCCTAAATTTTAACCAATAGTATTAATTAAGTCAAAATATTAACCAATAAATAAAATAATATTTTCTTATCAAATGAAAAACAAATAAAAAAGAGAAAAAAATATTATGTCCACAATATTTTTCACAACATTTTTACAAAAAATCTTAATAGCAGATTGTTTAAGGTTGTTATTGACAGTAAAAAAATAATTTTAGTGGTAGGTTCAACTAGAAAACAAGAAGAAACTTAACACCTAAGATTTGTCATGAAAAATATTCTGAATGTAGCACTTCTAAAAAAAAAAAAAAAATGCAATTCACAAAAAAATTCACAACATTTTTCACAATAGTCAAGTTAGCAAACTTTTACTAGTTTTCAACTAGATTCACCATTGACATCACTCTTTTACTCACTACTATCAATCTGTCACATCAACAAATGTAAAAAGTTTTGTCAAATCTTTTGTGTTTATAAACTTTATAAAAAAAAAAAAAAAAAAAAAAAATTCTACGTGGTTCATGTTAACTAATAGTAATTTTCTAAATGAAACAAGATAACTAATTTTCGCCTTAGGCCCCCAAATGCATCAAGCCGCCCCTGATTGGGATTTACCAATCAAGCATCTGGTGAATCAGTGCAAAAAGAAAAATAAATAAATAAAGGGGAAAGAGATTGAAGAGAACTGGTGAAAAAGGAAAAAGAGAGTGGAAGGAGAGATAGAGATCGAGAATCGTTGGGATAGAGAGATAGTGAAGAAAAAAGAAAGTGATAAAATTGAAGGGGGTGATGGTCGGTTGAACGTGTGGTGGGGATAAAGTGAGGAAAAATAGATAGGGAAGTGGGTTGTATTGAATGGTGGGAAATAAAGTGGGGGGAAAATAATTAAAAAAAAAAAAAAAAGAGATAGAAGGAAAAGTATGTCAATTATAATGTATGTAATGGATATTAATAAATACAATTTTTTATTTTTTATGTAATGAATGTCAATTATAATGAATTTTTATTTTTATTTGTAAAATATTTTTATAAGAAACAATTAATTCTTTTTGTTACTATAGTCGTACTAATAATATAGTCATACTAATAAAATTGGTTGAATGTGAGAAAATGCATTCTACAGAATCTACACTTATTCAAACTTATTCAACATAATCATTTTTTAATAAAAGTTTCAGCATAATACCTTACACAATTTTTTAGAATAACACATGACGAGGATACATCATTCAAAATGCATTATGTTGAAGCATCTTTAAGGAATGCAAGACGGCCTCATTCTTTTGGAAGATATCTATACTATAACAAATAGGTTAAAAGTAGTACACATTTTTCTATATAAAATTTATAAACTGTTGTGATAATAAATGTAATTAATAGATTTCAATCACCTTATAACTAAATATATATATATATATATATATTTTTTTTTAGAAGACTTATAACTAAATATTTGAATTGCCTATTATTTATAATTGGTGACACAACAATTTGTAAGTTTAATGTAAAAAAACTTGTATTACATTTATCACTACTCATAGAAGTTACCTAAAATAAGATTCTCAAAAAAAAAAAAAAAAAAAAAAAAAAAAAAAAAAAGTTACCTAAAATAAAAACAGACCACACAAACAAAATGTCCATAATGTTAAAGAAAAATCCTAAATCCCCTCCATGTTTATCGTGTGAATTAAAATAAATGATTACTAAAGTCCAACATGAAATGGCCGAATGGCCTTTGTTTTACTTCAACCAAAAACCAGCGTGTCCCACATGCCTAAAGTCATGTCTCATGTAATAAGGCTCACTTTTCTACAAGCTTACAAGATAAGCTCATTTAGAGCTTTGATAAGGTGTGGGCTGGACCCACGGGGCTATGATGCACCCAACAATGAATAGGTAAACATAAAGGATTCTTACAAAAGGTATACAGAGGAGTCCCTGCAACCTTATCCTAAAATTGATTTTCTTCACCTTCCCTAAATTCTGCTACCATAGCTAGACTTTTAGCCATAATTCTTTTCTCCTACTATCTTCTAAAGAGGTCCAGAGTTGGCCTAGCCAAAACAGCACCAATTCCTGCTGGTGCATGGCCTGTAATTGGTCACCTTCCTCTGTTGGGAGCAGCTCAGACTCCCCACATCACTTTGGGAGCCATGGCCGACAAGTATGGACCACTTTTTACAATTAAGCTTGGATTGCACCCTGCTTTGGTGTTGAGCAGTTGGGAGATGGCTAAGGAGTGCTTCACCACTAATGACTTGGCCGTGTCCTCGCGGCCCAAACTAGTTGCCATAAAACACTTGTGCTATAACTACGTTGTGTTTGGCTTTGCACCCCATGGTCCCTATTGGCTTGAATTGCGTAAAATAACCACTTTATAGCTACTATCTAATCGCCGGCTTGAGATGCTTTCCCACATTAGAGTCTCCGAAGTTAAGAACGATATAAAAGATTTATACAAACTTTGGATCAAGAAAAAGAACAGGTCAGGCTTGATTTTGGTGGAGTTGAAGCAATGGTTTGGGGATATGAACCTCAACGTGATTCTTAGGATGATTGCTGGAAAGAGGTACTTTGGTACTAGTGATGGGGTTAATGAAGAAGAGGCTTGGCATTGCCAAAAGGCCTTGAGGGACTTCTTTCATCTTTTAGGGTTGTTTGTGGTGTCCAATGCTATTCCTTTTCTTGGGTGGTTAGATTTGGGTGGACATGAAAAGGCCATGAAGAAAACTAGGGGTGTGCAGAAAACCCACCGACCCGTCAAACCCGATCGGGTTGGTTTTTAAGGCTTGGTGGGTTGGATTGGGTTACAAAAAAAATTTATAGCGGGTCGGGTTGGGTTTGGGTCATAAAATTACAAACCCGCCAAACCCGACCCGACCCACCCATATTTAATATATATTTAAAATATATTTTATATTTAATAATTTTTTTAAATCAATTGTAGGGCACTTATATATATATATATATTTAAATATATATTATATATTTAATAATTTAAAAAAAAAAAAAAAAATCAGCTGTAGAGCAGCATTTCCTCAGTTCCTCCTACTAATACTAATTTAATATATATATATATATAATATTATATAATTAATAAATTTTTTTAAATAACCAGTTCTTACTATCCTATATAAAAACTAATTAGTTCACACAAATCCTAATAAATTACTATTGTTGTTTAAGGTTTTTTTAATATATTTATATTTATATTTTTTTCTACTCAATTTAATAATAATAATTAAAAAAATTGTCAAACCCGTGGGTTCAACCCGACCCAACCCAACCCATGTGGGTTGGGTTGGGTTGGGTTGGGTTGAATTTTTTTTGACCCACCATGGTGGGTTGGGTCAAAAAATCCCCTCAACCCGACCCAACCCGACCCATGCACACCCCTAAAGAAAATTACAAAGGAATTGGATGGAATTCTTGGGGAATGGTTGGAAAAGCATAAGCGAAAGAGAGCTTCACCTGAAAATAAAGGGGAGGAAGATTTCATGGACATAATGCTCTCTGTCCTTGATGGTGCTGAGCTTGAAGGTTATGATGCTGATACAATCAACAAAGCCACATGTTTTGTACGTTTTCTCTTTTCACTTCTTCAGGTCATAATCTATATGGGATTCCTAAAATTATTACTAGAAGGTAAAGGTGGGGCTCAAAGAATTGCAAATAGATGTACAAAAAGAAATTAATTGTGTAAACCGAAAACTCAACATTGCTCTTACAAGAATTACAAACCCTTATGGACACCCTAATATTCTCGCCAAATTTATAGCTCGACAATTAAAGAATAGAGTTTCATTTCGAAAAGCAATGAAAAAGGCTATTGAATTAACTGAACAAGCAGATACGAAAGGAAGGGGCTTGCTTGAACATGTTCCAAGCAAGGCAACTCTCAAATGCAGGGCATACCAAAAATAATCATCTCAAAACTGACTTTTTAAGATTAAGTGTCTATTTGGTAATAACTTATTTAATTGAAACTAAATTTTTTTCCTAAAAGTATGGTAATAAAGCAAAAAAAAAAAAAACTAAAAGTACTAAAAAGTGTAATGAAACTCATAAATAGTAGCAAAAATAAACTGAATAGTAAAAAAAAAAAACTGACTTTTTAAGCCAATGTAGGCTGCTAGGCAACCCAATTCTTTACCCATCCTTACAAATGACTAGTCATTTGCGCTCTGTTTGTTTCGCTAGAAAACATTTACTTTTATAACGTAGGTAGGCTAATATACTACATTTCCTTAAAAAGTAGATGAATAGTTTTTTTTTTTTAGGCCTTGCACTCTAAAAAACAAAGAAGTGTATTGCAAATATCACCATATATATATTGTAAAATCTAACCATGTAATGTCTTACTTCAATGTAACAATTTGTCGTGTTACACTGTTACAGTATTCTGTATTGCCTCGTGTATATAATTATGCTTCTTTGCTTTTCCTTACAAGCTAAAGCTCCAAAACATAGGACATTTTTTGCTTTACATTTGCATTCTAACAAAAGGTATGCACTTTGCAGAGTATGATTGCTGGAGGCAGTGACACTAGCACAGTTACTCTAACTTGGAAAATAGCGTTATTGCTAAACAACCGCCATGTGTTGAAGAAGGCCCAAGATGAGCTTGATGTCCATGTGGGCAGGGAAAGAATTGTAAACGAATCAGACATCAGTAAGCTAGTCTATCTCCAAGCCATAGTTAAAGAGACATTACGTTTGTATCCCGCAGGTCGACTAGCAGGACCACGTGAATTCACTGAGAATTGCATTATAGGTGGTTACTATGTTCCAAAAGGCACTCGATTAATCACAAACGTATGGAAAATCCAAACAGATCCACGCATATGGTCAGACCAATTAGAGTTCAAGCCCGAAAGAATTCTCACCACCCATAAGGTAGCACTACCGTACAATATGTTGTATCATAATCTAACACAAACTAAGAAGATTTTTCTCAAAAAAAAAAAGAAGAAAAAAAAGAAAAGAAAAAAGAAACATAAAGTTTTTTTTTTTTGAAATCAAGGGCAAAGCAGAGCACTGCAGGGGGTCATAGGAATAATTTCCTTCTAAACTCAATCACCCTAAAAGAAGCTCATTCCCTTCTAAACTACATGCTTGTGTTGCAAGTTTTACCTCACTGACAAGAGAAAGTATGTTAAATTACTGATTGTCCTAAAAGTTTAAACTATTAGAATATTGTAAATTTAATTATTTAAACACATACTTCTAACAAAGTATCTTATGATCGAGTTTGACCTCTGAAGTATCTCTCCCTGTCTCTCCTTTGTTTTATATTCCATTTTTTATGGCCATTTTGGATTCATTGGTTAATTGTAGGGCAGTCAAATTCCTTAATAATTGTCTTCTTTAAGTTGCATTTTGAACATTTCAATTTGAACTTATCACATTACAAACTTGATTCAAATTATAATGTCATGGAATTGGCCAATCACAAAACATCAACATAAAATATAACATTTTTTTACATGCGAGATATATATTCATTGCATTCACATGAATCACATGTTCTTTTGATCAAGGGCATAGCCCTCCCACTTTTGTCAAAAGAATAAATTTAGAGACAATTTTTTTTTTTTTTTTTTTACATCTTGTTAAAGTGACAGATTGTAAGTAGTGAAATTAAAAATGATATTAGTGATGGGTCAATATATACATGATATCTACCGTAGGGGTGGTAATTCGTGTTCGCGGGTCGGGTTCGTGTCATGTCAAGTCATGAGTATTCGGCTAACCTGACCTATTTACTAAACGTGTCAGGAATTCTCAACCCAAACACAACCTGTTTATTAAACAGGTCAACCCGACCTGACATGTTTAACTCGTTTAATTAACAAGTTATGTAAAAGTCAATACAAATGACCCGTTTTATAATCTATTTAATTAATAAGTCATACTTAACCAGTATAATCTTTATCAATTCCCATGTATATAAAATTAAAATACAATCATAGTTGTCAAATCGTGAATCGTATCGTGAATCATTTTTTCATTTTTATGTATCGTGTATCGTATAGTATCGTGTATCGTAAGATACACAAACACTATATAAAATTTATAAAACATTATACATATACATATATTTATTATAAAATTGAAACATATGCAAATAATGACTACTTTAATTATTACTTATGTTATAGTATTTGACTAAGCTAACCAAATAAACCAAATGGAAATATATTTTTCACATCCATATCCAAAAGATAAAAATATCCATATCCAAATTCATTAGAGTTCAAAGTCACTACATATTATATTAGTCAAAATAATTTTTTTCCTAATCATATTCATCACTGCCTAATCAAAATCATCAAAATCATCTCCATAGTCCAAGTCAATGAAGTTATCATCTTCATCATCTTGCAAAATCTTTTCATCATTGGCATCTTCTTGTACATCTTCTTCATCATCTCCAACATCCACTATCTCTTCTGGTTCTTCAACTTCAATAACTTTTTCTTTACTTTTCTTTTTGGCATTCAAATTTCTTGGACCTATAAAAATAATAACAAAAAATATATATCGTCAAAATTAGCATTTTATTCATAATATAGAAAAGAAAATTTCAATTTAATATAAATTTATACCTCTCTTTCTTTTTCTACTACATCCTTCCTCATTAACTTCAAAGCATTCATGAATGTCCATCCATGAAGTATCTTCTGGCAAGCAAGGTTCTTCCTTTTCGGTAATCCATTCATCATCAGATTCCATATCCGATAGACAAATTGGATCATATGAGTCACCATTCTCTTCTCTCTTTATTTGTCTCAACTCCAAATTAATATTATAGTTTACAAACACCAAAGCATTCACTCTTTGTTGCTCAAGACGATTTCTTTTTTTAGTGTGTACATGATCAAAAGTACTCCAATTTCTTTCACATCCCGTTGCACTACAAGTTAGGCTTAAGACACGTATAGCTAAGTTTTGAAGCTCTTTGCAATGTACTCCATAACTTTCCCACCACAATGCTATATTGCCAACAAAAGAAATTGTAAAGGGCTACAATATAATTACGATAACAACAAATAAAAAGCTACATTAAGATGATGATGATAATCAATAATAATGATAATAACAATAGCACATACCTGGCTGCTTCTTTGTTCTTGGAAGTATAGCCATTTCTTTTCCAAACAAACCCTTAGCTTTATCAAATTTCTCCAATTATAGATCAATCCTACACCTCTCCAAAGTTGTAGGACACATCCTTTCAATCACTTCATAAAGTCCAACTCTCACTTCTTCATTTGCAACAAAGTTGGGATCATAATGAAACCTATCACAGTTTTATATCTTATAAATAAATATGCATACAAAATATAAAGATAAAGATTAAAATATACAACAATTCAAATAATGAACTTACTTAGGATTGAGAAAATAAGCTGTTGCATGTAAAGGCCTATGAAGCTGAAGCTCCCATCTAGTTTCAATAATTCTCAATATAGGTCTATATCTCCTTTGCACATCATTAAAATTTTTCCGGATTTGCTCTTTTGCACTATCCATAGCTTCATATATGTAGCCCATTGCTGGTTTTGCATCACCATCTACAAGCCTTAAAACTTTTACTAAAGGGATCACACATTTCAAGCAAAATTTAATAGCAGGCCAAAACTTTGGATCACTCAAGACAATTAATTGGACATTAATGCCATCACTTTTCTTTGCATAGGGACTCTTAGCCCATTCCTTAGATGCAAACATAGACCTTAATCCAATTTTTTGTTGATATATACTTTTCAAAGTTAGGTAGGCAGTGGCAAATCTTGTGACACCTTGTCTTGTCAATTCCCTCCCTTTTGTATATTTTCTCATCAAATCAAGCACCCAAATATGACGGTAAATAAAAACAGTGATCTTCTTTGCTTTTTTTATAGTATTTGCATGCACAGGCAAATCACCAATGTCATGAAGCATCAAATCAATACAGTGGGCAGTACAAGGATTCCAAAAGATCTTACGTCTTTTTTCCATTAATTTTTCACCAGCTGAAACATAAGCCGAAGCATTATCTATCACTACTTGTACCACATTCTCCTCTCCAATTTCTTGCACCAAAGAATCAAGCAATTGAAATAAATTTTCAGCATTCTTGGAAATATCAGAGGTGTCAATAGATTTAAGAAAAACTGTTCCCTTTGGACTATTGACAAGGAAGTTTGTGATAGACCTCTCTCTATTATCCGTCCATCCATCTGACATTAAAGTGCAACCTGTTTTTTTCCACTCATTTTTATACTTATCCAATGTGAAGTGCATATTTTCTATCTCTTTTTTCAAGAAAGTCACCCTTGTTTCATGATAAGTAGGGAGTTTCAATCCCTTGCCATAATTAGCAACTGAATCCATCATTTTTTTAAACAAAGGGCTCTTAACTAAATGAAAAGGTATAGCACGAGCATAAAAAAATCTACAAATAGCCAAACAAGTTGCAGTACGATCTTTCACCAAGGAAGGTAAAGTCACTTGTTTAGAATTTGATTTCCCTTTTAAGTATGCATCCATGGTTCCCTTTTTTGCATTATCACCACCAATCTTTTGTAATTCATCTTCTTGAAGACATTCAACATCAAACTCATCATCAAGTTGCTCATTTTTTTTTTTAATGTTTTCCAAAAGTTTGGCAAAATAATTTTTAACATCTTCGGGCACCTTCAAGCATGGTTTAACATCCTTATGTGTATGTGCCAAATGGTTTTTCATTCTTATGACTCCATCCCAATATTCATTTGAGCAATAATTACATTTAAGCTTAAGCCTACTTGTCTTATCATCATTAATACGTAGACAATGATCCCAAGTGGGATCTTTCTCCTTATTTCTTTTGCTCCTATCACCCTTTTTTTTATATACCTAAAAGCAAATATGAACACATGAATTTATAGTCAATCAACAACTTTTATGTACACAAATTAAGCATCACAATTACACTATCACAAATTCACAGTATTAATATTAACATTACAAAATACATATATATATATATATATATATATATATATATTTATATATAATATTTATATATAAACACTCATATACATACATTGATACATATTTAGTATACTAAACTAATTTTTTATAAGCCACTCGGTTATATTAAACTAAATTAACTAATATAATAGGTTAATAACAATAAATAATTACAATAATTTTTTAGTATAAAGAATTAATCAAAAAAATTTATTAAGAAAAAAGAAAAACTAACCTTACACACACAATGGACCCAACGTGAGGCAGCACTTGTTGTTGTTGTTGTCTTGCTCTAGTAGCATGTGGGAGTGTGGGACTTTTGGGTTAGGAAAAGGAATAGAAGAAAAAGACAAGATTGTGGTCCTTTGGAGCTTGTGGTCCCTTGATGAGAGATCTCCTGAAACTTGATGATCTAAAAGGTAAAAGGATGAAAACAAATAGAGAGGAAGCCAAAGGGGTTTTGGGAAAGTTGAGAGCTTGAGAATTGAGATACAAAGGAAAATATCAGATAAAAAACGTGTGGGTGACTGGTGCAGCTATATGGTGTGGGTAAATCAATTTAATTGTGGTTCAAATTTTTTAGGGATAAAAAAATATATATATATAATAAAAAAAATTAAGAAGGCTTTTGTATTGGGCCCAACCACCAAAATAGCCCAACTTGCTTTTTAAAAAAAAGGAAAAATGTTTTGGGCTAAACTTGGGCTGAAATTTTGGTTAAAAAAGCCTATTTAAGCCAGTTGTTTATGTATCGTCCGATACAACCGATACGTACGATACATACAACTATATCGTCCGATTCATATGCACCTACGATACGTATCAACGATACAGCACTTTTTTCAAACGATACGATACGTATCGTACAATACGTATCGCATATCGTACGATACTGACAACTATGAATACAATTACAACTATAAATATAGTAATAAACATATAAAAACAACCATAAATTTAGTAATAATATCAAAATAACTAATAACTATATAAGCTAAACAGGTCAAACAGGTCAGACGGGTTCGCATGCTGAACACGAACTCGACCCTTTTATTAAATGAGTTAGCCATGTCAACTTGAATATGACCCCAACCCGTTTAGCCTCAACCTATAACCTGTTTATAAACAGGTTAGTTGTGTCGAGTTCGCCAAGAGTGTCAGATTTTGCCACCCCTAATCTACCGCTCAAAAGTTGCACTCAAAACTATACA
This sequence comes from Quercus tomentella, assembly GCA_028535165.1. Taxonomy (NCBI): domain Eukaryota; kingdom Viridiplantae; phylum Streptophyta; class Magnoliopsida; order Fagales; family Fagaceae; genus Quercus; species Quercus tomentella. The sequence goes on from JAPQVY010000155.1 coordinate 22,649,009, forward strand.
TGAAAAGGTTGTGCTCTCCTACTCTTTGGAGGGCTCTCCTTTGCTGTTTTATGGTAATTTATTGTTGCTTATGTTTTCTTTCTTCCCCTAGTGGGTTATAAATTTTGTTTCCTTTCAAGAAAGAAAAAAATTTGACATATATCTTTTTTTAGAAACAAACACACACTACACACTCAAGAGGGAGAGAAAAAAATTGACAGGTATCTAACTAGAGGCAAAACACTCTGTCATTTAAATATAAGCCACACAAGTCTATTAGAAAGAAAATGATATGTCATAGAATAATATTTATACAAAACAAGTAGATGGCTCAGGAAAGTACTAGAGATTGTTTCAAACAAAAGAAAGAAAAAACGAAAATGGATGCCGACATACAGTATGGACTTCGTGGCGCCAGCGATCAGTGCAGACCCCACAATTTCTATCATCATTTGTTTCAAAAAATATATGTAGTGACTGGTTACTTTGACCCGACTCTCACTGAAACCATATCTGATTGGTAAGGACTCTCTTCACAGCATCCAAAGATTTAGAAAAAATCGGAATGAAAAAACAAAATTGATTGGATCATACGTGTTGGAATATTTGATTTTGAGAGCTAGTAATTTGTGTCCGGTTAATAGATTTTGTTAGGGTAATTGTTAATAAACTATATTAAAAAAAAATTATACAATTTTTATGAAAAATATAAAAAACTGTCAACAAAATTAATTATTTTTTTTTTCTCAAAAAAAATTTTAATTATTTTCTCATTTTCCCATAAAATATTTCTAAAAATAGTTTTAAACTAACGCACTTAGAATATTTTTTAACATATCCGTAAGTAATTTATCTACTCTTAACTGTCTCCTGCAGCAGTTGTAGAAAATCACAAACAGGGAAAAAAAATATCATATGTAAAGCAAGATTTATGATTGTGATTGACGTTATCATGCTTAGGACTTAATGCAATCACATTGGGGTCTCTTGCTAGCTGTTTCTTAAAGTAGAAAAATGATACCAAAATTCTTTTTATTTATTTTTTTATGTTTTGATAACTGAAATAAAGGAAAGCGGTACTTTGAAAAGTAAGAAAAAATTAATAGATCAAATAAAAAAAAATATTTTACTAAAGTGAAAAAAATAAAGTATAGAATAATGAATATTGTGCAGGGCAAAAAGAGATTGGTGCGAATTTGATTCGATTCTGGCTTCAGTTACTATTTGCTCACACAATTCATTTTTAGAGATGGGATGCAAGATCAACCCTTTAGTACCCGTCACAATACAAGAAAAATGTAAATCTAGTCAAAAAACTACTAGCGTAGTGATTAATATTCAAGTAGGAAATCGATGAAAAAAGACTAAGTGTTGGTTCTCGAGTTTAGTCTGAGCATGGTGTTACAGATGATTTATCTCTCTTCTCCTTGTTTATGATCCTTTTTTTATTTTGCCTCTGCCTTGATCTTGGTGCTTCTTGGCTTTATATATCTTACCAAAGATGCATCCGAATCTTACATTTGGAAGGCTATGATCAAACTGTCTTGATACTTGTCCCATTAAGACCTTGCTAGAAGGTTTTTACACTTGAGTATTAGCTGTGGTAACACTATTCAAGGTCTTTTCCCCAATAATGCGGCCAGCTAAGTGGTTGTAGTGCATTTAATGTGGAGGGGACGACCATCTTGTACTTCCTTTTTCTTCTCTTCCTTGTTCAATACCAGGTTACCCTTGTTCCCCCTCGGGTTGCCCCATGCACCCTCTGACTTTGCCCGTCAACCATTCGAGGTTAGGCAGATGTCCTCAGCATCCTCATCAATTATTTTTGGGCAATCCAGGGAGGAGTTACGTGCATACCTTCCGAGGACAATTTGCCTATGTTCCCTGAGGCCATCACCATATGAACTCTGTTGGCCACTTGGGTCCTCGTCCCCCCACAAATATGATAGGAGTGTTTAAAAAGTGATTGACTAAAATACAAAAAAATAAATAAATTTTTATCTTGAAACCAAATATATTTATATATATATATTTAGAAAGATTAATTTAATTGCTCTTTATCTTTGTTAGGACATATGTAATTCAATGTTAGGAACATATGTCAACATTTTATGTAATTGGCTAATCTTTTGACAAAACGCACTTTACTTGTAATTGGGTAGATCTAGGATGTATTTGATATTTCAAGAAACAAGATTTCAAGTTCAAGTGTTAAAGTCATGCAAATCTGTCCAAGAATCAAGTCAGAAAGTGAAGGATTTTAAAACTCGACAGCTAGCATCTATCGAGGTTTAAAAGCTGCTAAAGTCCGTGGCTCGACAGCTAGCTCAATAGATGGCTATCTATCGAGGTTTATGAAATTCAGTTTTTCAGGACTATTTTTCATCCAATCCGTAAATGTGTGTTTGGGCTTTCTTTTCTCACAACCCTAAACATATATAAGGATTATTTTAAGGGCCGTAAAAGGTGACACAAGTTGCACAAGAGCAAATTTCACAAGAGTGAAGAAGAGTGTGACCGGAAACCTAGTTTGCCCTAGTTCTTGAAGAAGCTACTGTATTTGTACATCATAAGGTTTTGTGACCAAGTAACTTCATGATCTTCATCGTGTGATAAACAGAAGAACTTTGCAGCCAACATCCTTCTCAAGTTGGTGATCAAGTCACGTACTGGGATCCGCGCAATTGGTTAGTCATGTACTGGGAGTCGTGCATTGAAAATGAGAGATTATCACTACAGAACAAGTCCAATTGGGTATTGGGGTAAGGGTTCAACTGTAGGTTGGTATAAGGTAATGAGATTCCTTTATTTGTAACCGTTTGTTTTGATAATAGTGGATTCTCGGGGGTAGTGACCTTTAAATCACCCAGTAGGGTTTTTGCCGTGTAGGTTTTCCCCATTCGTAAAAAAATCACTGTGTCAATTTATTTTTCGTTGCATACTTTAGTTAATTGGTGATTTGTTTGTGCTACCATGTGCTTTGCATGTTAATTTAATTAATTAATAAACTTGGCTAATTAATCAATTAATAAATTACAAGGGGTCAATACATTTTTGGCCTATCAATCTTAGAATCCTTTCTATTGTGTTATCCATAGAAAATCTTGACGATAAGATTGTGATTGCTACTTGCTAGTATATCATTAAGCAATCAATTGTGTTTTTCACCATCTAATAATGGAGAAGAAAATAATGAATAAAGACAAAAGAAGGAAAAACTGAGGAGATATTTTCTTACCTAATCTATCAGTATCAATTAGATAGATGTTGTATATCTTATCTAGTTCTTCCTCTAATATTCTCGTAACTTAAAAAAGAAAGTGATGCTAAGGACACATAATAGTGCACAATTTTGTGTCATAACTTGTCACATCGTGGCGAGTTATGAGTGGTGAACGGGTGTCTCCACAAGGCCCACCATCACACCTCCACTACTCATAACTTGCCACATGGCGAGTTGTGGTACAAAATTGTGCATTATTATATGTCCCTATCATTACTCTAAAAAAGACCCAAAATACACCAACTAAAGCTTGAAACTCCTTAACCTCAACATTATATGCTCTAATATGTCTAATACCTTTTATCATATTTCCATCCAAATGAATCATTTAGGTAGATTTGAAACTGTTTCTCAAAAAAAGAGAGGTAGATTTGAATTTTGCCTACCAAATAACGAAAGGTCATTATATATATATATATATATATCAAGTAAATTGATATTAGTAACAATTAGAGATTTTTTATGTAAAAATGTGTTTTTGTTTTGGAAAGGACCATTGAACATAGGAACGGGTTATGTGATCGATTTATTTTCTGGGTTCTTTGGATCAAGTTTTAATTTTAAATTTTTGGCAAGGGAAGGGGGGAGAATAGTGTTTTTTTTTTTTAATCCTAACCTTTGAATTTTATATCTCTATATATTGTTTAAAAATAAAATTAAACTTTAAGGGGCCATGGTCTTTTGAATTATTAAAAATTCCGTCCATAATACATACTAAATATACTATATAATAAAAGTTAGGTATTGCAAACTGTGATTGGATTAAGTAGTTTTCTTTTTAAACAACAAGTAACTACACTCTCTTTAGAGCATTCTCATCAAAGATTTCAAAAAAATTAGCATTTAACATCTCAAAAACCTACTTTATCAATTTTAACAACTCATTTTACAATACACCCAACATCAAAGATTTTATATTTTTTATTACTTCATTAAAATTTTATTATTTTTATTATTTTTTATTCTCAATCTCATCTCTTCCACTACCAACAAACCCACTGCCACTACCAACACCCATAGCCACAGCCACAGCCACCACCACCACCCACAACCTCAACCCCTAACCACAACAAAAAAAAAAAAAAAAAAAAAAAAAAAAAACACACGCACAAACCGGAACCACCAAAAACCCACAAATTGGAACTTCTGCCAACCACCAGCCACGTTCACCACAACCCACTGCAAAAAATCCAAAACAACCACCATTAGCCCCCACCACCACTATTGTGGCAGCCACAACCCACGGCAAAAAAACCCAAAACAAAACCACCACCATAACAACCACCATCATCAACAACCCACCACAAAACTCATTAAAATAGACCAACACTATCAGGCAAAACAACCACCATCAGAATCACAAGTTACCTCCAAATAAAAATTTAAAAAAAAAAAAAAAAATTTAAAAAACCATAAAACTTCAACACCACTACAGCACCACCACTACCACTGTGATTTTTCAGTTGTTGATGCCAGCGAAAGAAGAAAAGAGAGAAGAAGTCAGACCTATGAGAGAAAAAGAAAGAAGAAAAGAAAGAAGAGAATAGTGAGAGAGATCAAAGAAGGAATAAAAAAAAAAAAAAAATTGTTTACAATCTAGCTACAGTGAGCTGTTATCAATAACAGCTCATTGTAGTTGAATGCTAAAATATTTAGCATTTAGCATCTTTATTGTAGGTATGTTTTTATGATTTGAGGTGTTAAAAATGCTAAAACATAGCATTTAGCATTTTTAACACATTTGATGAGAATGCTCTTACACCAAGTGACATGCAGCAAATGCAATAAAATCACAAACATATTGCTCTAAGGATCTGTTTGAGATCCGCTTATTTTACTGAAATTGAAAACTTTTGCTGATAGTAATGTAAATAAAGGTAAAAGTTAGCTGAAATAGTAAAGTGAGACCCATGAATAGTACCGAAAAGTGCAGTAGAGCCCATAAATAGTAGCAAAAATAAGCTGAATAGTAGCAAAAATAAGCTAGTTTTTTAATTTGGAGCCAAATGCAGACTAAGTAAAACTCTACTAGCAATTTTTTTTGAAATTTACAATACTATTTTGATTAAAACTAAATAAGAAGATTTTGAAAAGGTTTTTTTCATTATTTATTTTTATAATTAAATATTATAAATTTTGTTTTCAATAATAATTTAGTTTTACATGATTTGCCCCATGTAACTTGAATTTTTTTGTTTTCAATAAAAGTGTACAAAATTCCAAACTAGGTAGTTAAATCAAGGTTATCAATTCCGTACCGTACCGGCCGGAATATACCATACCGGCCAGCAATCCGATACGCTCGACCCCCCTGTTTCGTACTGGAAAAAATACCGGCCGTACCGACCTCGTACCGATCAATTTCGGGCAATACCGGCCGGTATAGAAAAAAGTTTTTTTTTTTTTTTTTTAAGTTTTGTAATTTTTGAATTTTTGTTAGGATAGAATGGTAACTTATTTGCATTAACTTATTAGAATTATTTGTTTTCTTAGTATGCAATGGTAACTTTTAAGCTTTCTATTTTATTTTTTTTCCCTTTTAATTGATACTAAAGTCTAAAACCATGAATAATTAGTTCTGAATTGAGGAAATATTTTATGGTAAACTTTTATATTTATTATAATATATATATACACAGACACATACATATATATATATATATATATATATATATATATATATATATATATATATATATTTATTTATTTATTTATTTATAAATATAAAAAATAGCGGTAAACCCAAAACGGTACACCGGTATTGACTGGTATCCGAAATATATCGTACTGGTGGCCAAACCGGTACGGCCTCCGGTACGGTATTGACATCCTTGAGTTAAATACGATAAGGTTAGGTTAATATTGATTTGGCTATTGCAACCTTAAGTCACGCTGATAGCTTAATGGTACCAAAATAAAAGCTAATCCACAAAATGCCCTGAACAGCTAAATATTTGTCTATAAAAGCTTACAGATTTCATTAGAAAGATGTCCATATATAGGACTCCAGCAACCTTAGCCTAAAATGGATTTTCTTTCACCTTCCCTATATTCTGCCATAGCTGGACTTATTGCTCTAATTCTTTTCTCCCATTATCTTCTAAAGAGGTCAAGAGTTGGCTTAGCCAAAACAGTACCTATTGCTCCTGGTGCATGGCCTGTAATTGGTCACCTCCCTCTGTTAGGGGGAACCCAACCTCCTCACCTAACTTTGGGAGCCATGGCTGACAAGTACGGACCACTTTTTACTATCAAGCTTGGATTGCATCCAGCTTTGGTGGTGAGCAGTTGGGACATGGCCAAAGAGTGCTTCACCACCAACGACTTGGCTGTGTCATCGCGACCCAATTTTGTAGCTGTAAAGCACATGGGCTATAACTATGCCATGTTTGGATTTGCACCCCATGGTCCCTATTGGCGTGAATTGCGTAAAATAATCACGTTAGAGCTACTATCAACCCGTCGGCTTGACCAGCTTGCCTATATTCGAGTCTCTGAAGTTGAGATGTTCTTGAAAGGTCTATACAAACTTTGGACCAAGGAAAAGAACGGGCCAGGCCAAATTTTAGTGGAGTTGAAGCAATGGTTTGGGGACATGAGTCTCAACGTGATTCTTAGAATGATCGCTGGAAAGCGGTACTTTGGAGTTAATCATGATGTTGTTCATGAAAAAGAGGCACGGTGCTGCCAAAAGGCAGTGCGGGATTTCTTTGATTTACTGGGTTTGTTTCTGGTGTCGGATGCAATTCCATATCTCAGGTGGTTGGATTTGGGTGGACATGAAAAGGCCATGAAGAGAACTGCAAAAGAGATTGACAACATTCTTGGGGAATGGTTGGAAGAGCATAAGCGAAAGAGAGTCTCCGGTGAAACTAAAGAGCAAGATTTCATGGACGTAATGCTTTCAGTCACTGATGGAGCAAACCTAGGAGGTTATGATCCTGACACAGTCAACAAAGCCACATGTTTGGTATGCGTGCTTCCTCTCTTAAAAAGGAGAAAATAATAAGTTGATATGAGTTATGTTCTAAACAATATGTCTAAATACACAATAAATTTCACATGATTGATGTATGATAAAAGAGATATCATAGCAGTCATGAAAGTATTTTTGCACTAATCACAATCTATCATATTAAAAATATGAAAACATTTATGAAATTTGTCATGCCTATAGTATTGTTGTGTTTTTAAACCACTAAAACGATATGGATTGCTTTGTTTCACATTATCATTTGGACATGAATAACAATTTTCATTTTGCAGAATTTGATTGCAGGTGGAAGTGACACCATTGTAATAACCTTAACTTGGGCAACATCACTATTGTTGAATAACCGCCATGTATTGCAAAAGGCCCAAGATGAGCTTGACGATCAAGTGGGCAAGGAAAGAATTGTAAAAGAGTCGGACATAAATAAGTTGGTGTACCTCCAAGCCATAGTTAAAGAGACTTTACGTTTGTATCCCGGGGCACCATTATCAGGACCACGTGAATTCACCGAGGACTGCACCATAGGTGGTTACCATGTCCCAAAAGGCACCCGGCTAATCCCAAACCTTTGGAAAATCCAAACAGACCATCACAAATGGTCAGACCCATTAAAGTTCAAGCCGGAAAGATTTCTCACCACCCACAAGGATGTTGATTTTAAGGGGCAAAACTTTGAGTTTATCCCATTTGGAAGTGGTAGAAGAATATGCCCTGGAGCATCTTTTGGAGTTCCAATGGTGCACTTAGCACTTGCTAGTTTTTTACACATGTATGACATTTCTACTCCCTCAAATGTAAAGGTTGATATGACTGAGAGCTTTGGACTCACAAACTTGAAAGCCACCCCACTTGAAGTTCTCATCACACCACGCCTGCACCTCACAAGCTTTATGGATTATTCCGTCTAAATAGAAGTATAGAACTCAAGTGTACTTCTAAGTGTTGTTGAATTTTTCTTATGGAGTTTAATGATGTAAAATGGAAATTCCAGTGCCTATATAACACTCTTTTGTCAAATATCATGACATGCACTTCATATCATACTTCCAGTGCTCCAATTGGTGTATTGATCCTAATGTTTTGGTACATGCTAAAAGTCAATATAAGAAAACCTTTGAACGAATCAACAAGACTAAATGAATAATAATAATATTCGTGATTTATATGCGTATTATGATGATTGTGATGGGAAAAAAGGAAGGGCCTGCCCCTAAGTTGGGCCTAGCCCATTAGGATTTGGCTATAAGGACATGGTCCAGAAACTGATTCCACAAAAAGCCTCACCGAGGACGACCAGGCATGCAGAGGACAAAGAATAATACAAGGACGAACGCATTGCCAAGAACAAAATTGGCGTTTGGCACAAGTTACTAGGTGATTTTCCCAATGTCAAGATTTTAAGTCCCACCCCTGATGAATGATTTGATAGACTGAAATAGTGTTACCGGCTCAAAAATCTACTTAAACCCTAAAAGCGGTAGGACCCACAATACGTGTGGAATATTTTGTTATCATGAGAGATCCACCAAAGGGAGGGTATAAAAGTGGGAAGGAAAACCAAATTAGGGGTTGGAACAAAGATTGGGAAAAGGATACACGAGAGAAAGTGAGAACACAATTGGGGGATCATTGGGGTCTTACTCGGACCTCAGATGGGTAGCTCGACAGTCGGGGAGTCCCTCAGTCCCAACCCAAGGCTGTCTAACAATAAATTGGGCCAGGGTACGATTCATCATGGAAAAAGGTCACTCCAGGGGTCTCCCATTGTAGGCTATACCCAATTCAGAACACAAATAAATTGGGGGCCCAAATCCTAGTAAGCCCAAGGGTATTTGGAGTAGAACCTCAACAATGATGAATACTATTATGGATTCCATATAAGAGAAACTTAAGCTATATTCATGCATGACGTCTATATCACTCTTTTGACAATAACATTTACTATGTCACCTAATCTTGATTTTACTTAATTTGTCACCTAATCTCGATTGGGAAGAATGACATGCTCGTTAGAAAATTAAATTAAATTATGTCTATCATACAATCTGCATTCTATATGCATATTGTGGCAGTGGCACTCATGGCCCCACTAATTTCTACCATTTTTTTAAAAACTTGTATATATGTCAGCATATATGAAAATAATTTTTAATATTTGGAACTCACACATCTGGCTAATTTTCTCTTAATTTGAACATTCTTTTATAATGGTCTCACCATGCACAATCTTGTTCCAAATTCTAACTTTTTGCTCAATTAAAATATGAAATTAAATTAAATTAAATAAGAGTAGAGTGACCTGGTTCCATTTTGACTCAATCCAAAAACAAAAAGAATCCACTAGTTTTTACATTGTGCTTAGGAGATTAAGTTCAGAGATAGTTCTTTTTATTTATTTATTTATTTTTTTAATACTTCCCTTTTGAAAGTTGTGACTAGTGGCGGAGCCCCATCACACATCTTTCACGCAACAATACAATTCTACCAGATTAGATCATAGCAAGGATACATAAGTTTCTCCTTAGGAAAAGACTTAGGTACAGTACTTAGGTATTGTTCCTTAGGTTCCCCTCTTAAAATCCTACCATGTGACTTTTTTCTCATGGAATAAAAGTGTATTTTTTAGTTAAGTAGCCATATGGTAGAATCTTAAGAAAAGAACCCAAAAAACAGCACCTAAGGTACTATATATAAGTTTTGTCCTTCTCCTTAATTGTTCTCAGTTTTCTCCCAAAATTTGTTAATCTCCTAATCATTAAATTTTAATTGATTTCCCTTTGTTTAAGATACAAACACACTAACCTCACCACACATGCTTCAAGCGTGTGCTAAGACTTTTTTTTTTTTTTTTTTGGTTTAGTGTCAAAATTTTTCCAAAAAAGTAAAAGAGAAAGAAGCAACTTAAAATCATATAAGACAATCAAAATCATATGAGCAATAAAACGATTAAAAAAAAAGCATTAAAAGAATTACATTGTAAGAAATGACTACTCCTTCCTCTGAGAAAAAAAAGATACATACATACATACATACATACATACATATATATATATATATATATATATATAAAGATTAAACAAAGGAAGAGAGATATTTATTTATGTTTGATTTTAGGGTAGAGATGGAAGTGCCTAATTTTAAGAAATATGAATAAAGGATTATCATTGAATTAAAATAAGTTAGCTAAACTTACGTGAGAGATAGATAGAGGCAAAAAACTCATTTTTTAAATTTATCTCAAGTTTAGGAGTGTTGAAATTAGTACTTTTACCTATCTAACCCTACTATTTAAACTTTCTAAATATATGAATTTGAGAGTATTTTGGTACGCAAAATACTGATGGAGTATTCAACGCCCAAAGCTTTGTCCACAGCTTGCGATCTTAGCCAGCCAGGGAATGTTCACCACCGAGAGGCTTGGCCATTCTAACTGCAACATGATATGCAGATTTGACAGTGAAGTTTCTGTGCTTAGTCTCCATCCAACACAGCTTGTCTCGGCCTCCTGAGTTACCCAGTTTTATCCCAAGGACTGCATCTCTTGTGGAGGCAATGAACACGGAATGGAGAAGAGCTTTATCCCACTGGCAAGTGCTCGAGTTAAAAAGACTACTCACCTTCAAGGATTGATCCGCTTCAGGTCGAAAGATGGGGGTTGAGGAAGCCATTTGTGGCTAGCTACCCCCACAGTTTCACCATCACCTATTCGCCACGTAAAGCCTTCCCTTACAAGCTCCCTCGCTTGCAATAAACTCTGCCAAATGTACGAGGGGTTACTTCTCAACTCAGCCTCCATAAATGAACATGTATGAAAGTAACGAGCCTTATACACTCGATAGAATAGCAAGTGTGTTCCCTAGATGAGACGCCAAGCCTACTCTGCGAGCACATCTAAGTTAAAAGCATTAAGGTCCCAAAAACCCAACCCTCCTTTATTCTTAGGCGAGCATAGTTTCCCCCAATTGAGCCAGTGGATTTTTTTCTCATTTCATGTTTGGCCCCACCAATATTTTGCCAAGACCGAGTTAATGCCATCACACACCGCTTTAGGTATTCTAAAGATGCTCATGGAATAAGTTGGAATTGCCTGGGCTACAGTTTTGATTAGAATCTCCCTACCTGCCTTCGAAATGTACTTCTCTTTCCAACCCATTACCCGTTTAGTGATTCATTCCAAAATTTCCTTAAAAGTACCCACTTTCGACTTGCCACCCACCATAGGGAGCCCTAAGTACCGTTCACTATCTGTCATAATCTATGCACCTAGTATTGTCCGAATATCCTTCTTCACTTCTTGGCTTGTGTTACGACTAAAGAATAAAGTTGTTTTTTGTCTATTAATGGCTTGCCCGGAGGCTTCTTCATATTGGGCCAGGATGTGGAGGAGGTTCTGACATTCCTGACGTGTAGCTTGGCAGAATAAGAGGCTGTCATCCACAAATAGGAGGTGAGAGATACGGATTCCCCTTCTACAGGAAAGTATTCCTTGCATCTAATTTGTCTCTGTTGCCTGTCTCAACATTGAAGATAAGCCTTCAGCACATAAAAGAAAGAGATATGGGGAAAGAGGGTCTTCTTGTCGAATGCCCTGCGATGGCTTAATAAATCCCTTGGGCTCGCCATTGATGATCACTGAGTAAGATGCAGACCGAACAGTTTCCATGGCTAGGTTAACCCATTGCTCGGATAAGCCCAACTTCAACATAATCCGTCGTAGAAATTCCCATTCCACTCAGTCATAGGCTTTACTAATGTCCAGTTTTACCATCATATGCCCAACCTTCCCTCTCCTCCTATTCCGCATTTTTAAATAAAAAATTATTTAACTAAAAGATAGGGGTATTTTAGAGAGTTTAAGAATTTGTGTGAGAATATTTTAATACGCAAGATGATGAAACTCAAACAAAGAATCCTATTATTAATAGTATATATAGAGAACACATAAAAATTTGACATTGATCTCAATAGAAGCCTCGGTCCCTTCGAGGACATCCAATTAAATAGAAGGCGCTCTGAAGACAAATTCCTACTTCCTTCATTGTATGCAAATGATCAAACACATCCTCAAGATAAAGTACTAGTTAAAAGTTTAAACTGCTCTAGAAAAAGAGCACTAATCAGTTAGGGTGCGTTTAGTCAATTTTGGCCGCTGATAGCAATAGAGTCTCTGTTAAAAGTGGTCCACTACTTTCTCCAAATTTCTAACTAGTCAATTTCATGGATTAATTACTAGTTTAGATATTCATTGGTTCATGTAGATATCCAGTTTTACAATTTTGGAAATGAGATAGTTTATATATATATAAACAAATTCACAATTATTGATGTAGGTAAAAAATTGATGTTAATGGTAAATTCATATTATAATAAGTAAAATGTTGCCAATTCAACTATTATAAAAAAATCTTGTTATTAGTAGTATAGATAACACATAAAAATTTAACATCGATTTCAATAGAAGCCTCTGTCCGGTCCCTTCGGGGACATCTAATAAGATAGATGGCACTCCAAAGACAAATTCCTACTTCCTTCATTGTATGCAAATGGTCAAACACATCCTCAATATAAAGAAATGGCTAAAAGTTTAAACTGTTCTAGAAAGAGAGCACTAATCACTTGTCAGGACGTGTTTAGTCAATTTTGGTTGCTGATAGCAATAAAGTCTCTGTTAAAAGTGGTCCAGTACTTTCTTCAAATCTCTATCTAGTCAATTTCATGGATTGCTAGTTTAGGTTGTCATTGGTCGATGTAGATATCTTGTTTTATTAGTTTAGGTAAAAAAATGTTGTTAATGGTGGATTCAAATTAAAACAAGTAAAATGTTGCCAACTCAGTTGTTGTGAAAAATATTATAAACTAGTATTATTCTCATGCACTTAATCAAGAATCATGTACAAACTAAAGAAAATATTTTATTAATTTAATTAAAATTAAATAATAAAATAGATAATAAAACTAAATTTTGTTTTCCCAATTTTTGATCGACTAACAAAGGTCTAGTGAAAATCTCATTTTGATCGATTGAGCTGCAAGTGAAAGTCTAAAATCTCCAATTCAATCAATAGAGCATCAATTGAATGACATTCATATTCTTCAATAGCTGTATTCTCTAAGTTTAATCTTGAACATTTCAATTTCATCTTGAACATTTCAATGTGAACTTTGATAACACATTACAAATTATATCAAATTATAATGTCATAGAATTCGTCAAATCTATATCCTAACAAATTTATCAATCACAAAAAATCAACATATAATAAAATGTCTATTTTTCTTTTTTCCTTTTTCTTTTTTCTTTTTTTTAAGGATACATCATGAAGTGACAAGTTATTGAAGTAAAGTGACAGATTGTAAGTGGTGAAATAAAAATAATGATAGCAGCAGTCTATCATCAACCACTCACATCTTGTCACTTGATCACTTGGAACAAAAATTATGTATGTTAAAATGTTGTTGTCATATAAATGACATGACTATGCTGTCCTAGTTTTCGAAGGGCCTCCTATGCTGTCCTAGTTAATTTTGTTTTCTTTCTTCCCTCGTGGGTTAATAATTTGTTTCCAAAGAAAAAATTGACATATATGATATATCTAATCAGAGACAAAATAAGAAAAAAGAAAAAAAAATTGTTTGCTTTAAATATAAGCCACACAAGTCTATCAGGAGAATGGTACATTTGGAAAATTTTCTATAAAGAACAACCGCATCATGATTTCAATACATTTACACACTTGAGTAGATGCACAAAACATGTGATAGGTTTTTCCCAAAAGAAAATCATACATCCGGACTTCGTAGTTTCAGTGTCTCAGCGCAAGTTCCCATTGTTGTCGTCATCTGTTTCTTAAACTGGTTGGGTGGGATGTGAACAAGAACCCGCCTCGTATTGAAAGCAATGCCTGATTGGTAGTAGGAACTCTAGCTCTGCCTAAATTACAGCTTCCAAAGTTTTAAAAAACAAGATGAAAAACAAAAATTGATAGGCCAAAAATGTATTGACCCCTTGTGATAAAATTAATTGATTAATTATCAAAGTTTATTAATTAATCAAATTAACATGCAATATACGTGGTAGCACAAACAAATCACCAATTAAACTAAGTATGCAGCGAAAATTAAATTGATATAGTGATTTGTTTACAAATGGGGAAAACCTACGCAGCAAAAACCCCACCGGGTGATTTTAAGGTCACCACTCTCGAGAATCTACTATTATCAAAACAAGCAGTTACAAGTAAAGGAATCACAGTACCTTATACCAACCTACAGTCGAACCCTTACCCCAATACCCAATTGGATTTGTTCTGTAGTGACAATCTCTCATTTTCAATGCACGGCTCCCAGTACGTGACTAACCAATTGCGCGAATCCCAGTACGCGACTTCAATCACCAACTAGAGAAGGTTGTTAGTTACAAAGTTCTTCAGTTCATCACACGATGAAGATCAAGAAGCTCCTTGGTCACAAAACCCTACAGTGTATAAACACAGCAACTTCTTCACAAGAAAGATGAACTAGGGCAAATTCTGTCTCCGGTCACAATTTGCTTGAACAAAACTTTGCTCAACACTTGTGCAACTTGTGTCACCTTTGACGGCCCTTAAAATAATCGTTATATATGTTTAGGATTGTGAAAAAAGAAAGCCCAAACATATAATCACGGATTGGATGAAAAATAGACTCAAAAATCTGAGTTTCATAAACCTCGACAAATACCCTATCTGTCGAGCTACTATCGAGCCACGGGATTCAGGCAGCTCTAAGTCTCAATAGATGCTAGCTGTCAAGCTTTAATGAACAACACTTTTCACACTTGATTCTTGGACAGACTTGCATGGCTTTAACACTTGAACTTGAAACCTTGTTTCTTGAAGCATTAAACACATCCTAGATCTACCCAATTACAAGTAAAGTGCGTTTTGTCAAAGGTTTAACTAATTACATAAAATAGTGACATATGTTCCTAACATGTGAAACACATATGTCCTAACAAAAATGATATAATAAATTGATGAATGAAGAATATTATGACCACAATATTTCCACAACACTTTTACAACAAATTTTAGATAGTAAATTGTTATTGGTTTTAATTTGAAACTACCAATGAATTTTACATTCTTGCCTAATAGTAACCACCAATACTAATCTTTCATTTAAAATTTGTTGTAAAAATATTATGAACATAGCATTTCGATGAATAATTTGATTTGTGAGCATTAGTAATTTACCTAAACTTTACGTCTACTGCAGAACTTGGAAGAAAATCGCAAGGAAAAAACGATCATGCTTAGGACATAAGATTCTTTCTTATCTTGTTGTCGATAGAAAATCTTGAGAATAGAATATTGTGATCCATAAATTTTGATAGGTCAAGAATGTATTGACCCCTTGTGATAAATTAACCAATTAATTAGCCAAGTTAATTAATTAATTCAATTAACATGCAATACGCGTGGTAGCACAAAAAAATCACCAACTAAGTTAATATGCAGCAGAAAATAAAATTGACATGATGATTTGTTTACGAATGGAGAAAACCTACAAAGCAAAACCCCACCAGGTGATTTTAAGGTCACCACTCCTGAGAATCCACTATTATCACAACAAGCGGTTACAAGTAAAGGAATCCCAGTACCTTATACCAACCTACAGTTGAACCCTTACCCTAATACCCAATTGGACTTATTCTGTAGTGACAATCTCTCCTTTTCAATGCACGGATCCCAGTAGTGACTAACCAATTGATGCACGGATCCAAGTACGTGACTAACCACCAACTTGAGAAGAATGTTGGCCGCAAAGTTCTTCAGTTCATCAACACAATGAAGATCACGAAGCTCCTTGGTTACAAAACCCTACGGCATACAAACGCAGCAACTTCTTCAAGAGAAAGATGAACTAGGGCATATGTCTCTGGTCACAATATGCTTGTGAAAAATTTTTGCATTAAGTTGCATCCGCTATGACAGCCCTTAAAATAATCCTTATATATATTTAGGGTTGTGAGAAAAGAAAGTCTAAACAAATATACATGGATTAGTGTGAAATCAGATCTAAAAAACTGATTTTCATAAATCTCGATAGATAGGTTATCTATCAAGCAGCTGTCGAGCATCAGGCAAAAACTGCCTTTTAAACCTTGATAGATGCTGTCTTGCTTCTTGGATAGATTTGCATGGCTTTAACACTTAGACTTAAACTCTTGTTCCTTGAAGTATTAAACACATCCTAAATCTACCCAATTACAAGTAAAATGTGTTTTGTCAAAGGATTAGCCAATTCTAGATGACATATGTTCCTAACATGATTCACATATGTCCTAACAATCTTCCACTTTGGCAATCCGTGACAAAATCACAGCAAACAAATGAACATATGAGAGAAGTCATAAATCAGTCAACTCATACTCACTTGTTGAATACAATAAAATCAATCCTAACACAAACTCTTGAAAAACTTTGCAATAAGAGAGTCCATGGCAAGAAAGACTTTGACAACCTGTATTTCTGAAACACTTTAAACAAAACTCATCATGGCATCTTAGTGTGAAACAGAAATATAAAGGATTGCATACAATAAATAAGAGGCATGTGCATAAAGAGAGAAAAGAAACAACACATGAAGAGATAGGTGAAAGAATGTAATAACAACCTCAATATATATATATATCAAAAAAAATACAAGGTTTGCTATCACAATGTAAGAACAATGTATCTAAAAAAGTAAAGAAAAGAAAAGATACAAAGAGTCCTCACTACATCCCTCAAAAAGAAAACACTCCCCCTAGCAAAAGTATCTCCTACACTAACTCTCACTCTAATAACATGACTACTCTCATACCCAAAAACTACTCCCCCTTTTTGTCACGAATGACAAAGGGCAAGTAACTTAAGCAGTCATCTCGTCGTCACTAGAAGAGCTAGCATCCTCATCCTCATCATCATCGTCGTCGGAGTCACCATCATCATCCTCGTCCTCAAATGCCTCTGGAGAAGGAGAGGGAGACGCCACAAAACCACCAAGGCGAGCCTGTCGTCGTGCAATACGACCGACACGGGTGTTCACCTGACACAACTCATCACTAAGTGTGTCAAGGCGAGCATCCAAGCGTTGAAACTGCACCATGACCGCCTCGAGGGTCACACCACTAGCTAATGAAGAAGGAGCAGATGTGGATAGAGTGAAAGAAGCCGGAGGAGTCGTCATCTCGGTCCGTGGCCACTTCAGTCGAAGCTGGGCCTCGCTCCGTCGAACGGTCACTACGCCTATGGCACACATAATGGAGAAATGTGTAGACTCAAGATAGGAGACAGACACATGGCAGAGAATCCGCGTGATAGCCAAAGGAAAAATGAGCTTATCACGGGTTGCCGAGAGTATGAAGTGAGAGGGAAAATCAATAGTGTGTCTCTCAAGAAAGGATAACAAAAATCGAGCACAAGGCTCAGTAATGGAGTTATAGTGAGACAAGGGATGGAGAACAAATGTCATCACCATGTTAAGGAACCTCGGACCTTTTATAAAGCCCGAGCAAGGGGTGTTTTGACGGTCACCCCAAGATGAAGGTGTCCAACAGAAGAGAGACGAGAGTTCGTCTTTGGACACAGTCCTAAGACGATCACAGTTGGGGTAGTCAAGATGCGCTACCCTCGGTACGTGTAGCACCTCGGATATAAGATTTGGAGTGACTACAATGCGTGTACCCTGAACGCGAGTGAAGAAATGAGGTACAGAATAATCAAATCCGTGCATGTTGCAGTAAAACTCCTGTATGTCATAGAGGGACAAGTGACCGGGATGCCACAAAGTGACTTCAACCCCTACTGTAGATGACAGTGGGAAGGTCAATATCGAAAAAATCCGATAGGAGGATTTGGCATTCCAAATGAATGCCTCGTCGTGAAAAATTCTCCGAGAAGTCTGTACGGGCCTTCTCATCACAAAACCGAACGTGAAAGGAGGTAGAATCAATAGGGGAAGAAGAAGAAGATTCCCCGGAACAAAGAGGGTTCCGAGACGGAGTAGACTTACGTTTAGGTGCCATAGAGCAACTAACCGAAAGAAAGAGAGAGAGAGAGAGACAAACAGAAAAGCACCAAACACAATTAATATCAAAAAGATAGAAAAGAGAGGTACATATGCATGAAAAATGCATGAACATGTGACATGCAACATTAAAAACATTATGGGCTCAGCCCAATCCAAACCTACCAGCACACATCATTTCAACATATAAAGCACACATCTAAAATGCATGAATCATTGTTAAAATGCAAATGTGATGCAATGCATGAACATTTAAGATCATTTAAACAAAAACCAACCCAAAACTTTTGCAAAAACCTCATCAATTTTGAAAAACCCCAAAATTTTTCAAAAACCCACAAACTTAGATCTATATGAATGAAATGCAATAGAAAGAGGGAAAACAAGATCTTACCTGTGAAGGGAAGAACAATCTAGGGCGAAAAATGAGTGGGGAAGAGGTTTAGAGTGAAAGAAGTGTGTTTGGGAAGGTGAGGAGACAGAACCAATCGAGAGAGATCGAGAAAAATGAGAGAAAATTTGTGCTAACGCTATATATAGGAAATCACTATTCTCGATGGATCGAGAGGTGTCGAGATTTAAATCTCGCCAGATGAAGCTGTCGAGGAGCTATCGAGAGGTGTCCACAACAAAGAGACCTTGATGGATCGAGAAGCTATCGAGCATCTATCGAGCATACAGAAACTTCCTCGATGGATCGAGAAGCTATCGAGAAGCTATCGAGACAAATTCTCAAAAACTTTGATGGATCGAAATTGCGATAACAGCTGTCGAGAAAGGAAGATTAAGAGGCTCAATAGATAGCCTAGCTGTCAAGAGGTATCTAGAAGCTGTCGAGATTGCTCAAAAACAGTTTTTCAAAGAAGAGAAAAACATAGATATAAATGCAATCAAGCATGCTATTCAACCAAAGATCCAAAAAATATTTTAAGCTCTCAAAAACATCTCTCAACAAGAAAATGTCAAGCATTTAGATCTAAAACACACACACACACACACACACACTAAACAAATTTAACCAATATTACATTTCAAAAACAAGTAATGACAGTTTAGTGAGCATACATTAACACATGTATTCCTTGTGATGGCCAAATCACATTGTACCTGCACATGTAACAAGAGTAGCAAAGAATATTACGTGTTGTGTGTGAAAAATATCGCAAGATTGTATTAGTGTCTACATGTTATGACAATTTGAGATATGAGAAAATCACTTTAGCTCACACATAATCATAACTGCTTGATGGGGATTATCACCTTTGAGGTATATCCTATAACTCCCACATCTCTTAGAAGACACACTTGCAATCATATATATAGCACTTTGATTCTTTTTGCTTTTATTTTTCTTTGCATATTTTCTTTTGTTAAGCATATCATGCATGGGCATATAAGAGTGAGAAAAAAAATACCCAATTATGTTAAGTTTTTGACATTGCACTTTTGCTATGCCGAAGCATACAAATGTCATTTCATGATTGGCGGGCAACAGTGGTGAGATGGTTATTTATGTCTTTCTCTTAGGATTTTCTAGTCCTTCCCGTCAAAAAGAGTGATACGAGTGTTAAGTATAAAATATTACTTAATTTTACTCATCACAAACACGAGCCACAAAGCTCATTTGCTTAGTTGTGCATAGAGATGCTCATCTAAGTTACAAAAGATACAAAGTTTAGAAACCTTTGTTTTAATGGCCATTCAAGGTACACAAGTACCAATGTATACAAAACACACACTGTTTTTGTATTTTTCTGATTTTTCAATTTTTTTATTTTTATGAAAAAAAAAATAAAGCAAAACTAAAAACAAACAAAAAAAAAAACATGTTAAACAAAGTAAAGCATAAAACTAGATTGACTCAAAATAAAAAAACAAAACACACAAGTAATGCATACTCAAAAACAAGAAAGGGAGAGAGAGAGAGAAAAAGTAACTAAATCACTTAGAGCATTTTTCCTTCCACACCTTGGAAGAACCTTTCTATTTAGAGAACCCTTGATCTGACGGTGAGGGGGAAGAATTGAACCCGTTCAAGTTCGAAAGGAACATGAGGGCCTTGAGAAGATCTCCAAGAGGAGCAAAAAAGGATGGAAACTGATTCTGGTTTCCTGATGAGATCATACTGTTACTCTGTTGAGTGGCTAGCCACTTATAGTAATTAGGTCAAGTATGTTCAGTTGCTCCACAATGATGGCAGAGATTTTGCTTCTTCTGTTTAGACTTTTGAGTATTGCCCTTCTTAGCCCTAGGGTTTTTAGTCTCTTTCTTATCAAGCTTAGGGGGTGCTCCTAAGATAGATTTACCATTGTCTATATTTTCACTAGCTAAAGCAATTTTAACATCATTGTTCTCAGATTCAACATTATTAGCAGGTGAAATAAAAACAGAAGTACTAGTAGAAGCAATACTAGGAGAAGAGAAAGCATACCCTAAACCGGTTCGATCAGAAGCAGATGTCTAAAAGCTGAGCATCTCGTCAAGCTTAGCACTTGAAGCCCTCTCCAACTGAGCTCTGACTTGGAACAGCTTTGCCTTAAGCTTCTTGGTCTTTTCAGCCAAGAAATTATTCTAAAATCTCAATGCTCCGATCTGATTGGCTTCATCAAACTTCGTGGAAAGCTCTTCTCGATCAAGTTTCACATCACTCAATTTCTTGGTGGCCAGCCTATATAGTTTCTCATGCTTCTTAGAAACCTTGTACAATTTTTCATAGACTGTATGGATATCATCTTGATCATCCATTTTCTCCAACTTAGAATCCACCAAGTCCTCTTCATCATCTACAGTTTTCGAACCCCCATCAATAGGATCAACTGTAGCAGTGAAGGCATTCAGCATTCCATCATCCTCATTGTCCGAATCATCCTCAAGTTCGGTGTCACTCAGCAGCAAAGGCCTTGTTTTTCCCAATGGTCTTGAGATAAGTTAGCCACTCTTGTTTCATGTGTCCGAATCCTTGACACCCAAAGCACTTTGGTCCTAAGGGAACAGTGTATTGACCGCCATCCCTAGCATCATTCTTCCCTTTGTCTTGGCTCTTAAACTGAGACAAATTGGACTGCTTGCGATCTTTGTCAAATCCTTTAGCATTGGCATTCTTCATAAACTTTTTGAATTGCCTTGTAATGTAGGATTTCATTTTAGAATCTTCATCTTCTGAAAACTCATCTGTGTCATTGCTCTTGGCTTTCAGTGCCATGCTCTTTCCCTTACTCGATTTCCCAATCCTTGTCAAACCCAACTCACAGGTTTGTAGATTGCCAACCAGTTCTGTCAAAGGAATTTTGTCAATATCCTTTGATTCTTCAATTGCGGTGATCTTGGTATGAAATCTCTCGGGTAGAGATCTAAGCATTTTTCTAACGATCTTGGGTTCGTGAATGGTTTCCCCAAGATTAAAGGCTGAGTTCACTATATCCTTGAGCTTGGCATAGAACTCATCGAACGACTCATCCTCCTCCATTTTGATCTCTTCAAAGCTTGTAGTAAGCCTCTGAAGCTTCGAATCCTTGATAGCCTTGGTTCCTTCATAGGTCGTCTAGAGGATGGTTCATGCTTCCTTGGCAGTTTTGGTAGAGGATATCTTCTTAAACTCCTCATTCATGATCGCACTAAATAAAACATTCAATGTCCTGCTGTTGAAGTTAGCCGCCATGATCTTAACATCATCCCAATCGGCCGGCGCTTCCTTTGGCTTGGCCCATCCTATCTCCACAACTTGCCAAACTTTTTCATCTAATGACTGCAAGAAAGCTCTCATATGTACTTTCCAGTATGCATAGTTAGTGTCATCGAATAAAGGAGGTATAATCAACGATTGTCCTCTATCCATAACAACAGGGGTCAATGGATCACATAGCAAAGATTAATCCTAATCAGAGTGTGCCAGCTCTGATACCACTTAGTAGGCCAAGAATGTATTGACCCCTTGTGATAAATTAACCAATTAATTAGCCAAGTTAATTAATTAATTCAATTAACATGCAATATGCGTGGTAACACAAACAAATCACCAACTAAGTTAATATGCAGCGGAAAATAAAATTGACACGATGATTTGTTTATAACTAGGAAAAATCTCCAAGGCAAAACCCCATCGAGTGATTTTAAGGTCACCACTCCCGAGAATCCACTATTATCACAACAAGCGGTTACAAGTAAAGGAATCTCAATACCTTATACCAACCTACAGTTGAACCCTTAGCCCAATACCCAATTGAACTTATTCTGTAGTGACAATCTCTTTTTTTCAATGCACGGCTCCCAGTACGTGACTAACCACCAACTTGAGAAGGATGTTGGCTACAAAGTTTTTTAGTTCATCAACACGATAAAGATCACGAAACTCCTTGGTTACAAAACCCTACGACATACAAACACAGTAGCTTCTTCAAGAGAAAAATGAACCAAGGCATATGTCTCCGGTCACAATATGCTTGTGAAAAACTTTTGCATTAAGTTGCATCCGCTGTGACGGCCCTTAAAATAATCCTTATATATGTTTAGGGTTGTGAGAAAAGAAAGCCTAAACAAATATACACGGATTGGTGTGGAATCAAATCTGAAAAACTGATTTTCCCAAATATCGAGCAGTTGTCGAGCATCGGGCAAAAGCAGCCTTTTAATCCTCAATAGATGCTGTTCGTCGAGCTAGGTGTCGAGCTTTAAAATCTAGCACTTCTTCACTTGCTTCTTGGACAGATTTGCATAGCTTTAACACTTGGACTTAAACTCTTGTTTCTTGAAGTATTAAACACATCCTAAATCTACCCAATTACAAGTAAAGTGTGTTTTGTCAAATGATTAGCCAATTCTAGATGACATATGTTCCTAACATGATTCACATATGTCCTAACAAATTTTTGTATATCTTTTTTTTCTACTAAATTTTTTTTACAAAATATCTCAAACCATATACTTATAAACGAAAGACTGACTTTTCCCACAAAACATCATGAACAATCATTTATATATATGTTGTACAGTGATCGGTCCATCAGCACATTGTTTGATGGCCCATTGGGCCGCGGATCGAATAAAGGTCATTTAGTGGGCCCATTGTAATCGTGAACTATTACAACCTCGGGATCCAGTGTTGCTTGGAGCCCGTTCCAAGGTATCTTGGTAATGCCTTAAGGGAGGTTGCCCGCTAAACGGCATTCGGCATTTGTCGCAAGTTCCAACACTAACACATCCATTCCCAAAGTGGAACCCCCTTTTTTGTCAGGAATAATCCCAAAGGGCCCCACCTGCATGAAAAACCATCTAATGTAATCATAAACAACCCACTAAGGAAGCCTACAAATAGAGAAGGAGAAGAAGAAAGAGGGGTTGGACATTCTGGGGGGGGGGGGGGGGGGAGATCACAGAAAGAGAGAGAGAACTGAGAAAGAGAGAGTTCACTCAGGAATTATCAAGGAATTGACAAAGAGGAAGAAGTGTTTCGTTTCTAGAAACTTCCCGTTGTAGGATACCCATACCCACACAACAACAAAGAGATTGTGGGCACAGCTTGGTACGCGACTCATTAGTCGAGCTGTACACTCCACACACAAACACACACACACACATATATATATAAGGCATCCAAGAGGACTCCTTCAATCATAACAAAAAAAAAATGGATTCTCTTTCACCATCCTTATCAGCCATAGCTGGACTACTTACAGCCATAACTCTTTTCTCGTACTATCTTCTGAGGTGGTCCAGAATTGGCCTAGCCAAAACAGCACCAATTCCTACAGGTGCATGGCCTATAATTGGTCACCTCCCTCTATTAGGAGGAACCCAACCTCCCCACATGACTTTGGGAGCCATGGCAGATAAGTATGGACCAATTTTCACTATCAAGCTTGGATTGCACCCTGCTTTGGTGTTGAGCAATTGGGAGATGGCCAAGGAGTGCTTGACCACCAACGACTTGGCCATGTCCTCTCGGCCAAAACTGTTAGCGGCAAAACACTTCGGCTATATCTACGCAATGGCTGCCTTCTCACCTTATGGTCCCTATTGGCGTGAATTATGAAAAATAACCACCTTAGAGTTGCTATCTAATCGTCAGCTTGTGGAGCTTTTCTACGTGCGAGTCTCTGAAGTTGAAACCTCCTTAAAAGAGCTATACAAGCTTTGGACCTTAAAAAGAACGAGTCAGGCCAAATTATTATTATTAGGGTAAAATACTATTTTGGTCCCTAAACGTTTCTAAAAGAAGAAGTTCATTTTTCGTCCCTAAACTATTGAAAAGTTCATCTTTCATCCCTAAACTATTAAAAATATTTTATTTATGTCCTTAAACTTTACTAAAAGTTTGTTTTTCATCCCTTAGACTACTGAAAAAAGTTCTTTTTTCATCCCTATTTTTGTCTTTAAACTATTGAAAAAACTCTTTACAAAGTTTATGAATGAAAAAAGAACTTTTTAAAGTTTAGGGACGAAAAACAAATTTTTATTAAAGTTTAGGGACTAAAATAGTATTTTACCCTTATTAATATCTATACTATATATAAGAAAATTCTCCTTTTTCAACTGGATTTTTATGTGTGGGTTCCAGTTAGCTCAATTGGTAAAGTCTCTGATGGTTGAATAAGAGATCTAAAGTTCAATCCCCACCTACACCAAAAACCAATTGGTGTCTTGGTCTAATGATAAATAGCTATCATCAAGAGCGGACGCCATAGGTTGGAACTCTCTTAAAAAACCTGGACTTTTTTGTGGTTCAAAAATACCCTCATTAATGAATAGTAACTTCATTTATAAATAGGGTCATAAATGTCAAATAACAAATTTCATTTTGAATTAAAAAAGGGAACTCCTAAAATTTATGATTTTTTTTTCCCTTCACGTTCAAAAAAGAAATTATAGTTACTGCTTATCTCTAAAGTTTATCTTTTTAATTTGTTCGAAAAATTTTATAAAAAAATTCTAAATTATAATAGATGCTTTGTTGATCCAAGTTGATCCAGGATTAACCCCCATATGTACGTTTGTCCCAAGACAACTCACCAAAGACCAGATAGCTACTCTCTTTCCAGAATCATGGATTACGAAATATGAGATGCTTCACCAAGTGATTAAGCCAGTCTAGTCAAACAATCCTTTCTTTATTAGGAAGGAAAATGGTGAAGTTGAAACAAGGTTTTTGATGGCCCCACCAGAAAATAAAATGTGACAGTCTTTCCAACTCAAATTGCTATGCTTCATCTTGTGTCATATGTTTATAAGGATGGCATTAAGATCAATGCATTTCATGAAGATGGAAAGCCTTGCTATGAAGACAAATCACCCTCTGGCCATATATGGTGGGATATTTGTGATTGTGCTGAATGCAGAAAAGAAGAAACTCTTGAGGAAGATTATTTAAGAAGACGGAAGAAAAACTCCACTCAACAAATCCTCAAAGAAAGATATGAAGTAGGTGATCCAGAAGTTGACCTCCTTGGAGAACCCTCTGAAAAATTTGACTATTATGTTCTTTATCCTAGAACTAGAAAGCAAAAATTCTCTCCTTTTCCATCTTGCAAAGATCCCAAGTCCAAAGAAGACCATGACCAAAACCTTAAAACTCCACTAATCCCATACTACCAGAAAGTCCTTCCCCGAATAGCGAGATGCCAACCTTTTCCTACTAGCCAAACCCACTCATAGAAACCCTTACCTTGTTACATGTTTGACCATGCTTCACCTTCCTACTCACAGGATTTTCCTCCTCTTGAAAGTTTTGAACATCCTCAAACCAACACAAAGCATGTTTGGAAAATCAAAAACCCTGTTGGAACCAATCCAGATGGAACCAGGAGACAAGTTTCATCAGTAGAGGCAGCTCTAAATTGGCAAGCAGAAAATGTTGTGGCACAAAACCAAGCTCTTTTAAAAATCCTTGATAACCAACAGAAGTTAACAGAGGTAGTTACCCATACCTTCTCATCCTCAGGTTCTTTTATTGATGATCTGAACAAAAAAATCAAGATGGTTGAATGAGAGCTTGCAACAATTGTTTCCACAATTAAAGATATGTATGTTTCTTTCCCTCTTATAGGGAAGAAAGAAAAAGAAAGAAAACAATTGCTAGCATAACTTCAATCCATAGAAGGACCACAGAAAGAAGTTACCAAACCTTCCCCGATGCTTGTCTATACTCCTTACCAACCTCGACAATCATTATATAAAGGCTTGTCCATACCCCTAACCTCTCCATTTTCATCAACCTCTCTTGGACAAAACCTCCAACCATTAGCCATAACACACCCTGATTATAACCCTTTTCAAGCCAAGTGGAATTTTCCCAGCCGAAACATAGCCAGCTCCACTCAAACTAGAACCTCAAACTAGGCCACAAAGTGAACCTTCTTCTAAGAAAAAGGACAAAGAACCATTATATCAACCTCCAGATCCAACCATTGGTGCTTCTTCAAAACCTCTAGATATGAACATGTTGGCTATGGATCCTGACCCCCCAAACCCAATTTCATCATTCCTGAAAAACCTTACCCCTGAAAATCCAAGAGAACCTTTTGTGCTTCCGGTAATTGATACTACTGAGTTAAACCTATTTGATCTTGGTCTGGAAGAAGTGTTTATGGTGGATGATCAACCAACTGTAGAAGAAGATGATGTCCTCCATCCTAAACCACCTCCACCGCCATTGCCAATTTTTCCTCCACCACATTTTGTCCCTGATAACCAAACACGTTTAACCCACCCATCAACCACAGATTCAAAACATTTGTTTACTATTGATAATGCTCCTCCTTCCAAGTGGCATGATGAAATTTTTAACATGTATTCATTGTGCATAGCTGAACTCCAAGCCCCAAATTCTTCTGTTGCTCAAGTCATTGCCAAGTTTGTTGCGAGACTCACAAGAAGATTAAGCGAATGGTGGATTAATTTAGGAGAATTTAGCAAAGACAGGCAGCCCAATCCAAAACATTAGAAGGCTTTTTCACAATTCTTCATAATGAATTTCTTAGCTCACCAACCCACCATACAGAAGTAGCACGAGAAGAATTCTTGGCTATGAAGTGTTACTCATTTGAAAGAAAAGATCTAGAAAAGCATTTTGATAGAATGTCAAGAAGATTCTACTCTTTCAATGGCATGGATGATGTCAATTCCAAGCATACCTTCCTCAGCTCCCTCCCGGAACCATTGGGAGATGAAACTCTCCGCATGATGAACCTCCAAAAAATAACCCTGCAACAAACTTCTTTGGGAGAAATCTACCAGCATGTGCTTATTGCTCTAGAAAAGCTTTGTAACCAGAGAAAATTTCTTTCATAAATTGACAAAGTTCATAGTAGACTCAAAGATAGTTGCAAAAGAAAAGATTTGCAGATAAAGTGCTATGAGAAAAATTGTGACTGTCGAACAAAAAAAATAGATCATTTCAGAAAATATCCTTTGAAAAGGAGACACCATGCAGGACGAAGGAAGAAATTTTTTAGGAAGAAAAAATGGAAGTTTCTCAAAAGAAAGCAGTTTAAAGGATAGACTTCAAAAGTTTGTTTTGTGTGCAGAAGACCAGGCCATTTTGCAAAAAATTGTCCAAAAGGGAGAAAGCAGCAAAGCCTCTTGAACAAGCACAGATTCATGCAGATGACACTCCTTTCTCAAATGTATAATCACTTTTCTCACTTGATGATGACTACTCTCCTCAAGCTCTAGTAGTCATGGCTTATTCCACATTAGAAGAAGTGTTGCATTTTTTAAAGTCAATGATGACAAGAGTGCCATTTCTCGAAACTTTTGTAGAGTGTTATTTTGTGAAACCTCAAGGGAGGTTAGTATAATTTATCATACTAATAATATAAAATATAAAACAAATCTTTAACACTAATATAAAAATAAATAAATAAATAAATCATACCATATTATTTAACCAGACAATAATACAAAATCTCAAGTAATATTGTAATAACAAAAATCACATTTTTAATAAAGTAATAGTACATTATTAGTACTCAATAATGAAAATAAAATATTTAACACTAAATTGTTTGGCAAAATAATAATACAAACATACAAAGTCCTAATATATCCAACATTCCATTAAAATAAAGTAAAATTACAAAGTCTCTAAAGGTCATGTGTCAATTTTATAAATCATAGAAAGCATAATGATATTTTAGTAAATATACTCGGGAGAGGGTGATTAAAATCTATCCTTGCCTTGTTTCAATAGTGGGGTTAAATATTTTGCCTTGTGCTTTTTCTTTCACCTCTTCGAGGTGAGGAAAACTCGTGTAGGACAGGGAAAATCATGGTGAAATTATCATTCCCATGTGTCTGTGTGTGTGGAGAGTTCCCCACAAAATCAAACCCATGGCCTCTCACCATGAAAACTTCATCCATCTTGAGGAGCACCCTATGTATAAAAAAAATTCCACTTTTCTATCAATTTCTAATAATTAAAATAAAAATTTATTGATTTTAGTCCTTGAAATTTAAAGCAATGGTTTTTAGT
Organism: Quercus tomentella; assembly: GCA_028535165.1. Taxonomy (NCBI): domain Eukaryota; kingdom Viridiplantae; phylum Streptophyta; class Magnoliopsida; order Fagales; family Fagaceae; genus Quercus; species Quercus tomentella. The sequence goes on from JAPQVY010000155.1 coordinate 22,677,782, forward strand.
CCTTTAAATAAATGGCAAAACTAAAAATTGACACATCATTGTTCTATTAGACACAATGACACATTAAAGATTAAAAGTGACCATTCTATGTTCTTAGAAACAAGTTTTGTAATTTTTTTTCCCCTTGAAGTAAAGGATAGAGTTGGTTGTGATTGTGGTGTGACAAAACATTTTGCATGCATTTTGCACGGTTGTTAAGGAAACCCTGTCGTTAACATCCTCCCTCCAATTCATTCATCTAACTCGCGCGAGAAATTTATAAAAGTTTGTATGGAAATCAAAAGATCCACACTGACAGCGGATCTGTAGTCGAGGGCGTTTTCGGTTCTAGTATTGGTTTTTGGGCTTCACTTGTGGACTGCGCTTTACTTTCTTTTGTGGTTTTGGGGCTTCATAAACCCAAAAATGGGCATATATAACATGAGCCAATATGGGCTGAAAATTGATGGTCAAACTGAAACCTGCCCTGCCGGTTGGGTTGGGTTGGGGCTCAAAGCAAGATCCTTTCTCTCGAATCTTAAGCATAGTTAGTAACATTTAGGACAATTTTTTTTTTTTTTTTTGAGAAGCCACCCCCAGAAAGAGGGGGAGAGGACAAATATATATATATATATATAGACACACATATATATTATGGGATATAAATACATGTTCATTCAGTATAAGGTGCTAAATTTTTTTTTTTTTGGTTAACATTAAAATTTGTTTTAAAAAATCATAAATACATGTATGCATATGTATAATATAGATTTGAAAGAAAAATTGGTGATTTATATATATAATTATTTTTTTATTCCAATTTAGTAGGAAGCTGATGTTGTCTTAGTATAATTTTACAAGAATTTAAGATATTTGGTATTTCTTTTCAATTTTTATAATATTATAATTCATATTAATTTAATTATTTTTCAATTAGAATATAACTAACACATAATGTTGTAATATTTTTATTATTGTTCATTTAGAATAGAAATAACACAATATTCTCATATTTTGGGTCTGTTTGGGATCCTCTTATTTTGCTGAAACTGAAAACTTTTTACTGAAAGTATTGTAGATAAAGGTAAAAGTTAGCTGAAATAGTACAATGAGACCCATAAATAGTACCAAAAAGTACAGTGAAACCCATAAATAATAGCAAAAATAAGCTGACTTTTTAATTTGGAGCTAAACACACGCTTTGTGTGAAAATTTTATTTAGGCAATCAATAGGGTGGAGTTTACAGTTTATTTATCAATCACACCAATTATTAAGATTTAGATACCTATGGTCTAAGCAATAAAAGTAATTCACAAGATTTGATACCAAAGAGAAAAACCAATGAAAATTTTCTTTAATAGAAAAACCACTTCGGAAACCTGTCCCGCAGGAAATATACAATAAGAAAAACAATTACAACAATTTAATTACAAAATCTACTTTCTATCGCAACCTCTGCAAACGGCTCACTTGTCTTCCACATAGTAGCCCCAAAACCGGAATCTTCCTAAGTGAATTTCCTCGTCAAAGTCCTTTGTGTCCACATGAATTAGAACATCCATCACTCCAAGGAACCTCCTTGACAATGTCCACATGAATTAGAATTCCTTGGAGTGAATTGTCAAGGCATTGACAATTTGCTACAGTAAACTCAATGTAAAGATCCTTGTAGTTTCAAAGAAAGGCCTAAAGCTGAAGGTGAATAAGAATCCATAATGATTTTTCTAGTTTTTGAAACAAAGCATAAGAATTTTCAAAGGAAGTATAGAAAAAGAGCAGAAGAAGAAAAGACAAACTTAAGGCTTTGATTGTTGACCATAAATTATAAAACAAAAGAACCTATATTGTGAATGGGTCTATATAGACAAACTTAGTGGTTCTTGTTTGTACTTTATAGGTTATATTATGCTTAAGCATGGATGACTGTGTTAATTTAATGTAACAGAAACAGGAACAAGAACCTAGGCTTCTAAGTTAATTTAATCTAGCAAAATCCAAAAGAGCGTAAATAAAACATAAATAAGTTTAGGGACAATTTTTTAACAAAAAAAAAAAAAAAAAACTAATGATGTGAGTTGCTATAATTGGCACTTAATAAAAAATAATGTCAGTACAAATTGAGAAAATTATTATAAAAAATAGTCGTGTCTCTACTATTCTCATAAAACTAAAACACAGCCCCCTTTTTTTGCCTTCTTCCAAATTCTTCTACCAAGGAATAAAACATTTTTTATATATAAGACCAAGGAATAAACCCTTTGTTGAAGAGTATAAACCAAAAATAAAAGTCTATTAAAATCAACAGTACACTGCTAGAATATAAGAACCTTCACCAATAAAAACTAGAAAGTATTATCTAATGGCCATTAAATTGATATTTTAATAATTTTAAATATAATTAGAATAATAGAAGAAAAATACCCTTTTTATTTAAATATATTAGAGGAACCCTACAACTATAGGTGGCTAATAGCAACATTTAAATATATTATTTTGGTGAGAAGAAGTAACCGTTGAAGTGTTAAACATCTATGCATGATTGATATATTGTTCAACGCCAAATTTAAAAAAAAAAAAAAAAAAAAAAAAAAAAAAAAAAAAGGGTTAGAAGCGACTTTAAATATAGTGTTGTGACAAAAAGACACATTAGTGCTTAGGCCGGCCAAAACGCGTTTTGTGCTTCAATTAATTAGTGCATGTCCCATGTTGATTGTTGGTGCCCATTTGGTAAACCCTGACAGCACTGCATCCATGTGAAACTATAAAAGTATAAAAGAAACTCTTCAAAATTTGAATTCTAAGTTTTTCTACAAACAAAATTTTTACTGTAATTTTGATATGGTATACTATGATTGACTATCTATCACTTTCATATAAATCTATCATCAATTTTTTTCTCCATCACTCACAGCCTATCAAATTACAAAAATTGTGACATAAAAATTGTTCACAGATTTTCTCTTCCAACGTTGTATCCGCCTATATAAGTGTCCCACTTATGCCTTTAGCCCTTTAGTTATGGCTTTTCATATTGGACTTTTGAAAGGCAATTTGAATTATTGATGAACATTACTACTCAACATGGTAGCCAGCGGTGGGGTGGCTTTGAAAAATCCCTTCACTACTGTATAAAATCCTAAACGTACAAAGTACAAGCCCTCCTTTATATATGTATATATATATATATATATTCGAGGAGTTATCTTAATTTCGATGCCTTCTAAAAAAAATTAGTTAGCTAACTCCATTATTGGTTGTTTAGGGCCATAATTATTTTTAAAAATAAAATAAAATGTCATTGACTCTTTGCAGAAGCATCTTAACTCTTAAGTATAACATTTGTATTAGTCATGGAACCAGGTTTTGCCATTCTTCATTACTCGAGTATATCTTAAAAGTAAAGTTTATAGACACAAAAAATTTGACAAAATTTTTCATATATGTTTAGGTGATAGATTATTAATGATAGGTAAAAAAGTCATGTCAATTATGAGTTTAATTGAAAACTAATAAAAACTTGTCAACTCAACTAAAGTAAAAAAATTTATGAATTTTTTTTGTATATACATTGCTCATATTTTAAATTGAAATTAGTGTCACGGGTATAAGTGAAATCGTTGATTTTATTTAAAAATTTGATTAGCTTTTTTTATTTTTCCAGGCTGTGAAGGGTGAGCTTTCATTTTTTATGTATAACAGCTGTGGTGTCTTGATAGAACAAACTCACAAATTTAACTGGCATTTCTGAAAAATCCCACTACTCGTATAGTCGTATATGGAATATTTTTATACATGCGACACCGCATTTAAAAGTTTTCAGGGCCTATCTATATTTTGAAATCAAAAAATTAGTTGTCCGAATGATTGACTGAAGCCATGAATAATTTGGAAATATAAAAAATAAATAAATTGTTTTCTTAGTAGCATCTTAACTACTTTCAAGTGCAACCTTTTATCAATTAGGAGAAGGGCTCAGCTTCTGTCCAGTGGCCAGTGGTCACTGGACTCGTCAAGATACGGACACATGTCCAGTCTTAAACACGTGTCTGCAATCCAACGTGTCTAGTGGCACTGGCCACTGGACAAAAGCCAGATCCTTAGGAGAAATAGTCTAATTGTGAAGTGATGGGATTGAGGATCTATTTATTATTCGAAGATGATCTCGGGTCATGAACATAGCCATAACCCCAATGACACTAAAATGGCAAGAATTGTGGAGAAAGGGAAGCATCCTAAAGGCAAAGGCTATATGGGTTGCACTTGTATCCAGTGGCTAGTTCTATTAAACATGTTGCAATGCGGATACGTGTCTGTATCCCAGCGTGTCCAGTGAAACTGTCTACTAGACACAGGCCGAGTCCAGGCTATATTATTGGTTATACTTTGCCAAACCTAGGCTTGTGAAAACAATTACTACAACTCCATTTCACACAAAAATAAGAGATTATTGACTTAAGTATCGAACAAGTTTAGGTCAGCATTACGATAGTGCTACCTAAGTCATTTGATCCATTTTGAATGTGTAGGTTCATTCAAATCAATCCAAGCCCTAAATCAACGCATAATCATGAATGAAAATTCTTTGAGGAATAATATATGTAAGTGTGGGTTTAATATACGATTACTCTTACTTTGATAATAGAAGGATGAAGAATGATTAAAGAAAGTTTTGTTTTCTTGCATTGTATTTTTCCCATTTTTCCTGTGGTTAGAGATACAAAATATTTTATTTTACATTTTTATAATTTGTTAAGGTAATAGATTATAGTTGACGTAATATTATTTTTATATGGATCTATTATTAATATCACTTTTGTTACATACCAATCTCAACAATCCACATTAATAGTTATTAAAAGTTTGTAAAAAAAATATTGTCCGCAATCCGCATGCATCTATTGATTTTTAGAACATTTGAGTTTATTTTATAAAGGAATGCAAGTGATAGGTGCAAGTGAAATTGTTCATTTAATTAAAATTTAAAATGAACTTCCTTTTTATCATATCAAGCACTTAGCAGTTGTTTGATTCTTTTGACTATATTATTAGTTATAAACTTAATATTATATATATATATATATATATATATATATTTCTAAAACTATTAATTAAAATACTTATGATTTCACCAGTTTGACTATAGGTTAGATTCCAGTCTAATCAAAGAACCAAAAACCAATCCTTTTTCGATTTTTTCCCCATTCCAATTTTTAAAAGTACAATTTTGAGTCTTTTGATGGGACAAGCTCCTGGGGCAATGAGCATTTATGAAAGAAAACATAAAAATATATGAATTTTCTCTCTAGATAAATAAACTATAATCTACTATTAGTCTATTATTATATGAATGCTAACTATGATTTCTTATATGTATAATGCTAAGTTTCGTTGAACGTAAGCAAACATATTTAACCCTTTGGTTTTTATTTTTATTTTTTTCATTAATTCGATAGCTAAGAATGAATCCTAAATATTTTGAATGAAAATATCAAGAAATACCAACTAATTAAGTATTAATCCCATCATTAAATGAGCGAAATCCTACTAGACCATATGGCCATATTAATTTACATGCAAAGATAAAAATGTTTTATCATGAATAATTATGTACAACTCTCTCCATCCAAGTTTAGATTGGATTGGGCTTGAAATCTTTAATATAAAATATATTTTTTAAATCAAAATATTTATTTATTTATTTTTAAGTGAAGGCCCTAGTTCATTTTTATTTGGTGTGCAAGCAAAGTATTCTTGTACTACAAATCTAGTATCCATTGTTTAATATATGGTTAGCCTAAGGTTTAACCTCTTATAAATACTTCACATTAGATTCATTGTACCTTCTCAAAAGAAAACGAAAAAAACATTAGATTCGTTGTAACATACAATGTAAATATTTATTAAATTTCTTCTATTATTATTGTGAATTATAATTAACCTAACTAGTATAATTTATTGTCATCAAATATAGAATTTGGACTCAAATCATTTTCTCACAAATTAAAAAATATTTTTACACAAATAGGCTAGTGTCATTACCTAATGATAAATAAGAATTATCATATAGTAGATGCTAAATGTTTCAATTATTATATCTATATAAAAAAAAAAAAAAAGGTTTTTTCTATTCTTTTTTTTTAATTATATTTTTATCAAAAGTAGTTCCGCCTGTAACATAAAATAAATGATATTTTAAAGAATATCATTATATTTTTTCCATGTGACTTCAAACCAACAAATATAAATTGAGACAATTGAATGACAGTATAAAAAATGATGAAAAATAAGGTTGTGACTTGTGAGTATCATGGTAAGGTGTTTTATCGTCAAATAATAAATGGCAATTATCAAGAAATGATGCCGAAGTTATCTCTAAAAAAATAATAATAATAATAAATATTTTTAAAGACAGTGGATAGTGGGTAGGCTAACTGTTGACCTAAACTATTTGTATATTACTTGAAAACATCGGTGGCTTTACAACCTTGTACTGGGTTTGGGCCCACATGTATCCTAATTTATACATGTCCAGTTGGGCTTTTAATATTTATGTCCACTTCACCCCTTCATCATGATTTGATCTATTCTCTGTTTTTAAATTTTGAACTGCCAATTGCTAACAATAGACTAGTGGGTTTAGTTTGGCGTTGGGGTGGGGATCCACCTTATTAACCCGCCAACTAATATATTATTATTATTTAATTAAAATCGTAAAAAAAAAAAGTTTTAACAGGTAAAGACCAAAGACTCATTTGTTACTCGTTTCAAATGAGATTTTTTGAAGACTCATTCATCATATATCCATCTTTTTTTGTTTTTTGTTTTTTTAATCTTTTTTTTCTTTTTCATTTTCTCCCGTTCTAAAACCTAGTCCCATAATCACCTAATCTCAAATCCTTCAAAATGGCACTAATATCCCTAATGACAAAACACCCCAAAATCTCCAATAAAAAGACCTAAATATCCCCAAATCACTTAAATGACTGAAAATATCATTGAAACCCTAAAAAAGTATCAAAATACCCCCAAAATCTCCAAAATTATTAAATTACTATTAAACCTCCCAAATTTAAAAAAAGAAAAATGAAGAAAAATAACCATAAGATTATATTATACATTTGACCCTTAAAGTTTTGGGGTTTACATTTTGGTTTTTTAAGTTTGAGATTTTTTTATTTTAATCCATCAAGTTTGATTTCGTTTTCAAAATGTTCCTTTTGTCAAACTCCCTAGTTGATTTGGCCAATAGGTTCCATTAAAATAGCGTTATTATGTTTTTTTTTCCTTCACTCTTAATGGCCATTTTAGTCATGGAAATGGGCAGAATACTTGTATTGGAAACAAAGTCAAAATTGGTGAAACAAATTTAAAATCTCAAACTTGAAAGATTAAAAATGAAAATAACTCCATACTTTAAAAGTAAAAAATATAATTTACTCAAATAATAATAATAATAATTTTTAAAAAAAACCAAGTATTTTTATAATTAATTCATTTAGTGTTATTCCAAACTGCAACTGAACTCAAATTCATCACCAAATTAAATTACATGTTTAAGCTTTATTCTTTTTTTATTGAATAATCTTGACCTTATTTACTAGCCACTTAATTTTCTTTCCCTATATATAGTAACACCATGGCTACTAATTGTTAAACCGTTCACATATTTATGGTGATAATTAAAGAAATAAGTATGGTTAAAAGAATATTATTTGAGTTTCTTTTTTTAAAAAAAAAAAATTAAAGTTTCTTATTTGAGTTAATTAGATAGAATGACTTTTATTTATAAACTTACAAGAATTAGATTCACCAACTTTATATTGTTAACTGGTATATAATTTTTAATATGAAGTAAAATATTTATATGGATAAAGTTTGGTTACAAACTTAATTGAAGCCTTAGACTACAATTCTTTTAAAAAAAAATTAATATGGCTATATATATTTTGAAAATCTAACCACTGGATAACATGTTTTTTATGCTCTTAACACACATGTCAAATTGTATGCAAATCGAATGTTAAATTGAGTCTCATACTCATAACTCATGAGTTTGTTTTTAAACACATTATTATATTTGAGTTTGACTCGTTTAATAATAGAGCTTAAACTTAGACATGATTTTTACTCATTCATTGAATAAACAAATTAAAAAAAAAAAAAATTTTGAATTAAAGCCAAAGTATTCACATACAGTTTAATTCGTTTACAACCTTAGCCTCCTAAACTACTGTTACTGTCAGGAACCCGAAACAAAGTTAAACATACAGTTCAATTAACTTATCCTAAACAAAGGCACCTGAGCTAGTTTGAGCTGGTTGCACTTTGTTCCAATTCCTAAATCATAGCATCAGGACCCAAAAGCATTGCCTGAGAATATTGTAAAAGATTCAAAAGGAGAAAAGAAAAAAAAAATGGCAAAACCTTGTCATTACTCATTACACTGTGCATAAGTTAATTGGCCTCTCTCACTTAAATATTATCTATAATTAAAATATTAGTGTCTATCTAATATATAAATCTTCCATTCATTCTGAGACACCCAAGTATCCAACAAATTGTATGGTATTGATCTCTGCGAAAGAATGGCCCATTTACTAAAAAAATTTAGTGTTTTTCTGATTGGAAACTTAATCTTTGCCATTGCCAGAAAAGTTAAAAGACAGCACTTTGCAAGTTGTATGAATAAAATAACTTGCCAAAATTCGAGAGAAGCTAGCCTACAAAATTATTGATGTCGAAACTTCAAATAGGATAAGTGCTTGCCGATTAAGGTTCCTGATACGATCGATTATTAATTAAAAATCAATGGTTATCAAGAAAGAAAAAAAAGGTGAAAAATTCAATGCAAGAGTATTGCTGCTTTCTGATAAACCTTGAAGCTCAAAAAAACAAACAAATATCTTTAAATTAAAGACTTTAACAGCTTGCTTGTACAAAAGATAAGGTCGAGATCAATCATCTTCATCAATTATTATCCCTTTGAAGTTTAAATTAATAAAACAAAATCTTCCGGGGAAAAAAAATACCATCAATTATGTATGATACCAAAATATTCGACCTACCGGCCATTCTCACAACTCACAACTATCTTTTTTATTTTTATAAAAAAAATAAATAAATAAATAAAAAAAAAAAAAAAAAGATAGCTGTGACAATAATTATTATTAATTCATTACTAGCATATAATATTTTGGTGTGTTTTCTTTTCTTACTTACCTTCTATTTTTCAACAAGTTATATTATTAGTAATAAATATATCCCTGAGATGCATGGTTTAATTAATGATTATATAAAATTAAAAAATATTTTCTGTTTTAATATATTATAAATTAAATAAATTAAAAAACTGTATTAAATATTGAATCATATTTAAAAGGAAATGCTTTATTTTATGTTAATGTATCATTTTATATCCTCAAAAACAAACCGAAACTATCCAAAAGTTATCCTCAAGAGTTGAAAGATAGTCCAGTTACAATATTTTTTATTAGAACAAAAGAGTTGTGTATTAAAAAAAACTAATTTAATAATTAATAAGAGTGTAGTCATTTGTCGTAACGAGAAGATAGTCAATTGTTGCAACCATAGCTTCTAGGACCCAGTTTTTACTACATAGTAAATATACAATTTTATTTTAAAAAAGAAATTTGTATAAAAGTAATTAAAAAATGTTATCTTGTTAGAATCTCATCCCCCCTCTCTCGTGTTTGGGTGCATTCGTATAAGTTGTTGGAAAATTGTGTTTTGAGTTTAAAATAAGTGTTTGTAAAAAAACTATAAGGAGATGTTGTCACAAAACAGAGTTTTGGATTTTAAAAATATTCTTTTAATCTTCCAAAACGCCTAATCAAATAGACCCTTGATGTGTTTGTTTTTATTATTAAAAAAAGAAGAAGGTATTTTAAGTTAAAATAAATTGTAATCAATAATTTTTATTAGGTAAGAACTAAGAACCTCGATTTTAAATAGTATAAAGTGACAACAAAAATGATGAGTAGTTTGAGAGCATCATATGTGATATCCAAGTTTAATTGGTTTATAATTATTTTTTACTTTTTCATTCAAATAGGAGTGCTCATAGGTTGGTTGGGTTTGGAGTGCACCTATCACTTGACCTGACCATGTTTTGGATGTGCTATTGTCGGTCAGAATGGGCAAAACCATCCTCACCCTTATTTTCGGCGGACAATCCCATCTCAAGCGAGCCATCTAGTTAGGAAAATTAAATAATGAAAAAAAAGAGTAAAAATCCTTTAATTTCATCCATCAACTACATATTAAAAAACTTTCTCAAAAAAAAAAAAAAAAAAAAAAAAAACTACATATTAAAAAAGGGTTTGGGGGAATCAAACAACAATAAGCCTTGATGGAAATTTTTAGAGATTTGAATTCTTAATATAGCTCACCAACTTTCTGTTGATTTTAAAAGACAACCCCCCCCACAACAAATGACAGCCACAGTGGGTGTCGTCTTTCAAATCTCAAAATTTGGTGAGATTTTTTTTTTTTTTGTGTGTGAAAGGAATAAACCTTGATGAAAATTTTTAGAGATTTGAATTCTCAATGTAGCTCACCAGCTTTCTGTTGATCTTAAAAGATAACTTCTCGTGTATGCGAGGATTGAATTTCAAATCTTCTGTTGATCTTAAAAGACAACCTCTCGTATAAGCGGGAGTTAAACTTCAAATCTTTTATTCAACTATTAAAGACTTTACCAGTTGAATTAACTGGAACCCATATTACTCTTTTTTTGCACACACAAAAATTTATGAAAATACTTTCTAAACTAATACTCTTAAAACATCAGTTAACTTTTCAATACTAATTCCAACCAATGAAAGGAAGCCTTCCCCCCCCCCCCCCCCCTGCATTAGTTTGCTTGGGATCTATGGCAGAGTAAAACCCATGTGTATCACGCAGATACCATTTGGCCCTTCGAAACATTGAAATCTCAGGTCGTTCGTGACGGCTGGTGTTGGGCATTTGACCAAGACTATCCGACGTGAATGAAGCAAGGCAATTAAATAACTAGTAATCTAGAAATGTCATGAAAATGGAAGTACGATCAAGTAATTATTAATTAGTCAAACTTAAAAACTTTTGATAAGTAATTTGTCTACTGCTTCAATTGTAAGACACGTTGACTAATTGGAATTGGTCTTTAAAAAACAGCCATTTGAGCTTAGCTTGATGCGAACATAATGGGAGTTAGTAAATTCTATTGCAAACATCTAGGATGTGTCAATGGATCATTAGTGGCTTCTAACTTCTATCCCTAACGACCCAAATATTGATGTATTATATCATTTTTTATTTTGGATAATTGAGCAAAAAGCAGTAGATCTTCGTAGAAAGTCCCTATTATGCTTATTTTTTGCAAAGCTTTGCTAGGAAGTCTAATAAGTCTATTTGAAAATAGTTCATTTATCTTTTTACTGAAAACTTTTTGCTAAAAGTGTACTAAAGTATAATTGTTACTTTGAAATTTTTTGAAAAAGTAAGAAAATGTGGAAAAAAAGTAAGATTCTAAAAGGCTGTATATAAAAACTAAAATCTAAAAACTAAAACTGATGCCCAAACATATAATACTAAGGGATGTTGGTTGCTAACTTATTATAGATTTACCAGCTTGCCTGTTGCAGAAAAGAGTTTTGGCCTTACTTACAAACTCTTCTAATAACAAAATTGAAGTCAATATTAAACCCTTGTGTGAGAAGCCTAGATATTAATCAATATTAGTGCATTGTTGAATGATGAATTAGTCTTGACTAGGGGTGGCAAATGGGTGGGTTTGGGCTGGGCATAATTGGGTTGGGCATATAAAACCCATTTACCCATTTAGATCCCATTTAACTAATTGCTTCTAACCTAAGTCCAACCCAACCCAATTATTATGGGTAAACCCCAACCCACCCAATTACCCAATTATCAAAATTACCAAAATGCCACTAAAGTGAAAATGACCAAAGTACTCTAAAATCTTCAAAAATGACCAGAATACCCCCAAAACCCAAAAATGACCAAAATACCCCAGAAACCCAAAAAATGACCAAAATACCCCTGAAACCCAAAAAATTACCAAAATACCCCCGAAACCTAAAAATACCCCCAAAACACAAAAAATGACCAAAATACTCCCGAAATAAAAAAAAATGACCAAAATACCCCCAAAACCTAAAAAATTACCAAAATACCCCGGAAACCCAAAAAATGACCAAAATACTCCTGAAATCCAAAAAATTATCAAAATACCCCCGAAACCCAAAAAATGACCAAGTACCCCCGAAACCTAAAAATTACCAAAATACCCCAAAAACCTAAAAAAAGACCAAAATACACCCAAAACCCAAAAAATTACCAAAATACCCCCAAAACCCAAAAAATGACCGAAATACCCCCGAAACCAAAATACCCAAAAAAGACCAAAATACCCTAAAAACCTTAAAATGACCAAAATACCCCTAAAACCTAAAAATTACCAAAATAATCACAAAACCTACAAAATGACCAAATACCCCTAGGAATCCAAAAAATGACCAAAATACCCCTGAAACCTAAAAATTACCAAAATACCCCCAAAACCCATAAAATGACCAAAATACGTCCGAAGCCAAAAAATTACCAAAATACCCCTCGAAACATAGAAAATGACCAAAATACCCTAAACCCTAAAAATTATCAAAATACCCCAAAAACCTAAAAAAAGACCAAAATACACCCAAAACCCAAAAAATTACCAAAATACCCCCGAAATCCAAAAAATGACCGAAATACCCCCGAAACCAAAATACCCAAAAAAGACCAAAATACCCTAAAAACCTTAAAATGACCAAAATACCCCTAAAACCTAAAAATTACCAAAATAATCACAAAACCTACAAAATGACCAAATACCCTTAGGAATCCAAAAAATGACCAAAATACCCCTGAAACCTAAAAATTACCAAAATACCCCGAAAACCCATAAAATGACCAAAATACATCCGAAGCCAAAAAATTACCAAAATATCCCTCGAAACATAAAAAATGACCAAAATACCCCTGAAACCCAAAAAATGTCCAAAATACCCCCAAAACCTAAAAAATTACCAAAATAATCTCGAAGTCTAAGAATTAATCAAAATAACGCCGAAACCTAAAAATGACCAAAATACCCCCGAAACCTTAAAAATGGCCAAAATAACCCCGAAGCCAAAAAATTGACCAAAATAACCAAGAAACCAAAAAATGATCAAAATACCCTCGAAACCTAAAAAAATGATCAAAATACCCTCGAAACCCAAAAATTAACTGAAATACCCCTTGAAACCTAAAAAATGACCAAAGTACCCCTAAAACCTAAATATGACCAAAGTAACCCCTAAACCTTAAAATGACCAAAATATCCTCAAAATCTAAAAAATGGCCAAAATACCCCGAAACCTATAAAATGACAAAAATGCCCCTTAAACCTATAAGTCGATAAAAATACACCCTAAATCTAAAAAAAATTACCCAAATCCCTCCTAAAACTAAAAAGTGACCAAAATACTCCCTAAACATAAAAAATAACCAAAATACCCCATAAACCTAAAAATGACTAAGATAGCTCGGAAACCTAAAGAATGATTGAAATATCCCCAAAACCTAAAAAGTTATTAAACGACCTCCAAAACCTAGAAAATTACAAAAAAATGGCCCCAAAATCTAAAAGTTAACGAAACACCCCAAAGAGCTAAACAATTAGTGACATTCCCTCAAAACCTACAAAATGACTGAAATACTCTTAGAACCTTTAATTTAACGAAAATACCCTTGAAACATCCAAAATACCCCAAACCCCTATTTTGGTAATTTTAGAGGCTTCGGGTGTATTTTGTTCATCTTCTAGGATTAGTGGTATGTTGGTCAATTTAGATATTTTGAGGGGTATTTTGGTCGTTTTATAGGTTTGGATGTATTTTGGTCGTTTTAGGGGTTTCAGGGTATTTTTGGTAATTTTAGAGGTTTCAGTTGTTTGTGACCATTTTAGAGGTTTTGGGTTTATTTGGGTCATTTCAAAGATTTAGGGGTATTTTTGTCACTTTATAGGTTTGAGGGTATTTTGGTCATTTTTTAAAGTTTCATGGGTATTTTAGTAATTTTTTAGGTTTATGGGGTATTTTGGTCATTTTATAGTTTTAGGGGGGTATTTTGGTCATTTTTAGGTTTCTAGATTATTTTGATCAATTTTTAGGCTTCGGGGTTATTTTGGCCATTTTTTAGGTTTCGAGGGTATTTTTGTCATTTTTTAGGTTTCGGGGATATTTTGGTCATTTTTTAGGTTTTGGGGTTATTTTGATCATTTTTTAGTCTTTGGGGATATTTTGCCCATTTTTTAGGTTTTAGAGGGATTTTGGTAATTTTTAGGTTTTGGGGGTATTTTGGTCATTTTTAGGTTTTAGGGGTATTTTGGTCATTTTTTGGATTTCAGGGGTATTTTGGTAATTTTTAGGTTTCGGAGGTATTTTGGTAACTTTTTGGGTGTCGAGAGTATTTTGGTCAATTTTTGGGTTTCAGGGGTATTTTGGACATTTTTTGGATTTCAAGGGTATTTTGGTAATTTTTAGGTTTTAGGGGTATTTTGGTAATTTTTTGGGTGTCGGGGGTATTTTGGTCATTTTTTGGATTGAGGGGGCATTTTGGTCATTTTGTAGGTTTTGGAGTTATTTTGGTAATTTTTAGGTTTTGGGGGTATTTTGGTCATTTTTTGGGTTTTGGGGGTATTTTGGTCATTTTTAGGTTTCGAGGGTATTTTGGTCATTTTTTGGGGTTCGGAGGTATTTTGGTCATTTTTTGGGTTTTGGGGGGTATTTTGGTCATTTTTTGGTTTGGGGGGTATTTTGGTCATTTTGTAGGTTTTGGGGTTATTTTGGTAATTTTTAGGTTTTGGGGGTATTTTGGTCATTTTTTAAGTTTAAGGGGTATTTTGGTCTTTTTTTAGGTTTTAGGGGTATTTTGGTCATTTTTAGGTTTAGATGTTATTTTGGTCATTTTTTAGGTTGAGGGGGTATTTTGGTCATTTTAGTGGTTTTGGGGTATTTTAGAGTTGAGTGATTTATAGAAATGATAGTTGGATCATAATTGGGTCAATTGGGTATCCAATTAAAACCCAATAAACATTAATGTTAATTGGGTTTAATTGGGTTAATACCCATTTAACCCAATTAATAATTGGGTGGGTTTGGGTCTAATTTAAGTGGGTGAGTTTGGATGGACAAATGAGTTTGGGTTGATTTTGCCACCCCTAGTCTTGACTAATTCCCGTGGGTTATTGTTTTTGTTGGATAAAAAAGGATGCCAATTTTATAGCTCATAAATTAAGCAGGTATGTTTTGTACTCAAATATTTATTAGTAATTTTGTAACTGTGCATTCCTTCCTCGTGTTGTGTGGACTTAAGTGACATTTGAGACATTGGGAGAAAAGTAGATCCGAGACTTTGTTTTACTAACCTAAAATGTACTATGCTATTACTATCATTCCGTTGTACTAATGATGTTGTGCAAGTCAAAGACAGACATTCTTACCATTTACCAAATGCTGCTACAAACTCACTTGTAAAAACATGTAAAGTGAACGATGGAAACTTCCTGTAATTTTCTACCTCATTTCACTCCCTTTTAAAAAAGAAACATATATTCAAATAAAATGCTTGAATGCCCGGATTCCATATTTGGCGTTCACTTTTTTTCTTTGCTTCAAATCGACAGCACAACAAACGTGATTGCGAAACTACTTTTAAAATAAGTAGTTGAACATTTTCAAATTTCATTATCAAGCATACTACATAATGATTACTAAAATTTAGATTATATTGCAAATTTTAGCCTCAAAATTTGGGGTCATTTTGATTTTGCTTCTTTATGAATAAAAATTTGAATTTTTATTCCTAATTATATAGCAATTTTTTTTTTTTTTTTTTGAGAATAAAATTATATGGTGTTTGATTCAAGTCCTATAACATGGTTAATAATTTGGTCTTTTAGGCATAAAAAAATGGTCTTTACTCTTTACCCATTAAACCTATTTATTTAATTGGACATATTATTAAGTTTAGATAGCCTACTCTTATAAATCATCCTGAACAAGAAAACAGGGAAAAAAAAATATTTTTAGGAAATAAAAAAATCTATCTCCAAATTAATTTGAGGAAATTTTTTTCAATTTATGTGTATTTTTAGTCCCATGACCTATTTAATAAGTCATGTAACTTTTTAAAATAATATACAAAAATAAATTTATAAATTACTACATAAAAAGTCAGAGAAAATTTCTCCCAATCAATTCAAATAAAAAATTTATTAAAAGAAAAATTCATTAAATTGTTTTTTAATATATTCATATAGTGAAATATTAACGGATATATTCATATAG
The DNA here is from genome assembly GCA_028535165.1 of Quercus tomentella. Taxonomy (NCBI): domain Eukaryota; kingdom Viridiplantae; phylum Streptophyta; class Magnoliopsida; order Fagales; family Fagaceae; genus Quercus; species Quercus tomentella. The sequence continues at coordinate 22,694,159 of JAPQVY010000155.1, forward strand.
GGAATTGGGTTGAGATATATTTTTAGAAATTTTTTATGAAAAGAAAGCAACTAATATTGTGATGTTAACCGTTTGAAAGTTATGTTAACAGTTTAATAGTTTTACATAAAAGTGATGTTAAAACTTTTTAAAAATAATTTATTAACAGTTGTCCTATGACACTCATTAACATGACTCACATACACACACATATATGACAAAGTTTAGTTCTAATCTTACTCAATAAAATAAATATTGCTATATATTTTTAAAATCAAACTACAGAATTGCATGTTTTTTACGCGGTTAAATACATATTTCAAATTTTGTGTCAATCGAATATTATTATAGATAAACTTATATTTTATGCATTATTTTAAATTACAAAAATTTACAATTTAAATATTTATCGATGGTATAACTATCGATCTTTAATTTTCTTTAAATTTTACAAGTACGGAAGGCATAAGAAGAAAATATAATTTATTAATAAATTTATTAAAATTTACATTTAATAAAGCTATAATTTAATTTTGAAATTAAATTATATATATATATATATATAAGTTTTTATTTTTCGGACAAAGTACTGACAGAGAGAAGAAGTGAAAAAAATTTGGAATGCATAAAGGCTCACCACATATAAATTAGGGTCTGGCCCACGCTAAGGAAATCTAACCTCTACCACTAGTCTAATAAGACAGAACTTACTGTAGATCACAATTTCTACACACTTGCATGACTGACTACTAACATCACTCTTCACGGGGTCATGGGAAAAGAATCGTATTGGATTCTTTCAGCATTTGCCTTAACTTTCAGCGCACGTTATTTCGAATGTCAAAATAATCAAAATGTAAGGTAATCTGCCGCCATAAGTTAATGGCAGATCTCGTAATTTACAACAACAAGTAAATGGCATTTTAGTAGTTTCAGTTCTGACCGTTTCTCAAAGTCTTATACGTGGCAGCCTTTTGGAAACAACACAGAAAAAAAAGAGTTGTTGGACAAACGGCTCCAATTTTCGTCGCTTTGCGATGTCGACATCATTCCTGCCGTTAACATTAGAATCCACACTATGCATTTCCTCACTCAGGGTCTATGGTTAAGTTAACTAACCCAACATTGCAAATCCCCAAATCACCCTTACATTCCCGACTTAATTACCATTTGCCCCTTCCAATCCCTAGCTATAAATCCGGCCTTTGAGACTCGTTAGGTTTGCCAAACCAACCGCCCTAAGGGCCCCTTTAGGGAAAAAGAAAAAAAAAAAAAATTCTCTCTCTTTCTAGCTCTTTCTCTGTCTCTCTCTAGCTCAACAATGGCGACCTCTTCCTCTAGAACCAGATCAAGCGGACCAGTCCTGCGCTCACTCTCACCTTCAGGCAGGTTCTGTTCCTCCACCACATCAAACTCCTCCTTTGCTTCTTCTACATCAGCCTTTGCTTCTAGTTTCTCATCTCCATCTTCCAGTTTTTTCCACCATGATCTTCACCATCAAAGCCATCTTCACCAAAGCCATTACCAGTACCACCATCACCACCATGACAACCACGACAACCACCACAATCATCATCATCAACATCAGCGTTCGGCTTCTCCGACACGTGTCAACCTCTACACCTCGCCGTCTCTCTCTCCCGCTGTCCGTTTCTCCATCGACCACCGCTCGATATCTCCGAATCGCAACCAGGTCCTCAAAAGCCACCAAACCAGAGCTATCCCAGCCCCGAAGAAGACGTGTATGTGTTCGCCTACGTCGCATCCAGGCTCATTTCGGTGCAGCCTCCACAAGAACTCGGGTCACGACAACGGAAGCCACCACAACGCGCCGTTTTCGCAGAATCGGCTCAACATGCGTAGATCTGCGATGAAGAACTCACTGGTTCGAATCGGAGGCGTGGAAGGAGAGTGGGTGAAGAGAGCCTTGACTGCTCTGATCCGTCCATCCTCGCATCAGCTTCGCCGGCGAGCCAACTTTGAGCCCACGCCGAGCCGACTCTGCGTCATGTCCAAGGCCGACGATCTCTGATTTGGTTCGCACAGGTTGGTTCTTGTTTTTCCGGTCTTCTTTGAATTTCCTGGTATCAGATTCCGGCGAGTGAGTCAGAATCAGATCCAGGATTTTGCTAGCGTGAAGAAAGCGACAAGAGTTTGAACGCCGTAGTTGTAAGGCGAGTTGACTCCGGAGGCATTTTGAGGAAATTAGAACCGAGTTTGCCGCGGGACTGAGCCGACTCGGTGGCGAGTTTTTGTACGCACCGATGATTCTTTTTTGAAGATAGAATATTCCTCCTTTGTACATGTCATTTGCTATGGAAGCAGAGTTTTTTGGACACCAAATTTCACCTAACAGAACAGAAACAGAACCAAAATTAAAATAATTAATTACTCAATTTAATTAAAGATTAATTTGAAATCACATTTCTGAGACTCTGAGATTGGCTTTGTTGGCATTGTTTTGGGATGAGATGTGTAATCGTGTTCTTCTTCCATCCATTTGTGTTTGCAGCATTTGGTTTCCGTCATGGGTGCCGTTGACATATTCGTGTTTCGTGTTGACGGTCCCGTACTCCCGTTCGTCGTCACTGCGTATCACCGTTCGTTCCGTTACGTTGCCGTTGACGTTGACGTCGCCGTTATCGTTTACAAGGTTACGTTGCGTTTGGTGCGAGGTATATTCTTATTCTTTACTTTGTTTATTTCGTTTATTTTTTATTTTGTGTTATTTTCTTCGTCTACTTTACTTTATTTGCTTCTCTTTATTATTATTAATGATTGATTTGGTATGTGTTGGTGCAGGTATGACGTGACTTGAATTCTGGACTTTAAATATGATGGACCTTTGCACCGGAAAAAGGTGGCCAATTAATGAAGGAAACTTCCCCATAACACTTATTAAAAAAAGGATTTATAAAGAAAGAAAAGTTTTGAAAAGTTTTTTTGGAGAATAAAAACTCTTATAAAGTTGAAAGAAAGGAAAGTATCAAAGAATTTAGAAAAAAGAAAATTATAACTTAATAAAGAAAGATGCTCGTATAATTATAAAGTTAAAAATAGAAATTTCATACCAGATTCATGACTCTATGGCACAGAATTAAAATCGCTTAACATAATTATTTAAAAATAAAAAACAATACTATCGAGCATGAAATTTTGACTCTGTTCTGGGTGAGAATGTAATTACTCCATGAGTCAATGACTTTACACAATAACTACTGAGAGGCGAAGAAGCAAAACTTTTATTTAATTATTATTATTTTGAGAATAAGGTGAAGAAGCAAAACTGAAAGGAAAAAAAAAAAGGAAAAAAAGGGAAAAAAGGAAAAAAAAAAAAACAAATAACAAATAAGTGAAGTTGGGATCTTTAAGGACAATGCCAATCTCACGATATCAGGAATTAAGGCAGTAATATAAGTGGGGTAGGTAGTATCAACAAAGAAAGTGGGGCAGGCACTAATTCTTGGAATTCATTGAGAAAAGAGGTTAACTATTCTTGAGATTTGAGATAGAGCCGTAAATGAATCAAGCAATTTAAGAACAACTTCAATTTAGTTTAAGAAAAAACTTGCCTATGCTAGTTAATTTAGTAAACAAGTCAAACTCAAACATAATAATATGTTCGTGTCCTTGAAGACTTGAATTAATTATATAATTATATGTATAATTGTCTAAAAAAAATGAATACTTGTCTAAAAATATATTTATATAGATTTGAAATTTGGTTGTATAAGTTTGTAAATTGATTCATATGATATAAAATTATTATTTGTAGTTTATTCATAACATAAACAATCCCTTTGTAGTAAAAATATATAGATTTGTGAAAATGTGAAACATTTTAATCAAGATTTTACTATATACAGGAAAAGAATAAGTTAATCAAGTAACTCGTGAACAATCTCGAACTTGCTTGACAAGTAAATGAATTAAGTTTGAACATGTAATCTTATTTGGTGATGAGCTCAAGTTCGACCCATGTTCAAAATAAAATTATATAAACAAACTTGAACCTTTAATACTCAGTTTGGCTTGACTTATTTACAACCCTATTTTTGTGACAATTGAGAAAGGATATATAGGGTTGGTTTAAGGCTGCTTTATGATATCCACAAGTTATGGGAACTTTTAACTATAATCCTAAAATTCCTTTAAATTTGTATGAGAGGTGGCATGATTATATATTTATTTGAAATTGGTTTATATTCCTTTATTCTATCGAACCAAGGTGTAATACATTTTGTGTATTTAGAGTATTTACATCAGTTTTAATGGTGGGTTTTACTTAGCTCAATTTATAAATTTTTTTTATTGTCGAATAAGAAATCTAGATTTCAAACCTCGCATACATTAAAAATTAATTGGTGTCTTAATTCGATGATAAAAGCAATCGAAGTGGACGAAATAGGTTTACGTTCTGTATATATTTTAAAAAAATCAATCTCAATGCAATTTTAGCCAAATTTTGTCTACATATATAATTTTTCTTCCTTAACAAACTTAAATTCGCATACACCTAATAACAAAATATATATATATATATATATATATATATATATATATATATATATATATATATATATATATATATATATATATATCACATACACTCACATCAGGCTCAATATTTTTTTCTCTATTAAAAATATATTATTTTTTCTATCTCCAAAAAAAAAAAAATTATTAATAATGATTATATATCTCTTCCCCACCTTCCCGATCACAGCAACATCATCTTCTCATTCGCATGCCCACCTTCAACAACACCTTTAAAAACCCGCTTTCTATTTCTCATCTTCATCCTCCATCTCTCTCACTGTGTACAACATGATTGAACCACCAAGTACCCATGCCTTTCTAACCGCAATGCCACCCTTGAAACATCATTGTTTTCCATTGACGTTGCTATCGACATCAATCAGCATCACAGACAATCGACAAGCTGAAAGTTTCAACGTGGTTGCTAGAAATGATGTCGTTCCTAGTATGGTGGTAATTTAGAGTAGTGATTAGAGCAGAACACAATGCCATCTCTCCTTGCAGATCCTGGAGAGAGAGAGATTTGTTGACGTATTGATAAAGGGATTTACTAACATGTGGCCTTAGAGCATGTATTAGTAAACTATTTTAGAAAACTTTTTATAAAAGAATGAAAAGATAATTAGTTATTTTGACAGCTTTTTTAATTTTTTATAAAAATTTTAGGTGAGTTATTTAGTTATATTTTTATTGAAAAGTTAAGTAATCCTTTCGGAATATGTATTAATTTTCTGAGAATCCTCTATTAGAACATTCATAATGGACTCAACAAACCAACTATTTTTTTTCCCCAAATATTGGTTACCTAAACCCATTTTTTGGTCTCTAACCAACCTGCTACGAACTCAATAAATTCAAGTTGTAGTAACTCAACAACATTGTTAAGTATTGTAGTTTTGTTAAATAAATTTTCACCTTTTTTTTTTTTTTTTAATTTCCTCCCAATTGTAGATCTCTCTCTCTCTCTCACAACCGAACAACACTTTGAGGAGTGCGTGCCACTGCTTGCTCGAGGAGTAGCTTGTCGTTGGTGCCAACGAAGAATTGAAGCGGTATTTCGACTATTAAGAACACAATGCTGTCCTGGTCTCCGAAGTCGCCGTCACTACTAAGAATAGCAAAGCAAAGTTAAAGATGACTGTGGTTGAAGCTACTTTGAAGATTAAGGATTTAGGTGCAGGTGAATGGAGAAGAAAAAAAAAAAGGGCTAGCCCTTCTCTCTTTGAGTTCGGGGTTTGTGCAAGTGAAGTGAATTTTGCTTTTGTAAGGTGCTGTTTGAGGATTTTTTTGAATGAAAATTGGTATATGTGAATCTATTTGAGGATTTAGGTGAATAATGTGCAGCTAAAATTCTTAAGTTCGGGTCTTTGTTTAGGGCTTTTGTATTTGATTAACTAATTGATTTGATGATTTGTTTTATATTTTGTATTTTGAAATTTTGGGATGAGAATGCATTGGTGAAGAAATTTTCAGATTTGTGAAAAATATGATCGTTTGGTAAAAATAAAAACAAAGAAATAATATTTTAATAGAATTTAGATAAAAAAAAGAATTTGTAAAAATATTTTTTTTGTTAGTTAATTGCATACTTAACGGCAAATTTTTAATAGAATTGGACGAAATGTTTGAATTAAATAAATTTGAAACTTATAGGACTCAATTGAATGGATATAAAATTAAATGACTAAAATAAATTTATGTTAAATTTAGAGAGTGCAATTTGTATTTTGGCCAAAACATAAAAATAAAAGAGGAAGAAGAAAGTGACAGAGTTGATGAAGCACAAGATCGTCAGCAAGAGTGAGCAGATGGAACCCTTCGTTGGCGATAGAGTATGCTTAATGATGGTCATCGGTGTGGTGCCTGCCACAACGTCTCCGATGCCAAAGTTAGAATGATTAATAGAAATCAAGAATCAGAATATGCCCTCAAAATGTCAGTATGTGTCTGTGTATGTATCGTACCTTCTATTGACTGTGTGAGAGCTTTATACCTGCGGCCTTGGGGGCTAGCCGTTGGAGTGGTTAATGCATTCTCAGGTAACGCCTCTGGTCCAATAATGAGACTTTTAAGAGGTTCCCAACGGTCTGCTGGGTTGATTCCGTAACTGCTCAGGTCATTGATTGACTGTATTGAATGACTCCCTGCCTTCGTCAGTGATGATAGCTTTCTTCGTTGTTCCTGATGACTTCGTCAAGGATGCTTCCTTCGTCATTAATGTTATCTTCGTCCGTGGGATGTATCATCGTCACTCCCGTCAGTTGCCCCCCAGGTTCTGGGGTCGTCGATGACGTGTCATGACGATCACGGAAGATGAAAAGTTTTTCTTGTGACTCTTGGTGTTCTGTTCCGCTTTTAATGCTTAGTGGCGGCGCTACACGCAATCATGGCCACGTGGCGCGTGATGATCTGTGGGATTAATGGTATGACCCTTGGGCTTCCCGCTGGTTTTTCAATCGCTTTTTGGCCTAAGTTTAAAACTTCTCCCCTTTAATTTTTCTTTTACTTTTCAGAGAGCAAGGACAGAAAAACTCTCTAGTGATACTCTGAGCATTTTCTTGAAACTTCCTTTCTTCTCCAAATTACCTTGTGCTGTGCTTTTGCTGTTCCGCCATTGGAGGTGCGTTTCTCTTCCTCTTCACTTCCTTCTTTTTTCTTTTACTGTAGCATAATTTCTGATTCTCCGTTTCCTTTTATTTCTCTTCTGTTATTGGTCTCTGTTCTTCTTCTGGGGATTTAGTTTGTACCGTATTTCTCTACCCTTTGATTTCTGCATTTCCATGGTTGATAGTTTGGAGGTTAGGATAGCTTGCCCGTCGGTCTCTTTCCTTTTTGCGCGTCTAGGGGGGTCTTTGGGTACTTACCCATTTTTAGAAAATTTTGTGTTTGAGGGCAATTGTCTGAGTGTGGTTTTGGGCGACTTGTTGCCCTTGCTCCGTCAATCGCTTGATTGGTTCGGGGGTTTAGCAAGGAGAGGGTCAATGTCTGAGGTTAGATCTAGTGACCTTGAGACTGGGTTGTCAACTAGTGGCGACCCGGCTGAAGGAGATACAGCCGTCTCTGGTTCTCGGGAGGTTAGGGCTTTTTACGCCTTCAGGGAGGTTTGTGGTCTGGACGCCGAAACAGTAAATAGGTTCAAGGATAGGTTTCAGTTTCCGCCTAGGGTTTGTGTTCGTCTACCTAGGGAAGAAGATAGGGCCTGCCACTTTTTCCCAGGTGAAGTATGCTTTTACGAGTCAAATTTCACCTGCGGGCTTAGATTCCCCGTCCATCCGTTCCTGATGGAACTTCTAGATCACTTTGGTATTGCCCCCGGGCAGCTCATGCCTAACTCGTGGAGGATCGTGATCAACTGTATGCAAATATGGTTGGCCTCCAACGGGGATATGATCAGGATGGGTGAGCTCACCTACTTGTACCGTTTGAAAGAATCCAAGGAGTGGGGGTATTATGAGTTAGTCCCTTGGGAGAGAAAGACTAGGATTGTCAAGGGCTTGCCCTCGTCCTTCAGGTATTGGAAGTCGTGCTTTTTCTTTGTGTCTGGGGACGACTTCGAGACTCAATCCAGCAGTGATTGGAGTAATATCCTGAGGTTGCTCCGTCGGTGGGGAACCCCGACCTTAGGTGCGTCAGTATTTCTCCCCGTCGTTTAATTTTGCCACCTTTGAGGTTCTGGTTTTGCTAACTTCTTTGTTTCTTTGTTTGGCATAGTTAAGAGACGACCTGGGCTTAAGAGCCGGTATAAGGAGCGCATCGAGACTGCGATCGGGTACGCGGAGACGATTGAGAGCTGGGACGAACTGGTTGACCCCCGGTCTCTTGCATTTTACAACCTCGGTCCTGACCCGTCTCCTTACGTTCTTCGTCAACTTGGTATTGAAGGCAAAAAGAGTAAGTTTTATCTTCGTCAGTGATGATTCTTCTTATGTGCACTTAACCATTCTTGACGGGCGTTTTCTTCTTGCAGAGATGACGACAAAATTTAACAAGGATATGTACGCAAAGATGAGATCAAAGAAAGACGAACCGCTTTCCAATCTGGGGAAGAAGGCGGTGCGTGTGACCGGGAAGGGTCCTGCTTCTATGCCCCTTACTGTCGTTCCTTCCATAGCTTCCGAAACGACGAGAACAGCTTCCCCGACCGCTTCAATAGAGGAGATTCCTACTCCCGACTCCAAAAGGCCGCGTGTGGCTAGCAAAGGGAAGGAGAAGGCTGATACTCGTTCGTCCACAACATGGGATGACGAGACGTTGGCCGTAAACAGGGCTCACGAGGTCGTCACTCCAGCGGACTTGAAGGCTCTTTCCGATATGTCCTTAAACGATGTCGCCTCTCGTCATGTTCACAAACTCGTCCAGGTATGGAGTTCTTCCTTCTACATTTTTTTTTTTTTTTTTTTTTTAGACGACTTCATAATTTCCTCTAGGTGCTGGGAGAGAGCCTCCATATTACCGCTGAATACCTAACTCAAGAGGCCAAGGTGGCGTCTCTGACAACCCGGATGGAGGCCTTCGAGAAAGAGAATTCTGACCTGAAGACGAACCTGATCACCTCCATGGACGAGGCAACGACATTGAAGGAGAAGGTCAAAGTGCTGGAGGACGATCTCAGGGTTGAGCGCGGGTTGACTCATGAGAAGGACGAGCAGCTTCTTGCAGCCAAGGAGAAACTTGTAACCATCGCTGCTCGATCCGTGGAGGCTTTCCAGACTACTGACGATTACAATACTGTGCTCTTCAGCTGGTATTTCAAAGGTTTTGAGCTTCTCCGGAGGTATATGATCAAGCATCCTTCTGGAGTCAACCTGGAGAGCCTGGATCTAGAAGAGGTGGACAAGGAAATGGCTCTGGATGAAGCGGCTCAGTCTTTTGCCCCTGGTGATGATGCGCCTGAGCCTGTTGCTGACGTACCGGCTAATGAAGACACAGCTGATGCCTGATTTGAATACTTAGACATTTTTCCTTTTGTTTTATGGTGCCCGTCTTGTTTTGGGCCTTTTCTTTTTGTAAATCTAATTTCAAAACAGTCAATTTTATTTTGAAAACAATGATAGTGGCCCAGTGGTTATGGGCTTGAATGAAGTTTACTTACTTTTCCTTTAGATGTTTTGGTTGATTTACATTCGTCTACACTTTTGTGCTTTGTTAATCAGTCGCATCCTGTTTTGATTTGATGTACCGCTCTCTTTTCTCCGTCAAATAGACTCCTGCCACTTGCACCTGCAAGGGGGTTCTGCCTGGGTGGCTTGTGCCCGTCCAGGCAGACTCTTGTCACTTAGTTTTTTTTATATCGTCAGTAACTTACATCCGTCAAGGCAGAATCTTGTTACTTAGTGATTTATTCCTCCTAGGATGGTCGTTAGTAACTTACATCCGTCAAGGCGGAATCTTGTTACTTAGTGATTTATTCCTCCTAGGATGGTCGTTAGTAACTTACATCCGTCAAGGCGGAATCTTGTTACTTAATGGTTTAACCCTCCTAGGATGGTCGTCAGTAACTTACATCCGTCAAGGCGGAATCTTGTTACTCAGTGATTTATACATAATAGGTGGGTCGTCAGTAACTTACATCCGTCAGAGCGGAATCTTGTTACTTTAACTTTTCATACCCATGGGGTTATCATTAGTAACTTACATCCGTCAAGGCGGAATCTTGTTACTTTATTTTTATGGGCCTTATGGTTGACCAATACTGCCTGCACAAAGACATCAGAAGAATAATTCTTTTATTAACCTCAAGAACGAATGCATTCGTCTATTACATTTACTCATGGTACTTCTTTAAATGCTCAATGTTCCATGGCCGAGGGAGCTTTTGTCCGTCTAGGGTTTCCAGATGGTAACTTCCTTATCTTGAGTAGTGAATGACGCGGTAAGGCCCCTCCCATGTAGGGCCCAGTTTTCCTTGGGTGGGGTCTTTGGTTGCTGCAGTGATCTTGCGCAGGACGAGGTCTCCTATGTCCAGTCGCCTGAGTTTGACCCTTTTGTTGTAATACTCAGCCATCTTTTTTTGATACTTTGTCATCCTGCTGGATGCGTTGTCTCTGACTTCGTCCAGGCAGTCCAGGTTAAGTCGCAACTCGTCGTCATTGAGTCCTTCTGTGAAATTTCCTCTTCTGATGCTCGTTACCCCAACCTCTACTGGGATTACTGCTTCTGTGCCATAGGTAAGCTTGAACAGTGTCTCTCCTGTCGGGGTTCTAGCTGTGGTTCTGTAGGCCCACAGGACATTGGGCAGTTCTTCTGGCCAGGCACCTTTTGCTTCGTCCAGCTTGGTTTTGATAATTTTGAGCAGCGTCCTGTTCGTCACTTCCGTCTGTCCATTTGCCTGAGGATGCCCTGGGGATGAGAACTGATTCTTGATCCCAAGGCTTGAGCAGAATTCCCTGAAGCCTTGGCTGTCGAACTGCCTTCCATTGTCTGATATGATCGTCGAGGGAATCCCAAACCTGCAGATTATGTTCTTCCACACAAAGTTCTGGATCCGAGCCTCAGTGATCGTTGCTAGGGCCTCTGCTTCCACCCATTTTGTGAAATAGTCAATAGCAACAAGAAGGAATTTTACCTGACCTTTACCTTGGGGCAGAGGACCGACGATATCGATCCCCCATTGTGCGAATGGCCATGGGGAAGCTATGGTCGTCATTTTCTCCGCTGGAAGCCGCTGCACATTCCCGTATCGTTGGCATTTGTCACACCTCCGGACGATCTCAGCAGCGTCCACCTGCATGGTTGGCCAAAAATACCCTGCCCTTACCACTTTGTTTACTAGGGATCTGGAGCCGGCATGGTCACCACAAATTCCTCCGTGTACTTCCTCCAAGATGTATTTGGCCTCTTCCTCGTCGACGCACTTCAAGTAGGGCATAGAAAAGCCTCTCTTGTACAAGACGTCATTGAGGATCGTGAATCTGGCTGCCCTCTTCTTGATTTTTCTGGCTTCTTCAGTGTTTTGAGGTAGGTGCCCGTCCTGGAGGAAGGACATTATGGGCGTCATCCAGGTTTCAGTGCTCTGGATGGTGAAGGTTGCAACTTCCTCGATACTGGGGTGTTTTTGGACTTCCATTGCCAGTTCCGTGCTAGTCCCTTCTTCTTTTGAGGATGCTAGCTTTGACACTTTGTCAGCCCCCATATTCTGACTTCTGGGGATTTGTATGAACTCCACTGTATCGAATTCCTGAGCTAGCTGTCTTGCCAACTTGAGGTACTTCTGCATCCTTTCTTCTTTTGCCTCGTATTCTCCCTTGATCTGTCCAATCACTAGCTTTGAATCACTTTGGATCAGCAAATTTTTGGCACTGAGGGCTTTACCAAGCCTCAGTCCCGTTAGTATCCCTTCGTATTCAGCTTCGTTGTTGGTGGCCGGGAACTTTAGTTGGACCCCATATTTCAGCACGTCTCCGTCAGGGGTGGTTATGACGGCCCCTACTCCCCCCTTCTTTTGGGCTGACGAACCATCAGTTTGTATTATTAGTTTATCTGCTTCGTTGGTAGCCCTGTCTTCATCAGGGGATGTGAATTCGGCGATGAAGTCCGCCAAAGCTTGTGCCTTGATCGCTGTTCTTGGATGGTACTCAATGTCAAATTGACTAAGTTCAATTGCCCACTGGATCATTCTCCCTGCTGCTTCTGGCTTGCTCATTGACTTCTTGATTGGTTGGTCCGTCATTACAAGAATAGGATTTGACTGGAAATATTGCCTGAGCTTGCGCGAGGCCACTATTAGTGCAAACGCAATCTTTTCGATCCTTGGGTATCTGGACTCAGCCCCTTGGAAAGCTTGGCTGACGTAGTAAACCGGGAGTTGCTTCTTGCCCTCTTCCCTAATCAAAGCTGCACTTACTGCCGAGGCTGACACCGCCAGATACAGGTATAGGTTTTCTCCTTCTTTGGACGGGCTTAGGAGAGGCGGACTGCTCAGGTATTGCTTCAGCTCTTGGAACGCTGCTTCGCACTCGTCGGTCCAAGCAAAAGCCTGCTTCAATGTCTTAAAGAAGGGCAGGCATTTGTCTGTGGCCCTAGAGACGAACCTGTTTAGAGCTGCTATTCTTCCTGTGAGTTTTTGAACATCCTTGACGGTTTTGGGTGAGGCCATATCAATGATAGCTCGTACTTTCTCTGGATTTGCTTCTATTCCTCTTTGGGACACCATGAATCCCAAGAACTTCCTTGAAGCTACCCCAAAAACACACTTGCTGGGATTCAACTTCATCTGGTGTTTTTTGAGGGTTGCAAAAGTTTCTTTCAAGTCGTCCAGATGTGTGAGCTCTTCCTTGCTCTTGACGAGCATATCGTCCACGTACACCTCCATGTTTCTGCCAATCTGTTGGCTGAACATCTTGTTTACCATTCTCTGATACGTAGCTCCAGCATTTTTCAGCCCAAAAGGCATTACCTTGTAGCAGTAGAGTCCCTAACTTGTGATGAAGGTGGTCTTCTCCTGGTCTTCTTCAGCCATCTTTATCTGATTGTATCCTGAGAAGGCGTCCATGAACGTCAGTAACTTGTGCCCGGCCGTGGAGTCCACGAGCTGGTCTATTCTTGGCAGAAGGAAGCTGTCCTTTGGGCATGCCTTATTCAGGTCGGTGAAGTCCACGCACATCCTCAATTTCCCGTTTGCTTTCTTGACTAGGACGACATTGGCGAGCCATTTTGGATAATACACTTCCCTGATGAATCCAGCCGTCAGGAGTTTGGTAACTTCCTCTGCCACTGCCTGATCTCGTTCTGGAGCGAAGGTTCTTCGTCGTTGCTGAACGGGCTTCCGTTCAGGGTCCACATTCAGCCTGTGCTGGATGACTTCTGGAGATATGTCCGGCATGTCCTCGTGACTCCATGCAAAGGCATCTAGGTTCTCTTTTAGGAACTTTATTAGTCTTGTTCTCATCTCTGGGCTCAACGTCGGCCCTATCTTGGTTGTCTTGTTCGTATTTCCTTCTACTAGCTCCACTGTTTCCAGGGCCTCTATTCCATCTTCCTCTTTTTCTTCAACCATCCACGTGTGGTTTTCATTTCCAGCTAGGACAGCCTGATAGCATTCTCTGGCCAGGACTTGATCGCCTTTCACTTCACCCACGCCGTTGTCTGTCGGGAATTTCACCTTCAAACAGTAGGTTGACGTCGCCGCCTTCCATTTGTTGAGGGTGGGCCTTCCAATGATGACATTGTAGGATGAGGGGCAATCTACCACCAGGAAGTCTACCTGTTTGGTCAACTGCAATGGGTAGGTCCCTGCCGTCACCGTCAGTGTCACTATACCCCTGGGGTAGACCCTGTCTCCACTGAAGCTGACGAGTGGAGAGTCAAAAGGCCGAAGCCTTTTTGGATCTAATCTCAGCTGCTGGAAGGCTGGGAAATAGATGATATCCGCTGAGCTCCCGTTATCAACAAGGATCCTTTTGGTATTGAATCCTTCTATGTTCAGCACTATGACCATGGGATCGTTGTGGGGCTGCTTTACTCCCTTGGCGTCTCCTTCATTGAAGGACATATCTTGTGATGTTCGTCGGTGTTTGGACGGAGGCATGGTGTGGACGCTGTTCACTTGTCTATGGTATGCTTTTTTGAGTGATCTAAATGATCCTCCTGAGAATGGTCCTCCTGTGATCGTGTTTATCTCTCCGATCACCTTGTTTGGAGGTTGGAATGGACGGTTGTCATCCCGGGGGAAGGATTCATGCTGGGCTTTATTGTCGTCTCTGAACCTGCTATGTTCTCCTTTCTTCACATATTTCTGCAACTTCCCTTTCCGTATTAACTCCTCTATTTGTTCCTTTAGGTCTCTGCAATCTTCCGTGTTATGGCCGTGATCTTTATGGAATCGGCAGTATTTGTTCTTGTCACGGACACTGGGGGATGAGTGCAATGGTCTGGGCCATTTGAGATAATGCTCGTCCTTGATCTGCGTGAAAATTTTGTCAGCAGGCATAACCAAGGGAGTAAATCTTACCATCCGAGGATTTCTGTCATCTTTCCTCCTGTTCCCGTCATTGCTCCGACGATCTGGTCGATCTCTCTTCTGCCCCCTACGGTCGTCTTCCCTCTTGGTTTTGTCGCCTGGCTTCTCAACGTCCTTTATGGCAGCTAAAGCGTCTTCAGCATTCATGTACTTCTGTGCTTTAGGAGCACTTCCGCCATCGTCTTTGGTGGATTCTTTGCGAGGGAGGCCACGAGATCTTTGGACCTCAGTCTCGCCTTGAAGGTCGTCAGCTGCACTTTGTCATCAGCTTCGTCCACCTCCAGCGTCTCCCGGGTGAATCGTTTGACATACGACCTCAGAGTCTCCTTCTCTCCCTGTTTTATGGTGAGTAAATAGTCTGCTGGCCTCTTTGGACGTTGCCCCCCTATAAAATGGCGCAAGAAGGCACTGCTTAATTGATCGAAATTGTCTATGGACGAAGTCGGTAACTTTGTGAACCATTCTCTTGCAGCTCCTTTGAGAGTGGTTGGGAAGCAACGACACAGTATCTCGTCAGGTGGCTGTTGAAGACCTAGGGTCGTCTTAAAGGTATTAAGATGATCTTGAGGGTCTTTGAGTCCATCGAAGGGCTCAAGTTGTGGTAATCGAAATTTTGAGGGAACGGGGCAATCAAGTACCGCTGTGGTGAAGGGAGAATCCGTAGCCCGTACCAGCTTGTCTACGCTTCGGTCCGTCCTTTCCTTAATGGCGCTCCTCAGTTCGTCCATCTCCTTCCTCATTTCTCGAAGAAGATCTGAGTTTTTTTCGTCCGGAGTGGATGGCCTTTGAGGTGTTCCTCTCCTGTGGCTATCCCCTTCTCCCTCCAGGTTACCCTTGGACCGATCTTCGTCCTGTTGAGCTTGTTGAACCTGCTGGAGTCGCAGCTTCATTTCCTAGTTCTGTTTTGTAAGATCTTCAATGGTGGCTGCAAGGGCTTGAACCTGCTGGGCCAAGGCTGCTGAATCTGGGTTGGATTCCATCTGAATGCAGAGAGTTAATGGAAACCACGTTTTCAAATATGAATCTGAAAAATGTCGTTCCCACAGACGGCGCCAAACTGATGAAGCACAAGATCGTCAGCAAGAGTGAGCAGATGGAACCCTTCGTTGGCGATAGAGTATGCTTAATGATGGTCACCGGTGTGGTGCCTGCCACAACGTCTCCGATGCCAAAGTTAGAATGATTAATAGAAATCAAGAATCAGAATATGCCCTCAAAATGTCAGTATGTGTCTGTGTATGTATCGTACCTTCTATTGACTGTGTGAGAGCTTTATACCTGCGGCCTTGGGGGCTAGCCGTTGGAGTGGTTAATGCATTCTCAGGTAACGCCTCTGGTCCAATAATGAGACTTTTAAGAGGTTCCCAACGGTCTGCTGGGTTGATTCCGTAACTGCTCAGGTCATTGATTGACTGCATTGAATGACTCCCTGCCTTCGTCAGTGATGATAGCTTTCTTCGTTGTTCCTGATGACTTCGTCAAGGATGCTTCCTTCGTCATTAATGTTATCTTCGTCCGTGGGATGTATCATCGTCACTCCCGTCAAGAGTAATTACTAATTAGGAGCATTTACCACGAGGAGGGGAGAGGGGGGAAGGCATGAGAGAGATGGTCCAAGACCACTCTCCTTGTTTTTTCCCAATGGTAAATTAATATGGAGGATGGGAAATGATTTTACTCTCTCAAGCAACACCAAAAATTGATATCTTTCACTTCATCATTTTCTTAGGAGCGATAGTATTTTAATTTATATCGTCTATTCTATAATGACTACTTTTTTATAATCATGCCAAGACACTATCTTTGAGGATGACTTTGAGCTTGTTTGTAAGGCTCTTACTCTTGAGGGCTCATCTCTCTCACCTTTTGGATATATCATCTTAGACATTAAGTTTATTGCTGGTTCGCTTTTGAGACACTCATTATCTAATACTAGGAGGCTGGGTAAGTTTGTTGCTCATGCTTTGGACAAAGAGCTGGACTTTTTTTCCTGTTATTAGTCCAAATAGAGTCTATTCTTCTAAAAATAGTTAATTTCCTTGTTTTTTGATGTTGCAACTTCTTAATAAAAAGTACTCCTTCCGTCCCACTTTGTTTGTCCTTTATTCCATTTTGGGATGTCCCAAAATATTGTCCTATTTCTAAAAATAAAAGTCATTAATTTACTAATGTTCCTATTATACCCCTATTAATTTACTAATTCAATTTTTTGATAAATTTATTTAAGGGTAGTTTTAGAAACTTATACATTTTTAAAAGGTAGACAAGACAATAAATGATGTTCCCTTAAAAAGTTTGACTTTTTAAACAGGACAAACAAAGTGGGACGGAGGGAGTAACAATGACCTTTTCCTAAAAAAAAAAAAACTAAGTTTTAATGTAAGCGAGAGTTCGAACTTCGAACTCCCAAATTTTTATTTAACATTAAAAATTTTACCAATTAAATTATCATCTTTAATTGAGACCCTTTTTTTTCATTCAAAAATGAAAAAAGAAAAAAAAAGGAGGAAGAATATCATCTTTAATGGAGTAAAGTGACATGTTACTAGATGTAAAATGGCATCTAAAATTGTTGAAATCTTCCATGTGGGTTCACATGTTGTGTCTGTTGACAAGTACAAGTAATGGGAAACAAGTCATGGGAAAAGAATGTACCGTCGCCGGGAAAGGGTTATCCCTATAATAAATGCCTTGAGTTAAGATCCTTCCTTTACGTCACAAAAGACTCCACCCAATTTGATATCGCTGGACACCATGTGACCAACCAGCGGGGGGGACCCAGGAATGATATTATGATACTGACTTCTTCCACCGGTTTGATTTCATTGTAATTACGACTGCCTCTCCTCACTTTTCAATGTTCAATTATCATTTTTGTTTTCTCAAAAATTTCAATTGCTATTTTTAACCGAGACTCTAAATCTAAATTCTCATTTTCCTAATTATTAAATTATCAAAAAAAGAAATTATATTTGTTTTTATTAATTCATATATGTCACTTGAAAAAAAAAAAAAAGAAGCCTCATTAACCTATGCAAATTTTCAGCTAAAGCTTTTTAAAAAAAAGTAATTTCATTTCTTACATACACCTTCATCAAACCCTCTACTTTTACCCCATTTCTATTAAAAAATGTGTTTGTTCCTTATTTTTATTCTTTTTTTTTTTCCTTTTTTCCCCATCCTCCCTCTTTCCCTCTTTTCCTTCTTGATCGTTGTTCAAAGATCCTAACCCTAATCTCATGGACAAGGTTTTTTTTTTTTTTTTGAAAAGAGTAACTTCATTCATGAAAATAAAAGAGCCCAAACAGGCATTACAACAGAGGAGACCAGCAAATCAAAAAGAACTTATAGTCTAAGTGGGGTCTGGAAAAAGAAGAGAATGTGACAATGGAGGTAAAGTTCCTTTCCAGACTTGAGCAAAACCAGCCGATTTGGCCATTTGGGCGAGCTCATGCGCTGCTCTGTTGTGATCCCGTTTCAGGTGGTGAAGATGCCAGCTGCAAAAATGGAGTAGAGAGCTACGGATTCCACTGATGATATGGCCAAGCGGACCTCCAAATTCCATAGTAACCAAAGATTGTACCGTTGCAAGGGAGTCCGATTCAAAAATTACCCGGGTAATATTCATTTCATGCGCCAAGGTAACACCATTTTCCAAAGCAAGAATTACGGCAATTTCAGGGGAGTAAGGGGCTGACAGAGGTTTGCTCAGAGCTGCAATGGCTTGCCCAGATGAGTCGCGGATGATGACTCCAATACATGAATTTGAGCCATTTGGACAGGTAGCACCATCTACACTTACTTTATGAAAACCCGGCGGAGGGAGAGACCAATAGGAGGCACGGTCACCTTGCTGGTAGTTATGTGGAATTAAAGCACCCTTAAAATCCTTAGCAAGTCTCAAAGCCGAGTTCCATATCTGACCAGGAGGAGTGGAGAGGGATTCGTGCACAACTTGATTTCGGTTGAACCAAATGTACCAGGCAGTGACGAAAAGGGTCTCTAAATCCTTTTGATTGCCAATTCGAATTACATGGAGAGCCACATCAATAACATCCAAAGCCCCACCATCCAAGGAAGCAAGTCTTCCAACCCAAAAATTCCAAACCAGCTTTGAGCCATCACAGTTAAAGAGGGCGTGCATAGTATTTTCAGGGCCTTGACCACACAAAGGACAACAGCCATCAGTATTGACCCCCCTTACCTTTAGGTTCTGCATTGTAGGAAGGGCGTTCATACAAGCCCGCCAAGTGAAAATTCTAATCTTCTCAGGAAGGTTGAGATGCCACACCCTCTTCCATAGTAAAGACCGGGAGTCACCAACTGATGATTCACCCTCATTGCATGTCTCAAGCAGCGAGAGGGCCACATAATAAGCGCTCCTAGCCGTGAAAACTCCCCTCGTGTTCCCCAACCAAATGAGCTTGTCATCCGGGAGGGAGTAGCTAAGGGGAATGCTGAGAATGGTGTCCGCTTCAAAAGGGAGGAAAATTTTCTTAACAAGATCAGCTTTCCAACGCTTTGTATCCTGATCAATGAGGGCAGATACCATGGGGAAGTCGTCAAAGTAGCAGGGTGGGCTGATTGTCTTATATGTGGTGGGTGTAGGGAGCCATTTGTCCTCCCAAATGTGAATCGTTTTGCCATTTCCAACACGCCACCTTGTGCCCTTCCTAATTACTTCAAGGCTACTATGGATACTACGCCAAGCATAGGAGGGATTGCAGCCCAATTGGGCGTTGATTACATCCGAATATGGGAAATATCTTGCCTTGTAAATTCTTGAAATCAAAGAGTCCAGTCTAGTGAAAAGTCTCCATGCTTGCTTAGCTAGCATAGCCAAATTGAAAGCATGAAGATTTCGGAAACCCATACCCCCTTGAGATTTGGATTTGCACATCTTTTTCCAAGCAACCCAAGCTATTTTATTCTCTTGTTTCCGCTGCCCCCACTAGAAGTTGCGTTCCATGCTTTCAAGATCATCACATAGGCCCTTTGGAAGAAGAAAACAGCTCATAGTATATGTGGGCACAGCTTGAGCGACGGCTTTGATAAGAATCTCTTTTCCTCCCATAGATAGCATTTTTTCCTTCCACCCCGAAAGTTTTCTCCCCACCTTTTCCTTAACATCCGCAAAAACCTCATTTTTGGATTTTCCAATGATGGATGGGAGACCGAGGTACTTGGAATGCCTAGAGTCTTGCATTGGGCCAAGAATGTCAAAAACCACCCCTTTTGTCTCTTGAGATGCATTAACGCTGAAAAACACGGATGATTTGTCCGTATTTATTTTTTGACCCGATGCAGCTTCATACGTGGCCAGAATCTCAGTAAGCTTGCGGCTTTCTTGGCTGTTTGCACGGCAAAAGAGCAAGCTATCATCAGCAAAGAACAAGTGGCTCACATGAGGACATCCTCGGCTGATAGAAATGCCATTTAACTCCCTGTTTTGAGCAGCCCGAGTGATGAGAGAGGAGAGACCCTCAGCACAGAGAATAAAGAGGTAGGGGGAGAGAGGGTCCCCCTGTCTAAGGCCCCTAGTAGGACTGATACAGCCGTAAGCCTTGCCATTAATGAGAACCGAGTATGTGACCGTAGTAATACAATGCATGATTAGGCTGATCCACCTCCTATGAAACCCAAGCTTTTCCATTACCGCTTCAATGAATCCCCACTCAACACGGTCAAAAGCTTTGCTCATATCCAACTTTACAGCCATAAAACTCTCCTTCCCCTTACACTTGTTGTTGAGGTAGTGCATTATTTCATAAGCCTCCAAAATGTTATCAGTAATGAGGCGCTCAGAGAGGAAAGCACTTTGATTTTCAGAAATAATCTGAGGAAGAATAGCCTTGAGCCTGTTTGAGAGAACTTTAGCAATGATTTTATAGGCAACGTTGCTTAAACTGATCGGTCTAAAGTCAGCCATATGAGTTGGAGACTTTTTCTTTGGAATTAGAGCTATATTAGTTTTGTTCAACTCAGCAATAGGCATATTAGAATTAAGCACATTTAGAACCATGTTAGTAACACTGTTGCCTACAATATCCCAATATTTAAGGAAAAAGATTGCAGACATACCATCGGGTCCAGGAGCCTTAGTTGGATGCATTTGCTTTAGTGCAGTGAGAATTTCATCTCTAGAGAACTCTTTAATCAGCTCTCTGTTCATTTCATCAGTAACACGAGTTGGTATTGCTGTTGTAACATCATCAAAGCTGGCTGGTTGGGACGATGTATATAAATTTCTGAAATACTGTACAGCAACATCAGCAATAGTGTCATTTGTATCATACCAATTTTCGTTATCATCCCGGAGATCTCATGGACAAGGTTATGAAAGTCAGCAATTGAGGATAAAATCATAAATTTGTTGAGGTTAGCTACAAAAACTAAGTTGAAGGCATTTGCGTCACGCCCCTCATTATTCAATCACACATCTCTCTTTTTTCTCAATCCAAGCATAATTTTCCTCTTTGCACATGATGTTTGACTGTTTGTCAAACAATAAAGATTGTCGACAATTGGCCATGGTTGACAATGAATTGTTCAAGCCTATCATCTCCTTGAATCTTGACAATGTGATATGCATCCCCAAGGACCTCTCTTCTCTTAACCAATACTTTGTGTGAATTCTTTTTTTCTTTTTCTTTTTTTATATAATATATTTTATAAATTTTTGTTTAATTCTTGTGTGGATAATGGAAAATAGAGGAAAAATTGAGGAACATAATTTTTTTTTTTTTTTTTTTGGGTTTTTACTGAGAAAGTTCAACAAAAAGGATGGTTAAGAAATTGGGATTTGATCAGAAATTCAACAAGATGTAGCTACCTTTTCCTAATTTTTTAGGTGAATAAATGAATTTAATACTTTATTGCCAAAGAAGAAAGAAAAGTAGAGAGGAACCGACTCCATCTACAATTAAACGTTCCAAACCTAACTAGGGGCCCTTTTTTGATTTTAAAAAAAAAAAAAAAACTAGGGACCCTTTCCTAGTTTGTTGGTGGTCCGACTTCAGCATTCTATATTTGATGGCTTATATTTTATATTTCACCGTACTTTCTTGAAGGACCTAAAAAAAAAAAAAATCCAATTTTGAACCTTGGTTGAGAGGTAGAACTTATGAACTAGTTTGATAATTAATGTATGGCAGTATAGGAAAATGTAAGCAGTTGTGGGCTCTTAGATTTTGTGGAATTTTGTGACCAGACATTTCTTTAGTGATGCACGTTTGTTTATTTTATTTTTTCAGATTTTTTTTAGAGGAATTTTTTTTTTTTCAGATTTAAGAAGGCCCATGCTAATTTTTTTTTTATAGAAAGAAGACCTCGAGTATTATTAAAAATCAAAGGCTAAATCAGCCTGAACAAAAGGAATGATTGAAGGAGGAGCATCCTCCAACCAAACAACACAATCTGAAAAATTAACAGCTAACTTAACCAAATTATGCGCTACTTTGTTGCCGTCTCTCTTTGTATGAGAGTAGGACAATTCAGAAAAGTTTCTTGCAAATACATTGACATCTTGTACCAGCAAACCATAAGAGGCCAGACTTGAATTCTTCGACATCAAAGCTTGCACCACCATCTTTGAATCTCCCTTAACCACAACTCAATCAATACCAACCTCCAAAGCAAATTCCAAAGCATGCGTAGCCGCCATTGCTTCAATCTCGACTGCTAAATAGGCTTGATTAACTAGTGTCAAAGAAGAGATTACCAAGCCCTCCTGATCTCAGCTTACAACCCCAATGCCTGACCTATTAGAACTTTTGAAAACAGCTCCATCGTAATTAATCTTGAAAAGATTAGGGAAAGGAGGCACCTATCATACTAGTTGCCGTTGATAGGGCTGAGTAGGGACCCGACCCACCTAACTTGACCTGATGGGTTTTGGGAGGGTCTGAGAAAATTTTGGTCAGGTTTCGGGTTTGAAGATCAGATTATTTTCGATTTCAAGTCGGTGTTGGGTCGGGTTCGGGTTCATATAAATATACCTTTTGGACCCAAATTTTTTTTAGAAAAAAACCCTAATCTCTCTCTCTCTGCCTCTCTCAGGCTTAAACTCTCTCTTGGTCTCTCTGACTCTCTCAGCTCTCGAATCACCATCACGATTTGGCGGTGCTCCTCTGCCTCTCTCACCGAGTTTTCTCTCTACGTGTGTAAGTCATCCTTCTCTTTGTTGGGTTTTTTTTTTTCTTCTTAATTTCCTTCTCTTAGTCTCTGATTTGGGTTTTTTTTTTTTTCAACACAAACTTATCTGATATCTCATTGGTCTATTTATCTTAGAGAGGAAAGCAATTTGGTTTCAGCAAGATCTTTAACAGATTAGATTCTAAGGTATAATTGTTTTTACTCAAATGGGGTTGCTTTTGATTCTGTCCTGAGTTTGATTTTTAATTTTATTTTTTTTATGTGAATATCTTGTTTGGGTTTTATTTTCTTGAATTTTGTGATCTGGGTTTGGCGTGAATCTTACTCAAATGGGGTTGCTTTTGATTCTGTCCTGGGTTTGATTTTTTATTTTATTTTTTTGATGTGAATATCCTATTTGGGTTTTATTTTCTTGCATTTTATGATCTGGTTTGGCATGAATCTTACTCAAATGAGGTTGCTTGTGTAATACTGGTTAAATGATCTACATGGAAAATAAGAAATACCCAGATTAATTTTTTGGGTATTTGTTGATTTGGGTTCGTGTTTAAGTTCTTATAGATATTATGTGTAAAGTATTTCAAATAAAAAGGTTACAAAGAAATGCATAAAGTCTTTCAAGTAAAAAGGTTTTTAATTGGATAAGTCAATGAATAGTTTTAAGGGGCCAAACCAAAAATGAGAGAATCTAGCTAAGTTCTCTAATGAAGTG